>CP126896.1:82018500-83249000 GCA_030440675.1 Furcifer pardalis
GGCGAACTGGTGCGAACCCGTTACATCCCATCAATGTTTGCACTCCAGGTGTTCTTGCACTCCTGTTGATCAGGGCTTCTGGGAACTGAAATTCAAGAACAGCTGGAATGCCAATGTTCACCATCACTGATCTAGGGGACTGTGATGGCTTAGTGGTTGCGACACTGGACTTAATGACTGGAATGTCAGCAGGTCAGCAGTTTGAGACCCGAATGCCACACAATGAAGTGATCTCCTGTCTCTTTCCCAGCCCATGCCAACTTAGTAGCGTGAAAGCAAAAAATTGTAAGTAGATAAATAAGTACCACTTTGGTGGGAAGGTAAACAGTGTTCAGTGCATTCCGGTGTCTAGTCATGCCTGCCACATGTCCACGAAAATATCTGCAGATGCAAACATGACATGCTGGCTCTTTGGCTATAAATGGAGATAAGCACCAAAACTTCGCATCAGATACGACTGGCTTTCAAGCAAGGGCAACCCTAAATAACTATCTAAGCTGCAGTTAAGACAATTAGATGGATGTGTGATTGAAGTAACAGAGTAAGATGTAGCAAATAAAGATTTGCATAGTGCCACTGCATGCTGGAACTGGTCTGATCACTCACCTTCCTATGCATTTGGTACTATTCCAGCTGAGACCCTTCAGAAACCTGGCAGATGTTCCTGTAGTAGCAGAAAATTGGTGATGCCCTGAACAAAATAATAATTTTTATAACCTCATAGTAGGAATTGTTTTTAGTGAGATTTAAAAAGAGAAATTTCAAATAATTTCTGAAATGATTCAGTAGCTGCAGAAGTACAGCATTCCTATATTCGAGGCCATGCCATTCTTCAAAATGATGCCATTTACAAGAGCTCTTAACAAGAGCTCCCATAATTGCAAGAACACCTTTTCAATCAAAAGTGACAGAGCTGAGGATGTCCTCATAATATCAGTGTGGGCTCAAGCTATTTAAAATGTCACTGTTAATCTTTTGGGAGGGTTAATTATGAAATTGTAATTAACACATTCTCACCAGTAGGACATTCCTGTTCCAAATACTGTAAGTCTCTTGTGAAGTCTCTTGTGAAGTTTCTACGGCAACAGAAAGCTCCTTTGATTTTATCATTACACACAACACCAAGTATACTGATACTTCTATAAAGTTTTTTTCTGGCAAAGATTAGCATTCATTATTTCAGCAGGCTGAAGAACAGAGGAAAATTGTCTGTTGTAGTACAGGCAACTTTGCCAGGATTGGGTAACCAACTTTCTGCTCCAGGATACACAAGGAGAAGGTGCCAAAATGTATGCACATTCTAAGAAAGGATGTTTTGATTTGTCAAGAACAAATCCTGCCAGAGTAATCTTTATGAACATGTAACTACAATGGGGTACTTCGTCAAACGCTTAGCTAAAGTCAATTCAACTTCGAAAAGTAATACTGTACATTGATAACATATGTTAAAATGTGCATACATTTTTAGAACCTTGTGTGTTTTTGTTTGTTTGTTTGTTTGCTTGCTTGGTTGCTTGCTAGCATGAATGCATGCATGCATGCATATGAGAGAGAGCAATGTCCTTTAGGTATTATGTCATGAGATTCCCCCCTCCCCCTTCTAACAACAATGAAAACAAAGCTGTGGTCTGAGTTAAAAAGCTCAGTTTCAAACGGCAAGACATCTTATGGGAAGCCAGTGACTGTGAGCTGCATGCGCTGCATGCATTGCTTGACTAATAGCCTAAGGGTAGAATTAATGCAGTGTGCTGTTAAAAGAGGGGGAATAAAAACCCTCCAGAATATGTCATGAACTGTATATATATGAATCATCATCTAGACACAATTTATGCTTCTACTAGTGACACACACATTAGAGCCATATGACTGAAAGAACAACTAGAGTAGGCTCACTAAATTAAGGGGGATTTGTTGAGTTAACATCTATGCAAATTCCATTGATTCAGTCAAAACCTACTACTAGATTTCAACCAAGGAGCAATACAGCTGCAAGAACATGAATTCACGCTGGCCATTGATAAGGGAAGAATACTAGGACAAGTCACCAAGTTTGAATAATACCAATCACATGAAAGCCACATATCTTCTCCAAGCTCTGAAGGACACAATGTGATGACCAAAGCAACTTGGTCTGACTGATCCCTTTTTATTGTTCTTTAAATTCAGGGGGATTTTTTTTTTTTGTAGTAAGGCATCTGTACCTGCTACCTTTCAATTTCTTGTCAAAATGGATGTAAGTACCTGTCAGTTCTCTGACTTAGCAATTCATGACAAGCGCACAGAGCAGGGATTCTCAACCTGTGGCACACAGACCATATGTGGCCCATGGCGCCATTTCATGTGGCCACCCACAGGAAATAGCAGAGGAAAGAAGGAATGCAAAAGGCAAAGGAGAAAGAAAAAATTCAATCAATTGAATAAAGAATTCCAAAGAAAAACAAGGAGAGATAAGGAAACCTACTTAAATGAACAGTGCAAAGAAATAGAGGAAAACATAAGGGGTAGGACTAGAGATCTTTTCAAAAAAATTGGGGAAATGAAGGGAACGTTTAAAGCAAAAATGACCATGATAAGGGACAAAGACGGCAAGGAGTTAGCTGATGCAGAAGAGATAAAGAAAAAATGGCAAGAGTGCACTGAGGAACTATACAAAAAAACCTCACCACTCCTGATAATCACAATGATGAGAACATTGAACTTGAGCCTGACATCCTAGAGAGTGAAGTCAGAAAGGCCCTAAAAAGCACTGCAAACAACAAAGCCAGTGGAAATGATGGTATCCCAGTTGAATTTTTCAAAACCCTAAAAAATGATGAAATCAAATTATTGCATTCTATATGCCAGCAAATTTGGAAAACACAACAATGGCCACAGGATTGGAAAAGATCAGTTTATGTTCCAATCCCCAAAAAGGGTAATGCCAAAGAATGTTCAAATTATCAAACAACTGGATTCATCCTACACGCTAGCAAGGTTATGCTCAAGATAAAACAGGATAGACTTCAGCAGCACGTGGAGAGAGAGAATTACCAGAAGTTTTGGCTGGGTTCAGAAGAGGCAGGGGAACTAGAGACCATATTGCCAACATACATCAGATCATGGAGAAAACAAAGGAATATCAGAAACAAGTCTACTTCTGTTTCATTGACTACACACAAAAAAACCCCAGTTATTTTAATTATGAAAGGTTTATAATAATTGCAGGTGGATGATCTCCCCCCCCCCCATGATGTTTGTATAATAAAAGCAAGAAACAAAACAGTCAAAACAGAAAGACAACTATTTTGGCATCCTAAAGGCCAACAGAATTATATTGGTGTGGGATTTAATGTATAATAATCCCCTTCCTCTGACTTGTTCCTTGTCTCTGAGAAAGTGGATTCCAATCCATGAAAACTCATGTTAAAAAAATAAATCTGTTAATCTTTAAGATGCCCACAATACTTTTGTGGTTCGTTCTGACAACCTCTTTGGAAACTGTCACTTGCATGAAGTTTGCATAAGTCTAATTAATTTACCCATCATGGCCGCCCAGAGTTGGGTTTTTGACCCGATTGGGCGGGATAATAAGTCGAAGGAAATAAATAAATAAATAAATAGAGAATTTTTTTAAAAAAAAAACCCACTTAAATCTGATACACACACAGCATCAAAAATGTTGTAATATCTAGACGTTTCTTTGTCACTGATGACAGCAATGGAAGATTGCCCAAGGGCAAAATAATCATCCTTGAGACTGTTGTATTTTGCCTGAAGCCGAAGGTTGACAGCAATATGAGCAATCAAAGGAATCATATTTAACCTGAGGATAAATCTATTTTGCCACTATTGCGGTAGAAAGCATCCCTTATTCTTTTATGGCCCTTCTCAGCCTTTTATCACTGTGAAAACTTAGGGGGCCTAAGGAACATATAAGTCCATAAGAGGTCCACACACAATTTGCATCTTTATACATAGGTATAATGCAACAGCGTGTGAAACACTATACAGTGGTACCTCAAGTTACAAATGGTTCAAGTTACAAAATTTTCACAATATGAATGAAAATCAATTGAAAACAATGGCTCGAGTTACAAATTTTTCTGGAACAGATTAATTGGTTTTCAATGCATTACTATGGAAAACCATGTTTCAAGTTATGAATTTTGGTTTTCAATGCATTCCTATGGGAAATTCGAGTTACAAATTTCTCATAACATGAAAAATGTCTTACAACGCATTAAATTTGTAACTCGAGGTACCACTGTACTGAAAACGTCTATGGAGAGACACGAGACAGGAAGATGAGCTTGGACAGATGGGAAATGGAAACAAGGTGCAGAGGTAAAACAAACAAGAACAGCTTTACAAGGGGAAACTGAGCATCAAACTATACTGTGGAGTTTATATATAGAACACCGTTGCTTGAAAGCCAGTCATGTCCAACTCAAAGGTGAGATGCTCATCTCCGTTTACAGCCAAAGAGCCAGCGCTGTCTGCATGTGGAAATATTTCCATGGTCATTTAGCAGGCATAACTAGACACTGGAGTGCATGGAACACTGTTACCTTTCCCACTGAAGTGGTACCTATTTATCTACTTGCAATTTCTTGCTTTCAAACTGCTAGGTTGGCAGGAGCTGGGACAGAAACAGGAGCACACTCCGTCATGTGGCGCTTGGGTCTTGAGCTGCTGGCCTTCCAGTCATCAAGTTCAGCATCTTAACCACTAAGAACTGTCAGAAACCTTTTTTGTTTAGGGTTGATTGGGTTGTTTGAATACAAAAACAATCATCCTTCTGTTTAGCTTTGAAGTGTATTTCTCTTTTAATTTCCAGTTTGACAACATCAGTGCCAGGTTTTTAAAAAAAACACTAATTAAGATAATAATAATATGAAACAAAATACTGTACTCAAGTCTTTCAAATCACAGCAACAAAATAATATTCTGTCTTCACATTTGTTTTTTACTTACCTGTATGTTTATGTGACTACCCAAACCAGGGTTGGGAAAACCTGACTTAAACCATTGCATACAAAGAAGGGATCCTTAGACGTGCTCTCACTGTTCCATAAGCATACAAAATCCAGAAAGTCGGAGAAGCTGCCTTACAATACACAGTCACAATATCCCAGAACTTTGCATAAAACACTCAGAATCCCAAGCATTTGTTTAATCACTGCATGACAATTGTAGCGAGGGGATTAGATTTTATTCAGATACACAGAGGTACTTAGCATATCTGTGGGTAATATCTTTGATGCCAAGCCTATTTAGAGTGAGATGTGTCAGTTTTAAAAAAAGGAAGTCCTTGATAAACATGCATAGTTTAAAATTACTGCAGCAAAAGAAGATGTTTAGTTTAATATCCTGCAGGCTGGAATACAAAATATCTTCTTTATTTAAAAAATTGGAGGAAATGGAAGACGTCTTTCTGGTTAAATATCTTTTCCCAAAAAGCTGAAAGCAAAACAGATTAATTTCCTTGGGGGGAACATTTCACACAGAAGTCATTTTCCTTCCTAGAATCGAACATACAGTACTCTTTCTTCCGCAACCCTGGGACCCGCCTCAAACTATGCAGAATGTGAACCAGCAAAACCCCAGAGAATAAAAACTCTTCCAAACAGGAGCATGTGCTGTGCAGCCATGTTCCCAGAATCTATCTCAGCATTTAAATTGTTATTCCAAATGGGAAATCCCCTACGGCCCCCTGAAATGTATCTAATAAATTCAGCACATTGTTTGGGGGGGGGGGAGACACCCTGTTGAATATCCTGCTGTGGGAAATTAGAGTTGGGGGGGGGGGAGAGAGAAAGCACATAATGAGATTTTGCAACAAAACTCTCCTTTCTCTTGACTAACTGGGAATTTTAGCAGAATACAGTATGTCACTTGCCTTTTTCATCTTATCTGTCACAATCACCAGGGAGATTTTTTTATTTAGTGAAACCATTGCAGATCCCATTGTATCATGTATGTATGTAAACATAACATATGATTTAAAACACATGTACTTTACTGTATTTAGTTATTATAACCTGGCTAAATATTTAAATTTAATATACATTTAATATAAGCCTATGCATGTCTAAGATCTGAATCTTAGTACTGTACATTCAATTGAACTCTTTAGTAAGTGCGTATTGAATTGCATCTAAAATAGCAATGCAGACTTTTAAAAGGTTAGGTAAAAGTAAAGGTCACCCTTGCTCGAAAGCCAGTCATATCTGACTATAGGGTTCAGTATTCATCTCCGTTTACAGCCAAAGAGCCAACGCTGTCTGCGTCTGCAGACATTTCCGTGGACATGTGGCAGGCATGGGTAGACACCGGAGTGCACTGAATGCTGTTGTGCTGGCCTACACCAGTGGGCACAGTCGGCACACAGTGGCGCTACACAGAGAGTCTATTGAAGGAGAGTCCAAAGAGCAAACCAAGGTCTGGTTACCAGTAGTTCATGCAGTGTCTAGTCCAAAGGATGTCCAGGGGCTTTATCAGGGTTGGCAGAGAAGTCAGGGTCATGGCAGACAGGTCAAGGTCTAGGCAGGCAATCTCAAGAGGTATCCAAAGGCAAGCAGGGTGTCGGTCTTTGCACTGAAAAATTGTACCGATGCTGGAATGCTGCAACAAGCTTGCTTAAAAGCCTCCCAGCTAATCGCTATCAGCTGGGAGCCTTCTCTGGTAACTAGTTCTAGCTTGCTTGCATTGAAGGTCTAGCTCCTTTCTGAATCTTTCCCTGACTGAGGGCTGATCACTGTCAGAGTCAGGCTTCTGATCTGACAGGTCATCTGCCTGGGGAAACAGAGTTGAGCCAGAAGCAGGCTGAGATTCCTGGTTCAGGACATTCTCAGGTTCAAGTGCTGGCAGAACTGGGAAGGGCATAGGAAGTACCTCCTGATCCAGGTTATCTTCAGAGTCTGATGAGGACTGGATCACAACAGCTGTTTACCTTCCATCCAAGTGGTCCCTATTTATCTACTTACAATTTCTTGCTTCCTAACTGCTAGGTTGGCAGGAGCTGGGACAGAGACAGGAGCTGACCTGCCAATCTTCCAGTGGTCAAGTTCAGCATCTTAACCACTAAGCCGCCACCATCCCCTAGATAGTGTGCTGACCCATCCCAGCGGGCACAGTCACTGCACAACAGCGCTACAGAGAGACTATTTGAGAACAGTCCAGATAGCAAAGTTCAAAGAGTAAACCAAGGTCTGGTTACCAGTAGTTCAAGCAAGTATCTAGTCCAAAGGATGTCCAAGGGTGTCATCAGGGTTCGCAGGGAAGTCAGGGTCAAGGCAGGCAGGTCAAGGTCTAGGCAGCTTATTCGAAATCAAGCAGGATCAGTGATGGGATGTCCCCGGTTCCAGACGGATCCCTGGAACCGGTAGGACCAATCCCGGAGAGTTCTCCGGGAGGGGAGTCCACTTTTGAGGTGTCCGGTTCCGGACGCCTCACCGAAAGAATTTTTTTTAAAAAAAATCGGAGCTAAAATGGCTCCAATTGACTGCGCATGTGCAGAAACTCAATCTGACACATTGCGCATGCGTCAAATTGAGTTTCTGGACATGCGCACTAAATTGGAGCCAAATGGCTCCAATTTAAAAAAAAAATCTTCCGAAGCTGGAGCCGCCCCTTTTTAGAGTGGCTCCGGCAGCAGCGGCGGCAGCCCTAAGAGAAGGGCACCTCCCCTAGCCAGCCACCTGGCTCCCACGGGCACGTTGGTGCCTGGCCACACCGTCCGCCCGCGCCGCGCCCTCCTAGGGACTTGGGCCCGACAAACCCCCATGCCCTGGGTAAGCCCGGCGGGGCCGAAAAGGCAACGGCCCGAGGAAGCAGCAGGCGCCCGGCAGAAGATGATGCGGCGGTGGCGAGCCCCGCCGGGCTTACCCAGGGCACGGGGGTTTGTCGGGCCCAAGTCCCTAGGAGGGCGCGACGCGGGCGGACGGCGCGGCCAGGCACCAACGTGCCCGTGGGAGTTCGGTGGCCAGGCAGGGGCTGCAGGCGGCTGTGGCGGCCGTGGCCGGCGGATGCAGGGCCGGCCGCGGCCTTCGTAGGAGGAAACGGCCACAGTCGGGGGCAGTGTGCCTTGCCGGGTGGCCCCGGGCCACATGGAGGTTCGTCGGCGCCAAGGAAGGTAAGTGAGGCTTTTATATTTAGGGTGGGTGGGTGATTTATTTGTGTTTTGGGTGGGTGGTTGTACTTTTATTTAATTTTTATTTTATTTATTTATTTATTTTATTTCTTTAAGTTATTTACGGGTCTGTGTGCATGTTTATTTATTTATTTATTTATTTATTTATTTATTTATTTATTTGGCCTTGCCCACAACGTCATGACGTCATGACGTTGGCTCCGTCCATGACATCATGACGTCATGACATTGGCCACGCCCATGACGTCCATGACGTCATGGCGTGGTAGTAGAATTTTTGACATCCCATCACTGAGCAGGGTGTCAGTCTTTGAACTGAAGAATTGTACCAACACTGGAAGACTGCAACAAGCTTGCTTATAAGCCTCCTAGCTGATCGCTATCAGCTGGGAGTGTTCTCTGGTACTTAGTTCTAGCTGCCTTCTGGACTTTGCCCTGACTGAGGGCTGATCACTATTAGAGTCAGACCTCTGATCTGACAGGACATCTGCCAGAGGCAACAGACTTGGGCCAGAAGCCAGCTGAGGTTCCTGGGTTAGGACATTCTCAGGTTCTGGCGTAGGCAGAACTGGGCTAGGCCTAGGGGTTCCCCCATGATCCATGTCTTCCTCGGAGTCTGACGAGGACTGGATCACAACAGATTTAGGGGACAGTTATCTATTAGGTTGGCTGGAGCTGGGACAGCTCCAGTTGACTTCAGTGTCTGAAACACTAAGCCACTATGGGCCCTTGTTAGGTTTTAAAGTACAATAATATTTTTTTTAAAAAAAAAAATCATTCTGGGGGCCTTTTTCACATTCTCCCTTTTAATTTTGCCAAAATCAAGAAAACTGCCTTAGAGATGCATCCATAGATAGTTTGTGACTGGGGCATACATAATGCTAGTACTGTATGTGTTTATTTGGGGTTTTTATGTACACATGTATACAACTCAAATTATGGAAGTTATTACAGCAATCTAAAAAGTTATGGTTGTGAATGACCAGGCACACAATCTTGTTAGATTGCCCTGACAGCTTTTGCTCTTGGAGTTCTGCATGTGCAAAGCAGTGAACAGGATATTCAGTCATTATACTTTTAGTTTGTGTTGCAACGGGGGGGCGGGGGGCGGCGGCGGCGGCGGCAGCAGCGGCATTGTTCTATGAGGCGTTTAATTAATTTCACAAAGAAATAATAAAACAATAGTTTAGGGCAGTGATGGAGAACCTTTTAGAGACTGAGTGCCCAAACAGAGCTGAACTCTGTGCTGTGGAAGGGAGGAAGCGCTCCCATTGGGCTGTTTGGAAGAAGGGTGGGGCAAACTCTATGCTAGGGGTGGGAGGAAGTGCTCTCTTTGGGCTGCTGGACAGAGGGGCAGGGCAAACTCTGCTGGGGAGAGGGAGGAAGTGCTGCCATTGGGCTGCTGGGCAGAGGGGCAGGATGAACTCTGTGTTATGGCGATGGCGCATGTGCCCACAGAGAGGTCTGTGAATGCCCCATCTGGCACGCAGTTCACCACCACTGGTTTCGGGAAACCTACATATACAAGTAAAAACTCAGAACTATAGCAAAATAATTTAGAATGTAGCCTTTAAATGTTGGCTCTTTTTCAATAACTGGAAGTTTGGATCCTTTGCCATTTACTGCATATCGCACGTCTGCCTTCCTCCTGTGCCAGTGTAATGGATACAGTGCTGATCAGACTAGAATACCTGAACTTAAATCTCTGTTCCAATGAATTCTATTATAAAGTTCATTAAATGACCTTGGGAAAAGATACAGGGTTGGATAGAGTCCAATTCATAAATAAAATATGTTGCTGTATGAATGTGCTTGAAATCTCAAAAAACTATTTGGTTTTCACCCACATTGTTGTAGCTGCGACTTCAGTGACTTTAGTGTGGCTGGCATTATAAATGTCTGCTGTGGGTTATTACAGGAGTTCTCCAGAGCCTCTGCGGCAATGACAAGAACAAAAAACCCACACCATTCCAAAGCCTGTTCCTGGTTCAGAAGAGTTTACTAGATATTGGGACTTCAAATCTCACCTGCTAACGATTGGGGAGTTTGAGAGTTGCAGTCCAACTGGAGAATCCCATGTTCCTCACCCTGGTATGTAGTCTGCTTTTCTTTATTAGTCTGAAGATAGTAACATGGTAATATGCATATAACGTATATGTATTAAGTAATTAAATAAATAAGAAGATCTTTGCCAAAGAGTGTGGGCAAGCATTTAAGGGGGGGGGAATCATAGTTGATTTCAGTGGTTCCATTAGGAACAGTTTCTCAGTGCTAAACTGCAAGGGATAGGTAGTGCATCTTTATACAGTAAAACCTCGGTTTACGACCTAGGTCCGTTCCAACAGCCTTCATCGTAAACCAGAAAAATCATAAACTGAAGCCCATTTCCCCATAGAAATGAACTGAAAAATAAAAAATGGTCCCGAACCTCTGAAAAATAATACAAAAAATAGAAAAAATAATCAAAAAATTCTAAGAAAAACAGAAAACACAGTAAAATGGAATGGAAGATGAAGCTAAGCTCACTACCTTTTCCACTGGTTGACAAAACCACCGCCAGCATCACTTTCCTGGGCTCTGAGCCCACGGCCTGGGCTCTCTTTGGAGCTGATTTTAAAAACAAAAAATTCAAGGTATATTTGTCACATTTCTATCAGCACCATCTATTGGCCAGCCCTGGTAATTGCAAGAAAAAATCTCTGACCAACAGCTGATTGGGGCAGTGGGGGAGGGATTTCCAGCACTTCCTGGTTGTGAGGACAGCTTCTACCGGAGCCAAAAAGCGACAACAATGTTCAAAAATGGAGCAGAAAGGCGCCACACACCCTCCCACCACAGCAATAAGCAATGAATCACAACTTCTGGCAGTGGGTGTGGGTGTTGTTTTAGAGTCTAAAATGGCATGGAGCCACCATTTTAGAGTTTAAAATGGCGCTGGTGGCCTAATTCCTGGCATAAGGGGAAAAACATTGTAAAATGGAACGTCATTTTCACTGGATTTCCCATTGTAAACCACGGCAAATGCAAGCCAGGGCAGTTGGGAACCGGGGTTTTACTGTACCTGAAGTGACAGTTTGCAACATCAGGTGTTGTTTGCTCCTCAACTTATGATATGTAACTCTGCATTACTACTAATCAACCATAATGAAATGCTTAAAATCTAACATGTTTAATTGTGAATAGTTTCCTTAACAGACCGATCTACAATTTATAGAGTTCTTTGGGAGAGAGAAGTTAGGTAGGTTGAATGTGTTCACAGCTGCGCTTTCAGCAAGCAGTCAACTGAAGGAGTCTTTTTACATTTCCGTCTTAATGTCTCTGCCATACTGCCAGTTGGCAATAGACTTGTTTCATCAAGGCGTGCTTTGATAGCTTTAGTGATCAGGAAGGATTATTGGGGACAGTGAGAACAGATGATACAATTTTGCTTCTGAAGCTTCAAGTACTTTATGTGCTCTCACCAACAGTTCCCCAAGGATTTTGGCTGAGCAGCTGAGAGATTTCTCAAATGCATTTAAAATCAAACCTTAGTTTTCCTTTCTAGACAAGCACTTTTCACTTTCCTTTTCTTAAGGTGCCAATGACGTTATCAAAATGTCTAGTTCATTGGGTTGGCCAATATACAATATACAGTCAAACCTCTCATAAAGAGTGCCTCGCTTAAAGAGTAACTCACTTAAAGAGCAGAATTTTATCTGAATGTTTGCTTCGCTTAACAAATAAAGCCAACCAAAAACTCACTTAACAAATAAATCGGGGATCGCAATCTCCCCCCCCCCCCATGGTCACTTACAATTGTGTTTCGCTTAAAGAGCAAACTTGCTTAAAGAGCAATCCTGTGGAACGCATTATGCTCTTTAAGCGAGGTTCAACTGTACTCAGTGCAGTGCAAGGATTACCTTTCATATTCTCACCACTCATGCAGGAATCCAAATTAATGATATCTGTCTGTAATAACTCATTCTGCTGGCTTTTTATTAGGATTCAGATTTTCAGAAATGTGTGCTTCATACAGATTAGTAACAAATGTGCTGATCTCCAAGACTCCAGAATAGTCAAATATGCCCTGGAAATCAACAGGTTCCCAACTTTGGAGTGGGGTGGGGCGAATATCTGGATCAGGTGCTTCCCCATTCATCTTTTGTTATTCTTTTGACATTGTCTTCGTAGACTGCAAAATAATTTTAATGCATCCATCCTTTCATATATTGGTCAGTGTGTGAAGCTGCTATTCCTGAAAAATATCTGCAATCATTTTGCTTAGTGTGTCAGACTCACTAATGAATAATTGTGGAAAAATTTTGGTATTTGCGTCCTTCAGCTATCCAGGTATCTTATAGTTGCATGGAAGTTGCAGTTGAAAGCAGTGGCTTTTCTCAGTTCTACTCATGGTCCCCAGGATCAAAAGTGCATGGGACAGCCTAAAGCCAGGATGGTGAACCTTGGCACTCCAGATATTCTTGGACTTCACTTCCCAGAAGCCCCTGTGAATCCACATGGATGGGTACTGTGATTCATCTGGCCTACACCACCCTCAGCGCTCCTGGAAGCAGAAGTAAAACGTGCCCACACACACACACGTTTTACTTCCGCTTCCAGGAGCGATGAGGGCAGCGTGGGCCGGATGATTTACAGTAAACCCATCCATGTGGATTCACAGGGGCTTCTGGGAATTGAAGTCTAAGAACATCTGGAGTGCCAAGGTTCACCATCATGGACCTAAGGCCATGGTGGTGAACCTTGGCACTCCAGGTGTTCTTGGACTTCAATTACCAGAAGTCCAAGTCAATACTCCTGCTAATCAGGCCTTCTGGGAATTGAAATTCAAGAACACCTGGAGTGCCAAGGTTTGCCATTAGTGGCCTAGGCACTCTTTATCAGCAATACTTCCCAGTTTATCCAAATATTAAATGATCTGTTGTTAGTATGGAGCCTGCTCTTCAGTTAATTGATGATGAAGGCAATCTAAGGCTGTAAAACAGAACTGTTGCTTAGCTTTGGGAAATAGAGTGATAGCCCATATCTCAAAGACACTGGAAAAGCAAAGACTCAGAGGATAAAATACTACAATGCCAAAATGAGGCTCCTTTCATATCCCCAAGAACTGGGACAGAGAGGGGCACTCACCGCTGAATTAAGGATGCCTTTAGCATGCTATTTTATTCATTCTTCTTAATTGTAATTTTGTAAGATCTGCTGAAGGACAGTATGTTGAGGAAGGCTGCTCTAAATAATATTCACCTCTAAAATTTAAAAGTTTGTGACCAACAGAGGAAAAAAGACTTACTGATTCAAAGACTGGACTATGAGACAGTTTGGACTTTTCCCCCTAAACTTTGTTGGGTTGTAACTGCAGCTAGTAAGGTGGCTTTGGTTTTGCTTTGTTCGGTGACAGTGGAAGACATCACCTGTTTCTGTTTTCTACCACAGTCCCCACAGTGACAAGCTGGGGCAATCACTCAACTGTCTGAACAGAAGAAAAAATAAATATCAAAAGCAAAACTGGAGTCCATGCTAAAATGAGCTCCTTGCAATCTCTGAGGAAAAATTACTGGTGAAATAATAACACAAGCTGTTGTTTTAAGAAAGGCTTTCAGAAAAATGGGGCCTCTTGGGAGAAGATGAGGAAGCAGAGAGCAATGAAAAAAATATATGTATCAGCACCTTCAGATATGACTCCTGGCAGAAATAAGACATATTTGTCATTATAGAGGCTTTTTTTATCTATGGTCATGACATTGGCAAATGTATTTGTACTGCGTATTTTTCAGATTCACTCATCTTTTAATATACTAAAATAAACAGAAAAACAAGTTGAGGGATGGAGGCAAAATGAGAGAGACAGAGGGAGAAACGAAAGCCCATGAAATATTCATGAGTTCCACACTTAGCAGTCTTTGTAAATGCCTACATCCTGCCCAATGCCTACATCCTGCAAGTAGATAAATAGGGACCACTTTGGTGGGAAGGTAAACAGCATTCCATGCACTCTGGTGTTGAGTCATGCCTGCCACATGTCCATGGAAACATCTGCAGACGCAGACAGCACTGGCCTCTGCTGTCAACTTGCCCAAGGGATCTGCCAGAGCATGTTTTGGTGAGTGTTAATCCCAGACTAACATCATTGACAAGTGATGGGCAACACTGCCTAGTTAGACTGCTCAAACTCCCACACCTTGACAAGGATCTCACCTAGTGGGGGTTTGTACATATATGATCTATAAAAAGTTTGAAGCATTGGGGAAAAAATTATGCAGTACAACAAAGCATGAAAGAAACAATAGAAAGCAGTCTCCAAGAAGTGCTTTAAGACAGGAGAGGCATTAGCTAAAAAACAGCCCCTTAAACCTGAACTTAGTGCAGGTACCCAATTCAAAGGTGTAAGTGTTCTCCAATAGTTAAACAGATTCATGATCTGCCAATCCATTACCATCCCAGGCCACCATTTTTTGCTAGAATGTTACCTCTATTCCTTTCTTCTCTGTGCATCTTTTGGGCTTGGAAGAGACAATGGACGCCGCCTCCTGCCCCTTAGAAGTTGCCTCACCTTGACATCTTGAGCTCTTCTACTCTTATAAAAATTTAGACTCAGTCTAGACCCCTCTTGTTTATGCCATTCTACAAAGCTCCAAATAGACTGGTAATACCTTATAAATATCATTCTGCCATCTCTTTGAGAACCACAGGGCTGTTCTGTTCTGCTGCTCCATTAAGTCATCAGCTTAGACTAAATGAGATATGCTTGGTTGATAGTACTTACAAATTAATGGGAAATCGATAGAGCTTCTCTTGGGGTCATTCTTAAAAACAAGAGCAATACAATTAGTTCATTAGATTGCAAACTTGTGCACATATATCCCTGGTTTATGCATGTCTGCAGAAGGGTAAGTGGCTTTCAAGATATTCTGTGAAAGAAATGTAAATCAGCAGCCCCTTGTTTTGAGCTCCCTAATAACTAGCGACCACTTGCAAAGAAGCATCAGGAGGATGTAAAGTGCATACAAATGAACTTATTATGTTCTCTCTCGTACAGTCCCCAACACTTATTACTTTTGAAGTCACTGTTGGCAGATAAGAAGAAAATGGAAGTTGTCAAAGCATTTGTTAGTGAAAGGAGAAGACAGAGATGATCAGGTGTGGTGATCTGAACAAATAAAAGTATTAATCCTCAGAAACATGATTATGAAAGTATATATTTTCCATTTTATGTACCTTGAAACTTCTGTTTTTTGTATTAACAGCTGCCGGTGCCTTTTATTTTCAAAATAAATCCTGCTACATCTGACTGTGTTGACAAAGTAGAAGGATGCCAATGGTTCTGCTGTAAAGCAGCATCCAAGATGTTGAATTTCCCCTGGTGAATTTGCTTTAGGTGACCACACAGGAGTCAGCAGGGAAAGAGAAAGAAATTGGCAAATAAAATTATTTGCAGCTTGTTAAGGTGGCTCCACTGTGGCTGTCAGATTTGCAAGAAGCCCATTACACCAGAGCTATGTTAACAAGTTGCAAAAAAGGCTAATTGGTAATTTCCTCTTGTCTTTCTGCCAACACCTTGCTCTTTTGATTCCGTATGTGGGGGAACCTGTAAGTCCCTATTGAATCTTTCTCTAAATTTGCCACTTATTGTATCCAGGGTGTCACCAGTCCTCTTGCACTCATGTACCCACGTGCTTGTCACAATACACTCTTCACGTGTAAATGGGCTTAAATCAGCCATATTCCTCTGGGGGGGATATTACAATACATATGGACGGGTAGGGACTTATGGGCCACCCTGTACAATGACACTCTTAAACACTTTAAGGACAAGGCTGATTAACATGTAATCATAATTATATGTAAATGTTAGTGATTTAATAAAAACAGTTTTCCATATACAGTATATAAAGAATACGTACAATTTGAGTCTATCCATATTCAGGAATAACATCAACTGAGATCAAGACATAGTATGGAGCAAGTATATCTAGAATTACCTCCTTAATTTGTGCTCACTATTCTGGAACTCCTATGGTCTATTTAAAGATCTCAAACAAAAATGTAATGTTTACTTTTTTTCCATGTGCAAATGTATGGCTATTAATAGAAGTAATGTTGTGGAATCGTTAGGAAAGAATACAAAATAATGTTTAATAATTATTTATGGTTTGATCATGTGTGGCTACTATTGCACCAGCGGGTTATAATACAGTACCAGTATTCCTAATGCATGTGGACTAAAATTTAACTATTCTATAACAATCAAGATCATACAAACTAATATAAAGGCTCTCTAAAATATTTAAAAACAAAACAAAAAAAATTGAATATACACATTACTCTACCAACAAAGGTTACAGTGCATTGAGGGATTTTAAGTCACTAAGACGCTGACTGGGAGGCGGAAGGTCAGCAGTTCGATTCCCGAGTACTGCAGGACGGAATGAGCTCCCGTCTCTGTCCCAGCTCCTGCCAACCTAGCAGTTCGAAAGCAAGAAATTGCAAGTAGATAAATAGGGACCACTTCGGTGGGAAGGTAACCGCGCTCCGTGCGCTCCGGTGTCTAGTCATGCCTGCCACATGACCATAGAAACGTCTGCAGAAGCAGACAGCGCTGGCTCTTTGGCTTAGAAACAGAGATGAGCACTGACCCCTAGAGTTGGATACGACTGGCTTTCGAGCAAGGGAAACCTTTACCTTTACCTTAGACACCTGTATTAGCTTCCTGCCAACCTAGCAGTTTGAAAGCAAGAAATTGCAAGTAGATAAATAGGGACCATTTCAGTGGGAAGGTAACAGCATTCCATGCACTCCGGTGTCTAGTCATGCCTGCCACATGACCATGGAAACATCTGCAGAAGCAGACAGCACTGGCTCTTCAGCTTTGAAACAGAGGTGAGCACTGAACCCTAGAGTCGGATACGACTGACTTTCAAGCAAGGGAAACCTTTACCTTTTTACCTCTATCAGCTTTCTGTGTAAATTTTCACATGGCAGCCATTTTGGACCATAGAGCCACAAAATGTATCCAAAGGGTTCTTCGCTTCCTTAATCAACATTGGGGTGTCCAAACTACAGTCTACAGGCCAGATCCGACCCACAGTGCTTAACAATCCGGCCCACGCTGCCCTCGCCGCTCCCAGAAGCAGAAATTAAATACGGCCATGCGTGTGCAAAATGTTGCTGCAAAGCACCTATGGCTTCTGTAAATTTTATTTATTTATTTATATTTTTCTAATTTGTATTGCTGCCCAACTCCAAAGACTCTGGGTGGCTCACATAAAATAAAACCAATCGCAGTTTAAAAAGCAGTTTGAAAAACCATTAAAACTACGCATTTACAACAGCCGTGGGTGAATTTGTGGCAGCATTTTGCGCCTGCAGGTGGGAGGAGCCACATGACTGGCCCGCTCAACCATATGACCGGCCCACGACACATTAAAGTTTGGGCACTCCTGATCTCCATCTAACTGATGGAAAACTGCACTGGCTGTGTTTCTCCAGCATTTGCCTTGGCTTTTCCTGACACCTGGTGGTCGCAGAAAGGCATTTAAACAAGAGCCCTATCCAGCAGAAGTTGATGCAGAAATTCTTGCACAACTATCTGGAGGACCCCTCTTGAGTCAGGAAATTGTAAACAAAAAATTGTAAACAAAATTGTAAACAAAAGAAGAAGAAGGAAAATAGATTATGAATTCGAGCTGGATGACTGGTTCAAAGAACTATAGGAACATAGGAATCAATGATCCGCTGACATGTGACATGCTACTGTTTTTTATTTTATTTTGTTTATTTTGTTTTCTGAAAGATAAAAAAGGGATTATTTAAAAAGAATGAATTTAAAGAGATTTGGGGAGAATTTATTCAGTATGTTTAGTAAAAATGAAAGGAACAAGACTGGGAGAAGAATATGCATCTTTTTGGAAAGAGGGGGGAAATGTATAAAATAAATCTTATAATAATAATGGGTTGAAGGTATATAGAGTCCCACTGGTTGTGGGTGCATATATTAGGTTATTTAATTTTTCTCTTTTGTCGTTATTGTTACTGTTGTTAGTTTTATTATTTGTATGCTTATTTTATCATTTGCTCAGTAAGTGACCCTTACTGAGGATGTTTTCAGAGAAGGATTTTGAACTGGAATTGCCCTAGCTAAGTTGCAAGATTTCACAGAACCCTCCAGAACCTTTGCTGGCTTTTTTTTTTTTGTTCCCAGGACAGGGTGATAAAAGAAGCAATAAAGAGGAGAGGTAAAATCAGTTGTACACAGTGCCTTTTAGGTGAGAAGCTCCCCTAGAAGAACAGCATAACTCTTACGACTGGAGTAGAGTTAGATAGCTGTTTAAAAATGGGGAAGTTCGGGTTTCCAGAAGAGTTGCTTGCCACTTACAATCGTTGTACAATGGTACCTTGCTTAAAAAGCATAATGCGTTCCACACGACCGATTGTGACTTCTGGTGGAGAGGGGTGTGTGTGAACCTTTATTTAGTTGTTAGGTGAGTTTTTGGTTGTTTTTAGTTGTTAAGCAAGGATTACTATTCAGAGAAAAACCTGCTCTTTAAGCAAGTTAGTCTCTAAGCAAGGTGCTCTTTATATGAGGTTTTACTCTACATAGGAACTTTGGGGCTGACTTATACACATCACAAAAAAATCCCTGTTGTCTGATACTTGGTTTAATCCATGTGTCCTATACTAAATCAAGTGTGCTGAATCCAAATCTGAAGTCTGTTTCTGCCTAACCAGTTACTTAAACTTCTGTTAAACTAAATTTAACTAGTCTGGCCCGCCAACTGTCTGAGGGGTCGTGAACCTGCCCACGGCTTTAAAAGGTTAGGGACCCTTGCACTAGAGGGATCCCAAGAGTATTTCTGCCTGTTGGCAAGAATGGTGCAACACAATGTGCAATTATTAACCGCACAAGATGTTACTTACACAGTTCAAGGTATGATACACTGCACCACAAAAAAAGTGATTGTCGCTACTTGGTCTAATCCATGTGTCCTATACAAAATCAAGTGCACTGAATCCAAATCTGAAGTCTGATTCTGCCTAAGATGTCAGGATCTTGAGCTATTTAACCCAATTACTGACCATTTGAACAGTCATAGCATGCCTACAACTTAAAATCTGTATGTGATAGGCAAATTCTGAGTTCAGATTTGGAATCAGCACACTCAATATCATGTAAATCATATGTGTTATTCCCAGTAGCAAAATCGTTGTTGTGCAGCCAGCGCTGTCTCAGTCTGCAGGCATTTCCATGGACATGTGGCAGGCATGACTGAACACCAGAATGCTGTTTACTTTCCTACCAAATTGGTAGCTATTTATCTACTTGCAATTTCTTTCTTTTGAACTGCTAGATTGGCAGGAGACGGGATAAAGTCCCGAGCTCACTCCATCATGCGGTACTCGGGGTTTGAACTGACAACCTTCCAGTCATCAAGTTCAGTGTCTTAACCACTAAGCCACCATAGTCCCTATTATATGCAATAGCAGATAGTCAATATATTTTCTTTGTCAACATCTGAATATTTGAAGTACTGTACTGTACTTCTCTTTGAGAGAATGTCAAAGACATAGTACTGTATGTTTCAACGTTCCATTCATTACTCTCCACTCCTGTGCAAATCAACCAACCAGTCATTTGGTGCAAAGAATAGGTTTCACAAAGTTAAGGTTATTCAGAAATCATATCCACAGATGTTTCATCTCCCACTTGGTGCATACAAAATATAGTGACCGGATCCAGATTGAGGCTGATATTGTGTCCAATCCAGTATGTTCAAAGCCTTGTCTGTCAGTAGTACTACCAGAGATGAAACTGTACTGTTAAGTTGCTTGTCTGCTTTCTGCAAAAGAATTTATACATCTTGTTTGGTGATTTCTAAACATACATGCTAAACACAGAGATTTTAGGGTAAACTATGTCTCACAGGAAACTTCTGTGTAGCATCAGAAAAAATACTGGAAAAGTACCTTAGGGCATCTGATAATATTTGATAAGTTTATTTGTTAGCGGCAATGTCCACAGCTGCCTTTCTCCAGCTTCATTAGATTTCATAGTTACGCCTCTACTTGGACAGATGTTCTCTCACAACCCTAGTCCACTTATTGGTAACCTCTTGGACTGACCACTGCAATTCTATGTGGGGCTGTCCTTGTGCCTGATATGGAGATTGCAACAGAACCAGAATGCAGCAGCCAGGTTGGTGATGAGTGTAAAGAAATTTGACCATTCTCCCCTTCCACCCCCAGCTTTGGCAGGCTAGCACTGGCTTCCCGTTCCCTACCATGTCAGATACAAGTTGTTAGTATTATCACTTAAAGCCCTATCTAGTTTGGGACCTTATTATCTGTTGGAGCATCTCTCCCTCAATCTGCCCAGCTCCAGCTGTCAACCCCAAGGATTCAGGTCACCACCACTAAAGAGTCTCTTCCTTCCATAATCCCTGTTACCATTTGGCTTCCTTCTGTTTGTGTCTGTTTGGCTCTCAGTGCCCCTTTTTTTGTCTCGGCTGCAGTGGTGGGATGTCAAAATTTTTACTACCCCACCGTGATGTCATCACAGTGTGGGCAGAGCTAATGTCATGACATGGGCAGAGCCAAAGAAAAAATTAAAAATAGTAATAAAATAAAATAAAAATAAGCACACACACACCTCAACCCATCCACCCACCCACCCACAACACAAGGACAGCAAGGACAGCAAGGAGGCTGTGCATACGCGCCAAGCACTGTAGGCATGCATGCACACCAAGTGAAAAAGTAAGCCCCGAAGGTGGTTCCCCCCAAAAGCTGCTACCGGTGAGAACCTGTTACATCCCATTACTGCTCGCCTGCCTTAGAGCAGGGGTGCCCAAACTTCTCAGGCCGTGGGCTGGTCATGTGGTTCAGCTGGCCAGTCATGTGGTTCCTCCCACCAGAAACAGAAAACGCACCTTGCAATCTGTTTTGCAACAGGATGAGATAGATTTTAGGCTGTCATTTTCTCTGTTTAAACCAGGGGTGCCCAAACTATGACCTGGGGGCCTTATTCGGCGCCCAGGCCATATTTTCGGCACCCCTGCCTTAGAGGTTCCTGGGAAAGTATTCTCCATCATTGTTTGCAAAAGCCCATGTATCTTTTATCTCTTTCACCTCAATCACTAACAACGTTTGGTGTCAGATGTATTGCCTGTGAGAGTTAAATAAAGGACAGCAACTACATCAAGGATATACTGTATGCTATGATTCTGATCACTTGAGACTGTACCCTTGAATAAACAGGGTGGGGGGAAGTATGCATTTCATTAAAGAGGCAGCAGAGCCATGAACGAGAAAATGCCCACCACCTTGCTTGTTGCCATGAACTTTGCTTACTGCTTCGTGACAAGTTAGATGGGTTTTCCTCATCTTCTGAAAGAAATATGCCCTTGCGAACCCCAAGTAAAATCTTTTAGCTTGTGATAAGGTTTACCTGATTTATGTGGGAAAAAAAAGGCACACCTAATCCAGGAACATTTCACAGTACTTTCATTCTGCATACTGAAAGAGGTTGTTCAGTTGATTCTGGCAAACAGCTTGATCAGGATTAGGTGTAACGTACATTTGAGGGCACTGAATCCGAGGTTGCTTTCAATTATTCATTAGAACTCCTCCTTGACCTTCTTTTATTACCTATTCATTCCAGCCCACTCACAAGCTTCTGGAACAGAAAATCCACATTTGAACTAACAGGGTAAAATCATTTCATTTTCCCCACATCACCTCAACCTTGCAGGTGCAACAAATTTAGCATTTGAAAGGCAAGGCTTAGTATTTTATGTCTGCTTTTTAAATCCACACATGATCTAGAGATGAACTGGAATTTATTTAGACTTTTATCCCATTATGGAGCCCCTCCTGTCTGCTCTGGTGAGATGGGCTGATTTCCTTGGGGTGACCTGCATTAGGAATCTAATGCATGCAGTTAATTGCACCAAAACTGGGGTGGGGCCTTCATCCATTCTGGTACTCCTGGACCTCGGGACTCTCTTGGACCATGGTATCTTGCTGGGATAACTGTCGGAGTTGGGAGGTCAGGGCTCTGTGTTACAGTGGTTCCGCTCCTTCCTCAGCGATCATCCCCAGAGTTCAGCTCGGGGAATGTCTGTTGGCCCCGTGGACACTCCAATGGGGTGTTCCTCAGGGGTTGATCATTTCCCCAATGCTATTTAACAGTGTGTGAAGCTGCTGGGAAGGATCACCAGGAAAAATTCTGATGTCAAAAATCCTGCCACTTAACATAACAAATTGCACTAATAAATTTCATGTCAGCAATTACTGCATTGAAAGGATTTTTGCTGGAGAAACTCAACGCAGGGGATGCCCAAATGAGGCTCCTTTCATGTCCCCAAGATCCATCATGCAGCACGCGGGCATCGAAACCTGACCTTCCAGTCTCCAAGCTCATTGTCTTAACCACTAAGCCACTGCACTGCTGTACAATCTGCACTAGAGTAGGCTTAATGAATCAGTGGGGAGTTAGTGAGTCAATGCCTCCATGTGTTCCATGGATTCAAAAGGGCCTACGCTTAAGTTGCAGTTAAAGCAGGCCCTTTTGAATCAATGGTATGTATGGAGTTGACTTGTTACATTTCTACTGATTCAATAAGCCTACTCTAGTGAAATTTGTTGTTAAGCAACAGGGTTTTCACCACTAATTAAACAGGCCTATTCTATTGCAATTTATTATACTAAACAGCAAGTTTGACCAATGAGTTGATACACAAAAATAAATTATCTCCAGAAGGATGTGCATAACAATTCAGGAATAATTCTCCCAAAGATTTTGTACATGTCAGTGAGGTGGCAATGCAACCACCATCCTCTGAAAACAGATCCATATTTGAACAGAGTTTTCTTGGCAAAATAGTGCTATAACTCATTTCTGATTTCCCAGAGTACAGCAGGACTATGGCTCATTTCCTATTTCCCTCCACAATCTAAGTATTCCAGCCATTTTTACCTACCTTGCAATGCACCAGAGCAACACCTAAGTATCCACAGATCATGAAATTATCAGCTCTTGAGAAGAAACAATAAACCTTTAAACTTTCCTTTAAGAACTGAATTTAAAAAATCTTCCCTCTAAAATACGTATTTTTATTAGTGATGGTACCAAAGGTAACAGGTATACAATATTTACTCTATGCTACGTACACATTATATGACAGCTGCTGTTCTGACAGTCGTTCACAGTCCTTTAAGCATATGTGATTTGTCATTACTTTATTACGAGTGTATGCTGTTTGCCAGCCACCATCTCAAATATTACTGTCTATACTTTACATGGTAAAGCATTCACTATATTTTTCATTTACAAAGAGGCCAAAGAGGAGGGAAAAAGTAGATTAAACCAAAAACCAATGGGCTATTAAATCAGTATCACAATCAATGGACTTAACCTTCTATGTGATGTCATGTTTTCCATGGACTATGTTTACATGTCTATTAACTGCAACTTCTAGAACACAAATTGAAAGTTAATACTTGCTTTTTTTGGCTTTTTAAAATCTTTCCCATGAGGTAAGGCAAATTTGATTGTTTCATGTTATGATCATTTTTTTACTTTTAGTATAATCCAAGTTTAACGGCACAATAATCTTACAATGCAAAGAATTCAGAGAAGAGTTGTTTGTGTCATTTGCTGTTCTCTTAGAGCAGGGTGCCCAAACTTTTCAGGCCACGGACCGGTCATGTGGTTTAGGGAGCCAGTTACTATGGCCCGGAGGCTGGATCCAGTCCCCAACGCCAATTTATCTGGCCCGCAAAGCCCTCGTTGCTCTTGGAAGTGCAAGTATGGGCACATTTTACTTCTGCTTCCAGGAGCGACGAGGGCTTTGTAGGCCAGATGAATTGACATCGGGGGCCGAATTCGGCCTCGGGGCTGTAGTTTGGGCACCCTGTCTTAAAGTTTTTCCCCAAAAGTAGGCATATATGCAATTACTTCTTTTCCAAGGAGGCTGTTCCTGTCCTGTTATGTAAGTGGTTTTAGAAATAAATTCTCCAAAGTGTTCAAAACAAGGGCATTTTTATTTCAATGACAGCTATTCAATTCAGTCCACAACCCAGTTAACGTGCAGCATCATTCCTTAAGAGAGCTGACTTGAATAATTTGCCATACAGTGTGCTAATTTGGAGAGTAACTAGATTGCAGACTGGATCGCAGCCACCATACAATGGCCTTTGAACAGAGTATCAGACTTTTTTTTAACTTAAAGAAACTTTCAAACTGTTATAAAAATAACCAAGGAGTGATATAGCCTATAGGTCTCTAAAATGCTTGCCTGTGTGACAGAATGATGCAGAAGCCCAAGATTCACAAACAAGGAAATTAAAAACCATTAAAAATCACTATCTTGTGTTTCAAGGAAGGCACTGAAGCGTCAGCTTGTGCTCTCATATCCCATTTCAAAAGCAAGATTTATTTTTCTCACGATATCGGTCCTCATTTGTACAGTGTTAACACTGCGAAATAGCTAAAAACAAGCCAGCTTGGAAATTACTACAGAGATGTGCTTATAGTTGGCAGAATGGAAATCCAATATAAACATGTTCCTTCTAGAATTAGAATAGCATGCATTGATCAACTACTAGTCAGAGAATCAGACTTGTTTATAAACAAAATATTTAAAATATAAAAAGAAAGTCACAAGCAACAAAAGGAAGAATTTCCACTTGCCTTTGTGGGCAGAAACACACCAACTGCAAAACTGTGTTAGGTTTAAAGTTTTCATCACGGTCATTTACAACAATAAGGGAAGCATGTTTATTTCTGCACCATTTTAAAGCACATCATCAAAACATATCACATTAAGTTTAGTTTGAAAATCTGTAACACAAAACAGAAAAATTCATTAAACTACTAATATTTTAATAACTTTCCATTCGTTCCCAGCCATTTTTTTCTGGGTAATACAGATTACATCCATGTATTTGTAACAGCTATTGGTCAATTCTGTCATCACAGAAATGCTCTGATTTCTTTGGATGATCAGATCTGATGCTGTTGGCTTTTCTCACAGCACAACTCATTTGTCAGTCTTGTTTGTCTTCAAGATGACTATAAACCACCACAATAACCGCAAGAGCTGCCAGCACATTACAGCATGTCCAATTGATTGCTTGGTGATTTTTATCCCCTTTTTATGGACTTGGGAGGGACAGGAAAAAAAGCTCTGCACTTCTTTTCACAGCTGGGCAAGAAGTCTCTTCAGTACTCTATACTTCTTCTGCTTTAACTGAGATGTTTTCTTCATTTGGTTGGCAGTTCCCATTTTGCTGTAGTCTGTCTTCTTCTTCTGCAACATCAGCAGCATCAGCTGTATTCTCCTCTTCCATTTTTTCAAGTTCAGAACTCTGATTCTCTCTACTTAGATCTTTATCCTAAATATTTTTTATAAAGCAAAGATTGTGATAGAAAATGAATACTCAATAAGACAAACTGCAAAGAATACAGTCAAACCTCGCATAAAGAGTGACTCGCTTAAACAGCAGAATTTTCTCTGAATGTTCAGTTCGCTTAACAAATAAAACCAACCAAAAAATCGCTTAACAAATAAATTGGGGTTCACACACCCCCCCCAATTTACAATGGTGTTTCGCATAAAGAGCAAACTCGCTTGAAGAGCAATCCTGTGGAACGCATTGTGCTCTTTAAGCGAGGTACAACTGTACTGATAAGCCTCAAATTTAGCAAAATGCGTGATATAATTTTAGATAGCAAATATTGTTTTGAGGTTGGCTGTAAAACGTCTGGAGCTTTAGAACTAAAAGCACTCCCCAAGCCCATAGGTATGTAATGTGGAGGAAAATGAAGATTTTGCAGTGCTCCCTACTGTGTTTGTATCTCCAGAAAGAGAAATTTGTTAAAAGTGATCTATGGGATGAGATTTCTAACTGTAACTAAAATTACTCCACTGTTGGGGTTTCTTTTGTTTCTCCTGACATAATTTAATGATGAGGATTCTTGGAATCCACTAAAGGCATCTTTGGGATTGCTTTCAATAGTTTCATTAAGTGATGCTGGCTCCTTTTGGATCAGTATAGTTAAAAATAAAGAGGATTTTAAAGTATCGGGGGGGGGGGAATTAAATATTGAACTAAATTTTAAAAGTGCTTGCCATCGAAGAAACAAAAATCGCCAATAGTATTAGATAAGTAAAATAATTTCAATGCCTCCCTCGTGCTGGCAGTAGTCCTGAGTAAAGAATGAAACTCCAACAAATATTCGTGAAAGATTTGCTAAACAGGACATTATCCACATCTAGTATCTTCACAAATGGAGTTTGTTAACTAAACCTCATTTAGTTACCTGGTATGGTGTAATGGAAAGACTGATGAACTGTGAGTGGGTTTGAATCCCTGCTCAGCCATGGAAACTCACTGGGGTGTAGAAATGGTAAAACCACACCATGTCTTATTTATCTTAAAAGTCCTATCAGAAATGATAGTAGTTAATGGGAATACAGTAAAACCTCATATAACACTAAAACCTGGTTCCACAAGTCTTGGTGTTATATGATTTTTAGTGTTATCTGATCCTCTATGGGATCCATAGAGATACATTGTAACCACACAGGCTTTAGCGGTTGATATCTGAAGCATCCCATAGGATCTTAATGTTATCTGATGCAATTCTTCCCCCCAGATTCCTTAACGTTATGCGATTTTCGTGTTATTCGATACTAATGTTATATGAGGTATTACTGTAAAGGGGATGAAGACATAATAAAACGGAAGTATAATGTACAGATCACGCAGAAGATGAGATATTTAGGGGTAATGTTATCAAGCAAAACTGGGGAACTTAAAGGACTGAACTATGGCAAACAAAAAAAGGAGATGGAGAAGAAAATTTCACAGTATAGCAAATTAAATTTGTCATCGTTTGGTAGAATAGCAATATGTAAAATGATGTTGTTGCCCAAATTAATTTTTTTGTTTGATGTTTTACCGTTAAAATATACAGACAAGGAGCTGAATGAGTATCAAAATATTATAAATAGGTTTTGTAATGTAAATCGAGGTGCTAGAATAGTTAAAATGTTGTGGTATGTATCACAAAAAGAAGGTGGATTGGGTATTCCAAATATTAGCAAGTATTATAGAGCCTTTCAAATAAGAAATGTTATAAAAATATTAATCAGAGAAGAAACAGTATGGGAGAAAATTGAAAAGAAAGAATTTTCAAAGGTTGGAAAGGCACAGCTATTATGGGAAGAAAAGGAAAAGGAGAGAAAAAAAATTCAGGGATTGATGTGAAACTCAACTATAGAGACTTGGAATAGAGTAAGAAAATATCTTACTTTAGGAATTTCACCGGTTTTAGAAGTGGAAGATTTTAACAATTTTCCAATAAAAATAGATAGGAGAATCAGGGATATATTAGTGGGAAAAAAGGTTACACTACTGAAGGACTGGGTTAAAACTTGCAGAGATCAAGGAAAAAGAAATGAGCTATATTTGTAATTGGAATTGAACTGGTTTAAGATCTTTCAGATGAATAATTGGAACAAGACATTTGTTGGGGAAAATGGGCTAGATAGGGAATGCACGGAATTTGAGACACTCTTGAGTAGAGTTAGAAATGGGGAGATTGGAACTAAGGGGATAGTAAGTAAAATTTATAAATTTTTAAATAAAAGCCAAAAGATTCAGGAGGTGTTGAGACAAAGTTGGGAACAAGAGCTCAATATAAGGATAACAGAAAAAAATGGCAGAAAATGTGGAAAAGAAGAATAATGAGGACTATGTCAGTTAGAGCAAAAGAACATAACTATAAGTTGATATGGAGGTGGTACAGGACTCCAGTAGGGTTGCATCAAATGTATAACAATCTGAGTGATACATGTTGGAGATGCAAAATAGCAAGAGGAATATATGAACATATGTGGTATAGTTGTGAATGCTTAAAAAGCTTCTGGGGAAGAATAGAAAATGAGATAAAGAAAATATTGAATATGCAATTTGAACTGGGGTCAGAGACAATTTTGTTAACGGATGTAGATAAATACGAAATGAGTAATAACAATAAAGAATTGATGGCTATTATGCTGTCAGTGGCAAGACAGTGTATAGCAAAAAATTGGAAGAATAATGATAAGATAAGTATTCAGGATTGGTATAAGCAAATGTGGGATTTGGCTCTTAATGAAAAACTTACATGGGAGTTAAATTATAGAAAAGGTAAAATGCAAGGAAATAATTTCTGGAGGATCTGGAAACCATTTATAGATTATACATTGGTAAATAAAAAAGGCATATCCCCTGTACAAGAACAGAATGATTTCTGGAAAATGTGAGGATACAGAGCTCCCCGGACAATGTATATAACACAAGGGTGATGATAATGATGTAAAATGTAACAGTGCTGAGAAGATTATGTACTAGGGAAGATTGTAATAGTTGTATTGTTACTTTAGAAATTTTGCTTATGATTTTTATGATTCTATGTATGTCTGTATTTGTCTTTTTTTATATATATACCTAATAAAAAATAAAAGTTTTTTTAAAAAAAGGATTGTTATATGTCAGCGCCCAACTGAAGGGAGGATAGCAAATTAACAAAGATTGTTGCTGTAAATCACAATGAAAAATCACATGTGCTATGCATAACATGAAAACTGAAAAAAACACACAAGGAAAAAAATCAACTTTTCTGAAATGTGGTGTTGGAAGAGAGCCTTGCAGATTCTATAGGCCACTAGAAAGGTTCGTGATCAACCCAAACTAGCTTTTTTTGGAGGACCAATGTTTTAGTCCTTACAGCTTGGACAATTGGGGGGGGGGAGTAGTAGAACCAACAATTCTCTTTTAAGACAAGCAAGACTGCTCTTTTAAATTTATGTGAGCTATTTTAAATCTGAGATATTTGGAAATGACCTATTTTTGAAGGGGGGGGGGCATTTTTACTTAAAAAAAATTATACCTCTGAAACTCTCTGTCCAAATTTCCCCAAATCTGGCATAGACCAAGACAAGAGCATACTGCTACAACTGTGATGATCTGAAGCCTGGTTTAAAGTTAATTTTTTAAAACAATTGGACTGCCCCCCTTTTTAGAGTTGTCTTGTAGAATGCTGATTTGCTCTTCCACAATAGAATCACTGCACTTTTGTGCAGAAATAATATGAGCTTCTGGTTTAATTCTCAAATAGTAACAGCCACTCTTAAAGTGATGAGCAGACCCCATTTCCTTAGTCATTTCTGACCCCTTTATGACTTTCTGAAAGACAGATCTTTTTAATATTTTAATATTTAACATGTTGTATCTTAACATCTGATGATGCATGCAGGCTATTTTCACCAACAATCTCATCCAATACCAGCCTGATTCCACCCGCATTAATTTTGCTGCATGTATAAGCTATTCAATCAACCTCAGTGTAATCCATATGTTCTTCAGAATGATCTCCTTTCCTGTGGTGATGATCTGAGATATTCTGTACTGTGACAAAGAGCACACCATGTATGTGGATACTTTGGAGGAAACAACTGAGATAGTCAAATGAAACACAAAAGTCACTTACATTTCCCCCAGCCTACTTCTACAACTATCTCCTGCTTGCTTGCAATGACTCACCTTCAAACTGGTCGTTTTATCAGACTTCTCTTTAACGTCTTTGTCTTTGCTACTCTTTTTCTTGGAGGTAGATCTCTCCCTCTCTCTCCTGTCATTACTCAAGTCTCTCTCCTTCTCTGTCTTTTTGTCTTTCTTGTTTCTGTTTGGAAAAGAAGAATTACAATTAAAATTATGGTGGTAATATACAATATATGCATGTTCCTTCTTCAGGCATTCACTGTACAGGTTTTTACAAAATCCTGAAACTATAAACTGTAAACACAGGGGAGGAAGGGTGCAAGGAAGCTAATAAATATATTGCAGACAGGAGAATCAAACCAATGGGCAGATAATGGATCTATGAGTGGCAGCAGATAAACAAAAAAACAACATTATTTAAGATACTTAAATGACAGATGAATTTTAAAAGATGAACACACAATATACTGTTGAATTTTTTGGAATAGTAGCCATGTTAGTCTATGGTTCAGGCATATCAGAAAAAAGAAACCACTGCAGCACTTTAAAGACTAACTGCTATATTTTTACTGTGAGGTTTTGTGGATCAAGTCTACTTCTTCAGACAAAGAAATAAAATTTTCAAGTATGGTTTATATACTTACTCCTTTGTCTGAAGAAGTGGACTTGATCCACAAAACCTCACAGTAAAAATATAGCAGTTAGTCTTTAAAGTGCTGCAGTGGTTTTATTTTTATTTTGTTTTCTGATATAAAATATACTGTGTGTCTATGCCATATTGTACTTATATACACCAATGCAAATACAGTAGAACCCTGTATAACGAAAAAGCTCTGTTCCATGGAGCTCTTCGTTATATGATTTTTTCGTTATACAAAGCGTTCATTATACGGGGTACTACTGTATAATAATTTTGTGTCAAAATTATTCTGGGTTGAAAGGATTTTTGCTGGAGAAACTCCACTCAAGAGGATGCCCAAATGAGGCGGCTTTCATGTCCCCAAGATTGTTTCTACCAAAGTGGTCCCTATTTATCTACTTGCAATTTTTTGCTTCCAATGTGCTAGGTTGGAAGGAGATGGGTCAGAGAAGGGTGCTCAATCCGTCATGCAGTACCAGGGTCTTGAACTGCCCACTTGCCGGCCTTTCAGCTAACAAGGTGACCTTCTTAACCACTGAGCCACCGCAGCCCCTTAATGCAAATATGAAACCACTATACACTTGCTGATTAAAAGTGGCAGGTAGAGTCTAAGGACATGACCGTAAGGGATTTAGTGCATGAATTCGATGTGTTGAATTATGGTCATTAGTTCATTTATTTCATTCATTAGTTAAGGGTGATGTTTCAAATGGGGGAAAATAAAGACATTATGTTCATAAAAGTAAGGTTTCCATAAAATGTTCATTAAATCTAAGGTTTTTTGAGCTAAGGTAAAGGTCATCCTTGATCGAAAGCCAGTCATATCCGACTCTACGTTTCAGTGCTCATCTCTGTTTATAGACAAAGAGCCAAGCGCTGTCTGTGTCTGCAGACATTTTCATGGACATGTGGCAGGCATGGAACGCTGTTTACCTTCCCACCAAAGTGGTCCCTATTTATCTTCCTGCAATTTTTTGTTTTTGAATTGCTACACTGTTTTAACCCAAAACCAGAAATCCCAATTCCATTTGTTTATTTTTAAAATATTTTTTCAATAAATATGCTTTTAACCTTTATTTTTCAATCTCCCCAACTCTACCCACTATGCACACGTCCATAAGCAGCCCAAAGTACAAACAATTCACCACAAGTGAATAACTGCAAAGAATCTAGTTTTAATAAATATTTCAATAGTCAAACTGCAAAGTAAAAGAGTTTTTCCTTCACGATTCCTTGAAAGAAGTTCTTCAATAAGAGGGAAAGCCAAAAAGGAAACTGGTTATGATTTCAAAGGAGAAACTTCCTACAGTGTATCCATTCTCACACCAATATATCTATTCTGTTGTGGAGAGATTCTTTTTTAAAAGAAGGTTAGAAAGAGTGTTTTTTCTTTGTTTTGTTTTAAACCTTCATAGAAAATGTTTCTGAAGTCCGATCCAAATTGTATAAGTATCAAAAGAAAGGTTATTCTGTCCTCTTTCAAGCGCACTTTAGATCACTTCAATCAGTCGATCGGTTTTTTTGTTGGATCACTGTCAAACACACACACCCCAGAAATGTCATTTCAACAGTCACGTTTTTCCTCAATATCTTTCCTGCTTTGGTGTCATTTTTCTCCACATGTTGTATGTGAACTGTATCCACCTCGGGAAGTTGTCATATTCACTTTTTAAATTGGTTTTCCCTTCTTTTGGGGGGTTTGTGTGACCTCTTTTTAGTGGTTTTTTGTAAAACGCTTCATAGATTATGTTTCCGAAGTCCAATTCCAAATCTGAAAGTGTCCCCACAAAGGTTAATCTTTCCTCTTTCAAATGCACTTTGGATCATCTGAATTGGTTGGGTAGTTTTTCCACTGGACTCCTGACAACTGACTCCCCCAGCAAAGCTGTCACTTTTCCGATGCTACTTCCGAAAGCGATGATGTCATCGCCTTGCATTTTTGGCTTTTGGTTTCTACCAATTCTTAAAGTCGCCGAGATGATCTTTTAAATGACATAACCTTATTTTTATGGGTGCCTTAGTTTTGGTGTTGCAGCTTGGGAAAAGTACATAATTTTCATTATATTCCAAGAGCTGTCAGACCACCCAACCGAAATGTAAGGAGTTCATAGAATTCACGTCAAAAAACCTTCAATAGTTTTCAACCTCCTAAGATTATCCAAATGATTGGGTTTGGTGGGATCAGACACTGATTGTTTTCCCCATTTGCTTTGCCGGCTTTGATGATTCTGAGGACTGTTTTTCATGGCTTTGTGTTTTGATCTAGGTCTGGGATTTTGCAAAGTGTGTGTGAAGTTTGAGTTGGTAACAAATCTATAATGATGGACTTGGGTTTGATCTTTCAAATTCAAAGTGTAGAAGAGGTTTTTGGAGAGATGGTGTCAACTGCTTTTAGAGATTGCTGCCAGAAATAAAGATTTAGACAGGATTGTTTGTTCCTCAAAACAACTTCTGGCTAATTTCCCCCCAAAAAGGGCTGCTGTGTTTGGTGCCCCTCTCCCATACAATAGGGACACTTTGAGTGTTTGTCCTTGAGGGGAATTTTATTGGTGCAGGTTTCATGGTGTTTTAATGAGCCCATGGAAGCCATAAACAAGGAAGGTAACAAACTCTATTTAACTTTTTTTTAAGAAACAGTGGAAAGAAAAGGAAACAGGGAGAGGAAAGGTAAATAATACTTCTAGTGCATGCTAGATTGCTATAAGACAGGGGTGCCCAAAGTATGACCCGGGGGCCAGATACACCCCTGACACCAATTCATCCAGCCCCGAAGCCCTCATCGCTCTTGGAAGTGGAAGTAAAATGCACCTGCATGAGGGCTTCGTGGGCTGGATGAATTGGCATTGGGGGCGAGATGCAGCCCCCGGGCCATAGTGACCAGCCCCCTAAACCACATGACCTTCCCGCAGCCCAAAAAGTTTGGGAACCCCTGCTATAAGAGATCACTACTATCTTTTTCAATGGCAAAAAGGAACTGAGGGGACAGCCATTGAGCAGGAAATAGTATGCTAGGAAGAGGGAGGAACCAATGGCTAAGCTCTGGAAGATTCCAGCTGCTATCTGCTCAGGTGCAGATTCACACATTTTGTGAGAATCACAGTGACCACAACAAAGCACTATTTTATAAACCTCTACACTGAAGTCAGTTATTTTACATTCCTTCAGCTTTCTCAAAAAGATAAATCATTGCAGTATTAACCTTTAAAAGGAAGCTCTAGTTTAAACCTGGGTTGTTAAAACATAGCAGGTGGGTGGGGTGGCCTTAAGGCAAGCAACCCTCAGTCTCAGTTCCTCAGTTGCAATATTAAACTACTCGAACTATTTCCTATTTATAGTTACCCTTCCAGGGTTTTTTGGGATGGATAGAATAATAATAATGGGCTTGATCTAGATTTATCTATCTGCAAAAATAACAATTCTATCATGCTCAGAGAAAACAAAGATCGAGCGGAGATATTTGGCTGCAAGAAGACAGATTTTCACAGATTTCTGTCTTGCATGTGACAGTCTTCCAGCAGCAATAATACTGCAAGATCAAAGAAGTATCGGGAAGAAGCAGATCAGCCTTCTGCATAATAAACTCAAGTTAAGATCGATCCAATTTACTGACATCTTGTCAGATTATTGAACAGATTGCAACAATAAAGAAAACAGGGTTATGGATTTTCTTTATTTTGAGAGTTGTATGCCTGATTTCAGTAAATATATTCTCTGATGGCTTGCAAAAAAAATTAAAGGGTAAACAGCACAGTAGAACAGATTTATAAAATAAAATAAAAATGAGATGTATAACACTTTTTCATAAGGTTTTAATCAGTGCATGAGTATACTATGCAGACTGTATCCTACAGAAAACATGAGACTTTAGGCTGTGTACTCACCTCCTAGGAGATGGTGACCGGGAAAATTTCCTTTTTGTCGTTTTGGATGGTCTTGGAGACTTTGAGGGACTTCGACTTTTCCTTTTCCGCCTATCTCTACAGGATTCATACATTAAACATCAGTCAACTTTAATGGAACTTGTAATTTCACGAGTGGTTCATGGAACAAAATGTCAGCCAAGCAAAAAATCTAAGAGGTAATCTCTGTCAATTCTGGTCACCTAAGACCAGTCTAACGCTTCTTCCCTCCATATACAAAATAGCCACAGGGCTATTCTGAGACTCCTCCCAATGTCTCCACACTCCCTCCACAAGCAAGAACAAAAGCAGTTCACCAAAAGGCCCCTGCAATTGCTAGGTTTTGCACCAAAACTAAAAATGTATATACAGTAAAAGCTTGCCTAAAGAGCGCCTCGCTTAGAGACTAACTCACTTAAAGAGCAGAATGTTCTCTGAATGGTCACCTCACTTAACAGCTAAAACCAACCAAAAACTCACTTAACAACAACAATGGAGTTCGCAGCACTCCCCAGACAGAAGTCACAATCGGTCACTTACAATGGTGTTTTGCTTAAAGTGCAAACTCGCTTAAAGAGCAATCCCATGGAACGCATTGTTCTCTTTAAGCGAGGTAACACTGTATGTTGATTTCCCTATTTATTTTTTTACTTGAACTGCTGTTAAAGGGGAATTCTGGGGATGCACATTCAGCTCCAAAGCCCAGCATTGTTGCACACCACTATTCCTCTCCCCCCCATCCCAAATTGGTCTGTATATGCTTTTAAAAAGACAATACATTTAACATCTACTTTAAAAACCAAGAAATATTTAAAGTGTGACAACATTGATCTAACCTGCTGGAACTACGTGAACGCCTTGAAGAACTGTAGTTTCTAGGGGGGGTCCGGGATTTCTTTTCCTTCTTCTTTTTTTCATCTCTCTCTCTTTCTTTCTCTCGATCGCGCTCTTTATCCTTGTCTTTTGTCTTCTCCATTTCTTTCTGTCTTTCTTTTTCATTGTTCTTCTCTCCCCCTCTTTCTTTCTCCTGATCTTTCTCCCTCTCTTCTACTTCTTCCTTTATCTGTTCTTTGTCATCTTTGTCTTTGCCTCTCTCTTTGTCTATTTCCCTCTCTTTGCCCCTTTCCCCTTCTTTGTCCAAATCCTCTGCCTTCTCTTTTTCTACTTTTTCCTTGGTTTTTTCCTTCTCCTTCTCTCTATCTTTTTCCTTTTCTCGGTCCTTCTCTCTATCCTTGTCCTTATCTTTCACTCTATCTTTATCCCTATCTCTGGTTTTTTCCTTGTCTCTCTCTCTTTCTCGACCCCTCTCTTTGTCCCGGCCCCTCTCTTTGTCTTTCTCCCGATCCTTCTCCCTTTCTTTCTCGCGATCTTTCTCTCTGTCTTTCTCTCGAATCTTCTCTTTTTCTCTGATTCGTTCTTTGCTTTCCTTCCTCTTCCCTCTGTGGAGGAAAAATAATGTAATTCATGTAACTCATCCAACATTCATCAATATATAACCAAGCATCAAATAAAAAGTAAAATAGTTTCTGGAAACTCAAATATCACCCTTCAGAAGGGAAAACAGGCAGAGATGGCAAAATAGCATCAGATAGCAGTAACTGAATCTAGTAAATGAAAGCTGACATAAGGTTAATTGCCCTCTTACAGTGATGAAAACTATTTGTCATTATGAAGGAGTGAAAAAGAAACTTACACTGTAAGCCAAACACAGTTCTAGAATGAGAGAGAAGCCCAACATTTCATATACAGTGGAACCTCGGTTAACAAACGGCTCAGTTAACATAAAAATCATATAAGAAAAGGAAATCCATAGAAAATAGTAGCTTGGTTTATAAAAAAAATTCAGAATGGATTAATTGGTTTTCAATACATTCCTATGGAAAACTGCATTCAATGCATTCCTCCAGGAAATTCGGTTAAAATAATTATTGCTGTAAGAAACATCTCAGAGAATGCATTAATTATGTTAACTGAGGTTCCACTGTACAGGATTTTGATTGCAACCTCCCAATGGATGACAATAGCTTTTAAAAAGACAGCTGAATTATATAAATCTCACAGAGAAAGAGAACGACTTCTTGATCTCTGGCGTTCTTTAGATTTCGATCGTTTTTTGACTGGACTTCTGGATCTGCGTCTGTCCTTCTGACTAGAGCGGGATCTGTCACGGGATCTACTTCTGTAATATGCAATAGTGGAGGATAAATGCTACAGGCTACATCAATTCATCAAATCTGTTTGTAAAACAGCTGTTATAAACTATACCCTGTTGTCCAAACTATTTTGCTTTTACTGCAATATATATGGATTACACAGGTCATAAAATAGGAACTATAAAATTCAAAAACAGATTCTAAACAAAAGACAACTAAAAATGGTAACACAGCTGGTAAGATAACACCATAAATTTACAACATGCACTAAAGCAAAATATTAGCAAAATAGCATACACAATTATCCACATGTAACTGTGTTTGCCTTGTTTCAACAAAAGCAAATACAAAAGTTAAAAAAAACTTTTGTGGCACTTTAAAGACTAACAAATATATTTTAGTATTGGTTTTCATCAATTACTATCTACTTCTTCAGACCCATCATGTTCATTTCCTTAATGAATACTCTCCATTTTTTGCTAGCTTTCTAAACATTAGGCTGTATACAATCAGTGGTAAATAAAATAATGTACTACAAGAGACATAACTGAAGCTGCTATTCTTGCTCAAAGGGAAACATAAGCAGGAAAAGACATGTGAGACAAGTGTGCACAACACCCTTTTTGTATCAGTCAGACATCATTTTAAAATAATACATTTGTAAAATAATCTCACTTCATATGTTACATGTAGTTTCCCTAAAACAAATTCATATGTTTAGTTAGAAAATACACTGTTATAGACATCCCAAATGCAGAAACAACCCACTGTGATATTCCAAACTATCACTCACCTTGTCAGATACACTGTTCAGCATATGTTGATTAAGTCACACTTTAAAAACAGCAAGAAAAACTTTGTATGGACACTGAACTAAGAGAGATTATCCAAACCTGGTGTCTTCAAGACATTTTGGGTTGCAATTAATTCCCATTAGCTCCAGTAACATACCAGTGATGGGAGATGCAATCCAAAACATATAGAGAGAAGTTAAGAAGAGCACATTGGTTTCACCTGGCAATATGCTTTCACAGGCAGTAATGTCTTCAGATGCTTCAGAAACATATAAACACAGAAGTACAGTAATACCTCGGATAACGTTTACCTTGGATAACGCTAAAATCGCATAACATTAAGTAATCTGGGGAGGAGAATTGGATCGAATAACGTTAAGGTCCTATGGGATGTATCGGATAACAACCGCTAAAGCCTGTGCGGTTACAATGTATCTCTATGGAGCTTTAACGTTCTCCGATACATCCCATAGGATTTTAACATGCATCGGATAACACTAAAAATCGGATAACACCAAGACTCGTGGAACCAAGTCTTAGCGTTATCCAAGGTATTACTGTATATTTTTTTTACACCAGTGAAATCTTTTTTTGTCTCATTCTCCATTATTTTATTTGGAATGGTAGTCGTGTTAGTCTGTGTTGCAAGCATATAAGAAAATAAACAAAACAAAAAGGCTGCAGCACTTTGAAGACTGTTATATTTTAATGTTAGCTTTTGTGAATCAAGTCCACTTCATCAGAGATGAGAGTGAGGCTTCATGGCATCAATTTATACACTCCATTAAATGAAACATATGTTTTCTCTCCTACAAACTGGCTTTTTGCAGAAGTAGCAGCAAACCCTCGGTTTTAACTCCCACAAAAGGAGTTCCTGCCAGAGGGGAGGATGAATTCCTATGCTTGGAGGGTTCTGAAGACATCTGCTGTATGCTGCTGCTACCATTTTTGCAAGAGCCCTACCTGCAAGAAAACATACAAAGATGCCCAGGAAGGAAAGGAGAAAACTTTAAAAAAACTTTTGTAGCAAAGCAAATAAGCAGATTCATTGACTTAGATCAGTGATGGCAAACCTTGGCACTCCAGCTGTTCTTGAACTTCAAATCCCAGAAACTCAAGTCCCAGTGAATCTACACAAATGGGTTTACTGGCACTCCAGCTGTTCTTGAACTTCAATTCCCAGACGCCCAAGACCCAGTGCATCCACAAAAATGGGTTTATGTATGTGCAGTAAACGCATTTGTGTGGATTCACCAGGACTTGGGCTTCTGGGAATTGAAGTCCAAGAACAGCTGAGTGCCAAGGTTTTCCATCACTGACCTAGATCTCAGCTGCCTTTATTTTGGACAATCCCTTGGTGGACATCTAGTCTTGAGCAATAAGAAATTCAAGATCAAATTTTCATTTCATTGATTTATAAAGGGATGGAGAACATCATTCATACGAGCATGAAAGGACCAACATACCCTTCCTAACAAACTACAGGTTATGACACAAAAGGGATAGCTAGCTGAACTTTCAGAGTAATTTTACACATTAAGATGGTTACCTGCGTTTTGAGTGTGATCTTTTCCTTCGAGATTTTGAACTAGATCTGGATTCTGAACGTGAATGGGAGCGCGATCGACCACCTTTCCTTTCACTGGTCTTTCCAGACTCTGAGAGAAAAAACGACTTTGCAGTGTAAGCTCAGAACATTTAAAGATCCCAGCTAACAATCTGGCACAAGTAGAATGTACCACATATATTGCAAGAGGCCTACTCTCTGCACATCTTCCTTCTTTGCAAAAATCCTTCAGAAACATCCAAGAAAGTCATTGCATATATTCGTTGAGTGCAGCCATCCTGCAGCAGTACACATAAACCAGATAATTATAAACAGCTAGCTAAATAAGGAATGGGATCTATGTTGCTGCCACAATGCACAAAGTTAAAACATGCTTGGTAAAACCAACTTCAGAAAGAAAACACAAAAATTTCAATATAGTATTCTGAAAGCCGATGCAGAAATGCACACACTTAATACTATTTCATTGTGAAAGCACTTTTATTACTGAAATAATTGATTCTTGCAACTGTAGAAAGTTATGCAGTGGATTTGGCCCGTATTGAAATAAGCAATTCCAGAACCCTAGCCAAGAAGATCTATTCCACCATAAAGAATTCAGTTGAGTACTATGAAGCACTAGATGGATGTTCTTTTAATTTTACTCAGTTCTTTCCAAAATTAAGTTTTTTAAAACAGCTATAAGTAAAGTCACTGTTTTTAGATGAACTATCTCTCAAGTTTGGATTGATCAAAGTGATCCCTAGTCAGCCAAATCAAGAAAAAGCATCAATCAGTCTGTCACCTTATGCAGTTACTGTATTTCTAAATTTGAATGCTTCCTTTTTTTAAAAGCACCTTTCAAATCAAGAAAACCAAGAAACCTAAGATCTAGTTTATTTATAAAGTAGCTAGGACCACTGCACACAGTAATACAACTTGTTGGTGAATCTCCTTTTGAAACTGCTAAGTGACTAAAAATATACAAAATATTTGTGAATATTACAGCATCTTCCGTGAAGGAGGAAAACAAAGCTAGATGCTCAGTTCAAATTTAATGCTTCCAGGTAAAACAAGATGCTACTTCAGGGCCGTAGCTGGGGGGCAAAAACCCTCCTGAGCTAACAGCCCCCCCCCCCACACCCCAACCCAGGATGCCAATGTTATGTGTGTGTGTGTGTGTGTGTGTGTGACATTGTTGCCCCTCCTGAAATTTTTTTTGCTCCCCCCTAAATCTAGACTCCTGGCTATGGCCCTGTGCTACTTTTAAGCGGCTGCTTTAATGATGATACAATCTACAATTTGTTGGACTATACTGGATATTTAATCCAGACTTCTGTCCATCTCTTCCCCATTCACTTAAGCTGCCAAAATATTCAAGAACATTTTGAGGTATCTGTCATTTATTCCAATGTGTTCAGTTATTTACATGAAACCATTTAACAAACTGAGTTTTCTCTGAAGACGTAAGAGGACAGAGAGAATACCTGAACTTGGCTGATGGCACCGTAAAACCAGCCACATTGCATTTAAACACAAGAGAATGAGGATGAGAACCCAAATAGGATGGCCTTAGAGACAATAGGAAAAGAAGGGAAATACAAGTTGAAAGAAAAAGCATGAAGAAGAGGGGGAAAGTGAAAAAGCCAGAAGCCTTGGGGAAAGAATGGGAGAAGAAAAGTGACTGAATGAGGGGCCAGAAAGAGGAAAGGACTATGAAAAGGAGAAATGGTCAAAAAGTATTTAATAGGTCTCTGTTCAGCTCTCTGATACTTAAAAAAAACCTATTACATGCTTAAACAGCAGCATTTTGACTGATAAATACTAAAAGCATCCAGAAATCAACATTTATGGGTTCCAAAAAATTCTATCAACCTGCTGTTGCTTTCCTATTCCTTTCAACAAAAAGAAAAGGCTTCTTCTAAATACACACCAGGATTCACACCCGTGTAGATACTTTTTTGCAGTGTGTGTCATATCATACCTGGTTCAATAGCAGCAGATATAAAAGACTGGGCTTCTCGCACTCTCTTCATCACTTCTTCTAATTCCTTAGCAGCAGCCTGTGGTGTCATTTCAGGAGGCTTCACTATTGCATTATTGGAGTGATTTATTCTAAATTAAATAAACAATTATTTCATTTTGCATACAAGTGGGTATATATGCAAGAATTCATACTATACTAAAGCACTGCATCAATTATTTACCTTGCAGCCAGCACATACCATTAGAGTTAGACCCTAGCTGATTTGGATGAACCCCTAATGATGGTCTTTATTATTTATTTGTGGGCTTGTGGTAAAATTATTTCCACTGTACAGTACTTCCTTTCACCTTTATCCAAGCCTTTTTCTCCCCTTGTGTTACTGAGACTATAAATGTACAGTACAGTAAAACCTCATATAACACTAAAACCTGGTTCCACAAGTCTTCGTGTTATATGATTTTTCGTGTTATCTGATCCTCTATGGGATCCATAGAGATACATTGTAACCACACAGGCTTTCGCGGTTGTTATCTGAAGCATCCCATAGGATCTTAATGTTATCTGATGCAATTCTTCCCCCCAGATTCCTTGATGTTATGCGATTTTCGTGTTATTCGATACTAATGTTATATGAGGTATTACTGTATATGCAATTTTTCTCTCTCCTTCGCATGACTGCTGTATAGCACCTGGAGTTTGGGACATTTTACTAACAAATATTCTTGCATATATTACTACACTGGCTCCATTTTACCTCTGTAGGTTACATCTCACCTATTTAATTTTATATGCAAGAATCTGAAAGGAGTCACAACAGATGGTTATATTTTCTGAATTATTTACCAAACAAGAGAACAATGTGAAGAAAATGCCATAATATAAACTATCTATGTTTGCAATTAATATCAGACTAACTTTCCTTGGATAGTTCTTCCACCCACTAGAACAGCAAATATATTATGATTGGATTACATTCTTCTTCCAGATAAAATTATAATACAGTAGTACCCTGCATAATGAAAGAGCTCCGTTCCACGGAGTTCTTCATCATGCGGGGTTTTTTTTTCATTATGCTGATCAAATGGGTGATATCCTGCATAAGGGTGTGTGTGTTATACTCCTACAAATGGAGTATCTATACCAGTGATGGTGAACTGAAGGGGCACACAGAAGGCTTTCTCCTGGGACACATACCATAGAGGAGAAACCCCACCCCACACAGCCTGGGCTGCACCACTTCCTGACCACCACCCCCTCTCTCTGCCAAAGGAAAGGTGCGAGGGGAGACTGGAATCCCAGCTACGAGGCTGCAGCTGTGAAAGGTAAGGTGGGAGGCCCGATGAGGGTGGGGTAGGAAGGCCCACTGGGTGGGGGGTCGGAAGGCCCATGTGGGGTTGGAAGGCCCAACGGGAGTGGGAAGGCCCATTAGTGGTGGGGAAGCCTGTCAGGTGGGAAGGCTGGGGGGGGGGCGTTGGGTGGTGTGAAGGATCACTGGGGGTAGAGAGGCTTGTTGGGAATAGGAAGGCCTCACATGGCTTCCCCAGAGCCCGGGAGGCCTTTCCAGCACCCGGCGTGGCGCTTGTTAGGGGGGCCTGGCGTGATAGTGAGGGATTGTCCGGGGGGTGAAGCTTTGTGGTGCGAGGGTGGTGCACATGCACACATGCATGTGTAGTTAAAGCACATCAGTGATGTCACTGGCACATGTGAAGACTGCCACCCATCTCTCCCACCTCCTTGCACACTCGGTCTCTAAAAGGTTCGCCATCACTGGTCTATACTATAACACTAGTTAATGAAATAAATTAACAAGCTTGATCAACTACATGATTTACTGTTAGTAAAGAACAGCCAAAACACCTTCACTATCACACATTATTGTATATTTAAACTTCACAAAAAGTTGAAAAATGAAACCTTCACAATCATTCAGCATTTTCTAGCTTAAATCCTTCTAACCAAGTTTATACTTAACAGGTATTAATATCAATATACAGTAAAACCCCAGATAACGCTAAAACTTGGTTCCACAAGTCTTAATGTTATCCAATTTTTAATGTTATCCGATGCATGCATCAGAGAACGTCAAAATCCTATGAGAGGAATCGCATAACATTAAAACTCCATAGAGACACATTGCACAGGCTTTAGCGAACATTATCCGATACATCCCATAAGATTTTAATGTTATACAATGCAATTTTTTTCCAGATTGCATAATATATCACGGTTTTAGCGTTATCTGATGCAAACATTATCCGAGGTATTACTGTATTAAATAATAGCATCTTGAGGCTCAACCAAGTTGCTATATATCAACATTATTTTGATTTTACAGGATTTGCATAATTTCTTACTTCAACGGTCTGTCTCCAAACACAACTCCATTAAAGGCAAGGGCTCGAGGTACTGAATTTTGATCAGCAAATTCCACGAAAGCAAAGCGTGTTGGTTGAGTCTCATCACCTGCCATCCGCACAAATTTTACTTCTCCAACTTGTTTAAAGAACTCAAGCAACTGATCAGCTGTAGTCGTCTTAAGGGAGAAGGAAATAAAAAAAATGCAGCTCAAGAAAATTCACACAACTATTCTGTTGATTACAATGAACTTAAGACATCCTTCATTCTCTTTCATCTTCCTGAATGTATATAGACTGCAGTGTTATTTTCTGCCATAAATATTTAGGTGAAGGAATAAAACATGTCACTGGAGTCATAAGTATTAAGAACAAATCGGATGTATGTAGTCGAGGGATTTTGAAATAACAAGATGAATGCTTGCAGTATGGCAGCAAGAACATTCCAGAGAAGGACAAGAGCCCCTCCTTCACCAATCAAGCCAAAGTAAACTAATTCCTCACAATGATATACAACACATCTATAAGGCTGGCTGCCTTACTACCCCATCATTTTAATTAAATGTCAGGAAAAGAAATGCAAAGTGACATAACTGCTGTTTTGTTTTTGTTCTTGCTGTTTTCCAGTATGCTGCTTTAGGACAGAGTCTGAAAGAGCATGTGTACAAATATCTTGCTGGAATCACCAAAATTAGTGATGTGAGGCCACACAGAGAGGATAGCATAAATTTAGACACCATCTCCTTAGAAGCCAGTTTGGCAAAACTGAATGACACTGCCAAACACAAAACAAAACAAGCTGTGTCTCCTTGTCTGCCACAGGAACTACAACCTTTAAGTCACGGGTGACCAAACTACGGCCCAGGGGCTGGATCTGGCCCCAATGCCAATTCATCCAGCCCACAAAGCTGTAGCTCCTGGAAGCGGAAGAAAAGCACACCCATACGGGCTCATTTTACTTCCCTTCCAGGAGCAACGTAGGCTTCACGGGCCAGATAAATTGACATTGGGGGCTGAATCTGGGCCCTGGGCCATAATGACCGGCTCCCTGAACCACGTGACTGGCCCACAGCCCAAAAAGTTTGGGCACCCCTGCTTTAAGCACTACGAAAAACAAAACACCAATGGAAGACGGGTGGCCATGGCATTGTGCATTTGAAATTATGTGAAAAGGCACTAGTTCTCACTCCCCATGGGCAGCACCTTTGACTCATAGGACAGATACAACTTGTAAAGCTTCTCTATCTGGATCACAGCCTCTCCGCTATCCTCTCAAACAGCAGTCTTTGAAAATCAAACACCAGCAAAGGCTTTCTAAAGGCTAGGGATGGAAGGATGCAAAGCTCAGAGATGGGAAAGGAAGTACTACCTCTTCCATTTCCTATCTTCTGGAATCCACTGTCTTGGAAATACCTTTCAAAATGACTTTTTAAAATACTTTTCCTATTGCCACCTTAACAAGAAATATATAGGGAAGTATTCAAGTACTGGAAACATTTGATGGAATGACAGCAACAAGATTTACCTGGGAATTCAAGTTTCCAACATACACAGTCCTTCTAATTTCATCAATCTTGGAAGGATCCACATTGCCCATTATAGGTGGCTGGGGTATGTCTCCAATGCTTGTAATGTTATGATCCAACGCTGCTGCTGGTATAGCTCCTAATGAACTAAGGGGAATTCCAATCTGAAAACAAATCAGTTTTTATAGAAATGAGTAGGACATCATTTCTCAGAATGGGATTTTCAGATTTTCCTGGTCTCGAATACCATAATTCTCGATTTTGAGAGTACTGCCCACCTTACAGGCACCTTGCAAAGACTTGAATGTGATGCACCATCTAGGAGAAAGGCCTAAATTAGAAGGCTTTGATGGCTAGGTAAACTATGCTTTGCTCAAGTGTCCTGCTCGGAATGAATGCGCCCACCACAATATCAACAGGACACTTGGGCGGCAGAGTTTTGGCACAGATAATCCTCCATGCCTTTTAATATTACTTCCTTCTTCTAAATGCATCACACGAAGGTGTCATCTGTCAGGTGCCTGCAGAACTCCCAGAATGGAGAATTGTGGCGTTTTGTGGTCCAGGATTTTTTTAAAAAAAATCCAAAAAGCCATCCCTAATAGTTTCTTCCTACCATCTTATTAATCTAAAAAGTGTTGAAATCAGCCTAATACATGAAGAGAAGCCACTGTAACTGACTTTATACATTCAGTAGGGAAACATTCTTAGGCACACAAGCTATATACGCTCTCACAAATGTGCTAAGCCTGTGATGTGAGCAAGTGTGTTTTTCAATCCTTAGCAAAAAAATTCTAGCCAGATCAAACCTTTCAGTTCCAGGAAGTTCAGCACACGACAGATATAAGACTTCAAAAATCACTTCTAGAATCCATCAGAAGACTTCACTAATGTGTTCACATCATGCAGCATTTTCTCCATACTTGACCCTCATATCCTAGTCCCTTTTCACATAACATCCAACCTGTGGAGAATTCTAAATTCTCCTTACTATTTTAATACTTTATGACTGGTCTACTGATTGTTTTAATTACTATAATTTTTGGGAGTCCAGATTAGAATTAGACCACCTCTAAAATGCAAAAGGCATTTAAAATGAAACCGAACGAATCACATAACCACTAAAGAGCACTGTTACATTCAGTTTTACTTACCGAACTAACCGGAGGTGTTGGTATAGGAAGCAATCCTCCTCCGGGAATCAGGCTTGTTATTGTAGGAGCAGGAGCCAAGAGGGAGAGGGCTTTGGCTTCATCTGGGATTTTACCTGAAGAGCAAATGATTTTAATCAGCAAAGGCCAGGTCACCCTCCCAAGTGTTACTTTTTTATTTATCATACCCTTCAACTTAAAAATAGAAAAGAAAATTTCTATGAGAGCCATACAAAAAAAATAAAATATTTTTTTTCCTTTACCCCTGTTCCACCAGGAACAACAAGTGAGCAAAACTAGCAAACTCATTACCAGATTTTTATTTTAAAAACTGAACAACGTAGACAATTATTTAACACTTTGAGCTATGGGTCACCTGTACTGGAAACTTAATGTTCATGAACCAAACGATATCAAGCATGGACGCTTTCGCAGGACGTTGTTTTCACGGTGATCGAAAGTTGTGTTACACATGACAACCGTTCGTGTTGGCTGCATCACTAATAGCACACAGAACATCAGATACAGAAAAGAAGAACATTTTTTAAAGTTTAATCCCCAGAAATGGCAAATAACCAAATTAGTCAAAGGAAAAAAAAGAGGAAACAGAAGTGTGCTAACCAAAGTCTGCACTTTTCTTCTGCACCACGAGGGTATAAAAATGTACCAGATGCCTGCCAGACGCCAGTCTGGTGTAACAGGATAAGAAAGCTGGAACTAGACTAATTTGTAGCTTTCATATCGAACTGAATGAATATCCTACATCCTCACTTTCAAAACAGTGTGAGTAATCTGGAATCCTTGTCAAAACACTTATGCAGTCACACCAGTCCTCTGCAGACAGAACTATTAAGCATTATATCTACATATACTAATCATGCTTAAATATTGCTTCTTCTTCATCTAAACACAGGTAAGATGTTTTTGCAACTTTTTTGTTTTTAAAATGGCAAAGAGGTTTTGCTGGATGTTCTCTGGTGATAAGGCCAATTTCTGCACAACATATCACCCTTTACGTTTAAAGTCTTAATCCAAAAATGATTATCCCTGGTTAGGGTATTCTGTCTTCACAGAACCACTAGAGATATTGAACTCTAATAAAAATATACCTTCCCTAAAATGTCCTAAACCTAGTTAATTATTATAATTGTAGTTCATAATTTAGCAGCCTGATTTAAGAAAGCTCAAGAATACATATAGATTTGAAAAGAACAGACAAATAACTGACCAGAAAGTACAAATAGCACTCAGCCTATTAGTTAATCTTGCCTGAAGTAACACTAAGTGTTACTTGTCCAAGTATATTAAAGCATTTAGACAATTCAGTCTTCACAAAGAATCGGAGGACCTGATGGTTTAATCCCATTTCCAAGAAAACAGAGACACTTGAAGATGGGAGCCCAAACCTTGCTGCACTTGGCTACCAAAGTTAAAACCCAAATATGGCAGAAATATGCATACATTAACCAATCCCTTCAGACTTTCAAGAGTACCTGTATTCTTATTTTTAATATTCCCACATTAATTTCAAAATTAAGTGAGCACATTCTCTTGGAAATCCCGACACTAGTTTAAATGGAATTAGATTGCACTGTTCGCTTCCCCCCCCCAGTGTAATCATATATATTGACTTCAAAAGTTATTATATTCAAACAGTTATTTTGACTATTCTTTAGTTCTTCAAGATTTCTTCAACAGGGCTCACTTCCAGGTAAGTTGGCTACATAACTGAAGCCTCTCACAGTTTAGTATTGTGAATTGTATATGTAACATAGCCTTCTCTGCTGACAGAGATATTTTAATTCCGCAAACTTCTGCTAGTGGTACAGAGAGGAAGGAATTCCAACTCCTTCAGATAATACCCCAGCCCACGTCAATTTCCTGGGAAATGAAATGAAACTAGAAACAGTACTGGGGACATTCACCCAGAACTTCTCTCCCTGTTCCTCTGATGGAAGTCTCTGCAGAATTAAACTGTCAATCATTGGAGGGACATCAACTGGACACTATGTCATGAGTTTTTAAAAAAGTTTTTGAAGATTCACTTTTAACACTAGACAAAAATGAAACAAAACCCAATGTATGTTTAAAAGTTTACTAGCTGTAACTAAATCCAGAAAAGGGAAAAGAAAATGTCCCATTATCTACTATAATAAAACCAATATTTTAGACTATTTATTTTGTTCCTAAATAATTGTAATTAAACATTTACTAATAAAATTGGAATACAAATCCACAATAAAATTAAAAAGTATTCCGTTAGTTAACCATCGCATCAACATTCACACAGGTTGGATTACTTCCTATGCTAAAACACTGACAATGACTTTAATGACTTTCATACAGACATGAAATGAAGTATGATTATCCACAAGTTTGTGCACACACACACACTCACACACACACACACACACACACACACACAGAGCATTCACTCAGAGCAAGACCATGTCATTTTAAACTGAATAACTATACTCATAAATTTCCACAGTTAACTTTTGTCAGTTTAAAACTCTTGATGTTTTATTTCTTCACTTGCATAAAACTCTATACCTACCCAAAGTTTAGTATAAATCTTTAGTATAAATCTTTTCAGCCAAAAAGAAAAATCAGTATTTTTAGTAAGATCCTCTGTTACTAATATAATCCCTTATCTGCATACATTAAGTTACCATATATTTCAGAGTATATGAACACTCTTTATTTATTTTTTTAAAAGGGAGAGAGACCGATGAAAAAGATGGCAATGAAATTTGTTCTGTCATCTCTGCCGCAAAGAAAGGTAACAAAAGATGGTGGATATTTTTCTTGGGAAATTTTCGCAGAAAATATTCAAACTTGATGAAAACACTTCTATAAGGTGCCTCTGTGGAGCTAATAGAATATGCCGTAATCATGTTTCAAGATGCAAGAGAAAAAATAGTGGTGCTGTCGTCTTCCCACAGAATGCTACAGCAAAGAGAAGACAGTATACAAAACAAAGACTGGTCAATACTTCAAAAGTCAATTCAGAATTATTTTGACTGTTTTCCAGTTCTTCAAGATTTGTTCCAGAAATTAATAGGCTGACTTTGTAAAATGTGCACTATCAATTATCTATTAATTTTGAATTAAAACTGTCCCCTTCATCAACTCGACCGATCACGTGGGACTATTTTTCCCATGCAGCTGCTCTAAATAGCTGTGGTATCTGCATATACACAGCCGTTCAAACGTAATGGAAACATGGCTCCTACACAACTAGCTGTGTGAAGGGGGCCAAAATTTGTCTTTGTAACTCTGGCAAATGACTTGCTAAGTTGTATAACTCTACCTAGCTAAAAGCCAGAGAGGCTCCATTAAAAGAAATCCAAACCCAGGAAGCCTCAGAGAACACTTCAGAAGGAATGAATTCTTCAGACTATAGTCCAAAGAAAACCACATAGTGTTGCAGTATCTTGAGTTAACAAAAACAAATTGGCTTTTCAATTTGTTTAATAAACCAGACCTGGTCTGGATTATTCCCATTAATTTAAATAGGAGTGCTACTTTCAACTACTTAGGATGAATCTATTGTCTAACTACAAAGTCTAAAACAGTCCTAGTGTTGTGTTGAAAAGATATCTGACTGACAGAATTTCATCCACAAACAGTTTCACAGGGTCAAGCTTAAAATGAATCATGAACTCTTATAACAGAACACCATTTTACAGAACTGAAGAACCAGTTCACAGGTAGAAATGAAAGAATTAAAAGTAAACAAGGGACAAAATAAAAAAAGAAAGAGAAAAGAAAGAAAAATAAAATAAAATAATAAAAACAGAGACAGGGCGTCCATCTTCTGCAGGTCAGACTCCGTTCTCATTTCCCCCATGAAGTTGTCACTTGGCGGCAGGTTTAGTGGCATGGCAAACAATGCCTAATTCAGGCAAGTGTAACAGGTCTGCCTTGGCCAGTCTAGTCATCTAATAATGCACAAATATCACACAGAGAAAACATACAAAACCAAATTAATAGTCAAAATCCATCTACCAGAAAATGTGGACATAAAATTTAGAATGATGATTAAGGTGGCATTTCTGATACATTGTAGGCTTGTCCTCTCTCAACCCAGAACACAATTAGAGAGCAATCTCAGGTATACATACAACATGTAAGGGGCCACATTTGGACAATGTAATGATGTTTCATTCTACCTAAACTTAAAGTTCATAATATTGATTAGTAATGTAAACCATCTGAAGTACATATGTGTCATACCAATTTTACTGCCCAATGAAGCCCTTTCCATGCAATGCTAAGAATAATTCCTGATAGAGAAGATGTGCCCAATTTTTGTTCAATGAGCAGTTAAGCAACTGGCATCTTTAGATACTAAACAAATTGATTTTCTAGCCATTAGGCAAGAGCAGGGGGTGGGAAGCACATTATTGTGCTGTAGAGTCTGCATCATGTTCCCATTGTTTTAAGCAACATTTTTGGAAGGTTCTTAATCTGACACTGCTCAACAGCAACAATATGGAACACTTGTTACTGTCAAAAATCACACTGCAAGGGACAGTAATGATAATGTTCCTCTGCACACTACTAAACCGATGGAATTCCTGTCAGTCATAATTAAGGCTACAATCCTGTGCACACTTACCTGGCTGTAAATGCCAGTGAACTAAATGGGCTTACTTCTGAGTAGACATGCATAGGATTATACTTTGAGTGATATTAAAGAAGCATGATAAGTTAAAACAAATGAAAAAAATTAAAGTATTCTTTTATTTGTATTGTGTATGTAATACATATTCTATAATATACCCTGAGTCACATGTGTGATTGGGGGGCATAGAAATATGAATATAATAATAATAATACCCACATATGGAGGAATTGAGGGACTGTGGTGGCTCAGTTGTTAAGAAGCTTGCCTTGTTAGCTGGAAGGTCAGCATGTCGGCAGTTTGAGACTGAAGTACTGCATGATGGAACAAGCACCCATCTGTCCCAGCTCCTGCCAACCTAGCAGTTCAAAAGCAAGAAATTGCAAGTAGATAAATAGGGACCACTTCAGTGGGAAAAGATCTTTGGGACATGAAAGGAGCCTCATCCGAGCATATGTACCATACTTGCCGGCATATAAGACACATTGGAATATAAGATGCACCCCGTTATTATCAAAATAGACCACTAAAGACCACTATTTACAGTTCAAGACGCACTCTATTTTTCCAGTGTATTTTAATGGGGTAAGTGGGTCTTATATGCCAGCAAATACCATATTTTATTTATTTTTCACCTTTTTTACAGTTTTATACTTGATTCTAGCCAGCATAACATTTTATTGGCCTAGAATGCAATATCACCTGAATTTTTTTTTAATTCATGCCCAAGCAATTTACTGGATGTCAGATCAATTTATGCATTATGCAATTTTTCTCTTGCTATATTTATTTCATTGTGAGAACCATCTCATGTCAGCAGCATCTGAACCAACATCAACTTTTTTCTATCATTTAGTTTTACTAATCAGCAACCGTGTGAAATGGGGCAAAAAGAGGAGACAGATACTACAAACACTATCCACAACAACTTGGTGGCAAGTTTGATGTAAAGAGGCAAAAGTGGAAGGGCCTTATTTTTTGTTAACACCTGCAACCTACTTAATCAGGTGGGAGAAGAAAGCTCGTCTGCCTGAGCTATTTCTAAGAAAAAGAAAGACTGAAAAGCACACAGAGAATTGTCTACTCCACATGTGCTCTTCTGTCCTTCTCAACTTGAAGTTACAAGAAGTACTAAGGAAAGGGATAGGAGAGAATTGGTAAGAGGAATGCAAAACGAGATTACGTTGAGAGCAGATCAGTAGCAATGCCGTAGTATTCTTGATAAGCACATTTTAAGAAGTCTCTTTCTTTTCTCAAAGTATTTCATTTAAGTAATAAAACAAAAAGTAAAACCATCTTCAAATAGGTAGGTAGACTTCAACAATTTCTTTGACTCTAGAAATCTGGTTCTGGTTTGGTGAAGTATTCCAGTAATCTAACATACTGCTGGAGGACCAGGGAATACCAGAGCATGCTAAATCATTTTTGGATCCATTCTAAGATCACTGAAGACAAATCCAGAATTAAGAATGAAGGTTAGTAAACATTAAAACAAGGAAGAAAGTAATTAGTTAATAATACTTTTGGCACAGAATTCTGATACAGTACATGCCAATTTGATTAACTTTTATTTTATTTTTTATTTTTGCATTCAATGTATTTGCTGCAGCAGGGACACATTCTTAAGATTCTCCACTCCAGTAATGTTGCTGTAAACCTCCTAGAATGGTGTTTTACCAGATAGGCAGGATATAAATCCACTAAATAAATATTTACTAACTAAAGTACTACATGTATAACTTTGCTGCTCAGAATGTAAGGACAGAAATATGATACTGTGTGTTTTCTACACCAAAGTTCCACCACTTGTTTCTTTTAGGTAGCGTATTCTTTTTTGTGTATACAGGCCAGAATCTTATTACGCACACATGCTGCAACAACTCAAACAATGTAACTGTTCCAGTAAAATGTCAACAGCAATTTACTGCTACAAATTATGTTGTCTGACTTCCACCCACATATATTAAGTAATAGGATTCTGGCCAATTCTAATTCAAAGAAGCCCCAGAAGCAGTTACAGTTTAACAAGAATTATGACAAATAGTTAGAGTTTTAGATGTAAACAGAAAAAGGGTAAGTGAGAAGCAAGAAATTCAGTTCCTGAATAACAGAAGTCTTCCCCATATCTCTTGAGGTTGCCACAATTTAGCAAACATCATATCTCCACAGTCAGTAGGGCTGTGACTCTTATCTACATTTAAAAAAAGATGAGTTCTAAAAAAAATACATAGCCATTAGACAATGGGCAGGGACATCAAGAGACCCATAGATTTTTATCCAATTGGTTGAAAGGCACCTGACATTTTCTGACAAATTAATCTCAAGTAAACAATATAATGTTGAAGCACTGTTTCCCGTATGTTTCAGTTACTGTTCCCACAGTAACATTAAATCTGATGTATTAACATATCTCAGGTATAAATTTAATTAAAGTATGACTACGTGACAAACAACAGATACTGTTCATTCTGAGCACACATTACAGTAATCTTTGGTAACCAAGGAACAGAAATACCATTCAGTGACAACATTTTGCTAAATATTTTCTCATTCTCCTGAGATATTTTCATTTGCCTGCAGTTCATATACAACAACTATATATTATGGAAGCCAAAGCAATCTAATTTTCAAATGTGCCAAATCAGAATGTGACTTTATTCAACACATTTATTTGATTTACATTCACCAAAGAAAGGCCAGAATCCTATGACTTACACCCATCAGTATAAACTGCAAATCAGTTACACTAATCAGCACCAACAGGAAATAACTACACTGTTTTTTTTAATTTGCAGAAAATCGATGGTTATATTGATATAGTTTTTTAACTTGATTCTGGCCATTATTTTTTTCAGTGGTTAGTGTCAGAATAGGGTTCATGAGATCAGTGTTCAAATCTACACTTGACCATGAAGCACACTGTGTTACCATAGGCAAGCCACTCATTTTTATCCCCTCACAGGGATCTTTAGCACAAGCATGGCCAAAGTGCCGATTGGAATTAGGTGAATACTCCATGGTTCCCATTTCAACACATATAAAAATGCCCTAAAATGATTTATTCCCCCTCTCAAACTATCCAAGAACAGCATGTTTTGTTCTTAATATGCCCTCCCAATTCCCCTACTTCAGCTCCCATCAAAAATAAAAATAAACTCTGACCTCTTTAAATGGCAGTTTTGAAGAGCTGATTTAGTGGCCGGGGGGGGGGGGCCTGGAACTTCAATTTGCCCCTAAATACTTCACCATACTGTATCTACATTTTACTTAACATGTAAATCTAAAACTTGTCAGTGGACCACAAAGAAATTTCATTAGAAAGCCTAGATGTAGTGGTTAGAAACTAAGAGGGTATTATGAGGACAAAATTTCCCAAGGCCAACAAAAGAGAGAGACTCTGCTGTGTATATTTGAAAAAACTAGTTATACTTTAGTTTCAGTTTTTAATTGGTATTTGTTTGGACCATGTGTATTCATGTTTTAACTTTACAGCCATCATGTGTATTCTCACCACATATTTCCCAAGGAAAACATTAATCTCAGAACAGATGAACTTGATTTTGGTTCTGATTTATGTCATGTGTAAGGATACAATTTCGTTGGCTAACACAACTTTGAAATTAAGAAAAATTGCTTAACATTCTGTTGCCTTGGTTTCACTGTTACTATAGCAATAACACTTATATAACACCCCCATAGGACTTACGAGCACTCTCTGGATAGTTTACAAGGTTAATTAGCATTTTGTCCCCAACATTCTGGGTACTCAGTTTACCATCCTCAGAAGGATGGAAGGCTGAGTCAACCTTGATCCCTGTCAGGATTGAACTGACAGTGTTAGCAATTCTAGCTGTAGTACAGTTTAACCACTGCACCACCAGGGCTGTTACAACAAATGTTATTTTCTAAGGAGCAGAAAATTTTCTTCAGGAAAATTAAGCATTGGGAAAAATTCCTACCTCATGTCACTGATTATCTTGAATTAGTGACCATTTCAACTAAGCTCTCTGTTCTCTTTACTATCACGCACACATGTGTGTGTATAAAATATTTATACCTTGCCTTTCTTCTCAAGAGGACCTTTTGAGATGCAGTTTCCTTTTTCATAGGCCTGATTTAGTTACAAATACTTCTGGGGTCATAGCTGAATTTTTATATGAAAATTAAGCTAACCATAATTCTGTATTTTGCCTTGCACTATCAGACTCTTCCTATCGAGCAGTTCATCATGGAGAAGTCCTTACCTCCAACTTTCTCTAAGACCCTTTTATCACTTGCAAAGTATCCTGATACAAATTTCTCCTCTCCCTACAGAACTGGAAAGCTAGAATTCAGATCTATGTAAATGCAAAAGTATGAAAGGCATCCTTCATTAACCTGCAGAGTTGTGATATATTCTTCAATGTGTTGTGAAGGTAATGTCTAGCATGCTCCATTAAAGCCATACATTACTAATTAATTGTGATAACATCTCTTGTGACAATTCATAACTGAAGGAAGCTGACACTATGCCAGAGAAAGTGAGCCACCTCAAGCCAACTACTATAGGTCATACTAGTTCTTGAGGAACCTGGGCTTCTACGAAGACAAGAAAGTAGTCTTCTTGTTCCCAGTGTTTCAAAGATAAAACTGAAGATGTAATAGAATTTTCTGACATATTTTCAATTCCCTCTCTGCTACTCAATCCTGTATTATTCCACTGTCAAGCAAACGGCCAGCATGAAGTTTTAGGTTGCAGATGTCAGTGTTTTAGTGAAAGAAGCAAATGTTTATTCTCATAAAACATTAAGAAAACATAACCATATTTCGATAGAAATTCTCAGTTTAGATTTAACAGATCTCTCTCTCTCTCACTCACATACACACACACTAGCCCCCCTCCCTTATTTGAGGGAGATGGGAAAGTATCATCTTTTCCATTTCCCTCAAATAAGTCCAAACATAGCATTTATACCTTTCTTAGGTACTAAAACACTTCAAGCAACAAAACTGACAGGACAAAGACCATTAAAACAAAAACATTTGTGAAATACCAACCTTCAGCACAGGGCACAACTATCAGAGCTCTGTCAATAAAAACTGTGTTTGTTAGATGCTGGGCGACACCAACACTTGAAGATTCCCGAAATCTAATATAACATACTTTGGAGGAAAATGCGAGTGGCGCATTGCTGCAAGAAAAAAAAAAGTAATGAGTGTAGTGCTACTCATTTTCCCAGCATTGCTCAATTATAAATATTACAAACATAAATATGAAATACAAAAGTATACTTTGACAGATAGTCTCAGTCTAATTTGGGCTGTTGCATACATTGTATTAACTCATTCATTAATAGAATTAAGAAATCAAACTGTACTACCTCTTCTGCTCAACCAGAGATGGGCAAAGTACATCCTGCAGTCCTCCCCAGGAGTAATTTTGGACCTGTAGCCACTCCAAAGCTTCCTCCCATACCTCCAGAGCAAAAATCATCTTTTTAAAAATGAAGTTAAAATTTCCAACACTTTAAGGCCATCAGGATCCCCCGCCCTTTTTTTTTTAATACTAGGGAAATCCAAGGGCAATTTCAAGGCCATTCAACCAAAAAAAAAAGTGAGAAGTAGTCACCAGTTTTGCTTCCTACCCTTTTCATTTTTTTACTATTTTGGGGGCTGAGTAGCTAAAGGCAGATACTGAGAGAAAATATTTTGCCTCCAGGCCTGCCTGCCATGTACTCTGATCCCATCCTAATTCAACAATAACCAGATTTTAGATTTAATTGTTTTTTTACTTTAATAACAAGCTCTACCTGCTGAAACACAGCACAAAACATCTACAGTTGAATTAAAGTACAGTAATACCCTGGATCATGCTAAAACTTGTCTTAGCGTTATCCGATTTTTAACATTATGGGATACATGTATCGCATAACATTAAAATCCTATGGGATGAATTGCATAACATTAAACTCCATAGAGATACATTGTAACCAGCACAGACTTCAGCGACTGTTATGCAATACATCCAATAGGATTTTAACGTTGTGCGATGCAATTTTTTTCCAGATTCCTTAAAGTCATACAGTTTTAGCATTATGAGGTACAACAGTTATCCGAGGTATTACTGTATTCCATTAAAGTACTGGGTCCCTAAATGTTCTTGGACTAAGACTTCAGAAGCCTGGTTCTGCTGGCCAAGATTTTTGGAATCTGCAAATTCAAGGTTGTGGTGAGGAGTCATTCTCCCATTACCATTATTAAATAGCTGGGAGTCAGAAATCTTAAACAACTTACTCCAAGTCACCCAGAAATCAACCACTAGACCAGGAGCCCTCAACCTTTTTAATGTTCCCTCAGGCAGCTTCAGGGGCCGGTCGGCCATTTTGCCCTTCTTCCACCACATGGCACTTCCTGGTGTGGTGGGCGACATGAAATGGCACCATAGGCTGTTTTTTAACAAATGGGTCAAGACTATAAGAGTTGGAGTATTTTTGCACTATGCTGTGTATTGACATATGTTGACCCCTTCCAGGTAGAAAATACAGAAGTGGTTTACCAATCCATTCCTCTAGCAGGAGACAGAGAGAAATCTAATTTCTAACCTCTAGACCAGTGGTTCCCAACATGGGGCCCATGCTCCACAGGGGCACTTCCATTCTTAAAAGCCTAAGTCAGTACACTGACTTAGGCTTCTGTGAACTGAAATCCAAAAACCAAAGGTTGGGAAACACTGCTCTAGAGACCAATGAGCTATCCGACCAGTATGTTTCAGTCTACTGTATTTATTTAATGCTAAAATTGTAGGCTAATTTATAACTACTGTAGTTAAATTGTTCAAAGTAATGGGATCACTTGAATATGTTAGCATTTTCTGAATGTCTCATTTTACCTTCCTCTTCTGTATAAACTGTAAGCTTGAACTATTCAGTTAGCATGGTGTTCCAAGTGCCTCAATTGAAAATTGGGCTATTCTATGTCTATAAAATTGAACAGTTTTTTTAGAATTGCAGAAATGGTTATCTCAGTCCAAATATGAGGAGCTGTAGGAGAGAAAGATAACCTTCCTATCCTCCATGTTAAAGTCTTACATTGAATGGAATCTGCTGCTGCCATTTACTTTTAAGAAATCAATCTGTTTTAGTCCTGATTCAGTGCAGAGCAATCTGCTAAAACATGCACAGTAACTTTCAAAGTCTATCAATGTCCAAAATCATAGTTGGAACTTTCAAATCTCAAGCCATCTGTGAAAATTTCAACAGTATCTCTTTACTCTGAAACAGAATGACAAAAAGGCTTCAATTATCAATAAGTGCAAAAAGAAATCAAAATATTCTAAACATATATAACCATCCCCGAAAGACCTAGGACTCCTAATGTAAATGAAGTCCACTAAAAACTTTAGGTCAATGTACTACAGCAGTGTTACACACTGTAAGGAACAAGAGGTGATCTAGAAAGCATCATGAAATCATCCTGCGAAATCACATTTAGATTAACATATGTAATTTTGCCTTTCCATCAAGAAAAAAAACTAAAAATAGAGGTAAAAAAATAACTAAAATAATCTGGATTAAAACTTCTTTTTTGTAAGAAAAGACTAAAGCGTGTGTAGCCTTGCTTACTTTAGAAAAAGAGATGAATCTGGCAACAATGTTAAAAAGTTATTTTAAAAAATTGAAGACTAAGTGCACTGTATGGTTTCCCCTCTATGCCTGAAACACAGGCAAGACAGATAGTTCCTGTTCAGCTACAGCTTCTTGGAACTACTGGTGAAGCTAAAGGCCACTACAAAGGAACTTGACCACGTTTGCTCTTTAATCAATGTGGCAACGTGTGAGATATGATGGCTTCTATGGAAATATTAGTCACATTTGTCACTTTCTTAGGAGGTAAACATAAACAACATATTCAAGAGCAGTTTAGCTACTTGAAAGGTACAGTAGTTCAGTGGAAGAACACATGGTCTGTAGCTAAAATGACCCATGTCTGGAAAGGTTTCAAAAGTCTCATCTGAAACCCTGGAGCACTGCTAGCCCAACAGGGCAGGAAAACTTCAGCCATCCAGATGCTACTGGACTGGAACTCAAGAGTGCATACACTGTAAAGAAATGGTTCCCAATCCTGTATCCCTGACATTTTTGTACTACTGCTCCCAGAAATCTTGGCCAAGCACAGCAAATGGCAAAGATTTCTGGGAATTTTAGTCCAAGAATATCTGGGAACCCAAGTTTGGGAACCACTGCTATAGTCAATTCTGAGCTGAATGAACCAAAACTGACTGAATAGAATGCAGATTCTTATGTCTTGTACCAGATGATGGGAGCAAACTAACCTAGTCTGCTTCTAAGTTTCCAGTGCCTTTTGACAAATCAGACATTGGATTGGAGCTTGATATGATTCTGAAATACAACAGTAGTTTCTTTAAAAATGACTAACTTAAATGTTATATGTCACTAATAGCCTGGAATTCTGTGCCTCTGTCAGGAAAAGCTACCCTTAGGACTTTGAAATAAGGGGGTGGGGGAGAAAATAACAGGAAAAAGTAATAGAAGCATATAAATTGTGTATGGTGTAGACATAGCTCCACTGTCGAATTTTTAAGTGTGAAGAAAGAACAGATGAGACACAGTTTGGCTTCCAGAATTCTATGGGTACCAGAAAGGCACTGTCTGCAATGCAGGGCCTCATACAAAGATGTAGAGACATGAGATGTGACATGCATGCATATTTTATAGGTTATGCAAAAGCTTTTGATGCCAGCATGAGAAGATGATCACAGCACTGAAGAAAATAGGTGTAGATAATTATCGGAATCATCACCAACCTATATCGGAATCAGCCAGCTCAAGCCAGAGTTGAAGAGCAGCTGACAGAACAGATTCAAATTCGCAGAGATATGCGACAAGGCAGTGTGTTGTCCTCGACACTGTTTAATTTTTTTTTTCTCAGAAGCACCATCAGATTGAAACATTGACATTAAAATTAAAGAGAAATAGCTGAATAACATCCAAAATGCTGATGACACAGTGTTGTTGGCCACAAACCTTGCAGATCTTCAGTTGATACTGGATCGTCAGAGGTTCAAGTGCAGAATATGGTTTGGATCTCAACACCAAGAAGATGAAATATCTGGTTATAAGCCGAACACCAACTCACGGCAAGCTAATAGTAGGAACACAAGAAATCGAAAGAGTGGATAAAATTGTCTATTTGGGGAGTATGTTAAATGAAAATTGGGATCCTGAGGCAGAGATTAAAATACGAACAGAAAAAGCAAGAGCCACCTTTATAAAAATGCAACATTTGTTATGCAATAGAGATCTAACTCTTGCTACAAAGATCCAAATAATGAGATGTTATATATTCCCAGTGTTGTTATAGGGAGTCGAAGCTTGGACATTGATTAAAGCATCTGAAAGAAAATTGAAGCTTTTAAAATGTGGGTCTACAGATGGCAGCTAAGGATATAATGGGTTGACCATGTGACTAATGTAGAAGTGTTGCACCAGATAGAAAAAGAAAAACCTCTTTAAGACCATTAAGCAAAGAAATCTACAATACCTTGGCCATATCATGAGGAACAACATGAAATATAGAATACAACTTGCTCTGCAAGAGAAGATCCCTGGGAAGAGAGGCTCTGGAAATAGATGGACCTCATGGCTGAAGAACCTGAGAGGCTGGTGTGAAATGCCCTCAGAAGAACTGTTCCGAGGAGTTAAGAAAAGGAACATTATTGCCATGGTGATAACCAATACCCGGAACAGATACTGCACCTGAAGAAGTGGAGACAGTAGACAGGCACAGGTTTTTCCTCCTTCCTTTGTAACTGCAGAATACTGGGTCATCTCACAATGAACAAGGAATTCAAGAGTAAATGAAATATATTTTTTCAGCACTAACAACTTAAAAGTACTAAGAAACAGAAAAGTACTAAGTGCATGATACAATAATGGACAGAATAAAAAAACGCACAGAGAAACCCAACACCAAGAAACCCAATCTTTAATCTATTATATCATTGTTAGGGATAAAGTTTTAAGAGATAAACCTTCCCTATGTCACATGGAGGACCCTGAATAGGCTGATAAGAGTCCCTAAATGCAAGACCAACATGCTCATGCGGGGGCTGCTGGAGAACAACATGCTGCGTGAATGTGGAGAGATACTGGTCTGCCAATTACAGCCAGAAACATGTACAGGGGAAGATTTAATTTTGGCCTCCAACAAAGTGGCTTCAATTTTGGCACTCCAGGGTTTGATCTGGACACGAAAGTATTTCTAGGGAGCCTCTTCCCAAAATGGAAGCAAAGAATTTCGGCCTCACACAGAAAGCTTGGTTACTCTCAAGTAAACAGGATCTCGACTGGCGTATGATGAGGCAGTCAACCTGTTAATGGTGGGGGAGGAAAAGACCCTGAAAGAAATCAGGTATCTTTTTCGAGAGTGTCCTTTGCTAAATATAAGCACAAATGGAGCTAGAGTAGCTAGTCTTTAAGGTGTTACAACGTTTGTTTGTTTGTTTGTCTTTTTATTTACTCTCAAATGGGGCTCACCGCCCGGAAAAAAACAAGAGAAAAATACTGAAGCTGTGTTGGAGGGAAATGAGCTCTAAGGAGGGGGGGGAGGGGAATAAACCGTCACTCGCCGCCATCTTAACTCCGGGCACCTCTACCCACAATGCTACCGGAGCCTCCATTAAACAAGCCCCGGGGAGCCCAAAAACAAAATGGCGGGCACGGCCTCCAGCCCGTATTATTTCACTCTCCCTCAAAAGACAGTCAATCCCGCCATTCTCCACGGCGGCCCCTCGAGAGGCCTCCCCCCCCCCCCAGTCAGGCCTCGCTGGCTACTTACTCCGGAGGGTAGAGGCGCAGCTCCTCGATGTCGCCTAAGAAACCGAAGAGCGTCCTCATCTGCTCGCTAGTCACGGCTGCAGAGAGATTTGTCACTTGGATAACCGAAGTCGGGGTCAAAGGGAAGCCGAGCGGCACCCCGATGCCACCGCTGTTCATCATGATGGCGGCTTCTTCTTCGCGCTCCCCGCCGATCCGACTCTCTCTCTTTTGGGCACCGGAGAGATGACGGAAGTCATCACGGGAGGGGGAGGAAGAGAGAGGGAAACGGTTTCTTCCTAGAGCGGTCTCGTGACCCAGGTGGGTTGGACGCGGGTTCCCCCTGCTGGAGAGATGGTTAATGTCTGGCTTCTTTTAGGCTTAGCTTTAGTAGGATCCCATATTTAGCCATACGCTAAATAAATAAATCTGAGAGTAAACTAGAACAGCAAAAATAAAATAAAATTGTGTGTACCTTAAAGACTAACTTCTGTATCTAAATGTGAGTTTTCGTGGACCAATCAAATACAGGAGTTAGTATTTAAGGTGCTTAAACATTTTTGTCTTTTTTTTACTATCAAATACGCTTGCACAGACTAGCAGGGCTTACCACTTCAAACATAAATAAATCTGGTAGCACGGTGCTTAAACTGCTGTACTGCAGCCAAAACATTATGAGTTTGATCCTTATCAGGACCCAAGGTTGACTCAGGCTTCCATCCTTCCGAGCTTGGTAAAATTCTTTTTTAATTGATTTTTTTAAAGTAATTTCGAACCTCAAGGTTTTAATTTATGAATTTTCTGTAAGCCGCCTAGAGTCAGGTTCGCCTGATTGGGGCGGGATAATAAATCTAAATAAATAAATAAATAAATAAATAAATAAAATGAAGACCCCCCAAATGCTATTCATTACCTTATGAACCACGGCCCAGAGAGTGCACTAAATGCTATGGGGTGGTATATAAGTGGCATTGCTATTAGCTTTGAGTTTACACGCTGTGCGGCTGAGAAACTGGCAGACAGGATTCACTTTATGATCTGCAGATTAGTGAAAGTGACAAACATTAAGGAATATCCATTCCAATAATGAGAAGTATCACCCGGTGTTTCTTCCTCGGGTTTCTCAATAACTTCATACAGCAAACGGGGGTGTTTAGAAGCTTTGGAATTTCGATTTTTCTTTTTATTACATTAATAAATGTATATCAGAAAACAAAATAAAACAAAACAAAAAAACACTGTAGCACTTTAAAGACTAACTGCTATATTTTTATTGTTAGCTTTTGTGGATCAAGTCCACTTCTTCAGACAAGGAGTGAAACTTAATAGGCATGGTTTTTATACACCAAATTCAGGGGTCAAAGGGAGCAGGGTGTGTTCAAGCAAAATGACAGACAAGCAAGCACAACAATACAGTTTCCCACAGCCATCAGCAACAATAGATTATTCAGATTAGCTCTAAATGTCTCCCTTTCAATTTCAAAGGGTCTGAGAAAGCCCATTCTGGTCTCTGATCAGCCTTTGACCTGCAAACAAAAACACTACCTGGTTACTTCCTGTTTTGCTAAAGAGAATTGGCAGGAGAGAACTACTCTGAACAACCCAGAAAGAAAGACTACTAAACTAGTATACACCCAGACATGGAATAGAAAGACATGAATATTTTTTGAGGGAAGAAACATTTAGCCTCATCAAGAGTTGAGCACCTGTAGTCATCCTCGGGTGGGCTTAAAAACCACCATCCTTCTAGCTAACAGCCAGACATGCTATCTCAGTGTGCCACAGAAACCCGAGCCATGCCGTCCTTCTGCTTCACTTGCCCTGAGGTTTCACAGCCATGCTGACGTTAAGTCCAAAAACCATCTTGGTTTTAGAGCTTAAAATTAAAATGCACAAAATTTAAAAAACCCAAACCTTAAAAAAATTGCATGGAAATTTATGAAATCCTGGACTCCAGAAAACGCTAATAAATAAATGTGTCTTGACTTGGTGCCAAAATAATGTCAAAGTCAGTGCCAACTGAGACTATAAGTGAGGACAGTTCCCAGCTGAGATGCTATGGCTGAAAAAATCTTCCCTTGTGTCTCCACCTAACTCAGCGTTCTCAGTGAGTGAACACATACCTTCCTCTCTCCTCACTCCAAGAAGCAATGAGAACACAAAATGCCAAACACTCACATGCAAAAAACAACGCCTCCCTTTGATGGGAAAAGGTGTTAATAAGCTCAGGTACAACAGAGGAGCATTCCACAGCTGCCTTGTCAAGGGTTTTGCATCCATAGCCATTGTGCTCTCAGAGCAACCAAAACAGCTTGGCTGGGAAAGCATTAGACCAGGGGTGCCCAAACTATGGCTTGTGGGCCGGATCTGGCCCCTGACACCAATTCATCCGGCCCACAAAAACCTTGTTGCTCCCGCTTCCAGGAGCAACAAGGGCTTCATGGGCTGGATGAATTGGCATCAGGGGCCAGATCCAGCCCATGGGCCATAGTGACTGGCCCCCTGAACCACGTAAACAGGCCGCAGCCCAGAAAATTTGGGCACCCCTGCATTAGACTGAAGATTTAAAGATCCCTGGTTCAATTCTGGGCTTTGGCAAGGCTTGCATGTTGTGTTGTCTTTACCCAATGGGCCCTCTACTTTGAGAGCCTGTTAAATACATTGGACTGTAAATGAACTGGATAAATAAAATAATATATGGAATTCTGGACTCATGGGTGCCACTAAGCTAAGACCCTTTTCCTTCCCACAGGAAGAGCTAGACAGAAGTAGCTGTCAGCTCTATAGGTTTCCTCGAAGGTCCTTCCTGGAATTCACCTACTTTGCCTTTCCCAGAAGTTAACAAAGAGAACAAGGGAATAAAGCTGGTCTCAAGGGGTAAAGGAAAGGAGGTCTTTGGTGGATAAACAGCTCATAGTCAGAAACAACTGGTGCCTCCAAGTTCAGGTGTGCTGTGAATCCAATACTTGTTTGAATGTGCGCTTTATAAAAGTTTTCCAAGGTGCTAAATCTATGGTTTATATTGTCGAGATTCAAGGCTCTCAGTCCCACAGTCTAGGTTTGATTCATGGCAAAAGAAAGTTTTTGTATTCTCCCTGCCTTCCTTGAGGACTCAGGAACCCTGGGTTCAAACCCTGCTTATTTGGGAATGAAAACAGGAACCATCCTATCTGGGATGACACATTATTTTCAGTGGGCACATTAGATGTGAGTTTACATTCAGAAGGTGCTCACATTCTCTGACCCAGCACTGCCTACTGAAAGTCTTGGATTCACCCCACCTTCTCCAATACCAGTTCACCCAACCAAGCAATTAGCTGCTTTGGGAAAGCTTCTATTCTTGAGTTTCCACACAATGATGGCTAGACATCAAAGATATTTTAAGAATAAGAGCAGGAGAAGTTACAAGGGGCTGTGTTTATTTATTTTCTTCTCAACAAAGCAAAAGTTTAGAGAGCAGATGCACCAGCCAGGACATGAACCTGGGTCACATGTTTGGGACACTCGCGTGATACTTCTATAACATTAGTGCAGTTACAGTGGGTCTTTTCCTTCCTCAGTAGGAAGGTTGTGGGGAAACCACACAATGCCCCCAAGGAAGCATTGAGGCCATGTCAAAATTTGAACTTGGGCCTCTTTTAAATCGAGCAATTCCATGCTGCCTTATACTGTATTGGCTTTCTAAGATCCATGCCAGGTATATAAAAAGTGCCAAGGTCTTCTGCAAGCAACTAGAATGTTGTCTCAAAGTCAGTTGAAGCCAACAATGGGAGGATTGTTGACATCATTGCCAGAGCTCAACCAATCCCAAGAGCAAACCAGGGTCTAGGCCTTTGTGACGTCACAGGACCCCATCCCTTGGCCAGTGAATAAAAAGAGTGGGCAGGGCAGGGCAAGAGTCCAGTGAACAGAAGGCAGCCCAGCAGAAGGAGGGAAGGAGAGAGGCTGCCAGGGACCCTCAGAAGACGCAGCAGGCAAGTTCTCTTGCTAAGTGGGTAGCGAGTTCACAAACCAGATGCTGCTAAGACCGGTGGCTTGAAGCTAGTTAATGCTGGCTGACGGACCGGGTGGATGCTGTATGAATGGGTAATGACTGTGTGAGTGAATGTGTGAATGAATGTGAGTGAGTGAATGTGTGAGTGAGTGTGTGAGTGAAAGTGTGAGTGAATGTGTGAGTGAATGTGTGAGTGAAAGTGAGTGAATGTGCGATTGAATGTGTGAGTGAGTGTGAGTGAATGAGTGAGTGAGTGTGTGAGTGAATGTGTGTGTGAGTGAATGTGTGTGTGAGTGAATGAGTGAGTGTGTGAATGTGTGCATGAGTGTGTGCACGGGGACACGGTTGGGCGAGTGAATGTGACCCAAGCACCTCAGGGGCTGGTGGAGGCTGGTCTCAGAAGCAGAGTGAATGAAAGTAGAAGCCTGGGATGATGTTGCCGCAGTGACTGGTGGATGGCCTTGGTCATGGTCGGCTGACGGCAGTGGACGAGCACACTCGCTTAGTTTGGTTTTCCTCCATTTCTGTCTTGCAGGAGAGAGAAGAGCTTCCTTTGCCACCTGTGTGATGTGGGGAACCACAACGCAGTCCTCTTGCTGAAACTCAACCAAGATCCCTGGTTAACCCCATTTCAAAAACCAATAAAAGTGTATTTTTCAAAAGTTTTTAAGGTGTTTCTCTTGTAAAATGGAGATGGCCCCTGGCATGGATCCTCAGCACCTCAGAGTCATTTGACAGGCCTTCTAGTAATGTTAACTCTTTGTCTATAGGATTAAAAGATATTGAGAGGGAGAGAGATACTATCCCTCGCTAGGTGAGAGCCTTGTTGGAGTGCCAGGGCTTGAGCGGTCTAACTAGGTCAGGGGTTCCCAACCTTTTCAAGCCGGGGGACAGGTCATGCTCTCTGAATCAGCTTCAAGGGCCAGATGACCGTTTGGCCCTGCCTGCACAATAGGGGTGCCATTTTCTCCCAACAGCTTCAAAGGGGCAGCCATTTTGTTTCCCAAATGCCCTTGGTGGAGTGGGAGGCCACATGAAATGGTGCTGGGGCCAGATCCGCCCCATGGGCCTTACGGTGGGAACCCTTGAACCAGGTAGAGTTGCCCATATCTCTTGTAATTGATGCTAGGCTGGGACTAAAACTCACCAAAGTTGTCCTTCAGAAGATCAAGGGCTAATTTGAGAATGCGAGGTTTCCCTGTAGCTGCTACCCTGTGCGAATGCAGAGAATTGCAAACAATTGCCCATATGATACCATGTACACGGTGCTCTACAACATGCACTGAGGAGAACATGATGGCAAGAGGAAATGCTGTTGAGGTGGCCTGATTTTGGGTGGATGTCATCAAGTTCTTTTAATTCCTTTTTTGTTTTAGCTATGTTAGCTTTAGCTTGTACGTTATTATATCTTAGAAGAAATCAACCCTGACTGCTCCTTAGAAGGTGAAATAGTGAAGATGAAGCTAAAGTGCTTTGGACATCAAATGAGTAGAGAGGATTCACTTGAGAAAGCCTTGATGTTGGGAAAAATGAAAGGCAAAACAAGAAGGGGGAGGCCGAAAATGAGATGGCTAAATGGTATTGTTGATGCAATGGGCACAGAGCTGGGCAGGTTGAGGAGGATGGTGGAGGACAGAAGTGCCTGGTGGGCAATGGTCCATGGCATCGCGAAGGGTCAGAATCGACTGTGCAACTGAACAACAACAATGCTGGTGGTGCCTCTGACATGAATAAAGAAAGTTGTCTGTCAGATCCCTTGGGGAAAGTGAAAGCAGAGGGCACATACCATGGTCTGCCTAGCCAGTGAATGACATGGTATCCAAATGGCGGCGGCGGGGGGGGGGGCATACACATGCAAATGGCCTTGGTTTCTCTGGTCCATTGGCACGTCTGGAATGTCGTGGAGATGTCTGCCAATGTATGGGTTCCTCATTGAATAATGACTCCAAGGTAATACTATAGTTTTAAGAACAGATATTTTCAAAAGAAAGGTTTCATTGCCTAAAATTCTATTGCATTTTCATGAAATGGTAAGGAAAGGTTTGTTTCTGATTTCCTGACTGGCCATGGTTTGGCCATACATAGGGTGGGATTAGTAAAATGATAACTGTTGTAAAAGTGTTGTGATAAAAATAATCAGGCAAACCAGCCATTAATAGAGACCTATTTGTGTCCTTTTCCTGTGGTGACACCAGTACGGAACATGATCTTCCCCAGCTTCTGTTCGTACAGAAACAGAGAGGGCTTCACCACAATCTCAGAGGAACAAGGCAATAGGGATGCATCATTAATAACAGCACACTCACACAATCTGACCAAACCTCTGTGAAAGTCCTGGAGGAAAGAGTTTATGTAGGAGAAGGAGAAGAGAAACCAGATAGCTTGGTTTCTGTAGTGTAGTGGTTATCACATTCGCTTAACACGCGAAAGGTCCCTGGTTCGAAACCAGGCAGAAACAGCTTCCTCTTTTAATGGGATGATGGGGCCCCCTTCTCCATTTTGAGGCCATAGGGAACATCCCTGATACTGGGACATCCTAAGACCATGATAGCCAACCTTGGCACTCCAGGTGTTCTTGGACTTCAATTACCAGAAGCCCATGTCAGCACTCCTGTTGATCAGGGCTTCTGGGAATTGAAGTTCAAGAACACCTGGAGTGCCAGGGTTCGCCATCACTGTCCTAAGAGCTTCAGGGCCAGAGATTTAGATAGAAGACTAGGGAGAAGATCTAACCTCAATCTCCACCCTAAGGGATAGCTATACCTTCCCTCTGCTTTCTGAACACACTTGCCTGGGTAAAAAAAAAAAGAGGACTTATCTCCATGAACTTCTGGCCCATCTCTATTCCATTGCTCCTCTTGGTCCTCCGTATTCTGGGCAATGTCACTGGTGACTTCTATCCAACAAGGACTTTGGGAAAAACCTACCTAGCCAAGGGCCATTTTTCTATAAGTCTCTTGAAAGGAAAAAGAAGTCTCATTGACATCCATGGTGCTGAGCAGTCAGGTGAGGTTCCCTGTCTCATGACCTGGTCTTGAATCTGGACTGCCACAGACCTTCTTCCATGGCATTTTTGTTTGTTTTGTTTCATTTAAAGGTAAAGGTTTCCCTTGCTCGAAAGCCAGTCATATCTGACTCTAGGGTTCAGTGCTCATCTCTGTTTCAAGGCAGAAGACCCAGCGCTGTCTGCTTCTGCAGATGTTTCCGTGGTCATGTGGCAGGCATGACTAGACACCAGAGTGCACAGAATGCTGTTTACCTTCCCACCAAAGTGGTACCTATTTATCTACTTCCAATTTCTTACTTTCAAACTGCTAGGTTGGCAGGAGCTAGGACCAAGAAGTAATAATGGACAAAGTCCAAAATTAACATGTACCGGAATCTCCATCGTATGGAGGAAAATGCTAATAAGGGTATGATAGAAACCCACATGTGCAAATCCATTAGCTTCACTCCTACCTTGTCACAGGTGGATCGTCCCTGGGTGGGCTCGAACCACCATCCTTCTGGTTAACAGCCAGACATGCTAACCCATTGCGCCACAGAGACCTGCACTGAGGGTGCATTCCTGCTGTCCTTTGAGCTGAAGTTGCAATGCCAGGGACGGCACAGTGATAAATGAGTGAAACACTCATGCCAGCTGATTCCCTTCCCATCCAGCAGAGCGGTGCAGCAGAAGTGTGCTGGGCCCGTAATCCAGAGGTCGATGGATTGAAACCATCATCTGCCAAGAGGCTGAGCCTTTATGCTTTGGGTATCAGGCTAAACAATCGGGATCCTTTCTCCTTCTGACGTAACATTTTCCAGTAATCATTTGTAAGCGTTTTCATCTCTTTGGCAACAGGCCTGGAAGAGGGAAATGATTTTCTCAGCATGCATCTGGCTCCAACCAGGTGGTATCAAAATGGTTCTTTCTTCCTCACAACAAAGAAATCATCATCGTAAAATGATTCATGAGAAAACTGCCTCCACAGGGCTGGTAAAATAAGTTACCCAACATGTTGAGGGCAAAAATGTTAATTACCTTTTGAACTGCCCAAAGAGGGTTTTAATCGCTATGGGGCAGTATATAAGTGTAATTTATTTATTTAGATTTATATTGTTGCCCATTCGCCAAGGCGATTCAGGGCAGCTTACAGTGAAAACAACAACAGTACAATAAAAATTATAAAATGCAACCACATAAAACAACCAAATCAGAACACAAACTAACTCCTGTCATGCCGTTGTTGTGGGCCCAGAGGAGTGGGCAAGGTCCCCAGCCACTGCTAGGCCTTCGCATCTTCTTCCTTGGGCCGTTTTTGTGGGCCCTGATGAGGGGGCGATGTAATTGCTATTGCTATTGAGCATGTGTCAGTTGTGTGTCTTGGTACTTCCAACCCCAGAAGAGAGTCCATCCACTATTACAAAAAATGAGACAAAAATGTTTCAGCACCTTAAAGACTACTTTTTGTACTGAGTAATCAATTAATTTCATTAATCAGTTGACAGAACTGCCCTTTCTGTTTTTCCTAAAGTTCTAGTTTGCAGAATGGAAGGTATGATGTGTGTTTAAATCTATCTCTATAAAGAATTATTCTCCTTTACATCAGGGATTCTCAACCTGTGCCCTGTGGGCTGGATGCGGCCCACAGCACCATTTCATTTGCCCCCCCCCCGCCTCCACACCAAGAAGTGCCACGTGGTGGAGGAAGGCCATAATGGCCATCTGGCCCCCCAAACTGTCTGAGGGAGTGTGATCCGGCCCCTGGGTTAAAAAGTTGAGAATTCCTGCTTTACATAAATGATTTAACATTTGGAGCCCCGGCTCTTCCTGTGCCTGTGGAAAGCATTTGTGCAGGTGCACAACCCAAATGAGGATTTAAGTCATTACGGCTTTCTCCCAGCAAGATAACGTCATCTGTTTATCTTAAACCAGGGGTGCCCAAACTTTTCAGGCTGTGAGCTGGTCAGCTGGTTGAGGGGGCCGGTCATGTGGTTCCTCCCACCATTTATGACAGCTGTGGGTTTATGACAGCTACGGGTGCTTTGCGGCAGTGTTTTGCGCATGTGTAGGTGGGTTTAACTTCCGCTTCCAGGAGCAGTGAGGGTGGCATAGGCCAGATTATTAGGTGCTGTGGGCTGGATCTGGCCCACAGGCTGTAGTTTGGGCACCCTGTCTTAAAACATTGATCTTACTTCCACCAATTTTCACTCTCCCTTCATTTGAATCTAGTTCAGATTTTTGTAAATGTACTGTGCACAGGTTGAACAGATAATGGGATCAGATGCAAAAGCTAGGCTTGCCACTGATTTCACATATTGCCTGAGTCACAAGTATTATGTGGTTAAAAAGAAATATAGTTTAATTACAATCTTGTTTTGTAACAAGCCTTCTAAAACTGTGTCATTATAAAGGTCATGTCTGAACCCATCTTTCATACACTCCAGCACAGGGGTAGCCAAATTACAGGCCGGATTTGGCCCATGGTGCCAAAACATCTGGCCCATGCCACCTGCGCCACAGCTGGAAGCAGAAGTAAAATGTGCATGCATGAACACTGCCATGAATGCATCATGGCTTTATGATAGCAGTGGATGCATTTTACGGCAGCATTTACGGCAGGAGAAATGTGACCAGCCAGCTCAACCATGTGACCAGCTTGCGGCATGAAAAGTTTGGGAACTCCTGCTCCAGCAAGTAACAGTATACAGGTGAATCAGAAAAACTGGCAGAAAACAAAATGCCAATCTTTATTGTAAACTCTAAGGGACTGCAGTGGCTTAGTGGTTAAGATACTGAACTTGACTGGAAGGTCGACAGGTCAGCAGTTTGAGACCTAAGTACTGCATGATGGAACGAGCTTCTGTTTCTGTCCTAGCTCCTGCCAACCTAGCTTTTTGAAAGCTCTATAGCCAGAGTTATACAAAAATAAGAATAAGGGCTATTCACAAAATATAATTTTAATGGCAGGTACGAGTCAAGGTTGCCCCCTCTCTCCTGTTCATAATGTCTATGGAAGCATTGGCGATGGCGATTAGAAAAGACAATCAAATTAAAGGAATAGAAAACAAGAAAATTAGCCTATTCGCCGATGACACTCTACTGACAGTAAAGAATCACTGGGTAAATTTTAAAAAAGGTTAAAAAACATTTAAGCGAATTTGAAAAGCATACGGGATTAAGGGTTAATTGGGGAAAAACTGAAGTAATATTGTGTAATTGTAACGAGGCAGAAAAAGAAAAGATAAAAGAACGATATCAAATTAAAATTAAGGAAAATATGAGATACCTTCATATAATTATATCAGGAAATGTGAATGATTTATACAAATTAAATTTTGATAAAATGAAAATAGAAATTAAAGGTATGATAAATAGTTTGGAAAAGATAAACTTGTCTTGGTTTGGGCGAGTAAATTTATGTAAAATGAAAATTACTTCAAAAATTAACTTCTTGTTAGGGAATTTGCCATTAAGTATTAATCAAAAGGAATTGGGCAAATGGCAAGGGATTGTAGACAGATAAAGTATGGGGGAAAATGAAAAAGAAAGCAGCACCAAACATTTCCCCGGTACTAGAACTTACAGATGTTAGACTGCCCGATAGCTGATATAATGGATATAGGAGGACTTTTACAACAGAATAAAATATTGTTAGTTAATGACTGGATCAAGAATTGTAGAGAAGAACGAACAAGGGAAAATTTATATGAGAAATTAAAACTTAATTGGTTACAATTTGTGATAAAAGAATTAGACTACAAGAGCCGAATACAAGACAAACTACAGCCTTCGAAGAACTAATATATAGTGTAAGAAGAGGCCTTATTATATTAAAGAACATTGCAAGTAAACTTTATAAGGAATTGAACAGAGAGATGTTGGGGGTGAAATATTAAAGCAGATATAGGAAAATGATTTTAAAATAAAGATACAGGTAGATGAATCTAATTGGGAAAATAAATGGAATCAAAGAGTAGTAAAGTCTCTCTCCATTAAGGAAAAAGAACTAAATTATAAACTCATTTGGAGATGGTACATGACTCCGATAAATCTTCATGAGATGAACAAGAATAAATCTAAGAATTGCTGGAGATGTGAGGAAGAGGAAGGCTCATATACACATATGTGGTGTCATTGTAGGTATGTTGAGACAATATGGAAAGCTGTAGAAAATGAAATAGGAAAAATTCTAGGAGTTTCAGTAAAGTTAACCTCAAAATTAATGCTACTTGTTGAGTTTGAAGACCATGTTAGATAGTAACCAAAAGGAAGTAATGTTTACACTTTTGACCGTGACAAAACCTATGACAGCCAGAGAATGGAAAAGCAAGATTAAGTTTAATAAAGAAAACTGGTACAGGGAGGTCTGGTGTGTAGTGTTAAATGACAAATTGACAGTCAAATATAATGCCAGAAAGGGCATTATTAACAGTAATATCTTTTGAAATATTTGGAACCCATTTGTAGTTTATGCCACAATGAATGAAGAAGGCATCAAACCTAGTCAAGATTCAAGAAACTTTTGGGAACTCTAAAATTAAAAGAGGTAAATTGCAAGCTCCAATTTGTACAGCACTGGGGGATTGAAAGGATATTTAGGATGGATAAGCAGGTGGAAATGGTGGGGTTTTTTGGTGGGGGGCGGGGGGGGGGACACAATTTGGGGAATAATGGTGATTTATATATTTGTAAATTTAATAAAGAATATTTAAAAAAAATAAACTAAGAAATTGCAAGTAGATAAACAGGTACGACTTTGGTGGGAAGGTAAACAGGGTTCTGTGCACTCCAGTGTCTAGTGAATGCCTGCCACATGTCCATGGAAACATCTGCAGACGCAGACAGTGCTGGCTTTTTGGCTATAAACAGAGATGGGCAGTGAACCCTAGAGTCAGATATGACTGGCTTTCAAGCAAGGGCAACCTTTACCTTTTTGAACTCTTCCCATAAGGAGATTGTATAATGACCTTTTTTATATACAGCTCCTTATTGTCATTTATGGTGAAAGCATTTATACTAATAAATGGTGACTTTGGTGAAAACATTTTTTCTACTTATTAGTGCTATTTCAAGGAATTCAATTTTTAGGGTGAGGCGTAGAATTTCCCAGCAAGCTGGTATGGAATTAGATTTTTAGTTTTTGCCTAGTCCACCTCTTCCAATACTTTGCAGATTGAATTCTTTTTTTTAACTGTCAGAGGAGAGAATCAACAATTCAGAAAATTTCAGACTGATATAAAGAGAAATCAGTAATATTTCACACTCTTTTAAAGAGAATTAGTTTATTATCTATTCTTCATGTGTTAATTCAGAAACAATTTAATTACTGTATATGTACAAAAATTTGGAATGCTGAATAAATGGTGATCAATAAAAACATTGTTGTTGCTGACAAGAGAATAACTGCTTTTAAAATAAGTAATATACAGCAAATTAAGGATAAAGTCTTGCTTCTCTGTGTTGTTTATTGCTATGATTGTGTTCCTAGCATGTGTTCAAGTATATACACAGTCAAAAAAGTAAAAAATATATATTTACACAATAAATATTTGGGGTTTTAACCAAAATTTATGTTTGAACTGATTCTTTAATGAACATCAGGAAAAGAATATTAAGTTGACAAAGTGTTTATTAGTTCTATAACAAATCTATCAATTCTGCAAATATATTGTACTAACATGATGAGAAACATTAAAAATCTATGGGTTCAGGATAATATCACTGCATTTTGAATGAGGCCCCTCTTCCACAGATATTCTCAATTAAGGTATTTTGGCTACTTCCTAACACAAATGTAATGCATTTAACCCAAGACAGATAGCTATCAATGTTTCATTTCAAAGCTGATTTTTTTCTTTGCAAAAACCTAGACGCCCTTACTTTCTTTGTATTCTCATTACATCCATTGATCATTTTTGGCAAATTTTTAAACAAAACTATTTCAATTAAATTAACTGCTAACAGCAACATTTACAATGCTTATTACAGCATATGAATTGTAGAGTATTTAAACATTTCAACATGATGTCTTGTACAGAAGGAGAAATTTAATTCCATGATCAATAAAGAATCAGTTCTGAGTCCTTCACATAATTACAGCTTTATGTCTCAGATCAGGTTAAAACTGACCTTTTTGTGTTCCCTTTAAAAGGCTGAGTTTACTAATATAGTTGGAAGGGATGAATATGATTTTTACATGATAAAGACTAATTAAAAAAAAAAGATAAAGGTAAAACTGAAGCCTGTCAAAATGTAGCTATGTTTCTCAGGAGTTTTAAAAGATTAACAGCACACGGAAAATACATAGATTTTACCAAAATACAGCACATTCCTGCTAATATAAAAATCAATTCCTATGTAAATATTAATGAAAATCAACTAAAATTAATGTACAAAGAGTTGTTAAAGGGTTTCAATTAAAATTATTAAAAACTATACACATTACAATATGCAGTTGATAACTTCTTTGAAGTGCAATATCATTGGAGTTTATATATCTAGAAAGGACTATATGTTAAGCATGTAAATTCCTTTCTATTCCAGCATTTCTTTCCAAAATCTACAGTAAGCTGGTGTTTTTGCTAGATTTCTCTTTAAAAATTACCCATTTCTATTTATTAAAAATAGTAATTGAATATTGCTCCAATGACAGGTTAATCATTCACCATTAAAAAAACAGTTACTGGTCTTCTATGGCACTTTTTTCTGGTCCATAATAACCATGTATTACTCATTACCCCACGAGTTAGGCAATTTCTTCTCTGTTACATTAGGAGAAAAGAGGAAAATAAACATGTTCATCATAAACAAAATTAATTATGTATAATCCAATATTTTATAAAAGTAATAAGGAACCAAGGCAGCCTGTGGTAAATTACTATTACATTAATATAGTTAGAAACCCTTTAATGACTCTGAAGTGTCTAGTTCACATTGAATGTCATCTGTAAGGAGAGCCCTTTGAGAAAGATCACTACAAACCGCTGGGTCCCAAGTAGCCATACCTTTGCCATACAATTTCCCAACAGCCATTCCTCCGCCACTGTGCAACAGGTTGACCAAAACAACCTGCCTTTGGTTATTTAGCTCCATACATATTGTTTCCTTTTAGTCTAACAAGGCATTTCAAGGCCAAATAAAATTCAAACTTCCTAAACCATTTACTCCTGGGTAGCCCCTAACCCTCATAGGGCTCACTGCCATGAGCCCCATTTTTTTAAATGAAGCTTTTTCTGGCAGAACAGTTAAGAGGTTTGGAACATGCACATACATGGTATATGTGTGATGAGTTACATACAGGCAACGCAATGAAAAAACTGGCCTTTTCAGTTTCATGTTTTTTTTTAAAAAAAATCTATAAATAAATTGAATATGAAGTATTTAACACAAGGCAGAAGAAATCCACTCTTTTGCACAAACGGGATTTTCATGAGAGAACATTGTCTTGATAAAACTCCACAGCACAAATAAAAAAATTGAAACTGTGAGATTAACAATAGATACTCAAAATTGAATTACACATAGGAATTAACATAGTGAGTGAATGTGATGTGAGCCAGTCCTGCAGAATTCCGTAAGTATATTTATAGTCCCTGTAAAAGGACTTCACATTTTATTCCATTTTGCTATTGGTAGATATACGTTCTCGTTTTAACTCCCTCCCTTCATTCTTTGATTCTCGACTTTCTTAGCCATTTTTAACCTGGCTGTTTAATCAAACCAGTTCTACCTTCCATCTACCCATTCATCTATACAATAAGCACATAGCAAAGCCAACATGTCAGATCCCTTATCCACATCTACAGAAGTGGTTTCAATAAAGAAATTAAAACAAAGTGAACAAAAAAATTAAAGGTAACAAACAGCTACAGAACAGAAAACCTTGCCGTCTGTCTATGGGATACAATTGAGGCTCCTTGTACAGATGCTTAGTAATACATATGATTTATCCAAAAATAAACCAATCATCTGTACAAAATACACCACAGGTTTGTTCTTGGAGGAGTGATTTTTGATTGCTACATGTTTTAAACTCAACAAGATTTGTTGCTACTTGCATTTCCAAAACCGTTTCTTCTATGTCCTTTACAGTGGTTTTCCCCCTATAACCACGTTATTTAATTTCTGTACATAATTTTAAAAGTTTGTGTATATAAAAATAGTCAAAATGTTCAGTATCCCACAAGTTCTTCAGAGGATCATACAGATGTTTCCTCTTTCTCCACAGGATTTAGGAAAGCTCTCGAACAATGATGAGTTCTACCACGTTCTGAAAAGTCTTTAGTAAAGATACCGCTTGCCCATGATCAATGTTGATGAAGCTATATCCATTAGCCTGGAAAGAAAATTAAATCCCAATAAATATGAAGCACCATATTTTCAGTGTGATTTTAAAAAAATACATTAAAACAACTGTTCTTTTGAACACGTAGCAAAAAGGAATGCCATGTGTTAAAAGAGGAATATGAAAATAAAACCACTGTTAAGATTTATAAAGTTACCATACCCTCAAAATGCATTTTTAAAAACTCTGATTTGTAAAATAAAAATTTAAATGAAAAGGATCCTGCCTCTAAAACCTTTTTATTATGAGAATTCTGAAAGGCAAAATCATCTAGTGGCTATTATTTTAATCCACAAACTGAGGGAATGAGCCCAATTTAACAAAAATCTTAAATTCAGTACAGTAGGAAGAGAGCAAGTCTGAGCAAAAGCATTAAATACATGTTTTCTTTATTTGATAAATACCCTATTGGTTAACCATATATATTTCTCTTCCACTTCACAGGATTTATAACATATCTTTTTGTTTCTATTTTTCTATTTGCATATTTCAAGTAATTAAATCATGTCATATTTTATTTTTCAACATTACTGAAATAATTTTACAACAGGGTGTTATTATCTAGACCCGGGATCAGCAAACTTGGCTCTCCAGATGTTCTTGGTCATCCTGGCACCCTGTCCCCAATTTTAAAAGTGTTCTGGGCAAAAATTGTCCCAATGCTATCATATGGGGCAGGATTGTGGGGTCTAAATAGAGCCCCACTTCTGGAACAAATACAGTCCTGGTTCCTAAGAAGAATTTTAGGAACTGATAGCAACACGTCTGCTCCTGCAGTCAGAGCAGAATTCGGCTTCCACTCCTTGTATAGCCATTTAGTATTTAAAACATTCTCATATTGGTTGAGGATCCAATCAATGGACTCAAATAGGCTTCCCAAATTATGCTTAACCGAACAGATAAAGTGGGATCATCCCAAGTCCTGGTTTAATCAACTCTGCAAAGTAATTTCTCATCATGGGTTCTCAGTTAAGTATTTGCTCTCAGTGGCCACTCAGGCCAAGGAAATTTTTAAACAGAGAGTCTTAGATATCAGTGCGCAATCTGACTTGGAACTACTGGCCAAAAATGGTTCTTTAAGGTGGCTGGCTGCTAACAAAATTACATTTCAAACTGAAAAATATGTTTTGATGTGCCTCCCTTATCCTTTAAGAAGGGCATATTGTAGAGCCAGATTTGAGCTATTAGACTCCATGAATAGATATGGGTGTTTTCACCACTTACCATATCACGAAAGAACATGCATATGTGGTTCTCCAAATGTTGAAAATATCTCATATTATATTAGATTGCCAGGTGTACACTGTTATTAGATTTAAATACCTTGCATCCCTATTGGAAAAAACTTTTTGGGACTCAAAAAACTAACTGTCCTATCTCCTTCTGGGTTCTAACATGCACATTGTATGTAGAACTGCCAAGTTTATAATTAAGGCATCAGCTAAAAGCATCGAATATGTCAATCAAATTGGGGTATCCTGCAAGAGAGATTCACTTATCTGACTATGGATATGCATGTATTAATTGTATTAAGGCACTTTTTCCAGTTTACATTCTTTAAAAGTAGTTCAGGTATGTACATATAGTATTTATTGTATTTTTACTGTATTTTTATTGTATTTTATTCCACTTAATTGCATTGTACAGATTTTAAACTCTTATGTTACTGATAAGGATGTAAGACTAATCAAATAATAAATATTCATTCATTCAGATGTTCTTGGACTTCAATTGCCAGAAGCCCTGATCAGCAGGTGTACTGACTTGGGCTTCTGGGTAACTGAAGTCCAAGAACACCTGGATAGCCAAAATTTCTCACCCCCTTGTCTAGACCTTCTAGACTCTAGAACAGGGGTGTCCAAATTTTTCAGGCAGCGGGCTGGTCACGTGGTTGACTGTGCCGGTCACATGGTTCCTCTCACCAGAAGCAGAAACAAAACATGCATGCATGGGCACAGAATGCACCGGGGCATGCACATAATACTGCCATAAAAGACCCACAGCTGTTGTAAATGTGTTTAAGACAGCCGCAGGTCATTTACGGCAGCATTCTGCACACAGGCATGCATTTTACTTCTGCTTCTGGGAGAAGCAAGGGCCGGATTAGTTGGTGCCATGGGCCATAGTTTTGGCATCCCTGCTCTAGAAGGTCCTTGTTGATCTACCTACCTATTATTCTATTAGCCTTTTTATAAATGCACAATGCTTTCAAATTATTTTTGATACCTGTAGTTATTACAGCAAAAGAACCATCTAAAATCAACGATTTGTTTGTTTTTGAAGTTTGTTAAAGAAATGTAAATTTTCAACTGCATCAAATGTAGCAGAGGGTAAAGGAAACAACAACTTTGAAAAAAATCAGCTGTTAGTTTTAGCAAGAATACTTTAAAAGTTAAGAGAGATACTGAATTGCAATCTTCTGGAGATGTAGAAGGCATTACAGCAAGTTTCAATACAATGGGAAGAGATGAAAAGAAGAATAAATAAATAAATATAGTACTGTGATGCTCTGAACTAGTTATGCCATGCAAAGGTCTGGAGAGGTGAGATCTTTCTAGTTCTCCCCAAACCATAGCTTTCATTACCATAAACCATAATATTCTTTTCATTTGGAGTTGGCAACACAGTGATTCTGCTCCTAACTGGTAGGCAAATTGCAAAATGTGGTCTACTGCTTGGTAGTACTGTACTACAGTCCTTTGTTTCTGCAAAGTTTTAATTTACCCTTTACACATTTAAATTTTACATTCCTACAGTAATACCCCGGATAACGTTATGACTTGGTTCCACAAGTCATGACGTTATCCGATTTTTAACGTTGTCCGATGCATGCATCGAATGCTTTAAAAAACCCCAACAACCCTGTCCTTTCTTTTCCTCCCTGCCTTTAAAGCCACCCCCCACCTGCAGCGGTCTCTGTGACTGCAGTAGGGTCGGGGAAAGGCACGCGCCTTTCCCCATACCCTACTGTAGTCGCAGAGACTGCTTGTGTCTCTTTCCCTCCCTGTATTTAAACTACCTGTAGTTCAAATGCAGGGAGGGAAGAGAGAGAGAACCAATCACGTCTCTCTCTTTCCCCCCTCCCTGTAGTTTAAATGCAGGGAGGGAAAGAGTGAGACACAATCGTGTCTCACTCTTTCCCTCCCTGTATTTAACCTACCGGGGGGGGGGGGAAGAGATGTGATTGGTTCTCTCTCTCTTTCCCCCTCCCTGTAGTTTAAATACAGGGAGGAAAAAAGACACAAGCCGTCTCTGCGACTGCAGTAGGGTTGGGGGAAAGGCACGAGACTGCTGCGGGTGGGGGGTGGATTGGGTAGTTCTACCCAAACCACCCCACACCCGCAGACCATTGCCTCGGATAATGCTAAAAATCATTATCCAGAATCGTTATCCGATTCTAGCGTTATCCGATGCAATCGTTATCCGGGGTATTACTGTATTTGACTCCATGGCATCACAGGCCTGCCTATCTCATATATCTCAGGAATAATCTGGAAATTAGGAACAACATGTTATCAATATGAAGTTAAAATCCTGCTGTTTCTTCTTGCAGTGTGTTCTGTTCTCAGATTCAGAGAAATCCACTTAAGCAACATTAAATCCACTTAAGCAACATTTAAAAAAAAAATTACCTGAATAATTTTATCTCCTGGCTGCAATAATTTAGATGCTGGTCCTTCAGGCTGTACCCTGGTTACAAATATACCCTTGAAATAAACATAAATACATAAATGTTCATTCAAACAAGTGCAAGAAGGAGACGATACCTTATATACCAAATGCATGTTTAGGCTTATTATCACAAACCTAATAAAATTACTTGTGACTTATTTCAAATCAAATTAAAATGGTTTTGGTGCAGATGTACAATTACAAGTTTGGGAACTGTTATAAGAAATAACATCACAGTCTTTTGCAGCAAACAGAACAGAGACTATTGTGCTACCTTTAATATTAACCATTTGCTTCCATGGATTGCAGTTCGATTCTTCAGATGCATTTTTAAAATACCAAATATAGTCTTTCAGTTTTCAAGTTGCCATAGGATTTTGCTATAAATTGGAGAAAGTTTTCCATGCCTGAGAGAAGCCAAGTACTGTACAACTCCTGATCCTGGGCAATTGGGAGTGGAAAAAAGATCTCTGTGCAAAACCAAAGGAAAGGAGGAAAGGTATTTGGGATGTGCAGGCCAAATTTAGTAAACTGCACAATGGGACTGCCCAGAGATACTCAAATGTCAAATGGTTGCCAATGAAAGCCATATCTTGGAGCTTAGTCTTCAACATTAGAGAAATGGGAAACATTAGAGAAACAGGAATGGTCTAATGCTATCATATTAACGACAAACTGCTTCCATAAGTGTAACTACAATAGAGTAATTTCTTCCCTTAATGGCCTCTCACTCACCCTCAAAAACTATTCCAGAGAACTATGAAACACTCATAAATAGTTTTGTGGATAACATGGAGAGCTGCAAAGAAAGTAGGGGAAGAAAGCCTTGTTGTGCTAAAAGGACATTCACTTCTTTTGTGTCCTGATCAAACCCTGGACTGCCAAAATGAAGCCACTTTCTTCACTTTGCTGTTGCCCAAATGCAAGTCCTCATCGATCCATGTCTCTGGCAGCAATTAGCAGACCAGCAAATGGACTGGAGTCTCTGTCTCTCCACATTCACAGTGTATTGTTGTCCACCAACAGGCCTCACTTGAGCATGTTGGTCTTGCATTTAGGGACTCCAATCCTCAGCCTATTCAGGGTCTTCCTGGGGACATAGGGGAGATTGAGATTTTCAGCTATATCCACCTTTACTGTTGTTCCTTGCTGAGTGAGCTCCTTCTTCCATCTTCTAATTTGGTTTTGCTCTTGTGTACCCACAAGAATGTTTGTTCTTGGCATAAAGTTCTTTCTAGATCTGAGCCAGCAGACTTGAGGCTCATATCCATTCAGAGGGTGTTGAGGGTCATTCTCTTGCTTAGTTCTCTCAGCATCTGCTGCTACTTCTCTCCTGATCCTGGAGCAATACCAACAAGAGGGTATATTTTCTTAACTGGTGTAGATTTAAAGCAGTTCTCAACCTTTTTAAGCTGGGGGCTGGGTCACACTCCCTCAGACAGCTTTGGCGACCGGATGGCCATTTTGCCCCTCCTCCACAACATGGCACTTCCTGGTGTGGTGGTGGTGGGGGCACATGACATGGTGCTGTGGGCTGCATCTAGCCCATGGGCCGCAGGGGTGTGTGTGTGTGTGTGTGTGTGTGTGTGTTGTGGATGGTTGAATTCCCTATTTATAGTTTGTGAGTTTCCTGATGTTTTTGTTCCTCGTACTAACGTTGGCTTTGGTATTCAGGCAGTGCTGCTTAAAAGAGTGTCCAATCAAGCAACACACCAAAGTATGTTGGTGTTGGACAGTGCTGTAATTGATTCCCTTGCCACATAACATTCAACTTAACCCTTACTTTTCTGTTTAGAAGGTAGAAGCACATACTTGAGTCTTGCTTGGATTAGGCTTCAAATGGTTGATGTTGTAATACTGTCCTAATTCTTCAAGGGCTCCAGTAAGTTTTCCAGCTACCTCATAAAAGCTTGACATTTGATCGGCCGTTGTTGTTATCTGAACAGTTTTGGCTGATCATTTGTATATATATTATACAGTGTTGAAGACAATACACTTCCTTGGGGCATTCCATTCTTCTGTGACTGCCACCTGCTGTTCTTTCCATTCATCGTCTCATAGAATCTCCGATTCTGGAGGAATCTGCCAATGATCCTAGTAAGCTTGTTATCTTTGGTAAGCTTATTTATGTTACGGAGCAGAATCCTATGATTGACAGTATCGCATGCTGCAGTTAGGCCAATGAAAGCCAATCCCATAATTTGCATACTTTTGAAGCCATCCTCAATGTGTTGTGTAAGGTTAAGGATTTGACCACAACATGGATCTGCCTGGCCTGAAGCCTCTTTGCTTCTTTATGATCTTTCCATCAATAAAATTCAGAGATGTGATTGTGAATCATCCATTCTAGTGCCTTATAAAGATGGCAAAGGAGTGACACTGGTCGGTAGCTTTTTGGGTCATCTGGGTCTTTTCTGGGTTTTCAATAAAGCAATAACTCTAGCCTGTCTCTACAATTTAGGAACCACAAGTTCATCTACGCTGTTGTTCATTAATTGCAGGAGCCATCCAAAGCATGGGGACCAAACTGCTTTATCTCCTCTGTTCTTATATCACCAATACCTGATGCTTACTCGGTTTCATGCTGTTTATAGCTTCCTCCAATTCATATGCCACAAAGGAGTTATTAAGTTAAAAAAAACCCTCTTGTTCCTCTGGCCGGATAGCTTTTCCCTGCACCGATTTGGTTTGCATTTTTCCATTCTTTAGCAACCGACTAGCTATTTGGTCTGCTGTTACTCTGCTATAATTTTGCTGTGGCTGGATTAAATCTCCACCTAAATTTTTGAGGAGTTTCCAAGCTTGTCTACTCTTCTGCTTCATATTCAGGTTCTCGACTAATGTGCACCATCGTGACTTCCAATTTTCAGCTATAGCCTGCATCAGCTCTTCCGTAGCTTCAAAAGTATCTTCCTGAAAAGGATCCTGGTTGTAGAGTGCCTGATACCTATCTAGCAGAGGTTATGTACTGGGTGGAGCATCTTCTTAAAATATTTTTCCTTGATATTATTTTCAAAAGCTGGACAAATTCATGATATTTATCTGGATGCTGGGGGGTGGGGGATGAGGGGTGGTCTTCTACATGCTTTTGTCCAACTGTTCTCAAAAAAATTCAAGCATTTAGCCTTCTTAAATTTCACATGATGCTACACTCAGCTAATTATAAATTAACCATTGCACTAGTCTTTAACCCTAATCCATTGTATACAATTCAGCATCCAATTTCTATCCCACTCTCTTTTTCTGCTCTGGAAAAACTTGAAATTTGCAGGGGAAAGGATCCTGGGATACTCTGTCCATGCAAATTAATCCTTAGCCAAATTCCTTTGGCAATTAAAGACATCTGTCAGCCACAGTGATAGCTCCAAAATTGAAAGCAAGCCTAGTCAGTTCCATACATACTACAATCAGTGGGATATGTAGATTTGCTCATTTGATGAACTACCCAATGGACTGAGTGGGAGAGAAGTCAACCTTTAATTGTGTAGCTGCTGGGTTCTCTGTGTGTGATGTTTATTGTTGGATTTGTGAACCTGCAGTTTCCCTCTGAGGTATTACCTTTATTACTTGAACTATGCTATGCTAACTTGTTGGCTGCTATATCTTTCTGAGACTACATCCAGTAGCAGATCATCCAGCGAGATCTGTTATGTTAGAGTACTATATGTGGACTCAGTAACTGCATACACATTCAGAAGACAACAACATACACAATGTTACATATAATAACAGATTTGTAAACTTTTTCATGAAGGGTGCCAGGCAATGTGAGTTAAACAAACATAGCTGGCAAAATCCACTGCACTTTATTTTACTATAATTCGTGTTGTTTGCTAAAATGAGTACACAGTGTGTAGGTGGCAAAATGCTAATAACCTGTGAATCACCCAGGCAGTTCTTTAAGTGCTATGGGGTAGTGTATAAGTGTAATTGTTATTGCTATAAATGTGTGTTACATTAGTTACCAAAGGATGGAAAGAGCAGTGGGTCAAAATCCTTTTGCTTTGTGCAATAAACCGTACTATAGTAGGCCCACTGAATGAATGGGGATTTGGTAAGCCACTTATCTGAAAATTATAAAGTATCCTTTGGAAGACCAAAACTTCATTTCCTAAGAGAGCAAAATGAGTTCATTAATGAAAAAAGATACCAAAATTACTCAAGGGAATCCCAAGGTTTGTAAAAATAGGGCGCCAAATTTAATTTTTTTTAAAAAAGCCAAAAAGCTAAATGAGGATTCAGACATTCAGTAGCCAAAGAATGTGATGTGTCATTTGAAAAAATGAAGTAGTACTTTCTAGGAGTGGGGTGGGCCAAGAGGATGAAATACATTACTAGAGTTAATTTCTATTTACACTGACCCCAAAGAAGAATAAAACTGGACAGTTGGGATCCTGGTAAAGATGTGGATACATAGCAATATACTGTATTCACGCACGGGTCTTTCTAGGACCGGTTGTCCAAGAAAGTAACATTCCAAGTTTGTGAGTAATTCAGTTTCTGCATTCAAATGATGTGTCAGTGCATGAATGAATCCCCATTTTCAGATAAATTCAACTTTTTTAATACTCACATCATCATCAGGCCTGAAGGGGTTTCCTCTGCCACCAATTCCTCCAGATATACTAAACCCAAGCTCTGGATCCTTTTCAATTCTCACTCGAATCTAAAATATAAAAAAATACATTTAAAATGGGCTTAACTATATATTGAAGTCTAAAGCAATGAACAGACATTTGATTTACTAGTTACAGTGGTAAATATATTGTTTCTTTTCACTTTTTGCTGCTTTATTTCTCTGATCAGTTTGTTGATGTTGTTTCGTATTTGTTATGCTTCCATTGTTCCTATTAGTATTTCAAACTACTTTTGAGATATTTTTAAAGTGTTTTCAGTCACAATAGAGATAAGCCAAAAGAAATAAAACTTGTTCTAAGCGCTTGGTAGTATTTCTGCAAATGTCTGACAGCACAAACATTAACAGTGCACATTATAGGCCACTGTTAATTAGTGAGCCTGTCACAGGATACAGACAGGTTACCTACCTGTAAATGTAGTGGTCATCTGTGAATTCACACCAATGGGTTCCTTCTGTGCCTGCATGGGCATCCTTAAAATATTCCAGAGCCTGAGAAATTCCTTAATCCCTGATTCCCACACTGAACACACTCATCTCACCATTTATCCTAAATTCCCTCCATCACCCACTACTAAGAAAACATTTGTGGCAAACTGAAGGGAAGATGGGTGGGTTATGTGAATTCACAGATAACCACTCAAAGAACTATAATTACAGATAAGTAACCTGTTCTTCTTCTTGGTCTCTGTGATTCACTCTGATGGGTGACTAACAAGCTCACCTCCTGCCTGGTGGGATGTCATGCCAATACAGAGGAGTTGACTGCTCTGCCAAATGAGGCCTAATGCTTTTGCTATAACATTCAATTCTAACATCTACAGCTCGGACCATGTTGCTGCTACAGCTCTAATGGAATGGCCTTTCAAAAACAGAGCAAATGGCTTTCTTGCTAACTGATAGGATAGAGTCATGATGGCGAACCTTGGCACTCCAGATGTTCTTGGACTTCAATTCCCAGAAGCCCAAGGCCCCCGAATCCACACAAAGGGGTTTACTGTGATTCATTCGGCCCATACGGGTGCATTTTACTTCCACTTCTGGGAGCAACGAGGGCGGCGTGGGCCGAATGAATCGCAGTAAACCCCTTCGTGTGGATTCGGGGGGCTTGGGCTTCTGGGAACTGAAGTCCAACAACATCAAGAGTGCCGAGGTTTGCCATCACGGGGATAGAGTAATTGTGATTACTATCCATGTAAACAGTCATTGAAATGTGATAGGCTTATCTTTCTTTGGTCCCTGTTAACTAATAAACAGTTGTGTAATCTTCTAGAATTCCATCATTCTTGCTGCAGAAGACCAAAGCTCTACAAGCATCAAGTGTGGCTAGTGATCTTTCTAGGTTTGACGTTGGTGATGGAAAGAAAGTGGGTATTGCCAGAGATTGATTAATGTGGAGATCAGAAACTTTCAGGAAGAAAGATGAACTGAGGAAGATCATCATCTTATCCTTATGAAATTTCAGGTAAGATCAATCATGTTTGAGGATGAATAACTCACTAATCCTTCATGATGATGTTACTGTCACCAAGAAAACTAACTTACATGTTAAGACTCTAACAGCTGCTGCCACCCACTGGCTTGAACAGTAGCTTCATTAGCTGGCTGTGCAATAATGTTATTGACCACTGCAGCAGAGAGTAAACATTCCTGAATCCTTTCAAAAAATAGGATTGGGTTTGTAAAAAAAACTGGGATGCAGGCAATCCTGAAGGACTATCACTGGCAAATAGACTTCAGTCAAGGAATGTACCAAGCCCTTTTACTTCAATTGCAGCAAGAAGCATAAAACAGTGTGGGCTGTTGATAGAATTCATCTAACAACTTAGTGTAAACTACATATTTCTTCCACTTATACAGTTAAACCTCGTTTAGTGAGCAACTCACTTAGCGAAAAACTTGCTTAAAGAACAGGTTTTTCAAAAACAGAGCTGACTCGCATAACGAATATTTTCGCTATGCGAGTTGGACTTTCCCTATAGAAAACTTGCATAGCAAGCATTTCTATGGGGAAAACTTGCACAACGAAAAAAATTCGCTTTGCGAGTTTCCCCCCTATAAAAGCTCATTATGCCAGTTTTCCCATAGGAATTTTCGCTATGCGAATCTGACTCACATAGCGAAAAACTCGCATAGCGAGCAGCCTCGCAGAACGAATTAAATTAGTTATGTGAGGTATTACTGTATTTGTAATTCTGCCTGATAGACAGTTTTCCTACTGCACTATGATTCTTCTCAGTGATGAAGAATTCTTCAAGCTGTCAATTTAAGTCTGACGAAGTCTGACTGATGTATTTAACCCTGGTTCTACATTCTCTGGGGCAACCAGCAACTCATAGATGTCTGATGCTGTGAGCCTCAAAGTCACAAATCAGTTTTGAAGTGGCTATCATAGGGCCATGAGGATTGCATTGACCTTTTCTCAATAGGAGTTTCACTGTTACCATGTTTTGTTGTTGTTCAGTTGCAGTCGATTCCAACCCTTTGCAACCCCATGGACCATTGCCCATCAGGCAATGTATAGAGAAGATGTATTAGCATCCTTGTCTACCTAATTATAAATGCATCACTGAGAGACCTGTAACCATGAGCAAAAGGTTTGACATGCCTTGTTGCATTCGGTTGCAAACAAACCTAGTGTGGGACGACTCAATTGTTGGAAATGTCCTCAGACATGACTTGGGACAATTTACATTAATTGACATTGGTGTTCTGTCAATGTTGATAATTGGTTATCTGGTTTTCTTCCCTCGTCACATGTATGGATACAGGGAGAATGTTCCTCTGAACACATCACTCCCATAGGTGGATTGTGAGGTAAAGAAGTGACACTGAGAGTGTTTTTCTCTCTTTGTTAATGTAGTTCATTGTAGAGGTTGTGTCTATGGCCACTTACACTGTTATGCCAATGATCGTTTTGAATACATTGAAGGTCTTTCTGACAGTTAATATCTCAAACTCATTTATATGATGTTTTTGCTTTACTTATGACCAAAGGACATGGATCTGTGAGATCTGGCTGTTAAGACACCCACCCCAACCTATAAAACTTGTATCTATTGATATTTGGATACTGGGTTTCGACTGTTTGAATGGGTGTCCCATTGATAGATTTTGAGTGTCTGTCCACATATTAGTTGTTCTTCTAGTTCTGGGGTCATAACTAACTTTTTGTATTTCCCCCCTCTCTTTTAGTATATTGAACAACACCAGATGCCAGGCTTGAAAAGAACTAATCTTAAAACAGGAATCTTGGATTGCTGCCATCACTGAGGCCATAAGACCCAGTAGCCTTTGAGTCCATGTATGCCATTATGAACACATTGGCCTTGAATTTAATCAATTTAATATAATCTGTTACAAGGTAAAATTTACAGAGTTTGAAATCTAGAATTACTCGTGTACTGAATGATTCTTTTTTCACTCAAACGTGACTTTTCTGGGTCTATCTGATGACTGACATCTGATAGTAGCTGCAAATGAGAGATATGCAAATCTTTATGAGCCTTGTCCTTTGAATTCGCCATGATTAACCAATCATCTGTCAATGGAGACACTGCAGATTCTGATGTATGCTAAAAATGGGTTTCCACTTTGTGGAAACTTGGGGTACTGTAGAGCAGGGATCCCCAACCACTGGGCCATGGGATGGGTGGTGCTGTGAGCCCCGATGGCAGCCATCTGCCCTCACCATCCTCCACTGGGTCTGCCTGGCAAACGGAGCAAGAGCACAGAGCAGATAGGCATGTGGCCAGGCCCTTTTTCCATGTTGCTTAACTATGGCAGGGCTCCATGCCCCACCTGTGCTCAGTGACTGTGCTTTTCTCCCCAATTACCAGTCCGTGGAAAAATTTTTTAGCACGAAACTGGTCTGTGGTGCAAAAAAGGTTGGGAACTTTGAATGTGAATATTTTGATGCCCACAGCAAAACATAGGAAACATCAATGGTTCAAGTGGATGGTAATATGAAAATAGGCATCCTTTAGATCAGGGGTGAATGATTCTTTTTCACTTCAAATGTGACTTTTCCAGGTTTATCTGATGACAGATCTGATAGTAGCTGCAAATGAGAGATACAGTTGTACCTCGCTTAAAGAGCATAATGCGTTCCACAGGATTGCTCTTTAAATGAGTTTGCTCTTTAAGTGAAACACCATTGTAAATGACCAATTGTGTGTGTGTGTGTGGGGGGGAATTGTGAACCCCAATTTATTTGTTAAGCGAATTTTTGGTTGGTTTTATTTGTTAAGCAAAGTGAACATTCAGGGAAAATTCTGCTCTTTAAGCGAGTTACTCTTTAAGCGAGGCGCTCTTTCTGCAAAGTTTGACTGTATGTGAATCTTTCTGAGCCTTGTCCTCTGAATTCACCATGATTACAATCGTCTGTCAATGGAAACACTACAGATTCTGAGGCATGCCAAACATAGGAAACATCAATGGTTCAAGTGATCAGCAGGTGTACTGACTTTATTTATTTATTTATTTATTTATTTATTTATTTATTTAGATTTATTATCCCGCCCCAATCAGGCAAACCTGACTTGGGCTTCTGGGAACTGAAGTCCAAGAATAGCTGGTGCACCAAGGTTGGCCACCCTGGGTTTAGATCTATTGTATCAAATTAGTTCCTTTTATCTGAAGAGCAGTAATAGTGCTTAAAGAGTTTATTTAATAAATTTTTGAAAGGAGAGGATATCCCACCATCTTGGAAGCATTCACTGATTGCAGTAATACTAGTAATACTAAAGCTAGGTAAAGAACCTTCTGATATGGGAGGAATAGAGACCTACTTCATTAAAAAAACAAGATGTTAAGGTATTTAAAACATTAATGGCAGAAAGAATGAATTAGTTAATTGAGAAAGTATATTAAAACTGATCAGTGTGGATTTATAGAAAGACAGAAGACTTAACTAGAAGAGTATTAAAAGAATATGATGAATAAGAAAAATTTGAAAGTGGAGATAACGGTCTTAAATATTTTTAAAGTTTTTGATTCAGTGGTATAGCTAGCATTAAAAAAAGCTCAGAAGTAATGGGATTTGGAGTACAATTTCAACATACTATACAACAATTATACTAAAAATATTGCATCAGTGATACTGAATGAGGGAGTAACCAAACTAATTCATCTAGGCTGTGATAGTAGGCAAGGCTACCCTTTATTTCCATTATTATTCACACTGGTAACAGAAATGTTGGCAAATATAGTAAGAGGAGATGGGCTACTAAGAGGAATAGGACATAAAGATCCTCTACACTTGAAGGGGGAAAGTAGAAGTAAAGAAGAAGAAGAATGAAATAACACAGAAATAATAACAACTTTTTTAGTCTTTTCAGAGAGAAAAATTTATCAATGAGGGTCAAAATGAACAACTGGAGATCAGGTAAAGTTATTAACAGGAGGTAAGTATATATAGGAGAAAAAGCTACTTAAATACAAGGTTCTGGAAATATGAATGGTATTTTCTCAGTGGCAGATGAAAGAGTGATGAGATAATGGGTGAGGTGGGGCACATGCTCAGTGGAGAGGAAGGATTAGGAAACTTTTTCAGGCTCTGGAATTTTCCAAGGATGCTCACACAGATGTGGAAGGAACCCACTGTTGTGAATCATAGAGACAACATGGAAATATCAAAGGGTCAAATTATAATAACACCAACCATGTCAACACTGCTAGAATGGCTATGCCTAACATATTACTAAATACTGGCAATGCACTCCCAGCAGCAATCTGAGAAACTAACAGTAAGACATAATTTTTGTTCTCACCTCCTGCTTTGACAGCTCGTGGCACTGCCTGGATGGACCTTGGGACTGACTATAGGGAGGCTGATGGGCAACTTTAAGCATCAAGTAATCAATAAGTTGCTCTCTAGAAGGATGTCTTGCAACATTTGCTTGGGGTGCAGCATGATGGACTTGACTATAGTTTGCCTGAGGTCTTGTTGGCTGGCACATCTGCCCATTCATCAAAGGTATCTGAACAAATGACACACCTTTAAGCAATATTTTACGTCAGCTATTTTGAATTCTTTATAATAGTTTTGTAATGCTCACAAGGTATGACTTTAAAATAATGTTTTGAAACATGTACATTAAATTTCCTAAAACAAAGCAAAATAGAATGATTTTTAAAATTCAACTTTGGTTTATCACAGAGTAGATGCATTTCTAAAAGGCTCAACTAATCAATGTTAACTGGGAAGTATTTTACGGAAAGCATTTTTACAGATTTTATAGAAAATTTACCCCATAGTAACTTGCGGATGAAAGAGAACTTGCCAATGCATTAGTTGTATCATTCTATACCCACAGAATGTTTGAGTTATTATCTAAGGCAGTGGAAGCCAACTTTTTTTTTTTGCCTGTCTGGTCCTGCCCCAGATACACAGCTGCGGGGGCCAGAGGCGGGCTGCTCCCGCTGCTGACATTTTTTATGTCAGCAGCAGTGATGGCGATTGCGCTTTGTCCCCGCTGCTCCAAGCAGCCTCTGGCTCGGTCCCATCCCCACTGCAGCCTTTGCCAAGGAGCCAATTGCCACGTTGGAGACATTTTTGGAGCCTTCTCCATTTCAAAATCCATGACCCTGGGAGAAGCCCCTTGGTGCAGCAAGGCTGACGTCAAACAAGGTTTACCCTTCCAGAGCTGTGGATTTTGGAATGGAAGAGGCTCCAAAAATTTGCCCAATGCGATCACCGCTGCCTCCACTGCCGCCAGGTGCGAGTGTTGGGGTGGTCTGCGGTGAGCCCAGGTACTCACTGCAGTACGCATTAACGATATGCCCAGGCGTAATTAGGCCCATGGGAGGAAGTTTGGGCGCTCCTGATCTAAAGATTATCTTCCTCAAAACCAGAAATGCTAATCATTGTGGGGAGCCAAAACTAGGAATTAGTTTATAATAGTTTCTAACCATCTTTTACGCTAGTGCAAAACAAGATATCACTAGAACTACCTTCAAAATTCCATAAATAGGGCAGGGTTATTTCATAAGACTCAACATTTTAATCAAAATGATATAAATTTATTTATTTATTTAGACTTGTATGCCCTCTACTCAGTAAAAATTGACTCAGTAAAAGTGATGCAATGTAAAATATTAACTCAAGAACAGCTCACATTTTGGATACCATTTATACTCGAGTATAAGTCAATCCGAATATAAGTTGAGGGACCTAATTTGGACCTCTAAAACTAGGAAAAGAGATTGACCTGAGTATAAGTCGGGGGTGGAAAATGCAGCAGCTGCTAGTGAGTTTCAATTTAAAAAAATGAAAATACAGTAAAATTAATTAATTTAAACATTTGTGTGAGCATGTTTTTGTGTGTTTACGGTAGTTACTTCTTTTTTTAAACTGTATTTGCACCACCAAACTGTGGGGGCACTGCAGGGGAAATGGCCGGGCAGGCCAAATGCACTGAGGCAGGAAATGATGCTCTAGCCTAGCTTCTTGCTCTCCCTGCAACCATGAAGCATGGCTTCCCCCTCCATTTTGACTACATGGATCAGGGACAAAGGCAAGAAAGGTAAGTGAAACCCTTTCTTTTTATGCACAGGCTTAGTTTCCCACTGAAATACATTGGGAACATACAAACAGAAAAGCTTTAGAATACAAGAAATTGATTTCCAAAGCATTTAAATGGGAAATCGTGATTTACGCCCTCTTGTGGTCATCAGTGATAATGGCCCGTCGAACATATGTTTTTCTTTCTCCTCTCATGAAGCCGAACTGCACCGAATCCAGCACGGTTTGGGACTCTCGTGGTTGATGACCCATGTATAAGTTGAGTCACCTTTTTGGACTTCATTTGGGGGGCTAAAAAACTCAACATCTACTTGACTATATATGTTAATTAACAAGGGTCTGATTTACTGATACAGTAATACCTCAGATAACGATTGCATCAGATAACGCTAAAATCGGATGCAATTTTTAAAAAATTGCATTGAATAATGATCTGTTAGCGTTATCTGAGGTAATTGTTCATAGCGGCGGGATGGCTGGGAAGCTGAACGGGGACTCCCCGTTCAACTTCCCAGTCACCCAGTAGCTGCGGAGGCAGGGTGGCTGGGTAGCCGATGGAGGACTCCCCTATTTGGCTTCCCAGCCACCCCGCAGTTACAGGGGCAGGGTAGCTGGGAAGCTGATGGGGGACTCCGCCATTCAGCATCCCAGCCACCCTGCCCTTTCAGGGGTTCCCTTTGCAAGCAAAGGGCTATCGTAGCATTGGATAGCCATTTGCTTGTGAAGGGAACGCGGTCCGCAGACCTCCCCAGAGGCAGTAGGGGCTCCAGAGAGCCTGAGATGGGTGGAAAAAATGGGAGGTTTTTTTGCCCATTTCAGGCTCCCCACCACCCCTGCCGCCTCTGGGGAGGTTGGGGGACCCGATCCACACTGTTCCTGACCTCCCCATACCTACCTGGGTGGTGTTGCAAGGCAAAACGCCAGGATTTGACTCCCAGTGTTTTGCCTTATAGCACCGCCTGGGTAGGTCTGGGGACTTCAGAAACAGTAGGGATCGGGTCCCCTGACCTCCCCAGAGGCAGCACAGGTGGCGGGGAGCCCGGAATGGGCAAAAAACTCTCCTTTTTTCCCACCCATTTCAGGCTCTTTGGAGCCCCTGCCGCCTCTGGGGAGGTTGGGGGACCCAATCTGTGCTGTTCCCAACCTCCCCAGACCTACCTGGGCGATGCTGTAAGGCAAAACACTGGGATTCGAATCCCAGTGTTTTGTCTTGCAGCACTGCCCGGATAAGTCTGGGGACTTCAGAAACAGCACGGATTGGGTCCCCTGACCTGCCCAGAGGCAGCAGGGGGTCTGAAATGGGCGGAAAAATCCTCCCATTTTTCTGCCCATTTTAGGCTCTTTGGAGCCCCTGCCGCCTCTGGGGAGGTCAGGGGACCTGATCCGCACTGTTCCCGACCTCACCAGACCTACCTGGGTGCTGTGATCACAGTGTGTGATCGGCACTTGGGTTGGGGGGTTGAACGGGTGCGCACCCAGTTCAACATCCAACCCAAGCAGCCGATCCCATGCTGCAATCTGCCTGCCTCTTTGGAAAGGGCAGTAGGGATTCCACTCATGAAATCCCTACTGCCCTTTCCAAAGAGGCAGGCGGATCGCCCCCGTTCCCTTTCCTCTTCCGAAAGGGAACAGGGCTTTTTTAATGTTGTGCAATCACTGCATCGTACAACGCTAAAAACCAGATAGTGATGAGACTTGTGGAACCGAGTCTCATAGTTATCCGAGGTACTAGTATACTGATATCAGATATTAGTTCACTACAAAGGTATTATAATTCTTTAAGCGCTAGCAGCTCACTCAGACGTAAAATTATGCTGTTAAATTATTAATTCCTTTTCTTTCTCCGCTGTGTATTACTTGCAGATAAACAATGGGCTTGCTTTGCCAATTTATTTGGCTTTTGTGAACAACAGTTAGGCTTTTAAAATCTCCCATCTCCTCACTAACTCTAGCAATACTGCAGAGAGAAATCACAACTTTTACTTCAGTTTTAAGCTAACTGCAGCTAAGTATAATGTCCAAAGTTGGAGAGCTTTATTCAGTATTAACTATGTTAAGCAACTAACTTCAAATCATGGCTTCCAATTCAGACCATTCTCAATAAACCACTGTGAACAAGAACCACTGTTCTTTCTTCTGAGATAATAATAGCCATGATTAACTGAGAACTAAAATGAAGATTTCTAGCATTGGAGGACCTTTGTAAGAATAAAGCAAAGCTTAGCATTATGTCCAAATCAGGTACTTGTGGCAAAATCATAAACCTCTTGATGGTTAATGATAAATGAAGTATTAGTACCTGCACAGGAAGTTTCTTATTGCCATCTGGAGCAACATCTTTGAGACTAAGTGTGGCAGATGAATAGTTCTGTTGCCCAGAAAGGAATACATCCTCTTGACATTGTTCTGCTGGACTGGATGCCTGGGGATGCTTTAAATTAAAACAAACACATACATGCATTTTTGCTACATATAGCATATTTGTAAATTTATTCAAGTGAATGTTGGGCATTTTTATTTAATCCTACTAACCATCCCTGAGATGACTACAAATATTAACCCTGGTATCTAAAAAACACTAGAGCTTTTAAAAGACCCAGAATTGCATAATAAAACCAGTCACAAAATAGCTACTATTTAAGAATTTGATGATAATAGTCATTTATTAATTTTGCTTGGTCAAATTTTAAGCATTTTGTTTGTATGATCTGTTGTAAATAGAAATGTTATTATTTATTCTCCTTTAGAAATTAAATGACAATGTAGTTATTTTCATTCCATTGCAAATATGAGTCTCAGACAGCTCATAGTGGCTCTACTCCAAAGAAATAATAACACTTGAAGGGCACTATTGCATTTTGTAGATTAGAATAGAGAACTACATCCACGTTCCAAGGACTGATCACTCCTCCACAAGTAGGACTTAAGGCAGCAAAGCAATGTGCTTGAAGATGAAGTCAAATCAATAAGAAATAGATGCTTATGCAGTAATATATGCTTATGCTTAAGTTCAGTTCAAGACAAAAACTACAGTTAAGCCAAATGTCATATGGAAAAGCTGTAGGAATTAAAGGCAGCAAGTGCAGAGTTATGGAAGAGGAGAACCTCAACTAGCTGAAGGTGATGAAGCTGCAGAAATGAATATAATAGGATATAATTTGAAGAAATATGAGAGTGGAGGCAAGACTAAAAGTACTAATTTGGATAAGACACTAGTATAACAATTTAAAGAGAAGAATGATGTAGGCTAAAAGGTAGTCTGGTTGAGTGGTGGAGATGCAAGAAAAATATATTAAAAAAGGCAGAAGTAATCAAGATGAGGAATGATCACAGTATGAATGGAAGTGTTTGCCAAGAAAGCAGATAGAGAAAGTTCATTTTTCTCCATGGAAAAGTGACATACTTGGAAATAAGACTAAATACTGGCAGGAAGTAGAATCAAAGATGAAGTCAAAGTTTTATGTCTAATCAGTATTATAGATGTCAGTGATGAGAGGCAATTTTCCAGAAGAAAAAGGCAGATGAGGACAATTTAATATTGAGTGGATAACAAGAAAAGGTTGGGCCATTCTGAGAAACAGGACAATCCATCAAGATTTGTGACTGCAAAAAAAAAAGAAAAAGAAAAAAAAGAAAAAAAAAAGAAAAAAAGAAAAAAAAAAGGGGTATACCAAAAGCAGAACAGTATATTCACACAAAACCTATGCTTTGCAGCATGAAGTTCAACTGTTTAGTTTCATCACTGTATGAAACACTTGGAAAAGGGTATCTGATCTTAGTACACATTTAAAAATACAGTTGTACCTCGCTTAAAGAGCATAATGCGTCCCACAGGATTACTCTTTAAGCGAGTTTGCTCTTTAAGCGAAACACCATTGTAAGTGACCAATTTGGGGGGGGGGGATTGCAAACCCCGATTTATTTGTTAAGCGAGTTTTTGGTTGGTTTTATTTGTTAAGCAAAGCGAACATTCAGCGAAAATTCTGCTCTTTAAGAGAGTTACTATTTAAGTGAGGCGCTCTTTATGCAAGCTTTGACTGTAAAGTTAAATGCGCCTCAAGGATGATGGTGTATACAGATACACTTTTACAACTGTTCTGTTTTCAGAAATGGCCCTCTGTATATTGTAGTAGAAACCAGAAAACTCAAATGTTAATAGGAAAAATTCTTCAATAAATGATCAACCATAATTCACAATAATTCAAATTATAGGAGTACACACCTTTAAAGACATGTCCTTTTACAATGTTTTGCTAAAACGTCTTTTTTCTATATGTACTCACACGAATAATGTGAACACCAGAACTCCTTCCGTCTGCAACACTCAAGGCAACATTGCCTTGGCTGCCATGCAGATCCCTAGAGCTGCCATAGTGAAAGTTGCTAACTGGTGCATAATTGGAATTAAAGGACCTAGACAGCATGCTCTGAATAAAGAGGGGACAGATAACAGAGATTAGTGCAACATGCACAAATCACCAGACATGTTATACACAGAGTCAGCACAGACACACACAGTGCAGATCATGCAAAAAATAAATATCGTGCATACAAAGAGTAACATCCAATAGGAATTCAAAATCTCAGTGACACATGTGGTTTCCTGTAGTGTAACTGATCATGCAATTTGACATATTACACATACTAAGGGGATAACTGAATTATATATTTGGGAAAAGTTCTGAGTAGGATACCTATTGTACTGTATTATTTTTTCACTATGGAATGGGAATTTCTTTTCTTTTTTGGTTTTCCAAAAATTAATACAAAATATAGCTGCTGCTGCTGCTGCTTCAAGTGTTGTATCCATTCCAAATCTTGGCTGTCATCATGGTGATAAGTCTTCCTGTTCTTAATTCCTTGGAACTGAGTATAGCTTAAGATGCTTTTTATCAAATTTAGAAGATATTTTTACAATTCCAGTTTGAATTCTTGTCTGAGTGCAAAGTCACAGGTCTTTTTATGCTTATTTTGACTATTAGCTCAGTAATTTAAACCACCAACTTTTACCACAGATTTTTGTGAAGAACACAAAAGCAGATGCAACATGTGTTAAAGAATAAGTTTTTGAAAATTAACTAGCTTGCAAATTGAATTAGGTATTTGCTGTATGTTATCAGATCACAATTACAATGTCAGAATATTTGCTAAATTACCAGATCGTAACAGAACAAGACAAATGAACACAAAGTACATCTAAGGCACTATTAAGACCCTGTCTGAAACCCTGTATGAGAAAACATATTTCCCTTCTCTTTTAAGGCAACTAACAAGAATAAATGGGAAAAATTAAGATAAACCCTGCTATGAAAACAATCAAAAGCATTAGGGTTTAAAACTGTGCTTGAAGAGTACCTAAGGAAACTATTTAAAACGTTTCTAAGAGATTTAATTAAAAAAAAACCTTTCCTAACAATGGTCATTTAAGTTGTCTGAGGTAGCAATTTAAGGAGAAGGTCCATAGGTTGGAGGTACAGGTCACCCTCCCCCCCTATTTACACAGGGGGTTTGCTCCAAGACCTACCATGGATACCTGAAACAGTGGATAACAACAAACCCTATATTTAACACATACCTGGGCATAGAAGCAGGGGGAGGGTTGCAAATATCTAAAGTATTCTACATGAGAGCTAACAAAATGCCTGCCTCCATTCTTTGTAAACATTACAATGCAGTCAGTTACATCTAGTGGTAATGTGCCATAGAAATACATATGTTATGTATTTCAGAGATTTTTATTAAATAATTTTAGACCCACAGGTTAACTGAAACCATGGATATGGAATCTGCAGATATGGGGGAGCCCTTGCTTGAAAGCCAGTCATATCCGAATATAGGATGTGGTGTTTACAGCCAAAGAGCCAGCACTGTCTGCAGATGTTTCTGTGGTCATGTGGCAGGCATGACTAGACATTGGAGCACATGGAACATTGTTACCTTTCCCACTGAAGTGGTATCTCTTTATCTACTTGCAATTTCTTGTTTTCAAACTGCTAGGTTGGCAGGAGCTGGGACAGCAGTGGGAGCTCACTCCATTGTGCAGCACTCAGGTCTTGAAATGCTGACCTGCCAACCTTCCAGTCATCAAGTTCAGTGTCTTAACCACTAAGCCACTGCAGTCCCTACTTCAACCTTAGCCTGGTCTATTTAGTTTGCAACATGAGTTAGTAATGTCCTAGAGACATATAATTTTAAACTATGCGTGAGGTATCCTATTTTAGAGTGCTGTCATATAATATTCTGCAAACAAGAAACACAACATGGTGTACAGTGTTGTTTTCTTCTTCTTACAAAACATGACACTTAGAAGAAGAATAAAAGTCAACACCACATTTCCTAGCTTCTCATTTTACTGCTATGATTATGGACCTGTTCCACCTACCTAGGTTTGTTTGTGACAGTCAAAGCACATCCAGGCTCTTGGATAGGAAATGAACTTTACAAGCTTTGTTTGAGTACTTTGGTCTAAATTCTTTTAATAGCTTCTATAAGTTCAGTATGTGGAGTTCATTATCTCTGAAGTGACCTTTATCAAATTCAGTCTCAACAGGGGCTCAATTAAAATAACTATTGCTATAGTCCAAGAAACACACTGAAATGGTGAATGATGAACATAGTCACGTTATTGTTGGAACTAAAAGTAAATCTTCCATGTAAAGGATAAGAACTACAGTCAGCAATGCCCTAACCAGAAACAACTAGTCAGATTTTAACTGTGACTTATACAAACAAAAGAACTTCAAACTGCAGTTTATCATTCTAAATTGATCAGATAAAGCAAGACTTTCAGTTCTGAGGAACTTTCAGTTCTGAGGAAAACAGCTGATATTGATACAGAGGCTCACATATATACATATGTGGCACGTCTCACAATCATCCACTTAACCTGGTGTGAGAGGAGACTCTTCTCTCTGCTCATTCTCACAGAAACCCTGATGCATACTACTTTTTCCTAACAGTGTCTTGTATGAATCCAGGGAACAAAGGAGGTTAGTGAAAGGGACCCTAAGAGAAAAACGAAGCCCTTAAATTGTGAGTTGTGTACCCATGAGATAAACCACAGATCAGGTCATCCACTATTCATCTGGATTTGGCAAAACAGAACAATGAATATGGAAGGATATGCTTGATTTCCTAAATGGTGTACTGAAAGACCTAGAAGGGGAAAGTGTATAATCTCAAGGCTTGCCTGTTTTAATTCCTACAGCACTTTAGTTATATCTGAATGCAATCTGGAAAATACAGACTCAGATGTGAAAACTATTTAAGACATCTCAATCACAAAATTATTCATACAGTCAGGTTTAGAAATGTTGGAACATTCAAGGTTAATACCCCAATTTTATCAAACCCCCAGGATTTAAGTTGACAGTCATGACTATCCTCACATCTTGAGTGTATTCTTCCATCTTCACTGTGGTGGGGGTGCAGATGCCTCATACCAAAAAAGGTATTCTTGTTCCAATATTTCTGGACGCGACTGTATGTAGTTATACAGTAAAACCTCGGATAACGCTAAAACTTGGTTCCACAAGTCTTGGTGTTATCCGATTTTTAGTGTTATCCGATACATATTAAAATCTTATGGGATCCATTGGATAACGTTAAAGCTCCATAGAGATACATTGTAACCGCACAATCTTTAGCGGTTGTTATCTGATGCATCCCATAGGATCTTAACGTTATTTGATGCAATTCTTCCCCACCAGAGTGCTTAACATTATGTGATTTTAGCGTTATCTGATGCAAACGTTATCCGAGGTATTACTGTACAACTATTCATTACAATATGCATCACATTTAAACTGCTAGGATGTAGAAAAATCTCACTCTGGTCACAAAGATCAAGTAAATACAACATGTAAGCTTTTTGGATCTAACAATTACTGGGAAAGAATTTATATCTAACCAAAAGTCATTTCATAAGAACTAGCTTGCTGTATCAATACAGAGTAGTCACCAGATGTCCCTGGCAACTTTGAATGTATACCTCTGTTTACAAAACAGGCACCAATGCCTTACCTTTCTTAAACTTTACATAAAATGGTACACAAAAACACAAGCTACAGATATGTCTAATTATCCAAAGCACTGATCAGCTAATGTACTGACTTAGGGGAATTGAAGTCCCCTTGTTCAAGAGTGTCAAGTAAGAACTGGTGTGCATAGTCTTTCCCATATAACAGCAGAACAAGATCACAAAAAGTTCCCACATCAATGCTGTCAAGTCTCCAACAAAGCATGACATTGACATAGGAATTCCCTACTTTCTTCTTTAGAGAACATTACCCATTCCAATTCATCTAAGGTTCAAACGTTGAGTGTGGAAACCAAAAGGCTACCTATATGATTACGTTAATATATCAACCCAATTTTAATATTTGAGCTTCAAAGGTACTAAAGCACATCACTGAAGAATTACATTCACTAAAATTTATTGCAAACAACCTTTCCACTAACTCTTCCATTATTCTGTATACCTAGATCCATGCTATAAATTAGCTTCTTATACAGTATTTTGAAGATGGGTTCATATTAATAGGCAGATTACAGCTCTCCAGGTGGCTGTTAAGGCAGTGAACTAGAGACTGGAAGGTCAGGTTTCAATTCCTGAGAGCTGCACTTGGGAACATGAAAGGAGCCTCATTCGGGCATCCCCTAAAAATAATTTTAACCCAGAGTAATTTCTGACACGAAATTATTATTATTACCAATATTTTAAAATGTACTATCACCATTGTAAAATATGCAGCTCTTACTTAAATGGTTGATATTTATAGGCTGAATTAGAAAGAAGTAAGCAAGGTGAAGGAGAACAGTAAAGCGGGTTACCTTTTCTAACTTTTTGGCCTCAATGTGTCGTAGCACCTGCTCCCTCCAGTCAGGAGGAACTTTGCTTTTTCCAGGAGGGTCTAGCAGAGAATGTTCAGAATTAACCCGTGGACTTGTTCGCTTAGAAGGACTAGTCCTTGAGTAACTGAAATCACCAACTGACATAGTTCTCTCTGGTATTTCATTTGCTGAAGGACGAGCACTCTGAGGTCTAGGCACATTTGGCCCATCAACACTATAGGTTCTTGCAGAAAGAGGTCTTGGCGGTCCTGTCATTATTGGTGGTTGGCCTCTTGTCATCGAGTGCAAATCTCTGTAAGTTAAATAATCGCCTTCAGGAACTTGAGGACGCCGCGGAGGTGCAGAATCACCCATACTCATTGAAGCAGTGGAAGAGACACTGCTCTGTCTCTGAAGAGTATTTCGAGTTGCTCCAGAGAGAAGTCTGTCATTTGGTGGAACAGCCCACATTTCCATATGTCTTCCACCCATCCTTTGATGCATGTTATATGCAGCACTAGCTCTAACATTGTTGTGATTAGAAAAATTCATATTGGCAGAATGTTTCACGGAACTGCAGCTCTCTGTTGTATCTGACCTTGGCAAGCGTTGAGGAGGCAAGCAACTTTGTTCGACTGGGGAGTTTTGCTTCTGGGGCCACAACGATTCTTTGGCTGCAATGCTGCTACTATACTGGATATTATACTGGGGGGGACTGAACATTTGTGAAGTGTTTGTACCTTGTCCCCTTAATGCATTAGTACCTTCAGGATTATGATTTGAATCAAATTTGAACACTGTTTTGGTAGATACTAAATCAGACGCTGATGAACAACCAGGGAACACTTGTAATGGCTGGTCATAGAGGAGAGTAGCTGATTTGCTCCGGACGATATTTTTTCCTTCTGCAACAGGTGTTGATTTTACTACTGGATTTGGTTGCTGGGATCCATTGTCTTTGATAATATCATAGATTTTTAGATCTCCTGTCTCCATGTTAGTTATGCTATGAGATTTCACAAATGGCCCACTCCTCTGTGGTGACAAGTCTTCCGTACTCTTTGAAAGACACATTTCAGAAGAAGAATCAGTATCAACAGTAGCACTTCTCTTTAGCTCTGATTTTCGTGCAGAATGAGTCACTTCCTCAGAATGTCCATTGACGTTATTCATAGGGCACATATTAGAATATTTATTTCCATTCTCCAAGTGCTCAATTTCTTCTTTCATATTATTGTTTAAAACACCCTTCACTGATATTTCCTGTGGTTTTATTCGTTCAACTACATCTGTTCCTTCCTCATCAGGCAATCTGCAGATATTCATGTTAATCTGGTGCAATTTGTGAGACTCATCAGTAGCACTGTTTAATTGAACATTTCTTTCTATCAAAGCTAACCTCTCTTCAATGCTTAACCTGAAATCAGTAAAATTTGTAACTTTATCCAGTTTTTCATCCAGTTTTTCTTCTGTTGTGACATTTACTACACTTCCATTTTGTAAAAGATTATTAGAATTTTCATCTTCTTGCCTGAAAGCAAAAATATAATCGCTTAATAAATTGAAGAATGTAAAAAGATGATGATTAAAATGGCTTATCAATTATTTTGTACACAATCTATATAAATGGATATTAAGAGTGAGTTGAATATCTAGATTAGAGCCACTGAAATAGAAAGGACATAGGCTAGTCATGACTAAACTAAACCCCAATAGGTCCATGGATGGATAAAAAGCAAAGTAAATCAATAAAATCTCAACCTAGCTTATATAATATCCATCTTCTTGACAAGATCTATTAAAGCGTGTTAACAGCAGAAATCAAGTCTTTATTTTCATAGGGCAATGATCTTTAGTGCCAAGCATTGCTCTTAATAACAATATGAATAAAGTGACTACTCACTTGAACAACTTTATCTATTCTACACCATCTGACTATTCATGTAAAATTTTTATGAAATCCAGAAAGACAGTATGAACACTCTTTATGCCCAAATGCTAACCAAAATCTCATTCCTCTGCTATCTTCATAGCAGTTTGAGCTTTAACTATTCCGACACAATGGGTCAACCAGTCCCTCAATCACCTATATGCAGTTATATCAGAGAATAAACTAAACAAAACACATTGTAACACCCTGAAGACTGTTAAATTTTAATGTAAGCTTTCATGGATCAAGACTATGCAGTTATGGTGATTCTAACAGGGAAGTAGTGAAGAAGGCAAACAGTTAATTTTCATTTTTGTTATGATAGTGAAAAGTGTTGCAGAGACAGCTAAAAGTAGCACCAACCGCTTCCAGATTCTATCACCTCCCAGTTATGCTGCCTCACAATGGCAAAAGGGAGGATCTTTCCCTCTGTTTTCTTACATCACAGTTGAACATGCATGGATCCTATTTTATGCAAATCTTTTTCTATACAAGAGATAGAATCACATAACAAGAACACTATAACCAAACAAATTGCTTTTAAAATATGAAATAAGACTTTGATTTGTATTGGAAATGTGAAAGTTACAGTCTAATTTTCAAAAGGACGATCGATATTTTAAAATCTTCTTCAAGAAATCAGTACAGAATCAAAATAAATATATCTCTCAAATAATCTGTTTGATTTATACTATTTCTCAAACCTGATTCTGGAAGTGATATCCATGTTAATTTCTTTTTCTGGAGAGCACAGTGATGCTTCGCGACTACTGTCAGTATTTAAAGAAATCGAATCAGACATTCGAGAAGGAGAAGAACAATTGCTGTTATTCTGATTGCTGTTATGTGTGGGGTCATCCGACAGAGAATCTACATCTTTACTGTCATCTAAAAACAGATAACTTTAGTTTAGTATCTCTCTCTCCAATTTCTAGTTTAAAGAGAGCTTCACAGCATAGTAAATATAACTATTAAGTATAATTGATTGGAATGAAAGACATCTGTTCAAAATAGATTCATTTTTAAGCCTGAACTAGATAAAACTAATAGTATTTGCCCTCTGCTGAAATGCAGTTGCACTTCCTCAAAATTTTCCACCCACACATATATGTATTGTGTTTATATAATTCAGACTTCATAATAGGTCACATGTAATTTTACTTGAAATGTTCTGCTACATGCATTTCAGAAGACAAAGAAATATTTTTAAAGCTCCATGGTCAGAATCTTACTGTGTTTGCACAGCATGCACTTAATATTGTGTAACTGGTGTGCATGATTATTCTGATTGTCTGTTGTGCATGTGGCTTCATAACAAATAGCTAGAAAATTGTGAAAATCACTTGTGCAATTTTCATTTCCAACATTAGATACTGGCCCATTAAATAATTTATTCAAGCACATTATTTATATTGCTTTTCAACATAAAATATAACATAAAATAACCATTTACAATAAAACAGACAACATAGCCAGCATTTTTAAACTGATATTGAGAATCAGTGTAGGGGAATACCAACATGGATGAGTCTGTTTGTACTAAGTAGCAGAATGCTGTACCATAGGGTAAAGGTCACCCTTGCTTGAAAGCCAGTCGTATGCGACTCTAGGGTTCAGTGCTCATCTCTGTTTACAGCCAAAAGCCAGCACTGTCTGTATCTGCAGACATTTCTGTGGACACGTGGCAGGCATGCCTCAACACTGGAGTTCACGGAACACTGTTTACCTTCCTACCAAAGTGATACCTATTTATTTACTTGCAATGTCTTGCTTTTAAACTCTTAGGTTGACAGGAACTGGAAGAGACGGGAGCTCATTCTGTCATACAGTACAGGGGTCTCAAACTGATAACCTGCCAGTCTTCCAATCAGAGTCTTAACCACTTGAGCCATCACATGTCCTATACTGTACCATAGGTACCCATAATTTCTCACACTTAGTTAGTCACTTGAATACAAAATATTGCAAGAAAACTACTTGAAAAACTGCTTTATTCCCAATCCTTTAGGACAGGGCTTCGCAACCTATGGCCTGCGGGATGGATCCAGCCCATGGCACCAAATGATCTGACCCCTGACCTCGCTCCAGCTGCCACCGTCACTACCGCCAGAATCAGTCCATGGCTGTCGTAAACAGCCTTGTTCCTGGTTTATTTCATGTTTTTATGAACTTTCAGAGTTTTAAATTTTTTAATTATTAGTATTTTATTGGATGGGTTTGGGTTTGTGATTGTATTTTTATCTTGTAAGCCGCCCAGAGTCGGGTATGCCCGATTGGGGCGGGATAATAAATGGGAATAATAATAATAATAATAATAATAAACACATTTACGACAGCCACTGATGTGTTTTACAAACCGCTGGTCTGGCCCACTCAGCTGAGGGGGCGTGGTCTGGCCCACAGTTGTAAACCACTGAGAACCTCTGCTTTAGGGACTCCCCCCAAAACATATTAAGAAAACATAGATTTTAAAAGGTATACATCTTATACTTATTACTTAAACACAGCAATATTCACTACATTTGGCAAGAGAAACTTGAAAATGTGTGCTTTTACCCCTTTAGCATTGATGTGAAATAATTTCAATGTGTCACATCTACATTATTTCAATAAGAGTTTTAAAATGCCTAAGTTTAAGTTATGAAAAATTTAATGGTCTGTTATAAGCTAATTTCAAATAACAATGGTTTCTTTTTGGAAAACTTACTAATGAAGGATTTTCTACCTTTTCTGCTATTGCTAAGGGCTACTACTTTTGGTTGATTAATGGAAGTTTCTATGAGAGGTGGTCTCATTTCTGCGATTTTCATTTCTTCGTCTGAGGACAGTTCTTCTGACTCCTGTAAAAGAAAATTGATACAGACGGTATATCATGGAGAACTGCCAAAGTGAATACAAATTAAGCTCTTGCACATATCTAATCACCTTTGCTTGCATTGTTTGTGCACATAGTGATTTTTCTGGTTTTATTATTGTATTAAAGCTTCTCCTGAAAAGAACATCTTGTTGAGCAACTCAATTCAGAAAACTAGGCTTCAGAAGATAAGGAAAAATAGAGCTACCAGGCTGTAACAACCAGGAAGAAAGCAAAATGTACATGGAGCAGGGCACAAGGAGCAGGTGTGTATATTTGTGTGGTTTTTTTACCTCTCCACAATTCGCTGAAGCCTGACATCATTGGGTATCCCCATTTATTGAGAGTACAGTAATACCCCGGATAACATTAAAGCTTGTTTCCACAAACTTTAATGTTATGCGGTTTTTAACGTTGTGCGATACATTTATCGCACAACGTTAAACCAAAGCCCACGGTGGTCACTTTGAGTTGGGAAGGACCAGGGGAACCTAGCACCAGCTAGGGCAGCTTCTAGGCACACACACACACCCCGCCCTTGAAGACAAAGCAGCCCCTGTGGGCTTGCACTCCACTGGCTGCTTTGACTTGGGAAGGGCTGGGGAGAGTGCCTAGAACAGCGGTGGTGAACCTATGGCACACGTGGGCTCCTGTGTAGTCACCCCAGCACAGAGTTCATCCCGCTCTTCTGCCCAGCAGCTCAATGGGAGTGCTTCCTTCCTCCCCCAGTACAGAGTTCACATTGCCCCTCTGCTCAGCAGCTTAATGGGAGCGCTTCCTACCTCCCCCAGCACAGAGTTTGCCCTGCCCCTCTGTCCAGCAGCCCAATGGGAGCGTTTACTTCCTCCCCTGTTGCTGTTTTGGCACTTTGTGATAAATAAGTGTTTTTTAGGTTGCAGTTTGGGCACTCAGTCTCTAAAAGGTTTGCCATCACTGGCCTAGAAGCTGCGCTGGCTGGCACTGGGTTTCCCCCGGCCCTTCCCAACTCAAAGTGACCCACTCATCTGCCTCCTCGGAAAGGAAACCGGGGATTGGACGCTCCGATCCCTGGTTCCCTTTCTGAAGAGGCAGGCAACGAGCTCTGTCCCAGACAATGCTTGTCCTGGAAAGGAACAGGCCAAGTGTTTGACCCCTTCCCTTCCAGGATGCGCTGCGGGTGACTGCACACACACCTGCAGCTCATTCTGGAATGGAAGCAGCCAAGTGCGTGGCCTGTTCCCTTCCAGGAGGGGCTGCTGGTGAGTGCAGACACACCCGCAGCCCATCCTGGAAGGGAACAGGCCATGCGCTTGCCAGGTTCCCTTCCAGGACAAGCCTCATCTGGGGCCAAGCGGGTCACCTGCCTCTTCTGAAAGAGAGGGCACCCCAGAGGTCTCTGCCCCAAAGCCGGCAGGGCTGGTCTCCCCCTAGGAAGGCGATTCCCAGGCAGAGAGCAGCCCTGCCAGCTTTGGGGCAGAGATCTCCAGAGGAAATCTGGGGGGAAATGGATGCACTGCACAACGTTAACTTAACATTGTGCGGTGGAAATTTTTCCCCAGATTTCCTAATGTTATCCAGTTTTAACGTTGTGTGGTGCAAACGTTAACCAGGGTATTACTGTATCTCTAGATCTTGCTATGCCCATGCACAGTCTATTTAGTGATTTCCAGACCTCCCAACCTTCACCTAAACCAGGTGCCAGCTCCTCTTTCAATTCCATCCAATGCTGATCCTTCATAGCATTCCATATGTCCATTGTACTTTAAATTGGTTGACATCTTCTGCTGATTTAAGAAATCTTTTCCTGGATTTTAATTTATAGCAGGCTAGTTGAAAGCCATAGAGATGTTGTTGTTCCCATATAAATGGGAAAATTAAATTAAATTAAATTAAATTAAAGTTGTTCACATATTAATGACCTAAGGCTCCCTGTATATGCTGCCTCTTCTCTTCAGACCGGGTGGGTGGGTGGGTGGGAACACACACGATACCAGGTAAATAATAGACCTTATCTAACAGGGTAGGTTTCAAATATTCCATGATTATCCAGAAGCATCCACAATGGCCAGGGCTGAAGAGCTGCCACTCTGGGCGGCTGGAGCGCCACTGCAACCCTGGGCCACACTCAACAACCAGGGCTGAAGAGCTGCTGTTCCAGGCAGCTGGAGCGCCACTGCGACCCCGGGCCACGCCCAATGGCCGGGGTTGTGTTGTTTTGATGCCAGGACTTGGCACTTGGGGAGGGGGCTGAACATCGCCTCCCTGTCAACCCGGTCAGCCTAGTCCCTAGACTGTTTACAGCTGTCAGAAACCTTTGTACCTTGGACAACTGGTATTTTATTGAAAATGTTATTACAAATGTTTTTATTATAATTTTATTGTGTATTGTACTGTTGTGAGCCGCCCTGAGTCGCGTGTGTGATTGGGCGGCATAGAAATATGAAAATAATAATAATAATAATAATAATAATAATAATAATAATAATAATAATAATAATAATAATAATAATAATAATAATAATAATAATAATAATAATAATAATAATAATGCTCAAGGTGTGGAAAACTAATGGTGGGTGTAGAAGCGATAGAAAAACCAGGGTTTTTCAAAGGCTTTAAACAAAAACAAAAAACGGACATGGGAGGAATAGCTCAGATATTATTTTGTCTTTTGAACTGTAAAAGACATTCAGAGTTGATGGAATGAAATTTAGGTTTAATTAGACAATGCTGTATGTCTTTTCGCTCCTGCCTAATTTCATATCCTTTGAACAACAAAAATCTCCCCAGCTCTCCATAATTTGGCTTCAGTAAGCTATGCATCTGTCATAGTAACTACAGGCATGCAACACTACCAACTAAGCAAAACAACTGTACCAAATCCTCTGCTGTGCCTTTAATCAAACATTTTCACTGGTTACATATAACACCACAATGCCAAACTAAAGGAAGAGTCTTAAGCTTATTGCTTTTCCTTTTCTGTAAAAATAAATCCACTGTTTTTATTCTGCATTTCAAAGTCATTCTTCTTATTAGTAGAACAGAACGAGCTCTGCTTTAATTCTTAGAACAAGAATGGGTAACATGTATCACACTATAATTTTCCTTAATTTTTTAGGAATTAATGTTGGCAATGTTTACAATTCTACTTTTACTGCAGTATTGCTTAAGAAGATGTAACATTTCTGTCCTAATGGAATTAGAAGCAGATACATCACTGGGGACAATGATATCTACTTTCCAAGCAGTTTTGCATTCTCCAGCTGTGCATTTCCTAAAGACTATCATGTGAGCCACAAGAACGTCTCTATTGGGGTCCAATTTTAAAGAAAAAGTTTTATTTCACTCTGTATTAATTTTCATATTGTTTTCTCCAATTTCAGGTGCTAGCTAGGAGGCAAAGAATATGGCAAAGAAGTAAATAAAATACCTCAAGAGTATCTTCATTATGAGCCACTAGCTGTGTGTTTTCCATGGCTTCAGCTTGAGTATTCATCTGTGAGTTTTCATTACTGTTCTCAACATCTGGTTCACTTGACTTCTGCACACAATTTCCAATCATATTCTGCTCAGTTTCCATTTTGCTATTTGCTGGAGTAATTTCTAAAGTCTAGAGCAAATTGAAAAATGTTAATGTCACAAAAATATTCCCAAGGCGAAAAAAGTTAATCTAAATAGTGTACAGATGGTACAATGGCGCAATGACCACCAAGGCCCCCAATATGAATAAACTCAGAATTTAGGGGTGTGCTCCATTTCTCTTTATTGGATTCCCAGAATTTTCCTAGAATTCTGGGAGTTTTAGTCAAAAATCACATACCTACAGACATCTCCCTTTCCTTCACCTGGAAATTGTCATTCCTTTGCTTTCTGCTGTGTAAAACAATACTGGAAATCTGCCATGGTCTCACTACCAAAGAACTGCCTTTTCATTCAAGTAGTATTCTCCCTGTCTTTACTCAGTGTCCATCTTCATTTGCATGTCACACTTCAACCCTTCCTTCCTTCAAGATGATAATAGTAGGATTTTAGTCTCATAATGAAAGAGTTTTAAACCACCACCACCCCTTTGTGGTTACTTAAAACTAATCTGCCCTTTTCAAATTCAGTACTTTAACCAGTAGACAACATTATGTGAACAACTTTTTACAACAATGATATAAATCAAAGGAAGAAATGGGTCAGAATTCATTAAAATTCAAGATCATCTGTTATTTCTATTAAATGTTCATCAAAAATCAATGATGAAAACAAACATGTTCCTTCGCCAGAATCATCAATCTACTGAATTACTGAAGCTGCTTTCTTAACAGTGGCAAACGTACTTGGACCACTTACTCTCACTCTAATATAAAATTTCCTGTGAGTCTATGCTAGAAGAATGCTTTGCAGAATACTGAAATATAATTCACAGAGTAAATTCTTTTCAAAATAATTAATGGGCATGCATACAAGCATTGATGTTTGAAATTTTAGCATTACACAGCAATGATCAGTTGCATATGACATCAAGAGAATATTAAATCTAACCTTTACACCTATATCCTTCACTGAAACCTGGTTTTCGTGCTTTGTTTCTTTACTAGCATCTTCTGAGTGCTCTTCATCTTTCAGTCTATGTACTATCGTTTGAACTGTTTTGACCATATTCTTTAGCTCGTCAGGATAGGGCGTTGGATATCTTTTCAAATTGCCCTCCTAAAGTGGGGGAAAAGATTATAAAACATTACTTGGTGCTGCAAACAAGCAAACAAATGTATCACTGAGCTCATTATAATGTATTTGCCAACGAAAAGAAAAGAAAATCATGGTACTACATTTGCTACATTTATATCCAGTTCTTTTTTCATGAAAATCATGGTTTACTCCTTTGGGTATAGATCTGGCCAAAACTAACTAAACCAGTAAATCTATGGCAGTGATGGCAAACCTATGGCACATGTGCCCAAGGTGGCACTGCAGAGCCATTTCAGTTGGTACGCGCTTACGTCCAGGTAAGCCGCACCCCGCCTCACCCTATCGCCCAGCAATACCAATGGCAGCACTGCTTCTCAAATCACCTGACTCTCTCTGCCAATGGAAAAAATATCCCCATCCTGTGCACACGCTTCTCTTACTGGTGTGTGTGTGTGTGTTTGTGTGTGTGTTTGTGTGTGTGTGTGTGTGTGTGTGTGTGTGTGTGTGTGTGTGTGTGTGTGTGAGTGAGTGAGTGAGTGAGTGAGTGAGTGAGTGAGTGAGTGAGTGAGAGAGAGAGAGAGAGAGAGAGAGAGAAGTTGCCCCTGCCTAACTTCTTGTCACCTTCACGTAAGGCTTTCAGACTTTTCAGGTGGATGGGGAAGGAGGTGTTTAGTAACCCCCCCCCCCGTTTGCTTGGAGCAATTGTTCTTTCTTAACTTGCTTGGCTTTTGGTTGGGTTATTGCTCCAGAGAGCCTTGCCTCGCATTGGCAATGGACACCTCTAACTCTTCCCTCCCATTCGTTTGTTCTGCCCAAGAAAGGGGCGGGGGGAGTTAGAAGCAGCCTTTGCTAGTGCAAGCAAGGGTCTCCGGACTGATGACCCATCCAAAAGCCAAGCCGCATAGTCTTTTGGGGCTCCTGGTAATGCAATGGGAGGTTTCTTAGTCATCCCCCCCCCCTTGCTTGCTTGGAGCAATTGTTCTTTGCATAAGGTAGTCACTCCGGAGAGCCTTGCCTCGCATTGGCAACAGCCGCCTCTAACTTTTCCTTCCCATTTTTTTTTTTGCCCAACAAAGTTGTGTGCGTGTGCAGTGGTGGGCATCAGCAGGTTCGCACCAGTTCACCAGAACCATTAGCAGAAATTCTGGCTGGCCCCGCACATCCAAGTTTTGAAATAAAGAAGGCTTAATTTGGATGCAACACAGGGCTTTCCCCCTGGCCACACCCACCATACCATGTGTGGTAGTAATTTTTTTAGAGCCCACCACTGTGTGAGAGCCCACCTTTGCTAGTGTGAGGCAAGGTTCTCCGGACTGAAGACCCATCCAAAAGCCAAGCTGCTTGGTTGTTTGGGGGGTGCCTGACAGTGCGATGGGAGGTTGAGGTTTATTTCCCCCCTTGCTTGCTTGAAGCAATTGTTCTTTGGGCAAGGTAGTTGCTCCAGAGAGCCTTGCCTTGCATTGGTAACAACCGCCTCTAACTTTTCCCTCCCATTTGTTTGTTTTGCCCAGGAAAGTTGGGGGGGGGGGAGGAGTTAGAGGTGGCCTTTGCTAGTACGAGGCAAGGTTCTCCCCTTGCTTGCCGGGACTAATTGTTCACATCTGGCCTATGGGAGAAGTGTTGTGATTTAGTTTACATTGGCATGACTGCATGAAGATCATGGCAACCTTTTCCAGGCTCTTCTAGCTAGCAAGTACTCAGAAGTGGTTTATCATTCCTTTTCTCGGGGGGAACCTTGGAACTGTGTTGCTTCCCTGAGGGCACACAAGTGGAGAACTGAACTCCTCTGGCTCTGTAGTTAGATGCCTAGCTCACTAAGGTATCCAGCTAGCAAATCTATTCCTATGAAGATATAAATCACTTAACCACATCATTCAATTTCTCTGTACTTTATTGTATCTTAATCTTTTACTTTCCAGGAAAGATGTTGAGGCCATATGGTGATCTTAGGCAGTCTTTCATCCAGGCAGTGACCACATCTAGATGTGCTTAATTTCAACAGATAGCTGTGTCACGTAACTTCAAAATCACATTCTTGAAGAGCCTCAAGAGTACACTAAGAGTACTGGGTCAGAGACTATCTGGAGCAAGGGTGCCCAAACTATGGCTCACAAGCTGGATCCGGCCCACAGTGCCTAACAATCTGGCCTATGCCACCCTTGCCCACGCATGTGCAAAACAGTGCCATAAAGCACCCGTGTCTGTTATAAACGCATTTACGACAGCAGTGGGTGCATTTATGGCAGTGTTTTGCGCATGTACTGATGCATTTTACTTCCGCTTCCAGTGGGAGAAACCACATGAACCAGCCCACAGCTCAACCACCATGTGACCAGCCCAGCCTGAAAAGTTTGGGCATCCCTGAGCTAGAGGTTTTCTATACAGAAGATATAACCCTCAAGTGTTTCACAACAACTTTCAAGGCACAACAACAACAATCACCTGTTGGTAGGAGAGGCAGAAGGCTGTATTCAAAGCAACAAATACACAAGATTAAAACATTGTTTATTAAACTAATGTTAAATAAACAATTATATACCCTGGGTGGTGCCTCTCTTTCATCTTTATCTTCATCACATTCAAAGGCCACCTGTGCACGCTGTTTCCTCTGCTCTTCCCACAGTGAAGGATTGAAACTTTCGTTATCAGATACAAATAAAACTACACAAAGAGGGGAAAAGAATCTGAGTAAATAATGTTGTTTACTTATAATTTGTTATAGAAGACAGAACCATTTTAAACTGAGTCACCATGAATTCTCAGAGGTTTAATTCTGAACACCATCATTTATAAATGAGCAACCATTTAAAAGAAAAATTGCACGAAATTCAGTTTGAGTCCATTACTATAACTGAAGTACAAAGTCTTTAAGATTACAATGTTTAAAAAAAGTCTGTCCCTGCTCAACAAGTCAACTCTCAGCATTGATTTCGTTAGAAAACCCACTTTTAACTTTGTTTGTAAAAGGACACAGAATAAAAGGATTAGGCATTATTGCACTTTGACAATATTCATGGCCCTGATCTAGAATTTTTACAATGATCAGAAACACTGCAGCAGCTGTTTATGGCCAGCAGTACTGAAAACAATGATTCAGTAACACATCTACTGGATCTTTCAAATGTTAATGAAATTGCCTTTGGTTCCATTTTGAGGAGGGTTCCAAAACTTATTATCTTGTAAGGAGCTTTTTATATGCACTAGGAGCAGCACTTTGTACAGTATTTCCATTGGGTTTCTGAGTGAGACTGTATGAAAGCCTGACAGACAATTGCTGCTTATCTTAATCTGAATCATGTGTTGCAATCTTTGGGTTTATTCAATATGGGACCCAAGCTGCATGGTAGATAAAGAAACCTATGGCGTTATTGAAGGAATACTGGCAGCACACACAAATGACAATTCTGCAACCTGCCAAAACCCAAAGTTTCCTTACACACACACACACATTCAGGCAGACCATTCATGATTTTAAGGAGTTTTGAGGCTTTTGCCTGCCATCTCTGCCATCAGGCAAACCAATCCGGTCTAAATAAAATAAACCCCCTTTTTACCTTCCTGTGGCACTTATCATGAAGAATATTTGAAATAGGAAAATTAAATGAAATGCATACCATCTTCAGATCTTGGTTGCTGTGGGAACATGTAATTAGTAAGTACTGTTTTCTGTGTTTCTGGGTCAACTTCTTTTTGAAGCGGAATGAGTGGTTTAGACTGAGAATACAAAATATGATACAATTAAAATAAGTATACAATAAAATTTATAAACAATGAAAACTGTGCTTTTGACAGCTGGGTGGCTTGTATCGAGTTAGTACAGGGATTTCCAACCCTGACCCGTGGGCCTAATGTGGCCCACACATCTCATTAATCTGGCCGTGGTGGCCACCCAGCCACCTCTAGGACCTTTTTTCACAATAAAATATTTAGACCAGTGTTGAACTTGACGATTGGAAGGTCAGAGTTTGATTCCTGAGTACTGCATGACTGAGTGAGCTCCTGTCTCTGTCCCAACCTAGCAGTTCCAAAGCAAGAAATCACAAGTAGATAAATAGGTACTACTTCGGTGGGAAGGTAAACAACATTCTGTGCACTCTGATGTTGGGGCATGCCTGTCGTGTGTCCATGGAAATGTCTTCAGACATAGACAGTGCTGGCTCTTTGGCTATAAACAGAGACGAGTACTAAACTCTAGAATCGGATATGACTGGCTTTCGAGCACAGACGACCTTTACCTTTTCCTTCCCAACCTTGGGTTTTTGGACTTCAACTCTAAGAAGCCTAAGTCAATCTGCCAAACACTGATTAGTCAATGTAATGACTTATGCTTCTGGGAATTGAAATCCCCTTTGTGGGGTGTGGATCCCACTTTGGGAGCCACTGAGTTAGACTTAAATCTCGGAACCCACAAATCTCGGAAACCTGGACAGCAACTAGTCAGAAAAGATTTTGATCATTGAGATAGCTTGGCATCAGGAGTGGACAACTTCTAATCCAGACATGTTCAGCTTAGTGTCTGATCCAGTACAATGGCTTTGATATTCTAAGTTAATACTGGACAGTGCTCAACTGAATTCAAACTAACCACAGCAGGTGCCAATATTGGAAACATAAATGACAGCTGGTTGATAATTCTACTTGTGTCTGTGGGTACTTTACCTCACATTGCGATAGAATGCCCACTTAGAAGAGTTACCCTGGGTCCCTGTAACAACTATATCATTTTGAAGACACTGCTGTTCAGTGGCTAAATAATTTAGACATTCTGCTTTAGGATTAGTCCCTTTAGCAACTGTTTATAACCTATTTCACTAATTACCTAACATTTATTCTGTGTGTTTTAAAATTGTGTAGAATTTATTCTTTTAATGTTTTGTTTTATATATATTTAATGATGTTGTACTCTTCTGTGCTGTATGAAATAAAAAACAAATGCATTGTTTAACTAGTCAGATCTAGCCTTTGCAGACACTCAACAACTATATAACCATCACACATCTTATCTACACACAAAAATGTCTAATGATGTAGAAGGTGCAACTTTTCTAAGACTGGAAAATATCTTCTTTGAAAGTATGTGGATGCTCTGATTACAACCTACTTAGGATGCCTGTCTTGACAGACCTGCACTGGCTTCCTGTTCACTTCCATATAAGGTACAAGATACTACTGTCAACATTTAAGGCCCTATACCAATGTAAGCGAACCTACGGCACGTGTGCCAGAGATGGCACACAGAGCCATTTCTGTGAGCACATGCGCTGTCACAGGCAAACCCCGCCCTGCATTATTGGTGCCAATGACACTGCTGCTATTCCACCCACCCCTCTCCCTCCACCAGTGGAGAGGTGAGAGGAGAGGCTGAAATCCTACCCAGGAGGCAGCAGCGGGGATGAGATGAAGTGACCAGACACCCCCACCTATCCCTCCTAGGAGGCGAGGCAGTGGTGCATGTGGTGTGTGTGCATGCACCCATGTGACGTCACCAGAGGCATGCCACCAACATCACATCGGTGAGTGATCACATACCGATGTGCTACCACCTCCTTCTTGGTCACTCAGTCTCTAAAAGGTTCGTCATCGCTGCCCTATACGGTTTAGGACCTTATTTGTCCACAGCTGCTGGTGCTCCCTGGCCCCGCCCCCACACCGGACTACAGGAGTTGGGAGGAGAGTGGCAGTGGTGGTGGGAGGGGAATGGAATGCCTCCGCGACCACCTGGGAGGCTGCCCGTGCCACACCAGGTGGAGAGCGAAACCTGGCCCAGCTGGCTGCCCGGCTGGCATCAAAAGGCTGTGCTGGGACTGCTGCTGCTTCTACCGCAGCTGTCTCCATGACCACCTGGGAGGCTCCCCGCGCCGCACCATGTGAGAAGAGAAACCCGGCCCAGCTGGTGACCCGGCCAGTATCCAAAGGCCATGCTGGGACCGCTGCTGCTTCTACCGCCACTGCCCCCGCGACCACCTGGGAGTCTCTCCGCGCTGCACTGGGCGGGGAGCCAAACTCTGCTCAGCTGTGTGGCACAGTGGGACCTTGGGGCTACATTGTGGTGGCTGTCATCCCTCTCTCTCCCGTGGCCTGGACAGTGAGGGCCGACCTTGCAGCCGACACCACAGACTCTGCCCAAAGTCAAGAGCGGAAGAGTGATTCAGACTGCAGGCCATGAGGGGTGGGGTGAGGTGGGAGAGAAGAGATGGTCCTGCCAGCCAGGAATAGGGGCCAGCACTCTGTATGGTGTGGGTGGGGGGCTCCCTGGGGCCCGAATTGACATGGTGACGGGCATGGGATGATATAGCGGGAGCCAAGGGATGGGCTAAACTTGGGGAATGGGGGGTAGATATTTGATTGCTGTTCCCAGATTGCAGCTGGCCCAGAGTGACCTCACCCCTTAGGCTGCTGCTGATGAATGCCAGGTCGGTCTGCAAAAAGCCCCCCCCCCCCCGCTTGCAGATTCTATCTTGGGGGAGCAGGCCAACCTGGCATGCATCACCGAAACCTGGCTGAGACCAGAGGATGGTTTGCCTCTTTCAGAATTGTGTCCAGCCAGAGCCACGATTCTGCAAGTCCTGCGTTTGGGCCCTAGGGGTCAGTTGGGAATCTTGCTCCTGTACCTGCCTTCTTGCAGTGTAGCAAGTCACCACTGAGATTTACACCACTGGTGTTTAGACCGACATAAATAACCATCAGAATTCTGGCCTGTGAACTTTGAACAAGAGACTCTTGCAGCTGGTCAGAAACCAAAATTAATCAATTTGATTTCTTTATGAAAATATCAAACCTAGATACCAAGTTTACATCTAAATCCATTATGATTTCAAAATATCACCGCTTTTTCAAATTTGTTTTCCAAATTCAACATTTATTATTATGTTTGAAAAATGCTTACCTGATTATCTGATAGCCACATGGCAGTCAACTGTTGAAGCTTTGTAAAGGTGTAGGGCAAACATTTTAGTCTGCAGTTCAGATATGCAAAAAACAAAAATTAACATCAAGACAAAATATTAGTCAAGAGCACAGCAAACATGGGACAGTTTTATACTGATAAAATAAATTCGTAATCTAAGGGTAAGAGACTTTTCCACATACTCAGCAGTGTTAGGAAATAATAGTTCTGACTTCTTGTTTAATTGACGGGTAAAATTTTGATGAAGTTTCTCGAAGTACAGTTTATTTGAACAAATGTATATAAAATACATTTGTATATAAAATACATGTATATGTAATACATGTATATAAAATATAAAAAACAAGCAGCAAAAACAAGACAAGGAGCAGATTGTGGTTCAGATCACAACCTACTGATCACAAAATTCAGGCTTAGACTCAAGAAAATAGGGAAGACAACTAGGCCAGACAGATATGACCTAGACAACATCCCTAAGGAATACACAGTGGAGGTGTGGAACAGATTCAATGGCTTGGACCAGATAGACAGAGTACCAGAAGAATTATGGACAGAGATGTGGGACATCATGCAGGAGGCAGCAAAGAAAAACATACCAAAAGAAAAGAAGCGTAAGAAAGCTAAGTGGTTGTCCGATGAGGCTCTTAAAATAGCAGAGGAAAGAAGGAATGCAAAAGGCAAAGGAAAAAAAGGAAAAATACAATCACTTGAATACAGAATTTCAAAGAAAAGCAAGGAGAGATAAGGAAACCTACCTGAATGAACAGTGCAAAGAAATAGAAGAAAACAACACAAAAGATAGGACTAGAGATCTTTTCAAAAAAATTGGAGAAATCAAGGGAACGTTTAAAGCAAAAATGACCATGATAAAGGACAAAGATGGCAAGGAGTTAGCTGATGCAGAAGAGATAAAGAAAAGATGGAAAGAGTTCATAGAGGAACTCTACAAAAAGGACCTCAACACCCCTGATAATAACAATGATGAGGAAATTGAATATGAGCCAGACATCATAGAGAGTGAAGTCAGAAAGGCCCTAAAAAACACTGCAAACAACAAAGCCAGCGGAGATGATGGTATCCAGGTTGAACTTTTCAAAGCCCTAAAAGATGATGGAATCAAATTATTACATTCTATATGCCAACAGATTTGGAAAACACAACAATGGCCACAAGATTGGAAAAGATCAGTATATGTTCCAATCCCCAAAAAGGGTAATGCCAAAGAATGTTCAAATTATCGAACAATTGCGCTCATCCCACACGCTAGCAAGGTGATGCTCAAGATAATACAGATAGATTGCAACAGCATGTGGAGAGAGAATTACCAGAAGTTCAGGCGGGTTTCAGAAGAGGCAGGGGAACTAAGACCACATTGCCAACATAAGATTGATCATGGAAAAAACAAAAGAATATCAGAAACAAGTATACTTCTGTTTCATTGATTACACTAAGGCCTTTGACTGTGTAGACCACAACAAAATGTGCCAAGTAATTAAAGAGATGGGAAAACCAGAACACCTTATATGCCTCATGAGAAATCTGTACATGAATCAAGAAGCAACAGTTAGGACAGAATACGGAATGACATAGTGGTTTGGAATAGGAAAAGGAGTAAGACAAGGCTGCATTTTGTTACCCTGCATATTCAACTTATACACAGAGCACATAATGCGCAATGAAGGGATGGAGGAATCACAATTTGGGATCAAAATTGCTGGAAGAAACATCAACAATTTGAGATATGCAGATGATACCACCCTAATGGCAGAAAGTGAGGAGGACCTAAAGAAGCTCTTGATTAGGTTGAAAGAAGAAAGTGAAAAAGCTGGCTTGAGACTCAATATCAAGAAAACCAAGATAATGGCAACAGGCCCTATCAGTCCCTGGAAAATAGATGGGGAAGAAGTAGAAGCAGTGACAGATTTTACTTTCTTAGGATCAAAACTCACTGCAGATGGTGATTGCAGCCATGAAATAAAAAGGCGACTGATTCTTGGGAGGCAAGCAATGAGAAACCTGGGGAGCATAGTGAAAAGTAGAGACATCAAATTGCAAACAGAAATTCATATAGTCAAAGCAATGGTATTCCCTGTGGCAATGTATGGTTGTGAGAGCTGGACCATTAGGAAAGCTGCGTGCAGAAGGATAGATGCCTTTGCGATGTGGTGTTGGAGGAGAGTTTTGAGAGTCCCCTGGACAGCGAGGAGAACAAATAGGTCAATCATAGAAGAAATCAACCCAGAATGCTCCTTAGAAAGTCAAATTGTAAAGATGAAGCTAAGGTACTTTAGACATCAAATGAGAAGAGAGGATTCACTTGAGAAACCCTTGATGCTGGGAAAGGTGGAGGGCAAAAGAAAAAGGGTGCGGCCAAAAATGAGATGGTTAGATGGTATTGTAGAGACAATGAGCACAGAACTGAGCGAGTTGAGGAGGATGGTGGAGGACAGAAGTGCCTGGCGGGCAGTGGTCCATGGGGTCACAGAGGGTCGGAGTCGACTGTGCGACTGAACAACAACAATATAAAATATTATTTTTTGTGTTAAGGCATTTTATTTTTTATAAATACTACCAAGAAGAATATAACACTAATTTCGTCATAAGTCAACATAGGCCTGTAAGTTCTTAAATGAGAAACAATTACTTCAAGTAAGTGTAGTTGGCATCTAAAAAGTAATATTTTTTTTACTCTTTTTCTTTTAAAAGTAAATATCCATGTTATACCAAACTCCTTTTGGAAACTTTCCTGAATTTCAAAAGCACCCTGTGATGCAACTATGAATTTATTGAACAAATATATTGTCCACTTTAACACACAAAATAAGTTCCAAAGTTCTTTAAACTCTAGTCTATGCTTGTTAATCTAGTCTACACTGCAAACTAGAAAGGAACAAAAAGCATCATAGTAAGATACAGACAAACACATCACAAGTAATCAGATAACACACAAAACCATAGTTTAACCTTCGCAATCCAGTCAGTCCATTCTCTAACCAGACAGCATGTGACCTTGCAAACAATGCTTCAACAGCAAACAGATGAAGATTCAAAGCAAGCGTATGACCACACTATACAGGGGAAGAAATTCACTGGTAGGTTCATGAATTATTCTTGTCAGCAAGAGAATCTTTCCTGAACCTATACTTTCTGCCATCTGCTGCCACAACTTCAATCTTCATCAACATCAAACTTGCATGTAACCTAAGGATTAATCTTCTTTTGGCTACCTCCCATACCAATCACTGTTTTTATTCTGTGGTTTAATCATCTTTTCAGTCTCAAACTTATTTTCATGACAACAACTCCATCTTTGTACAAAAACCCTCTTCCCTGAAGAAACCGCCAAATTAAGAACCTCTATGGCAGAAAATGTATTTCTGCTATTATATTTTTTATTGGATGTCATTATTTATTACATTTTCATTCATGAGTTCAGAATGACCTGTGTTTTTTATCCTTACAACCTCTCTATGTAAAAAGGCTTGGCTGAGAGACCATAACTGGTCAAAGCCAATTAATGAAGTTTCATCATACATAACAGCCTGTAATTAATTTTTTTTAAAAAAATACAAATCACAAACCTATTATCACTCAGATTGATGACCTTTAATTTCTGCATATCACCCATTTCCTCGGGTAGGAATTCCAATTTATTAGAATGCAAAAAAAGAACAGTTACATGTTTCCAATTTCCAATCTGAAAAATAAATAAGAAGGCATGATTGATCTGTAGTTCAATGAATTAATTCCTCAGTATATCCCACCATAAATTGATTTATCTACTTACTCTACTTTTAAAATATGAAAAAAATATACCATACATGTAGCTATTCAAAGGTAAAGGTAAATTCTGCTTCACAAGATTTTTAAATGTATAAATATTGCATGTATAAATGAAATAAATGAATAAAATTAATTCAAAATATTTTGGATATAATATGAAGGGAGTACCAGTGGTGAACATAGACTAAGGCAAATGAGAAGAAGTTTTTGCTTGTAATGTACCAAGTGCAAAATATTCTTTCTAGACCTTAGAGCTAAGACAATAATATGCATGTGTTTGTATCTGTCTCTGTGCTGGGGATAAGGATGCAGTTTTGACAACCTGCTCATAAACATGGCCCTAAATAATTTCCCGAGGTGGGGGGGGGGCCCTGCAGTGACTCAAGTGGTTAAGATGCTGAACTTGATGACTGGAAAATCAGCACCCGAATACTGCATGACGTAATGAGCTCCCGTCTATCCCAGCTCCTGCCGAACTAGCAGTTCAAAAGCAAGAAATTGTAAATATATAAGTAGGTACTACTTCGGTAGGAAGATTAACAACATTCTGTGCACTCTGATGTCGAGGCACATCTCCATGAATATGTCTGCAAACTTTGGTTGTAAACAGAGATGAGCCCGGAACCTTACAGTCGGATATGACTGGATTTCAAGCAAGGGCAACCTTTACCTAAATGATTTCCCAGATAGATAAAAGGGTGTGAACACCTGAGTACTGCTGCAGGCAAAATCAGTCACTCTACTGACACATGGTAACTTTACAGCTGCAGAATGAAGTCTGTAATTTGCTTGAGCCAAGCGCTGGGTCACCGGAAACCCAAGGATCTGGTTTCCACGATAGTGTACGGATATGTTGGTGTGCTGCTACAACAGTTTTGTGATATTTAATATGGCTTAAGTAACATGGATGGCTCAAAGTACATAACCATTCTCAAATTAGAATACTGTTATGTGAGATACTCAGCAGCATCACTGTCACAGGATGAAGTTATAAAGCAAAGTGATCACAGTTCACCTTTCACACAGCTCAGTAAAAGAGCATGCATATAATGCACAATGTGATCAGTTTCCACTAGTGAAGACACAACTTCTCATTTATTTATTCAACATATTACAGAAACAAAGTTTTAAAAGTACAGAACTATAGTATGTATGCTACTAGTGAACTCCCAATTTAGCTCTATACAAATTGTTTAATATGAATTTGTTTATTCAAAAGAACAATGGGGCTTATTTAAGTGTTTATTAACATTTTCTATTAATTCCAACAGAATTTAGTAAAAGGTTGGGCAATATCTTTATTGAATCACTGAGTAATAAAAGAAGCTGTATAACTCTACTTCTAGTAAATCTGATATACAGTACAGTAATACCTCGGATAACGTTAAAATCGCATAAAGTTAAGTAATCGGGGGGGGGGGGAGAATTGCATCGAATAATGTTAAAGTCCTATGGGATGTATCAGATAACAACTGCTAAAGCCTGTGCGGTTACAATGTATCTCTATGGAGCTTTCACGTTATCCGATCCATCCCATAGGATTTTAACATGCATCAGATAACACTAAAAATTGGATAACACCAAGACTTGTGGAACCAAGTTTTAGCATTATCTGAGGTTTTACTGTACTTGGGTGAAAGCAAACAGTTGAAAACATGATACAGTAATACCCCGGATAACAATTGCATCGGATAAAACTAGAATCGGATAACGATGCATGTTTTTTGGAAAAAACTTGCATCGGATAACGATTCTGGATAATGATTCTTAGCATTATCCGAGGCAATGGTCTGCAGGTGTGGGGTGGTTTGGGTAGAACTACTCAATCCACCCCCACCAGCAGCGGTCTCTGCGACTGCAGTAGGGTTGGGGAAAGGCACGCGCCTTTCCCCCGACCCTACTGCAGTCGCAGAGACTGCTTGTGTCTCTTTCCCTCCCTGTATTTAAACTACAGGGAAGGGGGAAAGAGAGAGACGTGATTGGGTCTCTCTCTCTTCCCTCCCTCCCTGTAGTTCAAATGCAAGGAGGGAAAGAGTGAGACGTGATCACGTTCACGTCTCACTCTTTCCCTCCTTGTATTTAAACTACAGGGAGGGGGGGAAGAGAGAGACATGACTGGTTCTCTCTTCCTTCCCTGCATTTGAATTACAGGGAGGGAGGGAAGAGAGAGAGACCCAATCACGTCTCTCTCTTTCCCCCTTCCTTGTAGTTTAAATACAGGGAGGGAAAGAGACACAAGCAGTCTCTGCGACTGCAGTAGGGTCGGGGGAAAGGCGCATGCCTTTCCCCCGACCCTACTGCAGTCGCAGAGACTGCTGCGGGTGGGGGTGGCTTTAAAGGCAGGGAGGAAAAGAAAGAGACCCGATCGTGTCTCTTTCTCTGCCTGCCTTTAAAGCGGTTTGTCCCTGAAGTCAGGGTGTTGTTGTTTTTTAGCGTTGTTTGATACATGCATCAGACAACGCTAAAAATCGGATAACGTCATGACTTGTGGAACCAAGTCATAACTTTATCCAGGGTATTATTGTACACATGTTCTGCTGATGACACATGAAGCCAGATTGCTAATAAGGCAAAATGAAGTTTAAAGTTCACACAAGGCAGAAGTGCACAGGTGTTTATTTTGCAATCTCTCCCCCTGGCAGAAGAGGGCTGGCTTTATACTCCGAAAGATCTGTTTGTAGCCTTTGAGTAAGCAAGGCTTTTTTCCACTTTTTGCTATAAGCCCACAAAGAACTCTTGCTTTGGCCAAAAGCTACTAAATGATAGGTCAGGAAGTAAGGGAGATGGAGAAACTGCAAAATGATTATATTTATTACCCTGCTTCTTACCAAATCTACTTCATCATTTTGTGTTTTAGGTATCTCATCATATCTAGGATAACGTTCCAGGTTGTAAAAAAAATTGGCATTTGTTTGCTTCAAAAAAGATACAACAGCAAGTAATGCAGAGACTTCTGTAGACCCACAGCTGAAAATGCACCAACAGACCTCTTTGTATTTCACCTCAAAGCTGATAAGGATGGTACTGGATTAGACCAAGGCCTATCTAGTTCCATAATCTGTCCATAAGAAGCCAGCAGGATGTCTATGAGAAGCCCTAAAGCAGGAGTGTCCAACCTTTTTATGCTGCAGGGCTGACCACGCTCCCAGCCAACTGAGCAGGCCAGACCACACACACACACCCCGGAAGTGGACGTATTTATGGCTATCGTAAATGTGCCCTCTTCCACATTTACAACAGCCGCAGGCACATTTGCGCATGCATGGGCGCATTTTATGGCTGACATAAATGCACCCATTTCCACTTTCAGGTGCAGCGGAGTAGCTGACATCAGAGGCCAGGGCCAGGCCATAGGTTGGGAACCCCTGCCCTAAAGTATGAAAACAAACAAACACAAAAGGATATTCTGATTTTTGCAATTGGTATGCAGAGGTACTCTTAGTTTTTTGAGAGAACTCTGCACAATGTAATCTTATTTATTTCTTATCAGGTAGATATATTTTATAAATTCCACACTGATTACACTGCATCACAGAAAAAAATATTGTCTGCTACTTGGTTGAATCCTGTGTCCTATACTAAATCAAATGTGCTGAATCCAAATTTGAAGTCTGATTCTGCCTAGGACATCAGGATCTTAAGTTAGCAAATCTCACCCTCTTGGTTAGGTTCTTGCGTTGATCATACAGGGTATATTTGCCACAAATGTAGCAAAAATTGTCCAGTTTATTAACACAGCTGCGCCTACTTATCTTTAACTCAAAACAGACTCACTATTGCCTAGCTGTACTATCCAATAAGATGGTTTTGCACTAGAGACAAGTCCTTGGTCCATCTCAGCTTATACAGTACAGTAAAACCCTGATTTATGAATGCCCCTACTTACGGATAATTTGACTCACCAATTGGTTCTGCACTGAAATCCATGCCTGGAGTTACGAACATGCCCTGATTTACAAATTAATTCTTTTTCCCCTGTGTTGCCTCCAGTTAAGTAAAAAACACAATTTCCCCTATGGGTATATTTTATACACATGCAGCCTTTCTGAGCCCTGTAGGTGGAAGTAGAGTGTTTGGATTGATTTTTTGTCTGGTCTTTTGGCGCCAAAATGGCTGCCTGTTGCTGTTTCTTGCTGGATTTTTCTGAGTTTTCTGTCCATTTTCAAAGCTTCTTTAAGATAAAGAACAGCGTTTTTGCTTATGCATGCTTTCCTTTCAATGCTGTTGTTTTTGGGCGGTTTGACTGATTTTTGGAGGGGGGGCTGTTTTGATTTCTGGAGGGTGGGGATGCCTCTAGTTATGAACAAATTTGAATTTTGAGTTACGAACAAGTCCATGGAACTGATTTTATTTGTAACTCGAGGTTTTACTGTACAGTAATACCTCGGATAAGGTTTACCTCAGATAACGCTAAAATCGTATAACGTTAAGTAATCTGGGGAGGAGAATTGGATCGAATAACGTTAAGGTCCTATGGGATGTATCGGATAACAACCGTTAAAGCCTGTGCGGTTACAATGTATCTCTATGGAGCTTTAACATTATCCGATCCATCCCATAGGATTTTAACATGGATCGGATAACACTAAAAATCGGATAACACCAAGACTTGTGGAACCAAGTCTTAGCGTTATCCGAGGTATTATTGTATACCTATTTCTGATGTCAGCTCACTGACTTGCCCAGACATGCCCAGCTCCTGCTGGAACATGCATGCCACAAGGGGACGTAATTCAGCTGAGGCGGCAGCAGGCATAGTGTTAGCTGCAACTGTTATAATGTTCCCATGTAAAAATGCATTACCCAATTACCAACCATTTGAACAGTTATTGCATGCCTTAAAATCTGTACATGATAGGCAAATTCTGAGTTCAGATTTGGAATCAGCACATTCAATATCAAGTAAATCACATGTTTTTCCCAGTAGCAAAATTATTATTGTGCTGTGTTATGAGCTGGTACATAAATACTTTTTCTGACAACTAAGCCAGCATAATGAGATTTCAGAAACTGATTTCACTGGGAAATGAAGACAGAAAAAGAGCATACCTCTGGTGGCAACTGTGTTAAGAAGTTATGATCTGCAGCAAAAGTCCTTATATTAGACAGCTGCCCAATAGATGAAGGCAAAGCTTCAATCTCATTGAAACTACAATCCAGTTCTTCAACTGATGCCAACCTAAGCAAAAATGAACAAATTAAAATATTAGTATTTTCTTTTTTTCATATACAGTAATTTAAAAGTCAGCGATGGAAATAGAAAAGAAATCTTACAACTCATGTACATGAAAGGCAAGTCCTAAGTGGCGAGACCTAACTAATGACCAACTTTGTAGCTGCTGATGTTAACCTCTTTTAAATGAAATCACCATCGGAGCTATCTGCAGTGTACCCAAGAAGAAAAAAGGGGGATACATACCCGCCTATTGAATCTGGCAGATACATTAGCTGATTTTCATCAATTTTTAAAATTGCAAGTTTCCTTAGACAACCTGTACAAAACAAATGACATCAAAATATATGTATGACAGAGCAGACTTTCAAATTTTCTACCAGCAAATTAAATTGAATGCTAATTCTACAAAGAACAAAACCTCTGAAATGAATTGGACATTCTAGATAAAACCCACACAACACTCAACCCGATGGGTGCAAAGGCTGACATGAACAAGATGCAACACATTAGCCTAAATGGACTCTAGTGACCATCCAACAGAGAAAGGTGGTCAAAGCTGCAGGGTTTTTTTTTTTTAAAAAAAAAACTCTTACATCTGCTAGTGATTAACGAATGCTGTGCACTACACTGGATTTAGGAAACAAGCCTTCAATACTGACCAGCTCTTTTTATCTTTCTAAAATAGGACAGAGCTATGTCTTAGAAAATATTTTCTGTTTCTATATGATGCTATTGTAAAAGGTACCAATGTTCAATTAGTCCTAGCTAACCACAATCAACCAATCCAATATTTATTGTACTGCCATGAATCATTTTACAATGCACTGCAGATACCCAACAGCCAAAATCCTATTCATCTTCATGCAACATAAATTTACTCAAGTTAAGCCTGCCAAGTACCCAGAGAATCTGGATTGCCTAATTGGATTGCGCAATCTTTTTCCATTTAATATTTTGTCATATTTCAAAACAAGCAAAATACTTCTAAGATCAAATTAACATATAGCTATTTTTACTTTTATTTTGAAAAAATAAAAGTATAGATAAACATTTTGTTTGCTCATGTAAGTGAATTTTTTATTTAAAAAATATTTGTAGTTTCATTTATTTAGGGCTAAAAGATGACAAAAAGATTGTTGTGATTTTGTGAACTATTTAAAGTTAACACCAAACAATACAAACCAATAGATTCTGGCAACTGTTGAAGAGAGTTACTAGATAACAGCAAGTCTTGTAAACTTTCACATCCTGAAATGCCTTCTTCAATAGTTTCAATGTTGTTTTTTGAAACATCCAAGTAGGTCAAGTACTTCAGACTGCCCATAAACTGAAAGTATATAAATGAGAACAAAATTAAAACCTCCTGCATTAAAATACATATATATCCTCCAATTAATAAAAATTGTATATATGGCAATTCTCTATCTGTTACAACATATTACACCTGTATCATGTCATTTCTCTGTTTCCAGAAAAAACTAGCATTCACCTTTGGTTATTTCCCAACAAAATACAAAACTTCAAAAACTGCCTCAGTACAAACTTTTCTTTGCTTTAAAATTCAACCAGTGTATGCAAACTACCTTTACATGTATGAATCCTCCATAAAAAGGATAGACATAACAACATTACCACACTTGACTTTGCAATATTCTCCAATGCCTGTAACAGGTTAAGTTTAATTCTGTATTAATGTCTGTGTTGGTACCTTCCTCGCCAATCCCTTCTTCATCTCACAAAAGCACCCAAAACTCTACTGGAAGGTTTTACAACCCTCTAATTCAGATTTCCAGGGATACGAAGGGGAAGTCAGGAATAATCACTTCTCTTGATTTTGCTGGTAGAAGTGACTTTTGCCATTAGAAGTACACCGCTGATGCATGCCCATGATGAACTGAATTAACTACTCACTAAAATTCTGTAGCAAAAGCTATGCTTCATAAGGATTATCAGCCTAACACAGTGGACAACAGAATTTCAGATATTATGTGGTCAACATATTAATTTTCATGTTTCAGAATGCTGAACGTCTGAAGTAACATATTCACATACATTTTACTAAAAAGAGGTAAGAATTACAAGTGGTTTGGGAAATGTCATTACATATGGAATAAGAGTGATATATAATTACTGTATGTACCGGTATATCTCTATCTATCTATCTATCTATCTATCTATCTATCTATCTATCTATCTATGCTGCAGTTATCTGTTTAGCTGTCATTTAACCATACTACTCAACTTCCATGGAAGCTCTACTAAGCCGCATGACACTCAGAACTCTGCAACTTGCCTACCTCTGTTCCAAACAAATAAAATAAAATGTATTTGTTGTCTGGCTAGATAGCTCAGTGAGTTAGATCAGGGGTTCCCAACCTAAGACCCATGGGCCGGATCCAGCCCCCAGCACCATTTCATTCGAGAAACAAAACGGCCACCCCATGAAGCTTTGGGACAAAATGGCCACCCCCATCGTGCAGGCAGGGCAAAATGGCCATCCAGCCCTTGAAACTGACTGAGAGAGTGTGACCCGGCCCCTGGCTTGAAAAGACTGAGAACTCCTGAATTAGATAGCAGGCTGTGGAACCAGGGGCTGAGAATTCAGTTCCTTACCGTGCAACCCAAAAGAGCCAGGCTATGTGGCCTAAGGACTAAGCAGCATAGTCCCAGGATGTCCCCTGAAGGGACTGGTAAACTCTCTACTTAGAAACACCTGAAAACGGTTGTCATAAGTCAGAATTGACTTGATGTACACAATTATTATTATTGAAGAATAAACATACCCCTGGAATAAGAGTTAGTCTGTTACCATCCATCCAAAATTCTTTCAACCCACTTAATTGTTCAAGTACTTCAGGCTGTTAAAAACAAAACAAAAGCATCCTGGTAAATCATCGCAGATTAAAATATATTAGCCAACAACAGTAAGCTAGCTGAATTCAAAGTCTTCTTCTGGGGGCTGAGAGGGGTCTGGATCTGATCTAAACTCAGTTCATCCGCTTCTTTAGTTCTTCTACTGGATGATGCTCACCAGCCTGGCAATTGTGGCAGCAGATCTCACATACACTTTTGCCCACTCCAAACTCACAACAGCTGGTGCATCTCTGAGTTTTGATTGCACTGCTACTCAAATTTTTCTACAGGTGCTAAATACTTCTTCTGCTGTATCCAAATCCAGATATTGGCAATCCTCATGGTGATTAGCCATGAAGACTGTCCTGAGAATATAATGCAGTGGTCTTTCATCTGCCTTCTGCATCACAGCATGACACCCGTACCACTGATCCAGTTCCGCAAGTCACTTTCTGGTCCTGAGCCCTTTTGGCACACAAAGTCCTCATCAGTCCCAAGCCATTATTGATGAAGTTGATATCCTTCAAGATGGATTCAAATGTGATTTAATCCACTAGGGTACTATCACTCTTCCCTGTGGACTTTGACACCCAAGCCATTAGTCCTCAGTGTTATCAGGTTAGTTAACTGCCACCTGACACTCAGCATAGAGTCGCTGACAGTATGGTCTACTCTTACAATAGCAGGATAACCTGACCAGACTGGTCTAAATACTTCACTTTAACCATCACGTTTGGTTTTTATAGGGATCTAGAGAACAGGAGAACAAGTTTTATTTACCTACAAATCTAAGGCAAAAACAGTGCTATCATTTTTGCATGATCCTAAGTATTTAATTGGGCATGTGACATAAGCTTAAATACAATAAAATAAGTTTAAAGTACACAGAAATATTTTCTGTGTGTCACACAATTGCCACACCAATAGGAAATGAAATCTGAATAAAACAATAAGCTTTAAAAATAGATTCCTTGAAGCATTGTGATACAAGCAACAGTTGCTCTAGAAGATAGCAGTATAAGCTGATGTTTATATTTGACATTGATTAAAAATAGATTTAAGGATAAGAGGTTTTAGGAAAGCCGCGTTACTTAGCTAGTACTCACCACTTCTGTGAATTCATTACTTCCCAAGTCCAGTCTCTCTAGTTGAGTCAGTCTGTTCATGGTTCTGTAGAGGCAAAGGATTAATAAGGAATTAGGTTCAAGAAAAATACCAGTTACATCCAATCTTCTTGTGTTTCTACTAATGCATCTTTTTAATCAGCATTAGATACTCAGGCAGTTCTGTAAAACAAACATACTTGAGTGGCAGTTTTCTACACAATGTTAAATAATCTATATATCAATTATCCCACAGGAAAAAGCCAACCAAATGCTAGAATTCTGTATTACCTAGTTTAATTAAAAGCATGGTTGTCTCTCAACAAATTAAGAAAGCTATCCCTGCTCACCTGCAGTTCTTTTTGCAAACCTTTTGAGCAGAAGTAGCTGGATTCATTGTAAGTGCTAGATCAAGAAACTAAATACAGTAGTGAGAGTACAGTAGTGCAGGGTGCTCCCCAGGCCGGTCTGGACAGGGAGCAAAAGGACCAATACTTGCGACCCCTGGCCGCCTACAAAGCGACACCAGGGTTGCTGCTCACCACTGATGCCACCTGCGCTGCAGGGCGCTCCCTGGGCCAGTCTGGCTGGGGAGCGAAAGACTTCGGCTCGGCAGGGTGAGAGAAGACCTGTGGCCGGGAGCACCAGGACTCCTCCACCTGTTGGCGCTCCTGGGCCCTGCCGCCATGCTGGGCTTGAGAAGCCGCTGCGGAGAAACTAATCCCCGCCGCCTTTGGACTTCGGCCTGGCGGAGCAAGAGAAGACCTCTGGTCGGGAGCGCCAGGACTTCTCCATCTGTTGGTGCTCCTGGGTCCCATCCCCATACCGAGCTTGAGAAGCCATGGCGGCGAGCCACCACTGCCTCTAAAATTTGCTTGTGGCTAGGGTGAGAGGTTTGAGATTACTGGTTTTGTGCTGTTATGGTGTATTATTATATGTTGTTCTTACAATTTGATTTAGATATATTGTACTAAATTATATATATATTGTATTACTGTGCATTTATTGTATTTCGGTTGTTTACCTGTGATCTGTGTATGATGTTATTATGATTGTGTAACTGTGTATTTTGCATTCCTGTAAGCCGCCCAGAGTAGCTGTCATGAGTGGAGCGGGATAGAAGTCTAAAAATTAAATTAAATTAAAAAACACATTTTTTTTTAAAGTGCACAGATAAGTATATTTTCTTCTACTGTACTAAAATATATTGTTTATTATTACAAACTGTTTTGTTATGTCCAGATGCTGTACCTTTAAACCCTTTTTAAAAAAAACATGGTAGCTGAGAGATGTAAGCCTGATGGGTTTATACATAATTTATTTTTCCAGTTCAGCTATACTCTCTGTTCCTCTTTTGTGTTGTTGCTGGCCCATCCTATCATGTCATCAGTGGTGGGATTCAGCAGGTTTGCCCCAGTTTGCCAGAACCGGTAGCAGAAATTCTGACTGGCCCTGCCCATCCACGTTTTGAAATAAAGTAGTCCTAATTCAGATGCAACGCAGGACTTTCACCTTGGCCACACCCACCATACCACCCCCACAGAGTAGGTAGTAAAAAAAATGAATCCCACCACTGCATGTCACTTCCAAATTTAGATACCCTATAAATTAATGACCTCCCTTCTGTTTTGAAGGGCCCGATGATTTCCTCTTATTTCTTGACACTGATCCTCTTTATCTTCATAAAAATCCCCTCAATGACATGCCTTTAGTGGTTCCAGAGGGCTCCCCTACCATCCAGAGAAAATTTTCAGATTCAATTTTTTAAAAAATTTCATTACCAATTTCACTGGTAGAAAATTTATAAAATTTTAGAATCTGGCCACTATATTTTCTGTTTGTTGTTATGTGTCGTCAAGTCACCTCTGAGTTATGGCAACTCAATAAATGAGTGATCTCCAAAATATCCCATTCTGAACAGACCTGTTCAGCTCTTATAATCTTAAATCTATGGTTCCTTTAGGGTCATTATGGTGAACCTTGGCACTCCAGGTGTTCTTGGACTTCAATTCTCAGAAGTCCAAGTCTGTGTGAATCCACACAAATGAGTTTACTGTGCATACGCCTGTACAGTGATCAGGAATACAAGAGTGTTGATGACCTTGGTCTTGGTGACACATCCTTCCACTTGATTATCTTTTTTAATTCCTTACATGCAGTAAATCCATTCGTGTATTCACAGGGACTTGGGCTTCTGGGAATTGAAGTTCAAGAACACCTGGAATGCCAAGGTTTGTCATTACTGCTTTAGGGAGTCAATGCATCTCACAATTGGTTTTCTTTTCCTGCTGCCCTCAACCTTTCCCAGCATTATTGTCTTCTCCAGATAATTGTGACTTCTCACCATGTGGCCAAAGTAGGACAGCTTCATTTTTCATCATTTTCCCCTCCAGAGATAGTTCAGGATTGATTTGCTCCAGAATCCATTTGTTCATCTTTCTGTCAGTCTGAGGTATCTGCACCATTTTTAAACAAATCTATTTTCCTGTCAACTTTCTTTACTGTCCTGATTTCACACTCGTACATAGTGATCAGAAATACAAAAGTGTGGATGACCTTGGTCTTGGTGACACATCCTTACACTTGATTATCTTTTCTAATTCCGTTGTTGCTGCCCTTCTGAGTCTGTCTTCTGATTTCTTGGCTGCGATCTCTATTTGAATTGATGATTGAACCAAGCTCCAAAATATTTAGTTATTTCATTTTCTTCATTGTAAACATTAAAGTTGTAATTTGCCTGTCGTCATGGTTTTTCTCTTAATGTTCAACTGTAGTCATAAGGTACACAGAAGAAGCATCCTAAAAGATTATGGTATTGAACCACAATTGGGTGTGCCCTAGTAATTGTAACCTTGTGTTGTCAGCTAATCTTTCTCATACTAGTTCAGGCAAAAGGAACTGCAGAATGAATTCACCAAAAGGTGTCTTCATTTTGGCAGTTTCAGGTCTGGCTTAGACACGGAAGAAGAAATGCAGTCATGCTTTGGCACTTTCTTCTTTCACTTTCATTAAAAGTTATTTCAAATCACTGCTGCTTTCTGTCAGTAAAATGGTGCCATCTATGTATTATTGATCTTTTTAAAACAATTTTACTGCTCCTTCATCTGAATCTATTCTGGCTTTCCTTATATGTTCTGCATACAGATTGAGAAAGTAAGGGAATGAAATACAGCCTTATATGACACATTTGTCTATAGGACACTATTCTCTCTCTCCATATTCTGTCCTAATAGTAGTTTTTTATCCACAATATAGGTTGTGCATCTGGACAATCAAGTGCTGAGACACACTCATTTTTTATGGAATGTGGATATTTAGTACACTTATTATCCATTTTCATTAGCAGAATTGCTAACACTTTAGTTCAAACACACACACACACACACACACGGTAGCAAAGTGACTGCAGCCAAAACTCTGCTTATGATCTGAGTTAAAACCCAAATGGTAAAACTCAAGGTAAAATGAGTACCCAGCATTTTGGGGGCAAAATACTAATTACCTTGTGAACTGCCCAGAGAGTGCTCTATATAGGTGTGATTGCTTTTATGAATGCTATACATTTTTGTTTAAAAATCTAGAAGAAACTAACAAGTATTAAACCAGGAGAGGCCAAACTATGGCCCAGGGGCAAGATGCAGCCCCCAACGCCAATTTATCTGGCCCCCAAAGCCCTCGTCGATCCAGGAAATGGAAGTAAAACATGCCTGAATAGGCATTGGGTGCCACATTCAGCTCCTGGGCCTTAGTGACCGACTCCCTGAACCATGTGATAGGCAAGCGGCTTGAAAAGTTTGGGCACTCCTATATTAAACAAAGGAATTAAATATTCATTTTCTTTATGTAACAATCCCATTCTTGGCTCAGAAAGCATGTTTATGTTTGTTTGTTTGTTTGTTTGTTTGTTTGTTTGTATGCATTCATGCAACCCCACATCTATTTATTCATTTTGTTAACAAAAGTGACCACACTTGTTTCATCCGATATATTTGGCTAAGTAAAATAAGTCATTTTCATTTTTTTAAGTATGGAACTGAGTTTTATGATTTTGCTTACAGTTTAAATACAGCCAAATGAGATTAGAAAAACTGGAGGGTGCTATGGAGATAACGGTCCAATAAAACAATAATTTTTAAGTGTAACTCTCTATCACAGTGTGAGCTGACAGACTCATTTTTATTTTGATGGTTCATCGATCTAAATGCAGTGGTGTGCTATTTGTATTTTCTTTTTTATTTTCTTCCCTTCTTTTTTCTTGGGGCAGGACTCCAACAATCCACCATGCAAAATTCTGGGGATTCCTACCCAAACTCATACCTAGGTATATGTGGGAGGTGTGATTTTTAAGCAGCTTTGAGCCTAATGGGCAGTAAGGATACAGTACCCATGAAAACCTAGGCCTCCCAGGAAGCACTGTGGCAGTTTTTCTTTTAGAGGAAATAAATGAGTACACAGAAAGAACCTCCTCAAAGACTGTGAATACAATCGAGCATATCCTGGGCAGCAACCTTGCCGGCTAATCTTTCTATCACCAGACCAAAGGAACTGAGGGATAAATCCACCAGAAAGGTCTTTGTCAAGACCAATCGTAACAATGATCTCAATAAATATTGAAGGAGAACAAACATTCTTGAGGAAAAGAGAAAAACCAAATCAGAAGATGGAGGAAGGACCTCACTGGGCAAGAAACAACATTAAAGGAGGATATAGCTGAGCAACTCAACCTCCCCTACGTCACTTGGAGGACCCTGAATAGACTGAGGGTTGAAGTCCCTAAATACAAAACCAACATGCTCAATCAAGTGGGCGGCTGCTGGCAGACAACACGCTGTGTGAATGTGAAGAGATATGGAATATTTTGTGTTAAACCAATAAGATCAGCATACAAAAAGTATAAAATTGAATGAGGCATCTCCCAAAAAATTTAAAATGACAAAAATATGAAAACTTTCACTGTGCATATACAGTACATAATATTTTACCTGACGTACTTTTAAAACTGTTTATAAGTCAATTATCTTTTACTATGGTACTAGTTTAATTATGTTTTAACATAACATTTTAATTTGTATTTAATTTTTAATTATGTTGTAAGCCATTTTGGATTTCAATTTTCTTGTGAACAGTAAGATAGAAATGAAATGAAACATAGAAATGAGATCACACTTTTTACCCTGTGCGGAAGTGACTAAAAAAAATTTGTAATGCTTACCAAATGAACAACTTTATTTAAGGTAAAAGTTGCTATAAAAGTAAGGCTACATAAGGTTCATTGAAAAACTCTAATTTTTCTTAACTGCAGTATTTCTTCAAATAACTTACTGACACCAAAAGAAGTTCAATTAACACAATATACCTACTTTGGCAACATTTTTAATTGGTTCTCTCTTAGTTCCAAAATTTGAAGTTTAATTAATCTGTAAAATAAGCAGAAAATATTAAGAGAAAATGTCAAATATGCATATTTGAAACAAAATAAAGTTGTTTTTACAATTATAATGACTCAAACATCAGTTGGCTTTAATCCTCAAGACGAGAGCATGTAAAAAAGACAACATGCTCACCATGACTATTTTAATTATTAAAAACAGATTTTAAAGTAAAGTTCTAAATAGTCTCATATAACCCCTCTAATATTTAGATTTCCAGTTCTTTAAGACATCAGGAGTGGTATCTAATTGTGTCCAACTACCAGGAGATTGAGATAGCTCTTTGGGAAATATTTTGGGTGGTAAACAATAAAGTAGGTGAAGACAAACTCCCATTTAAGGAATTAAAGTCTGCTTGTATAGTTCTGTTCTACACTCCTAAGAGCTAATGAGGGCAGAAGTGGAAGCTGAAGCAACATTATTTATCTGCAGCTCCTCTAATCTTATTTAAATTAAAGACGTCTCTTATCATATACTGTACTAACTTCTTTGTTTTTCTTCTGTCAGTTGTCTTAAATTTAGGTTTCTTATTCTGTTAACATGACCTAGATACTACCCAGGTACCTACCAGGCACTTCATTTGGACTGTGACTCACTGTAACTACATTTTTAGTAAGTGTAAGTGTAATAACTAGCGGACTGACTGACAGAAAGATGGAAGGAATACCTTATTTTACATCAAATGAATTCCATCTTTAAAGTTGCTTAAAATTACATTATCCCAGTTCATGATATCCTTTTAAATAAATATTATTATTATTATTATTCAAATTTATACCCCGCCTCGCTCAGGCGAACCTGACTCTAGGCGGCTTCCATACTAAACGAAACAATATCCCACCAAACCCCCCCCCATTGAGTCCTCTATAGCCGCCCAAGACCCCCAAGTTCTCTCCCTTCAAGGCCGGGTGGCCGAGGGAGAGTCCAACAAAGGGGAGCGGCGGCGGCGTCTGGCGCGGCGGCGGCGTTTCTTCGGGCCTCCCCTGGCCAGGGAGGCCTCTTTTATCTTCCTCCCGGCCGGTGACGGGGGCCGGGAGGGCGCGGCGGCGGCGGCATTTCTTCGGGCCTCCCCTGGCCAGGGAGTCCCCTTTTATCTTCCTCCCGGCCGGTCACGGGGGCCGGGAGGGCGCAGCGGCGGCGGCGGCGTCTGGCGCGGCGGCGGCGTTTCTTCGGGCCTCCCTGGCCAGGGAGGCCCCTTTTATCTTCCTCCCGGCCGGTGACGGGGGCCGGGAGGGTGCAGCGGTGGCGGCGGCGTATAACATTTAGCAGTTACCTATATGGTTGAGTGGGGATAGCTTTCTATCCTCTTTCATAATACATAGTCTGTTGCTGAGCAACATGAAGCACAGGGTGTTGTATGGTTTTAAAAAATAAATGATTTTCAAAACCTTTTGCAAACTTACCTGCCAAAGTTGGCTGGTAAGAACTCGAGAAAAGCATCATTCAGGTACAGCTGTGTTAGGTTCAACAACTGCGAAAATCCATCTGGAAGCCTAAACAATTTTAAAAACATTTTTAAAATCATAAATGTGAGACTACATGTGTCAGTAGAATGTATAATTGATATTGATTATTCACCATTAAAAAGGAACAGGAAGATACAACTTATGACAACAAAATAACTTACTTTGAAATAGGGTTTACACTGGCCTCAACAATTGCCAACACTTTACAATTTTTAATATTTTCTGGAAACTCCTGTATGCCTGTGAAAGAACACACAAAGTGCACAGGTAAAGAGGAAAACATGTAACTCAATTTTATGAAGATTTTGTTACAATACTAATTTGCAAGGATTGTATAGGTTTTTTTAGAGTTTTTATTTAAGTTATACATTCATCTTAACACCTCCAATACATTAAAATTGCTGCTGTGATAAAGACTTAAATTCCTGCATAAGATTTCCTATTATCAGAAAGCAAATCTTCATCACTTTTAAAAGTTCCCTACTAATCCCCATGACTTGCAGAACCAATGTATTATAAAAATAAAGTAAAACTGAAGAAAGTCTTGCGCAAAGTAAGAGTAATAATGGATATTTTGTTGATCCGTATAACTTATTCAGGCTTCTCTCTAGCTATGGAAGACTATGAAAATGGTTTCATGTATGCGTCGAAACCCATGTGTGTGTGATTCACAGAGACCACAAAGAAGTCCAGTTGCATTTATGTACACTTGAATGCAACTGAATGGAGAAAGAACATTCAAAAGTGAGACATCATGTCAGAGATATGATTAGCCTATACATGCACTGCTGATAATACTAATCTTTGTAACAATAACTGTGAATAAAATCTGTTAATTAGATGTAACGTATCATTGCTTCATGGAAAATGACTTAAAGCAAATGTATTTGGTACCTTTTGAAAATGTAATTAAGAATTCACTAAATGCCGTCTTGCTCAGTAAAATGCTGAATTACCATGTTGATAATGCAATCCAATTTATTATTTTTCATAACACGACAAAATGCTTTCGTTTAGACTGCGCGTATAATTGACAAGTATTAAAACTCTGGGAATATGTTAATAATTGCTGCTAAGAGTTTTAGTCTGGCAAGACCTGAACAGACCTTTTGAAAGTCATTAATTCACTGGGTTAACATGAGCTGGAAATGATCACACCCCAAAACCAAATGTCAAGCAAATATAAATCCATGGGAAATGATAAATTTTTGTGGAAACACATTGCTTACCATATACCCTTTTAAAATTGCTATTCCAAATACAGTACCCTTATGTCATCTCATGGAACAAAACTGATAAGAACAGATACTACCCTTGATCTTAGCCAAAAGGCTGAGAAGCGACAAAACTAACAAAAACACAGTGGTACCTCATACAATGATTTTAATCTGTTCCATAGGGCTTGTTGTTGTAGAAAACAATTGGTATACGATACATGCATCATATAGCGATTTCCAGGAGCGGGTGTAACTAGAGCACAACACAAAGTTGTGCAAAAGCCCTCCTAGCCACGACTGCCACCTGTTCTTTGATCCTACAAGATCCTACAAGCTAGGCTTCAGCAGCATGTGGATCAAGAAATGCCAGAAATACAGTACCAGACCACTTCACCTGTCTTCTGGGAAACCCATACGTGGGTCAGGAAGTCTCAGTTAAGACTTGATATGGAACAAGTGACTGGTTTACAATAGGAAAAGGAGTAGGGCAATTCTGTATATTCCCACCCGGTTTATTTAACTTACATGCAGAATACATCATGTGTAATGCAGATCTGGATGAATCACAAGCCAGAATTAAGACATTGATCTCTGCCCCATAGCCTGCAGGGCTGGACCCTACAGACTTTGGGGCAGAGGTCTCCACTGCAGGTTGGGTTGGGGCGGGGGGAGAACGGGCATGGTTCAACCCCCAACCCAAAGGTAAAAGGCAAAGACTCCCCCGGTCGGCTTTCCAGCCATGCCATTCATCCTGCCCACCCTGTTGTTTCAGCAAGGGAGGCAGGGCAAATCTCTCTGCCTTTGCCTTTGGGTTGGGGGAGGGAGTACCGGTTCAGCCCCCAACCCAAAGGCAAAAGGCAAGAAAGATTCACCCTGCCTCACCTGCTCAAACAACAGAGTGGGCAAGACGAATCCCTCACTGTTATGTTTGCTAGCCTTTCTCCGGCCAAAGGCAAACATAACAATAAGGGGTTTGTCTTGCCCACCCTGTTGTTTCAGCAGGGGAAGCAGGACGAATCTCTCTGCCTTTGCCTTTGGGTTGGGGGGAAGAATAGGCTCTGGTTCAGCCCCTATCCCAAAGGCAAAAGGCAAAGAAATTCGCTCTGCCTCCCCTTCTGAAACAACAGGGTAGGCAGGACGAAGGGCATGGCTGGGTAGCCGATCGGGGGAGTCCCGTTTGGCTTCCCAACACACCGCTGCTACGAAGTGTATGAACTAATCTTAATTAGCAATGAAGAATTCAAAGAAAAACGTAACAGATGTCATAAGAAATTTGAAACAACAAGTTTACACAAGCATAAGAACAATTTGGAATCCCTCGTATGAGACAAGGATAAACTTTTGCTGAACAAACTTGCTTACACTCTATTTAGGCACATATCTAGCTTTAACTGTTTGAAATCAAAGTGCGCTTTCATGATTTTCTTGTGTATCTCACAGCTAGAAAGATGACCTAAAATATGGCTGCACTGGAATTTTACTTTGTCTATGTTTCATTGTGAACTTTTCGATCTGCCAAGAATGCTGCCTTGTTTACTGTACTCATACTCCAAGTACGGAGAGCAAAACACTTTTTAGTAGCTGCCTCACAGTTATGAACTGCCTTCTGCTCCACACTTAACAAAGCTTGCCCCTGAGGTGAGTAAACTGTAAAAGCACCTCAAGTTTCAAAAATGTGCTGCTTTTTTTTGTTGCCTATGGGAGAAATAATGGCTGGAGATTTCATACACATTTTATTCTCCCATTGATTAAGTCTCTATGCCATTACAGGAGCTCCCCCATATCCAAGTAAAATAGATTACATAATCAACAAAATTCTGTGCATCTGCTTTCTAAGGAGCACACAAGTCACACTTTCATGGCTGAAACATCTTGGCAAGCTGAAGTTTGATAAACCAAGAAAGCCAACTACGTAAGGAAAGGTGGGAAACTGAGTCAAACGGCACATTCTGAAATAAATTTACAATGGAACCTTATACAACAATCGCCCCGTATAGCAACGAAATCGTATAAAAAATAGGTTTTGGAAAAAATGGTGTCCCACATAACAATTTTCCCTATGGAAAAAAAATCGTACAACAATTTTTCAATGGGAAAAACCACTTAGCGAAAAAAATTGTTGTACGCTGCATCCCATATGGAAAATCGCTATACAATGCATGCATCATTTAGCAATTGTTTCGTATAACAATGAGCCCTGTGGAACAGATTAAAATCATTGTATGAGGTACCACTGTATAAGCAAACATGGTTAGTTTTCCTAAGAATATAATATCTGAACCAGACCAGAGTTGGGAACTGCTTTAACCTAAATACTTTCTTGATAGTTCAATGAAGTTTAGTAGTTATTTTAATCAGAAATTGACAACTTCCAAAGTCTCAGCTCCCCCCCCCCACACACACACACACACAAACAGCTACCTCAACACTCTCATGGAAGTTGGAAGGCTGCAACCTTAACCTCCAAACACTTTTGAATTATATTTTAATGGGAAAAGTTCCTTTTGGATGGAAAAAGCCCCTTAATGGAGAAATTGATTGATCAGAAATACTGTAAGTGACCAATTGTGACTTCTGGCTGGGGAGATTGTGAAACCCGATTTATTTGTTAAGTGTGTTTTTGGTTGGTTTTATTGGTTAAGCGAGGTGACCATTCAGAGAAAATTTTGCTCTTTAAGCGAGTTACTCTCTAAGCAAGGTGCTCTTTATGCGAGGTTTTACTGTATATAAATTTTAAGGCAAAGTGATGTGTACTGAAAAAACCCAAAACATTGTAAAATTGTCATGCAGCCACTCTCCCAAGAAACTTATGAAAATTTCTAGTACCCCCCTTCTATTTTTAACATTGAAACATGAGTTAAGTAAATGGGAATTCATGTAGATCCCTGGGTTTGGACTGTGCTCCCCTTGATCCAACTAGTTAATGCAAGACAAGAAATCAAACAAAACACCAATGATTACAATTAAACATATTAAGCAAACCACTTTTCTAGGAAAAATCTTGTTAACCTTGTTGCTTTGTAAGAAACTACAGTATATACAGTCAAACCTTGCATAAAGAGTGCCTCGCTTAAAGAGTAACTCACTTAAAGAGCAGAATTTTCTCTGAATGTTCGCTTCACTTAACAAATAAAACCAATCAAAAACTTGCTTAACAAATAAATCGGGTTTCACAATCCCCCCACCAGAAGTCACAATTGGTCACTTACAATGGTGTTTCGCTTAAAGAGCAAACTCACTTAAAGAACAATCATGTGTATGCTCTTTAAGTGAGGTACTACTGTACAATAAAAGCTGAAGCCATTGCTAATAATATTTTAGGCAATTTTAACAATTTACACAAATATACCACCTGTTGAGAAATGGCAATCGAGCAGGGAAAGAATTAACATAGGATTCTTGGGAGAAGGGAGCTTTAGTTATTGGTACTAACTTGTCTGCATGTTTTGTTTGCTAACCAATCAAAAAAAACCTTGCCTTCCCATCTTTAATTTGATTGATTAACCGTAAACCTTTGTCTTCTGTTTGGAGAAGATGGCCATTTGTTTTTGAGGGAAATGAAGCCATTGTGAACTCTGTATTTTTTCAGCAACATGGCAGTAATGAAGGGAAAATCTTCATTTCCCCCCGCTTTTAACTAATCTAAACCTTCAGCCTCTTCTAATGAACCTGAAATCAACCTGTTAAGATTTCTGAGCACATACTTCAAACTTTTGGTCTGAGTAATTATTTTTGGCTGTGAAGTGTGCTGAGTATGAGGGGAATTTGAAAACAAATCACATTTTAATAATTGCCCCATTTTCATTGTGCAACTACATACCCCAATGTCACCAGAGTTCCCAAAAAGAACCTTTAGGTGTATCAGTGTTCTAAGGAGCAAACTCCATCTGTTCTCCAAAACACAGCAGACTTTCCTGCCCACCTCCTCACTTTGAAAGGTGGCTTGTCCCATGAGATAGGGAAAATTCTTATCACATGTTATTATGCTAAGCAATAACATATACAGTAATACCTCGGATAACGCTAAGACTTGGTTCCACAAGTCTTAGTGTTATCCGAGTTTTAGTGTTATCCGATGCATGTTAAAATCCTATGGAATGGATCTGATAACGGTAAAGCTCCATAGAGATACATTGTAACCGCACAGGCTTTAGCGGTTGTTATCCGATACATCCCATAGGACCTTAACGTTATTCGATCCAATTCTCCTCCCCAGATTACTTAACATTATGCGATTTTAGCGTTATCTGAGGTAAACGTTATCCGAGGTATTACTGTACTCTAAATCAGGGTTGCCCAAACTTTTGGAGCCATGGGCCGGTCAAGTGGTTTCTCCCACCAGAAGCAGAAGTAAAATGTTCATCCACATAACACTGCCAAAAATGATAGCAGTGGGTTGTTTACAGCAGCGTTTTGCGCATGCACATTTTACTTCAGGAGGGGCAAGGGTAGCACAGGCTGGATGATTTGGTGCCACAGGCCAGATCAGTCCCATGGGCCAAAGATTGGGCACCCCTGCTCTAAATCCTACCACATAAACTGTACACATACTGCTTCTACTGAAAATTGTCATAGCCCTGATACAAATACTATGGGCACCAGCAGCATTTCACAAACCCACAAAGTTCATTGTCACATAGGCCAATGGTAAAGAGGATTAGATAGCCATAATTATGAAATACAGTAATCAACTGCTATTATTAGGTAAAAGATCTTCAACAAATATTAAAAGAAAAACAGACACAACGTAGAAGATGTACTTTTTAAGTATCTAAGAAGTAAACATCAAAATTATTTTCTTTTAGCTTCAGCAGTGTGATGCCATATGCTTTTTTTAAGCAAGGCACAAAAACACATTTAAACAGCAGTTCAGTAAGATAAAGTGAATCAAGAAAAAGCAATAGTACATGAATACTCACTGTTTGAGATCTCACGTCCTAATATTATTTCTGGAGAAAAGTCAGAAATCTAAAAGTACATTGATACAATTCTGCTCTTTTGGTGCTTGTAGATATAGTGCGTAGACAAGAACAACTTACCATTCTTGCTGACATCCAGTTCCCTGAGGTTAATAAGATTTGCTATGGATGCAGGCAATGTTGTTAGATCATTGTCCGGCAAACTCAACTTGTGTAGAGACTGACAATTAAAAAGTTGCTAATGAAAAAAGACAAAATATATAAATAACTTATGAGCATACTAATACATCTCTAATGTTAATCACTACACGTCTATTTGTCACAGTAATATGACCAAAGCAACTATTATAAAGAAATTTATAGCTTATAACTGTTAGTAATTCACACATTCTAAAATATTTGCCGCTAATAATTATTTAAGTTTTTTATTGTTTTCCCAATTAATTTTAAGGTTGTTTTATGGTATAGCTATGAAAGGAAAATTTGCAAAATCCTGCAGCAGAGGAAAAGAAAGCTATATAGCTCAGATACTGGAGGCTTTTTATATACTGTATGTGTTTATCAATATTAAACATAGTATGCTCTAAAGTAAGTATCTGAATCTTTGTATGCTTCTCCACACATAGTTCTGTGGTGAAAAGGGACAAGGTAGATGCAAAGGTATCTTTAGGCATGTTTAGGGCAGAGGTGGAAATTATGTCTCTTCAGAAGTTCGGAATTTACAATCCCCAACAGTCATGAATAGTACCATCAACATGAGAGATTCTAGGTATTACAACCACAAAGCCATCTGAAGCCTATCCTTGGATTCTAGGTATTACAACCACAAAGCCATCTGAAGCCTATCCTTGGACTAAACAGAGTGTGCTTGAATCCATGAAGAAAAGGCATGCTTTTCTAGGACAGAAAAAAAACCTACTTCTAAGCAATGGAATTTTGTAAAAATTGTTCATCTGTTTTACACACTTGAATCTGCACAAAACTGTAGAAATATTAAAGCCATGGATGTGTAACATACTGTCATACAGCTATGTTATTGTGCAGCAAAACAAAGCAACATTCTACAAGGCAATTCTAAAAACACACACTCTCTCTCTCTCTCAGAATACAACTTACCTTTGGAAGCTCTTCAATTTGATTAGCATCTAGATATAGTTCTTCCAATGTCTTTTCAAAAGTAAAAATCTCTTTCGGCACCTGCTCCAGGCTGCAATGCGAGTAATCAAGTGCAGTGACAGTTTCTTCCTCTCCACGCAAACAACGGCATGGCACCAACCGCACAAACAAATTCCTCTTTGTTGTCATTTTTAGGCACTGTTGTGGAAAGAGATTCTTTTTTTAAAAAAATACAGCATTAAAAATAGTTACAGCCTTAGGAAGCTGCACAGAATAATGTCCGACAGCTTACCAAGTACTGTATGACAAATGTATTTAAAAATAAGGGAGTTAAATACTGTGAAAATCCATAGTATACCCAAAGCCAGCTTTTAGGTTATTTTCATCCATTTGACTGGTAAAAAAGGTTCAGTAGTCTCTTCATTCTGCTATATCCTTTTAAGAGAGATAAATAGTAGCCAGCTATAATTTATAGTTATAATTGGCTATAATTTTATTTAATGCAAAACAAGTGGGAATCAACAGGATAAAGACTTAAGACCCTAGTTTGAATGTATAAATGCTGGTTTGTTTAAAAGAGACATTTGCCTTTCAATACTGTCAAACAATGAATCCTCAAAACACTGAAACTTGGGAGAGAAAACCATTTAGATATTGAAGTCATTATGAATGTTATTTAAAACTATTAACACATTGCCAAGTTTAGCAAAATTTGATCTGTGTTTCCCAGAAGAATCTCAACTTCCCACACTAGTGTGCAAAACTTAATTTCCTTCTTTTCTATAATCTTTTTCTTGCTATGTTTGCTGATTGGCAGTTTTGGGAATTTAATGGCTCAGGCAAGGGAACACTAAGAGAATAGGTAAAGGTAAAGGTCACCCTTGCTCAAAAGCCAATTGTATCCAACTCTAGGGTTCAGTGCTCATCTGTTTCAAAGCCAAAGAGCCAGCGCTGTCTGCTTCTGCAGACATTTCCGTGGTCATGTGGCAGGCATGCCTAGACACCAGGGTGCACAGAACGCTGTTTACCTTCCCACTGAAGTAGTACTTATTTATCTACTTGCAATTTCTTGCTTTTGAACTGCTAGGCTGGCAGGAACTGGGACAGAGATGGGCACTCAAACCATCATGCAGTACCTGGGTCTTGAACTGCTGACCTGCCGCCTTCCAGTCAACGTCTGGAGACTACAAGAGTATCAACTCCTAATTTATGGGGTTTTTAACTGTTCTAATATTCGAAAGGCAAGGTTAAACAGCTAGATGGAGCAAATAGGTTCTTAGTCCTTTGCTTAAGTTTTATACAGGATCTGCATCAAAACATAAACCTGAGGTCTCATTTCATGCCCATTCCAGTTTAAAGTCATAAACAAAAATTATTTCTTAATAATTTATTGAGAGGAACCGTCTTACTTACCACTGGGTTATGTTCTTCTCCCTGCAACTTCTTCCCTGAGCTTTCAAAGCCAACATTCTATAAAAAGAAAATGATAATCTCATTACAACTATGGATATGTAAAACTGCCCCCTTTGCCATTAATGCAAGGATTCACAACTTGCAGCCCATGGGCCAGATGCAGCCCATGGCACCATTTCATGTGGCCCCCACTGCCTCTGCCACACCAGGAAGTGTCACCTGGTGGAAGAAGGGTACATTGGCCGGCCGGCCCCCGAAAGGTGTCTGAGGGAGTGTGATTCGGCCCCCGGCTTTAAAAAGTTGAGAACTCCTGCGTTAATGTCTGTGTATTTTAAGTGTTATTTTCAACTGAATTAATTCAACAGAAGTTTTAAATGTATACCATGCTTTCCTACATATTTCTGAAAATCAGTTTAATATGGGAAGAAAGGTCAGCTGGACATCCTACTCTAAATCAGAAGATGACACTTCATCTAATTATTTGAGCCAAATTTCACATCTGCTTACAACAGCAATGTGATCATAAGATTCAAGAAGTATTTATTTGAAAAATAAAATGAAAATGCTTTAATGAAGCATGAATTAATTCTATTTTTCAGCTTCTGATATATTAGAGAATTTTAAAAAAAGTTGTGGCACCTTAAAGACTAACTTCTGTATTTAAATGTGAGCTTTCATGGATCAAGTCCACTTCATCAGACATAAGAGTCTGATAAAACATAATACAAAAATAGTTCCCGGTGCACTGTGGTAACATTATTTCTGCATCCAAATTTAGTAATGCCACATCACTGACACTGACCAAACTGTCAACCAACTTTTTAATTATTGTTTTATTTATATTTGATGTCCATCTGCTGTTCACTGCTGCAAGTAGCATACTTTGACACTAAATCGAGTAGTATACAAATAGATTAGCTCAGGGGTGCCCAAACTATGTCCTGTGGGCCAGATTGCTGCCGACACTGGAAGTGTTCTGACATCATTGGAAGTGCTGAAATCGGTGTGTTTTTGCACCAAACTGCAGTGAAAATGTGCCAATTTTTTTTTTAAAGGATGTGAAAATGTTCCCCCAATGCTTCCTCCTCCAAGAGAAGTATAGAAGGAGGGAAAAACGCTTCAAAATGTGGTGTGATTTCACGCACCACTGGCAATGCTGGGAGGAACCACAGCTGACTGAGAGGGCATGGTCAGGCCCCTGGCAGGAAAGTTTGGGCACCCCTGGAATAGATATTTTATTGGCCAACCCAAGTGTAACAAATACACATAGAATTTACAGTACTAAAGCACTCTGTGTGCTAACTAAAAATAAAATAAAAAGTAGGAAGGTTAAATATCCCTAATATGAAACTATATTATATAGCTAATTAAATGAAATATATCAGAACTGGAATTTTAATAATTTAGTAGGTAAGGTAAAGGCAAAAGTTTCCCTTGCTCGAAAGCCAGTCATATCAGACTCTAGGGGTCAGTGCTCATCTCTGTTTCAAAGCCGAAGAGCCAGCGTTGTCTGCTTCTGCAGATGTTTCCATGGTCATGTGGCAGGCATGACTAGACACCGGAGCGCACGGAACGCTGTTACCTTCCCACCGAAGTGGTCCCTATTTATCTACTTGGAATTTCTTGCTTTCAAAATGCTAGGTTGGCAGGAGCTTGGACAAAGACGGGAGCCCATTCCGTCCTGCAGTACTCAGAAATCGAACTGCTGACCTTCTACCTCCCAGTCAGTGTCTTAGCCACTTGAGTCACTGCAGTGGGTATTCTAAGAATATTCTTTTTACATTAAGTAAGAAGAGTACAGTAATACCTCAGATAACGTTTACCTTGGATAACGTTTACCTTGGAGAACACTAAAATCGCATAATGTTAAGTAATCTGGGGAGGAGAATTGGATCGAATAACATTAAGGTCCTATGGGATGGATCGGATAACAACCGCTAAAGCCTGTGCGGTTACAATGTATCTCTATGAAGCTTTAACGTTATCAGATCCATCCCATAGGATTTTAACATGGATCGGATAACACTAAAAATCGGATAACACCAAGACTTGTGGAACCAAGTCTTAGCGTTATCCAAGGTATTACTGTATTACAAAAACCAAAGAAAACTCCTTTCTTACAAATAGGTTACAAATCTGGAACAAATATAAAACAAAATTTACCCCAATAACCTCTCCTTTACATCTAGCAGAGAAATTTGAGAAATTCTCAGGAAACCTATATGAGAATTTGAAGGATTTACTGAAGAAGAAACATTTATTAGCCTAAAATATTGAGGTAGTGTTAGAAGGGGAAAGGATCTCTTAGATGGATTTTACTCAGTTGGAACAACATATTAAAGAATGGGTGGGGGAAAATTAGAAATATGGGAATCTTGCAAAACTTGAAGAAATGGTAATACAGAAAGAAAAATATGAAGTAACCACAGGAACAGTTGATAGTATAGGTTTTAGGATGGAAAGATAACAACATGGCATCCCGTGTCGAGCATGTCATGAGACACACCAGTAACAACCACAATTCAATGACTGATGTTAGTAATATTAGGGAGATAATAATAATTTCATGTCAGAGATTACTCTGGGTTGAAAGGATTTTTGCTGGAGAAACTTTGCACAGGGAACGCCTGAATGAGGCTCCTTTCATGTCCCCAAGTACAGCCCTCAGGTATCAAAACCAACCTTTCAGTCTCCAGCTCAGCATCTTAACCACTAAGCCACCGGGGGAGCTGCAATAGGGAGATGGTAAACTGTATCAACAATGATAATTGATGAATTATTTGTAAAGGTGAGAATTTACATCATAGGTGTGTTATGGGAAAATACAACATATAACATATGTCTGAAGTGGACTTGATCCACAAAAGCTTACAATAAAAATATAGCAGTTAATCTTTAAAGTGCTACAGTGTTTTTGTTTTCTGATATACAACATGCCTGTTGTGGCATTTCAAATGTGATAATGTCCCAAAAACCCTTGACTGCACCTTTAGATAGAAAGCTTCAAACCTTTGACATGGTTTCAAAGAAACAACTTCACAGAAATAATTCATTAATTATAATCTTTCATAGTTGTTGATCGCTGTTGCTAATAATGAACATCTCAGCTAGGTTAGGTAGCAGTGGCACCATAAACTTTCATATGCATGACAGTATTGATCTTCTGACATTCCAGCTCAGAAATAAGATCATGTCATTGCTCAAGGGTATATTAGTTAATCAGCATACTACAAAGATGTTTCCTCCAGGGTTAAACCAATGTGTGCTGGTATGTATAGCTGGGAAGGGTTTAGTTGCACTGGCATCCTCCCTGAATACCTTATATTTTATTTAAATAAGATATTTATAATACTTATTGTTAAAATGTTTTTTGTTTTGAAAGTTCTATGTGACAATGTTCTTAATTTAAAATTATGCTCCAAGACCACATTATGGAATAGAGAATTATAAATTCTTAATTCTGTATTCCGAAACAAAGGCATTTATATTTTTTTAAAAATAAAATAAATGAAGCCTAACTTTCCTTGCATTGGAGTCTTAATGTTATAGGGCTACACTGGATTCTGTATAGATTATTTACACCATACAGATTATCACACTGTCACTAATAGTTGATATAATGAATTAAAATAGGTGCTTTTGCTTTTAATTACTGTATATACTCGAGTATAAGCCAAGTTTTAAACCCCAAAAATGAGCTCCAAAAAGGGGACTCGGCTTATACATGGGTCAACAACCACGAGGGTCTAAAAATATGGGGTTTTTTTTAGAGATAAGGGCATTTTAAAAGTAAGTTTAGGACTTCCGTGGCAAAAGAAGTTGAGGCACAATTACACAACTGGCCACAAGAGGGATCTTGGGTCATTACTGAGTATAAAAAGCCATACTGATTCACAACTGTATCTGTTATAGTAACCAATCAACCACTGTATAACTCTATATTCCCACATGATCATGGGGTATGTATAAATTAGTGTCATGAAGCCTCAGTCTTATGTCTGACATAGTACACTTGATCCATGAAAGCTAATATTAAAATATAGTAGTATTTTGGATGCCACAATGTTTTTGTCTTTTTTGTTTTGCTTTATTTACTATCTGATATACTTGAACAAACTAACACAGCTACCTTTGAAACTTCCTACATCCTCATGGGGTGATACAAGGCTGAACATTTTTGGAAGTTCTATTAAAGAACATTTTATTCCAAAACCAGGACTGAATCTGAACTGAGATGGGTTTAGAAGAACTATAAATGTTTAATTTGCTCAATAAGTGTTATCTGCACTGAATCTAAATGCTTTCAGAACAGACTGAAATTGGTCATCCCTCCCTTTTTATTGTCTAAATACCAAAATGTGTATTACACTCTGGTTGGTAACAGGGGAGAAAATTAAACTCAGTCGTAAGATTAATGATTAATTCCATTATGGATAGGGGATTTGCTGTAATACTATTGAGAGCAAAATGAGACAGCTTGATAATGTGTTAGATAAAATATTTCAGTCTTGTTTGATCCGGCCACACAAACACATAGAATATGTTGCTTTTGAAAATATCTAATAAGATAGGCAAAGTAATATTTCATACAAGGACATTAGTCTCTCTGGAAGTGGTAAACCTTTGTTGCGACTGTCCCATTTCAGATTCAGATATGGATTTATAGGATGAACATTTGCCACTGCAGGAAAATGTTAAGGATTTATGAAAATTAACTTTCATAGGGTCTAATGGTATTATCGTTTTCCAGATACAGTAATACCCCGTATAACGCGAGTACCGTATATCGTTAAAACCGCATAACGTTACAAGATTTTCGGAAACATCTTGTATCGAGTAACGCGATTTTAACGTTACACGATACAGTCGTTCTTAGCAGCAGGGTGGGTGGAAAGCTGAACGGGGTTCTCCGTTCAGCTTCCCAGCCACCCTGCAGCTATGGAGGCAGGGGTGGGGAGGCTGGAAAGCTGACGGGGGGCTCCCCCATCGGCTTACCCAGCCACCCCACAGCTGCGGAGGCATGGGCGGGTGGCTAGGGAAGCCGACAGGGAGTCCCCGTCAGCTTCCCCAGCCACCCTGCAGCTGTAGATCGGGTCCTCTGATCTCTCTGGAGGTGTTTCTGGGCTTCCCCGACGTCCAGAGCCGGTGCAGCAAGCCAGAATGTCAGAGTTCGAATCCCGACGTTCTGGCTTCCTGCACTGGCTCAGGACGTCGGGGAAGCCCAGAAACACCTTGGATCGGGTCCCCACACCTCCCTGGACCCGGCGGGGGGGGGGGTCAGACCCCCCAAAATTGGTAAAAAAAAGGACTTTTTTTTACCAATTTGGGGGTTTCTGACCCCCCCCGCCGGGTCCAGGGAGGTGGGCAGACACGATCCAAGCTTTTTCTGAGCTTCCCCGACGTCCTGAGCCAGTGTAGCAAGCCAGGATGTCAGAGTTCGAATCCCGACGTTCTGGGTTGCTGCACTGGCTCAGGACGTCGGGGAAGCCCAGAAACACCTTGGATCGGGTCCCCACACCTCCCAGGACCCAACGGGGGGGTCAGAGCCCCCAAAATTGGTAAAAAAAACGTCCATCTTTTTTACCAATTTTGGGGTTTCTGACCCCCCCCCGCTGGGTCCAGGGAGGTGTGGGGACCCGATCCAAGGTGTTTCTGGGCTTCCCCGACGTCCTGAGCCAGTGCAGGAAGCCAGAACATCGGGATTCGAACTCTGACATTCTGGCTTGCTGCACTGGCTCAGGACGTCGGGGAAGCCCAGAAACACCTTGGATCGGGTCTGCCCACCTCCCTGGACCCGGCGGGGGGGGGTCAGAAACCCCAAAATTGGTAAAAAAAAACGGACGTTTTTTTTACCAATTTTGGGGTCTCTGACCCCCCCCCCCCGGGCCGGGTCCAGGGAGGTGGGGAAACCCGCTCCAAGCTGTTTCCAAAGTTCTCCCACCTCCCTGGAGGCAGCAGCAAGCCAAAATGTCAGGATTCAAATCCCGATGTTCTCGCTTCCTGAAGCCTCCAGGGAAACAGGGCTTTTTTTAACATTGTGTGTTCAATGTATCGCACAACGTTAAAAACCGAATAACGACGGGACTTGTGGAACCAAGTCATAACGTTATTCGGGGTACTAGTGTATGTTCTTGACAATGTATAGCTTCAGTCAGCAGTCAGAAGTGACAGATTCTACCAAGCAAATCTTAAAGACTGACAAACCCAGACCATAATTTTGCCATAGGACAAACTTTAGTATCAACATAAAAACAATATAAAAATATCTACATCTAAAGGTTCTGAAATGTTATTAGATGTAGCTTGTAAGCAGAATGACTACAATAAATTATATTTCTAACAACATCAATCAGACATGCAGCAGACATTACAACTGTCCCAGATTAAAAATATCTGATCCATCATATCAAACATAAAAATGTCTTTCCCTATAATCATAAAAGAACAAAATGCATTTTCATTTGGAAGGCAACATGTCAGCAGGTCAAGATAGAATGGTTAATGAAACACTTTTCAGGAGAATACAAAATTCTCTGGAAAGGAATAATACTAGAGAAAGAGGGAGACCTAACAAGAGTTGCATTAACTCAAGAAAGGAAGCCATAATCTTTATCTTGCAAGACTTGAGCATGACTCTTAATGACAAGTCATTTTGGAAGCTAATAATAGACCTTCCATGAATTCATAGGGTGGGTTAGTATAAATTGCAAGTGACTGGATGGCACTAGGTACAAGACATTCCATTTGTTGGACTTCAGCCGTAGAATTCACCAGGAATTTTCTCAGTCAGAATTCTGGAGGCTTTCACCAAGTATTAAATCCTTCCAAGGGTTTTTGAGTGAAGAGTGGAGAGTAAAAGGCTGTCAACCATTTTGCTTCTATGGAGATGGAAAAAATGAGTGGGAGTGGCTAAACTTCATGGGAATTGCAAGGAATTAGGAGATAGCCTCTCTGCCTGTTAGGCTCTATACAGGGTGCCTCTCAGAAAGCTGCCAATCCCTTAATCCTTTGCAGCTCCCTAGCAGTTTAGACATTTCCATTTATTTCTCCTGTTTTCTTAACAGGAATCAATGGCTGACAAAGTATTCATTCCCTACCTGTGCATAACTGAACACTGTTGTGAGGAATCTGATTTCTTGACTAAAGTCCCCAGGATTCTGGCTGGGGAAGTTCCTGGTGAATTCTAGGGCTGAAGTCCAACAAATTCAAATGCCTCTCTGGAGGTGGTAAACCTTTGTTGCGACTGTCCCATTTCAGATTCAGATATGGACTTATAGGATGAACATTTGCCACTGCAGGAAAATGTTAAAGATGTATGAAAATTAACTTTCATAGGGTCTAATGATATTATCAAGAAATACAGAAGTCCCATGCCTAGAGAGAACATAACATCAACAGAGCAAAACAGAAAAGCAAAATACCAATTCATCATTATTTAAGAAACTTAACATGACTTCTAAACATCACCATCTGAGACTCGGAACCTATTCTTTCTGAAACCCTACACCTTCTAGCCTGGACAAAAGAAGAACCATTCCTGCAAATATTTTCCACTTCTGCTACAAAATAAAGAAGTTGCTTGCAGTCTCATTAAAATTTGAACAAACATTAAAGGCGACACCATACAATCCCAACAAAAAAAAGAAAAAAGAGTTATAGCTATTCAGCAAATTATAGTAAGAGTCAATAAAAGGCATGAGCCTTCAGATTTTTGAATCCTCAGAATCACAACTTAGTTTTGGAATCATCTGAGATGAACCTGACTGGCTCAGAGTATGTGTATCCCAAAGAAAGCCATTTCCCAACAAATTAAATAGTTTTAAATTGAATCCGGTAATTGGTGTGCCTCATTGTACTTTTAAAATCTAAACACCGAGAAGTAAGGTTTCATATTCTGACTCAAAAGGTTAATGACACAGAGAATGTGAAGGAGGATTTCTTAAAAGCCAAAAGTCTTGAACTGTGTGTGAATATTTATCCTGAAGGGAAAAAAATCTCAAGTATAATGTGCTACATGTATTTTAAACTAGGACGTTGACATCTTAACCTCCACCTCCCCTTCAACATTTAGGAAGTATTCTTTTCAGCATCCTGTGGCTGTAGTGGCTCAATGGTTAAGAAGCTCGCCTTGTTAGTTGGAAGGCTGGCAAGTCAGCAGTTCGAAAGAAACCTGGGTACTGCGTGACGAGTTGAGCACCCATCTCTCTCCAAGCTCTTGGGGCCATAAATGGAACCTCATTTGGGCATTCCCTGAGTGGAGTTTCTCCAGCAAAAATCCTTTCAAACCAGAATAATTTCTGACACAAAATTATTATTAGCTACTTCCCTCCTCTTGTTGGATTAGTGCTATTGTTTTTTAACTCTGTGCTTTACAAACTGCATTCAACGTTCAATTTCCTGAATTTTCATAAAAACTTTCTACTATTTAAAAAAATTTTTTAATAGTCCATTTGTTTTAAAAATGAAATCCTGTCTTAAAAAAAATACATAGAGCTCAATCTAATCTACCACAGCTGTAGCACTCAGACAGATAGATCCCCATAGGATATACAGCCTTATTTTCCTTCCTCCCTACCTCAGTTCCTCAAGACCTGAGGAGGAATGTGAGAGGCATGCATAGGCCTCCCATTTCCTGTTAAAGCTTAGTGTAGTAATGCCCATGGGAGAGATGCAGGAAAAAAAGAGAGTAAAAGCAGTGTTGTGCCTTGTGTAGCTATCTCTATGTATGGAAAGCTGTAATAATCAAAGCTTCATTAATAACAGCTTCCCAAAATATTGATAAGGTGCTTCAATTTATTTTTAAGAAACAAAGATGGATTGGTCCACAATTGAATTAACATTCTAATGTTTCCAGGCAAGGCTTTTGTTGTTGTTCAGTCGCACAGTCGATTCCGACCCTTTGCGACCCCATGGACCACTGTCCACCAGGCAAGGCTAAACAACATAAATTGTCAACAGGATACAAAACAGTAAAACACCAAAATAAAAAAGTTCAGGGGGGAAATCACTACAGGAAAGTTACCATATTTTTGGACCATAAGACACACCTCACCATAAGATGCACCCAGTTTTTAGAGCAGGAAAACAAGAAAAAATATTTTGAACCAAATAGTACCGGTATACTAAAATATTTATTAAAATAAAGCAAAAGCTGCGGTGGCAGCGGCCCCAGTGTGGCTTTTTGGAGCCCGCTGGGCTGCCTAGCTGCACCAAATTCCATTCCCCACCTGGAGCGGCGCAGGGGGCCTCCCAGATGGTCACGGAGGCAACGGCGGTACCACACCTTTGGACCATAAGACGCACCCTCGTTCCCCCCCTTTTTTGTGGGGGAGTGCGTGTTAAGGTCCAACAAATACGGTACTTTTAAAAAGAATAACAATTTCTCATACTATCACAGAGAAAAATCAGCTCAGTTTGATCTGCGAGTATAATAATTATTATTTTGGGTTGAAAGGGTTTTTGGTGGAGAAACTCCACTTAGGGGATGCCAGAATAAGGCTCCTTTATTTATTTATTTTTTATTTATTAATCAAATTTATATTCCGCCCTACTTGCACAAGCAACTCAGGGCAGAGCACAACCGGCATATGGTATACCACAAACACACTAAAAGAGGAATAAAAATTAAAACCCATTAAAAACAACCGCCCATTCCCTAGCCTAAAAGGAAACAGGTAAAAGGAATGGGAATGGGAGTTGGGATGGGAGGGTAGATGTAAGAAGTTAAATAAGCCAGCAGAGGGGGGTGTCAGTAAACCATCACTACCCCACACAATTACCGCCAGCCAGGTTTTCAGGTCCTTCCTAAAAGCCAGTAAATCCGTCTGGAGGCGCAGCTCCAGAGGCAGGCAAAGTCGGAGCGAATAGGGATGGTACCACTAAGACACCTCTCCAGTCCGCTCTGGTGGGACGAATACTCTTTCATGTCCCCAAGACCTGGAACAGAGATGGACGCTCAATCCGTCATGCAGTACCCAGGTCTCGAACTGCTGACTTGCCAACCTTCCAGCTAACAAGGTGAGTTTCTTGATTAGCTGACTTGCCAGGTAGCCTTTTAAGAATTTTCACAAACAAAACGGCTAAAAATGTTCACCCACCAATCTAAAATAACACTTCGATATTCCTTTTGTGTGCGTGCACATCAAATTTACTTCCTAATGGGTACATAAGTACTGTACTGTATAGCCAATGGACCAGTGGCTCACTTGCAGAGGAATAATTCAAAATAAGAACTAGCAGCATGTTTCTTGAATGCCATAATAATTTTTATTTTAAGTATATTTCACTCTGAATTTTCACCAGTGATGCAAATATTCATTTATTAATAGCAACATTTACCTAACATTTCTAGTGTAAATGTTGGCATGCATAAGAGCTAAGCCTAATTCTTTAAAATTAAAAATGAGAGGGAAAATGTCTTCAACCAAATTATAAACATAGTGAATTGCTCCTGTCATGAGATATCTGAATTCTTCTACTTTTGGCCTCTATCTAGCCCCAATAGTCTCTACCGGGGGGGGGGGGGTGCATTTACAGATCTTATTTTCCTAAATCACTGGTTCTAAATGAAGTAAAGCCCATTCCACTCTTAAAGCAAAGCAATCACACTTACAGGTATATACCGCCCCATAGCACTTAGTGCACTCTCTGAAAAGTTCACAAGTTAATTAGCATTTTGCCCCCGACATGCTGGGAACCCCAGAAGGTTGGAAGGCTGAGTCAACCTTGATCCCTGATTAAGATTGAACTCACAACCTTTTGGTTGCAGGGCAGCAGTTTAACCACTGTGTCACCAGGGCTCCTCTTCAACCCACAGAGAGACTGCCCTCTGTATGAATACCCATAACATTCAAAGAACACTTCTATTCTAACATACAGTGACATTTGATGAAGGAGATGACTTTTGTTGTTCTTATGCATTTGTTGAGTCTTTTCTGACTTATAAGCCATCTATGAATTAATGGCTTCCAAATGGTGTTCTCATTAACAGCTTTACTGCAGTCTTGTAAACCAAGAGGGCAAATGAAACACTTTCCCTGTTCCTTTGCAGAAGGGCAGGGAAAGCGTATTTTCCAACTTGCCAATCATTGTGGTGCTTGTAGGTGAGGGATTAATTTCCCACATTTTCCCCTTTGCTAAGCACTGTCCCCTGCACAGAGAAGACATGCATCAGCAGATTTTCTTGCAGGGTAGTCACACTAGAACAGAGGTTTGCAGCCTTTTTGTGCTGTGGGCTGGACACACCACAGATGTGCAGGGCCAGAAGGCATGGTTCCTCCTGCTGCCGCTTGCAGCAGTGACGGGTGCGAGGGTGGTGAATTTGTAGTGTTTTTTGGGGGTTTCCATGCATTTTTAGCGGGTTTTGGACAATTTCTGGAGCGTTTTTGGCAATTCTGGCGTGTTTCTGGCATGCTTTTCGTGCTTCTGGCGTGTTTTTCATGCTTCCAGCAGTGGCAGCTGGGTCCTTACCACAGGGCAGATTAATTGGTGCCGTGGGCTGTAGGTTGTGAATCCCTGCACTAGAGAGAAACCTGGACCAATCCCTGGAAAATAGCAACACCAGTGATTGTCACCTGTGGGAGCTCTGGACAGAAAGGGAGAAGATGCAGGGTGGGCAGATTAAGAGTAACCCAAGAGTCTGAGAGAGTCTAGTAAGGGGTGGGGTGGGTGGGATAGAGGTACTGCCTGAGAGTAGCCATCCATACTCAAGGCAAGAGAGAATCCCCAGACGCTACCCCTTTGCAGAGGTATGATGAAGTCAATAGTGCTGGAGAGAGTGAAAAAATTTTCCTCACTCACCAATGAATCTACACAAGCAGGCAACCCTCTTGTATCATTGTGCATCTTCTTTGTTCCTACTGCCTGAGATTTTCTTGTGCAGCTCTGAGAAGGCAAATTATGCTTGGGGAGTACAGTGTGAGCAGGGTTCTGAGGCACAGCTGGCATCTGGAATTGGAAGTAACTTTGAGACATCTTCTGGGAAGGTAGAACAAAGAGGAAAACTAAAATAAGACTTTTTTTGGTGGTGGGTGGTGGAAGAAAAGGGACTTGATGCCCTCAAGAAGCCAAGGAAAATGGGGGAAATCATTTGCCCCACTTACAGATCCAAAATCTACAATGACTGACAAGAGGAAAAAACAATTATACTTTTCCTGCCCCTCTGTAGAGGAACAGGAAAGTGTTAAATGTAAATCAGATGTTTACTTCAGAAGCAGCCTTTGAAAGCTATTGTCAGGATTTGCTGCTCTAAGTCCTGCAGAAAGGAACCCTCACCCTGCTGCAGCTGCTAAACCTCAACTAAAAGCCCTGGTGAAGGTTCCAGACTAGCATAGGCTCCATATGGAGACTCTGGGTACAAAGCATCCTCTTCAAAATTATGGTGAATAAATGTAGCAAAAAGCAGCACTAGACTAATTGGACCAAGGATCTGAGTCAATGCAAAGGCAGCTTTCTGGTTTTGTTAATTTTATTTCCTTTTTAGTTAGTACCTTTTCTACAGTAATTTTAAAGGCTATTTTCAAAAGATGCATTGTTCATGTCACAGAATTATACCAATGCCCAAAAAACTTAAAAACATTGTGCACACATTTAAAAAGTACACTGATGAAGTCACACCCACTGATCAGGACTACCAAAACCAGCAGCACATCACACTTCTGACTATTGCACAAAAATGCATTATTAATGCAGGAGGAACCCTTCTTTCTCAACTTCTGATTAGCATCAAATCAGCCATAAGAGAAGTTTCATTGGAATAACAACAAAGAATTAGTAAGAGGTGTCACAAAAATTCAAACTGTCACAAATTAACCAGGCTTCTCTTCTGACATTCTCATCATTTAAATTTATCTGGTAAATAAAAACATATCCAAGATTAATAGGATTGTATTCTATCTGCTTACAGAGATATGATAATGCTATCAGTATTCTTTAAATCATAAAATACAGCATAAGCTGCTTATACTGGGCTCAAACATCCGACAGCATGAGAAGCCCAGCTACTGTCAGCTTCGAAAGAGGAACTGTGTTTTTTGGGGAGGGTAATTATGTGTAAAAGGGAATGTGGTGGCTTAGTGGTTAAGACATGGAACATGATGACTGGAAGGTCAGCAGTTTGAGACCCAAGTGCTGCATGATGGAGTGAGCTCCCGTTTCTGTCCCAGCTCCTGGCAACCTAGCAGTTCGAAAGCAAGAAATTGCAAGTAGATAAATAGGTACCACCTCGGTGGGAAGGTGAACAGGCATGCCTGCCACATGTTCACCGAAATATCAGCAAACACAGATAGCGCTGGCTCTTTAGCTATAAACATAGATGAGCACTGACCCCTAGAGTCAGATATAACTGGCTTTCGAGCAAGGGTGACCTTTACCTTTACTAATTGTGTGTAGATTGTGAACAAAAGCAGGCAGCAGCCATTCTTAAATGTTCAGAATTTACCCAGTGGCCCAAAAATGTTACAGTGATCTAAGACAAACACAATTAAGTCTTGAGGTTAACAATGCAAGTCAATACAACAAAGGGTCCAATACCTTAAGCATGGTTGCAAGTAGCTGAGGTCTATGTCAACTCCTCAAATGAGGATAAAAGGGAGGATGCCCTGCATGTTACTTTAATTCTTTCAAGTATAATGCACCCTGCTTATGTAGAAAATGGAGATCACCGCCCATGTGAAAGGAATGGGCATAGATATAAAGCTACAGAATGAACAGGAGTACAGTATCACCATCTGTGTATTTTCAAACTGCTCTGGACACACACGTTTGTTGGACAAACATACTAAGGGAGTACAGGAGCCAAAATACAGACATATGTTCTAACTAGCTATCATGTTTCCAGACAATATTATAAAATAAAAGCTATAAACATTGCAGCATTATAATTGGGTGAAAATCTGTCTGAAAAGAAGCAAATATATTTCTTACAGAACTCATCTCCTTCCCAAACAGAAATGTAAGCCAAAAGCTTCATAACAGAAGATGAGTAGGATGGAGGATGAGACAGACCAAGCTATGCATAGATCATTGTAGACAATCTTTTTGTAAAACAGTGGCTGAAACCTTACTGCATGATGTAGCAAGTGGCTCTTCTGTAAATTCCACTGATTCAAATGGGCTTATTCTAGCTGAGATTTACTATTCTAAAGTAAACTGTGACTAGAGTAGACCCATGGAACTAATCATTAAGCAACAAGATTTCAGCCAATATATCAATGTTTCAATGCTTTCCACAGCCAATACTGTTTCCTGAAAACCAAAGATATGTAATACATTGTGACATAGAAATTGCTTTAAATAATCTCTAAGCAAAATAAAATAATCTTTTGTAAAGGATTCATGTTATTAGAAACAGCTAGCATTGTATTCTATCTGCTTACAGAGATATGAGAAACCTGGGGAACATAGTGAAAAGTAGAGACATCACATTGAAAACAAAAATTCGCATAGTCAAAGCAATGGTATTCCCTGTGGCAATGTATGGTTGTGAGAGCCGGGCCATTAGGAAAGCTGAGCGCAGAAGAATAGACGCCTTTGAGATGTGGTGTTGGAGGAGAGTTGAGAGTCCCATGGACAGCGAGGAGAACAAATAGGTCAATCTTAGAAGAAATCACCCCTGACTGCTCCTTAGAAGGTCAAATAATAAAGATGAAGCTAAAGTACTTTGGACATCAAATGAGAAGAGAGGATTCACTTGAGAAAGCCTTGATGCTTGGAAGGGTTGAGGGCAAAAGAAGAAGGGGACGGCCCAAGATGAGATGGCTAGATGGTATTGTGGAGACAATGGGCACTGAGCGAGTTGAGGGGGATGGTAGAAGACAGGAGTGCCTGGCGGACAGTGGTCCATGGGGTCGCAGAGGGTCGGAATCGACTGTGCGACTGAACAACAACAAAGCATTGTGTTAAGACCAGAGATGTGTGTCATTAAATATAGGCATTACATAAAGGAGATGCTATGTGGAAAATTGGGTCAATAGTTCAATAAAGTGGAGAATCTGTTTGCAGAACCTGTAGTTGCAAGTTCAGTTTCATTGGAGGTAAATGCAACCTTGGGCAAACTTTACAGTTGCAGAGCTGCACTACAAGGAGACTAATAAAACTACTACTGAGTTTGTTGCTGTTACATGCTGTCAAGTTGTCTTTGACCTATTGCGAATGAGAGAACCTGGATATGAAGCAGAACAGTTGATGAGCTTGGAAACTCCTTAAAAATGTAGGTGGAGATTTAACGCAGCCACAGCAAAACTATAGTGGAGTAATAGCAGACCTAATAGCTAGTCAGTTGCTGAAGAATGGAAAAACACAAAGCAAAAAGGTGTAAAAGCTATTCGAGCAGAAGAACAAGATGGGAGGTTTACTTAATAGCTCCTTTTTGGCATATGAATTGGAGGAAGCTATAACCAGCATGAAACCAAATAAAGCAGCAGGTATTGATGACATAAGAACAGAGCAGATAAAGCAGTTTGGTCCCCACGCTTTGGATGGCTCCTGCAATTAATGAACAACTGCATAGATGAACTTATGGTTCCTAAATTATAGAGACAGGCTAGAGTTGTTGTTTTATTGAAACCCGGCAAAGACTCAGATGATCCAAAAAGCTATTGAACAGTGTCACTCCTTTGTCAACTTTATAAGGCATTGGAACGGATTATTCTTAACCTTACACAACATATCAACGATGGTTTCAAAAGAAAGCTAATTATGGGAGTGGCTTTCATTGACCTAACTGCAGCATATGATACTGTCAATCATAGAATCCTGCTCCATAAAATAAATAATCTTACCAAAGATAACAAGCTAACTAGGGTCACTGGCAGCATCCTCCAGAACCGGAGATTCTATGTGATGACAAATGGAAAGAACAGCAGATGGAGGTTGCAGAAGAATGGACTGCCCCCAAGGAAGTGTATTGTCCCCAACACTGTATAATATATCTACAAATGATCAACCAGTTCCTGACAATACAAAATTGTTCATCTACTTCCCTGGCGGTGAACCTATGGCATGCGTGCTAGAAGTGGCATGCAGGCCATCAAGGAGAAGCCCCACCCAGACTGCCAGCTCCACTTCCCCACCACCCCTTTCATTCCACCCAAGGAGAGGCTGAAATCCCAGCAGGAAGGCTGTAGCTGGGCAAGGTTAAGGTGGGGAGAATTCACAGGAGGTGGGGAGGCCCTGCAGGGGGTTAGGAGCACTCATGGGGGTGGAGAGCATCCACGGGGGAGCAGGCATACAAATGATGTCACCGTTGCACCTCAAGTGGCACACATGTACATACACCCACGTGACTTCACTGGAAACATGCTGGCAACATCACATGGGTATGTGGGCACTCATGGTGCCTGCCCGCATGCCTCTCCTTGGGCACTTGGTCTCTAAAAGGTTTGCCAGCACTGATCTATGTGGATGACACAGAAATAGATGTTCACAGATCAAGCATTGATGAGGTAGCTGGAAAACCTACTGGAGCACTTGAAGAATTAGGACAGTAATTTAACATTAACCATTTGAAGCTTAATCCAAGCAAGACACAAGTGTGTGCTTTCCACCTTTGAAGCTGAGAGGCAAGGGTTGAGTTGGACTTTATGTGGCAAGGGAACCGATTACAGCATTGCCCAGCACTTGACCGGATACTCTCTTTTAAGCAGCACTGCCTGAATATCAAAGCCAAAGTTAGTACAAGGAACATCATCATTAAGAAACTCACAAACTACAAATGCAGAACTCAACCATCAATGCTGTGTACATCAGCTTTGGCCCTGAGCATCTCTGCAACAAAGTATGCTGCTCCAGTATGGAGTGCATCCACACATGCAAAACAAGTTGGCATCACTGTAAATGAAGTACAGTGACAGGATGCCTCAAACCTACACCAGATGAGCAAATATACCCTCTTGTTGGTATCACTCTACCTAAGATCAGGAGAGAAGTATGTTGGTGTGTAGCAGAGCTACTGCAGGGTGCGCAGCTGAAGGTAAAGCCACTTTGATCAATGCAGCAACAGAGGCTTATTGTTTGTGCAAAAGAGTTTTTACTTATGGTAAAAAACAGAAGGCTTCAAATATTTACAGCAATTAAAATAACAGCAACACAAATAAGATAACTTCTCTTTGGTGCCACCCAGTTCAGTTCACTGTGGCAAATAGTTTTGTAAGTTTGTGTGGCAAAACGGAAATCTTTCGCTGAGCAAATGGTTCTGCTCACAATGCAAGTTGCAAAGTCCCTTTGGTATGATGACAAAGCAATGAGTCAGCATACACAAACAAAAAACAGTTCCAAAGACTTTCAGCAAATAAAGCAGTCAGTCTTACTCTTTCTTTTGGTGAGACAATCATCAGTGAGTCTGCAGCTTCTTGGAAAGTTTGTTCCAGTGTGGAACCTTCTTCTTCCGGAGTAAAACAACCAGTAGAAGTCCTTAGCACACAGACAGTATCTTGTGCATAGATTCCAGAGAGCACAAGGGCAGCATTTGGAGCATAGACCCCGGTGAGCACATAGGCTAAAGATGTGTGAACTAAGACCATGATTTATACACAAGTCTTGGAATTACATTCAGTCAGCAACACGTGTGCTATTACAATCATAGAGCACTTAAAGCGAAACAGCAGTACTGTACTGTATTACAGTGGTGTATAATATCCTATACAACTAGTTAGGCCAGTGGTTCCCAATTAGTGGTACGCGTACCCCCAGGGGTACGCGAGATTGTATCAAGGGGTACACGCAGCAATCTCTTAACTAAAATATTAAATCCTTAAAAAACAATAATGCAATAACAATTGCCAAAAAAATATTCAATTTAATTAAACGATCAGTAGGTAAGTCAATCGTATGCATCAAGCGCTTTCTCCCACGGCGGCAGTTTTCCCCCGCCTCCCGCGTCTCGCGTCACCCGATCATGGCCGCCCCTGTTCCCGCCTATTTGCTCGTCATTGTCAACGTGCACATTTGTCACATTAATGAAACATGTGTTCTCTGTCATTAGAATGTCTTTTGATGATAATAAATATAAAATACACCTGATTTCATTTTTTATTTAACGTTCCTGCAATAAGGGGTACACGATATTTAACGTTCATGGAATAAGGGGTACGCAAGTTTGAGGTCTTTCTTGAAGTGGTACGTAGAAAAAACTAATTGGGAACCACTGAGTTAGGCGAACACTTAGTACCCTAACAAAGTAACAGCAGACACTGAAAGAACCAAGCAAGAGAATGACCCTCAACATCGTCTGAAAGGATATGAGCTTCAAGTCCACCAGCTCAGATCCAGAAAGAGCTTTATGGCAAGAACAAACATTCCTGAGGGTACAGAAGAGAAAATACAAATTAAAAGATGGAGGAAGGAGCTCACTGGGCAAGGAACGAACATCATTAAAGGAGAATATTGCTGAGGAACTCAACCTCCACTACATCACTTTGAGGACCCTGAATAGGCTGAGGGTCGGAGTCCCTAAGTGCAAGACCAACATGCTTGGGGGGGGGGGTTGCTGGACAGCAACACAGTGTGAATGTTGAGAGATTCCGAATCCATCTCATCTAGTGGTCTGCTAACTACTACCAGAAACACGCACTGATGAGGACTTAAGTTTGGCCAATGACAAAGCCAAGAAAGTGTCTTCATTTTGGCAGTCCCGGGTTTGACCAGGAATGAAAGAAGTAGTTCTTACAAACTCAAACCTATGGGTTCCTTTGGGGAGTCTTTCAATCTCACTTTTAACCTACATTTTCCCTCCCACCTTTCCCATCATTATTTGTCTCCCTGAGAATCTTGCTTTCTCATGATGTGCCCAAAGTAGGAAAGCCTCAGTTTCATTATTTTTGCCTTCCCGCTTGATTTGCTCTAGGACCCATTGTTTGTCTTTCTGGCAGTCCGGAGTGTCCACAAAGCTCTCATCCAGCATCATATTTCAAACTAATCAATTTTTTTCCTGTCAGCATTCTTCACTGTCCAGCTTTCACATTTTCTAAAGATTCTATACTTTAGAAAATCCTGAGATAAGTTGCTTTAAGTCAGAATCAACTTGATATGTAATTATTATAAGAAAAAAGTAACGTGTAGGCAAGCTTTGAATTATGAGAGGATTGTTGCAAGTCCCCTTCTTAGTGGGCACAAAACAATAAATTTTCTGTTATTGTTAGTTCTAAAAAGCTACAATGTTACTTTTCTGTTAGGCTGGCCAATCATTGTGTGCCTGTGTACCTGATGTGCATAAATCAGGGATTCTCAACCTGCTGCCCATAGCACCATTTCATGTGGGGCCCCACTGCCTCCACCACAGCAGGAAGTGCTGTGTGGTGGAGGAAGGGCAAAATGGCCATCCACCCCCTGAAGCTGTCTGAGGGAGCGTGACCTGGCCCCTGGCTTTAAAAGGTTGAGAACTCCTGGTATAAATTGATGCCATGAGGTCTCACTCTTATGTCTGATGAAGTGAATTTGGTCATCGAAAACTCACATTTAAATATAGGAGTTAGTCTTTAAGGAGCCACAACATTTTCTTTCTTTCTTTTCTCTTTTTTTGCTGGTTTGTTTTGTTTACTCTCTGATATGCTTGCACAGACTAACACAGCTACCACTTCAAACATTTGAATAAATTTTAACTGATTCTTTCTGTGTTTTAATACCCACAGAGAAAATTCTGGCAGACAGCTGAAAAGCAGAATGTAACTTCTGTAGCTTTAATGGTTCATCTTTCAATTCTACAAATGCCTCACAATTCTTCATTGGGGAAAATATTCTAGAAAGTTATCTATTTTTAACTTGCTTTCCCCCCTACAAAAATAGAATCCATGCAAAGCAGTGGATAAGGAGAAAACCTTCTAATAATTAACTATGACACAGATATATACATGTGTATTATTTTTAGACATCTCTCTGTGGCTAGTCTTACTGTTTGTTTCTGTTTTTAAAAAAGATGATATGCAGCAATCAGCTATTTTTAATATATGTATTTGTGCACATGTTTTACATTTTATGCATTGCCTAGAAACATTTTCCTGCTCACTAAGGAGTGTTTAAATAGTATATTGCACATATTTTAAATGTGGACACTTGCACCAGTGCAGAGGTTCTGGCTTACAAACCAGACAGTTCCATAAATGAGGTCCAAGACAAGCCACCAAATCTTGAGCACACAACAGATGACATATACAGTACATGGATAATACAAAAATTGGCTAAAATTCTGTTGCTCGACATAGTAAATTGTATTAGATTAGGCCCAGTAAATCAGTGAAAACTAGGTGAGGCAACTCCTATTAAAGTTCCCCTGATTCAAATATGCATATTCTGCTTCTTTGTGGCAAAGAAAATTAACAGTCCTTTTACTACTTACTCCTTCCTGCAGCATACATATTTAACAACCGATCTGCAAGCTTACATATTTGAATATGGCACTGGATCTATGACAAATCAAGACTCTGAGACACCAGTGATATATTATGTGTGCTTGGCTGTCTTGTCCTGCATGTAGTTAGTATTGTTTTGCATATCAGCGGCAAAATCTTGGCTTGCATTAACAAATTATCTGCATATGGATGTTGTGCTTTATGGGTTTTATTTTGTAAATTACTATTTAACATGATATATAAGACACATACAAGAAATAGTTTCAACAATTATTGAGAGGAAACATATTATCATAAAAATGTCAAGCAATATAAGCAAGCACACATGTCCATATAAACCATGGGTTCCCAACCTATAGCCCGTGGGCTGGACCAGCCCGCATCACCATCCCATCCAGTCAGTAACCACCTCTGTCCACAGCTGGAAGTGGAAGATGTAAAATGCGCCAGTGCACGCGCAAACACACCCACAGCTGTCTCAAACGCCTAAGTGGGCACATTTATGACAGCCATAAATGTGCCCGCTTCTGCTTCTGGGGTGTGGTCCAGCCCGCTCAGCTGTCCAGGGGCATGGTCAGGCCTGTAGCGTGAAAAGGTTGGCCACCCTGATATAAACAATTGCCATATTAATATAGGGCAGTGGTGGGGGACCTATGGCATGCATGCAAGGGGCACACAGACCCCATTTTGTCAGCATGTACGCCATCGTCCCAGCACAGTTCACCCCACCCTGCTGCCCAGCAACCCCAATGGGAGTGCTTCCTCCCTCCCCCAGCGCAGAGTTCACCCTGTCCCTCTGCCCAGCAGCCCAATGGGAACGCTTCCACCTCCCCCAGCACAGAGTATGCCCCACCCCTCTGCCAAGCAGCCCAATGGGAGCACTTCCTCCCTCCCCCCCAGCAGAGTCGCCCCAGCCCTCTTTTTGGCCACTCAGTCTCTAAAAGGTTCACCATCGCTGATATAGGGTGACATTGTGCTTGTTTGCTGATTTAGATGCATCTATCTAGTTAAGGAGAACAATAAAAAGTTTACTTTTATAAAGACAATAACAGATAGCATAAATCAACAAAATTTCTGATATATTCACAGCAGCCTACAGTCTACTTCAAGAATAAATTCTTATCCTGTACATGATGTTTGTCTGAAATCTTCTGCAGCATAATATGATTGAAAATCCTGGTTATTACTAACTCTAATGTGAAACAATCTTCTCATCTTAGCACCAATAATTCCTAGCTGTTTTTACATAATATTAGCAACTGTTTTCCAAATGTTCTCTTGAATATTTCTTGCATGGCAGAGATATATGTTTTCTTTCCATACCACATTCAGATTTAGAGAAAAAGCACAGAAAGAATCTTCCAGTAAGCATGAACTTCCATGTAAGTTACACTATAGAATTCATATACAGTCTTGCACATATAGATTAGTTTCCACTCTAAACTATATACAGTACTAGGGGGATAGTTCAACCGAAAAAGGGGAGGGGGGAATGTATCAGCTTCCAAAAATGCATGGGGTTTTTTTCCCATCATGACAGATGTTAAAAGACAGGCTATAACGTGGGGAAATGATGCAGACAAAGACACTGATCTCATCAGATCATATAGTGGTGATTCATTTTACCTGAAACATAAAAATTTGCAGGTTCACAGCATGAGCCTGCTCCTAAATTCATCTCTGAGTGGAGATGTCAATGTTTCAATGATAACCACCAGTGAATTTGCTTAGTCAGAATTAGTTCACCAGCTATATCTGTTTTTTGAGAAATCTGATCTTTTTTTTTATAATTTTTATTTATAATTTTCTGACAAAAGAATAACAATACAACAATACAACGAATACAAAAAATCACAACTTGACTTACAGATCAATTTTGATTACATTCTTGTTAAGAAATACTTTAACTAAAAAAATACATAAATCATCAAAAAGGGAAAAGGTAATCTACTTAAACCTCTTCTCCAACAATTTATACCTCTTATGTTTACTACTTAACCCTTTCCATTTTTCCATTTTTATTCAACTCTACATATAAACCACCCATGTGCTATATACATTGTCCAGGAATTACAGCAATTCATTTTCCCCAAAAGTTAGCTTGTTCTGGTACAGGTTTAATTCCTTTATTTTTAACCATCACCTATTCCACAAATCTTTTCCAAATTCTCCAAAATCTATTTTCATGAACTATACCTTTTCTAACATTCAGCTCCCATGTTAATTTATCATTGAGTGCTAATTGCCACATTTCTTTGTACCAATCTTCTATTTTTATCATTAACTCATTTTTCCATTTTTTGGCAATGCATTGTCTGGCTGCTGACATCATTATGATCAATAATTCCTTATCATCATTACACATCATAAATTTATCCAAGTTTGTTAATAGGACTGGTTCCGGCCCCAGTTCAAGTCTCTGTCCAAACATATTTTTAATTTCTTTTTCAATTTCTCCCCAAAATTCCTTCAGTTTATTACAATTCCACCACATGTGTATATATGTCACCGTTGATTGCTTACATCTCCAACAAACATTGCTTATCTTATTATCTATTTGGTGTAACTTAACTGGGGCCAGATACCAGTGCCATAACAATTTATAATTGTGCTCTTTAACACGTACTGACATGGTTCTCATAATTCTTCTTCTCCAAATTTCTTGCCATTTTTTTCTGAAATTGTTATATTCAATTCTTGTTCCCAGTTAATTTTTAAAATTTCTTGTATATTTCCTGTTTTGTTTAAAATTTTGTATTACTTACTAATAATCCCTTTAATACCCATCTTACCTTTTCTAATCTGAGCTATCATTTCTTCAAAAGCTGTCAGGTCTCTTTCTAGACTTCTTTCATATATAATGTTTTTATTCCATTTATTTATCTGAAAGATCTGGAACCAATTTAGTTTCATCTGTGAAAAGAGTTCTTTTCTTTCATCACTTTCTTTACATATTTTAGCCCAATCCTTGAGCAATGAGGCTTTTTTATCTATTAGCATGGCCTTAATTCTTCCATTTATTCTTATTGGGAAATTATTGAAATCCCCTATTTCTAAAACTGGTGAAACACCCGGTGCCATGTGTTTTTTTACCCTATTCCATTCCTCCATAGTTGTCTTTAAAAGTCTGTTTTGTATACCTTTTTTACCTGTTTTATTCCCTTCTTAACTTAAAAATGTTGCCTTACCCATTTGGGATATTTCTTTCATCTCAATTCTTTCCCAGATCACTTCTTCTTTCATTAATATTTTAATAACATTCCTAATTTGAAAAGCTTTATAGTAATTTTGTATATTCAGTAAACCTAATCCCCCCTCTTTTTGAGGTAAGTACCACAATGCCTTAACAATCCTCGGCCTATAAGTTCCGTTACAAAATTTGTTTATCATGTTCTGATATTCCTGAAGTTCTTTAACACTGTGTTTAATTGGTAAAGCATCAAATAGAAAATTCAATCTAGGTAACAACATCATTTTGGAAAGGGCTATTCTACCAAACCAGGACAAATTCAGAGTTTTATAATACTGTATGTTATTTTCCTCTCCATTTCTTTCCTCACCTTCCCATAATTTAATTTTTTGAGATCTCCAAATTTCCCTGTTATTATTATTCCTAAATATCTTAATGTACTTTTAACTTGAATTTTAAATCTTGTCCTAATTCTGTCTTGTTCGTTTGTTTCTCCATTACAAAGTATCATCTCTGATTTTTCCCAATTTACTTTCAAGCCTGTAATTTCTTCAAAAATCTTTAAATGCTGACAAATTTTACCTAATGTCTGGGTTGGTTGTTTAACTATTAGTAACGTATCATCTACATATAGGTTTATTTTATTACCTTCTAAGCCAATTATTTCCTTATCTTGACGAATAGCATTGGCCAAAAATTCCATTGCCAATATAAATATCACTGGGGATAATGGGTATCCTTGCCTTGTTCCTGCTTCTAATCTTATTTCCTCTGTATATTCCTCATTGACCTTGACTCTTGCAATTCCTTGCTGATATAATTTGGCTATTACTCCTTGAAATTATTTCCAAATCCATATAAACTTATCATTTCCTGTATTGTCCCCCATTGTAACGAATCAAACACCTTGAATATATCTAATGCTAAAAACCCAATTTTTTCTTTTTTACATTCTGCAGAGTCCATTAAATCCAAAACCTTCCTAATTAAATCTGCCATATATCTATTTTTCAAAAAACCTGCCTGGTCTTTGTTTATATAGTCCCATATAAAGCTATTCATTCTATCTGCCAATATCATTGTAAAAAATTTTGCATCTTGGTTTATTAAGGAAATTGGCCTATATGATTCAATTTTTTTCTACATCTTTCCCTAGTTTTGGTATTAAGGTTATTATTGTTCTATTCCATGACTTTGGTATCATTTCCCCCTCCAGTATTTTATTAAATAGTTTATGGAGCTTCCCTACCACTATTTCTTTAAAATCTTTATAGAATTCTACTGGTAGTCCATCCTCACCCAGGGCCTTATCCAATTTTAATCTTCCTATCGCTTCCCTAATTTCTTTTTCTGATATTTCTTTTTCCATTATGTTCTTGTGTTCTTCCACTATTCTTTTGATAGTTTGTTTTTCAAACTGTATTTTGAGTTTATTTAGTTCTACAGGTTTTTTTTAATATAGCTCACTATAGAATTTCTCTACAATTTTTAATCTATCCACACTCTTGTTACATCTTTTCCCTGACTTATCAATCAGACTTCCAATCTGGCTTTTGAGTTTTTTCTCTTTGGCTGCTCTTGCCAATAATTTGGAGTTTTTGTTACTGTATTCAAAATATTCCCTCTTTAAAAAGATTATATCTTCCTTAACTTTCTCTATATCTTTACCGTCTAATTCCTTTTTTATTTTTATTATTTCCCCGAATAATTTCGGATCCCTGTTTCTAGCGTGTTCAAGCTGGAGATTTTTCAATTGTCTTTCTAACTCCTGATATCTGCCTGTGTCCTGCTTCTTGTACTTGCTAATTTTATCGTCTCGCCCTTGAATATTGCTTTCCTAGTGTCCCAGACTGTACTATAATTGACTTCATCATTATCATTCAATTTCCAATAGTTTTCCCATTCTTTTGTCATCTGTTCTTTAATAATCTGATCTCTAAAAAGTCTGGGATTATACCTCCAGTTATAAGATTTTCTTCCAATTCCACCCAATTTTATTTCCATAGTTATTTTTGTATGGTCTGATTCTTTAAAGATACCTGTCTCAATTTTCTCTACATTCTTAATTAGGCTCTTTGTAACAAAAAAATAGTCAATTCTAGAGTACGTATTATATACTTGTGAGAAGAAAGTTTATGTTCTTTCGTCCCCTTTAATTTCTCTCCACATATCTTTCAGCCCTGTTGATTTAATCCAATTATCCAATACCCCCTTTTTATTGTTTCTCCTGGCCCCAGTGCTATCAATTTCTGACCGGATTAGATTAAAATCTCCCACTACTATCATATTCTGTGAGCCTTCCTTTTTTAATATCTTAACCAAGATGCTTAGTCAGAATTAGTTCACCAGCTATACCTGTTTTTTGATAAATCTGATCTGGCTACAGTATCACGAAACGTATATCCTGAGTGCAATGCTGTAATCTGCTGTTCACAAAACTGTCTGTGGAAAGTGTTTGGAAACTTCAGCAGGTTAAGGATACTTCAGGAAGACTCCTGACTGGAACTAGTTAAGAGAAAACAGAAACTGCATCCTAGAAAAGCTTCACTGGCTACTGGCCAATTTCTGGACATAATACAAGGTACTGTATTGCCTTTAATCTATAAACTCCTAAACACAAGGCTATTGGAGGAAGCATCATTTCTTTACCTCAGCCTCCCTGTGTTCTAAAAAACTTTGGAGGCGGCCTTTTGCACAGTCTCACCACTCTCACAAACTTAGTTGGTGTAGTCATCAAAGAAGGCCTTTTGGTTGCCTGCTCCTACTGTGAAATTCCCATGGGAAACCAACCTGCACATTTTCCTACTGCCCTTCAACCAGGAGGCAAAGACCTTTCTTTCAAAGCAGGCTTTTAATATGGAATTTTAAGGCAAGAGTTGTTTCTATATTTTAAAAAAAAATGCATTTTAAAAACTGATTTAAATGAATTTTATTTACTACAGTGGTACCTTGCTTAAAGAGCATAATGTGTTCCACAGGATTGCTCTTTAAGTGAATTTGCTCTTTAAGCCAAGCACCATTGTAAGTGACCAATTGTGACTTCTGGTGGGGGGGGGGGGACTGTGAACCCCGATTTATTTGTTAACCGAGTTTTTGGTTGGTTTTATTTGTTAAGCAAAGCGAGCATTCAGAGAAAATTCTGCTCTTTAAGTGAGTTAGTTTCTAAACGAGGCACTCTTTATGCGAGGTTTTACTGTACTTTTAATAATGTAGCTACTGTATATACTCGAATAGAAGCTGATTTTTTAACCCAAAAAATGAGGTTTAAAAGGGAGATTTGGCTTATACTCGAGGCACCCACTGCAGGGGTCCCATGACACCCCCAGACTGAGCTGTGTTGATGAAAAAGAAGATCAGGGAAGAAGGCGCATCTCAAACCAGCACAGAGAACTTTCTTGCTGCTACCAAATTGAGACACTCATGCCTGGCTCCCTCCCCTCCTCTTGTAGGTGTATATCTATAGCAACAGGATTGCAATAACAATGGAGGCAGGCACATTCAAATTGCTGTGGAGAAAAATATCATACCCTTGCTGCTCTTGTTTATCCATTCTGTTGTTGGAGCACCTCTCTATCTGGGATAGTTTGCTGGAAGCAGGGAAGAGTCTCTCAAACAAAAAGCAGCAAGGGACCTCCGCCCACACACATAGCAATTTGAATATGCCTGCCTCTTCTGTACAAGTCAGAGAGTCTCTCTGGGAAAGTTTGCTGACTGACAAGCACAGAAGCGGCAGGCATATTCAAACTACTGTGGAGGGGGGGAAACCCTTGCTGCTCTTGTGCCTTTTGAGAGACACCCCTCTCTCCCTTCTGTTACCTCTGTTCAGAGCATCTCTAGCTGGGAGAGTTTGCTGACCAACAAAAACCACGGAGGAGGTGCTTTCAAACTGCTGTGGAGAACAAAACCCTTTCTTGCTGCTGTCTGGCTTCATTTGCCCATACTTGCTGCTCCATTGGACAGCCAAACCAGAAAGGGGAAGCCACGTTTGCTTGCCTTGAGAGCAAGAGGCTAGAGCAAGGGTACCCAAACTATGGCCTTCTATGGCCAGATGCAGCCCCTGATGCCAATTCATCCAGCCCAAGAAGCCCTTGTTGCTCCCAGAAACAGAAGTAAAACGCACCCATATGGCTTTTCCAGGAGCAAAGAGGGCTTCAGGGGCCGGATGAATTGGCATCAGTGGCCGCTTCTGACCCCTGGGCCATAGCGACTGGCTCCCTGAAGCATGTGACTGGCCCAAGGCCCAAAAGTTTGGGCACCCAAGGCTAGAGGAACATTTTCTGCCTCAGCTGTATTGGACCATGTACCTCTTTGCCCTGCAGTGCCCCCACTGTTTGGGTGATGCTAATTCAAATACTGTACAGTAAAAAATATATATACTGTACCTGCACATTGCCGTAAACATTCTAAAAGCTGATGTCTCAATTAACTTACTTTTATTTTCATGTAGAAGTGATTATGGAAACTCACTAGCAGCTCCTGCATTTTCCACCCTTAGCTTATACTCGGGTCAATCTATTTTCCTAGTTTCTCCGGTGAAAATTAGGTACCTCAGCTTATATTCAGATTGGCTTATACTCGAGTATATACGGTAGCTGATAATGAAGCTAGTCCTTACAACTGTAGCTATTATAATTATGTCAGAAATAAGCACAGAACCTTGTCCCAAACCACAGAAATTCATCAACTATCAGCATTTCCATCCGGTTCAGTCACCTTACATTTGCTCCCTTAACCTGTAAAAATCAGGTGTGCCATTCAGGGACACTACTTTTCGCATGAATCCAATGAAAAGGACAACCAGTTGTCATTGCCAAAGGATGGAGCAAAGAAAAGATAAAAAACTTTTAAACGGCAAAAATCCAAGAAAAATAGACAAGCAAGGATATGAGCACACATGCATGAAGCTAAAAATCACCATGAGTAGATTTTAGGCTAATCTGTGATCTGCAGTACTACTTGGAGTAGACAAACCTCCTCAGTTATTCATGCATTAGTTACATACAGCTAATCAGACAACTGTGGTGTGCTTTTTGAGGGACTGGTCTTAAATTTCAGTTGTTCAAGTCTGTGGTTCCCTGAAACTTGGTAGGATCATATGATACCTTTCCTGCACCAACCATACTTCATCAGGCTCAATCCAAATCATTTGTTCCATACTTTAACACCTTCAAACAACTGCAGTAACCTGGATATTCCCACATGCCATCAAAATAAACCCATCCCTCCAAACAGCATGTAAGCTATAATGTCTTGCTACGTTATTAAGAAGGCTTTCAATTTCTTGTAGCACACAATAATGTAATTTATGTTATGTATTTAAATATGGTTTCATATCCTACCTCTCATCAGAAAAGGAGACTCAAGGCAGCTCATAGTAATATTACATTTCTTTTTAAAAAAATTAAAATATATCCAGAAAAGCTGGACTATTCAAACAGAATTTAAACACAATTAAAAATACATCTGTAGGAAAAGTGCAGCACCCAACAGATAACAAGTTCCACCCTCAACAGTCAGTTAAGTGCTTAGTTTTGCTTGCTATCATGATCCTCAGGCTGAAATTTGCCTCTAAGTAACCCTCTCTCATGGCCTCATAAAGATGTACTAAAAGAAATTCCTGCCCTTAAGAGTGCAAATCCAAGGCAGGTTTGTATTGGGAAATATGGTTCTTCTGACAGAAGGATCCCAAGTTGTATAGGACTTTCTAGCTCATAAGAAACATTTTGAATTGTCCCTTAAATGAATAGTGAAGCTGTCATAGCAAGAGACCCTGCATTCTCCCTGTAACTGTCCCCAATGAACAGTCTACTTGAAGCACTTTTGACCAAGAGAAAGTTGTGACATTTTATAATGCACACTATGGAAATCCAAACAAGATGCAACTGCTGTCACCTGGACATCCAGGTGTACACAAAATCTGTAAATAAAAAATTTCAAGGAGTATAATTCCATTCAGCATATCCCAAACCCCTATTCCATGATCTGTGAAAAGTAGAGACATCACATTGCAAACAAAAATTTGTATAGTCAAAGCAATGGTATTTCCAGTGGCAATGTATGGTTGTGAGAGCTGGACCATTAGGAAAGCTGAGCACAGAAGTATAGATGCCTTTGAGATGTGGTGTTGGAGGAGAGTTTTGAGAGTCCCCTGGACAGCGAGGAGAACAAATAGGTCAATCTTAGAAGCAATTAACCCTGACTGCTCCTTAGAAGGCCAAATAGTAAAGGTGAAGCTAAAGTACTTTGGACATCAAATGAGAAGAGAGGATTCGCTTGAGAAAGCCTTGATGCGGGGAAGGGTGGAGGGCAAAAGAAGAAGGGGGAAGCCAAAAATGAGATGGCTAGATGGTATTGTAGACACAATGAGCACAAAGCTGAGTGAGTTGAGGAGGATGGTGGAGGACACAAATGCCTGGCGGACAGTGGTCCATGGGGTTGCAAAGGGTCGGGATCAACTGTGCGATTGAACAACAAAGGATTAAGGATCCAGTCAAATAGGTGCTAGCATAGGAGCAAAAGAGTTTATTTGAATTTAACCAAAAATGAGAACAACTTGGATCACAGACTTACTGTACTAAAGTGCCAGATCCCCAAATTCCAAAACACTATTCCCAAAGATATCATGTAAATGTTAAACAGTATGTTAGACAGGTCAGAAGCCTCCCCACATTCCATCCCAAACAGGTAATTGGAACAATGTCATGGTCAATAGCATCAAAAGCCATAAAGAGATCTAGCTGAACAAACAGAAACACATACTCTGTAAAGTTTCCAGTATAAATCATCCATGAAGGCAATCCTGTAAACAGAGTGCTGGGGACAAATGTGAGAAGAAAGGCCCTCCTCTCTAATCATGCTGCATGTTAAAGACCTATTCCAGTGGTGGCGATCCTATGGCACACGTGCCAGAGGGGACACTCAGAGCCCTCTCTGTGAACACACGCGCCATTGCCCCAGAACAGAGTTCACCCGGCACCTCTGAGGCGCAGACAGCAGCCTACTGAGTTTGAGCACTCAGTCTCTAAAAGGGTTTCCATCACTGACCTATTCCATCATTCTGTAGTGAACCAAGAAACCTACCAACAGCCTTTCTCTGCCTGAGTGTGCCTCCTCTCAAGACAACTACTTCTAAATGCCTCCACCAAGTTTGGGGTTGCCACTTAAAACATGTGAACAAAGATTCCTTCCCTCAGATTAATCCTGTCACCAGCCTATGAAATAGCCAGTGTTCTGTTCTACTCTGCAGCAGCAAAAGGCAGACTTTACATTGCCTTTTCTTAAAAAGAATGTTTCCGGTAAAGAATGTTTCCAGCCTTGTTTACTATGGTGACACTATATAAACCTTGTGTTATAGCATTGATCAGCAGTATACATAGGTATTCTCTAATACAATAATACCTCGGATAACATTTGCATCAGATAACACTAAAACCGCATAACATTAAGCAATCTGGGGGGGAAATTGCATCGCATAACGTTAAAATCCTATGGGATGCATCGGATGTTTGCTAAAGCCTGTGCCGGTTACAATGTATCTCTATGGAGTTTTAACGTTATCTGATGCATCCCATAGGATTTTAACGTTATCCGACTTGTGGAACCAAGTTTTAGTGTTATCCGAGGTTTTACTGTACTCCTATCTGTAATACTTAACAAGGTTTGTAAACCAAAAGGAGTTTTTTAAAATTGAAAGAATTAAAGATTTATTACATATGCAAAAGGAAAAACCAATCTACTGTATCAGTTTCTGCAAGACACAACAAAAAGCATTTACTTTTCGTCTTTATAATTTTACACTACTGAAGGGATACTTGATTTGACACATGTACTATCAATTCTACACTGTTATTTACAAATATCCACATACAGTAAAACCATGTTTTACAGGAAAAGTCTAGTCCATAGCTTTTTCCTGAACTTGATTTTTTTCTGTAAAATGAGGCATTCCCATAAGAACACATGGGGGGGGGGAACATTCCCAACCTCCCCAAAAATAATAAAAATATAATTAAAAAAAAAAACACTCTAACTCCTCTCCAGACCACTCTACTGCCACCCACAGGATTCAGAATGACTGTGGGTGGACTTTTATAGCCCACCAGGCAATGCACTCTGGGAAATCACGCTCTGTAAAATAGGGTTTTTCTGTAAAACAGGACACGTTTTCAGCACACACGAGAAAAACCTGTAAAACAGGGTCTCTGTAAAATGAGGCTTCTGAAAATGGGGTTTTACTGTATTACTATAATTCTTAATGATATTATGAAACTGGATACTCTTCAAATGGCTATAGATGAGCAAAAAAAATTATAAAGTATGTAACAGGTACTCAAAGCTGAAGTTTTCAATAATTAAATTAGGCTGGCCGAACTAGTGCCAGTGAGCCAGATCTGGCCCATGGTGCTAAATCATCCAGCCCGCATACCCTCACCATTACTCAGACGCAAACATGCCCTGTGCCCATGCAAATGCACCCATGCATGCACAAACACTGCTGTAAATGCATCCACGGAAGTTGTAAACTCATTTACAACAGCCGTGGATGCATTTTACGGCAGCATTTGCTCATGCACGTGCACATTTTGCTTCCACTTCTGGCAACCGGTTCTGGCAAACTGGGGCAAACCTGCTGAATACCACCACTGCGCATAACTGGCCTGATTATCTGTCAGGGGGCGTGATCAGGCCCACAGCATGAAAAGCTTGGCCATCCCTGAATTAAATAGTAAGGCTGAAGCTCTGTAGTGAAACTTGTTGAGGTGGAGTGAAAGTTTACTGTAAGAAATAGGAATAGCTGAGGATCTTAAAGTACCCAGGAGTATAAGAAACACTGTTCGTAATGTCTGTTCTGAATTCAGCTGCAGAATTTCCTGAAGATTCTAAAGCCAATTTCCACACCAATGATTGCATCTGAATCAGACAGTGTATTTCTGTCAGAAATTTTTTATCAAATGGTCAAGATAAAAATACTGTAACTGTTTTTGAGATCTCAGTGTATTTACACTTCCAACTATAGAAGAAAATAACGTGAAATATTTTATTTTTAAAAGGGAAGGATGTTGTTGCTATCCAATTCATGCTGCTGCAAATCTGTTGGATCCAAGATTCAAAGGTGTAAATATAGCACTGTGCTACTACACCTGAATTTTGCTCATGTGAAGAACAGCCAGAGATTTAGAATCCATAGGGAAGGAAACTCATTCCTAATAAATATTATCTGTTGCGTACAGTTGTGTGACTCAACATGCAACTTATTATACCTGCAGGGATTTCTCAACTTCAGACAACTTATCTCCAAAGTTACACCATTCATTTAGCTACAACACATTCATTTAGAATGTAGTAAGAGTTTAATTATACGTTCAGACAAGTATAAAAAGACCTGTTTAAGAATTTTAGACGTCATTTTCCAATTTAAAATAAACAGACCACTGTATCAAATACTTCTTCCTTTATGCTAATTGCTTCCATACAAACTACACATTTTTGCACAAATATTGGTCTTTGTGTCTTGATCTTTAAGAAATGTACAATCATCTGAATTAAATGCAGGAACAAGCTCATAGTAGAACAAATTGGACTTGATATACATTAGCTAAGACACATTTAATGACACATGAAAATATAAATTACAAAGATACTTCATGCAGGCAGTATTTGGTGAACTTTGTTCAGCTAAATTTTTACTATTCAGAAAAGACCCAAATTTTATGCAGTACAGTAACTGTTTATCCCAGGAATATAATTTTCATGGTGGTATTTCTTCTAGCAGGAAGCATATGAAGTTTGCAAGAAAACTTTTTAGTACACAAAGTGAACTGAAATGAAATTGAATTCAGAAACAACTTCAGCTCCCAGATTACTAAATTTAACTTTCAATAGTCTTTGTTATTACTGCTTTTATTGTTGTTGTTAACCACATTTATATTCTCATCTTTCTACTGAAAAACATCACTCAAGGCAACTTACAAACTTTTGAAAATAAAAACAGATAAAGTTAAAACATTGATAAAATCATATAAATCCACAAAATAATAAAAATTAAGCTAATTAAAAATCATTAAAACTGAAATGGATATTGATTACAAACAACACCAGCAGGACAAATTAAAGTTCAAATGCCAGTTTGTAAATATGTGTTTTTCACGCCTTTCTTAAAATCAGTCAGAGTGGAAAGAGGTCGTAATTCAGAAGGGAATGTATCCCATAGCCCAAGAATCATACAGGAGAAAGCCCTCTCCCTTCTGCTTCTTAGCCTGTTGATATTTTTAAGAGCGCTTGACCTAAAGATCTTAAAATCCAGACAGGCTCATAATAAAATTGGGCCTGGCTATTTGAAGGACTGCCTAAGCAATTTCAAGCTTAAAAGGTTAAACCCAACATCTTGAATTGAGCCTGGAAAATAAATGTTAGCTAATATAAGTCTTTCAGTATTTAGGTGATACTGTGCACCGATTTGTAGCTTGTCTACCACATATCACATCAACTGAAGATCTCGGACTCCCATCAAGAAAAGCTCCACACAAAGTACATTGTAATAGTTAAGGTATGATGTAATTAAGGAATGGATGACTTTTGCTACCTCAGGAAAGGTTGTCACCAACACATTAACCAGAGCTGTGCAAAGACACTCCTCATTGTGACTGCCACTTGGGAATTCACTGACATTGCAGAGTCAAGGAGCACTCCGACTACATACATGACTTGTCAAGGAAAGTAGAAGTCCTTCTAGAACAAACAGAACCCCACCCCCAAATCTGACTTTCTATTGACCAGCAACACCTTTATCTTGTCAAGATTTAATTTCAGCTTGTTCACCCTCATCCAGACCATTACCAAGCTCAGAAAATGCTCACTGCTTCTTCGCTGTTGGGGACATGGAGCAGCAAAGCAGAAAGGCATCAGCATATTGAATATGGGAAGGGGGAAATAGAGATGTGATTGGTTCTCTAGAGACTGCCAGCTGATCTAGAGAACCAATCACATCTCTATTTCCCCCTTCCCTGTTTTTTTTCAATCCAGGAAGTAAAGGAAATACAGCGTGCTCAGTCCAACATTGCAGCTCAAGAAAATTAGGTAAGCAGAGCTGGGGTGGATTCTCTGTGGCCGAGCAGGCAGTGGGGTGTCCCCAAACTGCTGGGGGTGGGGAGTAGGGAAGGAGGGAAGTGACAGGGAGAGCAGCTTTGGCCTCCTTTACTTCTCTATAGAACCAATCACATTTCTCTCTTTCCTCCCTTCCCTGCAGTTAAAAAAAAAGCCTCCACGATCAGCTGGCAGTCGGAGAAGGGAAGCAGAGCGAAGCTTTCCCTGAGCCTACTGCAGTCGCAGTGGCTTTAAAGGCAGGGAGGTCTCTTTCTTTCCCTGCCTGCCTTTAAAGTGGTTTGTCCCTGAAGTCAGGGCTTTTTTTTTTAGCGTTGTTTGATGCACGTATCGGACAACGCTAAAAACCGGATAACGTCATGACTTGTGGAACCAAGTCATAATGTTATCCGGGGTATTAGTGTATCATGAAAACATTGCACCGGCACTCCAGGGATCACATAGTCTTCATAACTCTTTGGGCACAAACTAAGCTTTTATTCTAAACATCTGAAAACCTGAAAGGCCTGGATTCTGCACAATTCTCTTTCTTCTGATATTTACAGTGCACTGAAGACAGGCTATTAACTTAAAAAACAAGGAAGAACTGGTGACTACTCCCATGGGCTCAAACTGTTTGTTTAGTACTGTTGTACTTTGGAATCGAGTGTCAAGAGAATTAAGGCATTCTTCCTCTCCCAGTGGCACCGAAAGTCTCTTGGAGATTTCCCATCCTTACAGAACGAGTCTATAGGTGCACAGTAGGCTGCAAAAGAGAGGCAGACTCTTGATAGTGAAAGCAGCAAGACCCAGGGAGACACACACCACAGGAACTAGGTTGTGTTTTATGTTCATCCATTTGCTTCCTGGATAGAAGTAGAAACTGACATTTTGTGCGAACACATATATGTGAACATATATAAAACCAAAATTCTTTATACTATAAGCTGTCCTAGAGTTCAGCTTAAGTAGATATTTAAAGGCTGAACAGATAGTTTGAAAAATATAAAAACTATATATTAATACTTTAAATATTAATTTCTGTTCAATGCAACTGATGCCAGCACACAAAAAATCTTTTTGCAAAAGCATGTAATAAAGAAATATTATTAAAAAGTCTTTCTAGAGAGACCACATGCACTGAGATTTAAAAAGAGAAATCTATCTGTATAGACATCTTTCAGTAGGCAGTAATCAAGAATATCCTACTATTTGTGGAGGTCACTATTTCCCACCCATAATGGCAACATAGAATAGGACTTTCATTCCAATTAGCAGTATGCCTACATACAGTACAGGTTATAGCAACAACAATTACACATATATATTGCCCACAAAGCTTGGAGTCTCTCTGGACAGTTCACAATGTACAGTAATACCTCGGATAACGCTAAGACTTGGTTCCACAAGTCTTGGTGTTATCCGATTTTTAGTGTTATCCGATGCATGTTAAAATCCTATAGGATGGATCGGATAACGTTAAAGCTCCATAGAGATACATTGTAATCGCACAGGCTTTAGCGGTTGTTATCCGATCCATCCCATAGGACCTTCCTTAATGTTATTCGATCCAATTCTCCTCCCCAGATTACTTAACCTTATGCGATTTTAGCGTTATCCAAGGTAAACATTATCCGAGGTATTACTGTACTATAATTAGCATTTTGTCACCAATATATTGGGTACTCATTTTACCACCCTCAGAAGGATGGAAGGCTGAGTCAACCTAGTGTCTGTCAAGACTGAACTCAGAACGTGAGCAGTTCTGGCTGCAGCTTAACCACTGTGCCACAAGGGCTCATGAGATTATAAATCTCTTCATGTGACCAAACATTTAAGCAACTGCATTCACAATTACATTGTTATAGTGCAATTTGCGCATACTAAAAACTATTCCATATTTTCTGCCTACAAACGAAAGGAAGAAAGGAAAGACTCTTTTTACTTTAGAGGACTTCTCTTAGTACCATGTTGGATTTAATTCAGTACTGTATTCTTTTACTCAGTGAAAAAAAATTACTATACATAAATGCTGTCATTTGATTACTGTTTGGATTAATCCTACTTTAGGCTCCAATCCAATATCTACATGGAAGTAATTCAAATCGAACTTAAGTAGGGCTTACTTCTGAGTAAGGCATATCCTAAGGCAGAGATTGCTGTTGGCTACCTACTCTGTAACTACAAAAAATGTACATAAAAAAATAATTTAAAATTCTCTGCAGAAGAATAACACTATGCAGCAGTCAGTATACAGACAGATACTACTACAAAATTATTCATTTAATATTCCATGTCTGTTCTTCCCTTCTCCCAGCACAGGGATCCAAGGGCACTCAGAAGTAATTAAAAACTAAAAATACAGTAAATTATAAAATTAAAAACTAGTTAAACATGTAATGTTTTAAAACGCCTACTTAAAACTAGTCTTATAACTGTTTAAAATACATACAAGACAGTAAAATAATATAAAGCATCTCACAATGAAATTTATTTCACAGCTGTCTAACTCAATTGCAGAAATCCTGTTTAAAAAGGAAGGTCTTTGCCTGCCAATGGAGGAACAGAAGAGCTGGTCCCAAGCAGGCCTCCTATTGGTGTGCATTTCACAACTTGGGAGCAACCACTCAGAAAACCCTCTCTCACATCCTCCTCAACACACCTATGAGGGTGGCAGAATCTAGAGCAGTGGTTCCCAACATGGGGCACACATCCCACAGGGGGACTTTAATTCCTAGAAGCCTAAGTCAGTACATTCCTTCAGACAATCTGGATCAACATTTTATAGGCTTGATTCTATAAATGAGAGAATTCTTAAGCTTGTAAGCTTGATAGCATTAGCCAAAATTTCTAGACATGCAAAAACTGAAGAAGGGTACAGATACTTGTATCAGAGAAAAACAAATCAATTTGGACTGTTTGCTTGGTTATGGTGTTGTTTATCTGGGTTTTTTACAGGTAAACTTGCAGCAGCAACTGAGACAGGCTCCAGCTGATTGGCAGAGATGGCTTCAGTTAATCTGAGGCATATCTTCTGCCACTGCAGTACCACTGCAATCAGTTGAAGCCTCTTCTGTGTTATCCACTTTGAATATTTTATTTAATGATCTACCACAGGACCAGAGATGAGCTCCAGCTGATTGGCAACAGTGATCTTCAGTGGCAGTAGACATGCCAAGGATCAAATAGGGCTGTGGTGGCAAACCTTTGCACTCCATCTGTTCTTGGACTTCAAATTCCCAGAAGCCCTGATCAACAGGTGTACTGACTTGGGCTTCTGGGAACTGAAGTCTAAGAACATCTGGAGTGCCAAAGTTTGCCACCACTGAACTAGGGCAATCTTCCACCAAACAGTTGAAGCCCCGTCTACTGTGTTATGCAATTTTCAATATTTTATTTAATAATCCACCACAGAATCAAAGATGAGCTCCAGCTAATTGGTAGCAGTGATCTTCTGTGGCAGTGGAGATGCCCTGGATCAACTACGGCCATCTCCACCAATCAGCTGAAGTCCATCTCCACTGCCACACAGATCACAGTCACTGATCAGTGGAGACAGGCTCTAGCTAATTGGTGGAGACCAGCATGGATGTGCACACCAACTCAAACACTACGTGTTCTAAAATCAGGGATAAAAGTCTGAATGTTGGCAGGTGTTTTGGGAGAGTGTAGGCATGTCCTAAGGCAAAGAAAAGTAACTCATATTTCTAGGCACAGCACATAACTCTATAAATTGTTCTGAATGAGAACATCACAATATATATGCAATCATAAAGATGAATACATAGAGGAGCTTAAGTTGAAAACGCTAGGAAATACTTCAACACATGAAAGCACTACACATATGCCATTAATAAACTTAAAATGCAGCCAAATAAATAAGAAAAAAATCAAAAGCCTATGAGTTCATTTAATATAAACTCTCCCAGCAGCAATCTGAACAAATAATTTTAAAATATATTAATGAAATTACATAACATTAGTACAAGTAATACCTCGGATAACGCTAAGACTTGGTCCCACAAGTCTTGGTGTTATTGATTTTTAGTGTTATCCGATCCATGTTAAAATCCTATGGGATGGATCGGATAATGTTAAAGCTCCATAGAGATACATTGTAACTGCACAGGCTTTAGCGGTTGTTATCCGATCCATCCCATAGGACCTTAACGTTATTCGATCCAATTCTCCTCCCCAGATTACTTAGCATTATGCGATGTTAGCGTTGTCCAAGGTAAACGTTATCCAAGGTATTACTTGTATTTGTTAAAAGCACTACTTTTGACAAAATATTTCTAATCCTGCAAGTTTATATTATTAAAGAATTTGAGAAGAATCCAATATAGAACAAGAGCAACAAACAGCTCAAAACAAATACAAAGGGTCATAGACACATTTATCATCCACTTATACATTTATCACACATGGATACATTTTACCACTTTAGACTCTAAGCCAGGGCTGGAAATGAAACATTACTTCACAAGTTATTCTTTGTGAAAAGATTACTCTATTTAGACATCACTGCTTTTCTGTCAAGCATAAGCCGTATAAGGAAGCTGAAGTTCACTGCCATGTATTCCAAACCTTTCAGATGGCCAAGAGTAACCTTTTCTAAGATCTTTGAGGATCATATCTGTAGTTCAACACTTGGTTCATTGATAAATCCATCTTTTCTACATCAGCACAGGCAGTTACAGTTAAACATTTTGATTAAAACTATACAGTATGCACTAAACAGAAAACTAGTTTGTAATGTATGCAGATTTTGAACATGTATTCCACGTATATTTGCATAGAAGTATATGTTCAATTTCCCATAAAACCGTTAATAATAATAATTTAGTGTCAGAAATTATTCTGGTTGAAAGGATTTATTATATATTATAGGTTATATATTTCCTTATAACCTAATTTGCTTGATCTTTAAGAAAGCTTAAGAAACCCTATTGAGCTACTGAAATGAATATCACATGTTCCATTGATTTCAATGGATTTACTGCAGTTAGGTTGTTTCCCAGTCACTAAAACAAAAGGCTTGCAAACAGAAGAACAGTAAGCATAGTATAGCCAGTTCCATCTCTGGAGGATACTATAATAAAATAAATAAAATAATGATACACGGACTATATTCTTGAGCATACCTTCCAAAACATAATTCAGACTAGTCGAGCAGCATTAATCTAAAATGGTGGAATTGTTCTAAGGCCGTGATGGCAAACCTTGGCACTCCAGATGTTCTTGGACTTCAATTCCCAGAAGCCCAAGTACCCTGTGAATCCACATGAATGGGTTTACTATGATTCATCCAGAATGGGTGTGTTTTACTTCTGCTTCCGGGAGCGATGAGGGCAGTGCTGGCCAGATGAATCGCAGTAAACCAATTTGTGTGGCTTCACAGGGCGCTTGGGCTTCTGGAAATTGGGAGTCCAAGAACATCTAGAGTGCCAAGGTTCACCATCACGGTTCTAAGGGGATACAAGAGAAATACTTTTAGTACTACAACGAAGTTTTAAAAATGACTACTTCCTAGACTCAAAAGTACAGTACTTTAACCAGGCCTTTCTAGATAATGCACTCAGCCCCACAGCCACTCAAGCCTCGTTTAAGACCTCGATGCCCAGAAAACAACGTCTATAACTCTCAGTGAAGGTACAGAATAAAACAAAATAATCGACTTTTTATGGAAACGTCTCAGAAAAAGAAAGCTGCCGATTCAACAACTGTTTCCCACTAGGCGACATGTTTTAAAGTCACACGAATGCCTAATCAGGCAGTTTCACTTCAATACCTTCTGCAGGGGAACAAAGAAACTCCTGTTTGAGAAGCTTTAGTTCCCACCCTCCCACCGAAAAAAAAAAAGAGATTCTCCTAGATTTCTCCTTCACAACAAAATGTAAGTAACAATTACACAGGCAGAAACAGGAAGCCTCATTCATGATCCTTGGGGAGGGGAAGCACCAAATAGGGAAAAAAATCCCCACCATAATCTCGAAATGAAGAAGGAACTTGTTCCCATTCTTTCTGGGACCAACATGCACACCACATTATTAGTCACCCCCCTCCACACACCAACTCTACACATATTGGCCTCACCAAAAATGTGCAGTTCGGTTCCCACCCACCCCCGCCGCTACCAACCTCAGATTCCGGACGTCCAGATTCCCTCCATTGACACCACTGAGTTCTTTCGCTCCTCAGACATGTTTTAAATCCAATGCCAGTGTCTTTTCCCCCCTTCGGTAGCCAGGAACAAAAAAAGGTGGAGGAAAGGCCACCACTCGAGACCAGGGGTGGGAGACTGCGAGGTCAAAATTACAGCCTCCCCCCCCCAAAAAAAAAAGAGGGGGTCGAGCGAGGTTGTTGCTTCGGTGTTCTTGCTCCCCTTCTCGCTCCCCTCACAGGGGAAGGTCTCGGCGTGTCTCGGCTTTCTCTCCCTCCCGCCCCCGCCGCCTCCTCCTTCTTTTCCGCCGTGACAAAATAGGCAGCTTCAGGTGCCTCAAAAAAGCACCACCCAGTCCCGGCTGAAGAGTCACTTCCTGCCCCTCAAGGGGGGGACTTACTTGGCGAGCAACAGCAGGGCCCGCAAAACCCGAGGCTCCTCTTCTCACAGGCCCGGGGTGGGGTGGGGGTTGGGGGGGGGGTCTGAATCCACCTCTTCCGTTGATCCCGATCCCCACCTCCACCCCAAAACCCCCTGTTTTGTCTTGTCTCTCCGCGTCCCCCTCGGTAGGCCCGGCCCGCACCAGGGGAATGCGATGTGTGAGGGGAGATTCGAAACGCGTGAGGGCCACAAAAAGGCCCCTTTTCCTTCCTTTTTTCCTCCTGCTCTTCCTCCTCCTCGTTCGTCTCTTCTTCTGCTCCTCTTCTTCCTCCTCCTCTTCTTCTTCACCTCCGTCGCTTTCTTCTCATTCGCCTCAGCTTCACCCCCTCCCTCAGCCGCCTCCCTCAGCCGCCTTCCTTCGCTCCCTCCTTTACTCACTCTCGACTCCTCCTCTTCACACTTCCCCGCCTCCCATTCCATTCCCCTCTTTCTCTCTCAGTACCTCCCTCTGAGGCCAGGCAGGGACTGCCTGAGGTATTTCTTCAACGATAAAGGGTGTGTGTGTGTGTGTGCCTGTGGTATTTCTTCAACGATAAAGGGTGTGTGTGTTGTGTGTGTGTGAACCGGGCAATGGCTGTCGGTAAACGGGAGGGGAGGAAGAGACCCACACACTACCAGTGGAGTTACGCCAGGCCCCATGGCTGGATGTTTTCAAGAAAAGAGCTTAAAACTGCACTGTTTAAAAGAGGCATTATAACAGGGGTGCCCAAAACTACAGCCCGGGGGCCAGATCCGGCCCTCAATGGCAATTCATCCCCCCCCCCCCCCCGTGGCAGGATGTCCAAAATTTTACTACCCCACCGTGATGTCATCACAGTGTGGATGGAGCTAATGTCATGACATCATGGGCGGAGCCAACGTCATGACATTGTGGGCGAGGCCAAATAAAATAATAATAAAATAAGCGCGTGCACACACACGCCTCAACCCACCCACCCACCTACAGCACAAACCTGTAAATAAATTACATACATACATACATACATACATACATACATACAGTAATACCTCAGATAACATTAGTATCGAATAACACTAAAATCGCATAACATTAAGCAATCTGGGGGGAAGAATTGCATCAGATAACATTAAGATCCTATGGGATGCATCAGATAACAACCACTAAAGCCTGTGTGGTTACAATGTATCTCTATGGATCCCATAGGATTTTAACATGCATCGGATAACACTAAAAATCGTATAACACCAAGACTTGTGGAACCAGGTTTTAGTGTTATATGAGGTTTTACTGTACATACATACATACATACATACATACAAGGAGGCCTTGCATACGCGCCAAGCATTGTAGGCATGCATGCACACCAAGTGCTTGGTGCGGATGCACAGTGGGGGAACCAGTGAAAAGGTAAGCCCCAAAGGTGGTTCCCCCCAAAAGCTGCTACTGGTTCTCCAGGACACTGGGAAAAGCTACTACCTGTTCTGGCGAACTGGTGAGAACCTGTTACATCCCATCACTGATTCCCCCCCCCCCCATGGCCTCATCGCTCCCAGAAAACGGCCCCATACGAAAGTAAAATGTGCCCATACAGACATGTTTTACTTCCGCTTCCGGGAGCAAGGAGGCTGTTGGGGTGGGATAAATTGGCACCAGGGGGCCACATCTGGCCCTGGGGCCGTAGTTTGGGCATTCCTGGTTTTAAGCAGAGAAAAATGACAGGCTAAAATCTATCTCATTCTGTCGCAAAAACATGGCAAGGTGTTTTACTTCTGGTGGAACCACCATGCCTGACCGCTGAGCCACATGACCGGCCCACCGCCCAAAAAGTTTGGGCACACCTGCTTTATATAAGAGCATTCTCCCTATTAGCCAATGTGAATAAGTGTAGTATTGGACTACTAGGCCGCCCTTGGATACCAGCTAGTGTTATTGTGTGTATATTTTGACTATTGTAAACCGCCCAAATGGGAGGTGTAGAAATGTAATAAATAATAAAGAAAAATTACTGCCACAGCACTTACTCCCGCCCTCAACCCGGGGGGAGAGACAGCGCTGAGCCCGCCTAAAAGGCCAGGCTTGACTGACTGACACTCTTCCTCAGTCGCCCCCCCCTCCCCGCGCAGCTGCGCAAGTTCGTTCTCCCCCCCCCCCCCCCCAGACTTAGAGCCAGACAACAAGTCTGCGAACGAGCTGCGCGACTTAGCCAATCCGGAGAGAAGGGGCCTTTAGCAACAGCCAATCACCTACCTCTAAAGGGAAGCTGTGGAAAAAAAGACAGAGCAGGTTAGGATGTGTAATTTTTTTTTAAAGAAAAAAGAACGTGAGTGAGCAAGCAAGGGTGTGAGACCGGAAGGTCTTTAAAAGCGCTCTGTTGGGCTGGGAAGGAAGGCAAGAGTTGAGGCCAGTTGGGAAGGAAGTGAAGTCTGGCAATCCTCCTATGGTCACAGAATAGATCCTACTGCCAGAGACTCAGTACCTGACTAACCTGACAACCCTGAGGACTAATGGTTTTGGGTGGTGAACTCCACAGGGAAGGGTGATGGTCCTCAAATGCATTAAATCCCACTTGAGTCAACAGTGATGGGATGTAACAGGTTCTCACCAGTTCTCCAGAACCGGTAGTAAAATTTCCCAGAGAACCAGTAGCAGCTTTTGTGGGGAACGACCCTCGGGGCTTACCTTTCCACTGGTTCCCCCACTGCGCATGCGCACCAAGCACTTGGTGTGCATGCACGCCTACAGTGCTTAGCGCGTATGCACGGCCTCCTTGTTGTCCTCCCAAGCAGGGAGGAGGAAGAGAAGCTGCTAGCCTGAAGCTCCCTATATAGCCTGCTCCCCAGGGTAAGTGACTCACCTTTGGATGTGGTGTGTCTCTGTGTATTTTAATGTGTATTTAATACCGTTACCTATATTGTCATACTACCACAGTTCCTAAAAAAGCCTGGCGGCCTGGCTTGGGGTTTTTAAGCAAAGTCTTGGAGTTACTTCATCAATAAGCTACACCTGTGCTGTTCCAAGTGCTGTTCCAATTGGAGAACTCTTAAGGAGGTACAGCTGTTTTACATTTACATTAAGGCATATTATCCTAGAGGAACTGGTTAGGCAAAGACTTAGTACCTAACTTCTTTAACTGCTGAAAAGTTAGAAAGTGCCAAAATGAAGCCATCTTGTGGTGAGTTCATTCTGTAGTTCCTTCCATCTGACCTAGTGTGAGAAAGATTAGCCAGAATAATCTTTAAGCTCTGGTTTACAACCTCTGGTTGTGTTTAGGGTGGGTGGGTGAGTGTTTGGGTGGGTGGCTGTATTTTAATGTATTTTTATTTATGTATTTAATTTATTTATGGGTGGGTGGGGGGTTGAGGTGTGTGTGTGTGTGTGTGCTTATTTTTTTATTTATTTTTTATTTGGCCCCGCCCACATCATGACATCATTATGTTAGATCCACCCACACTGTGATGACATCACGGTGGGGTAGTAAAAATTTTGACATCCCACCAAGTGACTTGAGTCTATCTTGATGGAGGGCAGCAGCTTCATCAATACTGGCCTGGGGTGGAGGATGACTTTTGTGTGCCAAAAGGGCTCAAGAGGACCAGAAAGTGACTCATTAAACTGGATCAGTGGTACAGGTATCATGCTGCGATGAGGAAGCAAATGGAAGGCTACTGCACTGTATTGTTCATAATAGCACAATCTTCATGGCTGATTGCCCGGAGGATAGCAAATATTCAGAATCGGATATGACACTTGGAAGAAGAAAGAAAGAAAATAGCAGAATTTGGAAGCAGGATAAGAATCCAGGAGACACAAAGAATGTTCCTGTTTCAGAAGGGATGGAGGAAGGAGAAATGCAGTCATTTGAAGTAGCTTGGAGACAGAGCCTATATTTCCTAAAGGGAGAAAGAAGAAAGGAAAAATTCAGTTGCAGGAGCAGATCCAACAAGACGTAACCTGGATTCGAAAGACATTACCTTGGCAGATTTACTGATCAGTTGTGTGTGTATATATAAACAAAAAGCATGCTTTAGGTTTTCCTTACTCTTTGTTTTCCCTTTTCACAGTGAGGACCAGATAAGCATAATCATTTCCTCATTCCATGTTATGACATGCAAATCTCTTGACTTGAACTTCAGGTCAAAGATGTTTTCCTGCAGCCACCTTTTTGCAATCTCCCCGTTAAAAGATCTGTATATACACTATAAGCAATACTAAGTACTGTACAGTTATAGACACTACACAATGTACAGTTCACAATGTAATTAGCATTTTTGCCAGCAACAATTTGTTTATGCTGGGTATTCACTTTTACCAACTTTGGAAGGCTGAGTCAATCTTGAGTCTGTCGGGATCTTACAGTGTGAGCAGTTTTGGCTGCAGTACTGCTACTTATGTGTATATACTTTTGCTTGGCCTAATAGAAATGTTACACCAGTACACCAATTCTTATGGTCCCCATGTCTACTTTTTCTTTTTTTGCTTAATTTTATCAGGCGACTCCCTATTTTCCTGCCAACCTAGCAGTTTGAAAGCAAGAAATTGCAAGTACAGTAGATGAATAGGGACCACTTCAGTGGGAAGGTAACAGTGTTCCAGTGTCTAGTCATGCCTGCCACATGACCACGGAAACGTCTGCAGAAGCAGACAGCGCTGGCTCTTCAGCTTTGAAACAGAGATGAGCACTGACCCCTAGAGTCGGGTACGACTGGGTTTTGAGCAAGGGAAACCTTTACCCCCTATTTAGTAAGGTTGCAATGGGGAATGTTAGTGGTGGTTGTTATTTTTACATACAGCTTTTTGAAATGCTAAGATCAAATTTGTTTATCTCATTTAAGGGCTACATATGACTCGCGTGTATACACATGCTCTCATTTATCCAAGGTAGTTTTGGCACATATAAGTACTACTACCACTGACACTAATCCATTCAACAACTGAGTGGCTACATACTTTATCATAGTATGAATGGACTTCTCATACATACATGTATTATTGCATGTGGGAAAGGGTCAAAAGCTAATCTCTACTGTATGGAGAAGTTATCTGCTGAAAGTACAACCAATGAAAGAGAAACAAGTACATTTAGTGGGGGAATTCCCAGGGTGTAGGACTACCCAGCATAACACCAAATTCCTCATGCATTGCTTCAGTAAATCTGTTTATTCACATGAGCCCTCCACAAAAGTGTAACCATGGTCTGCGTATTCTATTTTTCTTCTTAGGACACTGGGGAGGATCATAACAAAATAATGATTTTAAAGTGGAATCTACAGGTTCTCAGTCTTTCTTTGTGGGCTGTGGTGGTTCAGTGGTTAATAAGCTTGCCTTGTTAGCTGGAAGGCTGGCAAGTCAACAGTTTGATACCCGGGTACTGTATGACAGATAGAGCACCCATCTCTGTCCCAGCTCTTGGGGACATGAAAGGAGCCTCATTTTGGCATTCCCTGAGCAGAGTTTCTTCTGCAAAAATCCTTTCAACTCAGAATAATTTCTGACACAAAATTATTATTATTACCTACCGGTTTCCTTCAGTTGTGAATGAAAGCAGAGAAGGCTATTTTTTCTATAATATGTAGTTTCTGAAGGTTGAAGCCAAGGGACATATTGGCATTAAAAGCACAGCTAACAATAAAAATATAGCAGTTAGTCTTTAAAGTGCTACAGTATTTTTTTATTTTATTTTTACTTTATTTTGTTTGTTTTGTTTTGTTTTCTGATATGCCTGAACCACAGACTAACATGGCTACTATTCCAAAAAAATATTCTTTCCCGTTCATGCATTCACTGACCCAGGTTCACTCATATGTAGCTCCTAGTAGTCCCAGCTGGAAACTGGCAAACAACCAAATGCACATTGGTCTATGTGCTTGGATGGGATGCAGAAGATTGCACAAAATGAAGGGTGCTGAATCTCAGAAGTTCCTTCCAGTTGGTACCAACATGGATCGCATGCCACACAGGGAGACTTCAATTTCCAGAAGCCTAAGACAGTACAATGGCTGATCAATGTTTTAGGGAATTAACTTAGGCTTCTGGAAATTGAAGTCCAAAAACCAAAAACTGCTTTAACCTGTGATGGCGAACCTTGGCACTACAGATGTTCTTAGACTTCAATCCCCAGAAGCCCCCACGAATCCACATGAATGGGTTTACTGCAATTCATCTGGCCCACGCCGCCCTTGTTGTTCCTGGAAGCGGAAGTAAAACATGCTCATACAGGCGTGTTTTACTTCCGCTTCCAGGAGCAATGAGGGTGGTGTGGGCCGGATGAATCGCAGTAAACCCATTCATGTGTATTCATGGGGGCTTCTGGAAATTGGAAGTCCAAGAACATCTGGAGTGCCAAGGTTCGCCATCACGGCTTTAGACTAATTATTAGAAGACGGGGACATTGAGCCTTGTGCCACACATTTTATTTGACTATCATACTGCACCATTTCTTCCCAACCTTTTCTTCTAAACGGCAGTCATGGATTACACAGGAAGTAATGTCCCTAATGATATTGAACTCTAACTTCCACCAACAGCTAAACTACTGAAACTTGCAGTCCAGCAACATCTGTACTTAGGAGAGGCTATATTAAGAGTAGAGATGGGGGAGGTAAAAAACCCTTTCCCCTTGCATTTGCAAGAAGTTTGCACACGGGCAAATGATAACTATTTAAAAAAAACTAAAGGCAATTCAACTAACGTTTGAAGTTAAATGAACAGTAGCCAGGGATCAATTTATCATCACCAAGGTCATTGTTGTGATGTGAAAATTGGTGCAGATAGATTATAACTGGAAAGGATAATTACATAAGAGAATTGGTTTCAAATAAGGTGAAATGTTAGTAATCTTTTTAAAAATTGGGAAAAGGAGCTAAGTACAGGACTGTATATGAACCCAGAATAAATGCTAATAAGCATATAGGTTCATCAAGGATTTTGCTGTCTTCTGTACTATTTAGGTTTCTGAAGGATGCAGTTAACAAAATAATAGGAAAAGATTTGGTTATGCTTTTTGGATGACTTAGCTCAAATGGCACGAACTGAACAGAAGCTCCAGAGCATACTAAATACAATTAATTCTGTTTTTTCAGCACAGCAGCCAAAGTATACACAAGGACATATTAACAAAAAACACATGCCCTCTTGTTTTAACTGAGATGGATAGCAAATGATTTGAGCAGGTGAAACCTACATTTTGGGAAACAAAATAAAAGATTTTGTAAAATCATTAAACACAAATTAGGTGTGGCAAAACAGGTTTTTTAAGCACCTGTCAGAAGGAGAAATAAGATTATGGTGGAAACATAAACTCAAAGAAGCATATTGAATACAGCTCTGTATACATACAAAGAATAGAAAATACACATGTAAAAGTGATTAAAAGAATAATCAGGAATTTGAAAGACAGTTTTAAGAAGACTGACCACAGTAAACTGCATTAGAAGGAAAACAAAGATATTAGAAAACAGTACAAATTGTGTATCCCTTAGTAAACACAATTAATATACAGAGGGACTGCGGTGGCTTAATGGCTAAGATGCTGAATTTGATGAATGGAAGGTCAGCAGTTCGAGGCCCGAGTGCTGGACGATGGAGTGAGCTCCCATCTCTGTCCCAGCTCCTGCCAACCTAGCAGTTAGAAAGCAATAAATTGCAAGTAGGTAAATAGGTACCACTTCGGTGGGAACGTAAACAGCATTCCATGTACTCCAGTGTCTAGTCATGCCTGCCACATGTCCACAGGAACATCTGTAAATGCAGACAATGCTGGCTCTTTGGCTATAAACAAAGATGAGCACTGAACTCTAGAGTGGCAAGAAATAACCATTACAGTATCTCCTTCCCCCTATTTTTGTTGCCTAATTCCAATCTCACCTTGCCTGCTTCCCCTTCAAGCAGAGGAATGACAAAGGAGGGGTAGCATGAGGTGTGGCAACTGAATAATGGAGGAAAGAGTAGGTAAAGCATTGGCTGTCTGGCATGGAAGAAGAAAAGAAGGCATGGAAGAAGAAGCAAAGGCCGTCTAGGAGGTGACGTGCAATTCAATACTTTCTGGTGTTTTGCTGCCTCTGGCAGATGGCTCAGAACAAACCAGCTCTGGGTAAACTGTTGGCAGGAATTTGACAGGAATTTGGAAGGATGATGGAACTAAAAAAAGATTCAGGATGTTATTGTTTTTTATGATAAAAATCAGAATTTGTATCATAGTCTGAAAAAGCTAGTTTAAGATGGAGAAGCAACGCAACTGCATTGGTCGCATTGGTGGATGATCTCTGGAGAGAACGAGATGGAGGTCATCCTTCCGTCCTGGCTCTTCTTGACCTCTCAGCGGCCTTCGATACCGTCGACCACGGTATCCTTCTGGGAAGGCTCCAAGGATTGGGGATCCAGGGCACTGTGTTGGCCTGGTTTTCCTCATTTCTGAGGGGCCGGACCCAGTCGGTGTGGCTGGAGAGTGAGAAGTCCAGCCCTAGGTCCCTTCAATATGGGGTGCCTCAGGGCTCGGTACTCTCACCTCTCCTATTTAACATCTACATGAAGCCACAGGGTGAGATCATCCGTTCCCACGGGGTGAGGTATCACCAATATGCAGATGACACCCAGCTGTATATCTCAGCCCGTGGAGATCCAATTGATGCAGTAGAAGTCCTATCCAGGTGCCTGGAGGCTGTCAAGGTCTGGATGGGGGACAACGGGCTACAACTGAATCCCGGCAAGACTGAGTGGCTATGGGTAAGGGGTCTTGTGCTATCTCAGGAGTTGCCATCTTTGGTTCTGGATGGGGCAGCTTTGCCCCAAACAGACCCGGTGCGTAATCTGGGGGTCCTCTTGGACTCACGACTACTGCTCGAAGAGCAGGTGGCAGGCGTGGTCAGGCGGGCTTTTGCACAACTTCGTGTAATACGCCAGTTACGCCCACTCCTAGATCAAGACTCCTTGCTCATGATCACACATGCTTTGGTCACCTCCAGACTTGATTACTGTAACGCGCTCTACATGGGGCTGCCCTTGGTGACCATTCGGAGGGTGCAGCTGGTCCAGAATGCAGCTGCTCGGGTAGTGATGGGGTGCGGGCATTATGCTCATGCCTCACCACTACTTCAGGAGCTGCACTGGTTGCCAGTATGTCTCTGGGTGCAATTCAAGGTGCTGGTCATTACCTTTAAAGCCCTACATAGTAGTGGGCCAGGATACTTAAGAGACCGCGTCACCCCAAGAACATCTGTCCGTCCCACCAGGGCGGATCGGATAAGCTCTCTTATCATTCCATCAGCTAGAGAGGCGCATCTCCCTAGCACCAGAAGGAGGGCCTTCTCCGTGACCGCCCCGGCCCTTTGGAACCTCCTGCCAACTGAGTTACGTCTACAGACAGAGCTCCTGCCCAGTGATGGGATGACAAAAATTCTACTACCATGCCATGACGTCACGGACGTTGTGGACGTGGCCAATGTCATGATGTCATGACGTCATGGCCGAAGCCGACGTCATGACGTTGTGGGCGGGGCCAAAAATAAAAATAAATAAAAATAAACATACACACACACACACACCCCTCCCTCTCAGCCCACCCACCCAGACACAAATAAATAAATAAATAAAATAAAAACAACCACCCACCCAAAACACAAATAAATTACCCCTCGCTTACCTTTCTTGGGACCCAGCACCCCGACTGCGGAGCTGCCTGCACCCCTGTGGCCTCCTCCTCGGGCCAGTACCTTTTTAGCCCGGTTCCGGCCACGGGCAGGGGCGGCGGGCAGCAGTGGCTCTGGCGGTGGCTCCAGCCGTGGCTGCCGAACCTCCCTGGGCCGTCCCCATGCCGCACCGCCGCCGCCTGCAGCTTCCTCCTCCACCAGGCGCCTCAGCCGAGCTAAAAAGGGACCGGCCCAAGGAGGAGGAGGCATCAGCGGTGCGCCGCGCCGGGCGTCCCCAGGGCATGGGGCTTGTCAGCAGCGGACGGCCCAGGCAGCCCTCAACGTGCCGCGGGGGAGGTGCCCTCCTCAGAGGGCTGGTGCCGCCGCCGCCGCTGCCCTGAAAGCTCTAAAACAATTTTTTAAAAAAATTGGAGCTAAAATGGCTCCAATTGACTGCGCATGCGCAGAAACTCAATCTGACGCATGCGCAATGTGTCAGATTGAGTTTCTGCGCATGCGCAGTCAATTGGAGCCATTTTAGCTCCAATTTTTTTTAAAAAAAATTCTTTCGGTGAGGCGTCCGGAACCGGACGCCTCAAAAGTGGACTCCCCTCCCAGAGAACCCTCTGGAATTGGTCCTACCGGTTCCAGGGAACCATCTGGAACTGGGGACATCCCATCACTGCTCCTGCCCTTTCGGAAGGGGCTAAAAACCTGGCTGGCAGGGCAGGTGTGGGGCTCCAGTAATATGGGGTCCCATGTTGGGTGGCTGATCTGATGGGACAGCCACCCCTCTCTCGCTCTTTTAAACTTTTTAAACTTGTAAATCTTTTTAGTATTTTGTAAATTTATAGTTGAATTTTTTAAATTAATATTGAACCTTAGGTTTTAATGTCCGAATTTGTAGGGGTATAGTGGGATTGTTTAATTTGTTTTGCACTCATGTGTGATCTTTTTCTTTTTGTAAGCCGCCTAGAGTCAGGTTCGCCTGATTGGGGCGGGATAATAAATCTAAATAAATAAAATAAATAGCAATTACACTTATATACCGTCCCATAGCACTTCTTGCACTCTTTGTTAGCATTTTGCCCCCAACACACTGAGTTCTCATTTTACCGATCTCAGAAGGATGGAAGGTTGAGTCAACCTTGATCCCCATCAGGATTGAACTCACAGTGTTTTGGCTATAGTACAGCAGTTTAACCAGAGATAAGGAGCTGTGGTGAGTTTTCAATTTGTGACACAGAAAGAGGCAGGACTGTCCTAGTAGCTCTTCTTGTGTTATACTAGGAGCCAATGGCCCATTTGAAATGCTCATCGAAACTGTTTTAGATGAAGCAGGTTACTAGCAAGAGAAGCATTGCCTGTTTGTTACAGTCTCGTTAAAAATAGTTGGAACAAACCTTAGTTCCCAAAGAGTTCTTTACAGAATTATAAAACTAAATAGTTGATTCTATAGCAAAAGTAGAAATTTTCATTCTTCTTAACATGCGTGCTTCTTGCTGGTAATCAACTCCAGATGATGAGAAGGGGCAACTTCAGTGGTGGGCTCAAAAAAAATTACTACCACGCTGTGGGCGTGGTATGGTGGCCAGGGAAAAAACAACATTAAAGGAGGACCTGTGTCGCACCCAAATTAGGACTATTTTATTTCAAAACTTGGGTGGGCGGGGCCAGCCAGAATTTCTGACAACAGTTCTGGCAAACTGGTGCAAACCTGCTGATGCCCACCACTGGGCAACTTCCATAAAACTAAGCAATACTGTACATGGAAATTTCAGATAACAACATCTGGAAGGATACTGCTGCCTAACCCTACTTTAGGAGGTCTTCTTCTCTCATGTTCTGATCAAAACCCTGGACTGCCAAAATGAAGCCACCATCTTGGCTTTGTCAGCCAAATTTAAGTCCTCGTTGGTGCATGTTTCTGGTAGCAACTGGCAGATGAGCTAATGGGCCAGTTTCTGTATCTGGCCACATTTTCAGCATGTGTTGTTGTCTGCCAGCAGCCCCCACTTGAGCACGTTGGTCTTACATTTAGGCACTCCAGCCCTCAGCCTATTCAGGTACTCCAAGTGACATAGGAGAGGTTGAGTTTCTCAGCTATATCCTCCTTTAATGTTGTTTCTTGTCCAGTGAACTCCTTCCTCCATCTTCTAATTTGATTTTGCTCTTGCATACCCACAAGATTTAACAAACAACTTTAGGAGATTACCAGAACCAATATTTGCTGCTGCTCAATAAGTGCAATATGAAATAAATGCTAGAAGTATCTGGCTTCTTTATGTGATAGCTTGCGGAAATGGCCATCCAGGCTGGGAGAATTCTAGGAACTTTTCTGTGAAGTAACTTTTCTGTGAAGATTTATTAAATAGATAGCATATGGGTAGCCAAGGTTTGTCATTTTATGGGTAGGTGAAACTAGGGTGGGAAATAAATTGAATAAAACAAACAAATAAATTGCTCCAAACTTTTAATTGCCTCTTTAACTAGATTGAGAAATAAAGAAGAACCAAAGGAAACTCTTTAAAAGGTTTCTTTGGTGTGTTTTTTAAACTAAGCTGCTTCCACAGTAATATGAATTGTGAATTCATGATTAATTGTGTTTCATAGTTACAAAGGTGCCCTTTTGAGTTCCAATTAATTATGACAATACACAGAAGAAAAACGATAGTTCATTTATATTTTGTTATATGCAGTGAAAGGTGGCATGTGGCTGATTAAATGTTGTAGTGTCTGTGCTTTTTAATTTTAATTTCATTAGACATTTAAATATTAAATTACAGCAGTTTCCTAATTGTACTATCAGATTTTGCTTTGGAAGATACGAAAAATTAATAAATTTATCCCCAGTGTGAATACTGAGAACAATAAGCATAGACTCTGACATCTTTCCGAGCTTCCAAATCAACAGCTTTGGCAGCAACACTCCTAATTTCCACATGCTGTTTGCCTTATGTTCCTTAATCTGGTTCTGGAGGGACGACTTCAAAGGATTAAGGTAGTTTAATTTTCATGCCTCTTTAATCTTTGGCTTCTTTGCTAGAATTGCTAAAAATGTGCCAGTAGGGATGGTGGACTAAGCCCAGCACATCTAATATATAGTGGTTGAAGAACGTCCTCAGATAAGGTTTAATCACACCAAGGTTAAATCCCGCTAATGTTGCTACACTTGTTTAAATCTCTGCCACTGAAATCAGTTGGACTTAAGTATGCTTTGAATTTGGCCTGTCTTTTAGTCACATTTGGTAAAAGTGGCAAATATGACTTTTCAGTATGATCAGTGGATAGCTGATTTCAGGGTGGGGGAATGGCCCTTAAATGACACTCTCTTAGGAGGAATGGGGGAAAAATCAATACTTGGATATACGATTCAAGAATTTATAAGGATAAGAACCATAAAAATAGAATAATTAAAAAATGGGAGGAAAATTGGAAGTGGAACGACAATGGGGAAGTAGGGTTTAATACGGTTTGGGACACAATGAAGGCGATATTCAGAGGAGAATAATATTATTGCAAGTATTATAAATAGACAGAAGAAAAATAAAGATGAGGAGTTGGAGAAAGAAATTAAATCTCTCCAGAATAAACATGCCAAAGACAGGAATCAAGAAACATTTGATAAAATGCAAAAATTAAAGAATGAATTAGTGGGGAAAGATATAGAAAAAGTAAAAAGGGATTCAATTTATCTAAAAAGGGAATACTTTCAGTATAGTAATAAAAATTCAAAACTTTTGCCAAGGGCAGCAAAAGAAAAAAAGTGTAAAAGGGAAATTTCGACATTAATAAATGCTCAAGGGAAGAGATGTAACAAGACAATAGAAAAATTAGAGATAGTGGAAAATTTTTACCGAACATTATATTCTAAGAAAGGGATAGATGAAGAGGAATTGAGAAGGAGATTTCGAGAATAGAACAAAAATAAAAGATGAACATAAGAATAAAATGGAGGAAACAATATTGGAAGAAGAGGTCAAAGAAGCGATAGGTAAATTGAAATCGGGAAAAGCCCCAGGGGAAGATGGTCTACCGGCAGAATTCTATAAGGAATTCAAGGAAGTGGTAGTCTTAAAATTGGTTAAATTGTACAATTTTATTCTCGACAGAGGTGAGATTCCAAATTCGTGGTATAGATCCACAGTTGTACTAATTCTGAAACCGGGGAAAGACCCGAGCAAAACAGACTCATATAGACCTATATCTCTAATAAATTTGGATGCAAAATTTTTTACCACAATACTTTCCAACAGGTTAAATACTTTTATAGATCAATATATAAATAGTGATCAAGCGGGGTTTGTAAGAGGAAGACATCTGGCGGACCTAACAAGAAGGGTTCTGAATTTGATAGACATAGCAGGACAAAAGGAAGAAAATGTGGGTTTTTTAGCTGTTGATATTTTTAAAGCTTTGGATTCATTGCAATGGGCTTCGATAAAGGAATTGATTGAATTATATGGATTTGGAACCAAATTTCAAAAAACCATTGGTAAATTATACAAGAAGGGGGTAGCAAGGGTTAGAGTCAATGACACCTACACAGCAGACATTCAACTAGAGGCGGGAACAAGGCAGGGATGCCCATTATCCCCAACACTATTCATAATGGCCATGGAATTACTTGCAAACACAATAAGAAATGATAGGGAAATAATAGGATTAGAAAACAACAAAATAAACCTATACGCGGATGACACCCTAATTATAACAAAATACCCCATGAAAACACTGGAGAGAATACAACTACATTTAAATATGTTAGAAAGAGTTACAGGTCTTAGAGTAAACTGGGATAAATCTGGATTGATATTATTTAACAATAAAAAGGAAGATCAAGATAAAATTAAAGCGAAATTTAAAGTACAGGTTAAAAGTAGCTTGAAATATTTGGGTATCACCATCTCAAATAAATGGGGGGAATTAAAAAGTTTAAATTATGATATTATGAAGAAAGATTTAGAGAGCAAGATAAAACAATATCAAAAATTGAACCTGTCTTGGTTTGGCAGAATTGCTCTTAGTAAGATGACACTGATACCAAAGATCAATTTTTTATTTGATACCTTACCTATTAGAATATTGGACAAAGAAATGAAAGAACTTCAAAATAAATTAAATAATTACTGCAATGGGAAACATAGAGCAAGGATTTCAAAAAGTTTATGGTATTTATCCCAGCAGGAGGGGGGATTAGGCCTACCAAATCTTAAAAATTATTATAGAGCGTTCCAGATAAAAACTGTGATGAAAATTTTGATGAGGGAGGAGACAATATGGCAAGAAATTGAGTTGAAAGAATTGAGACAATTTGGGAATTCAATATTTTTAGATAAAGGAGTTAAAGTTGTAGGAATTAAAAATAAATTGTTAAAAACCCTATTGGAAGAGTGGAAAAAATTAAAACAAGAATTGGCACCGAATGTATCTCCAGTCATTGAAATTCAAGACATTAAAAACTTTCCCATAAAGATCGATAAAAAATTTGATATCCTAGAGAAAGGGGGGGGGGCAACGTTGGTAAAAGAGTGGATAAGGATATGTAAGGATAAGACAAAGAAAATGGAATTGTTCAATCAGTTGGAATTGAATTGGTTTCAACGAATTGCAGTAGATAAGTGGAATAATAAGTACCTGCAAGAAAGATCGTTATGTAGATCGAATACAGAATTCAAAGAATTAACACTTAAAATAAGGAAGGGGGAAATAGGAATTAAGGGGTTGGTTAGCAAAATATATAAAATATTGAATAAAGGGAGTAAAGCTCAGGAAACATTGAAAAAAATATGGGAAGAGGATTTAAAAGTGAAAATTTCAGAGTGACTGGAAAAAAAAAGTGGAGTAAAAGAATTATGAGAAATCTATCAGTAAGAGTAAAGGAGCACAACTATAAAATGTTATGGAGATGGTATTTGACACCTATAAGATTACACCAAATGGATGAGAACAAGAGCAACAAATGCTGGAAATGCAAATCAACATTGGGTACATATGAGCATATGTGGCTAGAGTGTAAAGTGGTAAAATCCTATTGGACTAAAATAGAAGAAGAGATTGTAAAGATTATGGGAGTATGAGTACTGTAGAACTAGACTCAAACACAGTGTTATTGACAAATGTGGAAAAAATTAATGTGGATAAAGATAAAAAAGAATTGATAGCCGCTATGCTGTCATCAGCAAGGCATTGCATCGCCAAAAATTGGAAGAAGGACAGCCAACCTAATACGGAGGACTGGTATAGGGAATTGTGGGAATTGGCTTTGAATGACAAATTGACTTGGGAAATGAAAGTAAGGAAGGATGAAGCACAGGAGAACAGATTTTGGAGGATATGGCATCCATTCATAGAACATTCATTGTATAATGATAAAAAAGCACAGCCAGCACCGGAACAAATGTATTTTTGGAAGAATATTTGACTTGGATTATCTGTAACCTCTCTGGAAATTGTAAATAGCACGAGGTGTTAGTATTTATAATGTATATACATGCTTTGTTTGTCTGTTGTTTGTCTTGTATGTTAGAAAAATTAATAAAATTTATTTAAAAATTTTTTAAAAAGACACTCTCTCTGAGGGCACCCACCTCCTCTTTTCTGTTGTCATCGCTTTCCATTCACATGCCCAAAGTTTAAAAAGGAATGGAAAGTAAACTACAGTATTGTACTTTAACAACCAATCTGTGCAACCAAAGAAAAAGAAAGCAAAGGCTACTTTTTTTTGTATGAACAGAATACCTTAGCATGAACACCTTGGTTTAGGGCCAAGGTACATGCTACAAAGAGCTTATTACTAGTTGCTAAAATTTATGGGCATATAATCATAGAATAACTGAGCTGGAAGGTGTTTTTAAGGCCATCGAGCCCAACTCTCCGCTCAATGCAGGAATCGGAGTCAAAGCAGATATGACAGATGGTTGCTCATTTCTCTCTTGAATGCTTCTAGAGTTGGAGCACTCACCATCTCTTGAGGCAGTTGGATCCACTGTTGTACTGCTCTAACGGCTCTAACCGTTAAAACCTTTCCAAATTGACTGTGCGACTGAACAACAAAAATATTCAGCCTATTTCTGGCTTCCTCTAGTTTTAGCCCATAATTACATGTCCTGCATTCTGAGATGATGGAGAACAGAACTTTCCCTTCCTCTTTATGATTATCTTCCAGGTATTTGACGAATGTTATCACATCCTTTTCTCAAGGCTAAACAAGCCCAGTTCCTTGAGTCGTGATTCAGGCATGATTCAGGCCATCACCCTTCCCTGTGGACTTTGCCACCCAAGGCCATTAGCCCTCAGGGTTGTCAGGATAGTTAACTGCCGCCTAATGATCAGCCATTGAATTGCTGGCAGCATAGTCTATTTTATTACCATAACATGGATAACCTGGCCTGACTGGTTAAACTACATGCAGAGACAACAAAAAATGTGATTTGCCCATTTGGAGAGAATACCTTGGAATTCCATGTCATAGAATGCATATGTGAAAAGAGGAGAAGGACAAAGACCATGAGGCAGACCCAGAGGAAGGTGAAGAGACAACATCAATGGAATATTACAAGAATTTCAAATATTGATGGTGGAGATCACTAGAAGTGCCAAAGCAAAAACCTTATATCTCCCTCAACACCCGAAGGGGTAAAAGAGGAAGCAAAGAAGAAGAAGAAGAATTCTACCCCTGTAAGGTATTGTTTGCACCAGTGCACTAATCAGTATCCTTTTCTGCCGCAGCAGCGTGGGTTTTGGGGTTGCAGTGGCTCAGCGGTTAAGAAGCTCACCTTGTTAGCTGGAAGGCCAGTAAGTCAGCAGTTCAAGACCTGGGTACTGCATGATGGATTGAGTGCCTGTCTCCATTCCCGCTCCTGCCAACCTAGCAGTTCGAAAGCAAGACATTGCAAGTAGATAAATGGGCCATTTCGGTGGGGAAAAGATCTTGGGGACATGAAAAAAGCCTCATTCGGGTGTCCCCTGAGCCAAGTTCCTCCAGCAAAAATCCTTTCAACCCACAATACTGTCATTTCTGACACAAAATTATTACTATTTGCAAGGGTTTTGAAAATATTTTTAGAAAGAATAAGCTGAGCAGCATGCAGCAAAAGCCTTTTCTGTTGTAGAAGTCCTTGGAGTGGCAATCGAGTTATGAAAAAAAGTGGCCTGTATTGGTATTATTTATTTATTTAGATTTATATCACCACCCATCGGGGCTGTGAAGCAAAGCCAATTTCAAATACTGTATTGTACTCTGCATAATAAAATAATGCAGCTATTGGCTACTCTTCATTGTACTGGTCTCTTAGGAAAGTGGAAGCACTAAACAGAAAAGACAGGCAGTTTGGCGAATGAAAGAGAAGGAGTTCAGACAGAAGACACCTGGTCTGTAATCAAAGCAGAGGTCAGATTGCTTGGTTTTAACGACTTATTTGTAGAATTGTTACCCTGTAACAATAAGGAGTAGTGCTCACAGCTAACATAATAATAGATCACACTATTTGGTTAAAAACTCATACATTAGTAAGATCAGTGATAATTGTGTTTCATCAAAATGAGGCATCATTCCACAAATTGATACAGTATGTGTACCTGGTAAAAAATTATCCTCTCAGAATTGTTACATGGATTGATAAGGAGAAATCACATGTTGAAGGGTCTTACAACTCTTGTTGTACATCAACTTTTCCATTAATGCAATTTGTCAACTCCTGTTTCTCTAGTGATGCAGTGACAAATTATTACTGTACTGTGCAGTACTTCCTTTCTAATTTATTGCAATCTTGAGATGAGACACAGGAACTCAAATAATTTATTTTAAGTATGTTTTTCACTATCTCCTAAAAATGAAGAAAAGAACCCTGAAGCTAGAGCTACCATAATTTTCTGACCTTTAACAATTAATTCTATTTTCTATAAAAAATTTCCACCTAAAAATCCATATTCATGCCTAAAAATATCAAATAAGTGGACAATGACTTAATGGTAATTTTGATGTAGTGCTATTTGGGTTTAGTTGATATTGAGTGTGACCCCTGTCTTAGAGCACTCTCTGGATGTTTCACAGGTAATTAGCATTTTGCCCACAAAAGGCTGGGAACTCATTTTACCGTCCTCAGAAAGATGGAAGGCTGAGTCAACATTGAGCCCTTCAGGATTGAACCCAAATTGTGAACAGGGTTTTGGCTGCAGTGCCGCACTTTAGCCACTGTGCCACGAGGGCTTTCCATGTAAATAATAAATACAGTACAGTAAGGAGGAGGGCTCAGTGTCTATCAATCCTAGTACTGTAGCTACATTCAGTATTTTAGAGCATAACTGCTGTAGAAATCTTTTATGCAATAAAACTGGAGGGAAAGAAGGGCAGACCCTGATACTTTAACTGTGTCACCTATCTACTCAAAGTCTGTGCAACAATCATCATTTCCCAATCATGCACACAATCGACCCTAAAGTAAAGGTAAAGGTTGCCCTTGCTTCAAAACCAGTCATATCAGACTCTAGGGTTCAGTGCTCATCTCTGTTTATAGTCAAAGAGCTAGCACAGCTTGTGTCTGCAGACGTTTACATGGACACGTGGCAGGCATGACTAAACACTGGAGTGCACAGAATGCTGTTTACCCTCCCACTGGAGTGGTACCTATTTATCTACTTGCAATTTCTTGCTTTCAAACTGCTAGGTTGGCAGGAGGTAGGACAGAGATGGGAGCTCACTTCATCATGTAGTACTTGGGTCTCAAACTGCTTACCTGCCGACCTTTCAGTCATCAAGTCCAGCGTCTTAATCACTAAATTTAGTAAACCAAGTAAACAATGACACAAGTCTTTCTTTTCACCATCCAGCTCCAAGAAATGGCCAGGGGAACAATTACAAAAGGATGCATACCTCTGACTGAGCTCTCTAGTGACTCAATGTTTGGATTGTCCTGGGAAAATCCTAGGCTTGGGGGCAGGGGGGATTCAGCTGCTTCTTCAGCTTCTCTCCCTTTGGTGCCATAAGCTCAGCGTACCATATTGCTTTCAATTTCCCTTCCTTCAAATCCAATTACTGGACTGATCATCTTTTTAACTGTATGCATGCAAACGCTTGCCCACCAAAGGATGAGTGAATAGCAGCAATTTGCTCTTCCCTGCAATCATCCCTAAAATAAAGGAAATGGTGCGCCTTAATCGGTCTTCTTTTGCATAATTGTCCAAATGCAGTGCACATGCCTGCAATAAAGTTCCACAATATGGTCAAAATACCTATGCGAATGTAATGCATTGCATTTAACATACTTGTTAAACTGAATTATAAATATAGCCGTAACACTGGATTTCAAGGTAATTGTGCTTTTATATTTTCAGCTTTTTAAAAAACAAATGTAACCTACTATTGCTTAAAATTAGTTTCTCTTATTCTGAACTACAGGGTAAAGATTCATTCATACTACTGTCATGTACACTTCCTAAGCAATATGAGTCAGCAGCTGTTGCAAAGTGGATCAGAGAGCAAAGTCCAATCGTGTACTGACAGCTGAAGCATTACTATATTTTGTAATATAGTTAGCACTTGGTTTGTGATAAAAATACTATACAGTAATTAGCCATACTTATTTACTAGGGAGGTACCAGTACTACTAACTAGAATGCATACATTGTTAGATTATTGATGCTTGCTTGCTTGATCTGCAAACTGCTTTGCATAGTAAAAGGTTATACAGTACCTTTCTGCTCGGAGAAGATATTTTAAAATTAGCTTTATGACAAAAAACAAAAAGAAACACTAGAAAACATGAGAAAACAGTACAGTAAAACAAGTGGAGGAAATTAATTCATGACTGTTTTAGATTTCATTCATTTTACATACATAAGTCATAACAAGAATTGACAGTAGATCTAATGTTAGGTTAGTTTCAGGAGGTCTTTCTACAGATGCCCATAAGTAAGACATAAGATAGAAATTTAACTCACGTGTTGTAAGATGTGAATTTTTATGGAAGATGATAAATTTATCTTTTCATCTGATTTGTCATCTTGTTCATCAATACAGTTGTTCACATCATTTCTTTCAACTGCTGGAGAGAAATCTGCTGTTTGCTCTTCCAGACAGTGGCAATTTTTGCAACCACCCAACAAAATATAAGGAAGGCTCTTTATAGTAAACTTGCATTACTGTTTTGGTAAATGGATAACAAAACTGGTACTGCTGATATCAGTATAATATTTCCCACAACTTTAAATCATGGGCATTCTCACCACATGTATGTATGTTACCTACCCACTGCATTTCCTATATCTGTACACTGAGTATACAGCAGAGTTGAACTGGTATCACATAACATCTGTTTGTATGTTTGACACTATTCTCCTTCACTTTTGATGAGAGTTTCATCATTTATTTATTTCACCATACAGTATGGCTTTTCATTGCCTTTCAGTACTCTCCTGTATTATGGGGTTTGTTTTTGTTTGTTTGTTTGTTTCATAACTGTCTATCAGCTTCTAATTTTAAAATCGAAAAACCTTTCTTTAACAAAATATTTCAGTACTAGTTCAAAAGTAGAAGAGAGCCTCCTTCATGGTTCCAATACAGTGTGAGTCAGTCGATTTCGACCAGTGATGGGATGTAACAAGTTCGCACCAGTTTGCCAGAACCGGTAGTAACTTTCCCCAGTGTCCCGGAGAACCTGTAGCGGCTTTTGGAGGGAACCACCTCAGGGGCTTACCTTTTCGCCGGTTCCCCCCCTGCTCATGCACGCCAAGCGCTTGGTGTGCATGCGCACCTACAGCACTTGGCACGCATGCGTGGCCTCCTTGCTGTCTTCCCAAGTGGGGAGGAGGAAGAGAAGCTGCTAGCCTGAAGCTCCCTATAGCCTACTCCCCAGTGTAAGTGACTCACCTTTGGATGTGGTGTGTCTGTGTGTATTTTAATGTGTATTTATTTTTATTGTGTATTTTTATGTGTTTTATGTGTATTTAATTTGTATTTTATGTGTTTTTATGTCTATTTAATGTTTATTTGAGGTGTATTTATTTTTAATGTGTATTTTTATGTGTTTTATGTCTATTTAATTTGTATTTTATGTGTTTTTATGTCTATTTAATGTGTATTTATTTTAATGTGCATTATATGTGTTTTATGTGTATTTTTATGTCTATGTAATTTGTATTTTTATGTGTACATGACCAACTTTGGCCCCAGCCACCAGGTCACATGGTCTCGCCCATGACATTGGCTCCACCCACAACACTGGATCTGCCCACATCATTGGCTCTGCCCACAAATTAGGCTCCGCCCACGGTGTGGTAGTAAAATTTTTGACATCCCACCACTGATTCCGACCCTCTGCGACCCCATAGACCACTGTCCGCCAGGCACTTCTGTCCTCCACCATCCTCCTCAACTTGCCCTGCTCTGTGCCCATTGTGTCTACAAGCCCATCTAGCCATCTGATTTTTGGCCGCCACCCTTCCCAGCATCAAGGCTTTCTCAAGTGAATCCTCTTTTCTCATTTGATGTCCAAAGTACTTTAGCTTCATACAGTAAAACACCGGATGACGCTAAAACTTGGTTCCAGAAGTCTTGGTGTTATCCAATTTTTAGTGTTATCCGATCCATGTTAAAATCCTATGGGATGGATTGGATAATGTTAAAGCTCCATAGAGATACATTGTAACCGCACAGGCTTTAGCGGTTGTTATCCGATCCATCCCATAGGACCTTAACGTTATTCGATCCAATTCTCCTCCCCAGATTACTTAACGTTTTGCGATTTTAACGTTATCCGATCCAATCGTTATCCGGTGTTTTACTGTATTTACTATTTGGCCTTCTAAGGAGCAGTCATGGTTAATTTCTTCTAAGATTGACCTCGCTGTCCAGGGGACTCTCAAAACTCTCCTCCAACACCACATCTCAAAGGCATCTATTCTTCTGCACTCAGCTTTCCTTATGGCTACTATTCCAAAAAAGATTTAGTCCAGTTTTTGATTTTTAATCTTCATTCCTGATCATGAACACAAAACAAGTACTAGCCCAACAATTTTGGGTATGAAGTCTCTTAACTACGAAAACATGTTACAATAAATTTCTTAGGCCACAAGTCAAAAGAACTGATCAGCTAGTAATATGAATCTGGGATAGAGGCGTGTGTTATGACACCAATTCATCCGGCCCAAAAGCCCTTGTTGATCCCAGAAAAGGAAGTAAAATGTGCCCAGACGAAATCCAAAGGACCCCCTCCCCTTTTCTTGGCATTTCTCCCCAAGACAGGGAAAGGAGGGTCACGCTGTCCAAAGATTGGGCACCTCATAGAACCCACTTTGCTTTTAAAACACACACGGCACCAGACTTCCCAGAGGTTGGGGGGTGGGGTGGACAGTGGGACTCGATTGCATAAGAGAGCCGAGGCGAGCTGGCAGCCTTCTGAAGAGCAGAGGAGCTGTCTCGGCTTCTCACACTTCAATCTTGGTCATGCATCAGTGCAGGGGGGGAGGAAGAGGGGGGGAACTCGAGGGCCAGGGAAGCGCCCGCCTCTCGCTCGGCAGTGCATTCGCCAGCAAGGCTCGCCTATTGATCTGTCTCCCCTTCTTCTTCTTCTTCTTCTTCTTCTTCTTCTTCTTCTTCTTCTTCTTCTTCTTCTTCTTCTTCTTCTTCTTCTTCTTCTTCTTCTTCTTCTTCTTCTTCTTCTTCTTCTTCTTCTTCTTCTTCTTCTTCTTCTTCTTCTTCTTCTTCTTCTTCTTCTTCTTCTTCTTCTTCTTCTTCTTCTTCTTCTTCTTCCTTTCCCTCCCTCTCTCTCGCCGCCGCTGCCCCTCACCAAGCAAGGGTCTGAACTCCCCCCCCCATGGCAGAGGAGCAAAAAGTCTCGCTGCCAAAGCGGCACTGGCCGGATACCTGGTGGTGGAAGGGGGAGGAGGCGGGGCGAAGGGTCCCGGCAACAGCATCTCTTTTTTAAAAGCCCCCGTGTCGGCTTCTCCGTGGGCGGGCGGGTGCGTGTCAGATGGGGGCTGGGGATCTCCGTAGCCTCCTCAGCCCCCGTCTGACATGCGCGCGCCCACACAGTGTTTGGAAAGGGTACGGGGGATCTTCCCCGTACCCTTTCCAAACATCGTGCAGGCAGGCACTGGGAGGGGGTGGATTGGGTAGATGTTCTACCCAATCCAACCCCTCCCCCCCCCACGATTGTTCCGGGTAACGCTAAAAATTGCATTATTCGATACAAGATTTTTCCAAAAATCTTGTAACGTTATGCGGTTTTAGCGCTATACGGTACACTCATTATCCGGGGTATTACTGTAACTGTAATAACATATCCATTACTAAAGTAAATGGTAGTGGACCAGGATACTTAAGAGACCGCATTGTCCCAAGGACATCTGCCCGTCCCACCAGAGCTGACCGGAGATGCTCTCTGGTTGTGCCATCAGCCAGAGAGGTGCACCTCGCTGGCACGAGGAGGGCCTTCTCGGTGTCCACTCCGGCCCTTTGGAACCTCCTGCCAATAGAACTACGCATGCAGACAGAGTTGCTGCCCTTTAGAAAAGGAGTGAAAACCTGGCTGGCAGGTTTGGTCTGGGGAGTGGATGGTTCAATTTCCCCAGCCAATTGGTTGGTTTGACCCCAGTATGCCTGTGTTGTAATTTTTGGCTTTTAATACCAAGTTTTTTTTTAAGTTTTTAGAGTTTTTAATTTTTTAAAATGATTTTATAATTGTCGTAAATCGCCTTGGGTCCCTTTTGGGACGAGGGCGATAAACAAATTTAAATAAATAAATAAATAAATAAATAAAGTTAACATGCTTGACAATTGTGTTATTCCTTTGACACCACAAAAGTAACACAGTACTATAAGGAACAGAAAGGAACTTCCCTCTGCAACATTACAAACAGATTTACTCCCCTCATTTCTATCTCTTGCCAACATTCTTTGGTAATTGCTCGTTAGTCGGTAATGTACACGATCCAAAGAAATACAGGGCTTCTTATTGATTTGTAAGTATTTTTCTTTCAATGATTCTCAAATCATTTGGTTTTGGGTACTTGGATTGAATCCAATCTACTGAATAGAATTAAATCAGCTTACATTTCAGAATTTTGGTGCAATTAGCTTTTTGGCTCATAGCCAAGAGATCATATGGACGTTTTATTTCTGGAATGTCAAGCTTGCGAATGTATGCATGGAACAATTTATCTCAACTTCCTTGAGATAAATTTCATACTCCCCAATTGCCTTGCATGAGTTTCTTAAGCCTGTTGTTAGCATCGCTAAGAGAACAGGAGGAATTGATTTTTACACCAGTTCCGTATCTTAAAACTACAGAATAAACAATGCCATCTTGTTTACTAGAAGTGTTTGTTGTCCTTTCTTAAAATGTCTGTACTTACAGGGTGGAATATCCTCCCACATGCTCATGAGTGAAAATGAGAACTTGAAGGCCTCACTAAATTAAATAGTGATGCATTTAGGTAGTGCACCCTTAATTTGCTAGTTAATACACCAAGAAGACTAAATATCTGGTTATAAGCCAAACACGAACTCACTGCAAGCTAATGGCAGGAATACAAGAAATTGAAAGAGTGGATAAAATTGTTCATTTGGGGACTATGTTAAATGAAAATTGGGATCTTGAGGTAGAGATTAAACTATGAATAGAAAAAGCAAGATGCACCTTCATAAAAAATGTGACACTTGTTATGCATAAGAGATCTAACTCTCGCTACAAAGATCCAAATAGTGAGATGTTACATATTCCCAGGGTTGCTATATGGAGTCGAAGCTTGGACGTTGATTAAAAAAGCATCTGAAAAGAGAATCGAAGTTTTTGAAATGTGTATCTACAGACAGCTGCTAAGGATATCATAAGCTGACCATGTGACTAATGTAGTAGTGTTGCACAGATGGATAAAGAACAAGAACTTTTTCAGACCATTAAGCAAAGAAAGCTCCAATACCTTGGCCATATCATGAGGAACAACATAAAGTATAGAATATTCCAACTCAGATGGCCCAGGACATAGACAGACTTCATGGCTGAATAAGCTGAGAGACTGGTGGGGTACATTGCATAAAATGAAGAACTGTTCCGAGGAGTTAAGAAGAGGAGTACTGTATATGCCTGGACCTGTGCAGTACACTTTCTGTAGTCTATAATGCATTTTATTGTACCTTTCCCTGCAATACTTTACTTTCAGTACTTTAACTACTCCTGCATCTGGGGGCCCCCACCCTTCAAACACTTACTTTGGACTCTTCTTTAAGACTTCATTGATGTTCAGTTACAGATGGCTTATTTTAGTTTGAGGGGCTTCAGATACAAAAGTGAGCTGTGACCCTGTTTAAGGAGCTACAATACTGCTCTGCACTCTGGTTATTTACGCATTTGTTCAGAAGAGATGTTCCCCATTAAACCTACTGTTTATGAAAGGCCCACCTGTTCTGACTCTTAGATGGCATATAGGACGTCAGCGAGATGGTTGATGAAGGGAACCCACTGCTCAGAGAGCTGCTAAGAGGCACAAATGAGGGGAGGGGAAACAAAAGCACTGCTGAATGTTCAAGCCATTTGTTCTCATATGGAAAAAGTTATTTCTAGTGCCCCGACAGGAGCTGTTAAAAGGAGACATGTCAGTAACGTACCTTTCAAACAAATCAGCATGCTATTTTATCTATACAATTAGAACTACTTTTCCAAAACAAACACTAGTACAAGCTAACAGAAAGACATCCACTGCAATGTTTAATAAAACACAACTTTGAACAGCTATTATTTAGTAAGTACAGCATTTATAATTTATTTTTCATAAATTGTGAACATGTCTATGCTGGCCCTTACAGTGCAGTCTGGAGTACAACCCACCCTTCTGAAAAGTGGTCTAAATGCCTGGCTGAACAAGCTCTATGTTTATATTTGCTTGAATATACTGAATATCTGCCCCAACACTTTGGTTCTGGGGGAGAGGTCCCTGTTTATGCTACTTGTTTGCCTGCCTTCTTCTTAACTTTCTAAAAATTAAATAATTTTCCTTATTTTAATTATCTTTTTATTAATTCTTTCCTAAAATTATTTTGTATCAGGGGGGTTGTTTATTCCTTTTAGTTAGCAGTATAAGGTAGAAAATAGGAACATGGAGAGATGTTAACTGCCAAACCAGTGGTGGGCAGCCAAAAATTTTACTACCACACTGTGGGCGGAGCCAACATTGTGGGCAGAGCCAACATCATGATTTCATGGGCGGAGCCAATGATGTGGGTTCAGCCAATGTAAAAAACCCATAAAAATAAGTACAGTAATACCTCATATAACATTAGTATCGAATAACACGAAAATCGCATAACATTAAGGAATCTGGGGGGAAGAATTGCATCGGATAACATTAAGATCCTATGGGATGCTTCAGATAACAACCGCTAAAGCCTGTGTGGTTACAATGTATCTCTATGGCTCCCATAGGATTTTAACATGCATCAGATAACACTAAAAATCGTATAACACCAAGACTTGTGGAACCAGGTTTTAGTGTTATCTGAGGTTTTACTGTACTCATAAAAATACAAATTAAATAGACATAAAAATACACATAAAACACATTAAATAGACATAAAAACACATAAAATACAAATTAAATACACCTAAAATACATATTAAAAATAAATACACATTAAATAGACATAAAAACACATAAAACTACAAATTAAATACACATAAAACACATAAAATACACATTAAAAATAAATATACATTAAATACACATTAAAATACACACCCACAACCCACATCCAAAGGTGAGTCACTTACCCTGGGGAGCAGGCTATAGGGAGCTTCAGGCTAGCAGCTTCTCTTCCTCCTCCCCGCTTGGGAGGACAGCAAGGAGGCCGCGCATGCGCACCAAGCGCTGTAGGTGTGCATGCACACAAAACGCGTGGCACGCATGTGCAGTGGGGGAACCGACGAAAAGGTAAGCCCCCGAGGTGGTTTTTCGCAAAAAAAAAAGGCCGCTATCGGTTCTCCGGGACACTGGGAAAAGTTACTACAGGTTCTGGCGAGCTGATGTAAACCTGTTGCTGCCCATCACTGTGCCAAAATCAAGTTTCTTCACACAAACTAGTACTTTATATGATAAAGAGAAGATATACTTATCAATTGAAGTAAGACATCCACAACACAGAAGAATCAGCTTTACACATATAGTTTCTAAAACTCTAAAATAAAATGCTACTGCTATGTGGATTCACCCTTCCAGAGCTCCTCCTGCACAAACCTATTTAAATTCTACTTCCTAAATTAAGGTGGTAAGGGGGAACAGCAGCTGAAAATTAGATTATCTGTTTCAACTATTCATCTTCTTTAAAACTTTGATGTAATTATATCTACGTTTGAACTAATCTATGATTTTATTACTTAAAAAGAAAGAAAATGTGACTATACAGTACTGGATTATCTCTTCTTCATGGTCTGTCATAGTCCTCAGTTGTCTCCAGTCTTAGCCAATACTTCTTTAGAGGTTCTGTTTCTGTTCCACTCACATGGCAACCTATCCTTGACCAGGGCCAATTTCAAATACTGTACCTCAACTTTTCTTTCTTTAGTTTGAATGCTAAAATATGTGTCATCTCAGCAGACATTCTTGGAAAATGCTTGACATTTACAATGCTTGTAAGGCAATCATTTACTCCCAAAGGTAATTCTGAATTTAGTGGGGCTTGTTTGCCGTTAAACACGTATTGGATTACAGTATTATATTACTACATATTGCATTTATATTACAATTCTTCTCCAATGTCAGATGAAACAATAGTAATTAGTCCAAAGTCATCCAGTATACTTCATGGCTGAGAAGGAATCCGTAGCACTGCTTTCAATATTGCAACTAGTTCAGTGATGGGCATATTTTTTTACTACCACACTGTGGGTTGGGCTAACTCTGTGGGTGGGTCCAAATCTGTGGGCAGGGCCAAAATCTGTGGGTTGCTGCAGGTGGCCATGTGAGCTAGTCATGCCTGCCACGTGGCCATGAAAACGTCTGGAAACACAGGCTCCTTGGCTGTAAATGGAGATGAGCACTGCACCCTAGAGTTGGATATGACTGGCTTTTGAGCAGGGGAGACCTTGAACCACTTTTAGGGACAAAACCTGACATCAAATTTGAATACCAATCAGGGATCTTTTGTTATTAGGTAAAGGTTGCCCTTGCTCAAAAGCCAGTCGTTATTAACTCTAGGATTCAGTGCTCATCTCTGTTTATAGTCAAAGAGCCAGTGGACTTGATCCACAAAAGCTCACGTTAAAATACAGCAGGTAGTCTTTAAGGTGCCACAACGTTTTTGTCTTTTTGTTTTGTTTACTCTCTGATATGCTTGCACAGAATAAAACTTTTTAAATGGTAGCTGTGTTAGTCTGTGTTTCAAGCATATCAGAGTAAACAAAACAAAAAGAACCTCCCTTAGCCTGCTCCAGACCCTCTCCCCCTACAGACAGACAGACACACACACACACACATCCTCCATCCCTCTTCACACCCACCCACACCCAAAGTCACTTACCCTGGGGAGTAAGGGCTTCCTCCTCCTCTTGGGGGGGGGGGAGGAGGAAGCACGGCTGGGCTCAGCATGGTGCGCAGGGGGAGTGGGACCCGGGGGGGCACACCAAGGCCAGGCCACCACCCCTGGGCCATCGACTCTGCTCACGCAAGGCCACCTGAACTTAGAAGTGGAGGAGGAGGTAAGCAGGGTAGGGCAGGGAGATCGACGGAGCAGGGCAGGGCAGGGAGGTGGACATGGTCACTCAATTTTACTACCCCTGCCCAAAGGCCACTCAATTTTACTAAAAAAAACCAAAACCCTCCACCCAGACTGGTGTGAACCGGTCACTGCCTGCCACTGAACTAGTATCTCTAACACTCCTGTTCTCATGGTTTGGACAGGCACTGTAAAATCAATTTTATATAAAAACATTTGAACCAAAGTATGTCATGAATGAGGACATTTAAAAATCTGATCAGCCAGTCTGTTGCAGGTTTAGTCAGCATTTCATCATATGATTTCTTACTTCATTGTATGTACGCTTGAGCTGGGGGGTAAAACCTTTGAAGGTCCCTCTAGATTTTGGTTGACGTCAAACTTCAGATATTGTTGAAAGTTTTTCTTATTAAGTCTGTTAGTCATCATCCTCACTGCATTGGAGTGCACAGCCAATAGTAGTAATAAGAAAACAAGTTCAATGAATTCACATACCAGGAAGGTATTAAAAGGAGGTCATTTTCCCAATTCTGAATCGCCTTCTGCTGTCAAATCAGTGTCTGGTTGGGTCATACTCCTCTTTAAATGCCATATATTACAGGCTCATTACAACAGAGGATTTGTTCAAATTCCACGAAGACATAAACCATGGGAAAGTTATCTGGCTGAAATCCTTTTGAATAGCTATGTTTAGTATTACATAGTGTTACACAAGAAATTCTGTCTGGCCGGACATGCCACTATGGTAATAGAGTAGATCATACAGCCAGTGACTCAACGCCGAGTGTCAGGCAGTGGTTAACTAACCTGACTCCCTAAACGGGCCAACGGCTATGGGCAGATGAGTCCCTTTAGGTGGGGTGATGGTCACTCTCAGTGGAGGAAATGCCGCTGGAAACCATCATATTGGGCCCAACGGCAAAATGAACGGAGGAGGAACTCTGATTCCCAATGGCCATGGAGGCGGAGGAGGCCATGCCAGATGGACTGGCTATGAAGACGCACCTTGTCCATATCCTCAAGGCTGCAGTGGTCCATTGCAGTCCCTGTGTTAAGTCCTGCATGTTGCGCTTCATTTGTGCTGTGAGTGCTGGCTCCAAGATCTTAGTGGGTCACTTCATGGCAAAGTGGGATTCACCTTAAACAAATTCACACCAGTGACATTTTTCCTGCTTCAGGGGGGGAAATGCATTCTTGGATACGAGTTGCAGTTGACGATGACACAAGAGATTGCTATAACAGTGTAAAGGCAGAAGTGCTATTCACAAAGCATTTTTGCAGGTCCATTTCTTGATTAGCCAGGATTGGAATTGTGAGATTAATTGTATAGTGGACTTGCAAAACCCTTGTTGCCTGGGCATAACAACCACAAACTCACCCCTATGTGGCACAGCAGCATATAAGATTCTAGCTAGGAAAAAACACACACACACACACACACACACCTTAAAACTTGATAAAGTTGTAGATAAAATAATTATTTCTCGTAGAAAACTGTTGGGACCAGGGATAATGATTTTTGGCCATTAAAGGCTCCCTTCACTGTCCTTAAATTCCAAAATTTTCCCCCAGTTCAAAAGCAATCCTAGAGGAGACTCAGAACCCAAGAAGAGGGGTAGAAACTTAAATTAAAGATCAATGTCCTCAGCTGATGATGTAATCAACCTTTTTGCTTATGAAGTTACTCAGCCAAAGTTTTCTAGATTGTGCTAACACTTTATATAGTATGACTGCATTCAGGAATGTAAAATTTCCGCTGTGAAGAGAAAACTCATTTTCATTCACATAATAATCTAGTACATTAAGGGGAAGGTTAGGCTGAAACCTTATACTTCATGAAGAAAATAAGTTGTCAGGGAGACACTATTTATATTCAATAGTTTTCAGTCATGTGGGACTGCAGTCTGCACCTGGCAATCAAATTGTACAACCCAAATTCTCACATCAGTGAAAGCTGGCTGAGAACTCTCGGTGGGTTGGTTTTTTTTTGCCTCTACAGTTTTTTGGGAGTGAAACATCATAAACTTTCTCTAAGATTGAGAATCAAACTTGAGGAAGAAGCTAATTTACTGGTACTGTACAGTCAAACCTCGCATAAAGGACGCCTTGCTTAAAGAGTAACTCGCTTAAAGAGCAGAATTTTCTCTGAATGTTCGCTTTGCTTAACAAATAAAACCAACCAAAAACTCGCTTAACAAATAAATTGGGGTTCGCAATCCCCCCCCCCCACAATTGGTCATTTACAATGGTGTTTCGCTTAAAGAGCAAACTCGCTTAAAGAGCAATCCTGTGGAACACATTATGCTCTTTAAGTGAGGTACAAGTGTATTTAAATGTAACAGATACATGAGCCTTGGCTGTTAATAGCAGGTTTTGGTTTTGTTTTACTTGATATGGGGGGTGGTTCAGTGGTGGGCTGCTGCTGGTTCAGGCCAGTTCGGCCAAACCGGTAGCGGAAATCCGGAGGGGTTCACGGGGGGGGGGGTTAGTAAACCCCTGGGCGACCGATTCGGTCGCCTCTCTAGCCACCCTCCAGATTCTTTTTCCGGGCAGCCCAAAATGACTGCTCGGAAGTGCGCATGCGTCAAAACTCCATTTGATGCATGCACACTGAAAAATAGAAGTGCACATGTGTCAAATGGTATTTTGACTCATGCACACTTCCAAGTAGCCATTTTTGGCTGCCTGGAAAGGGCGCAGTGGCATCCTTGGAGCAGTGGTGGCGGCCTTTCCTTCACCGCCAACAGCCAACGCTGCTTCCACGGCAGCACCGCTGGGCTGGGCCAGGCCTGGCTTGGCTCTGCTGCCGGGCCTGGCTCTGCTGCTGTGCCGCCATGACCTACTTGCTGTTCCCTGAGTCCCCGACCCCAGCAAAGGTAAGGAACTAGGGTTTGTTTTCTTTGTGTTTCAGGTGCGGGGTATTTTATGTAGTGTGTTTTTATTTTATTTTATTTTATTTATTATTTTTTTACTTTGGCTCCACCCATGATGTCATGACGCCGGCTCCACCCATGACATCATGATGCCATGATGTTCGCTCCGTCCATGACATTGCCCCCGCCCACAGTGTGGTAGTAAAAATTTTGGCTGCCCACTACTGGGGTGGGTGGGTGGGTGTTGTGACTCTAGAAGTCTGCTGTGTTATCACTGTTGCTTACAACAAAGCCAAAAATTGTCCTACAAACTCAGTTTATGATGCGGGTTTCTTAGAAAGAGACTCCTCAAAGATTGTGGTATTTTTGAACCACAATCAGGTGTACCCTTGGCAACGGCCACCTTGTGTTGCTGGCTGATTTTTCTCACACTAGGTTAGGTGGAAAGAACTATGGAATGGACTCACCACAAAGTGCCTTTATTTTGGCAGTTTCATGTCTGGCCTAGACATGGAAGAAGTTCATGATCCAACTAGATATGAACTTCTATATCCTATCCTACTTGTGTTATTTCATCTCTGGTAATTCACATTATCACATAAGAGTGTATAAAATATTCTCTTTTACTCACCATGCACAGCTTTTTATTTGCAGTTGATTATAGAAATTAGTCAAAATGGAAATTTCCTAAACACTGGATTTGCCAAAATTAGCCTAGGAAATCAAATCTACTTGATATCCTTAAAACGTTTTTCTTTCAATGCAATAAAGAGGCCACATGGATTTAAGGTGAAGAAACAGAAATTTTATGGTAATTTTCAGAACAGGAAGTAGAAAATATATAATTTTGTGTTTGTGAATCAGATTCTTAAATCCATTGAAAAGGGATATTGGGCAAAATCCCGTTTGCACATTTACATCTGTGTAAACTCGGCTGGGGTGCCAGAAATAATCAATTTAAATGAATCCAAAGCTTCTGATACCCGCCTTACAGCTTCTGAGGCTCCCCAAGGCTCCCTTTTGCCTGGGGATGCCTTTGGAAGCTGCTGGAGAACAGTCAAAGGATTGCCACCAGATTATGATCATCATTATAAAACAGAACATGATATTGGAATACCAGATCTTTAAATATTTAGGCATCCACATACACACACACACAAACAGAGTCTGTTAATTGAGAAGAGTCTGCTTTTAATTTTTATCTGGAAAAGAATATGATTCAGCTCTAGTTTAAAAAATGTCAGGTTGTTAGCATCATTCTGGAGGGAGGAGCAGCGAGAAGCAGCAGCTGTGCAGTGGGCCTGGCCATAAAACCGCCACGACCACTGCCAGACATTTCTTGTGACTGTGGTTAGGATGTATACATTTTTTCCTATCTTTTTCAAATGTTTTTGTGATTTGATGCTTTGTAGTTGTGATTGTAATTATTTTGCTCTTTATTAGCCACCCAGAGTCACTTTGTGAGTGGGGCGCCATACAAGTCAAATAATAAATAAGTAACATTTTAAAAATTGTTTAGTTCTGGATTAATTTAAAGTGTCATGGTAATAATCTGTGCAAACTGTGCTTTAGCAATGCAGCATGGCTCATGCATCATAGTCCCAGTAGAGTTTATGATGTCTGCTTTTCTTTGCCATTCCTTTACATTCTTGCATGGGCCCCTTTACACTGCACATGCATGAAATTTGGCTCATCCTGCCCTGAAATATAAGAAACAGATGTTCATTTTTGTGCTAACGTGGGCCAGGCCACTGATTCAAAAGTCAATTTATGGTGAGCCTAGAACAAGACTCACATTTCTCGTTGCAGCGCTGGTGGTTTAGCCATCCTGGAATTCTTCTGAACAAATGTGGCTCAGTAAATCAAACTTTTCCCAAGAAAAATCTTCTTGCACCCTCTGAATTTAGAAAGCTTCTCCAAGGTATCTATTTATTACATTTAGGCAGTGAACTCATACATTTGTCTTGGCAGCTTGGAGAATAAATACAATGGTTTAAAAATATACTACTAAATATTATGACTAGTATCTTGTTCTACTTCTTACAATGAAAACGCTCTGCAGGGGGAGATCTCTCTCAAGCTATGCTAAAGGGGAACACACCCTGTTCTTTTATTATATCAATGTTATGCTTGCGCAGACTCTGCTCAAGACATCCACCTTTATTGGAGTCAATGAAGAGTTCAACCTGCAGGATGCATGGAGAAGAGATTGGTTGGGAAAAGTGCCATACCAGTACCAGAATGTTCAACGCGTAACTGAAACACCTCCCAGTTTTGATCAACCTCGCGAGATACGGACTAGTCTTAATAGAATTCATACAGGGCATGGTAGATGTGCAGACTTTTTGCATAAATGGGGAAAACTGCCATCACAAGCATGTCAGTGTGAGGCACCACAACAGACTGTGCAACATATTATACAACAATGTAGCCTTAGAAGAGCATATGTGGACAATAGCGAAGATTTTTTAAGGGCGATTCCTGGTGCAATCAAATATATAAATTGTTTAGATTTTTGTTTATAAATTAATGTTTAGTTTTATATATATTGTATATATATTTTATATATATATTGTACAATTAGCAGAGAGGGAGGGATTTGTGAATAGAACACATTGTTTCATAGCACCTTTGGAAGCAACAAGTTACTAGCCTATCTCCTATCACAATTGGTGTGTGGTTTAGACTCTCATCCCAGCACAGATACCATTGCCATTCTCACTTAATCGTGAAGTTCAGATTGTTTTATTATCTTAAAGAAGAGGGAGGAAATTATGTTGCCCTGCGGGAAGGGAATTCCCACATCCCTTTCAATGACACATCATCACCGTCACCATCACCATCACCATCACCATCACCATCACCATCATCATGTTTAATTTGACACAGTCTTCTAAATATGTCACAGGGTTGTCACCTCCGATAACACCCTAACAGCTCTCTTTTGGTGTAAACCAGGGGTGCCCAAACTACGGCCCCTGACACCAATTCATCCGCCCTATGAAGCCCTCTTCGCTTCTGGAAGAGGAAGTAAAACGTACCCATTCGGGGGTAGCATCCAGCCACCAGGCCATAGAGACCGGCTCCCTGAATCACGTGACCGGCCTGTGGCCTGAAAAGTTTGGGCACCCCGGTGTAAACTAACCATCAGCAAAGGCCATGGAATAGAATAATTAGGAGCATTCAGAATAAATATATAGCTAGGGGTAGCTATGGTAGTCTGTGCAAGCATAAATATATGGTGAACTATATCTTATTTTCTCATTATTTAGTCCTCACCATAAGGCTACAAATACTGCTTTTTTATATTGATGTTGTGATATGTTTTCATTGATTATTACTATAAAATGATATTAGTATAATGCATTGCTCTTGTTGTTCTTGCTGTGCCACTCCCACTATGGAGTTGAACTATTGCTTTAGTACTACTTATATGGAATTGATTTTTGGAAGCCTTGTAGAATAACAGTACAGTATTCTAAGAAATTATTGATGCGCTGCTAGAGCTAAAGATTTTTTTTAACTTTGCCTAGCTGAGATTGGCTAGATCAGTAGTTCCCAACATGGGGCCCATGCCCCAAAGGGGAACTTCAATTCCCAGAAACCTAAATCAATACATTGTCTGATCAGTGCTTTAGGGAATTGACTCAGGCTTCTGGGAACTGAAGTCCAAAAACCAAAGGTTGGAAACTACTGGGCTAGATAATCTGGTATCAAATTTAAAGAGAATTGATATACAGTATATCAGAAAATATTGGCATGTGTGTATGATGTGTGCCATTAAGTCAGAACCAATTTATAGTGACCTTAATAGAGCTTTCAAAGTAAGTATGATATTGAAGGAATGGTTTAAAAGCTCCATCCCCTAAATTCTAATCCATCACTCTACCCGCTACACTATATTATGTGTCTTCAACGGGATCATAAAGCCTGTCAATTTCTTGGGCAATAAATTTGAGCATCCAATCCATTTGAATTTGACGCCGCTGATGTAAAGCGATGTCACAACTTGCAGTAAATATAGCATACTTCAGAAAATGATAAATTGTTTTGCATATATACACCTATACTTTCTGGACCTCAGTCCCAGACTGGTTCAAATGAACAATAACTGAACCAGCCTCGTCCTCCATCTATCACTCAAGAGATTACAGTGTGTTCAGCAGTTAGTAACCATAGCAGTATTTTATTTTATTTTTATTATTTTGCATTTTGCATGTGAGAATACCAAGTCCACTGGAATGTTTCCTTTGTCTCTAAAATAAAATGAGAACCATAATCTCATTTATACTAGTGTAATGTGATATATCAGATAATCTCCATTTTTTCCATGCCACTGAGTCAAAACAGATCTGGTTTATCAGCTGTAATTAAGGGACGGCAGAAATACTGTAGTTCCATTTGGTCTGCCAATAATTTAGCAGATATTAAGTCTGGCATTCAATTCTGTACTTCACAAGAAAATACTCCAATATTTTAAGCATATGTAGATGACATGTACAGCCTCTGTGGATATGCTATATGCTTTCAAATATGTTTTCATGATTCTTCATGTATTGTATATGTATTTTGAGTCACCAGTACTAAGCAAAATGTCATTTCCCTGCATTCTGGCTGAAGTTTTGGTAGGGCTGTGTCCATCTGTATAACATATTTTCCAGTCCTTGCATATCAGTCCATGTACATCATTCTACAATACAGCATGTTTTAGTTTAATATCTTGCCTTCTGAGCATGCAAGTTAGGGCAAAGTGCTTACCCATCTTGTGAAGTACAACCACTTATGTGAATCAAAGCAATTCTGGTTAGTGCCTTTTTGAACACTATCTTGGAATGCTTTGTCTACATTCCAGAGTAAAGCATAGCTGTGAGATTTAATCTTTCACAAATTGAATGGACCAAGTTACGTGTCATAAGCAACTAAGGAGTGGTTGGGCCCTCTCAGAAGTTTGGAAGAGCCTGAGTCACTTCCATGTTTGGGGTAGTACCAAGTATTTGACACCCATAGCCAAGATAGACAGATAGACGGGCAGATGGACAAACAGACAGAGGGACTGAGCATTTTAAAAATTTAACAACTGCTTTCCCAGACATTTTTAATCAAAAACAGTAATTATTGAAAGTTCATCTAGCTCAGTGATGGTGAGCCTTTTAGAGACCGAGTGCCCAAGGAGGAGAAGGAAGCACACGGGCAGGCACCACGAGTGCCCACACACCCATTTGATGTTGCCAGTGTGCCTCCGGTGAAGTCACATGGGTGCATGCATGCATACGTGCACTGCTCAAAACACGTTGGGGACACCACGTGTGCACCTGACGCCATGGGCCTCCTCACCCCCAAGAGTGCCCCCACCACCATCTCCACGAGTGCTCCTTACACCCCATGAGTGCTCCCCACCTTACCCCGCCCAGCCACAGCCTCCTGGCCAGGATTTCAGCCTCCCCTCTTGCCTCTCCTTTGGCGGAGGGAGAGGGGTGGTGGGGAAGTGGCACCGGTGGGGCAGGGCTTCCCCTTGATGGCCCATATGCCAGAAGAAAGGCTTCTGTGTAACACTTTTGACACACATGCCATAGATTCACCACTAGGGATTTAGCTTTTGTATTATGTCCCAGCTGAGATTACCCAAGGCAAGCCTATTCTAGTCTCACAGTTGGGTGTTGATGGTTCTTCACCTAGATTGACAGGGGTGTAGATAAAAATCATGTTGCAAAACATATCAAATGACAAAAAAATTAAAAGATGAACAAATCTCTGCTCCCCCATAGAGCTTTAAGTCCAGGGAGAACAAACCTCCTGGGCTATTTTCCAATGGCTTTATGAAGCTTCCGACAAGCATCCAAAAACAGCCAGTGTGGTCCAACACAAAAAACAATGCCATCAGAAGAAAAATACTTTAAAAAAATTTGACACTACCCAACATGACCTCATTCCCTCTAAGGAAGGAGGAAAGGAAATCTTCCAACTTTAATTTTACATATATTTTCCTTGGATACAAATACAGTGGACCCCTGCTTTATGGATGGTCTGCCTACCAGAAAACTCACTTTAAGTAAAGAAATCCATAGGAAATAAAAGTCCACTTCAAGGGGAAAAATCATGATATAAATCACTATATGGAACAGGTTTTCCCCATGGTTTTCAATGCATTCCTATGGGAAACTGCAGTTCACGTTAAGGAAAAAAATCACTATAAAGAAAGCCCTATGGAACAGATTAATTCCTTAAAGTGAGGGTTCTACTGTATATTTTGATAGGATCTGACATGATAGGATCTGACTGTGTTTAAGAGTGGGAAGATGATTCAGTGCCCCCTTCTTGTGATGCCTTAGAGGGGTTCTGGTCAATGACCCATTTAACCCAGTGCCAGTTCCTCTAAATAGTAACCTCAGGCTCTCTTGCTGAGAAGGCCACAGTCTGAGTCACTCACATTTTATATGCAAAGCATGCATTCTGTCCTAGAATACACAAAAGCTTACTATATCAGCTGGCCCAGTGTTAAATTTAGAACAGAGAGAACTAGTAATAATTAAAACTAAAAAGACAGAAGGGAAACTAGTTTTTTTTTAGCTGTAGGAAGAACAGTCCTGCAGGCTAAAATACTTTTAATTATGAAAGCATATGAAAACAACATATTTATTTTCTATGGTGATGGACTGTTAGGGCCAATTTAGATATTTTGAGGGGAATCCAGTTAAATTAATTCTTACAAATCATATACAAAGTTTATGCGGGATAGAAACAGAATGTATTGCCTATACAGTAATACCTTGGATAAGGATTACATCGGATAATGCTAAAATCAGATAATGATGCAAATTTTGTAAAAAAAATTGCATCGGATAACGATCTGTTAGTGTTATCCAAGGTAATCGTTTGTAGCAGTGGGGTGGCTGGGAAGCTGAATGGGGCCTCCCCATTCAGCTTCCCAGACACCCTGCAGCTGCTGTCGGCTTTCCAGTCACCTCGCAGCTGCAGGCTCAGGAGTTCCCTTCACAAGCAAAGGGCTATCCCAGTGTTGGATAGCCCTTTGCTTGCGAATGGAATGCGGTTTCCAACATCCGCAGACCTACCCAGGAGGTGGTGTAAGGCAAAATGCCAGGGTTCTTTCCCCAGCGTTTTGCCTTGCAGCACCACCCAGGTAGGCCTGTGGATATCGGGAACAGCGTGGATCAGGTCCCCCAAACACCCCATAGGTGGCAGGGGCGCCGGAGAACCTGAAATTGGGCAGAAAAAACTCCCACTGCCGCCTCTGGGGAGGTCGGGCCCCCCGATCTGCGCTGTTCCCAACATCCGCAGACCTACCTGGGCAGTGTTGTAAGGCAAAACGCCAGGATTCGAACCCCAGTGTTTTGCCTTGCAGCATCCCCCCAGGCAGTTCTTGAGATGTTGGGAACAGCACAGATTGGGTCCCCCGACCTCCCCAGAGGCAGCAGGGGCAGCGGAGAGCCTGAAGTGAGCAAAAAAAAGGGAGGTTTTTTTTTCACCCATTTTAGGCTTTCTGCTGCCCCTACCGCCTCTAGGGAGGTCGGGGGACCCGATCAGTGCTGTTTCTGAAGTCCCCAGACCTACCCGGATGCTGCGATTGCAGCACGTGATCGGCACTTGGGTTGGGGGGTTGAACGGGCGCAAGCCCCAGTTCAACCCCAACCCAAGCGCCGATCTCACACTGCGATCCACCTGCCTCTTTGGAAACGGCAGTGGGGATTCCACACATGTAATCCCCACTGCCCTTTCCAAAGAGGCAGGCAGATCGCCTCCCTGTTCCCTTTCTTCTTCCAAAAGGGAACAGGACTTTCTTTAATGTTGTGTGAATATTTGACCCCACAACGTTAAAAAACGGATAATGATGAGACTTGTGGAACCAAGTCTCATTGTTATCCGAGGTACTCGTGTTACTGTACTGTGTTCTTGGGTCAAATATTCACATATTCAAAAAATGAACACATTCATTCCCTGGAAACCTATTGTTTAAAATAGCAGGCTCACTGAATAAGTAGGAATTTGCTGACTTAACTCTTCTATAAATTCTGCTTATTCTGGAAGTTCTAGTCAGTGGGCCTGCTCTAGCGGCAATTTAAAATAATTTCTAATAATATTTTTCCTATTAATAATAGTGATAATTTGTACTTTCCACATTGGCAAAGTAGTCTTTTAACAAAGAAGTTGTACAAATGAGGAAAATAATTGATGCCTTCTTAGTCAACTTTTATAATTGTTTAAAATCTACTTCAAAGGATTTGGTATTAGGTTGTTTCATGCCGAGAGCTGGCATTTGATGTTACATGATTTATAGGAGTAGTCTTTGGAATTATTTTCTCATAACTTATTTTTGGCTTGTTCTGAAATATTTTGTTCTGTATTATAGAAAGCCGTAATATAATGTCTCCATGATACCATAGTGTCATTCTGCTGACAAAAACTGTTCTTTCAGTGGAAGAACTGCAGGGAATCCATTCCTTTCCCTTTATAACATCAGGTGTGCCCTCACTATATGCTTAGATTACAAAAAGACAACACATATAAAATTATAACAAGAGGTCTTTCATACAATCCAAAACACCAAAACTGTTTGAAAGTTTAGAACAGGAGTTCACAACCTTTTTAAACTGGGAGCTGGGACACGCTCCCTCAGACAGCTTCAGGGGCCGGATGGCCATTTTGCCCTTTCTCCACCACATGGCACTTCCTGGTGTGGTGGAGGTGGTGGTGGGCCACATGAAATGGCCCTGCAAGCCGCATCCAGACCACGGGCCGCAGGTTGAGAATCCCTGGTTTAGAAGTACTGTACAAAAATTAACAATTCTTAAAAACATGAGAAAAACTTGGCAGCAGCCCCAAAATAGCTGTTAGTTGGGGGTCCCTGGAATGTTTGTTCCAATGGCCAAGACCCAGCATGGAAGAGATTCTCCAGTAATTACTAGAATTGCAAGATTAGCTAGTCTCCTATTTCTTGAAGACTTCATGACCAAAACCTGAAAGTGGGGATGGATGGAAGGAACTTTCAATGGAGTGGTCAGCTTTTTGTGATATGACAGAGAAACAATTTTTGTAAAGTCGCAGGGATGGTTCCTTTTGTAACAAGTTCAAAATAATGTATGCCCCGTTTTTATAACAAATAAGCTAGCAGATCATGACACTGGTACTTCTTGTACTGCTCCAAACGGCATGAATAACCTAAGCACATGTAATGGCAAGCTCTCTTCCCTTATCTCCTCTCCTTGCTCCTGGACTTTTGACATGCTGACATTGGGCAAGCATAAAACACATGTTTTGGACTAAGCTAGTGAGCCTTGGAGCCAACTAGGACATGTTGAAGACAAGGGGCTTGATTTTTAAAGCTACCTCACATATCAATATACAACGTTCTCGTCTGTCAGAAATGTATCTCCCCCCATTCAGACCAGGGAAATCATTAGAATTCCTTGAGACTTCAGCTGGTATCTGAGATCTGGCAACCCACATAATTACTTATGTATCTAAGATGGCAGCAGCAGGAGATAGACTTAAAATTATGATCTCAATGAATGGCTGTATTGATAGAGTTAAATAAATATTGGGTCCTAAAACCTGTGTAGGACTTTCAAGGCCATTGAGCTTAACAACATTTTCTTAGACCTTCTTTTTCCTTACCTGGTGCAATGTGCTCCTCAGTAAATTAGGAATGCAATGGTCTTCCTTCCCTTGTATCTTATATATAGAGCAGGGGTTCTCAACCTTGTTAAGCCACGGGCCAGACCCCCCCCCCAGACAGCTGAGTGGGCCAGACCAGTAGTTTCCTCTGCTGTAAATGTTGTGGTAAAACGTGTTTACAACAGCCAGGGGGGAATTTATAGTTGTCGTAAACTCATCCACTTCCGGTGGCAGCAGTGACAGGGGCCACGTGAAATGGCTCTGTGGGCCATGTCTGGCCCATGGGCCGTAGGTTGAGAAGCCCTGATACAGAGCCTCTCATTTTTTCATATGAAAGGTAAAGGTCACCGTTGCTCGAAAGTCAGTTGTATCCAACTCTAGGGTTCGGTGTTCATCTTTGTTTACAGCCGAAGAGCCAGCTCTGTCTGGCAAGCATGACTGAACACCAGAGAGCATGGAATGCTATTTACCTTCCCACAGAAGTGGTAACTATCTACTTTTGACAGTGACAGGAGCTTATTCTGTTATGCAGCACTCGGGTCTCAAACTTCTTCCCTGCTGACTTTCTGGTTCTCAAGTTCAGTATCTTAACCACTAAGCCACCACAGTCCCTTTTTTCACATGTAGATTTATACCAGGGGTTCCCAACCTATGGTTCACGGGCTAGACCCTGCCCGCGATGCCATTCCAACCAGCCTGTTGCCATCTCCCCTGCACCTGGGAGTAGAAGCAGGTGCATTTATGTCAGCCATAAAACATGTCCGTGCAAGTGCAAACGGACCCATGGCTGATGTAAATGCAGAAGTGGGTGCATTTATATCAGCCGTAAATGTGGCTGCTTTTGCTTCCGGGGGCGTGGTCCAGCTCTCTCAGCTGTTCCAGGGGCATGGTCAGGCCCACGACACAAAAAAGTTGGTCACCCCTGATCTATACAAATACAAAGATTAGGTTGAAGAAATAGATTTGGTATTAATGCAAAACAGGCAGTGAGATGAATCAGTAAATCTTTCCATGCATTTCATGGAAGGAAAAGTCAAAGTGTTTTAGTGTTTTCTACAACCTATATTGCGGCATGTATATTTTATTATATTATTAATTAAAAAAGAGGTACTTTCAAATACTTTGCTTATGGTTTTTTCATAGGTCTTCATCATTTCTTGTACAATAAACTGGTTTTGCTGCCACTTCAACACTGAATATTTTCCCATCAACACTGATAGAAGAACAATCTCTCTTGCCCACTACACATTCACCGCCATGCTAATGGTTTGCTATAAATACAGAACATTTATGACTATAATTAAAATGTCTGCAGTCAGAACTCCACTGTAATCTTAATTAAAAGAAAGTTGTAAAACTCAATCTACTCTTGCCTGTTCTCTCTTTAAATAAACTACAGACCCTGAGAAAAGGGATAACCTGCTAAAAGAAACATGCTTCCCAGATGTGTGTCTTCCTAATTCATTTTGTTTATTATAGGAGGTAATGAGAGACCACTTAAGAAATTCTACCCTGTAGTCTTGCAAATTATTCTTTACTGGCAGAGCCACATGCTATAGGCAAATTAACTAAAGACTATGGATAAGATTATAGTCTGGTTTTTTTCTTGAATAATTTCACCTTTAACCAGCAGGGGAGGGGGAGCATAAAGTATTTGTGGTTTAGTTTGCTTTGTTGACCGGAAAGTAATTCGTGGCTCACAGGCAATAACCTCTGAGAGACTTTTGATGTGCCTCCTAAACTGAGCAATCTCTCACCATCACAATGTGCTCTCTCTAAGGCAGCCTGCCCTTTGAGCTCTTCCACAGTGGTTCTCTTCAGTATTTCACCATTTTCTAAATCAGGGGTTCCCAACCTTAGGCCTGTGGGCTGCATCCAGCCCACAGAGCTATTTCATGTGCCCTCCCCCACTCTTCCAAGGGCAGTTGAGAAACAAAATGGCCATCCCTTTGAAGCTGTTGGGACAAAATGACCACCCCCATTGTTCAGGTAGGGCAAAATGGACATCCGACCCGCAAAGCTGACTGACAGAGCGTGACCCAGCTCCTGGCTTGAAAAAGTTGGAAACCCCTAATCTAAATTATGGTTTGGATACAGAAGAATTTCTGACTGGATATGAAATGACTTCTCACCACTAGGAAGGGATACATAGAAAGAGTCTCCTCGAAGATTGTGGTATTAACCATAATCGGGCATACCCTGGGCAACGGTAATCTTTTGCCAGCTAATCTTTCTCACACTAGGACATGCAAAAGGAACTACAAAATGAATTCACCAAAATTCCTTTCCTCGTCTGGCCAAGACACGGAAGAAGAACCACTGGGAAAAGACATTTCTTTTCCACTAGGTATGGTGCCCTCCCAGTTATTGTTTCGAATCATATTGTAGGTGAAGTATTTTGCCAGAGACCTGCTCTTTTGTTGATTGTATTATATATGATTTAATACATTATGTTTATATGATTTAATAAATAGATTGAAATATAAATATGCAAGGCAGCATACAAAGATGGAGAACAAAAGGCCTGTTGGCTAGATGCAGTTCCAAGGCCATATTTGATTCCTTTCAAAACAATTAAAATGTTACTGACTGTACTACCTCTGTAAAAGAGGGTTTATTTGCTCAAATACCTTAGCAATTATTAGCAGTGATCATAATTACATAAACAATGGAATGCTAAGAGAAAGAGAAGTTCCACAATAGCTTTTTGAAAGTACTGTAAGTTAATAATTAATACTGCCAGCAACAAATATGAATATACAGATAGGAATCAAGAGACTGAGATCAGTAATGCTTAGGAGGGTATCTTGACACCTTCAGCTTATGAACAAACTTCATTATTTACTACCGAAATATACTTATAAATCAGTTGCCCAGGCCTTGTGTTCCAATAGTTTCTGATAGTCACATTAGATCAAAAGTGCCTGCTATAAATGATTCAATTTCTCTCTTATTTTAATCACCAGTAAATGTCAGCATTTTCCAAGCAGGCTGGAAACTGTCCATGTTGTGCGTGCCTCCAGTTAAAAAGCTGATGTCACAGATGATGGAAAAAATGTATGACTGCCAACCTGAAAATCTCTGCCTGTCAGAGTAGATAATATCGGACTAAATAGACAAATAGACTTGATATAACACATGTTCTTAAAATGACTAGGCAATCTGAAGCCCTGAATGTCCATTTTCTCCTTTGCTTTTGTAATTTTTTTTCTATACAGCCAAATTGTACAGTACTTCTCTTTCAATGCACTTACCACTAAACTAATGTGTAAATTGCTATCTCCCTCTGTCTCAAATATACAGAGGCAAAGTTTCTGATATTAAAACATTTATAACTGGGGGCAGCAGGGGAGGGGGATAACATTTTGAAGACCTTAGTAGACTCTCATTGTAGACTCATGGAAGAGTCCTGGGTGGTACTTTGGTTAAACTGCCAAAGTGTTAACTCAGCCTTCCATCCTTTTGAGGTTGGTAAAATGAGTACCCAGCCTGTTGGGGCAAAATGCTAATTAACTTATGATCTGCCAAAAAGTACATTAAGTGCTATGGGGCGGTATATAAGTGTAATTGATATTGCTAGACTGGTACTTGGTTCCACTACTACATGCAGGTTCCTTAGAAAATGCCTGAGTGATGTTCTGAATGCAGATGGCACTCAGCAAAGTTTTCTCTTAACATAACACAGGTCTGCAACCCAAAAACTGAATAGGATTTTTTTACTGTTTCTTATATATTTTTACTTAGTAAAACTGAGAAAAATACTTTAAAAAATCCATCTCGTCAGTTTTCTTGTAAAACATGTGTTTTTAGTTTAATTTAGCATGAAGTTTGCCTTTAACCCAAAATCTGATATCCTATTCTTGATTCTAAAAACCCTATCCAAAATTATTTCTTACTTTCATTTAATATTTATTAGAGCTAGAATCATGAATAATGCAAAGAGAAAATAAAAGGAATGCCCCCCCCCGGGGGCACCGGGGATAGTCAGTGGTGGGCATCAGCAGGTTCGCACCAGTTCGCCAGAACCAGCAGCAGAAATTCTGGCTGGCCGCGCCCATCCAAGTTTTGAAATAAAGTAGTTCTAATTTGGGTGCAGCGCCGGGCTTCACCCTGGCCACGCCCTCCATACCACGCCCACAGCGTGGTAGTAAAAATTTTTTTAGCCCACCACTGGGTGTAATGTAGGTTTAGTAGTGTGAGGAAGCTCAGATGATCATGTCCCATCAGGTTTGTTTGTAGCGATGGGTTGAGCATATTTCAACATGTTCTCTGGGGTATTATAAATGAGTATAAACATACCTACTATCAGATTTGATCATGTTTCAACATGCTAAATAAGTTCAGGATCTTGATTGCTGTATGAGCCACACTCACTTTACATCCTGCGTTCAAATGTTACTGTGCTCGTTTTTAGTTCTGCATTATGGCTCCAAGAGGTTGTGTTATTTCTCCAGACAACTTTTGTTTTATTTGTCATGAACACACTATTAAAAGACAACAAAGAAACATAAGTGATTTTGTGAAGAAAGTGTATTTTGCTTACTTCAAGTTGAAACTTGGGGATCAAGACAAGGCATGGGCTCCTCATAAGGTGTGTATAAGGTGTGAAGAAGATCTTCATTTGTGGTTTAAACGTAAGAAAACCTCATCCTGTTTTGGCATTCCTATGATGTGGCGTGAACAACAAAACCACACTACTAACTGCTATTTTTGTTTGGTAGATGTGAAAGGCTTCAATACAAAAAAATAAATAAAAAGAAGATATCTTACCCAAACCTTAATTCAGCTATTGTCCAATGCTTCATAGCTCTGAAATACCAGTTCCACACCCACCTTCCAGTTTGGATAATATCCTGAGTGATTCGGAGGACAGGGACACATTGCCTTCCCAGGATGAATCTAGCTCAGATTTTTCTGTTGATGAGGTACCTCAACTTTTTTCTCAGTTTGCTCAATGACCTAGTTAGAAATTTAGGCCTTTCCAAAGATTCAGCCAAACTGCTGGGGTCAAGAGTATCAAATAAAAACCTGCTGTCACCTGGAACATCATTTTTGTGGTACAGCCACCAAGAGAAAGAATTCAATCAGTTTTTCTCTAAAGATGGAAATCTCATTTATTGTAGTGATGTTCAAGGGCTAATGATGTGCTTTGAAATAGAATATGATTCATCTGATTGACGCCTATTCATTGATTCATCTAAAACAAGCCTCAAAGCAGTTTTGCTGCATAAGGGAAATACATTTGCATCACTTGTTATAGGACATTCGGTGCATTTGGATGAAAACTATAATGATTTAACTGTGATTCTTGACAAAATCAAATATCAAGAACATTGCTGGATAGTTTGTGGGGACTTGAAAATACTAACCATGTTGTTAGGCCGCAGGCAGGTTAATACAAAATATCCCTGCTTCCTATGTTTGTGGGACAGTTGAGCCAGAGATCTCCATTGGACAAAAACTGACTGGCCACTTAATCCCTGGTGGAAAAAAAACCCCATCATTAATATGACCTTGGTTCCAACAGAAAAGGTTTTATTGCCACCTCTTCATATGGGGAATGTTACAGATATCTGTATTCCAAGTTCCCAAGACAGTCTGAAGCCAAATTGAAAGAGGGATTTTACTGGCCCCAACACACAAAAACTGTTATCCGATCCCCTCTTTTTAGAAACAATGAGAGAAAAAGAAAAGGACGCATGGGACTCTTTCAAAGATGTAGTTCACAAGTTTTTAAGGAATACTAAAGACCATCACTACAAAACCATTGTACAATGCATGTTGAATGCATATAAAGCTCAAGGATGCAAGATGAACTTAAAATTTCATTTCTTACACTCTAATGTCAATTATTTTCCTGAAAACCTGGGAGTCTACAGTGAAGAGCAGGGTGAAAGATTTCACTAGGATGTCCATGATATCGAGATACACTACCAAGGAAGATGGAATGTCAATATGCTAGCTGACTACTGTTGGATGCTCAAACGGGAAACAGAAAATGGAAAGTGAAAGCGTGTTCGGAGGAGCATAAAGTAGTAGAAGAAAAGGTTTCACAGACAAAAACAGTGAACACGGAATGTTAAGCATACATTATGAAGAAATTGTTTGTTTAATTATAAGAAATGATGTTTAGTTTATTATAATAAAATAGTGATTTTCTCTTATGCTTTTTAAATGCAAAACCCTCATATTTTGCAAAAAAAAACAAAAAAAAAAACAACCTGTATGTGATGGGTGTGTGTGTGTGGATTGAGCTAATTTTTGGATCCAGCACACTAGAAAACAGAAAAATTACCAAAAATATCTTATGCAGCTGTTGTTGTTCGGTTTTTGCAAACCTGTGTACAGTAATTCATCATTCCTCAAACTTTGCAGGTGTTTATGTGTCTATGTAGGAGATTGACATAACAAAAGCACTGTCATGTTTGAAATTATTAAAATAAGAAACTATATTGCAAACTAGGAAAGGATGGAGATCAGTCTGAATGCAGTAGTCCTAATACACCGACATACACCCACACATCAAAAGTGCCTCTGGGCATGCATTTTCTTGATTTGCTAGACACCAAGAATGTTAGAAAATGTCCCATTAAGGCAGTCAAGGCTTTAAAATCCCTCACCTCACCAAAATTGAGCTCCCCCTAATTACTGATATTGACCTAGTACTCTAGTGCTAAGCTTTCTTCATCTGAACCTTTGCCAATTCCCTTTTCCCTTAAGGGCTGCAGCAAGGGAAAACAGTCAGGGCTCTAAAATGTGCACACGCACACGCACACTTGGAATTCCCTCCCACTTCTGCTCCCTATTGGCAGGATTAGTGCCTTGGCTCTCTGTCTCCATCTGAACAGTAATATCTTTTATCTTGATAAAGAGAGACATCCCTATCAACCAAGCAATAATTTGAAAGGCTGCTCTAACACTAATCTCAAATGATGTAATAGTAATAAAAAAGAGGATTCCCCAGGGAGGAAAAACATGGGGATTTCTTCCAGTCCTGAAGACCACACCACAACTGCCTACATTACCAAAACACCTCCTACAGAAATGTTCTCCATCTTTTAAAGGACCACATGGAGGAAAAGCCTGATCAAATTGGTCCAACATAAAAAACTATAAGCCCCCCAGCAGCAGAAAAATAATCCTTTGCATCATGTGGTCAGTAAAAAATAAATTAAATTAACCCTTTTATAAGTGGAGCAAATCCCATGGTGTTTGATAGTATAATTGGGATTTAAGTAATGTTCCTCAGATCACAGCTGAAAAGATATTGAGGTTTAGTATTTTAGTTGCACTAGCACTGTCAGCATCTCATCCATTCTGTATCTTCAGTAGCCTATTTTATTATTTTCAAATCTGCTGATTCCTTTTGATTAGCAGCCTCATGGATTTTATGTAAGTCTTTTCCCTTGCCTGCCCAGATGCCAAATATTCAACTACAGCTGTTACTAAAGCTTCTTTTCAAAGAAAGGCCTCCCTCTTGTGGCATTTCTTGTTGGCATATTTAAAAAGGAAAGTTTGATCTGGTATTTGGAATCTTCTACATTCTGCAGTGCAATGATGCACATTTCTTTTTTGTCCCATGATCTTGGCCACATACATAGGAGTTGGGCTATGCTTGAACCTTAGCCCCATCACAATGACCCTAATCAAAACAAGATCATTCTGCTTTTCGACTGCAGACGGTGCACTATAAACTTGCTCTACTCCTTCCACAACCCTCAATCAGGATTGCTGCTTCCCCATCAATACATTCCAGGTGTGCTCCAAAATGAAGGCTGTTAGGGAAGGGCAAGCCTATATGGCCTTGGGGTGGCCTTGCAGGTTGTGTATACCTGCTATAAGGATCAAATGTGCAGATCAGTGGGGACCACTCCTTGATTCCTTTTATCAAGTAGCATTTCTATTTTCAGAGAAACAAGGATCTGTCACAGCCTTTTAAAGATCCCAGTGTCACTTCTCTGCAGCTTGTATCAAAGGATATAATGGACAAACAAGATAATCAAGTTCTCTTGCTTCTTCCAGTGCCAATTAGCAATGTCTAGTGGCTGCTTTGAACCGATGATTTGCTTAGTCCAGAGGTTCTCAACCTTTTGAAGTCGGGGGTTGGGTCGGGGGCTGCCTCAGTTGGCAGATCAAACTGGTGGTCCAGCCGCTGGAATTGGCTTCAGACTCATTTACGGCTATTGTAAATGTGTTTACTACAGCCGTAAATGAGTCCACGGCCAATTCCGATGGTGGCTGGAGCGAGGGCGTAGGCCGGTTGATTTGGTGCCATGGGCCGGATCAGGCACATGGGCTGTAGGTTGGAAACCCCTGGCTTAGTTCCTTAATTTAAGTTTCTTCCATACTATCCTCAAAGTACTTTTGGCACTGTTGTCAACTTCCATATGTTAATTGAGGGAAAGAAGCAGAGTGGATAGAAAACACAGAGACTTTCTAATTATGATTATGTAAAATCTTTTTTATTGCTTTTCACAGCTGAATTCAGTAATTCTTCCCTCTTTGGGTTCATGCCACAATACAATGCAAAAGGAATTCCAGCAAACTCATTCATGCTTTCTCTTCTATTTCCGCCTGACTGATCCATTAGTTTTCACTCAAAGAGCAATGATAATAATTACACATTTTTGTCAAATTAATGAGTCAGTCCAACAATTCTTCACCCCAGCCATGCTACTTCAATCATGATGGAGATGAGAGACTTTTTCTGATCAATGTGCTTTCCCCTGATTTACTTTCTCAGGCTCCAAAGACTAACCTACACATCAAGCAGTAACAGATGTATTTTGGGACTAAACCATAATGCAAAAATAATGCATGATTATGACATTGATTACACGAAGGCTTTTGATTGTGTCGACCACAACAAAATGTGGCAAATAATTAAGGAGATGGGAATACCAGAACACCTTATATGCCTCATGAGAAATCTGTACATGAATCAAGAAGCAACAGTTAGGACAGAAAATGGAATGACGGAGTGGTTTGGAATAGGAAAAGGAGTAAGACAAGGCTGCATTTTGTCACCCTGCTTATTCAATTTATACACAGAGCACATAATGCGCAATGCAGGAATGGAGGAATCACAATTTGGGATCAAAATTGCTGGAAGAAACATCAACAATTTGAGATATGCAGATGATACCACCCTCATGGCAGAAAGTGAGGAGGACCTAAAGAAGCTCCTAATTAGGTTGAAAGAAGAAAGTGAAAAAGCTGGCTTGAGACTCAATATCAAGAAAACCAAGATCATGGCAACAGGCCCTATCAGTCCCTGGAAAATAGATGGGGAAGAAGTAGAAGCAGTGACAGATTTTACTTTCTTAGGATCTAAGCTCACTGCAGATGGTGATTGCAGCCATGAAATAAAAAGGCGACTGATTCTTGGGAGGCAAGCGATGAGAAACCTGGGGAGCATAGTGAAAAGTAGAGACATCACATTGAAAACAAAAATTCGCATAGTCAAGGCAATGGTATTCCCTGTTGCAATGTATGGTTGCGAGAGTTGGACCATTAGGAAAGCTGAACGGAGAAGAATAGACGCCTTTGAGATGTGGTGTTGGAGGAGAGTTTTGAGAGTCCCATGGACAGCGAGGAGAACAAATAGGTCAATCTTAGAAGAAATCATCCCTGACTGTTCCTTAGAAGGTCAAATAATAAAGATGAGGCTAAGGTACTTTGGACATCAAATGAGAAGAGAGGATTCACTTGAGAAAGCTTTGATGCTTGGAAGGGTCGAGGGCAAAAGAAGAAGGGGACGGCCCAAGATGAGATGGCTAGATGGTATCGTGGAGACAATGGGCACAGAGCTGAGCGAATTGAGGGGGATGGTGGAGGACAGGAGTGCCTGGCGGTCAGTGGTCCATGGGGTCGCAGAGGGTCGGAATCGACTGTGCGACTGAACAACAAAAATGAAGGCACATGAAGCAGCCACCTAACACAAGCCAAATTCCTGGGTGGCAGAGTATCATGTAACCTAGAGGTGGGGAACCTGTGACCTTGAGGGGAGCCTGGCCCCCTGAGAACAGAAGTTCCAGAACACATGGAGGACTAGCCTATTTACTCTAGTCAAGGTTTCTCAACCTTGGGCCTCTAGGTCAGACTTCCTCAACCTTGGCCCTCCAGGTGTTCTTGAACTTCAATTCCCAGAAGCCCTGATCAGCAGGAGTGCTAACTTGAGCTTCTGGTAATTGAAGTTGAAGAACAGCTGAAGGGTCAAGGTTGAGGATGCCTGCTCTAGGTGTACTGTATATAATTGAGTATAAGTCAATCCAAATATAAGTCAAGGTACCTAATTTGGACCTCTAAAACTAGGAAAATAGATTGACCCAAGTATAAGTCGGGGTGGAAAATGCAGCAGCTGCTAGTGAGTTCCAATAAAACATTAAAATACAGTAAAATTAATTAAACCTTTGTGTGGGCATGTTTTTGAGTGTTTACAGTAGTTACTTCTTTTTTAAAATTATATTTGCATCACCAACCAGTGGTGGTGCTGCAGGGGAATGGGTGGCCAGGCCAATTGCACTGAGGCAGGAAGCGATGTTCTAGCCTAGCCTCTTGCTCTCCCTGCAACCAGGAACCATGGCTTCCCCCTCCATTTTGACTACATGGAACAGGGACAAAGGCAAGAAAGGTAAGTGAACCCCTGTCTTTTTATGCACAGGTTTGGTTTCCCACAGAAATGCATTGGGAACATACAAACAGAAAAGCTTTAGAATACAAGAAATTGATTTCCAATGCATTTTAATGGAAAAAAATCGTGTTTTGTGCCCTCTTGTGGCCACCTGTGGTAATGGCCTGTTGAACATATGTTTTTCTTTCTCCTCTCATGAAGCCGAACTGCACCAAATCCAGCACGGTTTGGGACTCTCATGGTTGTTGACCCGTGTATAAGTTGAGTCACCTTTTCGGACCTCATTTTGGGGGCTAAAAAACTCAACTTAAAAGTATATATGGTACTTGGATTTCAATTCCCAGAAGCCTAGGCTCCTCTCAAGGTTGCAGGTTCCCCATCCCAGTTGTATAGAATATACCCAAGCAAACAAGGAATGTACCTGAATTGTAACAACAGTGGGAGACAAAGAGGTACAAGTACCAAATCTGAGGACTGAGAGATAAACATACAAGCTGTATGTAACCTTCAAGAAATAAAAGGGCATTCTTCTTTCTTATAATTGTGCTCAAAGCCTTCAGAATGGCAAGAGAACCTTTTGAGGGATATTTTACGGATTTATTTTTAAAACTGATGTTTATTGTCCTGTGAATTCTGTGCTTTCAAATGAACAAGCATGCCAGGATTATAAAGTGCCTCAAGTGGAGTGCCCTAGTGGGCAAAGTTCAAGAAGAGAGTTTTTTAGAGTCTTAGCAGAGACAATAAACTACTACTGTTTATTTTAGCACAAAGTTGATACACAATACCTAACTAATCCAAGTTTCTGAGTGTTAGCGCAGGACCTTCTCTCAACTTCAGCAGCATGCAAATTAGTTTGCTTTGTTTAGTGATTGTCTTTGGGACTTAAGCCTGGGATGCTTCTGAAATTTGATTTCATAACCCCAGAGTACTGCCTCAGTTACTTAATTCCAACAGTTACTTAACTCTTTCAGCTTAAATTGAGGGCTATCTATTAACAGTTGTTTTTGGCCTTAGATATCAAGTATTAAAATATTTGCCTTGTCTGGAAGAGTTACAGTATTTGTAAAATAAGGAAATAAGCTTCTGCCTTAACATGACATTTCACCCTCAGACATACAGCATCCAAGTTACTATTTAGGAGAATAAATAATTAGTAATGTTGTTTAAAACTAAAGATCCACGTTGATGATATGTTACACTTATTTACCACTTCTCTTTAATTACAACTTTCCCCCCATTTATGACTTTTATCAGAATACACAAATAATTTATTAGTGAAAAGTAAGCATTTCAGTACAACATTTTGGTGTAGATACTAAAGTGACATTAAGAATTATGAATGCTGAAAAAGAGTAATAAAAACATTAGAAAAACAATTTTTTTCTAGTGAACACATTGTATCTTTCAGAAAATCAATAGTCATTTCAAGACTGATTTGCCAGATTACATTTAATCATAAAGAATTCAATTTGATTAAGTAAATAGTCCTTTACTCAATAAAAAGGCCTTCTGATTCGGTTTACGACCTAAAAAGTTTTGAAGCATATCCATCCCATCTAATGAGCCTCCAGGCTTCAAGATAAGATTTCTGTATTTCATTCCAGCCTAAAAGAAAATAAATTTGGTAGGTTAATATTTTATGTTTATGTGACTTCTAAATCAACAACCAAGACTTAGGAATCTTGCATGTAATATTTACATAGCCTTGAAACAGAGCTGACAGGATTATGCTCGTCTTACTACAACTAATGTTCTTTCCAATATAACCTAAATTACACCATTCCTCAAAAGCTCTTCCTTTTGACTATACAGTCTGTCCGAAGGCTCCTACATTTGTTAAGCTCGCACACAACCAATAAGTGTGTTTCTTGAAGAGATCAAGAAATAGAAAAAGGTCAATGTCTATCAGACACTCCAAAATGAACACAACCTAAATCTTTTTATCACAACCTGGATTCCCTTCATGGCTGTTTTAACTTATCTTTTTTCATCTGAATCACTGTTGTGTTATTCGATTTGCATCTCATTATACGTTGTTTAAGGGACCACTGTGATTTAGTGGTTAAGAATGACTTACTAATTCTTTGCTGAGCGGCAGATCAGCAGTTCAAGATGCAAGCACTGCATGATGGAGTGAGTATCTGTTGTCTATCCCAGCTCCTACCAACCTAGCAGTTCGAAAGCAAGAAATTACAAGTAGATAAACAAGTTCCACTTTGGCTGGAAGGATAACAGTGTTCCGTGCACTCCGAAGTCTAGTCATGCCTGCCACATGACCACGGAAATGTCTGCAGACACAGAGAGTGCTGGGTCATTGGCTGTATTTTTCCTCTATATACTCACTTTATATCACTCATCATATTCATTTGAAGTATCACTTCTTGCTTTGAAACACTTGCAATTTGGTGCTCACTTTTTATTTTACACTCGTGAGCCCTAAGTTCCCCTGGTGGCCATTATTTTGGTTAAACAAAATATTACATTTGATGTCTAATGCTGCCAAACCACCACCACCCCTCTTTTTTGGGTGGCATTTTATCTTTGGAATTAATTCAGTGTCCTCTTATCTCTCCTTAAACTAAGCATCTCACGTCTTATCTGTTCCAACATGTTTTTCTCAATTAATTGAAGCATTTAAAATGGTTTCTCTTTCCTTCATTATTTTCCCTTACCATCTTCTCTTCCTTATAAATCTATTGCAATTTAAGATAACACAGCTAAAAAAAAATATTTTTTTTCCTGGCATGAGCTTTTGCAGTTGTTTTATACTAATTTCAGGATGCTGATTACAAATATCTCAGATTTGCTCTATCACATCACATTTTTATGCTATTGGCCAACCCAATTGTCATTCCTGACTGCATGTTGGTGCGAGTCAGTTATAGAATTACAGTGATAAAATTAGTGATTATAATGTGATGTTATGTAGATAACCTTATTTATGTATATATTTTAGTGCAGTTTGTGATATAACAATGGACACAACATCGGAAAGAAGGAAATGTCGTAATGACGCAGATATCTTCTGTTACATCTGTGGCAGCTTCACCTTGCGGGATCAAAAGCGCAGCATCACTACCTTTGTCAAGAGGGTGTATCTTGCCTACTTTAAAGTACCACTGGGAGACCAAGACAAACGTTGGGCTCCTCATACAGTGTGCAAAACCTGTGTCAAAACATTGCGATCATGGTATAAAGGAATGAATTCTAAGCTGAAGTTTGGTGTGACGATGGTTTGGAGAGAACCAAGGAACCATGTGAATGACTGCTACTTTTGCCTTGTCAATATCAAAAGTTTCAATAAAAAGAACAGACACCACATACAATACCCCGATATCTCGTCTGCCAAATGACCAGTTGGGGCACTGAGGAAATATCTGTGCCTGTATATACAGAGCTACCAGAGACTGATGTTGAATCCTACAGTTCATCCAGTTCTACTACACATGATGAGGATAATGATGCTCCAACCTATACGCCATCTGATGCAGATTCTGTTAGTCTGTTTACTCAAACTGAATTGAATGATCTGGTAAGAGATTTGTATTTGCCAAAGCAGTATGCAGAATTGTTGGTTTCCAGGCTGAAAGAGAAAGGACTACTCAGACCTGGCACTAGTGTCTCCTTTTATCGTAACAGAGAAGCAGCACTGCGAAAGTACTTCCAATCGGATGGTCCACTTGTTTATTGTAATGATGTTAAAGGGCTTCTTCTCCATATAGGACTGCCCACATATGATTCCAGTGAATGGAGACTTTTTATTGATAGTAGTAAAAGGAGTTTAAAACGTGTGTTATTGCACAACGGAAATATATTTGGTTCAATCCCAATAGGATACTCCGTACAAATGAAAGAAGAGTATGGCAATATGAAGATAATTCTGAATAGCACACATCATGGATGGGTGATCTGTGTTGATTTGAAAATGGTAAATCTTTTGCTGGGCCAGCAAGGAGGTTACACCAAATACCCTTGTTTCCTTTGCTATTGGGACAGTAGGGCTACAGTAAAACACTAGGTGGAAAAGACCTGGCCACCAAGAATCATTTTGACGCCTGGTGACAAGAACATTACGAATGAGCCTCTGGTTGATAGGAATAAAATTGTATTACCTCTACTGTACATAAAACTTGGGTTAATGAAGCAATTCGTCAAAGCCCTAAATCACACTGGAAACTGCTTCAGCTATATATGTACAACCTTTCCAGGTCTCAGCATGGAGAAGAAAAAGGCAGGAATATTTGATGGCCCTCAAATTAGAATTCTCATCAGGGATCCACATTTTATTCCAACAATGACAGCGGCAGAGGCTAGAGCTTGGAATGCATTCACCAATGTTGTTCGGAATTTCCTTGGCAACAAGAAAGCGGACAAGTATCGAAAGATTGTGGAAGAGCTGCTCTTGAGTTTCCAAGCACTTGGATGTAGAATGAGTGTCAAGATTCACTATTTACGTAGTCACTTGGCCAACTTTCCCGAGAACTTGGGTGACGTGAGCGAAGAGCACGGTGAACGTTTTCATCAAGACATTCAAGTAATGGAAGAACGTTACCAAGGCCGATAGAACACCAACATGATGGCAGATTACTGTTGGTCCTTGATGAGGGACATTACACACGTTAAACATCACAGAGCGTCCAAGAAAAGGTCGTTCATGGTGATGTAAGGTCAATATTGTCAATTTACCTTTTTGTACATATTTTCATATCTTAACGTTTCAATTCTTACATGTTAATATGCTTTCACTCTCAACTTTGTGCTTCAGTTCATAATTATATATGTTTGTTCAATAAAGTATTGCATATTGGATGTTATTTTATTAGGTCCGTATGTCTGTTTAGCTCGATGAATATGATAAATTTGCTGTTCGTAGGTATTTTGCAATATTTGAGATCTCAAAAACCTGATGTGCTAGGAAAAAAACAGATGCCAGATTCGGAATCAGCACCTCAAAATTACCTTAGAATCGTTAGAGTACCTCATGCCAGAAAAATTGTGTTGACCAGTGTAATAAGCCTTCAGACCACAACCTTTATGCTGTATGCTTTAGAAATTCTATGTCATTTCCCCACCTGATTCTAATTTTTTCATTCTTTTTTATTCTAACTTTATACTGTGTATTACGGGTAAAAGTAACATTTACTGTTATTATGGCTTCCAATTCCCACAAGGTTAAATTGACTTTTCTCTTTTAAGTGTGGACCGACCAGTTCAAGAATTCAACAATATTATTTTCTTACACTTGCCTCTGTAGCCATCATTTCTTGTTTTCCAACGAAGCCACTTCCTGCACACCTAAGTGTTGTTCAGTTTCTAGTCATTTAGGTCAAAATTCAACTAGAAAGAAGCATCAGTGAATGCAATCAAGCAGCAGTTTTTCCTCCAGCTTTGGATCTCCTTTCTGTGGTCAGTTGTTTATGTGATATATTTCTATCTCTCTATATCAGGGGTGCCCAAACATTTGTGCCGGGGGCCACACCAGAGTAGCTGAACGGGCTTGATTACACCCCTGGAACAGGGTGTGTTCCTGCATGTGAATCCATATTTACTTCCTAGTTTGGTGCAGACGGTTCTGCGCATTCACGAGCATGTTTGCACCAAACCAGGGAGTGAATACGTACATTTCTGTGCATGCGTGAGGACATTGACGCCAAACCAGGAAATATTCACTTCCTGGTTTGATGAGGGTGTCGCGGGCCTGATGGAATGGCTTTGGGGGCTGTATCTGGCTTATGGGCTGTAGTTTGGGCACACCTGCTCTATATGAAAAGGGTCACTTTGTTAATTATACCTATATCGCTATCCAATATTGTACATGTTCAGCTAAATCAGCTTACAATAATTGTAAATACTATATTAAAAACAGTAGGTCAACAAGTTAAAATACAGTAAAATGGTGTCAGAAGATTCCATGGGCTGCCAGAAAGACAGAAATGGGGGCTTGAGTAAATAAAGCCTGAAATATCTTTTGAAGCAAAAATGCGTCAATGAAGTTAGAGTATTTTGGACACATCCTGACAAAATAAGACTTGCTGGAAAAGACAATAAAGCTGGGAAACACTGAAGGCAGCAGGAAAAGAGAAAGATGGAATATGAGATGCATTGACTTAATTAAAAGAAGCCACAGCATAAAATTTGCAAGACCTAAGCAGAGCTATTAATAACAGCAGCTGTTGAAGGTCAATAAAATATAACGTAACCAAAAGCAACTTAACAGCATAAAATAAAGCAAAACCTATGTTCATGCAGTATTACATAACTACCATATGCCGGTGTATAAGACGACTAGGCGTATAAGAAAACCCCCCAACATTTCCACTCAAAATATAGTGTTTTTATATACTTGCCGTATAAGACTACCCCCTCTTCCGCACACCTTCCACACACCAAATAAAACATAAAATATCAGATTTGATTTCAACAGCTCCCTGTGGCCGGCACTAGTGCGCATATGCGAGCTCTGCGTAGACAAAGGGCAGGGCGGAGCACCGCTGCTTCCCACTGAGCAGAACGGGCCGGTCACGCCGAAAAGGCTGGCACCCCTGTCTCGCTGCTGATGCTCACCACAGCCACACTGGATACCGCACAATACTGGATGATTTGTAGAATGAGGTGGGTGGGCATCGGGAGGCCACTATGGGCACCAGGCGGGCATCGGGAGGCCACTATGGGCAGCGATGTCTATCCCAACTGAAGTGCACCCGGCGTATAAGACGACCCCCCCCCAACTTGGTGGCATGTTTTTCAGGGGAGAAAAGTAGTCTTATACGCCAACATATACAGTACAGTAATACCTCGGATAATGCTAAGACTTGGTTCCACAAGTCTTGGTGTTATCTGATTTTTAGTGTTATCTGATCCATGTTAAAATCCTATGGGATGGATCGGATAACGCTAAAGCTCCATAGAGATACATTGTAACCACACAGGCTTTAGCGGTTGTTATCCGATCCATCCCATAGGACCTTAACGTTATTCGATCCAATTCTCTTCCCCAGATTACTTAACATTACGCGATTTTAGCGTTATCTGAGGTAAACGTTATCCGAGGTATTACTGTACCTTTAATTTGACACAAATATGACAGAAAAACCTTTGTATTCACATTTCTTAGATATTCTCTGCCCAGTAAATTTATTTTGTGGGAAACTCTGCAAAGTTGCCTACCTTTGGATTCATTATTCCTTCTTGTTTAAAGCAGTTGTAAAAAATATCCACAGAAGAAACTTCACTCCACAAGTATCCATAGTATTGGGCATCATATCCACTTGCCAAGTGGCCAAAGGTAGCTGGCATATTTGTACCTTAAAAAGCAGCAGGCAAAAACAAAGCAAAACAAAACAGAACAAACCATGGCATACACTAATAATATCTAGCAAAGGAGTCTGAAAGCATCAATATAATAGCATCTAATGCCAAAGAAGTTTGGGCACACTCAGGACCAACATGATTGACACAGTGGCATTTACACACCTCTATACTTCTTGGAGCAAGGATTGGGAATGAAAAACTAGAACATCCATCATATTTAATCATCAGCCACACTGGCTGCTGACTGTGGAAACTGGATTCAATAATATCTGAATATGTGTAAGGCTTTCTTTCATGTCTTAATGGAAGGGCAGATGTAAAAAGTAAATGCAATACTCATAAAAAGTAGCTGACAACGTTAGTCTTTCCATATGCTGAATCCATTCGAAATGGATTCAGAATCTTCTAAGTGAACAAAAGGTAGATAGACCAGACCAGATGGAGTCAGCTTAGGCCCGTGATGGCGAACCTTGGCACTCCAGATGTTCTTGGACTTCAATTCCCAGAAGCCCCTGTGAATCCACACGAATGGGACACATTTTACTTCCACTTCCAGGAGTGACGAGGGTGGCGCGAGCCGGATGAATCGCAGTAAACCCATTTGTGTGGATTCACAGGGGCTTCTTGGAATTGAACCCTAAGAACATCTGGAGTGCCAAGGTTCGCCATCATGGGCTTAGGCAATAATAGGAAACAGAGAAAGTAAAAAGGGCCTTCCTTTGACTCTAGCTAAAGAACTTCATGGTCTTCCTCTTATACTAGAGAACTTCATGGGTTTCAATCAATGGTGGGAATAAATTTTTTTACTATCTACTCTGTGGACATTGTATAGTGGTCATGGCCAGAGGGAAAGCCCTGTGTTGTGCCCAAATTAGAACTACTTTATTTCAAAACTTGGATGGGCGGGGCTAGCTGGAATGTCTGCTACCGGTTCTGGTGAACTGGGGAAAACCTGCTGAATCCCACCACTGGTTTCAATTGAAAGTAGTGGTAGACAGGCAACTGGGGATAGGCATTTCTAATTCCCATAAAGCTCTGGGAAGGTTGAGAAGCTCTAGCATTATAGTAGAACAAAGGAAGTTGAAATGATGGCTGTCAGATGTAGTCACGCAGTATGGAGAAGAGGATGGAATGTATGTCACTGCTGATTAGGCATGCTGGTGTAAATGGGCCCCAATAGCCACCAAAGAATATGAGATGTCAACAACAGAACTCATGGCTATCCTCAGATTACAGCCAACTAGATATTATGCCTTGCCCAAACCAGACACTCTTTGGTTCTTCTCTTCTGGGTGTGGTTTGCCAGAACAGAAACAGGCAAACTGCTGGCCAAAGTGGAGAGAAAGAGTTGCACTCCTTCTAATGGTCTGTTAAAAGTTGTTTAAAGCTTGATAAGTTACATTCAATGGTGCCTTTGCTTCTGTTATAAAATTGGATGAAGCAGTTTTCAGCAAAAATAGGCCTGCACAGAACCCAGTGGCGTAGCGTGGGGGGCGGGGCGGGGCGGGGGGGGGGGGGCGGATGCCCCGGGCAGCGCCTTTCAGGGGGCGGCAAAATGTCCCCTCCCCACCCTTTTGCTGGCGAGCGCCCCACGTGCGCTTCGCCGCTTGCCACACACCTCCGTCCGCTCACACCTCCGTCCGCTCGCCCGCCCGGCTGGCCGTCGGGGGCTCTCCGCCGCCTGTTGCCCCTGGCAGCGGCTTTCAGGGGGAGGCAAAATGTCCCCTCCCCACCCTTTTGCTGGCGAGGAGGAGAAAAAGGGGTTTTTTTTAGGCGGACAATTCAAGGAGGCTCCTTGAATTGTCCGCCTAAAAAAACACCCTTTTTCTCCTCCTCGCCAGCAAAAGGGTGGGGAGGGAAGGAGGGGCACGCCCGGTCGCCCGCCCAGCTGGCCGTCGGGGGCTCTCCTGGCGGGCGGCCCGCGTGCGCGCGGACGCTGCTCGCCTCCGCCCGCCCAGCCACCCACCCAACTTGCTGTGAGACGGGGCGCTCGTCGGGGGTGGGTGGCGCCGTGGCGGGGAGCCCCTGGGGGCTGGCTGGGCAGGAGGAGGTGGGCAGCGTGCGCGCGCACGCGGGCCGCCCGCCAGGAGAGCCCCCGACCAACAGCCAGCCCGGCGGGCGGGCGGGCCCCTCCTTGAATTGTCCGCCTAAAAAAAAACACTTTTTCTCCTCCTCGCCAGCAAAAGGGTGGGGAGGGGACATTTTGCCGCCCCCTGAAAGCCGCTGCCAGGGGCAACAGGCGGCGGAGAGCCCCTGACGGCCAGCCGGGCGGGCGAGCGGACGGAGGTGTGAGCGGACGGAGGTGTGTGGTGGGCGAGCGGACGGAGGTGTGTGGCGCGCGCGCGTGCGCCCCGCTAGTCAGCAGGGGGCCGGCTTCTACCTGGGTCGGGGGGAGGGGGCGGCGGCAGCGGCGAGCTGGGGGCGGCGGCGGCGAGTTTGTTCTTCGCCCCAGGCGGCTGAAGACTGCGCGACGCCACTGACAGAACCTCTTTCTATCTGACTAATTAACCCTCTATATCTCTTAGTGCCACATCTCATCATGTTCTAGAGCAGTGTTTCCCAACAATTGTTTTTGGACTTCAATTCCCAGAAGCCTAAGTCAATTCCGCAAAGCACTGATCAGCCAATGTCCTGACCTGTCCCCCCCACCCCGGTTTTGAACCACTGTTCTAGAGGATCTCCCAACCATGTAGAATAGGCTTGCAAGGGGTATAGAGATAAAATGAGTGCAACTTAGCTCAAAGAATGCTGGATTGCACCCAGTGTATCCAGGCCTTCTGTTTAAAGGAGGGTGGAAAGTAAACTAATAAAGAATGCCAAAATACACTATCCCATATTAAATCATTCCTTTCACTGTTTGAAATAACATTTTAATTTTTAAGACAGATGCCTATAAAAATAACAGGAAAATATAGAGAGGTAGTTAAGGTTCTATACCAGGAGTTGCAGGTATCCCCAAAATTTCATCACAGTATTTGGCGTATTCCTCAGAAGGATCAGCAGAAGAGTTTGTATGAACAGATTGATCAACCTTGCTCAAAACAATCTGACGAAGAGTCAAAAGGCCTGGTTAAATAAAAGAGGATCAAAGCAACATTTTGACAAAGCAGAAACTGATGAAAAAGAAAGTCTAATAAAATTGTGCTGCTATTAAATTCCTAACATAGAAAAGAGCATACCAAAGCATTATTAAGTGGCTTTAAGAGAGCACAATGAGATAATACTAATATCAATCCTTGTTTATTATTTACCATCATATCGCTTCTGACTTAACTGCAAACCTCACAGGGTTCTCAAGCTAGATAAGATGTTCAAGGATTGGCCAGCTGTTGACATTCCCCAGTGAGTTTCCATGACTGAGTAAGCATTCGAAGTGAAGAATGCAAAGCTCTAGTCTGACACTTTATTCACTAAACTGCACTCATTTTAAATTTTACATCATATTTACACTGAATATCTTAACCTGATAAATATAGGGCAGAAGCAGGGGACACATAACCTCTAGAACAGTGGTACCCAAACTTTTTTCCTGCAGGCTGGTCCTGCTCCCGACACACAGCTGTGGAGGACAGAGGTGGGCTGCTCCCGCTGCTGACAGTTTTGACATCAGCGCCAGCGGCGATCACACTTTGTCCCAGCTGCTCTGAGCAGCCTCTGGCTTGGCCCCATCCCCTCTAGAGCCTTTGCCAAAGCTGATCACCATGTTGGGAAAATTTTCAGAGCCTCCTGTTTCAAAACCCGCGGCGCTGGAAGGGTAAAGCTGGCACACTACGGTGATGTCATATGGGGCGTGCCAGGGAGCTCTCCTAGTGCTGTGGATTTTGAACCAGAGGAGGCTCCGAAAATTTCCCCAATGCAGCGATCGGTTTTGGCAAAGGCTCCAGAGAGGATGGGACTGAGCAAGAGGCTGCTTGGAGAAGCCAGAACAAAGTGCGATCACCACCACCACCCCTGCTGACATCAGGCAGCGGGGGCGGATGGAGGGGCGGTTTGTAGTGAGCCTGCGGGCCACATTAATGATATGCAGTGGCCGAATTGGGCCCACGGGCCGTAGTTTGGGTGCCCCTGCTCTAGAAATTATAGAACTAAATACCCCAATGGAGTCAATGAGTAGACTGGCAAAATAGGGATGATCACCTTATCCTACAGTGTCATAATTGTTGTGCTAGACCAGGGCTTCTCAACCTTCGGCCTGTGGGCTGGATGTGGCCCATGGCACCAATTCATCCAGCCCACAACCTTGCTCCAGCTGCCACTTATGCCGCCTCAGTCCTTGTCTACAACATCTGCCCTACTACGGATCGCTGTCAGGGACACACCAAGTCAAGCAGAGAAGACAAGGATTGAGGTGGCGGCGGCTAGAGTGAGATCGCAGGCCGGATGAGTTGATGCCATGCAGTAAACCTAAGCAGGGAAGCAGCATGGGGGGAGGAGTGGGGGTGGCTCTGCTGCTGCAGCCACCGGCAGTGTTGGTGGAGTGGCAGGTGCGGGGCCACCCGATCCCCCTGCTGCCACTGATGCCCCCAAAGGTAGCGGCGGCACCAATCTAGCCCACCAACAGTCTGAAGGGGCATGATCTGGCCCCCAGCTTAAAAGGTTGAGGACCCTTGTGCTAGACAGAAAAGAAGTCTATTCTACCACAACTTCTTCTTCTTATGTCCTGTGAATATAATGTCGTGGCCTTTCACAGCATGACACACATACTGCTGATCCAGCTCTGCAAGTCACTTTCTGGTCCTGCACCCTTTTGGCATGCAAAGTCCTCCTCAGCCCCAGGCCAGTATTGATGAAGCTGCTGCCCTCCATCAAGATGGATTCAAGTAGGATTTAACCCAATTGTGGACCATCACTCTTACCTGTGGACTTTGGCACCCAAGGACGTTAGTCCTCAGGGTTGTAATGTTAGTTAACTGCTGCCTGACACTCAGCGTTGAGTCACTGGCAGTATGGTCCACTCTATTACCATAGCAGGATAGTCTGGCTACCACAACTAGAATGGGAAAACACCAGTCTGGCAGAGAAGGAACAGTTTATATTGATTCTTTCCCAGTCGATACAAAATTTACTGACTGATTGAATTTTACTAGCCTGCAACGGAGAGGGTTTACAAATCTGTTCTCTCCTTAATATTTTCTTTCATACACATTAAGCAAAAAATCCTTATACTGTATACAAAATAAAACTGAAGCAAAAACAAGAAAGGGAATACCTGTGTTGGCTAGCCTAGAAGCAACAAGCTTTTCCAAGAGATCATCAGGAATCTGGCTTTCATCTTTATAATGTTTGGCCATTGTTTGTAGCGGTTCTTTTTCCCAAACCCAATTCTCAAACATCTGTGAGGGTACCTCAACAAAGTCTGTTTCCACATTAGTTCCACTAAATCTGGCAAAATCAGTCTACAAAAGATGACATGAAAATGAGAGAGGAGCATATATAGATATTTGTACACAAGACACCACGTGTGTGTGCGCACGCACGCACGCACGCACGCACGCACACACACACAAAGATCACATTTACAAACTCCATTAAATTTTGCAATAACACACAAAGAGAGATTAATGCTAGAGCCACTGCAGTCTTGTGCCCCTATCTTCCAACATTTCTGCCTGATAAACAATACCTGAAAAATCTGATCAAGTCCTAAGAATGAAGACAGCACATCCAAATTAGAGTGTAAAATCCTACTTGCATAAACCAAAAACTTTTACTGAATTTACATCCCCAGCTTTCACACTGAACTGAGATTAAAAGTAATTAACTGAAAGATTAAAACAGATACAGGTGAAAATAATAAAAACATAGCTCAAATAGTGGAAATTCAGTGAATGATTTTGGCCAAAGAAATGGAATTGAAGTCAGCGTGCCAGCTTCATGTATGAAAAAATTTAAGACTTTTCAGATGTCTTACTGCTACATTTTTGAGTGACAAACAACTAGAAACCATGACTGGGCTCTAAAGGTAAAGGCACATTTGATTCCTAGTGAGCTACGGTGGCTCAGTGGTTAAGATGCTCACTTTGTTAGCTGGAAAGCTGGCCAGTCGGCAGTTCGAGACTCTGGTGCTGCATGACAGATTGAGCACCCATCTCTGCCCCAGCTCTTGGGGACATGAAAGGAGCCTCATTTGGGCATTCCCCAAGCAGGGTTTTCCTGCAAAAATCCTTTCAATCCAGAATAATTTCTGACATGAAATTGTTATTATAGCACCATCAAGGCTGGAACAGTGGGTTAGCCTCTAAGTGACAGAATGGCTAAAATCCTGGTACTCAGTGTAATAAATTGCACTAGTGTAGGCTCATGCAATATTGGAGATTTGGTGACTCAAGTGGAACTACTCTAACTGTTAAGGTACACTTAGAGTCAGCCTATTTGAATTAACGGAGGCATTGCCTTATTCATTAACAACTGATTCAATGGGATTACCGTATATACTTGAGTGTAAGTCGGGGTTTTTAGCACCCAAAATGAGGTCCAAAAATGAGACTCGACTTATACTTGGGTCAACGTAAACACTCAAAAACATAGCCACACAAATGTCTACATTAATTAATGTTACCATATTTTCATGTATTTTAATTATTGAAACTCACTAGCAGCTGATGCATTTTCCACTCCCGACTTATCCTTGGGTCAATCTATTTTCCTAGTTTTAGAGGTCTAAATTAGGTACTTCAACTTATATTCGGGACAACTTATAGTAGAGTATATACGGTATTCTAAAGCAATTTACTACACTATGCAAAAGGATTTTGGTCCATGTTTAATAATTTTAGTCATCAAGTATGTTTTTGATGCTAATAGGATCAGACCTTACCAATCACAATTTATGTTAAGAGGAAGTTCTACAAACTAAAACAAAATTCTGCATATGTAACATCAGATCCAGATTTAACATTTTTAAAATGCAACAATTTAATTGAGGAAGAATGGTATTTGACTCCTGATCGCTTTTCTTCTTTGGACACAGATGCTACTTTCACAAGACAGAATAATATAAATTATTATTATGTTTGCAGAATAAGGCCACTACTAACCTGAGCACATATCTGGTGCATTACATGTCCAAACTCATGGAAGTATGTTTTCACCTCATTGTGGCGCAGCAGGGATGGGCGATCCAGCGTTGGCTTTGTGAAGTTGGTTACTAGAGCTGCTACTGACATCATCCTGCTGCCATCAGAAAGCAGGCAGCCGGGCTGGAGACCAAAGCATGCAGCATGACCATACTTTCCATCTCTGAGTAAGAAAACAGCCCCAAACCATACTTTAGCGAATTACGACAAAGAAATATGAGCAACATGCCATTGCTTATACTAGAAAATATCTTATCCTTTTCCTGGAACAGTGAACAACAAGAAAAAGTTTTTCCCTCTTTTATAACAGCACTATACTTGGGATCCAAACATCTTCATCATCAGTCATATAAGTTACAAGCCTATAAAACTTCCTAATGCTCATTATTTTTTTAAAATAGCTGCTTCTAAAGGGAAACTCTTCCATGTGTCAGTTTTCCAGTAAGCCATCCTTAGTCATATAATAATTACAGTAAATGACACAACCTATCCTTTGAAGCATTAGCTTTTCTGTGAAACATTGAGATTTCAGAAATGATGAAAAATTGTAGATTTTGCAACCCGAAGCACAGCATGGACAGGAGTGAGTAGCAATCAAATGCACAATGTTTTTGCCTCAAGTTCAGGTTCCTTGAGTTAATAACACACTGCATGTCATAGACATCTGCCATATTATGCTGCACCATACTTTCTGGAGCTGAACATTCGAGTGGGCAACTTTTCAGTTCTCATAGTTCACTTTCTTCAGAATAATAATCTGTCTTAAAAAGACCCTGCTTCCAGCAGGTTTATGTAGGTCTCAAATATTTAATTATCACGATACTTTCACAACTGCATTCCATACAAAAGGGCTATAATGATATTTAGAGCTCCCTGTCATTAAAAAAAACCCAACAATAGAGCAGGTAGATAGGAAAGTCTGTGCTACATTCCTATGGTAACAATGGGCATCCACAGCAACCTGCAATGAATTAAAACAAAGAAAAAAGTGCTGTAAAATGACTCTGTGTTACATTTTTCAGGGTTCATTCAAAAGTGTCAACCAGCCCTGCTTAGTTTCTGAAACCACACAAGATGCTGTGATGATTAGAAAGAACATGGGGTTTCGGAGTCATAATCATTTTAGGCTTTAAACCTTGCTATCGTACAGATTCTAGTAGTATTGATGCATGAAGTTATGTTGAAACAGCCCACTTGCGTGTGTGGGTGAATGCAAATCATGATGGAGTTCCTGGTACGATTCCTTCCAGGAGGAAGAGTAATAATGTACAACAAGGATAGGGTGACATTCCTATCGATGAAGGGTATTTTCAATTTGCTGACAGCTCCTAATTTGTGAATTTCATTTAAAAAATTTCTAACATAGTAGCTGTATACCATAAAGATTGTTACAATGGCTTATTCTTATTGGCCATAAAATATTTTTTTTAATATTTCTAAATTAAATGGGGATATGGGAACAGAGGTGCTAGAAACAGTTCAAAACAAATTTCCCACCATGCCACCTAGAGAATACAAGGGAAAAATTTAAAGGGCTGTGCAGGCAACACAAGAATAGCCTTGGAGACCACATGTCACCCAAAAGATGATTTCTCCCTTTTCTATTAAAGGAACGACACATGTCACTACTCCACTTCTAGTCCCCATTCTCCCAAGCAACCAGCTGTTCTAACAGCTTCACAATACTCTTCTAAAAATAGACTGGAATCCTACTGATTTATGCATAAAGTGTATGACACTTGCAATGGCAAGCTGCAGGTAACTGAACCTAAGATGCACGTCTGGTCATGCACCCAATCACATCGAGAGGTATCCTGCCACCATGTCTATCAGCTGCATAAAGAACTAAAATGTTCATAAAGAACTAAAATGTTTATCGGATTCATATATTACCCCATTAATACAAGTACAGTACTACTGTGGGTGGCTTGCAGGTTAAAACATTCAATTGAAACAAGGTTCTACTTGGTTAAAGAAACCTTTCAGTAGAACTTTACATGCTCCTTCAACAAATTCAGTGGGACTTATTTTCAAGAAAAAGGTGTATAGAAACAGTCTAAATTTGTTATATTCAATAAAATCTGCACATGAGAGAAAAGGGTTACTCAGGAAAAAACAATACATATGAAGATGATGCATAGGTGGATTACAAAAGTTGTGTCTATTCAGATGATGCACTCTTTTTTATATGAGAGCAAAGAGGAACTTCCAATTTTGAAGTGCTTTCATCAATGCTGATTGCTTTCAGAAATGCTATGGTGAACGCTTTCAACAATTTATATACGGTAAGCACTTGTATTAAAAATCCTTTTAGTAGAGTACAGTAAAACCTCGCATAAAGACTGCCTCGCTTAACAACAAAAACCAACCAAAAACTCACTTAACAAATAAATCGGGTTTCACAATCCCCCACCACCACCAGAAGTGACAATTGGTCACTTACAATGGTGTTTCGCTTAAAGAGCAAACTCGCTTAAAGAGCAATCCTGTGGAATGCATGATGCTCTTTAAGCGAATACTGGGCCCTTATGTGTAGTGGTTAATCTGCAGTACAGCCAAAACTCTATCCACAAATCTGATCCGAATGGGCTCAAGGTTGATTCAGCCTTCCATCCTTCCAAGTTCAGTACCATGAGTACCTAGCATGTTGGAGGTAAAGTGTTAATTTCCCTTATGAACTGCCTAGAGAGTGCTCTACGTGCTATGGGGTAGTATATAAATGTAATTGCTAACTGGAAAGCACCTTTTCAGTAAATCAAAACATTTTTAATAAAAAGAGCAACTGTGCTGTAGCGGCTAGAGAAGGGGTGCCCAAACTTTTTGGGCCATGGTCCAATCATGTGGCTCAAGGACCCGGTCACTAAGGCCCAGGGGCCGGGTGCACCCCCCAATGCCAATTCATCCATTCGGGCACATTTTACTTCTGCTTCCAGGAGCGATGAGGGCTTCGTGGGCCGGATGAATTGGCGTTGGGGGCCGCCCCCGGCCCCTGGGCCTTAGTTTGGGCACCACTGGGCTAGAGACATGGACTTTGCATTGGGAGTACCCACATTCAAATCTTCATTTCACTGCAAAGCTCATTGAGTGATCATGGACAAGCCACCATCTTTCAGCCTAATCATAAGGCTTTCCTTAGGATAAAATGGAAACCACTGCGTAACCCTTCAGGTCCTTGGAAGAAGGACAGAATGTAAATATATTTCTGAAAAGCAAAGCAAAAATAGTAATTTTACCTTGGGTACAGGTCCAAATAAAACTGCCCTAGAATATCTCCTGATGAACTGTCCTTCACAGTGTAAAGTGTAACATTCTCATGCCAAATATGTCCATTATTTTCTTTTTCAAATATGAGTCCCAGAAGTTGCTGGTAAATATTCAGTAGCCCTTCTGTGACTGCGTCAATGGGAAAGTATTCCTTCAGCTTCTCTTGATCTATGGAATACTTGAGCTCCTCCACCTGATTCAGGTAGTAATACAGATCCCAAGCATTAATCTTTCCATCGTATTCAAAGCCTCTGACATCACATTCCTTTTTCTTCAGGTTTAGAATAAATGTTCTCTCTTCCTCACCCAGAAACTTCAGCTTATCACTTAGATCATCTGCAAGAAATAAATGAAAATGGTTTTAAAAAGGACTCATTTAATTCCATATCATGCTGCATTCAACAAAAGAGGGGCATTGCCCTCCTGTCTTGCTTATGAACTGCCACAGCTATTTAGTTGTCCACTGATGGAAACATGTTACTCAGCTGGATGGACTTCTGGTCTGCCAGGTAAAGATCTCCCTTGCTCAAAAGCCAGTTGTCTTCAGTCGGAGCAGTGCTCATATCCATTTTCACCCAAAGAGCCAGTGCTCTCTGCATCTGCAATGTTTCCATTGTCATATGGCAGGCATGACCAGACACTGGAGCACATGGAATGCTGTTACCTTTCCTAGCAAAGCAGTACCTATTTATCCAGCGGTGGGCTCCAAAAAAATTATACCACTGTGGGTGTGGCATGGTGGGCGTGGCCAGGGGAAAGCCCTGCGTTGCACCTAAATTGGGACTTTATTTCCAAACTTGGATGGGCGGGGCCAGCCAGAATTTCTGCTACTGGTTCTGGTGAACTGGTGCGAACCTGCTGATGCCCTTTACTGTATTTATCTACTTGCGATTTCTTGCTTTCGAACTAGTAGGTTGGCAAGAGCTGGGACAGACGATGGGAGCTCACTCTGTCGCACAGCACTCAGGTCTCAGATTGCTGACCTGCCAACTATCTGGTCTTCAAACTCAGAATATTAACCACTAAGTCACTCTGGCTCTCTGGTCTGCTAAATTGCTGAAAATGCTAAATTTAAAAAAATCCTTCATAAAAACCAATTATGTGCTGAAGCCAAAATCTGCAGCCCACAGACAGTATAGCTCATTTATAGTTTTTCTATCAAGTATGACAAATGCTGACAGAAACCAGCAACTACAGAGGGCTACAGTATATTTTGCCATTTTATCCTGCTATGCACTATCATTTTTTTCTTGATAGAAAAATCATTAAATAAAGCTAAGGAGAGTCAGACCATTTATGCTAAGTGATTTCTCTTATAAGAATTTCGTGAGACAGTAACTATGGATGAAATGGGCTAGAAAATAACTCATTTTCTTCCTCCTTTGGTTTTTGAAGACCAAAACCCCACCAATCTCTGTAGGGAGAAAGGAAAGATGTATGTGTGAGAGATAAAGTAAGAGAGGCGACAGACAAGAATGGGGATCTATGGGTGACTTCCCTACTGGCCCTGGTCACAGACATTTTTATCGCCATGCAGCTGGAAGGGACAAAATCACAGCCCACTCCTGATCACAGTGAAAGGAAAAAGAGGACCAAGATAAAGCAAATGTGATTCAACATAAGAAATCAATGCTGATCTGATAAATTGTTTTAGAAAACACCTGAGGTAGTTGTAATGTAATACCCAGCCAATTCTTTCTTAATTAAAGCCTAGCAACTTATTTGCTCAAGGAGCAATGCCATTAAAAACAAAAGAAATGACTTCCTGCAGGATAGTTTACTGTGGTTAAAACTACAGGAGGTCCAGAGTGGGTTTTATTAGAGCACAGCTTTTTTCATATCCAATACAGTACATAGGATAACATGGCCTTGGCTTATTTTATTATCCTTGAATTTCTTGTCCCATAAACATGCTTTAAATTATCTACCCAATAAAACATTTCCTTTTAGAACTTAAGTGGCAGAAGGACCCTCTTTTTTGCACTGGATAAATTTATAACCTGAAAGATTTAGAATTGTTACCTAATTGTTCCTCAAAGCAATTAGAGTTTTAAGTCTTCTTAAATCTCACATACTGCACCTATTATTTTATACTTCTCAAATATACATTCAATTGTAATTACATTTAACAGAATTCTGGTCAATGCAAAATATTTCAACAGTTTCTCTTTGAGCTTATTTTCAAACCAAATGTTTCTTCATGACTCAAGTGATATGTATAATATTTTGATTCGCATAAATAGAAACAGACCTAAGAATGTTGTAACATTGTCTGTGATTTTTGCAGTGTTCAGCTCAAGGACAAAGTTGGCATGTGTGTTGTATCCCAGAAGCTGTGCTAGTTTTGCCCTCAATGGAAGCAGCTGTTGAAGAATTCTAGCATTTTCCTAGGGTGATTAAAAATGGATATTTTCAGCTATTTGGTACAATACAATCAAAGAAACAACCAAAGTTCATTTTCAATTGTTAAAACAGGTACACATATTTCAAACAAAATATGCTCAACGAAGCCCAATGTTAATGTAGCAGTTAAAAAAGCATGCCCTGCAAATTGTAAATCCAATTCCAAGTCCCTACTGGGCTATGAAGCTTTCCTAGTGACCTTCAGCCAGTCATTCTCTTATAATATGGCCACTCTGCAGGGTTAATGTGCAAATAAAGTTGAAATTTAAAAAAACAACAACCCTGAACTCACTGAAGGAGAGGTAGGATAAAAATAAATACTTCTGAGAATATCAAAATGTTTTTTCTTTCCAAGGGTGAAAGTTTCCCTATATTTTATTGTCTGTAAGTTACATTTGTTCTATTTGGCAGTTGCTCAGTGGCAGACTACGTGTTTTGCATTCCAATGGTTTTAGATTCACTTCTTAGCTTTTGGAGGGGAAATCAATTATGTCCCTGTAACAGCAAGGAAGTAGAAACAGTGGAATATGGGTTTTCCCCCATTGTTCCTTCTATGGGAATTTTCACAAAGAACTACTTTTGCCTATTATAAAAAAATGTCTAGGTCAATCTGAAGAATCATACATTTCTCTTTTACTCTCTGGCAAGTTCCCCCATATTACCTATAAATTGGCCAAATTATGTGCTGCTGCTATCATTTGTCACAAATCTTTGATCAGCTAGTCCCTCTACTTTCATTGAGTAAATTTTAATATAACTTTTTTTAAAAAATATATGTTATGTATTGTTTCAAATGTATAATCTGTATGATTAGTTAATTTGATTGGGTGGAGTGGAGACCTCTGTCTGACATCTGCAAAATCACTTGAGATCTTTGACATCTGATCCTATAGTCTTAACAAAGAATGCTGAATCCATTCTATACAAATCAGCTTTTTAAGTTTGCTGTTTTTATCTGCTGTCAAGTTGAAACTAACTTATAACAACTCTAATAGGGCTTTCAAGTGAAGTGAGATATTTAAGGACTTGATTTACCAGTTATACTTCTGTAGTGAGTTTCTATGGCTGAGTAAGAATTCGAACCTAAGCTTTCAGAGTCCTAGTCTGTCATTCTATCCACTACACCACCATGGGTATCCCTTCATAAGTTTACATGCATCATTACAGTATAATACTATGAAATTGACAGTAACATACTTTCTCATCCAACACTATGGATTAATTAATAAAATGAACACAGGGTTTCTATTCTCTTTCATAAATATGGGAGATATGCAGCAGGTTCATTTTGAAGTATGTGTTAGCATATATGGTATACTTTAAATTATAGATAATTCTATGCCAGTGATGGTGAACCTTTTAGAGACCGAGTGCCCAAGGAGGAGTGTGGTCAGGCACCTGCATGCCCACACCCATGTGATGTCGCCGGGGTGCCTCTGTGAAGTCATGTGGGTGCAGCTGGCCCCCATGGGTGTGCCCCCTCTGCGAGTGCTCCCTATCTCCCCCGTGAGTGTCCCCACCTTGCCTCACCCAGGCGCAGCCTCCCAGCCGGGATGTCACTCTCCCCTCTCGGCTCCCCTTTGGTGGAAGGAGAGGGGTGGTGGGGAAGCAGGGTGGGCCTTCCCCGCAATGGTGCATATAACAATAGAAAGGCCTCTGCATGCCACTTCTGGCATGCATACCACAGGTTCACCAACAGGGCTCTATGCTATCCTTTAAATTGTTATCATTTCCTATAATTTTGACAGCTGGTAACATAATTTTAGAATGTGAAATGCAACAAAAGAGCATCATAACTGCCTCAAGACAGCATTTTTTAAAATAAAGAAGTACAAATACTTTACTAGCAACTTATTCTCTGCCCAATAATTAATCATGTGAATTTATGTTCTCTGGTAATTTTTGCCACAAAAAAGTTCCAATTATTTTATGTCCATGCATTAATAACTCCTATGATGTGGATAGCAGTGTTTTTATGACTTGATATTTTGTAATTGTGATTGGGGATCCCCCCCTTTTCTATTGCAATGTCTCTGAAATGTTTTTTGTGATGTGATATTTTGTAATTATGATATATTGCTTGTTAGCAGCCCAGAGTCACTTTGTGAGTGGGGCAGCATGTAAATTGAACAACAACAATTCATCCTATGGAATGTTTAAAAATTGTTTATAAGTATGTAAAATGGAAATACCAGCACACTTTTAAAGCATAAATATTTCCTGCTTTAGTTCATCCTTCTAAATGTTATAGAGTAGTGGTGAACCTATGGCATACGTGCCAGACATGGCACTTCCAGCCCTTTCTCTTGGCATGTGCACTGTCGCTTCCTCCCTCCCCAGTTCAGAGTTCGCCATGCCCCTCTGCCCATCAGTTCAATGGGAACACACACCCCTCCCCCACACAGAGTTCACCCCACACCTCTGTTTGGGCACTTGTTCTCTAAAAGGTTTGCAATCACTGTTATAGAGGATCTTGACCACTTCAATAAGAAAATATAATTGTAAAGTATAGGTAATATTTGTTGACTTTAAATTCTGGGAGGAAAAATCAAACTAATTACATATAAAATTTATTAAAAATATGGTGGGGTAAGCATCTCCTTGTCTTGGCAGACTCTTTATCACATAGTCAATCATACAATTGGTTGTGCAACTTGTCTCACAGCCAGTGCAAGGCTAGACATGTAAAAAGGGGTCTGCTGAAGCTAGGAGCAATTGCCCTTCTGGAACAAAGTCCAGCAGGACATAACCATTAGATGAAGTGATAGAAATACACATTACCGTCTGAGAATCCACAGCACTTGAAGGTATGCATTTTGAAAAATAAATTGACTTTATTTTAACTCAGCCTGTCCCTACAGTCTCAATCTGCTATGTTCTTCTGAAATTAAAGTAAGGAAGGCTATTCAGGCTGATATTATACCTTCAAATGATTATAAAACTGAAAAACAAGGATAAGACTGCATTCTTTTCTGTTAATTCTAATAATTATTTTATTTTTAAAAAATCATCCTGAGTTCCTCATGTCTCAATGGCAATTTATGGCCAGCATCCTTAGTGTTTGCTGCCAGATGGTTTCAAACCAATTGTGGAACTAACACCATAACCAATCACACAATACACATCATGCCAAATAATACAATCACTTTTGTAACATTAATTACACATGTAGATATCCTCAAAAGAACACTGCTTATGTTTTATACATACAGGTACATGTTTGACTGTCAACTAGGCCTCAAAGCTCCTGGATGGTGAAATGGAATTGTTAGAGAGAGGATATGGGAGATTCCACCTGTTAAATATATACCTTATCACTGAGCCGTATCTCTTCACACATCTAATTTGGACAGTACTATCCATATACAGTATATATTGTTATACTTATAGATGGGACAAATCTTTTGTACCTCTTTGCATCTGGTGTTAAAAGAAGCTTCCATTTTTCGTCTAGTGTCAGGAACACAGCATTTTTTCATGACAGGAAAATAGTGAGGGTATTTTAAAGTAACTGTATAATTATTTGTTTCAGTCTTCTCTAAACTACTGATAAAATCATCAGGAAGACCACCTAAGAAATAAAGCACAGAATTTAACAAAATGATATTTTTCACATGTTTTCATTAGAAACACAAAAGGTTTGAGGTGGCTAACATAACTGTTAAATTACTGACCCGTATCGCACTGAAAAGAAACAACTGAGAAATATTTATAACTCTGAAATTTACATCATATGTCCTATGCATTCATAAATAATAAACATTTTATCCATCAATGGTAAAACTAGTCACTCTGCTAACCTGTTAGGGAGAGAAATGTGTTTTAATTTTTTTTTTTACAAATTCTATCAAAATAGCTGAAATCTAGTAATAAATCTCAACAGTAGATTCATTGTATCTATGGAATTTACAAAGGAGTTAAATCCCCAAATTCTCAATGATTTAAAAGGCCAACTCTAGTTGTGATTTACCAATGGATTTCAGCCAGTGATTTGACAGTAGCACGGGTCCCCCCCAATAGAAAAATGGTTCCTAGCTGAGAGAATATATGTAAAAACCAAGAAATAGACTGAATGACTAATCCCATGGGGAAATACAAATTTGGTGGAAATAAGAGTAAAATAGTAGAATAATAAGTGATGAGGTTGATTCACATACAAGGAAATTTTCAAATATACAGGTACTTGGAAAACTGTTATTAGCACAGCACTTAACAATATGGCGGTGTTATTATCCAAATTTTTATATCCCTTCTAAACAGGAGGTCTGAAGCTGATATACTCACTCAGTTCATCTTGAGAAAATATCAGAAAAGTATTATCTTCATTGAGATTTTTGCTGAAGTCTATGCATAACTCACTCAGTTTCTGCTTTATTGTCTTGATTTCCTTAATATTAATATAGAAAAATAACATAATATATAGGTATATTGATATAGATGTGTTAATTAAAAATATTGGATATTATATTAAGCAACTTTCTCTTTGGAAGACACTCTTGGAACAACCAGAAATTTTGCACTGTAAGCTCACTAATCTTAAATATGCACATAAGCAGAGTTTTTTTTAAATGAAATGCAGGAACTAACCAGTGAAAAGCAGTGTCATGCAGGATCTGCAGAGATCCAAATTCAGAACCAGTAACTCAGGAGTCTTGCCAAGTGACTGTGGCTATTTCTCTCAAGCTAACTATTTCACAGATTTGTTGCAAGAACAGAAATGAAAGGACATGTTAACTGGAAGGGCATAAAATTGGATATAGAGTAGTAAGTGGGGTAGAGAAGATCAGATATTATTATTTTCACCATAAATATGAAATGCTTTTGATAGTTTTGGTCTTACCAATTCATAGTTTTGAGGTATTTGTTGACTAAGAAATTTAGAGAAACCTGATAATCAGTGTTACACAGAATTTTTAAGAAACAAAAATATTGCCAAATAAATAAAATAGTTCTGAATTAGTACTTAATACAAAACAATCCCTTAAAAAAATATTTCACCATTCCTCACAACTAGAGTTGGCCATCATAGTATGGTATTGTATTACAGTCAAACCTTGCATAAAGAGCGTTTCGCTTAAAGAGTAACTCGCTTAAAGAGCAGAATTTTCTCTGAATGTTTGTTTCACTTAACAAATAAAACCAACCAAAAACTCACTTAACAAATAAATTGGGGTTTGCAGTACCCCCCACAATTGGTCATTTATAATGGTGTTTCGCTTAAAGAGCAAACCCGCTTAAAGAGCAATCCTGTGGAACGCATTATGCTCTTTAAGCGAGGTACCACTGTATTTTATATTACTATATGTTGTTTTTGTAGATTGAATTTTGTATATTGTATTACTGAGTATTTACTGTATTTATTATTACTGTGTATATGGTTTATTATTACTGTGGTTTATTATTACAGTTGTACCTTGCTTAAAGAGCATAATGTGTCCCACAGGATTGTTCTTTAAATGAGTTTGCTCTTTAAGTGAAACACCATTTTAAGTGACCAATTCTGACTTCGGGGGGGGGGGGGGAGATTGCGGAGCCCAATTTATTTGTTAAGCAAGTTTTTGGTTGTTTTTTGTTGTTAAGCGAGGCAACCATTCAGAGAAAATTCTGCTCTTTTAGCAAGTTACTCTCTAAGCGATGCACTCTTTATGTGAGGTTTTACTGTACTTATTATTATTTACTTTGTAGTTACTGTGCATATTGTTTAATTATTATGTGAGCTGCCCTGAGTCAGGTTCCCTGATTGGGCGGCATATAAGTGTGAAAAATAAAATTAAATTAAATTAAAATTTTACCAATAGCACTACAATCCTATAAATACTTCTGTGAATTAGTCCTACTGAAAAAGTGGAACTTGCTTCTGAACAGACTTAATCAGATTATAAACTTATAATGTAAGTTCATATAGACAAAAAAACTTATTATCGCACACTGTTTATTAAAAAAGTAAATAAATTCTGAATTAAGTTACACTTACATTTTGTACTTCTGCAGAAAGATGAAGGCCATTCCTTTCCCCCATTTTTATTGACTTTTCTAAGTATCTTTTGGCTTCAGGCTTTAATGCTTTAACGTCACACGTTTGCTGAAAAGCAAATACAGTATATAAGTTTGTTTTTTTCATTTTGCAGCAAAATAACAAGAACTTCATCTGTGGTACAGAATGGTTTTAGATTAAGTCCTAATTAAAGAAAACATTCCCATTTCTTTTTAATATCAGAAGAGTATAAAAACAAACTCATTTACACAATGTGGGTTCTGTTCAACAGTGTTTGTTTAATACTAAAATGAATTTCCACTCTTCCTTTCAGAGCCTTCAATCTATTCCACAGATTCTTTGGAGAGAATGGCATGGAGGATGTGGGGGCTGGATGGTAAGGAAAAATCCCACTAAGGAAACATAAGTCCAATTGTATAATGCCAGTAATAATCCTGTGATAAACAGCTTTTACTTCTTAAACAAAAGCATCTTACCTTTGTCTTGTGGATTTTTGCACTCATTTAATAATTAAATTACAAATTCTTCTACATACCAAGAAAGCAAGATTCTTTTTGAAATACATTAATATTGTGCAATTTTTTTTTGCATTTTCAGTAATCCTCCTCATGTAAGCCCTACAATGCAGACCAATGCATTACAGATGGGGGTGAGGTAAAGTGTAGCAAATTGTGTTAAGATCATGTCATGAATTTGTGCCTGAAACTGATTAATTATTGGGAACTAATGTACATTTTAACTGATGTAATCTTTTAAAACTGTGTTGTCTGGTATTAGAACAGGGCTGAAACAGCATTGGTTCCTCTGCTCAATTACCTTCTAAGGGACACTGACAGGGGGAATATGATTCTGTTGGTCCTCTTGGATCTCTCAGAGGCTTTTGATACTGTTGACTACACCACAGTGTTTCCCAAATGATGTTCCGTGGAACACTGGTGGACTTCAACTCCCAGAAACCTAAGTCAGTAAATTGGCTGATCAATGCTTTGGGGAACTGACTTAGCCTTCTGAGAATTGAAGTCCAAAAACCAAAGTTTGGGAAATGCGGGATTATGGTATCCTCCTGGACCAGTTAATGGAGTTGGGGATTGGAGGTTGGGCTTTGCACTGGCTCTGCTCCTTCCTTGAAGACTAAGTCCATATGGTTCAGTACAGGGAAGCTGTTTTAAACTATTAAATTCAGGCATGTAGAATCTCACAGAGGTCTATCATCTCTCAGTGTTTTTTAACATCTATGTGAAGCTACTAGGGGAGATCATCCAAAGAGTTGGAGTGTGCTGTTTACAATTCATATAACACACAACTCTATCTCTTATCATCATCAACATATGATGCTCTTCAGGTGGTGGAATGCTGCCTAGCCATGATAATGGATTAGACAAGGGATAACAGATTAAAATAGAATCCAGACAAGATGGAGATCATGTTGTCGTCTCTGGACAGGTTGGGGGCTAACTGGATGGGACTGCATCCCCCTGAAAGATCAGGTCCATGAAGATGGTACAGAAACCCCAACAAGTACAAAATGTGGCAGCACTGCTGGTGGCAGGGTAGATATGTGACCATATCATATCTCTTTGAGTCCAGCCCACCTGTATTGACTCCCTGCCAGATTTAAGATTTTAATACTTATATATAAAGCCATAAATAGCTTGGGACCTCAGTACCTATCAGAACTTCTTCTCGGGCTAAATAATGCCAGGATCACTAGATCCCTTCAGGCCTCAGGGCTACAGGTTCCTACCCCAAAGGAGACTCAAAGATTTTATTTCAGAAACCAGGCCTTCTTGATGATGGCCACATCAGCCTGGATCTCGTTGCCAGCTGAGTTCTGCCAGGCCCCCTCACTGTTCTTTATTTTATAAACGGGCAAAGGTAGAACTCTACAGGGAGACCTTTAGAGATATTCTGCCCTCCAGATGAATTTTTGTCCACATGTCCTTTAAAGTTTTGTTACAATAAAATGTGTGGGTTTTTTTTAATTAGCAGGATTTAATTTCTCATTTTATGGGTTGGTTGTATACGGCCACCCATCCCATATTTTGTTTTTGTGTTTACATTTTATCTATAAGCTGCCCAAATTAGCTCACGCTAGATGAGTGTGGTGTAATTGTAACAAGTACCGGTAAACAAGCAAGCAAATACCATTTGTAAAGTGCTAAATATTTCATCACCTTTTCTGATGAAGAAGAGCAGAGATTTTTCCCTTCATCATTTTTTTTGTTTTATTTACAGAGCTTGGCATCATAAACATTTCTGCAAATGCTTGATAAGTTAATTTTCCTTACAGTTACCTTCAAATGAACAATTCTTTGAAAAACATCTTCTCTCATACTCATCTCAACATCAAAATGAGAAAGTTTTTTATCAGCCTCAGTGCTTGCTGCACGCACATCTTTATCAGAGGAGACATGCTGTGGGAAATCCAACATGCTTCTTTCCACTGCAACAAAACAAAAACAAATAAAATATACAGGATTTCAGTATAGACCATCTCATCTTAGTACTTTTAGGACAGATGTCTCCATTACAGTAACAATGTCATAATAAAAATTAAGTCATATTGAATTAAATCGAGTTAAAAATTACTTAACGTTAGGAGAAAAATATAAAGCCAGCACAATAAATCGCTGGTCATATCTTATAATAAAAGGAGGTGAGTAAGCAGATCTCTTTTTTAGAAAGAAGGGCTGAACACCTATATTAAAGAGCTGCTTTTAGTAATGTTATCTGTGTTATGATAGAGAATACATGGCTCTAAAAATGAAATCCTTACAGGGATTCAGGAAAGCCTGTAAAATGGAACTATTTTGGCAGGCTTCAGATATTGTTGATTTTTGTTAGTGTTTTCACTTTTCATGTGAAGTATTCTTGCTGTTTTAGGTTTGTGTTTGTTATATGATTTATTGTCCTTTTTCATTATGAATTCAATCATTCTGGATGTTCTTGGAGAAGAATGGCAATAAACAATCATAGATAAATAACATATAGGCCAAGGATTGTTCATATGCACAAACAACCCTGAATAATCAATTCAGATTTCTCACTACTGTATGTAGTACTGTATTTAAATAGGTTTAGCTTAATACAATTATGGCTTTTACATATAGTTATAAGGAGGCTTGCTGAAAAACATGCTTTTCACAGCTTCCAATTCAGATTTCAGTTCATCTCTTGTGATGCTATCTAAGATTGACATTATATATGCCACACTTACCTGAATACTCAACTTCTATATCTGCTAGAGCCTGTATGGTATTCTCATAACTGACCGTATCCATATCAAGCATTCCAACTCTATCATAGACTTGCTTTGTTTTTTTGATTAGTTCCTCAGTCCTTGTTCTAATCTGCTCTGGTGGCAAATCCCATTTCAGAAAGTTTCGGTCTGCTGCACTACAGGAAGAAGCACTGAGAAGAGTAGTAATTTCTGTTCCCAAAGTCATTTTGAATAAAATCCTTGGGCCACCAGCTCTGCAATTAAAAAGGAAAAGAAAACCAAAATAAACAGCATAGGAGAAAGCCTAAATGTGACACTGGAGATAATTTGCAACTGGGAATGACACAGCAGATAAAATGTTAGATCCAAAATATATAGACAGATCAAATATTATGACATTTTATAAGCTGGCGAACTTTACAAAATAATTTATTTAAATTCTACACCATACAAAACTATCAACAGAAAATCAGAATCCTTCAAAATTAAGTGCACACAAGAGCATATGAATGCAACAAATGTAAACATTTTTGGATAAACCAATATTATGCTGCAGGATGTAAGTTACCCTTAAAAGCTCATGTAACAATAGACATCAAAAGCTGCTATTTGCAAGTTTGACAGATTCACTCTCTTCTTATGTTCTAGAGCAGGGGTCAGCAAACTTGGCTCTCCAGATGTTCTTGGACTTCAATTCCCAGAAGCCCTGATCAGCAGGTGTACTGACTTGGGCTTCTGGCAACTGAAGTCTAAGAACACCTGGAAAAGCAAGTTTGCTGATCCCTGTTCTAGAGCCTTTTTATATATTCCTAAAGGGAGGAAATAATGATTGCTGAGGAAATTCAAATGGAAGCACCTTATTAGGACCAACCAGAAATGCAATAAATGTGTGCAAGATAACGCGTAAGCTTGCATGCTTTGGTTAAGATCTAAAGCCAGCTCCACAATGCACAACAGTGGACTTTGCATTTTCTATCGCTAATCAACACAATTATCATTGGGTTGTCCTTCTATATTTGAGAAAACTGAAGTAGTGGTCTCCCCCCTTTTTTTAACCAAAGCTGTCAATTCTTACACCATAGGTCCTCAAACTTGGCCTTCCAGATGTTCTTGGACTTCAATTTCCAGAAAACCTGATCAGCAGGAGGGCTAAGTTTGAGGGCCCGTGCCTTATGTTATGGAGGTTTCCCCTCTTAAACTTAGGAGAAAAATATACTAGAGAATTTCCTCTTTCAATTGTGATGACTTTAGGAATAAAACAAAGAAACCATGTACTGATGCCTGTGAATGAAAAGATTGTATACCTTCTGCACAAAAGGCAGCATTTTATGCTGAAAGCCACATCTAAATGAGAGGTGATTTTTACACATGGCTACCCCTGTCAAGAAATACTCTCTTTAAAAATATTGACAGTCTTCTCAGAGGTAGTTCAGAGACAAAAATAATATTGCTGAGAGTGCTTGGAGAAGAAAGAAGATTCTTTGAAACCACTGTGTGCAATTGGGCACCCAAGAGATTACGCGAACAAATATGAAGCCCCTAAGCTTAACTTTTATAGACAGAGAAAAACAAGTTTTACGTGACATTCCATAGCAATCTTTTATATTTTATCTAACATGTACGGTACATCCTTATTCATGAAGCTAGCTGGTTACTGGTCAGGTCCCATATTGCAATGCATTGGCGATAGGCATCCTATTCTCAAATAGAACTGTCATTGCCTATTGTCAAACAGCTCACTAGTTGATGCCAGTTAATAAAAGGCCTCACTTGTTCGAAAGCCAGCCGTAGCCGACTCTAGGGTTCAGTGCTCATATGTTTATAGCCAAAGAGCCAGCGCTGTCTGCATCTCCAGATGTTTCCATGGTCACGTGACAGGCATGACTAAGACATTGGGAGTGCACTGAATGTTGTTACCTTTCCCACCGAAATGGCACCTATTTATCTACTTGCAATTTCTTGCTTTCGAACTGCTAGGTGTTGGCAGGAGCTGGGTCAGATGACCCTGCAGGATTGGGTCTTGGACTGCTAACCTTCCAGTCATTACGTTTTAGTGTCTTAACCACTAAGCCACCACAGTCCAAGAATGTGTTAATTTTTTTTTAAAGGAAATGTCCCGCTTGCTGTGGTAAGGCTCAGGGGACACACCTCTGCCTTCATTTATTTTGTTGTTGTTGTTGTTCAGTTGCATAGTCGATTCCGACCCTTTGCGACCCCATGGACCGCTGTCCGCCAGGCACTCCTGTCCTCCACCATCCCCCTCAACTCGCCCAGCTCTGCGCCCACTGCCTCCACAATACCATCTAGCCATCTCATCTTGGGCCGCCCCCTTCTTCTTTTGCCCTCGACCCTTCCAAGCATCAAGGCTTTCTCAAGTGAATCCTCTCTTCTCATTTGATGTCCAAAGTACTTTAGCTTCATCTTTATTATTTGACAGAGCTCCAAAAATGGCTCATGTATCCTTCTTCTCCCACGGCAAGAGAGAATGGAGAGCCAGGGCCTGAGCGCCTTCCCCAGCTTTAGCCCGTGCAAACAATGGACACTGCAGTGTGCAGCGGAGGAAAGACACACAGCCTGCCACTGCCGTCCTTCCAAGAAGGCCACCTGGGACAAAACGGGTCCCGCCCGTGGTTGTGTCCCCCGCCTCTCCCCCCCCCCGGCCCCTTCTCCTGCAGGTGAGGCGAGAGGGCTACCTGACCCAGAGTACCTGCTCAAATTCCGGCCCACAGAGATGCCCAAGGACAGCATAGGAGGGGAAAGGAATGCAGTAAGAAAGGACCGAAGGGGGGGAAAAAAAGGCACAGCCGCCAAAGGGAAGAGCACTGCTTCGCGCGCTCCCGCCTCCTCCGACTCGGGGCCGCGCCCCGGTCAGGCTCGCTCCCGCGCCCACCCACAAACGAAGACAGCGGCGCGGGAACGAGCCGCCCGGGTCAGGGAGAAGTTTGTGCGCGCTTGGAGGCTCTTCTGCGCGCACCGGCGGAGAGGGAGGGGAAGGAAAAAGAATCACACAGACACACACACAACCCGGGCGTCACGGGACCACGAGCCATTGCCCGCCCTTCCTCCTCCTCCTCCTCCTCGGAAGGTAAGCTTCTGCCGTGCCCTCTAGTCGCCCCCGCCTGGGCAGCGGAGGGGAAGAGACCCCGGTCTGGCGCTTGTGCGTAAAGGCAGGGAAGATGGAGAGAGGACGCGCGTCTCTTGGGTAGCTCAGTCGTGCGCCTTGCCCGGGTCCACTCGGAGACCTCGCCCTGCTGCTGAGCCTCGGGCTGCTTGCGCTCAGGTCCCGATCCGGATGAGGTCCCTTCTTTAATTTAAAGCAGGGGTGCCCAAACTATGGCCTGGGGGGGCCGAATCTGGCCCCCAATGCCAATTCATCCGGCCCATTAAGCTCTCATCGCTCCAGGAAGTTGACGTAAAACACGCCCCTACAGGTGCGTTTTACTTGTGCTTCCGGGAGCGACGAGGCCTTTGCGGGAGGGATGAATTGACATCGGGCTGGGGCCGCCGCCCCCGGGCCATAGTGACCAGCGCCCTGAACTATGTGACTGGCCCACAGCCAAAAAAGCTTGGGCACCCCTGATTTAAAGACACATTGAACAAGGCTTGGGGGTGGATGAGCTTTGAGGTGAGTGCATTCCGGAGCCTGTGGTGGCAAAGCTGGGTGAGTCCAGCAGTGTGCCAGGTCTCCTAGGCGTGTGCTGGCAGTCTTCTCTGGTGTGCATTTATTTATTTATTGCATTTTCATACCACCCATCTGGGATATTTCCCACTCTGGGCGGTGCACAAGCAAATAAACAACATCAACATTAAAAAAATGAACAATACAATGTGTTCATGTGTGTGTAGTGTGGCGTGATCGCTGTCAGCTCTGATCCCTGATGCTGTCAACCTGCCAAAGGGTTTCTGCTGTTTATGTTGCCAGTGCATTTGCAGCTAAACCTGGCGTACCAATTAAGAAGCCCTGGGAGGGAGCGACATGGCAAATATAGGTTTGGGTGGTTATATAACAGCACAAAGTGGATATGTAAGAGTAGGGACATCAAACGTCCTCCGTTCTTTAGAAGCCTTTGCCTCAGGTGGGCTGTGCCACCGTTAAAACATATTTGTGATATAACAGTGTTTGTGCTCCCCTTTGAATATCTGCCACTCTTAATTATGATTTTCAATATTAATATTTAGATGTTAAAAACTTTCTGTCAGGATGGAAATTGGGGGGGGGGGATTTAAGGAGAAGTGACAACCTGTGCGTAAGAAGTTGGAACAAAAATACTTTCTTAAAGTTACATAATTTTTAATGAAGAAGATGCAGAAAGCAAATTAAGCTCTGAGTCAGCAGTGTGTTACTAATCACAAGTTTGCATTAAGGTCACCATGTTCTAGTTTTCATTGCAAAGTGTAGGTCTGTGGTAGGAGAAGGCTGTGACTTTTCTTCTTTGTTTAGTTTTATGAAAAGACAGATATTTTGCATTATTCATATGTTGTTATATTCAGTGGCATCATGCATTGAACATGCATCGTTCTTTGAAACAGCATGGCATTTTGAGCCTCTTTTTGTTATGGGAATCATATTTGGTGCCTTGTTATTACTTGTACAGTGCTATCAATATACATTACCAGGTGCAAAAGAATATGTTGTATCTTGGGGAATTTGTAATTGAAGAATGCAGGAGAGATAACAAAGAGGGAGGTTGGAGATCAAGGCATAGATAGATAGAGATTTGTTCTAGTTGCATCTTGGATGAAGGTTGTTCAACTACAACTCCTATGATGCCAAGCTGGCTGGGGCTGATAGGAACTCCAGTAGTATGTGGAGGGCCACAGTTGACACCTGTGGAACCTTAGTAATCCTAGAACTTCAGAGTGTGCATCAACAAGTCCAACCTTTGTCAAGGAGGTACAGGGGGAATTGAACTCTCACTAAACCACCTCTTACAGCATATTGCATTCAGTGAGACTTCTTCACAAGTAAGTTAGTGTAGAATTGTAGTTTCAATACTCTGTTTCCCCGAAAATAGGACCTCCTCCTATAGTAAGGCACCCCCCTATTTTTCCCCACCTCGGAAATATAACCCCCCCAAAATAATAATAATAATAATAATAATAATAAGGCACTCACCTAAATCTTGTCCTAGTGATCCGCTGTATCAGCAATAAATGTGTACTGTATTCTTCGTCATGGAAAAATAAGACATCCCCTGAAAAAAAGACCTTGTGCATATTTTGGAGTTTTAAAAAATGTAAGACAGTGTCTTATTTTCAGGGAAACACAGTAGCATTTGGCTGTTGTAGGAGAGAGGATATGAAGGAAACAGGAGAGGTACCCATTATGCTGGGTCCTCGTTTTAGCAACCTTTGAAGGATGGTAGGCAGTCAAATTGAGCCTGTCAGGATTAATCTCAAACCATGAGCAGTGTTTTGGCTATGGTACTAATAACTTTTATGTTATACTGTTTGAAAAAAATGTGCTGATATGCTTTAAAATTCTATAATATAGTAGTATCACTTGCTTGATTATCACAAATAAAAATGGTGATAGTTGTGTTAGCAGAAATCAAAATTTAATTTTAATCCATTTTAAGGGATTCTCTTTATATGACAGCCAAAAATACACAGACTTGCAGAAAAATGCATAGACATTGAGGAATATTGTCCCTTCAGCCTCCCAAGATTTTAAAAGCCAGGAGTGTGAGAGAGAGGGTAATTGGATTTTGTAGATGCACTTCCTCTGAAAAGCACAACCTGTACTTTGAGAATAATTCTGCACTTTTCACTGAATTTGGAATGTAGCAGTACTGTACCAGTAACCAGGAGTGGCTTTTTGCTTAGCCAGGAGACCTTGCCTCAGTCTCTAGATACAACCCAACTGACTTTTAATGTTGTTTTTGTGGGGCTTTCTTTGAATATTATTGAATAACTTTGGAATAACCATGATTCCTCATGCCCTTGTTAGGGTTGGATTATCGGGTCATACTACTTTATTTCTGTACCAGTGTTGGTGTCGACTTTAATGTTGGTGTTGGTGTTGGTGTTGACGGTCCTGCTTGATTATTCAAAGTTTACCTACAGTCATATGAAACTGCCTGCATTTTAAGATAATTTTAGAGCCCCTTGTCACTGGTTGGCCCATAAAGTTCAGAAAGCTCGGCAGCTTTTGGGGAGCCTTTCAGCAGTGGTTACTTACTTTGGGGAGCCATCTTAAGAAGCAATATGGCTGGTTTTCTCTGTGCCTGCTTTTCTTAGCACCTTGAAGACAAATTCTCTCTACTTCAGATTGAAATGGTTTTACTAGATGTACTCCCCCTATGATTTTGATCTGTATTGCACTTTTATTATACTGTACAGTACTTGTATTTTACCTAGTCCATTTTAAAATTGTTTAGATTTAAGATGGTTTTATAATTTGTTGATAATGAATATTACTGTACTTGATTTTTTAATGAGTTGTTCTTCTGAAATTCTGTTTTTGAAAAACAGCTGAGAAAAGTATTGAATGAATGGATGGATGAATAAAAGCAATTGAATTAAGCTTCTGGAAATACTGAATGTATATGAAACACACAAGAGGAAATAAATTTATCATACAGTCTCTACAGCTTCTTCTCATTTTCAGCCTTCTTTGTTGAAGAATAGCTCTGCCAAAAGTTGTGTATTTTTGGTTGCTTTTTTCTTTGTTAGTGGGGTAGGCAGCGCCCAACAGTCTGCATAACTTCCAATATAGTAATAGCTAAGTCTGGTTTTAGTTTTAGGGGATAATGTAGCATTCCGAAAAGCTGTCTTTGAAATCCCTTCTGAAGATCTGTGTAAAATGATATCAGCGAGTAAACCAAGGATTCTCAACCTGTGGCCTGTGGGCTGGATGCAGCCCGTGGCACCATTTCATGTGCCCCCACCACCACCTCCACCACACCAGGAAGTGCCATGTGGTGGAGGAAGAGCAAAATGGCCATCTGGCCCCTGGAGCTGTCTGAGGGAGCATGACCTGGCCCCCAGCTTTAAAAAGTTGAGAACTCCTGGAGTAAACAAACAAAACATGCCATCAATTTATACACATCAGATACAAAGGCACACAATGGTTGGCTGGAATAACAGATAAGTTTTCAAATTAGTGTGACTTTTTACAACTGGTAATAACAGAAGATCCCTGATTGGTATTCAAATTTGCTGTGAAGTTTGGCCCTGTTGAGTTGCAAACGGTTAGTAGATGGGTGGTGCTATGAAATATCGCTCTTATGTCTGATGAAGTGGGCCTGATCCATGAAAGCTAACATTAAAATACAGCAGTTAATTTTAAAGGTGCCCTAACATTTTTGTCTTTTTGTTTTGTTTACTCTCTGATATGCTTGTACAAACTAACTCGGCTACCACTTCAAAAGCCTCAACTGTGTAAAATGAATTTCAGTAATTCGAAGTTTTTGACATGGCCAGGATTTTAAAACTAATATTGGGTTCTTCTGTATTTCCTTGGCACTAATGGGATTGTTTTTCCTTTTGTGATACAAGGGGGCTTTCCAAACTTTGAACATGTCTTCTGTCAAACGTCTTGTATATGCCATCATCCATTTTCTGAGAGAACAGAGCCAAATGGATGCATTCACTTCAGATGAACAAGAAAGCTTGGAAGGTTTGTATTGATCGAGGAATGTGAGGACTATGGTGTCTGATGAAAGTATTAATATTAAAAGGATGAAAAGCAAAAGTGACATTCACTCTTGTGTTTGTTTTTCTGCTGTGACAGTCATTTTGATACTGTTGTTTTGAGGAACCCTGGAGCTCCTTGGACACTTAACAGAGACTTTTTAGGAGATCAGTAAGAGCAGTTAAGCTTCCCGTAAGGATACCTTGTCCAACACAGTCAATTTCCCCCCCGGAAGTGCACAGCCCCAGGGAAGTTCCAAATGTGATCCAAATGTGCACTGAATTCTGCATTGAAGTCCAGAAAGCAGAGTTCCTCAATTTTTAGATTGGTTGGTAGCGGATAATTCTTGCTATCAAGTGGAGAAGCTCTCTTTTCATGTATTTTTGCTCTGCTGAAAATAAGTAAACAATTTCATGTTGCACATCTAAACTGAAGGTAAGGATGGAAAGAATGTGCAAATCTTTCCTGGTGGTGAATAAGATAACTTCATTTGACAGTTTCTCTCATTACATGGCCTTTCTGTGGCACTTCCTACCCTGTTTCCCCAAAAATAGGACCTCCTCCTATAATAAGGCACCCCCCTATTTTCCCCACCTCGGAAATATAAGGGCACCCCCCCCCAAAAAAAAAATAGGCACACCTAAATCTTGTCCAGGCGATCCGCTGTATCAGCAATAAATGTGTACTGTATTCTTCGTAATGGAAAAATAAGACATCCCCTGAAAATAAGACCTTGTGCATATTTTGGAGTTTTAAAAAAAATAAGACAGTATCTTATTTTCAGGGAAACATGGTACTTGGGATTGAAAACTGAGACTAGCGTGTGATCCAGCAACAATGGTCCTAATGCGTTCTATATTTGATCCTCTCTTCTTACTTAATGATGGGGTTAACTTAGTTTCTGAGTTTCTGGAACTTGTGCAAGGTTATGTCTGAACTTATTTAATTGTTGTTATCTAGGAAGAAATAAGAAATCTCAAAGAGAATCAAACTTTTTAATATAAGTACTTCCGCTACTACTACAAAATTGTCTCCCTTATAGGTTTTCTTTCTACTCTATTTGCACATCTGCTTCACTGGTTTTTTAGGCATTATTGATTAATAAAGAGGATTCAGTTTTTTAGATACTTACTACCTTTTCTCAAAGAGTTCTATTAAATATCTAATGTTATAGTGACTGAGCCTCACTTTTCTGATTTAATTTTTATGTCTTATATTAAAAATTCCATTCTAATAACTATCACTTTCTGGGTTTTTTAAAAATTAAAACAAGGCTTTTGTATAACAGCATTAAAAATAAATATAGGTTTAAGCTATGATAGCAGTTTTTTTCTAGTGGGCTGGATAGCTCAGTGTAGATATCTGGCTGCAGAGCCAGAGGTTGAGAGTTTGATTCCTCACTTCGCCTCCAGAGAGAAGAGCCATCTTTGTTTGGTTTTGGGGAAGTTGTGCAGTCCCAGGATATCCCCAGAAGAAGTAAACAAATCACCTTTGAGTGCTCTCTACCTAGAAAACCTGGAAAAGAGTAGCTATAAGTCTGAATTGACTTGATGGCACATTATTATTATAACACAGTAAGTGTAATACACAGTAAGTGTATTATAACACAGTAAGTGTAGTTGGCTTAGAAATGAATAAATGGGTTTTTTTAATGTAAAAACAGATACTGTACATTAGAAACAGGGTGGCATTACAAAAATATCAACTTTAAGATACTGTATGTTTTTTCAATCTTTCAATCTAGCTGAAACTGACTTAATTGAAATAGGCTGCTGTAGTGCGTCCCAGTACTTATTGTTGATTTGGGTTTATAAATTAATTCTGATATGTTTTTAGGCCAATGTTATTAGTATAACTTGAGTTATTAAGTATATTATAAATGTCATAAAACAGAATTTTCACTTGTTTTACTGAGTCTAAAATTAGTAAATCACATATGGATAATAGTCTACACATCTGATCTTGAACTAGGAAAACACATATGAGATAGGCATTTTCTAAAAGTTAGAACCAAGTGTTATTAAGGTCAACTAGTTGGATTATGATCTAAATGATTGGTTTTGGGTGGTTTCCATCATACAAGTTCTTCAGGTAATAAAGGCCCTTATTTTCCCAAAGGCTAAATTGTGTAAATTTATTTTTCTGGGTGTTGGTGGTGGTGGTGGTGGTGAAGTGATGAAAAGATGGGATCAAAAGAGAAAAAAGCCAAAATATTTTTTTCTATAATATGAAATGCAAACCTTAAAAGAGAAGCATTTTTAATATGGGTTATGTCTTTAAGTTTATATGTTTGAAATTGACGTTTTCTTACTACATTTTGAATTTTGGGAGGACATAAATATTTTATAGAAGATAAATTAATTAAAAAACTAATTGGTAAAAAAAAGGTTTTGAATAGAATATTTACTTCTTTTCAGTGGCAATTCAATGTTTGGAGACAGTCTTCAAAATTAATCTAGAAGATTCCCATCTTGCACTTCCAGTGTGCTTGAGAGAGATGTTTGAAGAGTCATGTCATAAGGTGAAACTTTAATCTTATTAGTATGTACATTAAATATCTTCATTGGGGTACAATTAGTTTTTGCTCATTTTAATTCTAGCTGAAGAACAAAAAGGACAAACCTCCTTTCAATATGTGGCACCTTTTGGTTATTAAATAGTGAAGTAACATGCAACTTTCAGTGGCTTGGCTTCCAGTAGTATATCTCAGTCTAAGCAAGGATATGAAAAGGTATTTTGGCCATTTCCCTCTTTCCTTCTTGGCATGCCTAAATACACTGCAAAAGTCACTAAATCAGTGGTGCCCAAACTAAGGCCCGGGGGCCGGTGTGGCCCCCAGCCCTTAGTGACCGGCTCCCTGAACCACATGATCGGCCCACAGCCCAAAAAGTTTGGGCACCCCTGCACTAAATAAACATCCTTTTCTATTTAATCCCAATCGGGAAAAATGGTTCTCAACTTCTTTAAAACAAGCCAAGTCCCGAAACCACAGTTTGAAGTTAGTTTTAAGTCAAGGCACGTTCCAGAGCTGGTAACTATAGTTTTCAGGCATGTGGACAAAGACCTTTTCCTTATTAAGTCAGGATACAGTCATCAAAGAACCATCAATATCTCAAAAAAGCACCCAAACTGAGGTTTGGGTGAGAAAAATGATATTAATACATTAATGTGTCAGTTGAAAATGAATAACCTGGCATATGCCTTTGGAAATTGTGCATGCTAGATTCTTACTTGAAAAACTGTGTTTATTTTATTTTTTACTTAAGTACATTTTTATAAAATACAGGTTTTCTGGGATTCAGTATTCTTACTCATGTGGTACTGCCTGCCATATTAACCTTCAGAGTACTCCTAGTCCTAATACTTCCTATACCAGGGGTTTGCAACCTACTGCCCATGGGCCAGCCCTGGCTCTCAATGCCATTCCATCTGGCCCTTGGTGACGACTCTGGAAGCAGAAGCGTTTATGACAGCTGTAAATGTGCATGTGCAAACACACCCACTGTGGTTTATGGCAGCATTTGCGGCAGGGGAAAACCATGTGTCCAGTCCGCACTACTGTTGGAGGAGGAGATGTCTGGCCCATGACACAATAAAGTTGAGAACCCCTGTCCTACACTTTGCTTTGAGTTACATGCAAGAACCTGCATGCACATATCTTGAAGAGAAGAAACCAAATCATCTTGCATATTTAAATTTGTGGCATGTATTCTCTACTTAGAAAATCATGGAAAGGGTCACCATAAAGTCAGAATTGACTTGACAGCACACAAGACATAGATAATAAGAATTGGAGGAAAAATCCTATTGTGCAACTGTGTATCCATCTTTCCCCAGATTGGCCATTGTTTCCTACATTTCCTGATTTTGTTTTCAAGGCTCCCTAGGCCTAGGGCTACCTTTTGCCCTGAGGAAGCCTTTGGGAACCTTGTCACAATGGGAGGGGACACTTTTTTTTAATATTAAAAAAAACCCACCACTGGATCTCTGCTAATGAGATTGGAACCCCTAAAAGTTCCTTTCCCCATTGTTCCAATGCTCTTAATTCTCCAGGGCAAAAGGGAACTCCAGGGACCCTCGGAATGTAAAACAGGAGAGGAACATTTTTGTCATAGTTTGGTGACACTCCCCTTTTGATTTGGGAAGGAGGAGATTTTCATTCCCTTGTTTCATGTGCTTAAATTGTCCTTAATGTTTAAAGAGCCCTGGTGGCATAGTGGTTAAACTGCTCTACTGCATCCAAAATGTTGTAAGGAGATCAAGGTTGGCAGCCCTCTATCCTTCCAAGGTTGGTAAAATTTGTACCTAGCATGCTGGGGGCAAAATGCTAATTACCTGTAAACTGCCCAGAGAGTGGACTAAGCACTATGGTGTGGTATATAAGTGTAATTGCTATTGCTACTGTCCAAGCTGACAGTTCAGCATGAGTCTTGCATAAAGAACTGAATATTTTGCTTATTTTTGAAGCCAAGTGTAGTAAATGTAATTTAGGAATCCAGGAGATGGCTTGCATATACCATGTTATCACATTGCTTTGATTGATACTGTATCTTGATTCAGAGATGGACTTAGAAAAATAAATTTATATCATTAATTTATATTCACTTAGCTAGTTTTTAATAGGTGATGATTATTGAAAGTGAAATTGCCTTTTTTTAACCTTCCTATAGAGTGAAATAATGCCCCTCTCAGATTCTTTGCCAGAGGATCTTGAGAAAGCTGACCAGCTAAAGGATGAAGGTACATAAAGCGAACTGAACACCTGTTCATTCACTCATGACTCTTGAATTTCATTTATTGGCCATACTGAAATATGGCTTATGGCTGTTTTATTATTCTTCAGGTTTCTTGCCAATACGGTTTAATGGAGAGCTTTTGGAGTGTATGTTTATCCTCTTAAGGCATTCGCCTACTCGGTCCTCTGAAGGAAGTAGAAAACATGGGAACACTAAATGCACTTGAGAAGTTTTCAGTGTACTGGTCTAAATGATTAATCTGCTGCAAAAGTAATCCTATTTGGATAACAATAAAATATTTTTAATTCAAGCATTTATAAAACATTCAGATAATAAACACTGTCTCAAATGGGTTCTTCCTCTCCTCACACACCAGAGGAATACTTTGAAATAATACTCCCTATAATGTATGAACACCATTAAAATTTACAAAACATTCCTTTGCTTAGGAAATATTCTTATCCTTACTTAGGTTTGTGAAAATTAAGTTTTCTGAAGCGCAGGCAGGATTAAATCCTGTTTTGAGAAGACTTGGTTGCATTTGGTGAGGGCAGAACAAATGCGCGCACGTGTGTGTGTAACAGTGGCATGAACACCGATAGCAATAATAATGGCTAAACATATATAATGCACTAATTAGGAGACAATTGTATGAGCAAATGGCAAGGCCAGTTATAAATTTGGATATTTGCACATCTTTTTCTGCCAAATATGCAAACATACAACTTTGTTCTACATACATCTTTCTAAAGGTTAGGCTCCATTCAACAGCTTCCAAACATGTGAAGCCCACCTGAAATCGGTGTTTGAAGACTTTCTGAACTACAGGTCATAGTTCCCATGTCATACTATATCTTTCTGGGTGGCAAAGAGGAGTTAGTGTTCCATGCAGAATCTTCCAGGGCTACATACCAGAGTTGTGTTCCATGCAAAATAAAACTTTTGTTCCATACAAAACTTTCCTAGGCCTTAAATAGGGTCTCTTTGGATTCATCCCGAGGCCTCAAACATGGCACTCCAAATCTATTAACTTGTATTTGGATTGATTTCAGATCAGGTTTTTCACATATGGTTATGATAGTCAGCTACCAATTGTATTGGTTCACTATTTCTATCAGGATAGCTTTCATTTTCTTTGAAATGGAACACTGACTCTCTTGAATTTTTGTAAGCAAATGTTATGTCATTGTGTGTCAAACAAAATTACATGGGGAAATCTATGTTATATTGCAGCAAGCAATTTGGTTTTGAAAAGATAATTGCTGAGGATAACAGAATCATAAAACTGTTTTATATGTGTTGTTTATACCACTTTGTGGCTGCCCTTGACAAACACATTTTTTATCTTTTTAATTATCCACAAACACATATTTTAGGTAATAATCACATGAAGGAAGAAAATTATGGTGCTGCAGTAGATTGCTACACTCAAGCAATACAGTTGGATCCAAACAATGCTGTCTATTATTGCAACAGGTAAATAAATTTCAAATCTCTTGAATAATGTTTTTGAGTTATTTCTATTCTGCACTTACATGTAATACTGCTCCTCCCTTTTATCATTCGTTTGGTCATCCATTTTCTAGAATTCCACTAACTTCTCTTTGCTTTCTTTTCTTCCTTAAATATTTTTGTTCCAATTTAAAGTGACTTGCTTGGCATTGCAAATCCCCTTAAGACTGAGGGGGTTTATTTTCCTGTGAAATATGATCAGCATTGGGCTCTAGATTAGCTTAAATCTTAAAACTTCTGCTTAACTGGTCACGGTTGATTGGGTTTTGCTTCATATTTTTGTAGCTTCCCTTTCTTCACATTTCAGAGCTGCTGCTCAAAGTAAACTGAACAACCACAAAGAAGCAATAATGGACTGTGAAAGAGCAATAGCAATAGATCCGAAGTACAGCAAAGCTTATGGCAGAATGGGGTAAGAAAACGTATGTGCTTGAACATTGCATTAAAGTACAGTCAAACCTCGCATAAAGAGCGTTTCGCTTAAAGAATAACTCACTTAAAGAGCAGAATTTTCTCTGAATGTTCACTTCGCTTAACAAATAAAACCAACCAAAAACTCGCTTAACAAATAAACCAGGGTTCGCAATCCCCCCCACAACTGGTCATTTACAATGGTGTTTCGCTTAAAGAGCAAATTCGCTTAAAGAGCAATCCTGTGGAACGCATTATGCTCTGTAAGCAAGGTACAACTGTATGTTGTCCTAAAACAGCTGAATGTTAGGTATCAAAATTCTGCCACAACATTTTTATTACTGAGGGCTGCAGTCCTTTGTAACTAATCTGGTAATCTGTTGTGAGCTATATGTTGGTGGTGGATAGAGCTGAAGTGTGGCCTGAAAAGGGAGAGTTGATGAGGCAATGGCTGAAATCCTGATGTGCACCTCCATGCATGCAGTGGGAGCAACATCAGTAGCAGCAGTAAATTGCTGCTAATTAGAGGTTTCTTTTGATGATTTTAATATGCAGTGACTTGATTGCACTGTGTACAAATCAAGTCAGGACTGCAGTGTCTCAAGTGGTTAAGACACTGACTAGAAGGTCGGCAAGTCAGCAGTTTGAGACCCGAGTACTGCATGATGGAATTAGCTCCTGTCTCTGTCCCAGTGCCTACCATTTATCTACTTGCAAGAAATTGCAAGTAGATAAATAGGTATGACTTTGGTGGGAACGTAAACAGCATTCCGTGCACTCCTGGGTTTAGTCATGACTGCCGCATGTCCACGGAAATTTCTGTGTGGCTATAAACAGAGATGAGAGATAAACAGGCTCTTTGGCTATAAACAGAGATGAGCACTGAACCCTAGAGTCGGACACAACTGACTTTACCTTACAAATCAAGTAGGAAGATCAAGGGTTAATCTGAAAAAGTGGGGTTTCCCTGTAGATGGCAGCCTGTGTGAATTCAGAGAAGAGCAAACAATTAACCATATGACATAATGCATATGATGCCCTTCAACGTGCACTGGAGGACCTTATGTTGGCAAGAGGAAATGCTGTTGAGGTGGCCCGATGTTGGGCGGATGTCATCTAGTCTTTTTAATTCCTGTTTGTTTAATATACAGTCAAACCTCGCATAAGGAGTGCCTCGCTTGAAGAGTAACTCGCTTAAAGAGCAGAATTTTCTCTGAATGTTCGCTTCAACCAAAACCTCATTTAACAAATAAATTGGGGTTCTCAATCCCCCCCACAATTGGTCACTTACAATGGTGTTTCGCTTAAAGAGCAAACTCGCTTAAAGAGCAATCCTGTGGAACGCATTATGCTCTTTAAGTGAGGTACAACTGTATGTTAATTTTAGCTTTGTATGTTATTATATGAGGGTGATGCCTCTGACACGAATAAAGAAAAGTAGAAAATAGCTTTTGCATGACAAGACATTTGAATGATGTGAGATGAGAAGCTCAATGTTGCTATAGCTACTTAAATGTGGATTTTAGTGTTGTACTGCAAGTATAATCCTCTGTTACTTTTAAAATGGTATATATAACATACTATATTCTTTAATCTTTGTTACATTACAGGTGATTACAGGTGATTGTTCATATTTTATTATTCTCCATTGTTAGCAGTCAGAGCCCAGTCCTTTACTAAATCTGAAGATCTGTGCAACGTTCATTAAATAGAACACAATAATAAAAATGCGTAAATAGTAATTTTTGGATTGCCATTCACTAAGTGGAAGCTTGCTATGATATGCAGATAATTAACAGCATACAAACTCTCAGAGAATAGTATCAATCGACTCAGTAGCAAGAAGAATCTCATGGTACTTTGGAGGTTATAACTATAGCATACATTTTATGGACTAGAGGTATACTTCTCCTTAACAGACAGTATATTCAGCAGCATTGGAGACCATTCATAGGGTTAATCAGAGGCAACCTGACAGCACATAACAATAACAGCAACAACATTTTCTAGTTAGAAAAAAAGCCATTCAGAGTGTGTTCACAGCACTATTGTTTCCACATTTAGATTGGCTTTGACTTCAATGAATAAATACCAAGAAGCAATCAACAGTTACCGGAAAGCACTGGATCTTGACCCAGAAAATGATTCTTACAAGTCAAATCTGAAAATAGCAGAGCAGAAATTAAGAGATATGTCCAGTCCTGTAAGTTAGTTTCCAGATTTTCTTAATCCAATGTATTTAAATTTAGTTTTCCTTTATACATGTTTGACGTATATATTTTATTCTCAGACTGGAACCGGAATAAGTTTTGATATGGCAAGCTTGATAAACAACCCTGCCTTCATCAGTATGGTAAGGACATTTAAGATTTGCTTTTGCTACTTCTGTTTATTTTTTGCTACCTTTCTTTACTATTTCGTTTGGCCATTATATATTAAAACTTGTTCTTTTCTATATTGGGAACAGTATTCGTCTGTTCCAGTGTTGGGTAACCTCATAGTAGGTTGCTAATGATACTCCTGTTTTGTTATCATAAATTCTTTTCTCAGGCCTCTGGAACAAATTTATGTAGCAATTAATTTTTGGAGGATTATACAACTCCTGAAAAACTAGCCCACGTTGTGTATTCCAATTAAATAACGTTTTCCAGTTAGACACTTGCTGTTGAGAGGCCATGTTGTTTTCTCCAAATGTTTTGGATTTAAAGCTTCACCTTTATTCACAATGTTGTGGAATTGTTGAGTTATATATTGTATATTTATGTGATGTGTCTATGAATTTACTGTTTACTCTTTGCTTGTGAACCGCCCTGAGTCGGCCCAGCCGAGTAGGGCGGTATAGAAATTGGAGTAAATAAAAAATAATAATAATAATAATTCCAACCTTGACCTTTATTTGCACTGCATACCAAATCAAGTATTTCATCTATTTCAGGCAGCAAGTTTAATGCAGAATCCTCAAGTTCAGCAACTGTAAGTACTTCAATGGAGAGCCTCTGCTGAAAGGCATGGGTGGCAAAAACCTTGATGTAGCACAAATGCTCAGGTCTGACGGACTGCCTGAAGTGCCAGGGACAGGGGTGGTGAACCTGTGGCCTTGAGGGGAGCCTGGGCTTCTGGGAAGTGAAGTCCAAGTACACCTGGAATCTGGATCAGTGGTGAGATTCAGCAGGGTCGCACCAGTTTACCAGAACTGGTAGCAGAAATTCTGGCTGGTCCCGCCCATTCAAGTTTTGAAACAAAGTAGTCCTAATTCAGGTGCAACACAGGGCTTTCCCCCTGGCCACGCCCACCATACCATGCCCACAGTGTGGTAGTAAAATATTGTTTTGAGCCCACCAGTGACTTGGATGCCTAACGTTGAGAAACACTGGCTTGGAGAAAACAGACAAGTCCTCCAGGTGTTTTGGAATTTCAATTCCCAGAAGCCCAGGCTCCCCCCCAAGACCACAGGTTCCCCACCCCTGTGCCAGGCTGCTAGACATACATCCTTATTTGTGGTGAACAAATTCAATAAATTGTATTAATTACTTTTTTCTCAATACCAAGCAGAAATCAAACTCTCTTTGAAGTGGGTGATGGTACTGTTGTGTCAGACTTTTGGCCCTAGAACAAAGTTGACACTAGCATCTCAATGACAACACTATGCATAAACAGGGGAAGCTTAAGGTTGAGTTGGTTAAACCAGGAGCAGAAGATGAAATGAAGAAAACATTTTATTGTTACTAAACAGAAAGATTCATCAGTAACATCTGAAGAGCAAATCTCATTGCAGTGACTCACAAGTTATATAGAACAGCTACACTTTAACAAAACTCATGGTTCTTTAATTGCATGTGTGCAGAGGAAAGTAAATGGAAGAATGTGCTGACAATCTTCTCTTTTGTAATTAGAATTATGGTGATCTTTAGATTTACGTATTGTTAATTGCTTTTCTTTGCAGAATATAAGAACTACTGGGAAAGATTTTTGTAATGCTTGTATTCCACTATGCATATGCTGTATCTGTTCTTTTAGGATGTCAGGGATGATGACAAATGCTATAGGAGGTCCTGGGGCAGGTGTTGGTGGCCTCTCTGATTTGTCAAGCCTCATTCATGCGTAAGTGATATACATATTTTCAACATATGTTAAATGGAAGAGTTTAAGAGGAACTAGGTTAGAATTTCTAGCACCTTTCTTCCTTTCACTCATTTGACTAGAAAGTTCAAAGTATGTAGCAAATAGTCTTTGAAGAGGAAGTACCCTATCTAATATTTCCTCCAGGAGCAGGCAAAATGCAGCCTCTTAGATTGTGTTAGACTACAACTCCCAGAATTCTTTGCCATTGGCTATGCTGGCTAAGTCTGATGGAAATTTCAGTCTAGCACAGTGGTTCCCAATGTGAGGTCCATGCCCCACAGGGGAGCTTCAATTCCCAGAAACCTAAGTCAGTGCATTGACTGATCAGTGCTTTGGGGAATTCATTTAGGCTTCTGGGAATTGAAGTCCAAAACCCAAGACCTAGTAGGGCAAAACTTTGCCCACCCTGAGATATATTATATCACATTACCCTTTACTTCATTATTTTCAAAAAAAAACAACTACAGTGGACCCCCACTTTAAGGAATTAATCCGTTCTGTAGGGTTTTCCTTATAGCAGTTTCCCCCTTAAAGCGGTTTCCCATAGGAATGCATTGAAAACCTATTCTGTAAAGCAATTTTATTGTGATTTTCCCCCTTGAAGCGGACTATCATTTCCTATGGATTTCTTTCCTTGAAGCAAATTTTCCTGTAGGTGGACCTTGCTTAAAGCGGGGGTCCACTGTATAACCAAATAGTTTTATTATTTCTTAAAAAGAGAATGAAACCATCTTCAACAACAACAATAATAATAAACCGTTGTTGTACCCACAGAAATTGGAGCCATTGGAGCAATACCTAAAAGAATTAGCTACCATTAAAATTTGGAAATTTTGGATTTATTTGACTTGAATATCCTAATTTTACAATAAACAACTTTACTAGGAACTGTGTATATACTGCATATACTCGAGTATGTCTAGTTTCTTAGCCCCCAAAATGAGATCCAAAAAAAGGACTCAACTTATACTCGGGTCAACAACCCTGAGGGTCCCAATACCACAGTGTTGCAAATTCAAACATACATTTTTAAAAAAGCACTATCACTATCATAAAAAAAGACATACCTATACAGATATCTGAATTAATTAACGTTACCATATTTTCATGTATTTTAATTATTGAAATTCACTAGCAGCTGCTGCATTTTCCACCCCGACTTATACTTGGGTCAATCTATTTTCCTAATTTTAGAGGTCCAAATAAAGTACTTCGGCTTATATTCAGGACAACTTATACTCGAATATATACAGTACTTAGATGTTACCTTAACAGTTCTTTGTTAGCATGGCGTCTGCCTTGAATGTAGGATCCTGATCATTGTAGTTGAGAAAGTAATTTCCCCCTTTTCAGACTTTATGATTAACCCTGCAGCTGTTTTGTTGTTATGCTGGTTTACCATGTTATCCTTTGAATGAATGTTAAGCTCCAGCAGTACCATCCTTAGGCCCTGCTTTTCCTAAACTGAGAAGGACAAGTTGTTTTAAATGTTACATTTTCTTAAGGTACCCATGTTCCGCTCGTCACTACCAGCGTTTCATCAACATTCGGACTACATTCAGCGGGACAGTTTGTCACCATTGGCTTCCTGTGTGGTTCATGGTGGTGTTTTATTATCTCATTTTCTGTTTTTGTTTTAAATTTACACAGAGGGCAGCAGTTTGCACAGCAGATCCAGCAGCAAAACCCAGAGCTGATAGAGCAACTGAGAAATCATGTTCGCAGCAGATCTTTCAGTGGCAGTACTGAAGAACATTCCTGATTCAACAGACCTCTGTCCAATGCTGTTTGCAGATTTCCAAAAGGCATACTGTAGCTATTAGCAAATATCACCATTGTAATTCTTCTCAGACATGAGGCAGGAAATCCTTTTTGTGTATTCCTTATTGTCTGTTGAAAACAGATTCATTGCACACAGATCTGAACATGTTATGTATGTTGATGCCTTTGTAAATGGACAATAAATAGAACTGTTGACTTATTAAAATCTATGTACAAGGCAACATTTTCATGTTAACAAGCAACAGTGTGTGACTTCCCATTCTCTTTAAGAGAATGGATTATTTGCAGCAAGACAGAAACTGAAGGACGATCACCCATTGTGGTGTAAGTGGAGGAATTGAGCTTGATAGACCATGCTGTCCTGAGTATAAATTGTATGCAAAACATATTCAGTTAGGCAGTATCTCTCAATCAGGAATACTGGCTTCCCCATATAAAGCAGTGGGAGACATGGACAATTTTGCACGTCTAAGCACCAATAAACCTATAAAGTGAAGATTCAGTTTGTGGATCATTACATTACTGCAGGCGTGCCCAAACTTTTTGGGCCATGGGCCGGTCATGTGGTTCAGCAGGCCAATCACATGGTTCAGTGGGCCGGTCATGTGGTTACTCCCACCAGTAACGGAACGCGCCTTGCCATCTGTTTTGCAACAGGATGAGATTTTAGGCTCCCATTTTCTCTAACTAAACCAGTGGTGCTCAAACTAGAGCCCATGGCCTGGATCTGGACCCCGATGCCAATTCATCCAGCCCACACCACCCTCATAGCTCCCAGAAGCATAAGTAAAATGTGCCTGTATGGGCGCATTTTACTTCTGCTTCCAGGAATGATGAGGGTGGTACAGGCCAGATGAATTGGCATTGGGGGCCAAATCTGGCCTATAGGCTGTATTGTGGGCACTCCTGCATTACTGGGTCTGTTGAAAAGGAAGGAGCAAATTAATAGATCCAACTGATAGAGTTACTTCAGGTTGAGATGAGGCTGGAGTGACCAGAATTGTGTGCACAAGCATTGATGCACTTCAGAAGAAATTAATCTATCTCTAGGAACAGGAGTTCAAAACTAGATCGGAATGTGGGTCTAAGAGCTGGGTAGATATACTTGTGGTGGTTTGTAGATTGCTCAATATGAACTATCTCAGCCTTTAGACAGCACCCATATACAGCTGGCAAGGGAGATGCTTCGCCACTTTCTCTAGTTATTTTAGAAACTGGACAGAGACAGCAATGTTTCTGACCTGTGATGAATGTATTTGAGGAGCAGGAGGTTGCAAAAGCCATATGTAAGGTTTGTGGATTTAAAAGTAGCAGTTCAGATCAAACCACATATTGTCAGTGGGAAAATGGATTTAGAAGGGCTAGCCAGAAAAGATGCAAAACACAGTGTCAAGAGGAATGTTTAAAAAAAACACATATTAAAATAACAGATTGCAAAGTCTCCCAGAAATGAATAGAAAGGATATCTTGCAAACAGAAAATTTGACAATTTTTTCCTGGGATCAGCTCTGTAATACTTATTGTGGAATTACACCAAGTTTTATATCAAGATAAGTGTTTTGTACACAATGTATTATATCAATAGTTGTTATTTGCCTGCTCACATTGTCCATGATGTTTGCACATTAGGAACTGCCTTATTAATATCTAAGACAGCAGAAAGTTGGTATATGTGTATGGTCATGCTTAAGAAATTATTAATAATACCTATAGCTTGGATTAGCCAATGTCAGTGTTTTGTTACCCTTTTCAAGCAGTGGTTTTGTTCTGTTTTCCCTTTTGCGGTTTTCATTATGATCCTTCCTATCTTTTTTTTGCTATTTTTTAAAAAATGTTGTCAGTAGACCTTGCCTACATGTTACTTTAAAAATGATCTAAAGTCATTCAAGTAAAAAGATTTCAAGTTAACAGCATATCATATTCAGAATGCCAAAGGAGCCTATTCTGGGATGTTCAGAGGGTGGGAAAAGGCTATCTGCCTGCTGAAATCCTCTTGCATTTGTCATTCATCAGGTACCTGCTGGGAAAAAGCAACAATTTGGTTCTCAATTCATTTGGCCCTCACTGATGTATCTTTTTAGGAGGTAGTTTCCTCCCTTCAATCAGCTTGCATCTCCCTTAAGTGTTTAGTTATGTGGCATGGGGGCAGATATATTAAGCATGTACTACAGAGGTAGGAACAGAGGTTGAGGAAATCTAATTAAATTAGCAATACAATGTTTGCAGTCTAAAGATAAAAATACATACTCTTCAGATCATTAATTGAATCTGAGTAGTAATTTTTAAATCTATTATAAATTAGGGTGGCTAAAAAGAGGCTGTAACTATTAAAATAGCCTGCAACTTTAGAAGCCATCACTGTAGTTCAAGTTTTCCCAACCTTTTCGGGCCAGAGACCAGGTCACTCCCCTCAGAATGGCTGCACGGGCTGGCCACATGTTTCCGCATGAGTTGTCATGCAATTTTGGTGAGTTCTCGCCGAAACTGCACACGAGAACACACCGAAATAGCATATTTTCGCCAAAAACACACTTTTTTGACGCTTCCGAGTGGTGGCAAGAACAAGGAGGGGGTCGGGGTGGTGGATGAAAAGGCTTCATGGGCCCGGTCTGGGCTACAGGCTGGAGGTTGAGAATGCCTTCTGTAGTTGGTAAATCGCTAGGAAGAGAGATACTATCTCCTTTATGGCTTCTAGAAGGAGCCTTTTTGAAGATTGTAGTATTTTTGAACCACAGCCAGGCGTAGCCTGATAATGGCAGCCTTGTGTTGCTGGCTAATCTTTCTCACACTAGGTCAGGTGAAAGAAACTGCAGAATGAACTCACCAAACAGTGCCTTCATTTTGGCAGTTTCACATCTGACCTAGAAACGGAAGACCACCATAATCAGATTAGTGACAGGAGTAGCCTCTTTAAGGTACTTGGGAGTACTGTACTTGTTTAGTAATGTAATGACATGAATGAAGATGTTTTAAAAATTCAAAAAAGGGAGCATTCTTACATTATGGGGGGAAACCAACACTACTAGCACTTTCACTTTGCTAGGTTAGGCACAGTGCTGGTTTAATGCATATTTCAGAAAATAATACTTTAGTTAATAAGAATTAATATGCTGCTCAAATCATTCACATTTTCCATTAGTTCTGTGATACTTGGAATAAGTTTAATAAAAAGACATTTAAACATTCAGAAGTTGTCTGTAATTTTTCCTTCTTAAAAAAATTATGAGGAAACTGACTGAACTGTACTCAGTTGTCTTAAAACCAAGGTGATTTTTTTTTATTAAGAGGCTACTCTTAGTAAAACTTTGTACTGTAGTTGCATATCTGTATAATGACAGAAATAATCTTCTACTGTATATCCAAAATGTTGAGTAAGAAACAGCCTTGCAGGGAAGCTCCAAAGTTGGACACCGATCCATATGATTGCTTTCCTTAATTAATATAGCAAAGATTGCAGTAGTGAGTAGGCAGATGTAATAACCAAGAAATATACTTAACATTCTTTGGTTTCAAAACTATATTTGCAGTTTCACCAATTTTAACTTCATTTCTGAAGGTAATAATTGTTAGAAGGATTATGTGTATGTAGAGATGTGCCAGTAGCTAATCTTCTGCTGGATATGGCAGGTGTATTTCAACCTTGAACTGAGATAATTCACAAAAAATTAGTGAGATCTTCATTGTTTTCCAATAGGAAAAATTCAGAGGGACCAATTTCAAGATCAAAATATAGAACATTCTCCATAACTAAAGGCTGGTCGGTTCCTAGTTGTTAGTTTATTGCTGCAAAAACATGGTGTTGTGATTATAATGCATTGTTGAATCACTCAGTTGTTGCTTAGTCATGTGGTAGGAAAAGCTTATCCTCATCAATCCATTGCAGGTAGAATTCAATCTTGACCCCCGATGGGCAATTTTTATTGGCCCTGAACTGTATAGTCTTTCCCACATACTAGCCCCTGGTCACAGACAAGCAGACTCACTTTAAAAAAAAAGTTAAAAGGTCTTTCATCCCCTCCTGAGACCATAGAGGGATCTTGCCACATTTTCAGCTGGAGATATCTTTTTTAAACAGGAAGGGACAAAAACGTCTCCAGCTGAAAACCTGGAAAAAATTTATAGACGCTAAAATAGACCACAGGGCCAAATATGTGCTGTTATGAAGCATGAGGAGTATTTTAAAGGAAAATATGTTTAGGATCATTTCTTCTTCTGTATCCGAATCTTGGGGATCATCATGGCGATCAGCCATGAAGATTGTCCTGCAAATATAATGCCGTGGTCTTTCATCTGCCTTCCACAGCACAGCGTGACACCTGTACCACTGATCCAGCTTTGCAAGTCACTTTCTGGTCCTTGGCCCATTTGGCATGCAAAGTCCTTCACAGCCCCGGGCCAGAATTAATGAAGCTGCTGCCCTCCATCAAGATGGATTCAAGTGGGGACCATCACTCTTCCCTGTGGTCTTTGCCAAGGCTGCTAGTTCTCAGGGTTGTCAGCTTAGTTAACCACCACCTGACTCTTGGTGTTGAGTTGCTGGCAGTATGGTCTACTCTATTACCATAGCAGGATAACCTGGCCAGACATGAGACAGTTATATAGTGCTGCAATACTAAACTTTGCTCATACATACTTTTGATGAATTGTAAATTCAGCAGTTTCTTGCTCTAGTTTTCTTTAACAGTATATTTTTTCCATGATCACTGGAAGAACATATTAGGGAGCTGAAGTAGTCTCCCTTGGTTTTCAAATGTCAACATATTTATGTCAGATTTATGTCCATATAAAAGGTGTAAATGATGGTTTGTTTGCATTGTGTAGGCAGAAGATGGCATAGATCACATTTTATATGACCAGTACCTGTCAAGAGCTCTGTATTTCATTTTGTAACTACTGCTTAGGAGAAAATCCATTACTGTATTAAGAATAAAACTTAATCCAAAATACTTTATTTCATGGTTGTTAGCTCCGAAAAGGCAAAGCTTTGAGAATAACTAATTGATTCAAATAGAATCCAAAGTGACAACCCTTTTAATAGGGAGAGACAACGTGTCAGAGGGCCAATGATCCTTACAACACTAGAATTGGCTACCATTAGTTTTAATTACAGTAAAAGCTTGCATAAAGAGTGCCTTGCTTAGAGACTAACTTGCTTAATGAGCAGAATTTTCTCTGAATGGTCGCCTTGCTTAACTAAAATCAACCAAAAACTTGCTTAACAACTAAATTGGGGCTTGCAATCCCCTCCACCAGAAGTCACAATTGGTCACTTATAGTGGTGTTTCACTTAAAGAACAAAATCACTTAAAGAGCAGTCCCGTGGAACGCATTATGCTCTTTAAGCGAGGTACCGCTGTACTTTAGTTTCAACTTTAGATACATAGTATAGAAATCTAAATAGACGTTCCAGGCTCTGCTGCACATCTACCATTGTGCCAACAACTGGAAAATACAGAAATCACCTTGGAGCAGCTAACCATAATAGAGTATTGTGAACTATAGATAAAGGTCACCCTTACTCGAAAGCAAGCTGTATCCAACTCTAGGGTTTGGTGCTAATTTCTGTTTATAGCCAAAGAGCCAGCGTTGTCTGCATCTGCAGATGTTTCCGTGGACATGTGGCAGGCATGACTAGACATTGGAGTGCACGAAATGCTGTTTACCTTCCCACTGAAGTGGCACCTATTTACTTGTAATTTCTTGCTTTCAAACTGCTAGGTTGGCAGGAGCTGGGGCAGAGGCAGGAGCTCACTCTGTCATGTAGCACTTGGGCCTCGAACTGACCTGCTGACCTTCCAGTCATCAAGTTCAGCGTCTTAACCACTCAACCACCGCAGTCCCCATTGTGAACTATACAGAAATATAATACAGTGAAGACAGACATATCATTGGACTTTATTTCCAGATTGATTAAAATACATATGGTTGACTCTTTAAAACTGTTTTAAAACACTCCAAAAGTGCCAGATTGACTTCCAGAGGGACAGTTAAATTAGGAAATATTTTCCCCAATTAGAGATGGGTGCAGTTTGACTGAGTCATTATTCTGTTGTTAGAGAGTTGGTCTCCCCCCAAAAAATCAATAGAAAATATCAAAATGTTCTCTCAGTTTTCTTTTATTTTTGAGGAAACCACACAGACTTGTGCAATGTCGTCATATTCATATGTTCTCTTCAAAAAGGTATCTGTTAATCTCAAGCCAGAGACACTCTGAAATAGGAAAGGAGGGAGGGTCAAAAAACGAGATTTAAAGTTAGTATAAGACAGAACAAATATTCAAACTACAAAAAAGGTCTCATGTTCAAAATAATATTTAGGGAAAGAGATCTTACTTGGAGTCCCTGTACTGATGAGAGGAGTGTAAGGGTCAAGTGTAGGGATGAAGTGGGGTAAAGTTTGCCCAGCTGCCTTCCTGACACCCCACACCAGTGAATTGAATTTGTGTTGCACATTTCCAAAACCAGATCCATCGTCCTTTCACTGCTAGATGGAAGAAAGGATGAATTAACAAAGATCTCATTTTTTACTAAGGCTCAAACCACACTATATTTCCCCACCCTCCAATTACACCATTAGTTTCTCAAGGAACTTAGGGCAGTAGTCATCACAGTTGAATTTATTAACTCATTTCATCCTCACAACTTTAATTTAGTGAATGCTTAGTGTGGAATAGTAGGTTGAAGTAAAAGAGAAATTTAATTTGATTTTGGCTGTTTATAAATGTCTCAATGGAATACAAAAACAGATACTGTATTCAGTTAAGACACATTCCTTATCACTCAACCAGAACTGTAACTAGCAATTTTGGCATTGCCTTTGCCTATGGGTTGGGGGTTGAAATGGCTTTTTTTAAACATTGTGGGATCAATGCATTGCACAACCTTAAAAACCGGATAGCGTTAAGACTTGTGGAACCAAGTCTTAACATTATCTGAGGTATTAGTGTACAGTAAAACCTCATATAACACTAAAACCTGGTTCCACAAGTCTTGGTGTTATATGATTTTTAGTGTTATCTGATGCATGTTAAAATCCTATGGGATCCATAGAGATACATTGTAACCACACAGGCTTTAGCAGTTGTTATCTGAAGCATCCCATAGGATCTTAATGTTATCTGATGCAATTCTTCCCCCCAGATTCCTTAATGTTATGCGATTTTAGTGTTATTCGATACTAATGTTATATGAGGTATTACTGTATTGGCAATCATCATGGTGATTAACCATGAAGACTGTTCTGATAATATAATGCAATAATCCAGTGGCCTTTCATCCGCCTTCCATATTGAAGCATGACACCCGTACCACTGATACAGCTACACAAGTCAAATTCTGGTCGTGAGCCCTTTTGACACACAAAGTCCTCATCAGCCCCAGTTCAATATTGATGAAGCTGCTGCCCTCCATCAAGATGGATTCAAGTGCGATTTAATCCACTTGAGGACCATCGCCCTTTCCTATGGACTCTAGCACCCAAGGCCGTTAGTCCTCATGGTTGTCAGGTTAGTTAACCGCCGCCTGACACTTGGCGTTGAGTCTCTGGCGGTATGGTCTACTCTATTACCGTAGCAGGATAACTGAGTCAAACTGAAACTCATAATCCAACTGCAAAGTAGCCCTTCATCTGGATGTTGCTTTCTTCTTCAAGTCTGGGTCTCAGTGGGGCCCAGTATACCAATCACATTTCCTCTGCTCTCCCTTTAGTGATATGGTCTAATGGCCATGCAGTCTGCTGAAGACAGAACTTTTAAAAAATATACCAGTCCTACTGCCATACAACAGTGCCTCGGATAACGTTATGACTTGGTTCTACAAGTCATAATGTTAACCGCTTTTTAACATTGTGCGATGCATTGATTGCACAACGTTAAAAAAAGCCCTGCTCCCTTTCCAAAGAGGAAAGGGAACCGGGGGGGGGGAATCCAGTTTGCTTGGGGAGGGAACGCGCATTCCCGCCCCAAGCAAACTGGTGGTCCCAGCATTGCCCCCCCGTTCCCTTTCCTCTTTTCCCAGCCTCTCTTCAGAATGCCCCCGGCCTGGATGGCTAAGCGCCTTAGCAATCCAGGCGGGGGTCCCCGAATTCCCCAACAGTCCCAATGATCGATTGCTGGAGCTGTGGGGGAGTTTGGATTGGAACTGCATGGGTGCACGCATGTCTTCCTGAACTCCCCCACAGCCCTAGCGATCAATCCCTGGGGCTGTGGGGGAGTTTGGGGACAAACCACACAGGCCAGCGCACATCTTCCTGAACCCTCTGGGATGCCTGCTTTAGGATCAGGGTGGCTGGAGGTCCCTTCCACCCCACCCACTCTGATCCCAAAACAGGCAGCCCATCTTCCACCCCCACCCACCCCGATCCCAAAGCAGAGAGCCATAGTGCCAGTTTGGGTGGGTGGGTGGGAAACAGGCATGCCCGATCTCCCCCCAACCAAACTGGCAGTCTAAGCCTCAGTAGATCTCTGCCCCAAAGCCTGCAGGGCTGGTCTCTAGCCCTGTGGGCTTTGGGGCAGAGATCAACGTTGGAGAATTTGAGGCAAACAATTGCATAGCACAACGTTGTGCGATGCAAATGTTTGTTTCAAATTCCCCCACGTTATGACAGCTGAGCAGGCTGGTCACATGGTTCCCCCACCGTAAATACTGCCGTAAACTGTATCCGCAGCTGTCGTAAATGTGTTTATGACAGCTGCTGGCATACTGGCGCAGGCACAGGTGCATTTACAGCTATTGGCATCACAGCTATATGAAATGGTGCTGCAGGCTGTAGGTTGGCCACTCCTGCCTTTGGCAGAAAAATAATAGAAAAGTCAAAAATATTACCAGGAATGATAAGAGGTGAAATCCCACCCTCACCCCCACATTGTTTCATTACCTGCAGTTTGTTATTTTACATGTGATATCAAAAGGCTCTTCCAAATGTACTGTGTCCGGTATGGTCTCCAATGAAAGCCTCACATCACCATAACCTGGAGCCTAAACAGACATTGAAAGTTTTCCAGAACACAAGAGACACCAATATTTATTGACATGTAGGGACTGCAGGATGAAATCTCAATCTCCTTTCCCTGTCCACTGAAGTCTGTGATCTATGCAGCAGTCGTGGACTGCAACTCATATATCCAAGAATGCATTTTTTTCCTGAAGCAGGAAAAAATGTCACTGGTGTGACTTTGATTAAGGTAGATCCCAGCTTGCCATGAACTGATCCACGCACTATGATCACGGAGCCAATTCCTGCGGCACACATGCAGGATTTAACACCAGGACTGCAATGGACTTCTGCAACCTTGAGGATATGGACAAGGTGCACCTTCACAGCCAGCCCATCTGGCATGGCTTCCTCCACCTCTATGACCGTTTGGTATCAGAGTTTCTCCTCCGCTCATTATGCCATTGGGCCCAATACAGTGGCATTTTCCCCACTGATCAGGACCATCACCCAATCTAAAGGGGCTCATCCACCCGTAGCCATTGGTCCCTTTACGAGTCATGCCCACCTCCCTGCCCAGGCCTGACCACCTCCCTGCCCCACCCCATCCACCTCCTCCATTCCAAGTCCGGGTGGCGAGGGGAGTCAATGGCCTGGGGGCGTTGGCCTGGCCTTGGTGTGGCCGGCTCCCCTGCATGCCGTGAACGTGCATGCTGTACACCCATGTTGCACGCCACACACCATGCTGGGAGGAGAAGGAGAAAGAGTGATTGGGCCCAGCATGGCCATGCCACTGTCTCAGCCTGAGTTTTTGTTTTATTTACTCTCTGATATGCTTGAAACACAGACTAACACGGCTACTATTTCAAAAGTCTTATTCTGTGCAAGCATATCAGAGAGTAAACAAAACAAAAAGACAAAAACGTTGTGGCACCTTCAAGACTAACTAAACTACTGTATTTTAATGTGAGCTTTTGTGGATTGAGTTCACTGGCTTTTTGGCTATAAACAGAGATGGGCACTGAACCCTAGAGTTGGATATGACTGGCTTTCGAGCAAGGGCAACCTTTACCTTTACCAAATAACAGAAGATCCCTGATTGGTATTCAAATTTGCTGTGAAGTTTGGCACTGTTTAGTTGCAAATTGTTAGTAAAGGTCTTCCTTGCTCAAAAGCCAGTCATACGTGACTCTAAGATGCAGTGCTCATCTCCATTTACAGCCAAATAGCCAGTGCTGCCTGTGTTTGCAGATGTATACATGGCCATATGGCAGGAATGATAGATCGCCCATGACATAGGCTCCACCCACAGTGTGGCAGCAATTTTTTTTGCTGCCCACCACTGCATGAGCCACATCTGGCCTATAGGCTCAGGTTGGGAATCCCAGATTTATAACATGTGTACCAGATACAGAATGAAATAAGTCAGAAGGCAAGCTCTTTATTTTAATCTTCTATTCACAATATTAGTTTAGCAAGTAATAGTAGATTTTTATCCACTTACACTCATACAGAAATAAAATTGTTAGCCTTTTAAAATGCTATTTTGCCTGCCCTTCTTTTTTTTAACCAATGCACTAAGACAGACTAACATGGCTAATTCTTTCCAAGTTCAGCTCTAAAAAGAATGTTCTGAATAAAACCTACCATTCTTTGGAGCTGACTGGTTTGCAACCTTCCTCTTTCGCCAAGGTTGGTCTTCCATACAATGTCCAGTTTGCCAATCACTGTTACACCTTTAATAACCCCAGCTTTCTCTGCAAACTCCTGCTTGGGTTTAAGGCAGTATAAATACTGCCGCGTGTCCATGGGCTGCAAGTAACTCCTCGTACCAAATGTTGACACACTAGAAAAGGGAAACATATTTGTTCTAAGACATATTTCAGAATTTGGATTTAAACTGCAGATTTTCATGTTAAATAATCTCATGTAGAAATAGCAACAAAATTGCCTCCAAATGGGGCAAATAAATGAGGTGAACAGAACAAAAGAAAATAAAGACAAACTCCAGCCATACCATATTATACTTTCCCAATAAGTTAGCTGGTTAGTTTTCAGTTTACTTGCCTTCGGGTATTCATTTTGTTGTTTATTTTATTATGTTGCTATTATCCATTTAATTGTTTGTACACTTTCCCAGTGTGGAAAATATCCCAGATGGGCAGTATAAAATGTAATTAATTTATTAAGTAGGTAAGTTTTGGACCAAATAAAATTTTAATGGGCTGCAGCATTACTATTGGTATTACAAATCTGGAGGTGCAACTCAGTTGGCAGGAGGTTTATTTATTTATTAAGTCACACTTCTATGCTGCCCTCCTCACAAATGACTCAGGGCGGCGAACAACAGTTAAAAACACAATCAACAATAAAACCCATGATAAACTACCCATCCATCTCCGAAAGTTAAACTTTAAAGGTTAAAAATTAAAAAGAGATTAAAAGTTAAAATTCACCAATTAAAATTACAAGGGAGAGGGGAGACCAGTCAGATTAGCCAACCGGCCAGGGTAGCTGACTGGCCTGAACCCCACACCTGCCCTGCCAGCCAGGTCTTCACTCCCTTTCTAAAGGCCAGCAACTCTGGCTGGAATCGCAATTTGGTTGGCAGGAGGTTACGTAGGGCCGATCCGCCCTGGTGGGATGGACAGATGTTCTCAGGGTGACGCGGTCTCTTAAGTATCCTGGCCCACTACCACGTAGGGCTTTAATAACCAGCACCTTGAATAGTACCCGGAGGCACACCGGCAACCAGTGCGGTTCCTCGAGCAGTGGTGAGGCATGTTCAGAATGCCCACACCCCATCACCACCGGAGCAGCCACATTTGAGACCAGTTGCAGCCTCCGAATGATCATCAAGGGCAGACCCATGTAGTGTGTGTTGCAATAATCAAGTCTGGAGGTGACCAGAGTGTGTGTGATCATGAGCAGGGAGTCCTGATCTAGGAGCGGGCGTAACTGGCATATAACATGAAGCTGTGCAAAAGACCTCCTGGCCATGACTGCCACCTGCTCTTTAAGCAGGAGTCGCGAGTCCAGGAGGACCCCCAGATTACGCACTGGGTCTGTTTGGGGCAAAACAGCCCCATCCAGAACCAAAGATGGTAGCTCCCGGGATAACACAGGACCCCTGACCCATAGCCACTCAGTCTTGCCAGGATTCAGTTGCAGCCCGTTGTCTCCCGTCCAGACCCTGACAGCCTCCAGACACCTGGAGATGACTTGGATCTCCACAGGCTGAGATGTATAACTGGGTATCATCTGCACATTGATGATACCTCATTCCGTGGGAACGGATGATCTTACCCAGCCGTTTCATGTAGATATTAAATAGTTGAGGTGAGAGCACCAAGCACCCCATATTGGAGGGGCCTAGGGCTGGACCTCTCGCCCTCCAACCACACCAACTGGGACCGCACTTCAGAAATGAGGAGAACCAGGACAAAATGGTGCCCTGGATCCCCACTCCTTGGAGCCGCTCCAGAAGGATACTGACGGTATTGAAAACCGCTGAGAGATCAAGAAGAGCCAGGACGGACGGATGACCACCGTCCCGCTCTTGCCAGAGATCATCCACCAGCACGACCAATGCTGTTTCAGTACCATATCTGGCCCTGAATCCTGACTGAAAAGGGTCCAGATAATCCGCTTCATCCAGGATCTCCTGTAACTGCCGTGCCACTGCCTTCTCCTATACCTTACTCAAAAAGGGCAGTTTGGATTCAGGCCGGTAGTTGGCAAGCACTATGGGGTTGAGCAATGACTTTTCAGGAGGGGGCGCACCAAAGCATGTTTTAATGGTGCTGGGAAAAACCCCTCCCGCAGTGAAGAATTTATGATAGTCTCAACCCAATCGCCTGTCACTGCCCTGGTAGTTTTAACTAACCAGGCAGGGCATGGATCTAATGCACAGGCAGTGGCTAGAACAGATCACAGGAGCCTGCCCACTTCCTCGGGTACAACAGGATCAAACTGATCCCAGATAACACGGCCAGACTGTACTCCAGTCAACCCCAGCTCTTTATTTTCCACGCTGGGATTAAAGTTTGAGCGAATCTGAGCAATTTTCTCTGTCAGATAGCAAAAGCCTCAGCAGACCCCTGCCAACCGGGGCCTGACCCCCTTCTGCCGAGGAGGGTCCTGGTCACCCGGAACAGGGTCGCTGGGTGATTATCTGCAGAGGCAATGAGGGTGGTGAAATATTGACATTTCACCACCACCACTGCCACTAGATAGGCTTTAATAGTGGCTCTAGCCAGTGTTCGGTTGGAGTCATTGGGTCATCACCCAACGACGCGCTCTCGGCGTCTCTTTGCCCATTTGAGCTCCCTCAACTCTTCCGTAAACCACGGGGACGAGCAGTGCCCACGAGCATGGAAAGACTTGTAGTGGCGCTAACACGTCCAAGGCCACTGTTGCCCTCTCGTTCCAGAGGTCGACAAGAGCCTCAGGCAAATCATGTTGCTGTTCCAGAGGAATACACCCCAGTTCCCTTTGGAATCCATCTGGATCGATCAGTTGCCAGGGGATAGCTAATTTAACTGGCCTTACCTCCCTGTGGTGAAGCCTCACCCCCAGAAAAGTCCAGAGTCACCAGATAGTGATCCGACCATGGCACAGTGTAATGTCTAATTTCTGTAGTTTCAGATCACTCTGCCACTGCTCCGACAAGAAGACTAGATCTGGGGTGTAGCCACTGCTCCTGTTTGAGTCCTGAACTACCTGAGTCAGGCCCATAGTTGCCATGGAAGCCATGAACTCCCATGCTGCCTCGGAGCCAGCCCCCAATGAAGACAAATTGAAGTCCCCCAGGACCATAAGTCTGGGGAGCTCCAACGCCAACATAGTGACAGCTTCAAGGAGCTCAGGCAGGGAATCTATTACACTGCAGGGAGGCAGGTACAGGAGCAGGATTCCCAGCTGACCCTTAGGGCCCAAACCAGTGGTGGGATGTCAAAAATTTTACTACCCCACCGTGATGTCATCACAGTGTGGGCAGAGCTAACGTCATGATGTCATGATGTCGTGGGTGGGCCCAAATAATAATAATAATAATAAAAATAAGCACGCACACACACACACACACCCTCAACCCACCCACCCACCCACAACACAAACCCGTAACTAAAATAAATAAATAAATAAAAATTACATTAAAACATACCCACCCACCCAAACACCCACCCCAAACATAAGCCCTGAAGGTGGTTCCCCCCAAACGCTGCTACTGGTTCTCCGGGACACTGAGAAAAGTTACTACCAGTTCTGGTGAACTGGTGAGAACCTGTTACATCCCATCACTGGCCCAAACACAGAAACAGGGCATTACAACCCGGAACTTGCAAAGCTCTGGCTCTAGTGACTCCCAATGACTCTCTAGTTACAATGGTGATGCCACCGCCTCTCTCCTCAACCCTAGGCTGGTGCCGGATACCAAACTCGGCTGGACACAATTCTGACAGAGGCACACCGTCCTGTGGTGTCAGCGAGGTTTCAGTGATGTATACAAGGTCAGCCTGCTCCCCCAGAATAGAATCTAAAATCAGGGAGGCCTTATTTCAAACTGATCTGGCATTCACCAGCAGTAGTGTAAGGGAGGAGACTCTCTGGACCAGCTGCTCAGTAACCAGAGATGTAGCCCGTGTGTGTGTGTGCGGCGGCGGCACAGAGGGCAGTAATTAAACATATGTCCTGCATTCCCAGAGTACAGCCCACCCCTTGGCTCCTGCAGTATCGCCCCATGCCCGTCACAACACCAGTTTCGACACCAGGAAACTCCCCCCCCCCCCGGTCTACTCCAGACAAAGGGCGTGGAAGGAGCCGGGATTGAACCTGCAGTGCCAGGGGAGGGGGGGAATACAGAGGAAGCCCGGGGGAGAGGGAGAGAGTGCGGCGTACGCATGTGCCATTGTTGCTCCGTATGAAAAAATATCCGCTCCCCAATCTAGAATCCTGGCTACAGCCCTGGTGCCATGAATACACAACCACTTCCATTTTGGGATATGAGATCTAGCCAGAGTGATTTGAATATGCAAATAAAACTCTTACCTGTCCCCACTCTGGCTGACAGCATTTAATTCTGCTACATTATACATAATAGAAGGTTCCAAGGACACCTTCTCCATAAACATTGGAGATGTGGTGATATTTTGAATCTGAGCTTCTAAAAAGACTTCATCAGTCTGAAAAAGCAGAGAAAATATGTAAGTTAAAAAAGAAGTCTGAGCTGACTAAGAGATCCAGCATCTTAAGCATTTAAAAAAATATATTAAAACCACAAAATGTAGTTAGTTTCATGCCTGAAAAATCAAAGAAACAGTCATTAAATGTAAGAAAACCTTCATCCCAAAAGGGAGAAATAGAAGCAAAATTGTTAGTCAACTGGAATAGTGCTGAACAATGGATGTGGGATAATTTTGGTAAATTCCTCTGGCCTTAACTGGACTTTTTTTAAAAAAAAAAGAGCTCCAAAGGTTCGGTTCAATTCAGAGATTAACAAGGAAATTAGACAATATTTTCAGAAATGTGCAATGATTGCAATACACAATATAAACATGCCATGCTAGATGAATGATGCATCAGGCTGCATATACACACACAAAATTGCAATATCATTAATAACAAGAGGGTTTTTAAAAACAACACCTCAACTATTAATGGGGATCAGACACATGACATATACTCTGTTCAAATTTATTTGAAATCTGGTCTCCCAAACACCTCTAATCCTTTGCCATAGGCTTTTTACAATGGCACAGAGCTCAATTTTCCTACTACCTAAACACTGCAGCTTCATTTCTGGCTCTGAGACATCTAGGAATGGGCATATAGTATCATTCATGTTTCAACTTTTAAAGAATTTAGTGTTAATAGACTCCTAGTTAGAAATGGTGGTTCAAAATTTAGCCTTTTCAAAAGGCTGGCTTAATCTCAGAAAGTCTAGCTAATGGATTCTAGAGTGCTAGAGGCAAAGACTGATGAAGAATAAAAAAATCCATAGCATCATAACTCCTTGCATGTCTATTCAGGATCAAGTCTGACTCCAATTAGACTTTACTTCCCAATAAATGTGCATAGGATTATAGTTCAAATATGGCCATTTACTTCATAGAGATAATGCAAAAGTACATTTGCAGAATTATGCTATTTATTTCTATGCTACCTATTTATGCTTTTCATTATACTGTGGAATTAAAACATGAAGTTAAAGGCAACAAGGAAGGATATTCAGGTCTAGCATGCGGTCTTTAGAAATAAGTGATAAGAATTAATCTTGCTTGAGTTGCTAAAATATTTATAAAACATCAAGTGAGAAACATTAATGGCTTACCACTTGAAAAAAAAGTATATTACCTGGCCCATTTGTACATCAAAGTGAAGATAGAAACTGTATCCATATTTGAAGGTGTAAACTGCATGATGTGCCATCTGCCACCAAGTGATTTCTGTGGCAGGAACACATTCTGCTTTAATGTCTCACTAGTCACAGAAAAAGTATCTAGGCATTCAAAGCCAGAAACAAATCCTGCTGATTATCAAAGTGATGCTAGCATGATATAGATAAATACAGATAATTGATTAAGAACTAGAAACACCTGATTACTAGCACTAGAGTTCCTGCAGAGAGGGAAAAACAATCAGCAAGCAAAAATCGACTGTACAGTGAAACCCCATTTTACGGAAAAAGTCAATTCCGTAGCTTTTTCCGTAACTTGATTTTCCCCCAGTAAAATGAGGCATTCCCATAGAGATGCACTGAAAAATAAAAAACGGTCCTGACCGGACCAAAAATAATCCAAAAAGAGAGAGAGGGTGTTATTAAAGCATTTCCTTTTATTATCTTGCACCTCCGCAACTCTATCAAGGGGTGTGTGTGTGTGTGTGTGTGTGTGTGTGTGTGTGTGTGTGTGTGTGTGTGTGTGTGTGTGTGTGTGTGTGTGTGTGTGTGTGTGTGTGTGTGTGTGTGTGTGTGTGTGTGTGTGTGTGTGCGTGCGTGCGTGCGCACAACATAAAAAAGGGGAAAAAACAAGAGCACAAAGGGAATGGGATGATGAAGTGATCTCCCCACCTTTCCCATGCTGCTGCTGCTTCCTTAGTGGTTTGTCCAGCCGTCAGCGCTGCCACTGTTTCCACAGCCGCTATCACTTCTACTGGCACTGCAAGAGGGGGGGATATCCACTCAGTTGCGCTCTTCGTCCAAGGTCCCCCTACACCCCGCTTTAGCCAGGAACATGCATCAGACAAAGACCACTTTATTTTGGTCTTTGCCTGATGTGCGTTCCCGGCTAAAGCATCCTGCAGGGGAACATCGGATGAAGAGCGTAACCGCGTGGATATGCCCATCGCACTCTCCCAGTGCTGGTAGAAGCAGTGGGGACTGTGGAAAACATGGCAAAACTGCTGCAATCCTTGCTGTTGCCACTGTTGCCTCTACTGCTGCATGCACACCAAGTGCTTGGCTTGCATGCACAGTGGGGGAACCGGCAAAAAGGTAAGCCCCCCGAGGTAGTTCCCTTCAAAAGCCACTACCGGTTCTCCGGGACACTGGGAAAAGTTACTACAGTTTCTGGCGAACTGGTGCGAACCTGTTGCTGCCCATCACTGCCCATTCCTATATGTCTCAGAGCCAGTGGTGCCATTTTATACTCTAAAATGGTGATCTCATGCCATTTTAGACTAAAAATTCCACTGCCATTTTAGACTTTCCCAGACACAAGGAAAATCTGGGGAAACCTGTTCCATAAAAGGATTTTTCCCATAAAAGGGGACATGATTTACCCAGATCCTTCTTCTATAAAATGGGGCTTTTGTAAAACGGGGCTTCCATAAAACTGGGTTTTACTGTATTTGAGAAATAGGAACACAACAGTCCTTCTGCCTATAGATCACTGAAGTAAACTACAACAACATGATTTGGAATTATATGTTGTGTAGTTATAAAAATCTATAAAAATCCCACCTTTTCAAGTGTATGCTGAAGATATTCTGAAGATAGCATTATTTTTTGACAAGGACAAGTGACAGTAAACTGTGGGCTCATGTGCTTTTTCCTCCAGTCTGTGACTGCAAGTAACTCAGAAATGCACACACCCATTTTAGATTAAATAATGAATGCTGTGTTATCCGAATCCAGAAACAGATATACAGTACTGATGTTATCTATGGTTATGGAAAGCAAGCCAGCTTGAAACCATAGCTTATGGCTTGTTTTTTCTAACTTTAGTGAACATCAAATGACACATGGAAGTGCAGTTAATCTGAACACATGCCATTGCTTCCAAATCCCCTGCAGTCACAAAGGCAGGGGAAACAAGAATGTGGAAAATAGGACCTTGGAACTCATCTTCATTCCTATAAGTCATGTTTTAGCATTCCATCTGAAGGCAGTCTGTCAAGTGCAGCACCACTGACCACATGTCACTTAAAATAAAAACCCACTTGTTATCATGTTTGAAATCCCCAGTACTAGGCCATCTTGTACTGTTCCAGAAGAATATCCCATAAATCCATTACTTGCATCTGTGTTTTCCAGATGCCCCATCCACTCATTTTAAAACAGCCATCATGAGCAAGAATCTAGCATGAGCTATGTTGAGGGAAGAAAATAAAACCAAGCAGCATATTGAAAAAGCAAAGTAGCCGAAGACAAGGCAGGGATTGATTAGTCTCAATAGCGTGATTAAATTGGAGTGCGTTGTGGTAGATTTGCAAGATTTTTGTATTGCACAAATTAACATTTCAATCAAATCTAGACCATGATTATACCATGAGAATTGCCGCTATATGCATGCAGGATTTTGGAAGCAGAGTTCTAATAAGCATGTAAGGAAAATGCAATACATTTCAAGCTCTCTCCCTCCCATCCAGTGTCCTCACAAAACAAGAGACAACAGAAACAAAAATACAACTAAAATAGGAACCAACCCCACATGCACGATAATGGGTACCTCATGCTATCCTTTCCAACACACACCTTTACATTTAGGCAAGCCAAATACTGGGGGTGGGGTGGGGTAAGTTACACAAAGAAAGAAACTATGCAAAGTAAGAAGCTTTTGCATATTGAGTTGATCTAAAATACAAGTGAAAAGAAAGTAGTAGCTTGTAGATGTATGTAAAATGCTTGTACAAGACTTTCACATATCTATAGTGCAGGGATTTCAACCTGCAGTCCATGGCCCACAGTGCCATTTCATGTGCCCCACCACCACCTCCACCACACCCAGAAGTGCCATGTAGTGGAGGAAGGGCAAAATGGCCATCCAGTCCCCAAAGCTGTCTGAGGGAGCATGACCCAGCCACTGGCTCAAAAAGGTTGAGAACTCCTGCTACAGTGTAATGAAAATAGATGTAACTATTTTCAGGTCTCTCCTCCTGAGCAGATTTTGAAGCCCAGGAGGTACAAAAACTTTTGACGTTGTTTCACTTTTGAGGTAACATTGCTCTTTGCAAAATGGCAATCTGGCAAACAATTCAATGTTTTTGGTTTCATGCAATTTCTTTTCGAGGGGATAACCTGTGTTACTCTCGTGTAGCAAAAATGAAAAAGGAGTCGAGCAGTACCTTATAGGCTAAAATGTTTTATTTGATATAATCTTTCATGGACTGCAGTCCAACTGAAGAAGGGAATTTATACAGACCACAAACGCTTGTGCCAAATGGGACTTGTTAGTCTTTAAGATGCTACAAGGCTCCTTGTTCTAATTTCTTCTGTTACTTCTAGCATTTCACATTACTCACTCCATCATTTTTAGCCATGAGCACATGCAGAAGCTAATCAATACTATGGAGCTCTTACTAGTAAATATTGAAAAATCTTGCCAAAATATACCCTGCTGCTTCTCTGATTTTTGCATACATGTCTTGACAAAATCATCTGTTTTTTTCCTAATGACTGCAAACATTTTCATGAATTCTTAGTCGGCACAAAGCTGTACTGAGCCCTGTCTTTGGCAACATTGATAGGTGCTATGCAATATTCAGAGTGCAGAAATGCACTTGTTTGTCACAATACATTAATGGAACATTTGTTCAGCACTAAAGTCAGAAATATAAGAATTTGGTAAACAATGGATAACAAGGAGAGAGCTAATATATTTGAAGAGCAATATTGCCCTCCCTATCGACGTTTAGTTCAGCGAAGGAGGGAATAACACCATCTAGCATCTATGGATAGGTGTGAGAGACATTGCTTTTCCATTATGTTTGTGAAATGTTAGTAACAGGCAGAAAGACAAACAGAAAACAAGCAGACATACATATTTATAAATAATAAATAAAATTACCACAGAACTGAGGTCACTCTAATGGGAAAATAAAAAAGAAAAAACATTAGAGAAATTAGGGTTAAATGTTAAAGAAAAAAGAAGGACAACTAAGTTTCAAATAAAATGCATCTATTTGCATTTTTTTGTACATTCTAAACAGGACAGCATTAGTAAGAGAGGAATGTAAACTGGCAATAAAAATAAAGAGTGGCTAATAGGAAATCTTATTTTTAAATAAGACTTGTGTCAACAAATGGTATAATGAAAAAAGAAATTATGTGGAACAGTAAACATGGTTACTGCACGATGAACACGTCATTAAACCAAAGCATGCTCACAGAAGAATTTCATTATTAAGAAGAATGTCATTATTAAGCTGAGGAGTTCCAATGGAGGGGGGGGGGAGATTACTATAACTCTTTTTCAGACTTTGTTCTGGAATATAACTCTCTCAGTGTGATAGATTTATACTAGAAAATCAAAACACATTCAGTGCTGGCCAATAGTTTTTAACTATTTAACTATGCATAAAGTTACAAAATGTGAGAATATGGTAACCTTAAATTGTTGTCTTACTGTCACAAGCCATTGCATGTGGGGCTACTGGCCATTTAATTATTCAATACAGTAACTTTACGTTCCTATTGGCCTCTGAAATTCATGGCATTACTTACTATGTCAATGGGAAGTGAACAATGGAGTTGTCTCCTTTTTTGTCATTTAACTGAAGAGTCTTTGCTGTAGTTCAATAGATGCATTTCCCCGTATCTGCTGCGGAATTTAAAGGGGAAATGGCAGCAATTCTATTCTAGAACCACTATGTTGAGCACTGACCTATTTAATGTCAATATCCACTGACAAGTACTGTACTGTACTTCTCAGCTGAAAATATCTTATCCTTTCAAACTAGATGTACTTGACAGGAAAGAATAACTAAACAGCACTATGGGGCAGTATATAAGTGTGAATGCTTTGCTTTGAACAAAAAATACAGCAACATTAAAAAAAATTACAGCTACATCTGCCCAAAATAATGATAATGACAACAGATTATAGTTAAACAAGAAACAACAAAAGGTATATTTTACTAATATTATTTTCTCAGTCAGGAAAGCAGGCACTATTCCACCAGCCCACCCTTCAAAGCTGAGATATCAAGGTAGTCCTTTTGTATTGACGCCAAAGAGAAGTCTAATGCTGGAATCAGTGTTTGCTTGTTGACATTATATGTGTTCTCCACAGCTAACAGCATAGTGTATTAAAGCAAGTTGTAAGTATATTTGAAAAGATTTGCTCTTTCAGTTTATTTTAAAAACCTGTACAGTTTTACTTCTAGTTTTCCCCTCTAAGTTTTAAATTTTCTTTTCTATTTAGTGTCTCCTCTGGCTAAAAAGAGCTATGTTCAAACTGACAACACCTGTCAAGCAACTCAAAGTTGTCAAAAGATATTCTAGTTGTTTGAAGAAAGGTACAATTTAAAAAGCTTAGCCAGGAGAGCAAAATGAAGCAATATTCTTATACTTCAGATTGAATACATACACCACCAGTCCCATTTACAAAATAATTTTTTTACTGTTCACATTGTGATAGACTAGGCACTAAATATGATATTTTACACTTACCTCAGCATTATAGAATTTAGTTTTCACATCTAGTGGTTTGAGGACCTGTATGAAAAAAATATAATGTACTAGAAGACGATAAAGAAAAATGAGATTTATCATGATTTCCCATCAAAATTAATGCTATCTACTTTTTCTCCTTTAGGTACTAAGGATTCAAAAAGTTTTTAAATGTTCCATTTGAAGCGTTTCAGCTAAAGTACTCATATATACTAATATTGACAATTATCTTAGTGGAAAAGTCTGACCAGATGCAACTCACTTCTTTGTTTCTTCAGAAGTTTGTTTAAGTCAAGGATTCTAGATAAACTTGGGAAATGACTCCTTCACTCAGCAACAATTCTTACATAAGAAAAAACATCTTGTGCACAAGATTTCATTAGACTCCTTAAAAATAATTATACATTTATTTACAAGTAGGCAGTTTTTACTTACATCTTACTGAGAAATGCAATCATGTGCCTTTCAGAAAGCTAGAACAAAGCTGTTCTTTGCTAGCTTCCATTATAAGAACCAACTAAGCCATGGCAGACCAGCTGTAAGCAATTTCAGGGCCAACTTGCTCATTAAAGCACAGATTAAAATGTTTTCATTTCCATATGGAATTTACAGTATATTCTTGTTAGGGGTCTAATCTTAAACCTCTATAGTACAGGGCCTGAGAGAAATAGGACATTCTGAAAAGTACTTTAACTTTTTGATAGTTCTAATTAATTCAGCGATATTATTTCAACTGCAGACAAGTTTATCTCAAGGCCTCAAACAGAGTAGCACAGATTTAAACTTATGTTTGCCAAATTCACTTGCAGTACCTTCATACAGAATGTCTGTTTTCTGACTGGATTCCTGTAGCTTCAATAAGGGATAACAATGAGAAATTTAGCTCCACTCATCATCTCAAATGGTCACACTAGGGTGGTCACTTGTTCATTTTCTGCTGCTTATATAAGTATTAAAGGCATAGCAAGATTACAAACATAAGAGGCAACCACGTCTCTCCCTGTGGCCTTATGATATACTCCAAACCTCTGATCACAGAATGCTGAAATGTCTAATCTACAAAGGATGCTTAAGTTCTTACATCACTTGGAGAAGCTTTCAACTCTTAACATGATTATTTATGGACATAACTATCTGCTGTCAAAAATTCTGAGCTCTATAGCTTTACCAATCTCTACTTTATTTATTTACAAAATTTCATAACCTTGATCTTCAGTTCCAACAGACCTAAAACTGGCTTATAACAGTCCTAAATTACAACGAAAAACTTTAAGCCTCACGACGAGCCTTCTGGATTCCTACCCTTCTTGAAGGCTTTTGAAATCAATGAGAGCTGGGTTTTTGACTCTGTGGGGCAACACGTGGGTCCTACCTGGTAAGGACTGTACTGAATTTGAACAATTTTTGTTTTGTATTTATTGTTTCTGGGCAAGAAATTGAGAGACAGTATTTTCAGATTAGAGGCAGTTTAGACTGCACTGATATTTGGACCCATTCCAAACTAGCTTCCAATTTCGTTAGAGGATAAAATCTCCTTGGTTGCCCTAATGGACCATGATGGGCAGAGAATGGAGACAGAAGGGCTCCATTCTGTTGGCTCTCTTGGACATCTCAGCAGCTTCTGATGCCATTAGACATGATATCTTGATTCTGTTCTTTTAGGCACAAACACTTGTTCAGTAGAGCTATACTTATGGATGATCCTACCAACAGAAGGAGTAGGTACAGTGATGGCCAACCTTGGCACTCCAGGTATTCTTGGACTTCACTTCTCAGAATACAAAGTCAACACACCTGCTGATCAGGGCTTCAGGGGATTGAAGTTTAAGAACAGCTGGAGTGCCAAGGTTGGCCATCACTGCCCTATAGCCTCTTATTTCCTTAACAATCAGCATTAGAAGACTGGAGAAGCATCTGAAACAAGGAGGATGGGCAGCTGTAGACAAAGGGTGAATGAACAAAAATCCTTTCCTTTAACCAGTGGCATCCTCTACTAGCCTTCAATTCCACCCATGAATAGGTGAGCATTTAGAGCTAGCAGAGGATACTGCCAGTGGAATGAAAGAGATTTTTGTTCATTCATCTCTTCCTCTACAATGCGTGCTACTCATGAATGGATGGGTGCCTTACTTTCATGAATCCTTCTTTAAGATCTAACCAGTGCATTTGTTTTATGTCATATATTCTTTCTTATTTCACAGCACTGATTTGAATGGGGGGGGGGGGGGGCTACAGAAATGGCTAACATGAAAGAAAACGTTCCAGCTGGATTTTCAAATGTAAAATTCTTTCAGTGCTACCAGTTATTTCAATACCTGAAATTTGAAGAACTTCCTGAAGTACATTTTCTCACCAGTCTGTGTGGTATAGCTTACTGCACACACTAAACTGAAAGACACAAATAATTTAATTGGTTTAACATTATTTTGAGCTATGTTAGTTATAATTATTTTTCAGTCTAACATGACTCCTCAAATAGGGATGGACAGATATATGAAGAGCAAGAAATAAATATTGCTTTACCATTATGAATATATTTGGTAAAATGTCTAAAAATCTCTACTAGAGAGATAAACAGGAGTTAGAAGAAAGCATTAAGCATCTCACATGTGCGTCCCTATTTCTTTTACTTCATGATGAATTACGTCATCGATGCAGCAGTCTTGTTTAAGTTCAGCTACTGCAGCACTAGAGGCTGAAAGGTTTAAACGCTGTGAACTTGTTTGTAGATCAGCCTTGGGATTAAAAGCAGAATCAGAAAAAAAAACAGTTCAGTAAAAAAAAGTGGAGGAAATTTAGAAATGTCCATTGAAAAAAATATTATCTTGTAGCTTTACCAGGCATATCTCATTTTTACTGGGCAACATCCTGCTGTGTAGCATTGCCTACACAATTGCAATGACATTATCAGCCACTTTCATCATTAAAGAGTCCCTGCTTTGATTTTGATTGGTGTAATTTCTCTCACTTTGTATAAATTGTATGTACTGTACCTCAAAACTGAAAAAGAGACACTCTGCAGTGGCTGGTGACATCATCCCAGTTGAAGAGAGAGTCACATGACAGGATATTGAATACACGTATTATCAATTATAAAATGTCTAATCTAGGTTGTAACCATAGTTCCCAGGGGAGGATACCATCAATATACCAGTTATAAAAACTGTAAGATCATATTTCAAATGGACAATCCATTATGAGAGCATTATAAATTAGTTTGGACCAAACTGTAGTTTTTAAGACTCATGTAGTTAGATAAATTCTAAGGCAGTTGCCATTTCCCCAGGATGTGATAACTCAATTTTCCTGCTATGTTATGTTACTGGCTAGAATCCATTGGCCAGAATTCAATCTATCAAAATGCAATGCAAGTTAAGCCACTGTAAGTCTGCCAGGCATTTTGCTCTAGCACCAAGGATTGCACAAAGTGATTGTGCACTTGGTCACACAGTTTTGATCCGACTGACTGCACAAAGAGCTGGTGGGAGTCCTTTGTAGATAGCACTTCCTCTTTGACATGGTTGTAGTTATTGCAGTTGTAATATTGAGTTATGCCATATAGCTGTGGCTTAACATGCATGACAAGGCAGAACAGGGATCTGAGGGAACCTATTTTGTCATGAATAAGCAGTCTGCTGATGTATATTGCTTGATTGCTTATGCCTGCAATTGTGTGGCTAAGCAAATCATAGAGCTTTATAGCTGATTTATCTCTATGCCATCTGGCAGTTAACACTTTCTGCTTTATTTCCTTCTAAAAAGCCAGAAAAAGAAGACAAGATAAACCTCAATTTTTATCTGCCTTATTGGCAACGAATACATTACAGAAGAAAAAGCTGCCTGCTACCAACTGATATGATAAATAAACTACAGAACAAACATCCATTATTTCCTTAGTTGAAAGAGTGAACAAGACACCAACATCAGTGATGGGCAGCAACAAGTTCACACCAGTTCGCCAGAACCGGTAGTAAAAATTCCTAGTGTCCCAGAGAACTGGTAGTGGCTTTTGGGGGGAACCACCTCGGGAGCTTACCTTTTCGCCAGTTCCCCCACTGCGCAAGCGTGCCAAGCACTTGGTGTGCATGTGCTCCTTCAGCGCTTGGCACGCATGCACAGCCTCCTTGCTGTCCTCCCAAGCGGGGAGGAAGAGAAGCCACTAGCCTGAAGCTCCCTATAGCCTGCTCCCCAGGGTAAATGACTCACTTTTGGTTGTGGGGTGTGGGTGTGTATTTTAATGTACATTTAATGTGTATTTATTTTTAATGTGTATTTTTATGTGTTTTATGTCTATTTAATGTGTATTTATTTTAATGTGTACTTTATGTGTTTTATGTGTATTTTTATGTCTATTTAATGTGTACTTATTTTTATGGGTTTTTTACATTGGCTCCGCCCACATCATTGACTCTGCCCATGACGTCATGATGTTGGCTCTGCCCACAGTGTGGTAGTAAAATTTTTGGCTGCCCACCACTGACCAACATGCACAAGTTTATGACAAACCATGGTTTCTATGGATTCCTCGCTTGTCGTCTCATTTGGCTACACCAAATATCTCTTTTGCAACATTTCTTAGGAAACAAAGCTAACATATGCCAAGTGTTCAGAATCATGCCTTGCTAGGTGGAATAGTCACATCTATAGAAAATATAAATTTCAACCACTGTATAAAATCCACATTGCAAATCCTGTTTATTAAAAAGTATTTTCACCTGGTTTTACATGGCCTTTTCTCTTAAAGCACTAATTTAAAATATGGGCAGAACTTACAGAGATAATTTGCTGAACAAAGATCACTGAAATATCTCATTTCCTTGAACGTCTCATTTCCTTGTGCAGAACTTCAAAAATGAATTACACTTTAGAAAGCAACAAAAATGCAGAACAAAGCTACTTTTCGTCCTTACTTTTAAAAAAGAGTAATTGTGGCCAAACATGTTTCCGAGCTGTAGCTTCCAGCATCCTTTATCATGTGATATGTGGTCCAGGATTGACTGAAGTCAACCTTGAGACAAGGTGGAGCAGTGGTTAAACTGCTGTACTGCAACCAAAAGGTTACACGTTTGATCCTGGCCATGGCACAAGGTTGACTCAGCCTTCCATCCTTCCAAGGTAGGTACAATGAGTACCCAGCACGTTGGGGGCAAAATACTAATTAATTTGTGAACTGCCCAAAGAGTGCACTACGCCAGTGGTGAGCAGACTGGTCTGCACTTGTCCGGGCGGGGTGGTGGTGGTAAAATTGGGTGGCCTTTGGGTGGGGGTGGGGTTAATGAAATTGGGTGGCTATGCCACCTCCCTGCCCCACCCCGCCCACCTCCCTGTCCCACTCTGCCCACCTCCTCTTCCACTTCCAAGTCCAAGCAGCGGAGTCAATGGCCCGGGGGCAGCGGCCTGGCCTTGGTGTGGCCGCCTCCCCTGGGATCCCTCCCACTCCCCCTGAGTGCCATGCTGTGCGCCATGCTGCACTCGTGCACCATGCTGCACGCCATGCTGGGAGGAAGAGGAGAAAGCATGGCTGGGTCCTGGGCCCAGCATGGCTACACCGCTGCTGCTGTGGCCCGGGCGGTCTCCTTGACATTAGCCTGAGTGTGGAGGAGAAGAAAAAGCAGCCGCCCAGCACCCTGCCGCCTGCTCCCCAGGGTAAGTGACTTTGAGTGGGTGTGGGTGTGGAGAGGAATAGAGGGTGTGTGGGTGTGGAGAGGGATGGAGGGTGTGTGCATGTGTGTGTAGGGGAGAGGGTCTCGAATGGAGGGTGGGTCGGTGTGCGTGAGTGGAGGGATGGAGTGCGTGTGTGTCTGTGTCTGTGTGTGTAGGGGAAGAGGGTCTGTGAAGAGGAATGCAGGGTGAGTGTGGAGAGGGATAGAGGATGTGTGTGTGTGTGTGTGTGTGTGTAGGGGAGAGAGGGTCTGTGGAGAGGGATGGAGTGTGTGGGGGGGGGAGGGCCTGGAGCAGGCTAAAGGAGGGTCTTTTTTTTGTTTACTCTCATTTGCTTCAAACACAGACTAACACAGCTACCATTTAAAAAGTTTTATTCTGTGCAAGCATATCAGAGAGTAAACAAAACAAAAAGACAAAAACGTTGTGGCACATTAAAGACTAACTGCTGTATTTTAATGTGAACTTTTGTGGATCAAGTCCACTGGCTCTTTGGCTATAAACAGAGATGAGCACTGAACCCTAGAGTTGGTAAGAACTGGCTTTTGAGCAAGGGCAACATTTACCTTTAAGGTTTTGGATGTGATTAGTTGTAAATGGTTAGTAAAGTTAAAGGTCGCCCTTGCTCAAAAGCCAGTCATATCCAACTCTAGGACTGCAGTGCTCATCTCCACTTACAGCCAAAGAGCCAGTGCTGCCTGTGGTTGCAGATGTATACATGGCAGGCATGACTAGATTGCCCACTGCATAGATTCTGCCCATGATGTAGGCTCCGCCCACAGTGTGGTAGTGAAATTTTTTGCTGCCCACCACTAAGCACTATGGGGCAGTATAGAAGTGTGATTGCTCTTATCTTTTTAAAAAATCTACTAAAATGATGTATCAGTTTGCCACATCAGTCCCTCAGAATGTTTTGAACATCAATTTCTAGAATCTTTGACTAACAGCCATATTGCCTGGGGGTTGTGGGAGTTAAAGTTAAACCACATGGATACCTAAAGGTCAAGAACTCAAGTTGTTTTCAGAAACACTCCTAGCTTTTAGGGTTTATGCTTCAAAGCTGCTTTTTGCATCTGGTAAACTCAAAATTATTTGCAAACTATAGACCCTTTTAGCTGCTAATTTTCCTTGAACAAATCCTTAGATAAGACTAAGCGTACCTTTACCAAAATGTCTTTTACGACTTGCTGACTGTCATTGTGTACACTAATGTAGCTAGAAAACGTCTCTCCCAAAAATATATTTCTGTTCAAAGAGAGAAGAGAAAGAAACAAGAAGGAGAAATTATTGTTAAAATCATTGCTTTACATAATGTGTGCATGTCTGAGTTACTATCTGCTTTTAACAACTTCATACACATCTGTTACAGGATTCTGAAACACTTAAACAACTACATGGAAATTAACACTAGCAATGACTACTAGTTACTATGATACAAAAATTATGTCAGATTTAGTTGCCTCATGTCACAAAGAGGAATACTGCCTTCATTTCTTTCTTATGGATTTTGCAAGAAATCCCCAAGAAAACAGGATACAGTACTAAACTACAGAAATCTTTGTTGTTCCAACAGGTCTCTTAATATGTTGTCTTAGCCACCCAAATACAACTTGAAACTCACTCTTGTAGGTAGAGGTTCTGGCACATTTTCAAACTTATTTCCCCCTCACTAATACTTATAGGTAAACCTCTTTCAGCTTAATCCTATGAGTCCACGTACACTACAAGTTTATAGTTGAAACTTTTGAAGTGGTAGCCATGTTAGTCTATGCAAGTATATCAGAGGGCTGCAATGTTAGAAACTACAATGCATGCATTCTAATCCCAAACATGATGACTGCAATATTGTCTGGGAGAACATAAACCCATTGTCATTGTTCATAAGCCCATTGTCTCAAACCTACTTATCTGTATAATTCTTACCCAAAGTTCTGAGGCAATGTCAACATTTCTCCAAGTATTAATGTTTCTGCTCCTTTAACAGTGGAAGGATCATCTCTCATTAATTGGTTGAACAGATCTCCTGTTATAATAAAAATAAAGTAATACATATGGTCAAAATTACAGTTAAAGCTTCAATTGATTAGACATTTTAAATTGATTGGCTACTGTCTATTTTATTTAATCATACATTGAAATTTTTAATACTGTCTCTGGCAGTGCTCATACATAGGCATGAGTGTGCTTACATATGTACACATGATGGAGACACATGTACACCTAGAGACTGAACAAGGGAATCAACATCTCTTAAGTATGTGATGACAGCAGAGTGTTGGTTCTCTTGTTCTGGCCACCTGCACATGTAAATATTCCTTTAGAAACGGAACATTTTTGTATCACGGAATACGTAGAATTTCTAATTGGATCAGCAAATATCCTACCATTCAAACAACATGTGTGTTCTTATGTTAGCACATGGGGGTTTAATAACCTAAAACTCTGCTATTCTAGAATCTAAATAGAATACACCCACATATCAGCATTTCAAATATTTTCTGGCTGTTCTTTTTAAAAACTAGTTATCTATTGACAATAAAATCTACATGTTTCTAATTGGTATCAAGTCCAAATCATTTACCTGGCAAATCTCTCTCTTCACAAGTCACAGGAATATTGGTGAACAAAGTAGGCTTGGTCAATCTCATTACTGTAAATTTAGAAAGCAAAAGTAATATTAACATAAACAAGGAGCTCACTTCATCAATCACTTAGTTTACTCAGAGAGTAGTTTGTTCCTGAAATTCTACCTTGGACAAGATAAGGAAGCCAACTCCGGTATCCTTGTCCCCATCATAGGTAGACATTAACAACTGAAATGGAAACTCCTGTGTTTACCCTTCAGAGAGCCATGACAAGCAAGACTCAAGAAGAAAATATATGGAACAAGACACTTGCAAGATATTTTGAACAACCATCTCTCCTCCACCTGAAAGATAATTAAAACAATTCAATCCCATTCGTCTGCACTGAACTTCAAAGTCAAATAACAGTGAAATAATGAATATCACATTAAATATACAGTATAAAGTAGTAAGAATCCAGTAAACAACTGAATTAAGAACTTGGGAGAATATATTTGTTCTTATTACTACATCACAGCCAGTCCATCTGGCATCGAACCTGTGGAACCTCCTCCCGATAGAGCTACGCCTGCAGACGGAGTTGCTGTCCTTTAGGAAAGGAGTGAAAACCTGGCTGGCAGGTCGGGTCTGGGGGATGGATGGTTCAATTTCCCCAGCCAGTTGAATGGTTTGACCCCCACTAGCTTTTAATTAAGTTTTTAAGCTTTTTAAAGTTTTTAATTTTTAAGTGTTTTTAAAATTGTTGGAAATTGTCCTGGGTCCCTTCAGGGAGGAGGGCGATAAACAAATATAAATATAAATAAAAAATGGTCTCTTCTGCCTCCATGAGCACTGGGAATAAGAGTTCCTCCTCTGCTCATTTTGCCGCTGGGCCCAATAGGATGGTTTCCAGTGGCATTTCCTCCACTGAGGGGACCATCATCCCACCTAAAGGGGCTCATCCACCCATAGCCGTTGGCTCCTTTAGGGAGTCAGGTTATTTACTGCCGGCCAACACTGGGCGTTGAGTCACTGGCTGTATGGTCTACTCCATTACCCTAGCAGGATGTCCATATCCTTGTCCATATCCTCACGGCTGCAGTCGTCCATTGCAGTCCCGGTGTTAAATCCTGCATGTTTCACTTCATATGTGCCGCTCGAGATGGCTCCGTGATCACAGCATGTGGGTCACTTCATGGCAAGCTGGGATCCACCTTAAACAAATTCACGCCAATGGTATTTTTCCTGCTTCAGGAAAAATGTATTCTTGGATATGAGTTGCAGCCGATTATGATTATTACATAAGGTTTGCTAACCTAGGCATTGAAGATAGGAAGAGGATCAATTGGGGGGTTGGATTACTGTTCCCAGAAACACCCTTCAGAATAGCTAATGGCCATACTGGATAGGGAATTCTGAAAGCCATACAATAAACTTACCCACTCCCTGGATACCAGACTGCCTTTTACATCCTGAATATCAAATCCTTATCTTTAGTCTACTAACTGGTTGGATAGATCAGTGGTTTGGGTATCTGGCTGTGGAACCAAAGGGAGTTCAATTTCCCACTGTGCCTCTTGTGAGAAAGTCAGCTTGTATGGCATGTAGTTCCAGGGTGCCTTCAGAAGAAGGGAATGACAAACCACTTCTATGTATTCTTTACATAAAAATTGTGCAATGGTTCAACATAAGTCAAAATTGACTTAACAGCATGTAATTAGAGCGCTGGGGTACACAGAAAGAGCCTCCTGGAAGATTGTGGTGTTTTGAACCACAATCGGGCATATCCGGGGAAATGGCAACTTTGTGCTTGTTAATCTTTCTCACACTAGGTCAGGTAAAGGGAACTACAGAATGACTTCACCAAAGGTGGCTTCATTCTGGCAGTTTCATGACTGACCTAGACATGGAGGAAGATTAGAGCCCTGGTAGCACAGTGGTTAAAAGCTGCTGTATTGCAACCAAAGTGTTGTGAGTTCAATCCTAACCAGGTCTCAAGGTTGACTCAGCCTTCCATCCGTCCAAGCTCAGCAAAATTAATACACAGCATGTTGGGGACAAAATACTAATTAACTTGTGAACTACCCAGAGAGTGCAGCAAGCGCTACAGGGTGGTATATAAGTGTAATTACTATTGTTATTTATTCTTATACAGTATGTTTGATATTGTTGTCAGACACCTATTATATGAAGGAAGGCATGAATACAGAACAGAAGCTGTGATGAAGACCTGCATTTCAGAGAGATTAATAGTGGAACCAGGCAGTCCTATAAATGCTAACATTTCAGCAACAAATTTGCAGCAATTCACAGATGTTTATATTCTTCGATATTAACTAACATAATAAGGAATTTGAGAATGAGATGAAACTGTTTTATTCAGAATGATCATTCAGAATCCAGGGGGCTTACCCCAGAATGTCTGGGGGTGTCACTCATCAGTCATGAATTGCCGACATTTAGGACTAAATTCAACATTAGTCCTAGTTACAGTAGACCCACTGAAATAAATGGAATTAAACTAAAATGTTCCATTTATTTCAACACAGCCATATATTGAAAGTACTGTACTTGTCAGCAGTATTTTTCTCAAAGAACAGTTTATACCAGGGGTTCTCAATCTTACCGTGCCACGGGCTGGACAACTCCTCCTCAGACCGCAACATGGGCTGGACACAATGGCAGCTGGCATATTTGCTTATGCACGGGTAGGGCTGCTTCTGGAGTCATCATTGTGGGCCAGATGGAACACCATTGGGGTCTGGCCCATGGGCCTAGGTTGCGAACCCCTGGTTTATACCTACTGTTCCTGTTTATAGTGTGCAATGGAGTCCAAACTGTCATTGCCATATTTATTCATTCTAGTGTACATATACTGAGGAGGGATAGGAAAGATTTAATCCATCAAAGCTAGAATGATATGTATATGTGGATATTTCCTAATAACATATGCAAGGTATCAGGTGACCAACCAAATCCAAGTTTTATGCAAATGATAAGAATACTTTTTAATTTCAGTTATGTTGGACCATGTAGCTCAACTGGATTTTTTAAATTATTGATATTTCAAAAGAAACATACAAAATCAAACAATTTCATAACAGTAGTACAAATATTCATGTAGAGGTGGAGACAGATGCCACACAACATGAGGAGAAACTTCTTTTGTGTCTAGGCCAGACGTGAAACTGCCAAAACGAAGGCACCCTTTGGTGAGTTGATTCTGAAGTTCCTTTCACCTGACCAAGTGTGAGAAAGATTAACCGCAACACAAGGTTGCTGTTACCAGGGAACAGCCAATTGTGATTCCAAAACACAAAAATCTTCCAAGGAGCCTCTTTCTCTGTAATACAGTACATATCTGGAGTAAAGATCATGGCTTGTGGAGTTCAGTACACTTCTGAGTTTATAACACATCCCTTAAAAATTTCAGGCATTGTCTGCAAGACACTTATTGAGGTGGTTCCATGTTGCAAAGAAAGCTTCTGATTTGCCTAACCCTTTTGACAGTTTCAAAACATGTTTTCCCCCTGTCAACACTATCTGCCATATTCTTTTAAACTAATTAACATATCTGTTGTCAATCTGTCCAGTGTTCTCCACAGCCCTGCTATCTCCACCCACGCTGCTGTTACTGGGCATAATATAAATTACTTGTTCATTGGGAACCAAAAAGATAAATACTGTATATACAAAACCCCACAAAACTCAATATTTACATTTGTTATTTTTTGAAATATGACCATTCACTTCCCTACACAATGCTTTCATTTTAGGGCATTCCCACCATAGATGATTTAGTGTTCCTCTCTGGCCAAATCCTGTGGGAGAAATTCAGACATTCATTTTAGATAGCCAGACAGGGCATCAGTGCACCCAAGTGGATTTTGATCTGACTGCTCAAACAATTACTCATCTTAATATTTATGAAACTAATTTTGTTGTGTGCTTAATCGCTCCCAATTTATGGCAGCCTATGAATAAGCAATTTCTAAAATGTTCTGCTCTCAACAGCTCTGGTTCAAAATAAAACCAATTTAATTCCAGGGAAATAAGGAGAAACAATCCAGCTTAAAATCGAAACATTTGTTTACGAATCATATCTAAATATAAAAATATCTGGTTATATTTATTTTTGTAATGGAAATTCTTAGCACATAATGATGCTATTCAAACATTTCTAGTCAGTTGTTCAAGAGTTAGATGTTCTTTGTGTGAAGATGTTTTAATACAGACATAAGTGTAAACACAGTATGACAAACAAAAATCTCTGTGTGAGATAAAGATATGCTTGCTCCAGCAGTAAAAGTCTTTATTATCCAATATATTGATACAAATATGTTCAAATACAAAGGAGGCAATATCTCGGGGTAAAATGACAATTACTGTTACATGTTTTATTATTCTTGAAATAATTTGATAGTTTAGAGCAAAAAACAACCCAGTCTTGTAGAATTCAATCTGAGGGAACATCCTACTTCAGGAATTCTCAACCTGCGGCCTGTGGGCCAGATGCGGCCCATGGTGCTATTTCATGTGCCCCCTTGCCTCCACCATCAGGAAGTGCCATGTGGGGGAGGAAGGGCAAAACAGCCGTCTGGCCCCTGAAGCTGTCTAAGGGAGCATGACTTGGCCCCCAGAGGAATAATGTATTCTTCTGATTTTCATTGAGCCCACGCCACACAATAAAAAAGCCACTTCTCTGATCAACGTGTATGTATTCAAATCTAATGCTTTTGCTTAGACATGTTTCTTGATGATAAACAGTTCTTTTCATGCATGTTAATAATGTAGCAAGGAAAATTCATAAATCTAATAAGACAAAACTTTCATGTTTATAAACTCACAAAATTAACACAATTTAATTATTAGTCAAGTAGTTCTTTTAAATTGCATAACTATTGTGCTTTAATTTTTTAAAAAAATATTGTAAGCCAACTTAAGCCCTCCATGGAGAGAAAGGAATCCTACAAATAAAACAAAATAAATGCCTAGAGCAAGCTAATTAATGTTGTTTTTATCATCGATACCACTTCCCTTTAAAACAGAACATCCCACAAAAAACATGATTTTATCTGAAGTCACAAGCTATGTATAATACCATATTTGTGAACAAGCAAATTCATTTTACCCTCAAGGTTCAATTTTTCTCTCAAGTTATTGGCAACATATTCACAGTACAGTATGTCACAGAAAATCAAAATCTGCCCCTTGCATCTCTGGATGGTAGCATTACAAGACGGTAGTTCTTTGTGTTTGATCATCTTGTTGAGCTTTATCCAAATATCTTCTAGTATTTGATTATTAAAGGTGGATGGTTCAATTACCCACTGTGCTCTATAGAACACATGCAGCTTTAATTTTTGTAGAGTGCTCTGCAGTTCTTTAGATAAAGGAAGAATCTTGTCTTTAAGTCCAGAGCTGGAAACAGACATACTCCAAGATCTTCTGAGATGCTTTCTATTAGATGCCAACTGTTCCCCCAAATTGTCCACATCAGCTTTTGCATTATGAACTTCTAAACACTGTGTAGCTTTAATATCTGGACAAAATTCCTTAAGCCCTTCTGTACAATCATAACAGGGTGGCCCACAAAGAGTTTCCAGGGCTGCATGCTGTTGCTTTACTTTTTCTACTTCATCAATAGAAATAACTGGAGGTTTTCTTATGGGCTTCAGCGGGAGTTTGCCCACATCATTAGGAAACCAGGGTACAAAATTGGGTAGTTGCCTAACAGGAAATTCCCGCAGCGCCTCTTCTGCGATTTTTTGCAATTCTGAAGGGTTTCTTTGCCAGGCTCGATAATGTAGAACTACATCCATTCTCATAAATAGGAATCCACATATTCTTATTTTAAAAGTTTCACAGACAAGAGCTTCAGTGCTAACACAGTGTTACCGCATACAAGAATCTGATACCACGTGCTGGGCAGATCAGAAGAAAACAGGACCTAGAGCAGAAGTATTATAAGTAATAAGACATACCAGCAACATTAGCACTGAACTTACAATTCTATTAATCAAGTTTGGGGTTGGAAATGAGATAACAAATGTTACCTCTTGTAAAAATATGCCACTACAAATATTCTCCTGAAAAGTACCATCAGATGTTAGCTTCTGTTTTATTTGGATTCAAACAGCCATCTGGTTTGCTATGAAAAACTAAGTGAAACCAGATTTGATTGGGAAAAAAATTATGTTGCAGCACCGATATTCTTTTCAGGTTCTTCTGTAGCAGCTCAACTACACATTACATTAAACACATTGCTCAGTGAGACATCCTTTGGGAAATCAAAATTAAACAATAGTTTCAGAAAGGGAGTAGTAAGATCAAAACTGTAGTGTGAAAGAGGGTCAACGATGACCCTTTGCATTTGGCATCAAGGCCATAAGAAAACCCTCTAGCCTCTGTAGCTGTTACTTAACCCTCCCCCCCCCAATGGAATTCTCAAAGAGGGTTGTGGTAAAGCAACACTACAATGTGAACAAAAGAAAGTAAAAGTTGTAAACAAGAAAAAAGGAGCTGGGAAGACTGCAGCCGGCCTTGTGAATATTTCTCTCTCTTATACTGTCCTGCCCAATTTTCCAATACAGTACTGTACTACTGATGCTATCATGGAGTGAAAAAGAAACACACCTGCCTGGTATCACACTTCAAAGACTGCAGTGTAGATTATCTCATTTTTGGAGCACAAAGGCTACATAGTCTTTAAAAAGGTATGAGTCACCCCTGCTTGAAAACCAGTTGCATCCGACTCTAGGGTTCGGTGCTCATCTCTGTTTATAGCCAAAGACCCAGCGTTTCCGTGGATATGTGGCAGGCATGCCTCCTGGGCACATGGAATGCTGTTTACCTTTCCACTGAAGTGATACCTATTTATCTACTTGCAATTTCTTGCTTTTGAACTGCCAGGTTGGCAGGAGCTGGGACAGAGATGAGAACTCACTCTGTCATGCAGTATTCAGGTCTCCAACTGCTGACCTGCCAACCCTCCAGCCACTGCAATCTCCTCCAGCCAATGCAATTCCCAAATAATGTTTCTAGTCAGTACCAGTGTCACAAAAAGGGTCACCTGTCCAACATACTGTATATTGAAGGCATTCCATAAGCAGCTGGACTCAAAAGTTATGCAAAATTTAAAGAAAATGTGTCCTATTCTAGGAACACTGCATTTCTCCTCTTTATACTGGAGCAACTCCACTTTTCACAGAGCTTATTCTGTAAGTTGCATGACAATTTCTGCACCTAGGGTTACATGTAGGCAAATAGTGTAGAATGAGATCTCTGCTTATCTACAACATCAAAATTAATTCCCGTAACACTATAGTTAATATAAATGAATTACAAAAACGTCTGTTTTGGCTTTTCCTCGTAAAATAATTCCAAATCCAAAATATCACTGACTTCTCTGCCTCATGTCTCTATCTAAGAATGAAAGGTCACTAAGCTAGGGGAAGCCTACAGTCCCTTCTTTCAGCCTCGTGCCCATGGAGAAGAGCCACAGTGAAATTATTCAGGCAAGTCTTCTTCACTTGGAAATCCCACTAAGTTAAATGGAACTAGTCAGCCAACGTATACAGGACCCTCAGAGGCTTCAGTGCTGATGGTTATTATCACATAGCTACAATTAACCTAAATAGTTTAATTATGTTAAGTTTACATAGTATTATAGATTGCACATAAATGTTTTATGCTGCATATGCAGAAAAATATACTGCTTAAAATTTTTCTGCTTTCAGAAATAAATTAGTACTGGAGTTCAACATGTTCTTATTTTCCCACAGGAACCACAATTTCAAATATCTTGCTACAGTATTTGGTAGATTAGAATAAACCAGGACATAAAAAAGAAGTAAGAGATGCTCCAGCCTGGCTTCCAATTAACATATTAACTATCAATTTCTGCATATCTTTCTCAGTTTTTCCATTATACTTAACTCTGACTATTTGGCAGCATTAGAGGAAAACTTTCAGGTAATTAGAGTACATATTAAACTTAGAAAAATGCACATCAGACTTCTTAGGGAACTAAGAGATGAATTACTTATGACAGCAGTTTAACTGTATTAAGTTAGCAGAACAGAGCTGTTCTTCAATCTGATGAAGCACTAAATTACTCAGAAAAAAATATTCATTGCATTGCCACTTTAAAGAAATTACTCTTTGCAAGATGATTAAGGTGAATCTTTAACTAAGATTTTACTTCAAAAGAACAACCAATTTCCTAGTATAGCACAACTAAAACAACAACAAGAATCCCTTATTTTAAAATACTCAAAAGCTATTACACCATATATAAAATTAAATTATTGGTAAATTTTAATTAAATACCACTCACAGTATTTCAGCATTTGTCTGCTACAGATATTTGGAAGTTCCAAAAATAATGGCTATCAGCTCTGAATGAAGAATGAAGGCCAACCAATTTAACATTTCATAACATTTTTTCAGATCAAATACAATTTTAAAAAACTGTAACCAATCAAAAAAAAACTGTCACCAAATCACACACATGTAATGTGATAACACATTTGGAATTAGGACTAAGATTTGTCCTGTAGAAGCTTAGGGACACATAAAATGTTAAACAATGTAAGCATATTGACCCAGCCTAGTAAGAGATGATGGATGATGTTTTTTAAGAGACACTCTTGCAATTTATCTTTTGGGGCACTTCTATACAGTATTTAATTTTAATGATGTTACTTCCTTATTTAGGATGCCTATGCATCTCTACACTGGATAATTCAGAAGCCAACCTCAGATACATCATGCAGTACCTATTGAAAGCCAATGTGTAGTGCAGGGATTCTCAACCTGCAGCCAGTGGCACCATTTCATGTCCCCACCACCACCACTGCCTCCACCACAACAGGAAGTGCCACGTGGTGGAGGAAGGGCAAAATGGCCATCCAGCCCCTGAAGCTGTCTGTGGAAGTGTGATCCGGCCCCTGGGTTTAAAAGGTTGAAAACTCCTGGTGTAGTGGAGAAGCATGTCAGACTGGCACTGGAGTCTTCAGTTCAGATCTCTCCCTGGCTGTGGAAACTCACTTATACCTTAGGAGGGTCACTAGTCACCATTAATCAGAGAATTGATGGCACATAACAAAATCAAGATAGCAAAAAGAAAAAAAGAGTCTTTCCAAGTACAGTAAAACCTTGCATAAAGAGCACCTCGCTTAGAGACTAACTTGCTTAAAGAGCAGAATTTTATCTGACTTGTCACCTCGCTTAACAACTAAAACCAACCCAAAATTCGCTTAACAACTAAATCAGGGTTCGCAATCCCCCTCCAAGTCACAATTGGTCACTTACAATGGTGTTTCGCTTAAAGAGCAAACTCACTTAAAGAGCAATCCCGTGGAACGCATGATGCTCTTTAAGCGAGGTACCTCTGTACAGTCAAACCTCGTTTAAAGAGTAACTCGCTTAAAGAGCAGAATTTTCTCTGAATGTTCGCTTCGCTTAACAAATAAAACCAACCAAAAACTCATTTAACAAATAAATCAGGGTTCGCAATCCCCCCCCCGCCCACAATTGGTCGTTTACAATGGTGTTTCACTTAAAGAGCAAACTCGCTTAAACAGCAATCCTGTGGAACGCATTATGCTCTTTAAGCGAGGTACAACTGTATATAAATTGGGATGGTGTGTGTTCTTTGTAACATTCAGAATCACAGAGTTGGAAGGAGCCCAACCCCCTGCTCAATGCAGGAATCCGAATCAACGCAGGTATGACAGATGGTTGTCCAGTTCTCTCTTAAATGCTACCACTGTTGGAGCGCTCTCCACCTTTTGAGGCAGTTGCTTCCACTGCTCTAACCATAAGAGGTTTTTCCTAATACAGTATTCAGCCTCTACCGGGCTTCCTTTAGTATGAGCCTGTTATTACGTGTCCTCAATTCTGGGATGACCAAGAACAGATCCTGCCCCTCCTCTCTCTCTGACCATATTTCAGGTACACTATTTGAAGAGTGCTATCATATCCCCTCTCAGTCTTCTTTTCTCAAGGCTAAACGTGCCCAGTTCCTTCAGCCTTTCCTTAGAGGACTTGGGTTTCCAGTCCTCCGATGATCCTCGATGCTCTTATCTATACCTGCTCTAATTTGTTTGCATCTTTCTTAAAGCACGTTGCACAGAATTAAGACACAGTAGAAGATCTTCATTATTAGCCGTTGGATGTGGGTGAACTTATTTACCTATTGTATGTCTCTTTGATGTGTGTATGTAGCTGGTTCTTGTTGTTTGGTTTTGTCATATTGGATGTTTTTCTTCTTATTTTTGATGTTGTATTTTTTTTGGTAATCTTTTGTTTGTGTTTCCTTGTTTTAAAGATTAAAAAAATTAAAAAAAAGAAAAGAAACATGTCTTTGGCTTTTTTAAAAAGCAAAACAAGAGGCAAAGATAAAGGCCATAAAAAAAATAAAAGTCCACCGTCTCCTCCCTCCCTTTTTAGGGCACTAAATCCTTGCATCTCTCTACCTGCCCACTAGATTTCAGTTTTTGATTCTACAACCGGGTAAAAACTACAAGAAGGAAGTAAGTCAATTTCAAAGAGCGAAATCTAGTACCTTTCAGAGCCAAGAGATGCTCCTGTTTGGGCTGGGTAATGTCCATCGTCGTAACCTCGCCGCCGTGGGCCTGCCCTGTTTTACAGATTCAACCAGGCACCAATTTCTTCCAAATCGGGCTAAAACACCTCATAAAAAATCAAACCAAGCCCATAACGAGGGCCATTTCCCTTCCAGGAGTCTCTGAACGCAAGCCACTACGGCAAAGCCTCCATAAACTACAACTCCCAGCATGCCCTTCGAATACATCGGTCGGTCTTCCCTTGCCGGCTTTAGTGCGCCTCGGATGACGTCACAAGACGCAGGCTCAGTGGACTGTCAACGCGGCGCATGATGGTAGCCTATCGCGAGACACAAGGTGGGTAGGAAGAGGAGGCCTCAGGGAACAGACATGCGCAGTGCGTACGGAGTGGGGTTCAGAAAGCCATGGTAGTGTAAGAACGTCGACTATTTTTGACGTCGCTCGGTTTTCTCTCCCGGCTCTTGTCGGTGACGTCACCAGCACTCCCCCTGGAGGTGGGAGCGAAGTGGGTCCTTCTTCTCGGTCTTTTTTCTTTCCCATCCAAGATGGCGGCGCTAAGTGTAAACAAGGTCGGGGCTGGAGCGGGAATAACAGATGCCGGTAGTAGCAGGCAGCACCGCAGTCCCTGCGGGCCGGCAGTGAAGGTGAGGGGGCTCAAGGGAGGGTCTTCCAGATCAACCGGGTGGAGGTCCCTGGTCAGGGTTTTGGAGGAGGGAGTGGAATGAATCTTGGAAGAAAACAGAGAGAGAGAGAGAGAGCCCCTTGCATTAATTAATCCGCTTTTGGTTTCCTTACTGTAAGGAAAAGGCCTCCCTTGCTCGAAAGCCAGTCGTATCCGAACTAGGGTTCGGTGCTCATCCCCGTTTTCAGCCACAGAGCCAGCGCCCGCTGTGTGTGTCTGCAGTCGTTGGTCATGTGGTAGGCACGACTAGACGCCCAAGCGCACGGAACAGTGTTACCTTCCCCCCCCCCCCGAAGCGGTACCTATTTAAAGTTAAAGGTTTTCCTTGCTCAAAAGCCAGTCGTATCCGACTCTAGGGTTCAGTGCTCATCTCTTTCAGATAAAGTCTTACTCAGGGAACAGATAAATTCTTACTCAGGCAGTAAGGTAAGATTGCCCTTGCTCCAAAGCCAGTCACATTAGTGCTCATCTCTGCTTATAGCCAAAGAGCGATGCTCTCTGCAACTGGAGACGTTTCCATGGTCATGTGGCAGGCATGACTAGACACCAGTGTGCACGGAACGCTGTTTACCTTCCCACCAATGGATTCCTGTATCTACTTACCCGGAAGTAAATTTCTTTAAACCTGGTGAGACTTATTTGGTAAATACTCAAATAAATTCTGGAGTAATCAATATATCTTGAATGTAGGCAGTGTTTCTCATGATATGTTTATTATAACAGCTGCTAAATGTATAGAGTGAGTGTGCACTCTGTTGTCTAGTCATGCCTGCCATATATCCATGGCAATGTCTGCAGTTGCAGAGAGCATCGCTCTTTGGCTATAAGCAGAGATGAGCACTGATGTGACTGACTTTGGAGCAAGGGCAGTCTCACCTTACTGCCTGAGTAAGAATTTATCTGTTCCCCTCCATCCCACCCTACTGTGTTAATATTTTAACCATTTAAAGTTGAATTCGTCTTCTTGTAAATTACAGGTTTTGGAATGTGGGGTTTGTGAAGATGTATTTTCACTACAAGGAGACAAAGTTCCTAGACTGCTTTTATGTGGCCATACTGTCTGTCATGACTGTCTCACTCGACTTCCTCTCCATGGAAGAGCAGTTCGGTGTCCTTTCGATCGCCAGGTTACTGAGTTAGGTGAGACTCTTTAGAACAGAAATTGTAGTAACTTCAGGTATATAGTTGGGATTAACATAATTTAACTTGGTCTTTTTTTGTACATTTGATTATACGTTGTACATGCCTGTCTGACAAGTGGAATTCTTCTTCCATGTCTAGGCTAGACATGAAAGTGACAAAATGAAGCTGCCTTTTGGAGAGTTCATTCTGCAGTTCCTTTTGCCTGACCTAGTGTGAGAAAGATTAGCTAGCAAGACAAGGTTGCTATTACCAGGGTACACCTGATTGTGGTTCAAAAAATACCACAATCTTTGAAGAGGCTCTTTCTGTGTACCTAAAAGTGAAATTAGGAACAGGACATTGAATATACTGATGCAAGCTACTACTTAAAACTTAGAAATCCCAGCTGTCTATTACAGTGTTTATTCGTGCCTTATAATATTTGCATACGTTAAATGATACTTAAAACCTTCAGAGATTGGAGTAGCTTTTTTTTTTTACAAATAGCACTGAGCCAATACAAAGTGGATGGAGCCAGCTCTTGAGAAGAAGAAAAATTACAATATACAGTACTGTATGTACTGCCCCATAGTGCTTAGTGCACTTTCTGAGTGGTTCACAAGTTAATTAGGTAGTGTTAAAGCAGACAGTGTAGGTCTGGTGTTATTTAAATAAATATTTATAGAGGTAAACATAGTCTAAGATCAGATGTATTCCACTAAAAGCTGATCCTTCTGGAGGAGTGAAAATTTAGAAAATCTGAATTTTTATCCAATTATCATCACAGTACATTTGGATGAAAGGCATAAATAATTACCTAATATGTTCAGAAGGAGGCAGAACTGAGAAGAAGTATCTCAACATTAAGGAACAATGTCTATAATAAAAAGCTTGTCAAAATATTCTCCACCATCAATTTCTCTAGGGGTGGCAACATGAAACTTTAACATCAACTGTAACTGTAATATGACTAGGCATATCAGAAAATACAACAAAATAAACAAAACAAAATTAAAAAATACTGTAGCACTTTAAAGACTAACTGCTATATTTTTATTGTTAGCTTTCATGGATCAAGTGAAACTTATAGGCATGGTTTTTATATACCAAATTCAGGGGGTCCAAGGGAGAAGGGTGTGGTCAATCAACATGACAGACAAGCAAGCACAACATGTTTATTTTATTTTGTTTTCTGATATGCCTGAACCACAGACTAACACCGCTACTATTCCAAAAAATTCAAATGTAATATGACTAGAGTCACTTTTATTATAATCATTCAGGTTATATTATGCATTTAGAAATATTATAATTTTACTTTCTCTGCTTTTTTGGCATTCTTGCTTCCTTCACTAAAATTTGGACTGCATTGGAAAGAAGTCATCTTTATACAGTCATACCTCGCATAACGAATCTAATGCGTTCTGCGAGGCTGCTCGCTATGCGAAAAATTCGCTATGTGAGTCGGACTCGCATATTGAATTTTTTGCTATGCGAGTCGGACTTTTCCCTATGGAAAAACTCACATAATGAGCGTTTCTATGGGGAAAACTCACATAGCGAAAAATTTTCACTATGCGAGCTTTCCCCATAGAAATGCTCGTGATGCAAGTTTTTCCATAGATAAAAGTCCGACTCACATAGCGAAAAATTCGTTATGCAAGTTGGACCGCTTAGCAAAAAACTTGCTTGTTATGCGAGTTTTTCGCTAAGTGAAACGCTCGCTATGCGAGGTTTGACTGTACAGTAAAACACCGGATAATGCTAAAACTTGGTTCCACAAGTCTTGGTATTATCCGATTTTTAGTGTTATCCAATCCATGTTAAAATCCTATGGGATGGATCGGATAATGTTAAAGCTCCATAGAGATACATTGTAACCGCACAGGCTTTATCGGTTGTTATCCGATCCATCCCATAGGACCTTAACGTTATTCGATCAATTTCTTCTCCCCAGATTACTTAACGTTATGCAATTTTAGCTTTATCTGATTCAATCGCTATCCGATGTTTTACTGTACTGTATCTTAGTTACTGTTTGGAAACAAAAACTTGTGGTGGTCTTTCGGAGTTTCAGAAAAATAAAGATTAAAAATTGCATATTATTTGAAGCACTGGATAATATTGTAATTCTAAGCAGTAGTTAGGAAGAAATAAGTCTTCTGTTTAATAACAGAGTTCTATAAAATGTAGAAAGTGAACATTATGGATAAGTCTATATTTTTTTCTTTTGCCTCAGGAACAGATTTGATTATTTGAATCTTTTTTTCTAAAATACCCTCAGGAGATTCTGGAGTTTGGGGCTTGAAAAAAAACTTTGCTTTATTGGAACTTCTAGAGCGTCTGCAAAATGGGCTTGGTGGTCAGTGTGGGACAACAGAAGAAGCTATTGGCCTCTCTGGAGAGGTAGCCTTAATGTTTCATTTTATTATAATGTTAGCTAGAGTTTTTGTATTTATATTGGTTTTTTAGTCACCTTAAATATACAATTGAGTTAATTCAAATATTTCACTATTATAAGTGTTTACAGTAGTCAAGGATCCAAATACTTATGATTTAGAGCAAGGATAGACAATATCAGCAGGACTGAGGGTCATTTCCCCATTTACTGTGCAGGCTTTTGGAATTTTTTTTTGTTCATATTGTCCTTCCTGAATTGGGAAATGTATTCTACACTCAGTAACTTTAAACTTGTTTTAATTTGATAGTATTTTTTATATGTTGGCCAGAAATCCAAAGCATAGTCAGCAATTGATCACAGCCCTTCCTTTATAAACAGTTTGAGCCATCTAACTAGATTTCTATCATTTAATGCATTAAACAACCAATTTCATACTCTTCTAATCAGAATTTTAATCCACTTTGAATGTTTACCAAGACAAAAAGCACATTCTGACCTCTTTTCACACAACTGTAACCTCTTTTCAAATTGCATGACTCCAGGAAAGAAACGGACAGAGTTTTAATGTTTTCTCTTTAACAGAAGACATGTTGAAGTTAGTTCTCTTTGGGACTGCTTTGATATTTTTGGGGATGAGAAATAAAGATTTTCCCAGGCATTCAAGAAGTTTCTAGATGGATTCTCTGAGCCATGTTCCCTTAGTTTCTTTACACTCATCATTTACTGATGCTTGTGTTCAACTCAATTATTGTATATAAGTCACTTATGAACAGGTTCTGATTTTTCTGTATGAAAAATACCCCATGCATTTCTTTTTTCTGTTAGTGCATTATCCGCTGTGATGAAGATGAGACTCATCTTGCTTCAGTATATTGCACAGTATGTGCCACCCACTTGTGTGCAGAGTGTTCCCAACTCACACATTCTACAAAAACACTAGCAAAGCATAGGCGTGTGCCCCTTGCTGATAAACCTCATGAGAAGACAATGTGCTGCCAGCACCAGGTGCATGCCATAGAATTTGTGTGTCTGGAAGAAGGTTGTCAAGCCAGCCCCCTAATGTGTTGCGTTTGCAAAGAATACGGAAAGCACCAGGGTCATAAAGTAGGTCCCTATTTATTCTCTGTTATTGCATCATTAATACATAACTAACCTGAAAAGGAAATGTGTTTTTCCTCTGCCATTTGTAATAATTTCTGTATCATACTTGTTCCCTTTCCTATTTATTAGGTTGCTACTTTTGCAATCTCACAAGCTATATCACTTACCAGAGCACTGCCTGTATTTAAAGCCATTGCCTTGAAGTCACATCACAAGACCATGAATATGTACTTTGTCTATAATAATGTAAACTATTTGATTTTTCTTTACATATTTTTTGCTATGAGCTATAATCTTTCAGCACTTCTAAATTGTTGTTTCGACTACTTGTAGAAATATGTTTTCTCAGTTTCTTATAATGAAGTTTTAAACATGTATATTTGTTCTTATCTTGTGTTATTTCCTTGCAAGGTATCCAGGATAGAATGTCAGGAGGTTTTCTCATAGAGATGTACAGTAATACCTTGGGTAACGCTAAGACTTGGTTCCACAAGTCTTGGTGTTATCCAATTTTTAGTGTTATCCGATCCATGTTAAAATCCTACGGGATAGGTTGGATAACGTTAAAGCTCCATAGAGATACATTGTAACCGCACAGGCTTTAGCGGTTGTTATCCCATTGATCCCATAGGACCTTAACGTTATTCGATCCAATTCTCCTCCCCAGATTACTTAACGTTATGCGATTTTAGCGTTATCTGAGGTAAACGTTATCCGAGGTATTACTGTATATGAATAAAAAGGTACAGGTGAAAAATGTTTAAGGAAAGGGTATTTACATTGATCTTGATGCTTTCCCCTTAGCACAGTGTTCTGGAACCAGAAGCAAACCAGATCCGTGCTTCCATTTTAGACATGGCTCACTGTATAAGAACTTTCACTGAAGAAATATCAGACTACTCTCGGAAGCTAGTTGGAATTGTTCAACAGATAGAAGGAGGAGAACAGATAATTGAAGATGGGGTTGGAATGGCTCATACCGAACATGTAAGGAACTTTGTGTTTTTCTCAGACGGCACATATTTTCTTGTAATTGTAGAATTGTTTTAATAGTCCTCTTTTGTGTTTTTAAAGTAATATCATGGCACACGCTCCCATGTTAATTGGAGTTATGAAAGTATTTATTCCTGCTACGCTTTCTAATAAATCAATTTTGGCAATGACCCAAAGACTGGATAAGATCAATAAGTCTCTTATGTTAAGTCATGGGAATGCTGCAGAATTTCTGTAGGAGGAAACATTTGAGATATGTAGGAGCATTCAGGAAAAACAAAGAGCTAATTCTAGCTACAGAATAGATTTTAGTTTTAAAAAGTTTCTAGGATGTAGAGAGCTGCCTTTACTATGCCTAAAAACTTAGTGAGATTTTTATTCCGCCTGTTTATACAATAATAATTATACATGTAATTGGCTACATAACTGTCTCAGGCCTATTTTGCAAACATTTTAATCCTACTGTTGAATGCTTTAAATCTGTATTTTATTTTAATCTGTTCTAAATTTTCTTGGTAGCCCTTTGGAGGGTACAAAGTTGGTAAACAAATATGGTCATGATGATAATGATTTAGTTAGTGTATAGTTCTATCTTTAGTTGATTGCAGTTTTTCTTATGAGCTTCCTATGTTAAGGTAACATGTTAATAGGATGTTTGAGTTTTTACCTAAGTTGGGAGAAGATAAGGAGAGGAACAGAAGCTATTTAAATTTGGTTTAAATAATCTAAATAGACAGAAATATTTTTTTCTTTCCATTTTGTAAATGTCAGTGAAGATTAACACATGCTTATTGGAAGAATAAGTATTAGTGGGGAAATCTTGCCATTTAGAATTATATGTCAACTATTTTAATTGTTCAGTAGCAATTTAATGGTCTGTCTCCTTTGTTTCACAATCACTCAGGTACCTGGTACTGCAGAGAATGCTCGTTCATGTGTTCGAGCCTATTTTTCTGATCTTCACGAAACCTTGTGTCGCCAAGAAGAAATGGCACTTAGTGTCGTGGATGCCCACGTGAGAGAGAGATTGATCTGGCTTAGGCAACAACAAGAAGACATGACTATCCTACTGTCACAAGTTTCAACAGCTTGTCTTCATTGTGAAAAAACCTTACAGCAGGTAGAAGAACCCTAATGTCACCACAATCCAAATAGTTCTTAGATCATTGACTCTCATACTGGCAATATTAAGTACAGTAAAACCTCAGATAACACTAAAACCTGGTTCCACAAGTCTTGGTGTTATACGATTTTTAGTGTTATCCAATGCATGTTAAAATCCTATGGGATCCATAGAGATACATTGTAACCACACAGGCTTTAGCGGTTGTTATCTGAAGCATCCCATAGGATCTTAATGTTATCCGATGCAATTCTTCCCCCCAGATTGCTTAATGTTATGCGATTTTAGTGTTATTCGATACTAATGTTATCTGAGGTATTACTGTAGTTGGGAAAATGTGTTTGTGCTGTTATGTTTGAAGTGTTAGCCTCTGCAAGTTTATCAGAGAACAAACAAAACAACAGAAAATGTTGTGGCACCTTAAAGACTAATTCCTGTGTTTAAACGTGAGCTTTTGTTGATCAAGTCCACTTCATCAGACTCACTCCTATGTCTTTTTTGTTGCTTTGTTTTGTTTACTCTGTTATATATAGCAAAAAAGCAATCACACTTATATACCACTCCATAACGCTTAGTGCACTCTCTGGGTGGTTCACAAGATAATTAACATTTTACCCCAACGTGCTGGGTACTCATTTTACTGACCTCAGAACAAAGGAAGGCTGAGTTAATTTGAGCCCTGGGTTAGGATCAAACTCACAACCTTTTGGTTGCAGAACAGCAGTTTTAACCACTGCCACCGGAGCTCCTCATATTGTATATGTAACTCAAGTTATTCCATATGTTGAATTTATAATCCATCAGTGGATTGTAAAATACTGTATTGAGTATAGGGATAGATGCTATTTCTGGGAGGATGGTGTATTGAAACCCTGTTTACTCCTATCTGGAGGTAGACAAAAGGTTCAGAGGCTGAATAGAGGATGTGGAATGGGGGTGGACAGAGAATGCAAAAAAACAACTGTAGTATTTGATTCAAAGATGGGTTAAATTTAAAAATTAACTTCAGTTAGCAATTCATTTTTCAGGAAAGTGACAAGTTACACTGAAATATTTGTAGAAACCTAATGGGACTGGGTTTATTTTACAAAACACATGGCAAATATTTCCTACTCAGTCACTTGGGCACAGAAAGATATCCAGCTTCATGTTATGTCAGAATGAAAAAAAAATTAAGTAAGCAATAAAACTGATTCTTACTTTTTAAATTCAAACTGTTATGAACTGCTTAGATTTCACTTTAAATAGTGACAAATTTTGCTTATTCTCCTTCAACAGCATATTAGTTTTCTTCACTCAACCAAATAAACAATAATGCTGTTTATTTTGCAAGAAAAAGAATGCTAAAAGAATTATAGTATCAAAATAAAATTCCAGCAATATTCCTGGTGAATTTAAAGTTGCATAAGGAACAAATTTGTATTAAACTCCATTGAGTTTGATACCAGAAGAACTGTGGATTGAGAAACCAGAGCTATTATGTGGGAAGAATGTAAAAAAATACTTTGGTAAAAAGAAAAGAAAAACCTAGATGGATGACAAAATAAACACAATTGTAAAAGACAAGTGAGAGGCAAAATAAAAGGTGACAGAAATAAGATCAGAAGTCTGAATGCAGTTTTTCAGGACTCTGATGTTGAGACAAAAAACCATTACAATCCAGTGCAAAAATAAATAAACAGAACAACAACATGGGAAGCACAAGTGAAATCTTCTAGAATATGGGTTCTCAACCTTTTTTTAGCCATGGGCTGGATCACACCCTTTCAGACAGCTGAGTAGGCCAGACTGGTGGTTCCCCCTGCTGTAAATGCTCTCATAAAACACATCCATGGTTGTTGCAAATGCGTTTACAACAGCCGCAGACTCATTTACAGCTGTAGTAAATGCATTTACAAGGGCTGTAAATTAGTCTGTGGCTGATGACAGCTGTGGCTGGAGTGAGGTTGGGGGCCAGATTATTTTGCTCCATGGTCAAGATCCTGCCCACGGGCCATAGGTTGAGAACCCCTGTTCTAGAAGATCCAATAAAACAAAGGAGAACTTCAGCCTATTGTGGAACAATCAACAGGACAGCACACTGTCTGATCAAGAGAAAATAAAGAGAAGGTGGAAAGGTAGTATACTGAAGAATAGTACAGTAGAGATGAAAGGATGACAGATTCCTTTGAAGAGAGATCCTATGAAGAACCAGCAGTTACCCCCCCCCAAAAAAAAAAAAAAGTGAAAGCTGCTTTAAAGCACTAGGAATAAATAAATTATCAGGGTTAGATGCAACATGATATTTCAAGCCACAGAGACGGGCTCTGCCAAAATCCTAAAACAAAGGACCACTGCTTTAATTTGCCATGCAAACAAAATGGTGCTGAAGCTGCTGCAACAAAAAAGGTTTACCTTGTATGGATTGAGAAATGCTTGATGTTCAAGCTGGATTCTGAAAAGGCAATGAGACAATATTGCAGATACCTGCCAACTACTCGAAGGCCTCAAATAATTTCAGAAGAAGGCCAGCTTGTGCTTTATAGCAAAAGCTTTGACTCTGTAAGGTAACAGTCGCCCTTGCTCGAAAGCCAGCCATATCTGACTCTAGGGTTCAGTGCTCATCTGTTTATAGCCAACATTTGTAGATGTTTCCATGGATATGTGGCAGGCATGACTAGACACTGAATGCTATTTACCTTCCTACCGAAGTGGTGCCTATTTATCCATTTGCAGTTTCATGCTTTTGAACTGCTAGTATTGATGCATGCCTGCCACATGTCCACGGAAACATCTGCAAACGCAGACATCGCTGGCTCTTTGGCTATAAACAGAGATGAGCACTGAACCCTATAGTTGGGTACGACTGGCTTTCAAGCAAGGGCAACCTTTACCTTAGGTAGGGACGGTGAGAAATCATCTCTTGGGTGGGATTACCTTCCCACTGAAGTGCCTATTTAGGTAAGGTAAAGGCATGCCTCTATACCTAGGCACATGGAACTCTATTTACCTTCCCACTGAAGCAGTACCTGTTTATCTACTTGCAATTTCTTGCTTTCATACTGCTAGGTTGACAGGAGCTGGGACAGAGATGGGCACTCAAACCATCATGCAGTACTCGAGTCTCGAACTGCTGACCTTCAAGTCATCAAGTTCAGCATCTTATCCACTCCGTAGGAGATCATAAAAAACTATGAGTTGTTCTGAAAGAAATGGGTATGCTTCATCACTTAATTATCCTGATGCATAATCTGAATTATGGAAAAGAAGCTATTGAGCTACTGCTAGGACAGAATGTGGAGAGAATGGTGTCACACAAGGGTGTATTTATTATCTGTTCAATCTGTATGCAGAACATAGCATGTGGAAAGCCAGACTAGATTCCAATGAAGGACTAGTGAAAATTGGTGAAAGAAAGATCAGTAATTTAAGATATGCAGATGACACCATTTTACTTGCAGAAGCTACAGTGACTTGAATTGTCTTTTAGTCAATGTGAAAGAAGAAAGTGCCAAAGCAGGTTTGCATTTGAACATTAAAGAGTCTAAAATCATGACTACACAACCTGAACACTGTCAGTGAAGAAATTGAAATAGTGAAAGATTTCGTATACCTTGGTTCAATCCACAAACCAAATGGAAGCTGCTGCCAAGAAATCAAAAGACTGAACCTTGGAAGAGCAACAGTTAAGGAATTAGAAAATACCATCAAGTGTAAGGAGGTGTCGCAGAAGACTAAGAGCAAGATCAATCCATGCTTTCATAGTCCCTGTCACCACATTTGAATGCCAACGTTAGTAAAGAAAGCTAACCAATTAGTTTGAAATATGGTGTTAGCGGAGAGCTCTGTGGATGCTTGGACTGCCATAAAAACAAACAAATGGATCCTAGAAGAATTTAAGCCAGAACTGTTTCTGGAGGTAGTTCCTAATTACCTATAAACTGCCCAGACAGTGCTATGGGGCAGTATATCAGTGTAATTGCTATTGTTATGGAGGCAAAAATGATGAAACAGAGGCTGTCTTACTCTGGGCACATCAGGAAAAGGCAAGAGTCTCTAGAAAAGACAATAATGCTAGAAAGGCCAAGGGCAGCAGGAAAAGGAGAAGCTCAAGCACAAGATGGGTGGACTCCATGAGGGAAGGTGCAGGCTTGAGCTGTCAAGAGCATAACAGGGCTGTTGACAGTGTTCTTTGGAGATCTTTTTCATCGGGCCATCATAAGTTTAAGGCAAGTTGATGGACCTTAATAACAAGAACCTTCCGTAACATAGATGAGAAGCAACTGTGAATGGCATTTATCCTTAACTTGCATTTCTTTGCTGTTCATGTATTATGAAAGAGCTTAATTTTAAATTGTTTCAGCTAAAGCACTGTTTTTTTAATTGTACATTCTTTTTCTGTTTTATGGTATGAGGGAAAGTAGGTAAGTAATGCTGTGTGAGTAATTCTAGTTTACCTTTTCAGGATGACTGCAGAGTTGTGTTGGCCAAACAAGAAATTACTCGGTTTCTAGAAACACTTCAGAAGCAGCAGCAACAATTTACAGAGCTTGCAGATCACATACAACTTGATGCTAGCATTCCAGTTACTTTTACAAAGGTAAAGCTCTTGAATGTCCAGCTTGCCTTGAGATTCTGAGTGTGAAGATCTTTGTATGCTTTCTGTCTCCCCACCTGCCATAAACATACACTATATTGCAAGTTGGATCTCAAATTTGTGAAGCTTCAAAAAACAGTTGAAAAGCTGTGTGATAGAGGGAATAGCTTGGGATGAGGTGAAAGCTTTATTTCATGCCTAAAGAGATTCAGTGGTTTTTGATTTAACAATGAAAAGAACAAGCTGAAACAAACTACCATATATTATTTTTAGTTCTATTCATTGGGGGTGGGGGGTGGCATCCCTGAAAAGATAACCTTCATGACTTGTGCGTCTGGGAAAATTTTTTCGTCCTAAATTTATTCTATATGATAGTCCAGAATCTACATTTGGTACACAATGTGATTGGCAGATAATTAAAGTAGAATAGCAGTGCAGGATCATATTGTGCTTATCCTCAAGCTATTACACTGACTAGCTGTTAATTGGAGGAGTAACTTGGGCTTAGAGTACAAGAACTTTAAAGGATGATCTCTCCTGATAGTAGCCAACCCATGCCTTAAGATTAACCATGGAGACCCTTCACACGATCCTACCAGTGACCAGTACCAGTACTTGGTTGCTTTAAACAGGACTCTTGTGTTAGCACATCTATTAGAAAATTCCCTTCTGGAGATTAATAATAATAGCAATGTAGTAATAGTAATTCCATATTATTGTGTTTTAGGTCACAACTGAAAACACATCTTTTTACCTGGCCTTGCCCTGAGATCTTACTGTTTCCGATTTTGTACACGTTATATTATTTATTTATTTATATGCTTTATGCTGTCTTGGAAGGTATATGACTAAAAGAATGCCACGTAATGGTGTTCCTTAATTGTTTCAGGATGACACTTGGAATTCACGTGGAGCTTATTCTCACACTTGCCTTGAACACAGACAATACAGTTTTAAAAATAAGACTTCAGTGTCATGACTGAAATTCAGTACAGAGATTTCCTCTAGCCTTGCTGAACACAAATTAGGGATGGTTATCCTGTTGGTTCATTAAATGTAAAATAATACTTCTAGGTGGGAAACTAACATAACACTTCCCATTCTAGTTCCTCTTCGGAACAGTACTTGGGGCTAAACAGTTTTTTGCAGGTGGCAAGGGGAACCTTCAGGTCTGTCTCTACAACTTTCCCTCTTTTTCTGCAGGACAACAGGGTACACATTGGCCCCAAAATGGAAATTCGAGTTGTAACTCTCGGATTAGATGGAGCAGGCAAAACAACTATTTTATTTAAATTAAAGCAAGATGAATTCATGCAACCTATTCCAACAATAGGCAAGTAATAATAATTTTGGAAATGCTGAACTTTGGTATAAACATTTTGTTGGAAATATGTCATATAGTGTCTCAATTCCTCTTAGGTTTCAATGTTGAAACTGTCGAATATAAAAACCTGAAGTTCACAATTTGGGATGTCGGTGGTAAACATAAACTGAGGCCTTTATGGAAACATTATTATCTCAATACACAAGGTAAGAGAGATGGATTTTTCAGTTTCTGGATTTGATGAAGCACCACGGCCAGAGTCCTGTTCAAAGAGTAAGACTAATCAGCTGTCTCCTTGATGCATCAGGTTTTCTGTTGCATACTTATTGACACACCCAAGCTGGCAAGCACTTGTGAGACTGGGCCTCATACAAAGAGGAGCCTGCTCAGTGGTGGGATGTCAAAAATTTTACTACCCCACCGAGACGTCATCAGTGTGGGCGGAGCTAAAAGCATGATGTGGGTGGGGCCAAAGAAAAAATTTAAAAATACAAAATAATTAAATAAAAGTAAAAACACACACACACACCTCAACCCACCCACCCATAACACAAACCCATAAATAAATAAATAAATAAATAAATTTTTAAAATACATTAAAATACACCTAACCAGTGGGGGAACTAGTGAAAAGGTAAGCCCCGAAGGTGGTTCCCCACAAAAGCTGCTACTGGTTCTCCGGGACACTGGGGAAAGTTACTACCGGTTCTAGAGAACTGGTGAGAACCTGTTACAACCCATCACTGAGCCTGCTGGATTAGGAGAAATCCCTACTTCATGCAACAGGATAAGGATCAATATGCTTTTAATAATTTTGCAATATGAATGACTTGAATAGACCTGACTTTGCAAATGGAACTAGTCATGCTACCCTTTTAAGTAGCACATAGAACAATTCTTCTGTGTCTAGGCCAGACGTGAAAATGCCAAAATAAACTCAACTTTTATTGGGCTTATTCTGAAGTTCCCTTTGCCAGCAACACAAGGTCGCCATTCCCAGGGTGTGCCCTATTGTGGTTAAAAAATACCATAATTTTCAAGGAGGCTCTTTCTGGATCCAGAGGTGCCACACTCTGAACTGAAGGGCTAATGTACACACACAGAGAGCGCCAGTCCCATGATCATTTCAGCCTTGCTCCTACAGGGGAATCCTCTGATCTATCAGTGTAATGTTGGAGGGCATATGATGGAGTTGTAGTAAGGAAGGGAGATGAATCATTCTTTCCCTGTCCCCAGCCACCTGTGGGATTGTATAGTTCACCATGGCTGAAATCCTGTTTTGCACTAGAGTAGGAGTTTGGATCAATGGGGATTTAGTGAGTTATCCTTAAGTTCCGTTGATTCAAAAGGGCTGAGTCTAGTTGCAGTTTACTGTGCTAAAGTAAGTTTTGATAGAGTAAGCACATATGAATCAGTTGCACTTATGGAGGAGTTGACTCACCAAATCTCCAGTGAGCTAGTGAGCCTACTCTAGCGTGACATAGCAGCAGTATTTCAGCCCATATCTTTTCCTCACAATTTGAATTGATTTTTTAAATAAAGCTCTGGAACTGTGTTTTTACTTACTTTTTTGGTTTAAATCTTGCTGTTGAACTCTGTTTGTAAAGAAAATGATTGAAATATCAGTTTGTGATAAGTAGATTCAGGAGACATAGGAAGAGATCTGAAATGTTTAACTCCAATAGAAGGTAGGATTGACATCCTTCCCCTGTTCTCCATGTTAAAGTATCTGAATACGGAATGTAAAAAAAATGTTAACGCAATGTAACTGCATAATTGTTCTTTTTCTTAGCGGTGGTGTTTGTTATTGATAGCAGCCACAGAGACAGGGTCAGCGAGGCACACAGCGAGCTGGCCAAACTGTTAACAGAAAAGGAGTTGCGAGATGCCTTGTTGTTGATCTTTGCCAATAAGCAGGTATTGTGGGCCCTTTTCATTCTTCTCCCTCACCTTATTTTACTTTATTTTGCTAATATGAAATAGGAATGAGTAAATAAACCCATGCATTCATTCCAGTGATTTGTGTAATAAAGATAAGACTATACTTTAGTCCTGATTATTTTGCCTTCTGATTTCCACAAAAATTTAGGGAGAAGGAGGTGGGACAGCCAACCAGTAGGCTGATGTGGGGGGAATGCCACATGAAAAGCAGCTGTTTTTATTTTTCCTCCATTCAGTAGCTTTTTTGACTCATAGGCCAGTCTTGGCCAGCAGCCCAAATAGTGAGGGATGCTAGTATTGAAGCGCAGTAACATCAAGGAGGACCACTGGGTTTTCATATGAGGTGTTAACTTACCATTAAGCTACACTGCTGTAGATTCACTGCTGTGTTTGGCAGTCTGGGTTAGGAATTTTACACAGAACCACTAAATGCGCTTAATGCTGGGGGTTTACCTTCCCTACAGCAATGTATCCATATTCCCAATCTTCGTTTCCTCTGCAGGATTTCTTTCTTACTTGCCTGTGCATTTCTGCATAGAGCTATGGGCCATTGAATGGGTCCTTAGTTTGAAAAGTGGGGTGGAAGCAAGCTTCCTACTGTCTTATCCATCAAGAGGTCTTTTTAAGAGGCTGTAGGACATGGGTTGACGTAGTGGTTAAAACTCTGAACTTGATGACTGGAAGGTTGGCAGGTCAGCAGTTCAAGACCCAAGTACTGCACAACAGAGTGAGCTCCTGTCGCTATCTCAACTTCTGTCAACCTAGCAGTTCGAAAGCAAGACATTGCAAGTAGATAAATAGGTACTACTTTGGTGGGAAAAGTAACTGTTCCATGGACTCCGGCGTCTAGTTATGCCTGCCACATGGCAATGGAAATGTTTGCAGACGCAGACAGCACTGTTTCTTTGGCTGTAAACAGAGATGAGCACCGCTCCCTAGAGTTGGGTACGACTGGCTTTTGAGCAAGGGAGATCTTTACTAGAGCATGGTTCTGAACCATATCAGGTTCTGCTGTTATTTCCATGGTCATGTGTGCTTAGGTGCAGCTCATGTTGTTAGTAGCTGTCACTTTCCACCAACTATTGAACATGCATGAAAAGGAAGCTGGTGGTTAGAACCTTTAGTGTTGTAAGGTGTATTGAATAAAATTGGGTGTTGTCTGTCTTCTATGCCACCTTTCCTTCCCTCATGCCAGTGCCAATTCTGCCTTTAGGCACAAACTATTCAAAATATGATGGGGACTGCGGTGGCTTAGTGGTTAAGACCCTGAGCTTGATGACTGGAAGGTTGGCAGGTTAGCATTTTGAAATCTCAGTGCTGCACAACAGAGGGAGCTCCCGTCTGTCCCAGCACCTGCCAACCTTGCAGTTCGAAAGCAAGAAATTGCAAGTAGATAAATAGGGATCATTTTGGTGGGAAGGTAAACAGCATTCCATGCACTCTCTGGCACTAGAAGGAGAGCCTTCTCTGTGTCTGCTCTGGCCCTATAGAACTTCGTGCCAATTGAGCTACGACTCCAGATGGAGTTGCTGCCCTTCAGGAAATACAGTCATACCTCGCATAACGAGCATAATGCATTCTACGCAGTAGCTCGTTATACGAGTTACTTGTTAAGCAAAACACATTTCCCATAGAGAAATGTGTTTCGCTTATCTTCGCCTGTGCCTGCGGTGCATTTGGGAAGGGTATGGGGAAGATCCCCGTACTCTTCCCAAACACCCTGCAGACGTGCGGCACACGTCAGCTATGCATTTGTGAAGGGTGGATCTTCCCCTACCCTGCCCAAAGGCCCCGTAGGCAACAACCATAAGAGTCTAAAAACATGAGGGTGTTTTTTAAAAGTTATTTGGCACTTTGAAATTAAGTTTCAGGACCCCCCTGCCTGCTCCAGAGAGGTCGGAAGGCCCGATCCAAGCTGTTTCCAAAGTTCCCCCACCCTCCTGGAGGCTGTAACAAGCCAAAACATCAGGATTCGAATCCTGACGTTTTGGCTTGTTATAGGAGGGTGGGGGAACTTCAAAATTAGTAAGCATCAGGTCTCCGCGCTATTTTTGAATAGGATAACTTCAGTGTATTCTAATGGAAAAATCACGATTGGCACCCTCATGTGGCCAGTTTTGTAAGTGCACCTCAGCTTCTTTCGTGGTAGAAGTCCTGAAACTTACCGTACTTTCAAAGTGCCAAATAACTTTAAAAAAACACCCTCATATTTTTAGACCCTCATGGTTGTTGACCCATGTTTAAGCCGAGTCCCCTTTTTGGACCTCATTTTGGGGCTAAACTCAGTTTATACTTGAGTAAATACGGTAATATCACCCCCTCACTCTTTTTAGCTGTTGAGGTAATTTCTTATTGTATTTTTAATTGGGTTTTTACCTGTTTTAAGTTTTTACATTGTAGTACCGATCTTAATGTTGTAAGCTGCCCAGAGTCATTCCAAGTTGGGTGGCTATATAAATTAGAAAATTCAATTTTAAATCTTGTTCTTAAATAATAGCAATCACATAATACCTAGTGTTGTATTTCTGTCTGCCTCCACATTGGATAAGTATATGACTTTTCTTTTTAGGATGTGGCAGGGGCACTTTCAGTAGAAGAAGTCACAGAATTGCTGAGCCTCCACAAATTGTGCTGTGGTCGTAGTTGGTACATTCAAGGTTGTGATGCTCGAAGTGGCATGGGACTGTATGAAGGACTAGACTGGCTCTCAAGGCACCTGGTAGCTGCAGGTGTATTGGATGTGGCATAAGATCTTATTGAGGAGCCATTAAACTTGAAAAATGATTAATTTATTTGTGTAACTCAATGATGGTCAAAGATGAATCTTTCATCTAAATACTGTCTACACATTTTTACACCTACGGAAAACAACAGTTTTGCTGAAATGAATATTGGAGTGTGGTACAGTGAGTATATGCTTCTTATAATTTTTGGTAATTGAATAGAGTGGTGCAGTGGACTTGGGTGAAAGGTGCCTTGATGAAATGAAATGTTTTCAGCTTCTTTATTAAATGAACTAATCTTTTGTTCTATCAGTACTTTTAGGACTTGACATTTATTTGATCTCACTTCTTTGAGAGTTGACACTGGTGCATTCATCTTGGACTGCATCCAGGTTTAGGTGCCTGCACATGGCCTAATGGATGTAGACTTCTTTCTTTCTTCCTCATGGTAGTTTCTCCAGTCCTGTGAAAAAGTGATACAGGTGAGGAGATTTCATTAATGGTTTAATGCAGTGGGACAAGAAGAGATATCTCTAAAAGTTGGGTGGAATAACCTTCTGTGAGCAGATCTCTTATTGCTTAAAGAAACCAGATTCTGGATACAATCCTTTGTTTTTTTGTTTTGAAGTGAATACATGTGCAACTGTTTTTCACTTTACTAGCATTAATTGGAGTACATTCAAGGGTAATTTGGACTGAGCTATACAACTTGTTTTGATTTCAAATTCTTAACCTCTTCATCTGCTCTCCTGTTTAAAATGGGAGGGGGGGGCTGTTGCATTGTTTAGACCCGCAGCATTTCCCAAACTATGTTCTGCAGAACACTGGTAGACTTCCATTCCCAGAAGCTTAAGCCAGTACATTGACTGATCAGTGTGTTGGGGAATTGACTTGGGCTTCTGGGAATTGACGACCAAAAAACAAAGTTTTAGAAACACTGGTTTAGAGGTTCATTTATTATTTTGCAACATATTAATTACATAACATTTGTAAATGCTTCAATTTACATTTTTGTTGGCAATAAATTATAAAATTTCTTGTTAAGTACAGTGGACCATCAGAAGGTTGAAGTTGACATTTAGAAAAATATATGTTCTTGGAGGAGATTGGCAGAAGCTATGATGAAAAAAAATTTTTTTTTGGCTAGTCTGCCTTATTTGGGTCTTGGTGACACATTGTCAGTTGAAGTACCTGCTCCCAAAACTGGTGGGCCTTTAATTAGTATAATATTGTAATTAGCTTGCAGAATTGCTTGAAATCATTCTTCTTGTCTGTCTTAAACTGTACTTGTTGAGGCTTTGCAATGAAAAATTGTTCAGTACAGTACTTAATAAAAGATTTCCCCTTTCTTATATAGCTTTTTTTAGAGCAGTGGTCAGATCCTGAGAGACCTTGGAGCTGCAGTTGAATGAAAAGCAGAAGAAGAGGAGAACGATAGTTGATAGGGGAAAACATTTGTTTTATGTTGCAGCTTTTCAAAGGTTAGGGATATGATAGTAGGAGACTTAGTAAGTAGTAGGGCGAGGGAAGAATATTAACATAAGAAGCAAAACTGTACTGGCAAAAGATTGCAATTGATAGGGGGAAATGCCAGAAGAGCAAAGTGAATGGGGTGGATGATCCTGAATGTTAGGATTGTATAGGTTGGTGCTTACTTCAGATTGTCACATTGATCTGCTTCCTCTTATTTGTCTAAGCATAGTTTTCCATTATCCCTCAACATTTTAGTTTGGACACTGGGCTATCTTTTCAACTCTGGAAAACTGTTTATCACTATTTTCCAGATTAGTTTCATGGATGTTCCAGATATTACTATAATTTCACCAAAATTATTAAAAATGAAGTTCTCTCCTAAGATACCCTGTAGTCCACTCCTTCCGTTTCTTCAGTTCCCCCATAGGACATTCTTAGCAAGAAAAGAAAAGCCTTACAAAAGAACCGGCCACACAAGAGATGTCCGAGATTCTCCTGCATGATGTATCAAATGTCATTGAGTTGATACAAGGTTTCTGAGTAGTAGTCTGAGTGGATAGTTAAGAGAATAGGGATAGTTAAATATGTCCTGAGTGAAGTCATTGACATTTGTTTAATTGAATTTGCAAAAGAAAGGCATTCCTAAGTGTGCATTTTTTCTGTTATTTTAAAAGTTAACTTTAATGCAACTTCTGAGTTTCTCCTCCTCCCCATGTCGCCTCATTCTGTGTTCTGAATGCCCCATGTACATTGTGCCTTACCATTCACTTATATAATGGCACCCAATTACACATTCACTCCTCCGCAAAAGAGCAATCATGGTTACTTTCACCATTAGTTGGAAGGAAATAATGTAAAATCTTGGAAGTTGAATTCCTGTTCTTCCATCTCTCTGCATATAGAAACACAATCTCCTATGTCATGCTAACTATTTCTGTTCCTGATTACATTACATATTATATAAGCTTTGCAGTTCTCTCTTTTTGACTAAGATTCTACATTCAGTAGGTCTGCATATTTTCCCCCTGGAACTACTTGGCTAATGAGGAAAGCTCTGTACCAGAATCTATAACAATTTACATTAAACATTCTTTGTAGCTTAGCTTAGTACTTCTTTTGTTTTTGAAGGAGGCTCCCTATCTCCGTGATGGCGAACCTTGGCGTTCCAGCTGTCCTTGGACTTCAATTCCCAGAAGCCCAGGTCTCTGTGAATCCACACAAATGGGTATAGATTCACAGAGGCTTGGGCTTCTGGGAATTGAAGTCCAAGGACAGCTGGAGTGCCAAGATTTGCTGTCACTGCCCTATTTTATATTCCAATAAAAATGGCACAGCTGTGGTTTAGTAGGATTCCAGAACCAAAGCCCAATTCCAGTGTGTCATCACTACTTCTGTATTCTAAAGCTGCAGTGATGGCTGGGTGGGTTGGAGCAGATAAACCTTCTAGGAAGGATAGCTGTGTAGAGAAGAAACATTCATTATCTTAGCTGTAATGTTTTTTGAAGATGTAAACAGTTTATTCTAAGGGTACAGTTTACTGTTTAATGATTGTAGAGAATACAAATACAGTAAAACCCGGGTTACAAGAGCCCTGGGTTACATTGGCTGTGATTTATGACAGCAAATTTAATTAAATTAATTCCCTGCTTTACAACCAAATATTGTACTATTTTAAACTCTAAAATGGCCACCGCCATCTTAGAGTTTAAAATGGCTGTTACTATTTGAGAGTTTAAAATGGCCACTGCCGCCGCCACCCAAACTCACAATGCAGCACTTACTATTGCGGAGGTGCTGTTGGCATTGTCAGCGTTTCTGCTGCTATTCCTGAGCTGTTTGCCACCCCTGCTGGTACCTGGAGAGTCTGGGTACCTTATCTGCTCAACTCCCACTTTCTTCCAAGTTCCCTGGGCAGTGCTGCAGTCGGGAATGCATGCCTCCTCCAGGTGCGTATCTGGGGGAGGTGCGTGTTTAGGACTGTTTCCCTTTTGGGGTATGTGTGGTATGATCGTGTCTGGCATTTTTGGATGTTAATGTGTTTTTGTGGGGGTTTTTTTTGTCCTGTTGGGACTTTTTAAAATTTTCAGTGCATTCCTATGGGAAAATGTGCTTCAGTTTATGATTTTTTCATGTTACGATGGAGGCTGTTGGAACGGACCTCCGTTGTAACCTGAGGTTTTACTGTATAAGGCACTAATTTTTTAATACTCCACGTAATACTAAAGATCTTCAGAACACCTCATTAACAAAACTAGATAAGATTTATGGTTACACATTCACATCTGGGGATCTGTTTCTGCCCCTGTATAAGGGTGTGTGAAGAGCCTCATGGAATTGGCGCTTGTGTTGGGGCTTATAGGCCCACAGAGAATGAGCTTCCTCAGTTGACCAAGTCATTAATATAGTAATACCTCGCATAATGAATTTAATTCATTCTGTGAGGCTGCTCGCTATGCGAGTTTTTCACTTTGCAAGTCGGACTCGCATAGCGAAAATTCCAATGGAAAAACTCGCATAACGAGCTTTTTTAGGGGGGAAACTCGCATAACGATTTTTTTCGTTATGTGAGTTTTCCCCATAGAAACGCTCATTATGTGAGTTTTCTATAGGAAAAGTCCGACTCACATAGCAAAAAAATTTTTCGTTATGCGAGTTTTCCCCCATAGAAACGCTGGCTTTGCGAGCGTTTCCATAGGGGAAGTCTGACTCGTGTAGCAAAAATATTCGTTATGCAAGTCGGATCGCTTTTTGAAAAACCCGCTCATTATTCGAGATTTTCGTAAAGTGAAACACTCGCTAAGTGAGGTTGGACTGTACTGTTTGGTTATCTGGATATATCAGCCCTATGGCATGAATCAAGGAGAGTTCTCTTTTTGGGGCATATAATTAAAAGCCCAGCTTGGGGACTGGTATGCTTTCCACTCTCCCAGGTTGTAATAGGTGGTTATAGCATCAGTCCATTTATAATGAGCTCCAGTTGCCTATTGCTCTTGATGTCACTCAAAGCATGTGCTGGAGAGAATTGGCCCATTGCCAGGCTATCTGGTTACTGGATCCTAACCATACATAACCCATAAACTTTGTATAGCCATATATAAACTGTCCTGGAGTATTGTCCCTTTATTTGTGACACTGATGCAAAGCACTTTCATTGCCGTAGCCCATTCAGAATGCTACTGCTGAAGATTTTGATTTTTGGTAAAGTGACTACATATCTTAATTTTGTAATCAGACTTGGACATTGAAGCCTAGCTACGTTTAATAGGGATTAAAATGTGTAGTATTAATATGGCTCATTGTCAAGTCATTCCGCATAAGATTAACTTTCTTTCATTTTAGGTAATGAAATGTCCCATGTAAATTGACTTAGAATATTTTCAAACACAATTCTGTATTCTTGTTTGAAGCAACATAAGTGGGAGTCCTCTCATGTTGAAAACAATAAACTCGGATTCTGAAGCAATTTCACATTTTCAGACACATGGGGAAAATGGGCCTATTTATATTGCAGTCTGGATTAAGAAGATGTAGCACACCAGAGGATGAGAAATTCCACCATTAAAAGCAAGTGAAAGATTTTGCTAACCTTTTAAGAGATAGATCCTAGTTTGGGGCTCTTTACAACCCTTACTGGTTGTAATTGAAATAGTTTTACTTGGCTATAGTTGTCTAAACAAAACTAGAAATGATTTACCTCCAGGCAGTTTTTGGCTGCAGCTAATACAAGTTTAGGCAGCTCTTTTAGATGGAAATTCTGTGTGTGTTTGAAATAATTTCAAGGCTGTTATTTTTTTTTAATAAATCAGATTTTCATTTCTGCACTTTAACACTGTTAAAATTAATGGCACCACTTAATATGCAGCAGTTGTGAACATTAAATGTGAATTATTCTTCAGCAACTTTGACTGCTGTAATTGTGCTGTTTTGGGCCCTTTGCTCCCTGTAAAATATTCAAAATTTATTTTTAGGGTCTTGTGGAGAACTACTTGTTTTTGAAAAGAACTCTTAGTTCTGTAACACTAACAAAATTTAAGCTTTGCTACAAATGTAGTCTGTTTGCATAAGTATTATTTTAACTGAAATCTACTCAAGTGACTGTGAAAACTGGTATTGCAGCTGTTTGAATTCAAGTATTAATCAGTCACTTAGCAGTTTCTTTGTATTGTACATAGTTCAATTATAAATTTGTTTCATATGTTGTTGAGCTTTAATTCAATTTAGTGTACTGATGTGTGTAGGTTTAAAGTGTTTTAATTTTTAAAAAGTTGGTATAACTTGTCTTAAAAGCAGACAGTATTTGAGTAAACACCTGTTTGTTATAAAAAATACCCTTGGATTTTAGTCATGTTTTAAATGTGAAATGAAAATGAAACATTCAGTAAATTTAAGGAAAGGTATATAACTTCTTGCTTCATAGGAAACAGTGCATAGAGCTTAATTATCTTGATATAAACTGGCTTTTAACTGTATGGATTCAGTTAATTTCCACTTCGAGATTAGGAATGAAAGGGTGGAGAAAGGGTATTGTGCCATAAAGCCTGTACTCTAGAGCAGCACTAGTTGTAAAACAGCTTAACAGCTTACAAGAACAGTATGTGATATAACTGTTGTACTATTGTGGTTTCAGAATGGAGCTCTAACAGTAAAACCTCTTTAACCAAAATTGTGTGTCTTATTTCTGATGGAACTAATGAACTGATATAACTGTATTTTAAGTGTTTTTAAAGTTTGTTAGCCACCCTGGGTCTTTGTGAAGAGGGCGGCATAAAAGTTTGATTAAAAATAAATAAATAAATGTAAGGGAAGTACTTCCAGCCCACTGACTTGGATATATGCAAACCATTGGTTACATCAGTTGGCTATGCTACCAGGTCTGCAATCTATCTTACTATATAAGACTTGCCACACTTTCACACCAACTTTTTTGGATTGCTTATTTGATTTGTCCTTCAAATGCTCCCATAGCCCCCTTCTAATTAATTAGTGGTGCACGAACCTTTGTCACTTCGAACCCAGACCATGGAAATCTAAAGGGAATTCCATGGGGGCTTCCAGCCCAAAGCAGCAGCACTTATTTGTCTGAATCTTTGCCGAAACCGTCTGGGCAAAGGACTTAGAATCTGACAGGAGAAATGCCAACTTAGAGTTAGTTGTTTCTTATTTTATTTAGCTTGTTAAAGTTAGGATAGGTATAGGGATTGCTATCTCTGGACTATGCTTAGCATAGACAGTGTTTAAAGTAGAGTTACCGGTAGATTGATTGCTTTGATCTGCATTTTGATACATTTTTGGATGAACTTGCTTCTTCAATAAAAAGCCTCAAAGACATTGAGAAAGCCTCAGTTTTGACCATCAGAAGGAGGGAGTATTTTGCTGAGCAGAGAGGAGCCAAGAGAAGGGACTATGGCCAAGCTAAAGGCTCCATCTTCACACCGGCTCAACCTTGAGGCACAACCTTTCTCAAAGGGACATTTACTTTGGTGAGATAAGGTTGCCATGGTGATCTGAAAGGGAAGAACACCTGCTTCAATCATCGGCCCGGGAATATTAGACTGGGGCATCCCAGTCTTTTAAGGTAACAGGTCTCTTCGAGTAAGGCAACTTCCCAGGGCCAAGTAAGTAAGTGAGTGGAAAAGGGGGAGCGGTTTTAAAAAGGACTGTTTCTCAACCAAGCTACCATACTACCCAGATAACCCCCTTGTCCATCGGTGGCTTCATGACATGGTGGAATGTGGGATGAGTGGAACACTGTGTCCCATGTTCCCCCGAGTACCTTTGCAACACTGAATGCTATAAAACTATCTAAAAACATTTATAAAACCTCCCCAATCCCCTTAAAAGAATGACACCCAGGCAGCAATAATTAAGGACACCCAGGCATGGCTAAATAAGCCAGCATGGCTGGGTTGTTGTATCAGTTGTATCCCACACCCGTTGGCATAGCCACATTTTTAAGGCCCTCCTGAAGGGAATCAACTGCCTGGAGGCGCAATTCAAGTGGCAGGAAGTTCCATAGGGCTGGAGCAAATACCGAGAAGGCTCTCCTCCTGGACCCAGTGAGATGTGCTTCCCTGGCTGATGGGACCACCAGGGAGCCCCTACAGTCTCTCATATGATGGGTCAAAAACCTTGGAGTTATGCGGTCTCTTAAGTATCCTGGCCCACTACAATGAAGGGCTTTTAAGTTCAAAACCAGCACCTTGAATTGCTCCCAGAGGCACACTGGCAACCAATGCAGCTCCCATAGCAGTGGCGAGGCATGGGCATAACGCCCACACCCTGTCACCACCCGGGCAGCCACATTCTGAACCAGCTGTAGCCTCCGGATGGTCATCAAGGGCAGCCTCATAGAATGCATTACAATAATCCAGTCTGGAGAAGACCAGAGCATGGGTGACTGAAAGTAAGGAGTCCCAGTCCAAGAGCGGGCATAATTGGTGGATGACACGAAGTTGCATGAAAATACCTATGCAGTACATTCTATTGTTGAGTAGAGATGCAGTGTCATGGCAATGATGGAATGTCTTGAAACTTTGGTGAAGCACAAAATACACATTTGCTTTTCTATGGAGACTGATTTCTGTTTATTTTTTTTATAAAAATTAAAAATATAATGATCACCTTTCCACACAGTTGGTAGAAAGACTACTCCAGAAACACTACAGTGACATACTGTATTCAAAGTTCTACCATGATGATGATTATAAATCCTATATTATTTCACCGTGATATTAATAATACTGACGTCTTCATAAGGTTTGTCGGTTTTTGGATTGACTTTCACGTTCGAAATTCTCTGAACAACTTCCATTCCTTTAGTTACTCTTCCAAACACACTGTGCTTGTTGTCCAACCATGGCTATAGAGGCATGTTGCATTGACAGCAAAAGAAAGGAGAGGAAAACATTAAAATCCTGAATTACAATTCTGACAAAGTGTATAGAAGATTACACCTGTCTATATAGAAATTAAAAATCTTTAAAGTTTGGGTGCTACTTAAAGTTGCTTTTTCCCCAAGAAACCTATTTTAAAGATTTGCATTCTAATTTTCACAGTACAGTAAAACACCAGATAACATTGGATCAGATAACGCTAAAATCGCATAACGTTAAGTAATCTGGGGTGGAGAATTGGATCGAATAACGTTAAGGTCCTATGGGATGGATCAGATAACAACCGCTAAAGCCTGTGCAGTTACAATGTATCTCTATGGAGCTTTAACGTTATCCGATCCATCCCATAGGATTTTAACATGGATCGAATAACACTAAAAATCAGATAACAACAAGACTTGTGGAACCAAGTTTTAGTGTTATCTGATGTTTTACTGTAATCGTTTTCAACACAACATATAGAACAAACAGGTAAACAGAGCAGTTTACATATTTATAGATAAAAGTGCAGAAAATGTGAAAAAAGTGACTGAATTAGAGTTTATTCGCATACAGCTTTTCTGCCAATGGGTTTTTGAGCCTTAAAATGTGTGTGTGCAGCGGGGCATAGCTCTTTAGTAGTCTAACAATACATCAATAGATGTATTGTTAGACTACAGCCATTTCCCCTGCTTAAAAAAGTAGTCAGTTTTAGAAACCCAGTGTTAAAAGCTAGAAAGGGCCCTGAGAGATCTAAAAGTCCAACTCTCCTGCTGAAAATTCACAGCCAATCCATCTCCAACAGGTAGCCATCCAATCTGTTTAAAAACCACCCATGAAGCAATGTTTACATTGTCAAACAGTTCTAATTGTCATGAATTTCTGCCAAACGTTCTGTTGAAATCTTTATATTTTGAGCCTATTACTTTGGTCCTATTCTTTTAAAGAATTTCAAAAGTGCAGATGGTAAGTCTGCCTATAACTTAACTTTGTCTGCAGGTGTAGATGTATAATTAAATTATTCCCAATTTTCTACATGCAGGTGTCTGGAAAAGCATAGGGATTTGTTCATATAACTCTCTTAACCGGATGCACATTACTTACCGTTGGTACTACTGTTACAAAGAATTGTGAGCCATTGGTGTTTGGCCCTGCATTAGCCATACTAAGCGTGTAAGGCCTGTCATGTCGTAAAGTTGAGTGGAACTCATCTTCAAATTCCCCTCCCCAGATGCTTTCGCCTCCCATTCCAGTGCCAGTAGGATCTCCAGTCTGAATCATGAAGCCCTACATCAGAGATAAAAAAATTATCTGCGTATCGCAACATACAAAGGCCCTTATTACCAGCTTGAACAAAAGCCCAATTTCATCTAAAGATCTGACTACTGCAGGGGCTAACCAATTGCCTCTAGGGCAGGGGTCCCCAACCTTTTTAGCACCATGGACCATTTCATGCCACGGACTGTATGACTCAGGCAGTGAGAAATCACACTTGCACAAAAGTGGGAGTTGGAGCCCTACCATAGTTAAACAATGTGGAGGAGGGGTCCGGCCACCTGCTTTTCTGCTACATCTGGAGTCTGTGTTCTTGCTCTGTTTGTCGGACAGACCCAGCGGAGCAAGTCAAGGGCAGAAGGCTGCCATTGGGGCTCCCAGCCCCACCCACCCCCACCTCCCGGTCTGGGGTGGCCCAGTACTGGTCTGCGGCCCGGCAGTTGGGGATCCCTGCTTCAGGGAGCCAACATGCAGGGCAGCCAATTCATATTGAGAACCATGCAGGATTTGACTCTGAAAATAACACAATGTTATAAGCCAGTGGCGGCCAACCTTGGCACTCCACGTGTTCTTGGACTTCAATTCCCAGAAACTCAAGTGAGCACTCCTGCTGATCAGGGCTTCTGGGAATTGAAGTTCAAGAGCATCTGGAGTGCCAAGGTTCACTATCATTGTTATTAGCAGTTAATGAGCATAATCTAAATCCCTTTAAACCTTAGCATCATCATTTTTGTAGTATGCTGTAAGATAAGTGAACATTACAAGAAATATTTTCTATTGTCCTGAATTCAGCAACAAACAATTCCAAGTTCTAGTATTGTAGGACATGGAGAAATGTATGTCTTCACACTATATATAATTCTATTACTTTCTTTAAACATTGCTTTTGTAAAGCCAAAAGCTTCACAAACTTTAGCCTCTCCTCCCAAGTAAGATACTCTAGCCTCCTGAGAGATTTGTTTATGAGGGCGAAGTAATCCTCAGAACCAGAGGAGACCTGATACATTGATTTCACCATGCATACTTCCCACACATCAAAGCAATCATGAAATATACCCAGCACATCAGTAATGTTAGGAGACAAGTGCCTTTGTTGGTGACAGCTGCAATATCTTTGGATGGTGGCAACTGCTACATCCCAGCGGCTGATGTGCTGAAAATACTATGAGGATATTCTACATGAATTCATAGGTAACATGAATTCTTGATACAGTTGAGAGAATAATGTATGAAGACAATCTGAAGCAGGCCCCTCAAATATGTGGCATCTTATTTGAGTGAACAAAATTCAAGCTCACTAGTCAAAATCCAGTAGTGAACATAGAATCTGTTAGAATTAGGACCCTACCCTCTTGCTGTCTGTTGTACCAAAAAGCCGACCCCAGAGGCTTTCTTAGTACTCTGAAATTGGTTTTTATGGTGGAGGATGGCAAATTCTAGGGATAACAAAAGGATCTAATGAAAATAAACCACTTGTTCCTGGTTACTGAACCAAGAATAGGAAAATACTGGGTTGCAAATACTAAGTCATTAAGTCTCCAGTTACCTTGATAATGCGGTGAAAGGTGTGGCCATTGTAGTAACCATTTCTGCTGTGTACACAGAAATTTTCTACTGTTTTGGGGCACCTGCAATCAGAAGTATTCAGTGTTAGTGCAATATTAAGTGCACAAAGTGCAACAAAGTTCTGAATTAGACATAGCCTTTACTGGATCAGACCCAAGGTCCATGCAGTCCAAGAGCATGCACCTTCAGTGGCCAACAAGATGCCTAATGAAGCATGACATGAACACAACAGAATCTTTTAGTTGTTTCTCCCACAACTAGTGTTCAAAGACATATAACTCATCAGTCCGAGAGTATGAGAACAGTTTTACTGCACTTAGACAACCATTGATTCTGGAGATCAGCAACACTGCATGACTATCTGGACCTAGTGCCTATAGATCCGTGATGACAAACCTTGGCACTCCAGATGTTCTTGGACTTCAATTCCCAGAAGCCTGAGCCCCCATGAATCCACACGAATGGGTTTGCTGCGATTCATCTGGCCTGCGCTGTCCTCATCGCTCCTGGAAGCAGAAGTAAAACGCACCTATATGGGCACGTTTTACTTCCGCTTCCAGGAGCAACGAAGGAGGCATGGGCTGGATGAATCGCAGCAAACCCATTTGTGTGGATTCACCGGGGCTCAGGCTTCTGGAAATTGGAAGTCCAAGAACATCTGGAGTGCCAAGGTTCACCATCATGGCTATAGATCTTACTATCCTCAATTTGTCTAATCCTTTTTAAAAATCAATTTGCCATCTGTCACTCCATCTTATAACATTGAATTCTAGATGTTAATATATGCCTATGTTAAAGTAACACTTTACTCATTAAAGAAAACAAGACATCTTGTGTCTTTGTTTTATAATTTATGAGCAGGCAGAAATAAGCAGAAGTCCCTCTTTCTTAAGCTGAAAATTGGACATCTAGTTTTAATTATATTCCATACTTAGATAAATGTGTCTCTAAGCAGATGGTAAATATATTAGCACCTTCCTAGATTTGCAAACTTGCTGAATTCTGTGAAAAAAAACCTGCCTCACAACAAAAATAGTGGAAATGCCAGAATGGAACAGAAGAAGACAGGTGTAGCTGTATCAACTACAGCTGGGTCACTTTTACATAATGAGCAGTTGCTGAAAGTGATTTCCCCAAAACAAATGGGAAAGTACCCGTGTTACCTACTCGACAGGGAAGAGCTTGACATGAACGTCTCCCATGCTTGTGTGAATAATGGCACTATCAGAAACTCGTTTGGGTCCTTCTGCTTGAGTGGCTGCCATAACTTCCTCTTTAGAGGGCTTCTCATTAAATACATCTCTGTCCGAATCTGCGCTCTTGGTGTCTTCTGGTTCCCTTTTAGTAAACTAAAGGAAATATAGCGACATTTTTGTTTACTATTAAGCCTCAAAGAAATGGAAAATATCTAGTGATCGTATATCATTGTCCCCAAGAGATGCTGTCCCATATCATTGAACAGTTTGTTTTGTTTGCTGAATGAAAAGAATTTCTGTCTGCCTGTTGTTGGCAATTTATTATGTCTTTTTCTTTTTCAACAATGGATGACTGTCTACTTATTCTGATCCATTCACCCTTCCATACACCCTACCAAAAATTACAATGTTTTTTGTAGATTGTTGTTGTTCAGTCGCAGTCGATTGATTGTAATATATGGAAAAGATCTAGGCAGTAAGCTTTTAAAAACTATCAGCCAAACGTGCTGTAGCAGAAGGGAGCAAGAGGAGCTTTAAACAAATGAATATTCAGTGTTAGGAATTATTATCATGAAGGCTGAAAAGAAAAGCAAGACATTCTGGTGCCCAAAAAGCCTGTGGTGCAGCCACACAAAAAATACTTGTTGCCTCATTCGAGGGAGCTTGTTATAAATTAGGAAAAGTAGATACAAAGTTGGTTGAATATAGTGAAATAGAACATCTGTCTTATGCAGGAAGCTGGAAACTCTGTGTTGTGGAACATGATAGATCAGGCAGCGGGCCGGTCACGTTCAGTCACTCGGTTACAATGGCCCGGGGCCCGGATGCAGCCCTCGATACCAATTCATCCGGCCCACAAAGACCTCACTGCTCCAGGCCGTTTTACTTCCACTTCCAGGAGTGACAAGGGCTTTGTGGGCCAGATGAATTGGCATCAGGGGCCACAACTGGCCCCCGGGCCACAGTTGGGGCAACCCTGTGATAGATGAATAAAAAGATGAAAGGAGAAAGTGATCTAGTAGCAGACAGGCTAGCATTATCTCCAGTTGTTCCTGCTTTAAAACATGGGACAGGCAATTCCTAATTCAAAGAAGCCACTCGACTGTTTTGAGGGTGGGATGGGGAGCTCATGCGTCCGGACAGTATAGACCTACCATATAAAATCTGTTCTTTTTAAAGGCAGTAGAGATTATACTTGGATCTGCTTGGATATTCTGCAGAACAGGATTATCAGATGCCTTCATCTCTACAGTAACTGCAGCACGGTGTTTCTTTGCTACACCCTGGAACAGAGCCAACTGCATAACTCTGATGTTTTCCTGCTTGCCTAGGATTCTAACACACCTACACACATAAGGGGAAAAAAATCCAGTCACCATTATGAAGTTTCAAAGTCACTATTTAATTTGTTCTTCCACAATCAAGAGTATGACTCGTGGAGTATTCCCAAGCATCCTATTTCGATTACAGTATAATTTCCTTGCAAATCTGGTATGCAATTGGTGAAAACCATAAATGGGGGAGGGGGGAATACATTCCTAATTAAGATACAGTAATACCTCGGATAACGTTTGCCTCGGATAACGCTAACATCGGATAACATTGGGGAATGTTAGGCAAACATTTGCATTGCACAACTTTAACATAATGCTGTGCAATGCTAATGTTTGCCTCAAATTCCCCAACGTTGATCTCGGCCCCCAAAGCCTGCAAGGCTGGAAACCAGCCCTGCGGGCTTTGGGGCAGAGATCTACCAAGGCAAACATCGCTGGTTTGGTTGGGGGGATATCGGGCACATGCTCTGGTTCTTTCTTCCAACCCAAGCCCCAATCGCAGTGTGCAATGGCTGGCTGGGTTGGGGAAAGAATGGGGGGCGGGGGCGGTAACAACAATCCAGGCAGGGGTTTCTGAAGAGACTAGGAAAAGTTTTTCCTAGTTTCTCTTCAGAACACCCCCCCCCCCCCCGGGGCCTGGATTGCTAAGAGGCTTAGTCATTCAGGCTGGGGGGGGGGCACTTCTGAAGAGAGCTGGGGAAAGTGTCTCCAGCCTCTCTTCAGAATCCACCCCCCTCCCCCGGCCTGGATCACTAAACCCCTTAGGGATCTAGGGAGGGGTTTCTGAAGAGAGGCTAGGAAAAACTTTTCCCAGCTTCTTTTCAGCCCCCACCCCGGGCTTGGATTGCTAATGCGCTTAGCCATCCAGGTGGGGAATGTGGGGCTTCTGAAGAGAGACTGGGAATAGGGTCCCCAGCCTCTCTGCAGAATGTCCCCCCACCGCCTGGATCACTAAGCCCGTTCTTTCCAACCCCAGCACCGATGACCAGCTTGGGATCAGCCCTGGGTTTGGGCGGAAAGGTAACAGGGCTTTTTTTTTAACGTTGTGCGATCAATGCATCACACGACGTTAAAAACCGGATAATGTTATGACTTGTGGAACCAAGTCATAACGTTATCCGAGGTACTAGTATATGTATTTATAAGCTTTTCCACTTTTGTCAAGGAAGAAGCAAACGAACTTTGAAGATTAGATCCTATTCAGAAGGAAAATAAGTCACATATATCTGTCAAAGCCTCTTAAAACCAGTGGAATATGAGAAAGTGCATCACATTTCAAAGAGCATCACATTTCAAAAGACAATTCTAAAGCATAAATTCTTATCTTATGAACAGCACATGGCAAGATGTTGTAAGTGTTTTGTGTGGTTTGGCAAACTTTTAAACATGTGCAGGCTTCCCAAATTATGTGGGCACGTTTCTTCCAACATCCACCAGGAGTGTGCAAATTTGGGATCACTATGAGGTTGGGCTGATCCACATTTAGACTGCTAAGAGAGCTTGTGGGAAACAACTAATGACACTCCAGGATTTTCAGCCGCCTCCCACACTGCGGGCCATAATATTATGACTTACTTGTTAGCTGGGGCTTAACTTTTATTACCTAGATATTGGTTTGGAGGCTAAGTTTATTTTGCTGCAAAACCAGACCAATAAGAGTGGTAAGGCATGACCGGGGGGAGGGGGAACCCCAACAGTAGTAAGAGACTTCAATTTTATATAATTAATGTATTTAAGCATGGCCAAGATAATCTTTGTAGAAAATTCATTCTCTTGAGTTCCACTTATGTTTCCAATATCCTGGCATTCTTCATGAATAAGAGGAAGAAAATGGCAAGCCTGAAGGAAAGCCAAAGTTTCCAGAACTGCCAACAAGATTAGAAGGCAAGTGAGCTGACAGTTTGCTGTCTACAATCCAAGCATTTAGCTGTCAATTCAATGCTCATTTTGAGTCCAAGTGCTCATTAAAATACAGGGCAATTTGGGCAGAATTTCACTGCTATGCAAATCAAATTGACTCCTGTAATGTTATAACTTCAATAATTTTGGCAAGTTTGGAATAGGTCAGAATTTTTGACATTTTTCTTCCATTGTTACATAATTAATCTGTCCCCCAGGAAGTTTCTTAAAGCAAAAATTACTTAAACTGAATTTTCCATTGCAATGAAAACCAAAATTTGTAAACCAAAATGCAGTATCCTTTAGGAATGCACTAAAAACCAATTAATCCATTCTGACAAAAATTCTGTAAACCGAGCTACTTTTTCCTATGGATTTCCTTTTGTTATGCGATTTTTGTGTTAACCAAGCCATTTGTTGACCAAGGTTCCACTGTACAGTAATACCTCGGATAACGTTTACCTCGGATAACACTAAAATCGCATAACGTTAAGTAATCTGGGGAGGAGAATTGGATCAAATAACGTTAAGGTCCTATGGGATGGATCGGATAACAACCGCCAAAGCCTGTGCGGTTACAATGTATCTCTATGGAGCTTTAACGCTATCCGATCCATCCCATAAGATTTTAACATGCATCGGATAACACCAAAAATCGGGTAACACCAAGACTTGTGGAACCAAGTCTTAGCGTTATCCGAGGTATTACTGTATCTTGTAATACAGTGGAATCTCGTACAACGTTCGCCCCATATAGCAACGAAATCGAATAACAATTAGGTTGGGGGGGGGGGAATGATGCCCCGCACAAGGATTTTCCCTATCGAAAAAATTATACAGTATAACAATTTTTCAATGGGAAAAACCGCTTAGCAAAAAAAAATCATTGTACGGTGCATCCCATAGGGAAAATCACTATACGATGCATGCATCGTATAGCAATTTTTTTGAGCAACGAGCCCCATGGAACGTATTAAAATCGTTGTATGAGGTACCACTGTATTTGTAATTTTTCTAAATATTCAATGTAGTGTCAGGTAAGAAAATGTTCCAAAACTAGAAAAGTATCTTCCCCAAGTCATCCCAAATCATGTAACACAATGGTTTATCTTGAATGAATAACATGTCATTGCATGCAGCCTATTCCCTTTCCCTTCGCTCCTCCCTGCTCCAGGGAATGCAAAATACAGGGCTGGTACCAACTGTTCAAGGACTGTGGTGGCTTAGTGGTTACAAAGCTGAACTTAATGATTGGAAGGTAAGCAGTTCAAGGCCCGGGGGAACCTAGTGATGCAGTGGAAGTCCTTTCCAGGTGCCTGGAGGCTGTTAGGGTCTGGTTGGGGGACAACGGGCTATAACTAAATCATAGCAAGACTAAGTGGCTGTGGGTCAGGGGTCCTGCGTTATCTCAGGAGCTACCATCTTTGGTTCTGGATGGGGCGGTTTTGCCCCAAACAGACCCGGTGCGTAATCTGGGGATCCTCCTGGACTCACAACTCCTGCTCGAAGAGCAGGTGGCAGTCGTGGCTAGGAGGCCTTTTGCACAACTCCGTGTTGTGCGCCAGTTATGCCCACTCCTAGACTGGGACTCCTTGCTCATGATCACACACGCTTTGGTCACCTCCAGACTTAATTGCTGCAATGCGCTCTACATGGAGCAGCCCTTGGTGACCATTCAGAGGCTGCAGCTGGTCCAGAATGTGGCTGTTCAGGTTGTGATGGGGTGAGGGTGTTATGCTCATGCCTCACCACTTGTTCGAGAGCTGCACTGGCTCCCAGTGTGCCTCCGAGTGCAATTCAAGGTGCTGGTTATCACCTTTAAAGCCCTACATGGTAGTGGGCCAGAATACTTAAGAGACCGCGTCACCCCAAGAACATCTGTCTGTCCCACTAGAGCGGACCGGAGAGGCTCTCTGGTTGTACCATCAGCTAGAGAGGCTAATCTCTCTAGCACTAGGAGAGCCTTTTCTGTGTCCGCTCCGGCCCTATGGAACCTCCTGCAAAGTGAGTTGTGTCTCCAGACAGAGCTGCTGCCCTTCAGGAAGGGGGTAAAGACTTGGCAGGCGGGACATATGTGGGGTGCGGGCCAGACGGTCAGTTCAGCAGGCTGGCTACTCTGAATAACCCCACCTCTCTCTCTGTTTCTTTTTAACTTTTTAATCCTTTTACGGTACCTTTTTTAAAAATGTAATACCTCAGTAATACAGTAATACCTCAGATAACGCTAAGACTTGGTTCCCACAAGTCTTGGTGTTATCCGATGCATGTTAAAATCCTATGGGCTGTATCGGATAACATTAAAGCTCCATAGAGATACATTGTAACCGCACAGGCTTTAGCAGTTGTTATCCGATACATCCCATAGGACCTTAACGTTATTCGATCCAATTCTCCTCTCCAGATTACTTAACGTTATGCGATTTTAGCATTATCCGAGGTAAACATTATCCGAGGTATTACTGTAATGTGTTTTTAACTGTGTTTTAATTTGTAAGCCACCCTGAATCCTTGGATGAGGGCGGGATATAAATGTAATAAATAAATAAATAAGACCCGAGTGCTGCACGGCGGAGTGAGTTCCTGTCTATGTCCCAGCTCTTGCCAACCTAGCAGTTCGAAAGCAAGTAATTGCAAGTAGATAAATAGGTACCACTTTGGTGGGAAGGTAAACAGCGTTCCATGCACTCTGGTGTCTAGTCATGCCTGCCACATGTCCACAGAAATGTCTGCAGACACAGACAGTGCTGGGTCTTTGGCTATAAACAGATGAGCACTGAACCCTAGAGTCTGCTATGACTGACTTTTGAGCAAGGGTGACCTTTTACCTTTGCCTACCAACTGTTACTCCCAACTAGATGAACTGTACTGAACAAATGGAACATATTAATTCAACTTTAATTTGACTTGTCCAAGGAAATACTTAATTCACCTGTCACTCAAAGACAAAGTCTTGTCACTCCTGTGGCAAAACAGACCTGTAAGGCAAGGTTGATTCTTCATTTACAATTTCTGGCTTGCAAAGGAATCAACAAGCCAAGAAATATGCCTCTGAACAATAAGCTGATAAATACTTATTAGTTTGTTTAGCAGTTACTTTACAGAGGAGCAAAGCAGGAGTGAATGGGCTGCATGCATTAGTACAGCTTACTTACAATGAGGTAATTTTCTGGAGCTTATCCTGCCTGTGTCCCAACTGCTGCCTCTTACTATGCATGCCCCTGTATCCTTTCCCCTCTCCTAACACACAATAGTACTGATAATAAGAAAGTAAATCAACATCTCTCTTTCACTGCTTAGAACTGTGTGTCTCTCAGTCTAAAAATTGTAAACATCTGAGTTGCACATCAGCTCCAGTAAGTTAAGTAAGCTGATCAAAATGCTTTGATTAATGCTAATTTAATACAGTCTTAGATATTGGGTTATATTCTACCAGAAGGATGGACACTGTTTGAGAATCTATTGTTCTATTGCTCTGCAAGCCTGTCATGTACATCCCCAGTCATCTGCAAAAGGAAGAAAGGCTACAGGATAGGGAGGAAATGCACACTACAGAAGTGAATTCTGCTTATATCATATAACACTACCAATTAATACAAGTAAAAGGAATGATACTTACCGGTTTGTTTCCACATTGATGACCTTAATTCCCAGCATTGTCCCATACAGCACAAAGTGTCCAGTTTCATCAAAAATGATGTTAATCAACCTTACAGCATCTACTTTATCCAGTTCACGCTCCACAGCCATACGGCGTCCAAATTCCATGTCTGGTAGCTGTGGTCTCATCTGTTGCAGCTCAGTAAACATCTACAAAAGCAAGACACCCTTCCTAAGAACACAGGCTGACTCAGATACATAATACACCCATCACAGCTATAGGACAAAAATCTTACTGAGTAAAGGTATGATGATGTAAAGCAGACCCAGTACCAATTAATGTATTAAATAAATTGATTTATAATAATGTATTTATTTATTAACTAAAAGATTAATTTATTAAATAAATCATTTAAATCACTAATATCAGTCCAACTGTGATTTTTTTTTTAACTACAAAGTCTTCTTCTCAGCTCTAAAGACCTTCAGAACCTGAGGGGTTGGCAACAAAACTTTTAATTAATTTAAATTAATTATTTCCAGGGCCCAGTTCAGTCTTCATTTATGCAACAGGATTTTGGTCACTATAAAGCAGGAGTTCTCAACCTTTTTAAGCCGGGGGCCGGGTCACGCTCCCTCAGACAGCTTCGGGGGCTGGATGGCCATTTTGCCCTTCTTCCACCACATGACACTTCCTGATGTGGTGGAGGCAGGGGGGGGCATGAAATGGTGCCACAGGTTGAGAATCCCTGCTATAAAGCAACAAACTTAATTGGTCCATTTAAGTACGGTTTACCTACTTGTGCTTAGGATAAGTTACAAAGGAACTACAGTAAAACCTCATATAACACTAAAACCTGGTTCCACAAGTCTTCGTGTTATATGATTTTTCGTGTTATCTGATCCTCTATGGGATCCATAGAGATACATTGTAACCACATAGGCTTTCGCGGTTGTTATCTGAAGCATCCCATAGGATCTTAATGTTATCTGATCAGTGATGGGATGACACCGGTTCTGACCGGATCCACAGAACCGTTTTAAGGATTTCCGGAGGGCTCTCCGTGGGGGTAAAACCGTTTTTGAGGCGTCCGGATCGGACGCCTCACCGGGAGGAAAATTTAAAAAAAAATTGGAGCAAAAATGGCTCCAATTTAGTGCGCATGCGCAGAAACTCAATCTGACACATGCGCACTAAATTGGAGCCATTTTTTTCTCCGATTTAAAAATAATTGGATCCGGCCGCCCCTGACTGGAGCCTCCTGTGGAGCCGCTTGCCGCCGTTTGCTGCTGCCTGGTGCTCTCACCACTGCCACCTCCTGCCATCGCTGCTGCCGTTGCCGTCCCCATCACCGCCGGAACCGAGGAGGAGGCGGGGCGCTCCATGTCCATGTTGGCTCCAATTTTTAAAAAACCGGACCCGGAGCCGCTGCTGCCGCCTCCCGCCATCGCCATCGCCGCCGTTGCCGCCGTCGCCCCAGGCCAGCGGAGCGCGCCTCCTCCTCCTCCGGTTCCAGCAGCGGCGGCGGCAACGAAGAAGACGGGATGGGAGCCGATCAACGGGCAAGGCGGGGAAGACAGCTCCGGAACGAAAAGGAAGGAGGGAAAAAAGCAAATGCATCTACCCGGATCAATTACAGAAACGCTCCCGGGTCCGGCACTCCAGTCCCCTCCCTCTCCTCCTTCCACCCCCCCCCCCGGCGATGGCGATGGCGGGAGGCGGCAGCAGCGGCGACAGTAGCAGCAGGCAGTGGCTCCGGGTCCGGTTTTTTAAAAATTGGAGCCAACATGGAGCGCCCCGCCTCCTCCTCGGTTCCGGCGGCGATGGGGCGTGCCTTGCCGTGTGGCCCCGGGCCATGGGGGTCGTCGGCCCCAAGAAGGGTAAGTGAGGGTTTTGTGTTTGGGGTGGGTGGGTGGTTTATGGTGTTTTGGGTGGGTGGGTGTACTTTTATTTAATTTTTATTTTATTTATTTATTTATTTTATTTCTTTAAGTTATTTACGGGTCTGTGTGCATGTTTATTTTTTTTATTATTATTTTTATTTTTGGCCTTGCCCACAACGTCATGACGTCATGACGTCTGCTCCGCCCATGACGTCATGACGTCATGACATTGGCCACGCCCATGACGTCCATGACGTCATGGCGTGGTAGTAGAATTTTTGACATCCCATCACTGTATCTGATGCAATTCTTCCCCCCAGATTCCTTGATGTTATGCGATTTTCGTGTTATTCGATACTAATGTTATATGAGGTATTACTGTACTCATGTATTTAACACTTCACTTTATGAGCAAATTAACTGGAAATCATACAGCTCTTACTTTATTATCTACTATCAACATCTGACCATGCTACAAATAGTCTACAATCAACTAAGTACTCTGATTAACTGGTTTGTTTTGAGGCAATTTAATCACCTTTCTATTAGAAAACACAATAAACTAGTTCTTTCCAGATGAATATGGAGGCACTAGATAGCTTTTTAAAAGGATACAATTACATCCTGCACTGTACAGGGGTTAGACTTCTAATGTCAGTTCCAACTCTGTAGCAGAATTTGATTCGTTACACCTGCAAGCATAAGGCTTGTGGCACATATTTCAGCAGTGAAGTGTCACAAACTAAGTAAGCACAGGTATTTCCTATCACGCAACAATCAATTGACTCAGTATGTGGCAGGAAATGCTATACCAATTTCTTGTTGTATGGCAAACTACTGCTAACATTTATGCCACCCAATTTATGTCAGCAGAAATATGTAAGAAGATCTAGCCATCGGTTGTACAAATTAGCATTTACGATTAATCTTACTGATTGTTGAATTTAAATAAGGTAGTCCATTTTTGATGCATGGGATTGGCCCACATACATTAGAGCCATGGTTCCCAACGTCGGGCACACCCCACAAAGGAGGGCAATTTGATTTTAAGTGGGACCAATTCAAGAATGAGTTATTAATAGGTAATGGCCTTTTAGGTTTCCTCCAAATGAACAGGAGTTCACTTTTTGAATAATAAGAATTATATGTCACCAGAGGGTGTGTGTGTGTTAAGGATTTTAGAGATGCTTAGGTGGGGCATGGCCAAAAAAAGGTTAGGAAACACTGCTTTAAAGGCAAATAATTAAAACAAAAACTAATTGATTAAAATACAAATGCAATGATATGCTAATGGATATCAAAACAAATACTGTAGCTGCAATTTAAATCTAAAAAAGAAAAGTTACCTCTTACAGAGAAGCTTTTATGTTTATGTGCAAAAAAACCTTATCTTTCAAAACAATTAAACATATTATCCATACTGACAAGCAAAGGAATAGGGAGGACTTACACTCAAGGATTCATCAAAGACCCTCATAAGTTTTCCTGTTAAGAACCTGAATATTCTGACTTTTCTATCAGATCCAATAGTAGCCATTTTTCTGCCGTCAGAAGAGAAACATATGCTGGTTGGGTAGGCTTTACTCTTGGCAAATTCATACAGATCTGTGTCTGTTTTATATTCCCAGTTCACATTTTTAGGAAATTTGTATTCATGTGGAGGTCCAGTCCAGTATTCAATCATTCCAGATTTGTCAGATGACACTACTGTTTTATAGACAGAGTTCAGTCGTATCTGAGTAAGAGGGGATGTATGGAGTTTGTCAAAAACATGAAGTGGTTGGTTATTTCCTCGGCCGTCGTATATGAATATTTTCCCAGTACTCTTCTCAGATGCTGCAACTGAAGATATAGCATCTCCTGGACAGTATATCCATTCACACTGGCCTGGGTGGTACCTGGAATAAAACAAAAATATAATCAAACTGATGAATTTTAGATTACAAGTGAAATCTCTTATTTCTTCTTCTGCCACATCTGAATCTGAATACAGTAAAGTAATACATCAGATAACGCTTGCCTTGGATAACGCTAAAATCTGATAACATCGGGGAATTTGAGGCAAACATTTGCATTTCACAACGTTAAGATAATGTTGTGCGATGCAACCGTTTGCCTCAAATTCCCTGATGTTGATATCTGCCCCAAAGCCCACAGGGCTAGAGACCAGCCCTGCGGGCTTTGGGGTTGAGATCTACCAAGGCTTAGACCTGCCAGTTTGGTTGGGGGGAGATCGGGCACACCTGTCTCCCCCCCCCCAGCCAAACCGGCACTACGGGCTCTCTGCTTTGAGATCGGGTTGGCTGGGGGTGGAAGGCACCTCCAGCCACCCCGATCCCAAAGCAGAAAGCCCAGGTGGGCTGCCTGCTTTGGGATCGGGTTGGCTGTGGGTGGAAGGTACCTTTAGCCACCCCAATCCTAAAGCAGGCAGCCCGCTCGGGCTCTCTGCTTTGGGATCGGGGTGGCTGGAGGTGGCTCCCCAAGCAAACCGGATCGCCCCCATGTTCCGTTTCCTCTTCGGAAAGGGAACAAGGCTTTTTTAAAATGTTGTGCGATCAATGCATTGCACAATGGTAAAAACTGGATAACGTTATGAATTATGGAACTAAGTCATAACGTTATCCGAGGTACTAGTGTATAGGCAATAATCATGGCGTTTAGCCATGAAGACTATCCTGAGAATATAATGCAGTGGCCTTTCATCTGCCTTCCACATTGCAGCATGACACCTGTACCAGTAATCCAGTTCTGCGAGTCACTCTCTGATTCTGAGCTCTTTTGACACACAAAGTCCTCCTCAGCCCCAGGCCAGTATGATGGGGGTGGGGGGGGGGGGAATTGCCAGTCAAATTTTGTTATATTATAGCTCTCACCATCCATCCTTGACCATGCAGGCAGGAGCTAATGCAGAGAAACACTTATTCTTCTAAGAAATCTTATCATAAGAAACCTGAGTTCAAGAAACAAATGTCATTTTAAAATAAGGAGCAGCTTGTGCTTCTGTCTTCTAAACATAAATGGCTCCTTCCTCTAGCTTTGCTATGACCCCGTACCAGTGATCCAGTTTCATTAGTCACTTTCTGGTACTAAGCCCTTTTGGCATGCAAAGTCTTCCTCAGCCCCAGGCCAGTATTGATGAAGCTGCTGCCCTCCATCAAGATGGATTTGACAGAGTATTTCAGAGCGGATTTGCCCCTGCCACATTCTTGCCTGCAGTGTTGATGATTTGTGGCTTGGAAGCCCAGAAAAACACAGGCAAACAATTCTTGTGAGGCAACAGAAACTTTTACTCACGAGGTGAGGTGCAGGAAAAGTATTTACAGTGATGAAATAATAACAGGCTTAGCTTCTGCATTCAGGAATGACATACTGTATATACAAAGTTCACAGTCCTTAGAGAGTTTCAGCTCTCACCCTCTGCTTACCCCAGTAAGCTAGTACAGAGTCCTTGTTGGTTCCTTGCAGACGCTTGCAGGTCTTGAGATGAACAGCTGTTAGGCAAGTTCTTGGTAGAAGCAAGCTCCAAGACAAAACACCAACTATCCAGCTGTTTATAGCCACTGACACAAACATTACTACCACAAAGTGGCAAAGTCACAAGGTGACTGGCCCATAAGGTTATCTTCACAATGAGCACTTCCAGCAAGATGACCACTCCATTAAGGCGAGGCAACTTGGCTTTGGGCGTGCCTGTTCTTATGCACAGAGGCTCTCTAATTAGCTGCTGACCCTGAGCAGCTGGCTGTTCTCTAGAATGGTCCTTAAAGATATACACAACCATTTATCCATGATGCAATATGTGCCACGCCCAGGCACAGTTACTAACAGGATTCAAGTGGGATCTAATCCACTTGGGGACTATCAGCCTCCTATGTGGACTTCAGCACCCAAAGCCATTAGTTCTCAGGGTTGTCAGGTTAGTTAGCCACCGCCTGACACTCAGCGTTGAATCGCTGGCAGTGTGGTCTACTCTATTACCATAGCAGAATAACCTTGCCAAATTCTACAGTCTATCACACTATTCTCTAAACTTGCAATTTTTTTTTGCCGTTTATTCCTCCTTCGCCTCAATATGAAGAAGCATTTTTATTTATTATTTTATTTATTATTCGCATTTAGTATCCCGCCCCATCACTTGTTCCCAAACTGGAAGCCTTTCTGTTCCTAAATCTAAGCGTTTCCTTTTCTCTATCTGATCTTGTATGTCCTCGATTTCCTAAACATTTGCTCATGGTTATATATGTTTTGTCCCATTTGGGTAGGCAAAAGTAGCCAATGACAACAAATTTCATAAGGTCTATGAGAAATGGTTGATGTTGCTGAGTAAGTGTGTCTTGGAAAAGAGAAGTCTGAAAGGTGATTTGAAAGCCATTTTTAAACATTGACGTGCTGTGACATGGAAATCAAGCAATCTTATTCTTTGCAGTTCCAGACAGTAGGACCAAAGTAATGGGTTCACATAATGAGGAAGGAGATTTCATCTAAAATTTAAGATCTTCTTGACAGTAAGAACCATTTGATACTGGAATGAACTGCTTTGTAAACAGACATTAGATAACCATTTTTCAAGAATGCTTAACTGCAGACTTGCTTTGGCAGAGGGGATGAACTCAGTAACTCTTGGGGTTGCTTCTAACTCTATAGTTCCATGAATTTGCTAACATTCTATAGATGTTAATTTATGAAATTTAATCCAAAAAGACAGATATGCTTCTGGTCAGTCAAAAAGCTGATCAGGGAATAAGAATTGACTCTGTGTTGGACAGTATTATCCTCCCCCTGAAAACACAACTTTGCAGCTTTGGTGTGCTCCTGGAGTCTGCAAATCCAGATTGCGGTGGCCTGGACAGTAAAAACTAGTGCACCAGCTACACTATATGCACTTTCTTTGAGATGTTTGACTTGGCCACAGTGATGCAAGCCATTGTTACATCTCATTTGGATTATTGCAACACTTTATGTGTTCGGAACCTTCAGTGGGTCCAAAGTGTTACGATTCTTAACTGGAGCTATTTACAGGGAACACATAACTCCCTTGTTACAGCTGCTAGTCTGTTTACACCAGGGGTGCCCAAGCTTTTCGGGCTGCAGGCTCGTCATGTGATTCAGGGAACAAGTCACTATGGTCCAGGGCTGCATCTGGCCCATGAAGTCCTTGACGTTCCTGGAAGTAGAAGTAAAACACGCCCATATAGACGTGTTTTACTTCCACTTCCGGGAATGGCGAAGGCTTTGCAGGTCAGATGAATTGGTGTCAGATCTGCCCTCTGGGCCATAGTTTGGGCACCCCTGGTTTACATGCTCAATTCATAGTTTTGCTTTTTGACCTATAAAGCCCTAAATATATTGAGTCTGAGCTATCTTGACAACTGCATTGACATATGTGAACTTGCCCAAGGTTTAAGATAGTTGACAAGGCCTTTTTCTTGATTCTGCTGCTATCATAAGATGTATTTGGTAAGGAAATAAAAATACTTTTCTTCTGTTGCTCCCAGAAACAGATTCACCCCTTTTTGTGTACTTCCACCAGCAAGCAAAAACCTTTCTGTTCAGGCAGATTTTTTCACTAGTAACAGAACAGCTATGACTTTTAAAAATGGAGTCACATGTCTTTTGTATTTTTAATGTGTATTAAATTATGTTAAACTGTTTTCTGTATCACTTTTTAATATAGCAGTTTAATTGCTCTTTAACACTATATTTTTGTGGGGGTTTTAGCTTTTAATACTGACTATTTTAATATTATAAGCCACCTTGGCTCCTCTTGGAGAAAAGTGGGATATAAATAATAAAAATGAAATTCTTTTTTCCTCTAAACTGCCATAAATGTTCTATTTGTCACCTATTTGTCACCCACTGAACAATCACACATTATTCAGTCCATCCATTCTATGCTGAAAATAGTTAACATGCCTAAACATATTCCACACAAAATCAAAAAACAAATAGAAAAGGATTGAAATCATCACAGTCAGCAATTAGGCATGCTGCAGTTGCTTGTATAATGAAAGTGACTAATTAAACTTGTGCCTAGAATGAATATAATTCCTTTCAATTAATATAATCTGAAGAAAGTTAAATGTCACTAACTATCATGTAAGAAAAAGCATCCTAAAACTTGGACAATCCAGCAGGTGTATTATAAAAGTAAAGAGACTTACCCAAGTTTCAGCATATTGATCATATCAAAATTCACCACATCAAAAATCTTCATTGCTCTGTCATCCCCAGCAGAGCAGAACAAGGCCCCTTCTGAACTTGCTGCAATGCTCTCAATAACACCTATTGTGATCAAACCAAACCAAAGGGTATACTCTACTTCCAGGGAAAAAAGTTCTATTTGATTACTGTATATACTCAACTATATATCATCCTGAATATAAATCGAAGTACCTAATCTGCTCCTCTAAGACTAAGAAAATAGATTGACCCAAGTATAAGTCGGGGTGGAAAATACAGCAGCTGCTAGTGAGTTTTAATATTTAAAATACTTGAAAATATGGTAAAATTAATCTAGACATTTGTGTGGGTATGTTTTTGAGTTTTTATGCCAGTGCTAGTCATTTATTTATTTTTACTGTACGTTTGAATTTGAACCACCACAGTTTTGGGATCCTCAGGGTAGTTGACGTGAGTATAAGTCACTTTTTGGACCTCATTTTGGGGGCTAAAAAACTAGACTTATACTTGAGAATATACAGTATAACATGTGAGAAGAGCATGTGAATGTAAATGCTTGATAAATGACAGCATCACATACCAAATCTACAGGTAAACATATTTAAGGTTGTAAAGCTACAGACACTTATGGGTGGAGTTTTGGGTGGAAGAGTACAGAATTATACTGTAAACTCAGGACAAATAGATCAGAAAACACAGGAACTAAGGCTGTGATAGTGAACCTTGGCACTCCAGGTGTTCTTGGACTTCAATTCCCAGAAGCCAAAGTCTCTGTGAAGTCACACAAATGGGTTTATTGTGCATACGCTGTATGGCTTCACAGAGACTTGGGCTTCTGGGAACTGAAGTCAAGAACACCTGGAGTGCCAAGGTTCACCATCACTGGACTAAGGGCTACTGGCCTTTTGTGAAGCCACTTCAGTTCTCTGGACTCTGGTACAGTTCAGGTAGAGAGGCTGCAAACAACAAACCTCAGCAATCTAGTAACATTGCAAAAGCTCCCCATGCAGTTGCTGGCATCGCGACCCCCCATCCCCCAGACTGCAATTTCAGTTCTGTGTGTGCCTATCTTGAATACCGCTGATGAATACCCCATAAAAGTAAACACTGTTCTCAAGAAGGAATCAAATTTAATTAAGCTTAAGAGTCTAGCAAAGATGGAGTTTTAAAAATATGTTAACATTTCACTTCTAATGAGAAAGCTGTAAGTTTTACTTTCATGGATATTAGATGTTAATGAAATATATACAATTGTACCTCACTTAAAGACCATAATGCGTTCCACAGGACTGCTCGTTAAGCGAGTTTGCTCTTTAAGCGAAACACCATTGTAAATTATCAATTGTGAGGGGGATTGCAAACCCCAATTTATTTGTTAAGCAAGTTTTTGATTGGTTTTATTTGTTAAGCAAAGCGAACATTCAGGGAAAATTCTGCTCTTTAAGCGAGTTACTCTTTATGTGAGGTTTGACTGTATACACAAAAATCCCAAATATCTAAACATCTAGCTGTACATAACAAAATTTACTTCATGGTGGCCAGAATCCCATTGCCTATTTAGGATTACATCAGGGCAATTGCTATGGCTTGACATAAAATTATTGCTAATAATGAAAATAGCACTTCACTGAGCTAGTGGCAATTTGCCACCAAAATCTGCAGAAGCATAAATTCACAATAGGATTCTTACCACTGTTATGTCTTTATAGTTTAGGTTATCTGAAAAATCCCATAGGTGAACGAAAAACAGATTTGTTTTCCAAAAGGGAAAACTGCAATCACTTACCTAAATGGCTACGGAAGTGTTTAACAAATTCAATCCCTTCTTCCACTTTCTTCCAAAATTTGACATGTCCATCATGGCTGGCTGTTATTACAAAATCTGTTCTGTAACGGGTACAAAAGAAACAAGAACCCAGATCTTAATGCACCAGTGTGTTTAAATGTGCTGTGCTGCACTATTCTAGTTAAGTCATAGTAATCTAGTTCTGAATGTGAATGTTCAGCAAAGAGTTCAAAAGATGAAAATGATATTTGTAAACAAACATACTGAGATGCCTGAGCCAGAGTCTATAAGGCAGGAGTGGTCAATCTACACACTATGGGCCGGCCCCAGCCTGTGGCAACATTTCATGTGGCCCGCCACTGCCCTTGCCGCTACTTGAAGCGGAAGTGGACGTGTTTACAGCAGCCGTAAAACACACCCGCACATGTGTAAACACACCTGTGCCTGCCGTAAATGCACCCGAGGCTGTCGTAAATGTGTTTATGACAGCCACGGTCACATTTTACAGCAGGGTTTACAGTGGGAGAAACCACATGACTGGCTCGCTCAGCTGCCCAGGGGGCATGGTACGGCCTATGGTGCAAAAAGCTCGGGAACCCTTGCTATAAGGAGTACAGATGGAGCAGGAAAAGATGAAAGGTGACTTTTTGGGCACTGTTCTCTCTAAGGCTCCATTCAAAAGGATGAAAGTGGAACAGAAATATATCTTATTTATGTATTTCTGGTTTGGTTACTAGGCTTTGGTTTTTTAACCATATTTCCTGTGAGACTTTTAAAATTATATTTAAGACATGATATACCCTGGTTTTCTACCTCCCTGTTTAAATATTACTGCTTCAATAGACTTTGATCTGTTTACTGATCTTGCAAGCAGTTATGAAAATAATATGCTAAACTGGCATGTAAAATTATGATGGCACCAAACACTAAGCTAAGTTACTGAAATGTAACAAAATTTTATTATTTCCCAACAGAGATTTGGGGTTGACTTACAGTTCTCCCTCAACTGTTTAGGAGGAAGCCTATTATTAGAAGTGGAGAGTTGTTTTTTCTGATACAACTTAATTCATATGGCATGATATGTAAAGCCACCTTGGTACAACACATGCAGGAATGTAACCAGCTTTTTTTTTTGTTCAGTCGCACGGTCGAGTCTGACCCTTTGCGACCCCATGGACCATTGTCCTCCAGGCACCCATCCTCCACCATCCTCCTCAACCTGCCCAGGTGTGCCCACTGCATCCTCAATACCATCTAGGCATCTCATTTTTGGCCGTCGCCGCCTTCTTTTACTTTCCACCTTTCCCAGCATCAAGGCCTTCTCAAGTGAATCCTGTCTTCTCATTTGATGTCCAAAGTACTTCATTTTCATCTTTACTATTTGACCTTCTAGGGAGCAGTCAGGGTTCAGAGCTAGATTCCAAAAACCCTTCTCCTTCAGCACTCACTATCCTGGACTGGTGAGATCCCAAAACTCCCTAAATAACAACAAAAAAACAGATCCTATACTAGAAGTCATCTAGGAACTTCCTTTTTAATATTGTCTTGTTAGCCATTCACAGATGAGCACAGAACGTGCTCATTCCAACATGTCAGGCACTATTCCCACCACTTATACTGAGCCTGGAGCTCTGGGGTAAGACGGAATGGCCCCCACAGCTGCTCAGCAATTTCATGGTTCCTCAAGCAGCTTCAAAAGTACAGCACGTCTCAGATCCACAGTTTTCCTTCTGATTTGGGGCCTAGAAAGTGGGATGGATGATCCCACTTTGAAGTTGTAATGCACTTTCCAGTACTGTTCCAAGAAGGAAATTACTTCCTGATATATAAACCAATCCACTAGTATACTGGTAACAATAAATAACTGAATAAAAACTTACTTTGTACATACGACATGTGTGATGACATCTCTGTGCATATAACTACGTTCATACATGGAGGCACTGGGAAGATTATCCAAGTAGACATGTTCAAATTCAAGAACTATAATTATAAAAAATATATAATTTAGCAAAATTATTCTTTAGAAAACTATACCAGGGCCACATTCTAGACTCTAGAAATTTAAGCAGAAAGAATCCGTACAACAATACTTACACATCTCAATATTGTGATAAATAACATTTACTAAGTGCTTATAGGCTTAGGAGCAAATCAGTGGTGAGCATCAGCAGGTTTGCACCAGTTCGCCAGAAGCAGTAGCAGAAATTCTGGCTGGCCCCGCCCACCCAAGTTTTGAAATAAAGTAGTCCTAATTCGGGTGCAACACAGGGCTTTTCCCCTGGCCACATCCACTATTCCCACTGTCAACACTGCAATACTGTTATTCTATCACCACCACAGTGAGCAATCTGATGTTTTCTCCAGTGTTTTCTCTGCTTCCCACCACTATGTGTGCCTTGGCTGAAAATACTGACACTTCAACAGTGATTCATGTTTAGCCTTGCCCCATTTCTTCTGGTTTCCCCCCATTTCCCTGGGAAGAAAAGCCAAGAACTTTCTCAAGAATGGCTCTAACATCCAGTTCCATCTCACAGCCAGCTAGTTACTGCCAAAAATTTAAATGTGCATGTTAATGTGCAATGAAATGTGTGAGCAGCCACTAGACAATACAAGACGTGGCCTTTAGGACAAAAGAAGTTGTGCACCTTGACTCAGTGAAAGTAACCTTCTGTCACAAGTATTTACAAGCATGACACTAGATTAGTTGGAGTATCTGGCTGTGGAACCACACATGGGAAATTCTTTTCCCCACTGTGTCTTTCAGAAGGAGACCCACCTGTGCAGCCTTGGTCAAGCTGCAACCAATGGAGGTGGTGGTTGTGATGCTTGTTATGCCCCATCAAGGTGTCTCTGACCCACAGCAATTCTATGAATGAGTAATCTCCAAAACTTCATCTCGTTAACAGCCCTATTCAATTCTTGTGAACAAAAGCTTATAAGTCTCTATCAAGCCAATTCATTTCATTTGAGATATTCATCTTATTCATATTTTCCTGCTGCCTTTAACCTTTTCTAGCAGTACTGTCTTTTCCAGCAAGAAAAATTTTTCATGACAAGCTCAAAGCATGACATGCTCAGTTTCATCAGCAGCAGTGATGGGTAAATCAGACAATTATTAACAACACAACTGTATACATATAGCTCCATTAATTTCAATGGGTTTACATGTACATGAGTACTATAAGATATAAAAGTCTCACTGATTTCAATACTCCTGATTAAGTGTAGAGCTTAGTTTTTCACTGAAGACAGTGCTTCTGCTGCACTATGCTTAAGTTCCACAAGTCACTTTCTGGTCCTGAGCCCTTTTGGCATGCAAAGTCCTCCTCAGCCCCAGGCCAGTATCGATGAAGCTGCTGCCCTCCATAAAGATGGATTCAAATGGGGTTTAATCCACTTGAGGACCATCACCCTTCCCTGTGGACTTTGGCACCCAAGACCATTAGTCCTCAGGGTTGTCAGGTTAGTCAACCCACACTTGAAACTCGTTATTGAGTCGCTGGCAGTATGGTCTACTACTCTGTTGCCACAGCAGAATAAACTGGCTGGGCAGTTACTTAAATCCCAAAGAACCCAGTGGAGCACCCAAAGAAATCTGCACGAGATGAAGGTAATCCCACCCAAGAGACAATTTCTCACCGTCCCTACCATAGGTAAAGGCCACCCTTGCTCGATAGACAGGTGTATCCGACTCATCTCTGTTTATAACCAAAGAGCCAGCGCTGTCTCCGTTTGCAGACCTTTCCGTGGACACGTGTCAACCATGCATGCCTCAACAACACTAGCAGTTCGAAAGCAAGAAATCGCAAGTAGATAAATAGGTACCACTTCGTTGGGAAGGTAAACAGCGTCCCTACCTTACCTTACTGCAGGACGGAATGAGCTCCTGTCTCTGTCCCAGCTCCTGCCAACCTAGCAGTTCGAAAGCAAGAAACTGCAAGTAGATAAATAGGGACCACTTCGGTGGGAAGGTAACAGCGTTCCATGGGCTCCGGTGTCTAGTCATGCCTGCCACATGACCATTGGAAACGTCTGCAGAAGCAGACAGCGCTGGCTCTTCGGCTTAGAAACAGAGATGAGCACTGACCCCCTAGAGTCGGATACGACTGGCTTTCGAGCAAGGGAAACCTTTACGTTTTACCTTACCTTTCCGCTTTTTCACCTGCACAGCCTCTCCCGGAGAGGGGCCCACCCAGAGCTCTGGCTCTTCTTCTTCTTCCTTCCCCGCTTCTTCTTCCCCGCCATTCCCTTCCTCGCCTTCCTCTTCTCGGCGCCGTCTCTTCCGCGGCGCTTCCACGGCCGCCATGTTGCCTTGACGTCATATCACAGCGACGAGGGACCTCGAGCCTACTCCGGCGGCGCGAGCGAGCGAGCGAGGAGCGGGAAAGGCCCTCGCTCCGCCTCGCGCCCTCCCTTCCGCTCGCAGCCAATCAGAACTCGGCCCGCGCCAGGTTTGAAGACGAGGCTGAAGCGAGGCCGTTCGTTCCCTCCCCGAGAGGCAGAAGAAGCGGGAAGGGCGTCATGGTAATATGTGGGGGAAGTCAAGAACGGAGGGTTTGGGTTCAGCTGTGCTTCACAAAGAGCATTGGTACTGGTAGTGTTAGAAGAACACGGTGGGGGAGCTTTTTCGGTGCCTCCCCGGTTTCTCACTACAAGTCCCACAATCCCTGGCCACTGGTCCTGGGGAATAAGGCTTCTGGGAGTTGAAGTCCAAAACCAAGGCGGCTCCCCCGCCTCCTGTTGTTCCGTTACAAAGCCGAGTCCGACCCTTTGCGACCCCATGGATCTACTGCACGCCAGGCTCCAGTCTGCCATCCTCTCTAAGTCAGATCTATGCCCACCGCATCAATAATGCATTAATAATTAATAATAATTAATAATGCATCTAATGCAGGCGGGGTTCAGAAGAGGCAGGGGGACTACAGAGACCACATCGCCAACATAAGATGGATCACGGAAAAAACAGGAATAATATCAGAAACAAGTCTACTTCTGTTTCATTGATTACACTAAGGCTTTTGACTGTGTCGACCACAACAAAATGTGGCAAGTAATTAAAGAGATGGGAATACCAGAGCACTTTATATGCCTCATGAGAAATCTGTACATGAATCATTCAAGAAGCAACAGTTAGGACAGAATATGGAAGGACAGAGTGGTTTGGAATAGGAAAAGGAGTAAAACAAGGCTGCATTTTGTCACCCTGCTTATTCAACATATACACAGAGCACATAATGCGCAATGCAGGGATGGAGGAATCGCAATTTGGGATCAAAATTGCTGGGAGAAACATCAACAATTTGAGATATGCGGATGATACCACCCTAATGGCTGAAAGTGAGGAGGACCTAAAAAAGCTCCTGATTAGGTTGAAAGAAGAGAGTGAAAAAGCTGGCTTGAGACTCAATATCAAGAAAACCAAAATCATAGCAACAGGCCCTATCAGTCACTGGAAAATAGATGGGGAAGAAGTAGAAGCAGTGACAGATTTTACTTTATTGGGATCAAAACTCACTGCAGACGGTGATTGCAGCCATGAAATAAAAAGGCGCCCAGAGTCGGGTTTACCTGATTGGGGCGGGATAGCAAATATGAGTAGTAAAGTAAAGTAATTCTTGGGAGGCAAACGATGAGAAACCTGGGGAGCATAATGAAAAGTAGAGACATATTGAAAACAAAAATTCGTATTGTCAAAGCAATGGTATTCCCTATGGCAATGTATAGATGTGAGAGCTGGACCATTAGGAAAGCTGGGCGCAGAAGAATAGATGCCTTTGAGATGTGGTGTTGGAGGAGAGTTTTGAGGGTCCCCTGGACAGCAAGGAGAACAAATAGGTCAATCTTAGAAGAAATCAACCCAAATGCTCCTTGGAAAGTCAAATTGTAAAGATGAAGCTAAGGTATTTTGGACATCAAATGAGAAGAGAGGATTCACTTGAGAAGGCCTTGATGCTGGGAAAGGTGGAGGGCAAAAGAAGAAGGGGGCGGCCAAAAATGAGATGGTTAGATGGTATTGTAGAGACAATGGGCACAGAACTGAGCGAGTTGAGGATGGTGGAGAACAGAAGTGCCTGGTGGACAATGGTCCATGGGGTCGCAGAGGGTCGGAATCGACTGTGCGACTGAACAACAAATCATCTCATCCTCTGCTGCCCCTTCTCCTTTTGCCTTCAATCTTTCCCAGCATCCTTCTCCAGTGTGTCTTCTCATTTGGTGAGCAAAGTACTTGAGCTTCAACTTCAGTATTTGTCCTTCCAAGGAACTGTCAGGATTGATTTCCTTCAGAATTGACTGGTTTGAGCTCTTTGTAGTCCAGGGGTCTCTCAGGAGTCTCCTCCAGCACCACAGTTCAAAGGCATCTATTCTGCGTTCAGCCTTCCTTATGGTCCACCCTTCCTTATGGTCCAGACATACATTACTACTGGGAAAACCATTGCTTTAACTATGCAGACTTTTTTTTGACAGGGTGATGTCTCTACTTTTGACTATGCGACCTAATGGGTCTGCCATAGCTTGCCTCCCAAGAGGTAAGTGTCTTTTTACATCATGGCTGCAGTCACCAACTGTGGTGATCTTAGATACCAAGAAGGTAAAGTCTGTCACTGCTTCCATTTCTTTCCCTTCTGTTAGACAGGGAATGATGGGGCTGGATGCCATGATCTTGTTGTTTCTTTATCATCATTATCATCATTATTTTATGTTGAGTTTCAGGCCAGCTTTTGCATTCTCCTCTTTCACCCTTATCAAGAGGCTTGGCGGGGGGGAACGCTCTGGATGAGTCTGGACTCTGTGCTTTTTTTCTTTCAAATGTCTAGGATTGTAACAGTCCATGTTGCTAAAGAACAAGGTCTCCCTTGCTGGAAAGGCAGTCATGTCTAACTCTAGTGGGGTTGGTGCTCATTCTCCGTTTGCAGCCAAAAAGCCTATATACAGTGGAACCTTGGTTAACAAATTTAATGTGTTCTCTGGGACCTTGTGTACTATGAAAAATTTGTAAAGCAAATTTCCCATAGGAATACATTGAATGCAATTTTCCATAGGAATGCATTGAAAACCAAAATTTGGTAAACGAAGCATGGCTTCTCATAGGAATGCATTGAAAACCAATTAATCTGTTCGGGGGGGGGGGGGATTGTTAACCGAGCCACTATTTTCTATGGATTTTGTTATGCGATTTTTGTGTTAAGAGAGCTGTTTGTTAAGCAAGGTTCCATGGTATATCCATCGTGTTTTATCTTGGGTTGCTCTGTTTCACCCAGCTGCCTGCTGAAAAACCTAAAACCTGTATACAGTAATACCTTAGATAACGCTAAGACTTGGTTCCACAAGTCTTGGTGTTATCCGGTTTTTAGTGTTATCCGATGCATGTTAAAATCCTATGGGATGGATCGGATAACGTTAAAGCTCCATAGAGATACATTGTAACCACACAGGTTTTAGCGGTTGTTATCCGATCCATCCCTTAGGACCTTAACGTTATTCGATCCAATTCTCCTCCCCAGATTACTTAACGTTATGCGATTTTAGCGTTATCCGAGGTATTACTGTAGTGCGAATTCCATGAAGTATGATTTACATTGTTAAAGGTATACTATCGTACCTTTGAACATATATTTCACAATGACAGGAAAGGCTCAAACCACTACAATCACTAACAAATCATCTGTACACTGCTATCACTCCCAACGTTCACCATGCAATCTCTGAATTGAGAATTTTGGAGTTTGAGCTAGCTTGTGTGTTGCATATTCCTAGTGAAGATCAAGATCTCCCTTGTTTGAAAGCCAGTTGTGTCTGACTTCTAGGAATCTAGGGTATGGTGCTCATTTTCTGTTGTTCACCGCCCAGAGTGGGATAACACCCAGATGGATGGTATAGAAATCAAATAAATAAATAAATAAAATCTCCATTTATAGCCAAAGAGCCAGCATTCTTTGCATCTGCAGACATTTCTGTTGTCATGTGGCAGGCATGATTAGATGCTGGAGTGCACTGAATGCTGTTAACTTTCCCACTGAAGTGGCACCTGTTTGTCTACTTGCACTTTCTTGCTTTTGAGCTGCTTGGTTTGGTAGGAGCTGGGACAGACAACAGGTGCTCACTCCATCACACAGCACTCAGGTCTTGAACTGACCTGCCAACCTTCCGGTCATCCATCTCAGTGTCTTAACCGCTAACCCACTGCAGAAAATTTCTTGTATCCAGTTTGGGGCTTTCCCAGTGACTTATTGTCGGCTACAGTCAGAGGGAGGTAACCAGACTATGAACTTATTCCAGTTTGTTGCCATCCTTCTAAAAGGGCAGTCTCCAGAAGGGGACACAGTTCTCTAGAAGTGGTCTAACTAGTGCCAAATAAGTTATCTCATTGCTCAAAGTTGTGTTTTTATGGAATTAGTTTTAGTTGTTTTTCACATCTTTATTTGGGATTGACTACTTTGTTGGGACTAATGGCCAGGTTTCTGCTGCCAGCATCCTCTAGGTCAATGATGGTGAACCTTGGCACTCCAGCTGTTTTTGAACTTCAATTGCCAAGTCCCTGTGAATCCACATGAATGAATTTACACACTGTTCTTGTACTTCAATTCTCAGAAGCCCAGGTCCCTGTGAATCCACACAAATGGGTTTACTGCATGTTCATGCTGTTCTTGTACTTCAATTTTCAGAAGCCCAAGTCCCTGTGAATCCACATGAATGGGTTTACTGCATGTACGCACAGACTTTTGAGTTTTCACAAACTAGGGTTTTTTTAAAAAAATGTTTAAGTATTCCATAAAGGTTCTGCAGTCCATTTAAAATGTGAAACATACTCCTCTAAGGGGCTTCCGGGTGCAACAATTCACATTTATTTGTACTCGGGACACGTTAACAAGTCTTAATTTGTATTTTTGTATTTTGGATTTGTATGCTGCTCTATTCGCCAAAGCGACTCAGAGCGGCTAACAACATAGATCACAAAATATCACATATTAAAACATATCAAAGTATCACATATCAATAACATACACATCAATAACATAAAGCATCACACACATTTCAAGAAATCCCCCATCACAATTACAAAATTAAAACATAAAACACATTTCAAAAACACTTTCAGAAGGATCTTAAACAAAACAAAGTATCAAAATATCTAAAAATTCAGTTACAAAAATATCACAACAATATAGTATCAACACAATATAACATAGTACAGTAATACCCCGTATAACGTGAGTATCATATAGCGCTAAAACCGTATAACGTGACAAGATTTTCGTAAAAATCTTGTTTCAAATAATGCGATTTTAACGTTATACGATACAGTCGTTCTTAGCAGCAGAGTGGGTGGAAAGCTGAACGGGGTTCTCCGTTCAGCTTCCCAGCCACCCTGCAGCTACGGAGGCAGGGGTGGGGAGGCTGGAAAGCTGATGGGGGGCTCCCCCATCGGCTTACCCAGCCACCCCATAGCTGCGGAGGCATGGGCGGGTGGCTAAGGAAGCCGACAGGGAGTCCCCGTCAGCTTCCCCAGCCACCCTGCAGCTGTAGATCGGGTCCTCTGATCTCTCTGGAGCAGGCAGGGGACACGATCCAAGGTGTTTCTGGGCTTCCCCGACGTCCTGAGCCAGTGCAGCAAGCCAGAATGTCAGAGTTCGAATCCCGACAATCTGGCTTGCTGCACTGGCTCAGGACGTCGGGGAAGCCCAGAAACACCTTGGATCAGGTCTGCCCACCTCCGTGGACCCGGCCGGGGGGGGGGGGTCAGAAACCCCAAAATTGGTAAAAAAACCTGACTTTTTTTTTTACCAATTTTGGGGTCTCTGACCCCCTTGCCGGGTCCAGGGAGGTGGGGAAACCCGCTCCACGCTGTTTCCAAAGTTCCCCCATCTCCCTGGAGGCAGCAGCAAGCCAAAATGTCAGGATTCAAATCCCGACGTTCTGGCTTCCTGCAGCCTCCAGGGAAACAGGGTTTTTTTTAACATTGTGTGTTCAATGTATCGCACAACGTTAAAAACCGGATAACGACGGGACTTGTGGAACCAAGTCATAACGTTATTCGGGGTACTAGTGTATAGCAATTCTTACTGCCAGGCAGCTATGCCACACAGCTGTGTCCCAGCTGTGTCCCATTCTCTTAAAGCCAGGGCTGGCCGAGAGAAGAAGAGTCCAATGGCGGTGGAAAAAGGAGCACTGTTCTTATGCTGGTCAGCAGCCCCTCACAGCTGTGTCTCATTCTCTCAAGGCTGGCGCTCTCGTCTCCTCTCGTCCCGCCAAGCTGAAGTCCAAGGCGACAGGGATGATCCTGCCATGGCCGCTTCTTAAACCCGGCATGGAAGCGGGCCGGGTTTAAAGTTTTGTTTAAAGTTACAATAAAAACAATGCTTGGACTGAAACCATTGTTGTAATACCAGATTTAGGAGTTATGTGAGTTGCTGCAGAAGTGAGAAAGAATATCTTATTTCAGCAGTTTTGATTTTATTATTAGATGGATAGTATTAGCTATAACTCTTTTGGTGTTTCCAAAATAAATTGATACTTGTTCTGGTGTTTGATATTTAAATCTTGAAATATAACTGATGTGTCGCAAAGGGTCGGAATCGACTATGCGACTGAATAACAACAACAAATGTCTGTTTGTTTCAGATAGCTATAGTTCTTTTAATCCATGTTATATGTTTAGTTTTAAAACTTAAATCAAGGATACAAAAACAAATATAAATATTGTTATTCATAGGCTGAGAGGTTTGGGAAGAACTTGTCTTTGTATGAGCAAGATGCATCTCCAATAATAACCAGCACATTATTAAGTTCGGAAGATGCCAAAGAACAGCTGATACAAGAATGTGAAGAAATGTGGAAACAGATGGAAGAGGTAATAAGCATTGTTTCAGGAATGAATTCTGATGCTGCTGCTTTGTACATTGATATGATTAATGTAGTTACACATTTCTTTGATGCTTCTCATTTTTCTGCTATGCCTGTCATGTCCCTTAGCTTGATGAAGAATCAAAACACCCATCTCTTGAGAAAATAGGAAAAGACATGGTTAATGTTCACCTCTTTTAAATTTTTATAAATGTGATGGAATTAGGTGGTGAAATAACAGATCAAGTCAACCATTTCTAACACACGATATTCATGATGGTGGCAATGCATAGTCACATTGTTTTGTCAAAGAAAGACCTGTCAGAAAAATGACAAGCAAAAGGTGCAATGAAGGATTTAAAAGTAATATACAGTACTTGAAAACATAAAATACTGTGAGATTGTAGACATTGTCAGAATTGGAGAACTTGTAAGGAATAATCAGCTTTAGTTCTAAATGCCATCGTGCAGCCAAAATTGTACCATTAGGCTCCATTTATTTCAGAAGAGGATGCAGCCCATGTATAATTTTTCCAAATTAAATTAAGGGATCTCAGCACATTTAACCATGACTAGATTGTGCCTTTAGTGCAGGGGTGCCAAAACTAGGGCCTGTGAGCTGAATCTGGCCCCCAACGCCAATTCATCCAGCCTGCGTTGCCCACGTTGCTCCCAGAAATGGAAGTAAAATGTGCCCGGATGGGTGCATTTTACTTCTGTTTCCGGGAGTGATGAGGGTGGCACAGGACAGATGAATTGGTGTTGGGGGCTGAATCCAGCCTGCAGGCCGTAGTTTTACTTCCACTTCCAGTAGGAGGAACCACATGACCGGCCCGCAGCCTGAGAAGTTTGGGCACCCCTGCTTTAGTGCTTAAGACCTAATGCTTTTAATTATGGATGAGTAGTATATGATCCCATCGCTAGGTGAGAGCCTTGTTGTGGTGCTGGGGCTTGAGTAGTCTAACTAGACAGTGTTGCCAAATCATCCTCCGTTGGATCCCTTGGACCAGGTGAAAGTGGAGGGCACATGTCATGTTCCGCCTAGCCAGCGGGTGATGTGATATCCAAATGGCTAAAAAAACCCGCATGCACATGGACTTGATTTCTCAGGTCCATTTGCATGTGCGGAAGTTCATCACAGAGACATCTACCAGTGCGCAGGCTCCTCACCGAATAATGACCAAGGTATCCTAGTATATCAGGGATTATCAACCTGCAGCCCATGGATCAGATGCGGCCCACAGCACCATTTCATGTGGCCCACCACACCAGGAATTGCCATGTGGAGGAGGAAGGGCAAAATGGCAGTCTGGCCATGAAGGTGTTTGATGGAGCGTGACCCGGCCCCCAGCTTTAAAAGGTTGAGAACAGTAGTATATGATCACTGAAACAAGAATGTCTAGACCTTTGTATGCTATTTCATCTCTCTCCCCCCTCTCCTTTTTTTTACAAAGTTTCAGAATAAATTAACACTTCAAGAAATAGAAATGTTTCCAGATGCAGATCCCAAGGTAAGCTTAAAATTAAAGAATTACAAAATAATTATTTTTCTGTGCATAGAACAGCAGGTTGAAAAGATTTTTAAGCCTAGTTGCATGTGTTTATGCATTTTTAAAGTGCCAAACTCACCATAAAAGTTTGATATTGGCATAAAATAGTCTCTCTTGGCTCTGGTGAGTTGGAATTTATTATTTTATTATTTTTATTTGCTCGTATTTATTATCCCGCCCCAATCAGGTAAAACCCGACTCTGGGCAGCTTACACATAACTTAGAAACAACATTTAAACCAATAATACTATAATACAAGTTCTAATTAAAAACTGTAAACGTTCATAAGAACATTAAAACACAACAGAAAGGGTGGCTGTCCCTTAGATCAGCCACCCTACGTGGGATCCCCCATTCCCGGGTCCCCACACTTGCCCTGCCAGCCAGGTTTTTAGGCCCTTTCGAAAGGGCAGGAGCTCTGTCTGTAGGCGCAGCTCGATTGGCAGGAGGTTCCAAAGGGCTGGGGCGAACACAGAGAAGGCCCTCTTCCTGGTGCCAGTGAGGCGTGCCTCTCTGGCCGATAGTATGACAAGAGAGCCTCTCCGGTCCGCCCTGGTGGGACGGGTCGATGTTCTTAGGGTGACGCGGTCTCTTAGGTATCCTGGCCCACTACCATATAGGGCTTTAAAGGTAATGACTAGCACCTTGAATTGCACCCGGAGACATACTGGCAACCAGTGCAGCTCCCGAAGCAGCGGTGAGGCATGATCATAATGCCCGCACCCCATCACTACCCAGGCCGCCGCATTCTGGACCAGCTGCAGTCTCCGAATGGTCACCAAGGGCAGCCCCATGTAGAGCGCATTACAGTAATCAAGTCTGGAGGTGACCAAAGCATGTGTGACCATGAGCAAGGCGTCCCGGTCTAGGAATGGGCGTAACTGGCGTATTACACGAAGTTGTGCAAAAGCCCTCCTGGCCACAGCTGCCACCTGCTCTTCAAACAGGAGTTGTGAGTCCAGGAGGACCCCCAGATTATGCACCGGGTCTGTCTGGGGCAAAAAAGCTCCATCCAGAACCAAAGCTGGTAGCTCCCGAGTTGGAATGATAGGACATACAGTCCAGCAGATCTGGAGGGCCCGAAATTGGGGGAACTGGGTTTAATGCTGAGAAGCACAACAAGCAAACAAACTATAGGCTTCGATCCCAACATTATCCAAGGAACTTGGTCATTTTGGGGAGGGACTCTACCATACCATGTGTGTAACAAGGCACAGAATGTGGTCTAAGAGTATTATTTTAAATATGCTAGTTCAGTGATGGTGAACCTATGGCATGTTTGCCAGAGGTGGCACTTGGAGCCCTCTCTGTGGGCACCTGTGCAGTCACCCCAGCACAGAGTTCACCCCAACCCTCTTCCCAGCAGCCCAATGGGAGCATTTCCTTCCCTGTTACTATGTTGGCACTTTGCGATAAATAAGTGAAAACCCACTTTGGGCATTCAGTCTTTAAAAGGTTCACCATCACTGAACTAGTTCTATGGTTCAAAAAGTTAGAGTTTAGTAAAATTGATGTTAACGAAACATTTTAAGAGAATTTTCCAATGTTTAACAGCTTTCCTTGTTAATGAAACGGCTGAAGGCTCTAACAGCTGAGTTTAATCAATGGCAGAAAAGACAACCAGAAAGTAAGACTTTGTTTCTTTGAATACTTTTTTTTTCAAGGTTTTGAAATCTAAATGCTCAAAGTGTTCAGGTTTCTATCGAATGTTTATTAATAATAAGATGTCATATTTCTTGATGTTTATTTTTGATGTATGATATCCTTTCTTTTTACTGGGCAACATTATATTCGCCTTCATTTTTTAATATTTCGTATCAAAATTATCTTTGTTTTATCTTAATGTCAAATTAATTCTGTAACCTTTTGTTCAAGTCCATTGGAAATGACAGTTTTGGATTGCAGTAGCAAGAATCCCCCAGCCATTTGGGTGTTAGCTGTGTTGACAGGAGGTTTCTGAGAAATGTAGTGCAAAAAAGAAATTTCTCCAAGCAGTGGCTTTCATATTAGATTTGGTTAAAGAAAATGTATGGATAGCTAATATCACTTTCAATTCTCTTGTGTTCTGTTGTGAAGTGCTGGTTGCACTGGAGAGTACCTAAATTTCTTTCAACATTGTTCCCTGTGCATATCAGTGATTTACCCAAAATAAATCTGGCATGTTATAGTATCTGTAACTCCTGTCTTTACTGGTGAAACCTAATTAATAGAAGCAGACAATATTTTCAGGCAGACGAACATTGTGTTGAGCTTAATGGAGGAGGTGTTGATTTTGACTCGGCTTGTAAATGCTGACAAAGGAGGATAAACAGAACTTAGTCGTCGTCATCTTTGCCAAATCCAAATATTAGCGATCCTCATGGTGATTAGCCATGAAGACTGTCCTGAGCATATAATGCAGTGGCCTTTCATCTGCCTTCTGCATCTCAGCATGACACCAGTACCACTGATTCAGCTTTGTGAGTCACTTTCTGGTCCTGAGCCCTTTTGGCACGTAAAGTAATCCTCAGCCCCAGGCCAGTATTAATGAAGCTGCCGCCCCCGATCAAGAAGGATGCAAGTGGGATCGTCCTTCCCTGTGGACTTCAGCATCCAAGGCCATTTAGTCCCCAGCGTGGTCAAGTTAGTCAACCTCCACCTGACACTCAGTGTTGAGTCTCTGGGCATGTTTTGCTTCTGGGAGCGACGAGTGTGGCGTGGGCCAGATGAATTGGCATTGGGAGCCGGATCCAGCCCATGGGCTGTAGTTTGTGCACCCCTGCCGTAGCAGGATAGCCTGGTCAGAGTGGGAGTTCTTGGTCTGCTTCTTCCAAACCTTAAGTTTCAGTGGGAATGAAGAGGCGTCTTCCTTCTGGCTACCCTTTCCCCACCAATAGCCCTTTACTTACAGAATCAATCAACACAAAGGGGAAAGGGAAGGAAATGGGTTGGATTTTCCCAGGTTGAGAATAATTGTGCATTTCATGTCTGGCCAGTGAGACACAATCTGAAATTCTTATGTGAAGAATGCTGTTTTATGTGAAAGGTGCCTAAGTCTTGTGATCTCATAAAGATGGGGAAAGAGTAGAGTAAAGCCATGTATAACGATTTTAATTTGTTCCATGGGTCTAGTCGCTTTGTGATTTTGTCGTTGTACAATTTTTCCTATGGGAAAAAATTATACTTTTTTTTTTTTTGCTAAACGGGTTTTCCTAATTCCATAGGAAAAATTGTTATGCAGGGTGCCACTTTCTTTAAAAACCTAATCGTTATGCGATTTAGTCACTATACGGGGTGTTCGTTATACAAGATTCCACTGTATGTTGATGCATATGTTCAGCTGATTTTACATACATAAGAAGAAAATATATGTATCACATTGTAATATCATAGTTTTAGCCTGACTTATAAAATACATTCTAAAGAAATCTATTTTAACTTCTATTGTTTAAAAACATATTGGCAACTTGTTCTGTTTTTCAGTAAGTACTACAAATCCAGATATGCTGGTAGCACTAGGAAGAGACCAGGTATGTCTGTTAAATAATGAATCAGTTATAACTTCTTAGAAATACTAGGACAGTGGTGGTAAACCTATGGCACGTGTGACAGAGGGGGCACTCAGAGCCCTTTCTGTGGGCATGCGCGCTGTTGCCTCAGTACAAAGTTCGCCCTGCCCCTCTGTCTAGCAGCCCAATGGCAGTGCTTCCTTCATCTCGTCCAGCACAGAGTTCACCCCGCCCCTCTGTGGCACAGAAGGCAGCCTGTTGAGTTTGGGCACTTGGTCTCTAAAAGGTTCACCATCACTGTACTAGAGTATATATTCATGCAAGTGACTTTCCTTGTGGTTGGAGAGTGTGACTGAAGAGGTTGTTGGACTATAATTCCCATCGGCCAGCATAGCTAGTAGTGAGGGATTATGGGACTTGCAGTTGAATAACATCTTGAAAGACATCAGACTCATTCTGTCATAAGAAGCCATTGGTAAAACTGGATATACTCTGCTCACTTTACTGCAAAGTGACTTAAAATGGGCAAAATCCTGTTGGTGCAGTTCTGTTGGTATAAACCAGATCAGAGCATAAGGCATTGAATTAAGAGCTTCCTATCCCCTCATTTCAGCTTTCTAGGGTTCTCTTTTGCAAAGCTTCCATACGTTTCCTTAATGCAAAAGGGAGTCTTAGGGAGCCTCAGAAAATGTAATTGGAGGATAAAAAGATTTAAATTAGCCTAAATTATTTCTGGTACCCCATTCTAGTTTACACTGGACAAAGGTATCCATTGTGTGGTTGTTACTCATAAAATATTTAGAATAGAATAACTGGAGTTGTTATTTCTGCTCATATATTGTCCCATAAAGCTAAGCATTCTGGGCAGTTCGCAAATTAACTATATAAACTACAGTTTGCCCCCAACAAGGTGGGTACTCATTTTACTGGCCTTTGAAGGCCAGAAGGCTAAGATAACCTTGAACTCATCAGGATCAAACTTGGATTATGAGTAGAGTTTTGACTGCAGTACTGCAGATTTACCAGTGGACAACAGGACTGTTACATTCAGATCAGCCTCCATCTTGGCCTGGTGTAACTTCAGATGTGTTGCACTTTAGCTGTAATTCTGAGCCAGGATAGTTGTAGTCTTGATAGTTGTATTACTACACCTCTGGAAGGTAGTAGGCTGAAGAAAGTGGTTCTAAAGTGTATAATCAAAAGTAAAGGCAAAATATTGGATCTTAACCTGTCTTACATTTACAGAATAGCTGCCAACAGCATACACTAACTAGAGTGGCATAAATACAAAGATCATCAGCCCAGAAAATAGTCTCCATGTGAGAAAGCTTTACAATAGCTGTCAAACTGAGCTACTCTAACAGTGATCAACCCAAACCCCCCCCGGCATTTGTGAAAATATTTGCAGAACTGTATTACCTACTATTTTTTCCTCTGTACAGTAAAACCTTAGATAACGCTAAAACCTGGTTCCACAAGTCTTGGTGTTATCCAATTTTGAATATTATCCGATGCATGTTAAAATCCTATGGGATGCATCAGATAACGTTAAAACTCCATAGAGATACATTGTAACCGGCACAGACTTTAGAGAACATTATCCAATGCATCCCACAAGATCTTAACGTTATTCGATGCAATTTTTTCCTCCAGATTGCTTAACGTTATGCGGTTGTAGTGTTATCTGAGGCAAACATTATCCAAGGTATTACTGTATGTTCTTTTGCTCTAACCCAGTGGTTCCCAACATGGGAAGTCAGTACATTGGCTGATCAGTACTTTGAGGAATTGACTTAGGCTTCTGGGAATTGAAGTCCAAAAACCAAAGATTGGGAAACACTGATCTCTCTTTGTTCTAGCATACCGTAATTGGTTTCTCAGTTTTCAGTATGTTTACTGAGAGTGGAGGGTTAAATTCAAGGTAACACACGAGACAATTTTTTATGCTGGGAGTTCAGTGTGTTTTTGTCAATAGTTTTGATGAAATCTTGGATTGATGTAAGGTAAAGCCTTTACAGCTTGTAATGCAGCAGCATCAAGGTGAATATAGGCCGGTGATGGTGAAACTTGGCACTGCAGGTGTTCTTGGACTTCACTTCCCAGAAACCCAAGTCTCAATGAATCCACACAAATGGGTTTACTGCGCATCATGATGTACAGTAAACCCATTTGTGTGGATTCACAGAGCCTTGGGCTTCTGGGAATTAAAGTTCAAGAACATATGCAGTAAACCCAGTTGTTTGAATTCATAGACTTGGGCTTCTGGGAATTGAAGTCCAAGAACACACACAGTAAACCCATTCATGTGGATTCACAGCGACTTGGGCTTCTGGGAATTGAAGTCCAAGAACACCTGCAGTGCCAAGGTTCATCACTACTGATATAGGCCATCAGGCGTGACAACATTTCTATCCTTGTTAAGCAGCAAAAATTGTAGTCCTATAGAGCCGCTGTTGGAGTTTAAAACTCCTTAAAGAGACTATAAATCAGATAGCAGTCTATAACCACCCCTTGAACATTTTATAGCAATAACATCTGCAGATACTACTGAACTCTTCCAGGTTTGGGTCTACAAAGCAAACTTAGAACAGGGATTCTCAACCAGAGGCCCGCAGGCTGGATGCGGCCCATGGCACCATCTTGTGTGGCCTCCCACCGCCTCCAGCACACCAGGAAGTGCCATGTGGTGGAGGAAGGGCAAAATGGCCATCCAGCCTCTTAAGAACTCTGAGGGAGGGTGATCCAGCCCCTGGGTTAAAAAGGTTGAGAACTCCTGACTTAGAATGTGTTAGAGGTAGAATTTCAATGTTGGTTAAAGAACTGTAATGCAACACTGCCCAGGAAGCTTTTTGTGATCCCCTCTTAAAATAAGTGATTATACTATGACTAAGAAATGAAATACATTTAGGTTACAACCTCGGGTTTTGATACTTCCCATGTTTTCTTTCACCTTTTGCTAGAATGTTTATGGGAAGAGAACCATTGATACACTAGTACCTCGGATAACGATAAGACTTGGTTCCACAAGTCTTGTCGTTATCCGGTTTTTAACGTTGTGCAATGCAATGATTGCACAACATTAAAAAAAGCCCTGTTTCCCTGGAGGCTGTAGCAAGCCAGAACGTCGGGATTTGAATCCTGACATTTTGGCTTGCTGCAGCCTCCAGGAAGGTGGAGGAACTTCAAAAATAGCGCGGATCGGGTCTTCCAACCTCCCTGGAGCTGGCAGGGGGGGTCAGGGACCCCGAAATGGGTAAGGTTGGAAGACCCAATCCAAGCTGTTTCCAAAGTTCCCCCACCCTCCTGGAGGCTGTAACAAGCCAGAATGTCGGGATTCAAACCCTGACGTTTTGGCTTGTTGCAGCCTCCAGGAGGGTGGGGGAACTTCAAAAATAGTGTGCATCGGGTCTCCAGACCTCCCTGGAGCCGATGCGCGCTATTTTTGAAGTTCCCCCACCCTCCGGGAGGCTGCAACAAGCAAAAACGTCAGGATTTGAATCCTGTTGTTTTGGCTTGTTACAGCCTCCAGGGAGGTGAGGGAAGTCCAGAAACAGCTTGGATCGGGTCTTCTGACCTCTCTGGAGCTGGGGGTGGGGTGTCGGAGAGCCCAAAATGGGTAAAAAAAACTGTCCTTTTTTTATACCCATTTCGGGCTCTCTGACCTCCCTGCCTGCTCCAGGGAGATCAGAGGACCCGATCCAAGCTGTTTCTGGGGTTCCCCAACGTCCCCGGCCAGTGGAGCAAGCCAAAACATCAGGATTCAAGTTCGAGCCTTGACGTTTTGGCTTGCTCCACTGGCCGGGGACGTCAGGAAAGCCCAGAAACAGCTTGGATGTTCTCTCAAAGCAACTCAAAATCAAAAATATAAACGAAAACTATATAGTAAAGCAACATACACTAGAACACCGGATAACGTTATGACTTGGTTCCACAAGTCATGACGTTATCCGATTTTTAGCATTGTCCGATGCATACATCGAACAACTCTTTAAAAAAAGCCCTGACGTCAGGGACAAACCACGCCGAGGCAAGGCTCAGCTTGTCCGAAATTTCCCCCCCTTGGGGGGGGGGATTTTGGACAAGCCGAGCCCTGGGTACTGTTAAAATACTTAGACCAGGAGTTCTCAACCTTTTAAACCCGGGGACCAGGTCACGCTCGATTTTTTTCTGTAAAATGAGGCATTCCTATAAGAATATATTGGGGGAAAAACATTCCCGACCCCCCAAATAATAATAATAATAATAATAATAATAATAATAATAATAATAATAATAATAATAATAATAATAATAATAATAATAATAATAAAAAACACTCTACCTTCTCTCTGGACTCCTCTACTGCCAGCCACAGGGTCCAGAATGACTGTGGGTGGTCTTTTATAGCCCACCAGGCGCAATGTGCTCTGGGAAATTTTGTTCTGTAACACAGGGTTTTTCTGTAAAATGGGATAAGTTTTCAGCAAAAAACAAAAACAAAACCCCTTCTTACAGGGTTTCTGTAAAGTGAGGCTTTTGTAAACTGGGGTTTTACTGTAGTCTGAAACCTTGCCCTGTAGAATATGTCCAGTAGATCTGGGAAAGACTGACATTTTTCCCCCTTGCCTAATCAGGTTGAGTTATACAAATGGGTCCTGCATCCTGTTCTTGTATACAATCTGAAATGGCCAACACCTTTCCGTTAACATATTTTACATTCACTAACAGCACTTTTAGGCTAGAGATCACTAACTTAGCCATTTGTGTTGCTAAGGATAGAAAGAAAAGTAGCACACAGATATCGAATTTGGTTTCCCCTTATTTGATATTGTAATCTCCTACTAGCATTGTACCCTTTGCCCTAATTATTCATATGATGGCCCCAATTCCCTCTCTGTTCGTTTTTTCAGCCTTCCACAAAAAAACTGCAGGAAACCAGTTATGACTCCACACAGTAATCTGTTTGGTTCAGTTTTGCTGTGCTTTTTAAAATTGCAAAACAGCATGTATAAGCATTTAGTTTCACTGTGAATTAACAAAGATGCTCTGTCTGAAAGAAAAACATCCTATAACAAAATGAGTCTGATGTCCCTGGCATCTATCAGAACTGAAAGATAAGAGCTTTTTCCTGTGCATGTTCCTTTGACTTTTCTGTTTCCAGCCTCAATGCATGGAATTTAGAATCTACATTTGAACCACAGTCAAACCTCACATAAAGAGTGCCTCACTTAAAGAGTAACTCACTTAAAGATCTGAATTTTCTCTGAATGTTCACTTCACTTAACAAATAAAACCAACCAAAAACTCACTTAATAAATAAATTGGGGTTCGCAATTCACACACACACACACACACACACACACACACACACACACACACACACACACACACACACACACACACACACACACACAGATATCACAATTGGTCACTTACAATGGTGTTTCGCTTAAAGAGCAAACGCGCTTAAATAGCAATCCTGTGGAACGCATTATGCTCATTAAGCAAGGTACAACTGTATAAGCATAGTTGTATACAGTAATACCCCGGATAACGATTGTACCGTATAGCGCTAAAACCACATAACGTTACAAGATTTTCGGAAAAATCTTGTATCGAATAACGCGATTTTTAGCGTTATCCGGTACAAGCGTGTGCGTGGGGGGGAGTTGGATTGGGTAGAACATCTACCCAATCCAACCCCCCCCCCCAGCACCAGCCCCCACAATGTTTGGAAAGGGTACGGGGATCCGTACCCTTTCGAAACATCGGGCGGGCAGCTCGCGTCAGTGGGCGTTAGGGCAGGATACGGGGAAGACCTCCGTATCCTGCCCTAACCCCGACTGACGTGCGCGCGCCCGCACGCCGCCCGATGTTTTAAAAGGGTAAGGATCCTTACCCTTTCGAAACATCAGGCGAGCGGCGCGTGTCGGTGGGGGTTAGGGCAGGATACAGGGGAGACCTCCGTATCCTGCCCTAACCCCGACTGACGCGCGCGCGCCCGCACACCGCCCGATGTTTCGAAAGGGTAAGGATCCTTACCCTTTCGAAACAACGGGCGAGCAGCGTGCGTCAGTGGGGGTTAGGGCAGGATACGGGGAAGACCTCCATATCCTGCCCTAACCCTGACTGACGCGCGCACGCCTGCAAGCCGCCCGATGTTCCGAAAGGGTAAGGATCCTTACCCTTTCGAAACATCGGGCAAGCGGCGCGCGTCGGTGGGGGTTAGGGCAGGACACGGGGGAGACCTCCGTATCCTGCCCTAACCCCCACCGACTCGCGCACACCTGCATGCCGCCCGATGTTCCGAAAGGGTAAGGATCCTTACCCTTTCGAAATATCGGGTGAGCGGCGCGCGTCGGTGGGGGTTAGGGCAGGATACGGGGGAGACCTCCATATCCTGCCCTAACCCCCCACCGACGCGCGCGCCCCTGCACGCCGCCCGATGTTCCAAAAGGGTAAGGAGAAGATCCCCTTGCCCTTTCGAAACATTGGGCGGCGGGTGCGCGCGCGCTCGTCGTTCGGGGTTAGGGCAGGATACGGAGGTCTTCCCTGTACAGGTAGACGCTCGTGTGTCTACCCAGGGCTCGGCTTGTCCGAAATCCCCCCCCCCAGGGGCGGGGGGATTTCGGACAAGCCGAGCCTTGCCTTAGCGTGGTTTGTCCCTGACGTCAGGGCTTTTTTTTTTAGCATTGTTCGATGTATGTATTGGACAACACTAAAAACCAGATAACTTCATGACTTGTGGAACCAAGTCATAACGTTATCTGGGGTACTAGTGTATCAGAGAGAATATTTGCCCAATAATTTGATGTTTTAAACCTCAGGTTTCCAAGAAGATGCTTTCTATCAGTTTGTCTCATGAGAAAACATTGTGCTTCTGTAACACGCTTCAAGTGGTTAAGATGCTGAACTTGACGACTGGAAGGATGGCAGGTCAGCAGTTCGAGACCCAATTACTGCACCACGGAATGAGCTCCCGTCTTTGTCCCAGCTCCTACCAACCTAGCAGTTCAAAAGGAAGAAATTGCAAGTAGATAAATAAGTACCACTTCGTTGGGAAGATACATGCTGTTCCGTGCACTCCAGTGTCTAGACATGCCTGCCACATGTCCATGGAAACATCTGCAGACGCAGACAGCGCTGGCTCTTTGGCTATAAACAGAGATGAGTACTGAACCCTAGAGTTGAATACGACTGGCTTTCAAGCAAGGGCGACATTTACCTTTACCTAACAGAATGCCTGCAACTGTAGAACATTTTACAACATACATCCAAGCTATGTGGGACAACAGCTAAAGTCTAATGAAACTTCCCATTGAGCCATAGAAAAATACTCAGCTCTCTTCTCTATATTTTGACTCGTGGAGAGATAGGAAAAGAATCATGGAGATTGCTTCTAAGGAATCATGGAGGTTGCTCATCCATAAGTGTTGCCATAAGTCAGATGTGACTTGATGGTAAAAACCAACAACACCTGAGGTTAATAGAAAGCCATGGCTGTTTGGGATGTGTATGGTGTGAAAGATTACTTGTGTTGAAGCAACACATGTTTTTGTGACTGTTTTGTTCTCCATTAACGTTTGCTTGTAGAACATGGATGGCTGCCTACTTTCATTGTTCACTTTTAAGGTCTCTAGTAGTATAGTGCACTATGAGGTTGCCTGGTACATGACCTATTTACAAGTAAGCAAATTCCGATAGCATTGTAACAAGGAATTTTTAAAATCTATTTTAAAAAACATACTTTTCCTTAAAGTTGCAGAAATTAGGCCATGATCTTGAAATGGTGCTTTCAACAGTTCATGCAAAGAATAAAAAACTGAAACAAGACTTATTAAGGTATGTACCCTGCTGTACCCAGTGTTTCAGCATTTTAGTAGTTTTCCAAAGTATGAAATATATGTTTTCTCTAATGTTTTCTCCAAATCTATGTTCAAAGGGAACAGCAGTGGTTGGATGAACAGCAGCAATTAATAGAATGTCTCAATCGGACAGAAGAAGAAATAAGCAGTCAAGTTGTACAGTTTTCAGAGAAGAGGTATTTACATGAGCATCTAATATCTCACTAGGGATATCCAGTATCCCAGAGCAATTTGTCATCTTTTCCCATTACAACCTCTATGTGCCATCCCAAAACATGCTCTGGGGGGGTTTCCCAGCCTTTCAGAATGCAAGCTCTTTTATTAAAACGAAACATATGACTACAATTAAATTTTTATCTTTTTATATCCTAGAGTCTTTAAGGAACTGAAAAATAAAATGGTGAAAATAAAAACTTATAAAGATGAGCTCCTGAATGCCCTGGGCGAGTTCCTTGAAGAACATTTTCCTCTTCCCAATGATGGTGGAACAGCAAAACGGAAGAGAGTAGGGTCATTTTGTGTTTTGATATCAAGCTAAGAAATAATTTACAATTCATTATGATAATTAAATATAGTAAAACCCTGGGTTACAACCGCCTTGGTTTAAGTTTGCTCTGGTTTACAATGGGAAATCCTATGGAAATGCCATCCTGGTTTACAAATTTTTAATGTATTTGTTTCGGTTTACAACGATCAATTCAGGACCATTTTTTTAAAAAAATTCAATGCATCCCTATGGATGTTTCAGGTTACAATTTTTTCGGGTTACAACATTGTAATGCGGGGTTTTGCTGTAAATGAAAATATTATAGACCAGTGATGGTGAAACTTTTAGAGACAGATTACCCAAACTGCAACCCACAACCCACTTATTTATCACAAAATACCAATGTGGCAATTTAATCTGAATCCTGAGGTTTTAGTTTGGAAGAAACAATTCGCCTTTGCCACAGACCCAACAGGCTGCCATCTGCACTGTGCCCTCACACTGCATGTGAGCCTACTGCCTTAATAAATTCTAAGTGTGAATGAGTTTTAGTGAATTTGCATGTCTTAAGCATGACATTTAACTTACCTGTCTTTTTTCTCCCTTTAGCGTTCGTCTGAAGAGCCAGCTGTACAGCTAATAACATTACATGAAATTTTAGAGGTAAAATGATTTTTTGTTTTCATATTTCCTATAGCTCAAGACTATAATAGGTGGAAGAAAAATATGCCAGTAATTAGTAAATGGTTTGAAGTGATACATCCAAGAATCAAGCTTTTGCTTCTGTTTGCCTATCATTCTCTTCACAAGTACACCTGTTACAGGAGCACCGTATTCCCTCTGCCTTCAGTAAATGGGAACAACAGAAAATTGTCTGGAGACATCAGAGCATTTCTCTTAAGTGCTGCCTTCAACAGATGGAATGCTGTTGGATCTCAGCAAAGCATAAAACTACTAATATAATACCATGGGATTTTCATCTAGGCCTACACTACCCACATACAAGCAGAAATACCTCGTATAATTGTATAAATACAGTCAAACCTCGCATAAAGAGTGCCTTGCTTAAAGAGTAACTCGCTTAAAGAGCAGAATTTTCTCTGAATGTTTGCTTCGCTTAACAAATAAAACCAACCAAAAAGTGGCTTAACAAATAAATTGGGGTTCACAATCCCCTCCACAATTGGTCACTTACAATGGTGTTTCACTTAAAGAGCAATCCTGTGGAACGCATTATGCTCTTTAAGCGAGGTACAGTAAAACACCGAATAACACTAAAACTTGGTTCCACAAGTCTTGGTGTTATCCGATTTTTAGTGTTATCCGATCCATGTTAAAATCCTATGGGATGGATCGGATAATGTTAAAGCTCCATAGAGATACATTGTAACCGCACAGGCTTTAGCAGTTGTTATCCGATCCATTCCATAGGACCTTAACGTTATTCGATCCAATTCCCCCCCTCAGATTACTTAACGTTATGCGATTTTACCGTTATCCGATCCAATCGTTATCCGGTATTTGACTGTACAACTGTACCTTATATAAGCACAGGTTGCTTATACTTGCCCTCGGAGATGCTGAATGCCTCCCTGAGTAATCATTGAACAGGATCCCAGCCAACAAATTTGTCTGGGAACAAAATCCAGCTATGAAGCAGAGAGCTCTTTATTCCTTTCTCTTTCCCAACAACACACAACTCTTCCTAGGTCTGATTATTTAAAACTGAGTCCAGTACGACTGACTCCGAGATCCTAAGTAAGTATGCACACACAGTACTGCAACCAAAACCTTCTATGAGCAAGAATCTTTGTGTCTGTGATCAATAGGGAGGGTATCTGATGTTGCCAGGACAGGGAATGTAGGATGGGTTTTTTTTCCCCAGACATTGTTCGACATAAGTTCCCATAAGCCCTAGCTGGCATGCAAAGGTAGGAGTTGTGATCCCTTGTTTTTGGTTTCCACATTTGAGAAAACAGTGTATTTTTCCCCTGTTTAGTGGACACTGCTAAAGCCTGTGGCATTCTTGACTAGCTCCAGACATTCCCAATTGACCCTAGAAGCCAATTTGTCTTTGACCCCAGTCAGCTCCTAGTAGTCCCAGAATACTAATACTGTACTTGCAGTTTACTAGTAGAAGCCCAACATACAGTAATACCCTGGATAACATTATGACTTGGTTCCACAAGTCATGACGTTATCCGACTTTTAGTGTTGCATGCATCGAACACGCTAAAAAAAAAGCCCTGACTTCAGGGACAAACCGCTTTAAAGGCAGGCAGGGAAAGAAAGAGACCTCCCTGCCTTTAAAGCCACCCCCCTTGTGCAGCAGTCTCTGCGACTGCAGTAGGGTCGGGGAGAGAGAGAACTGCTTTTTTCTTTCTTTCCCTCCCTGTAGTTTAAATACAGGGAGGGAAAGAGACAAGGAGTCTCTGCAACTGCACTAGGGTCGGGGGAAAGGCAGGTGTTTTTCCCCGACCCTACTGCAGTCGCAGAGACCGCTGCGCATGGGGGGTGGATTGGGTTGTTCTACCCAAACCACCCCACACCCGCAGACCATTGCGTCGGATAATGCTAAGAATCATTATCCAGAATTGTTATCCGATGCAAGTTTTTTTCCAAAAAACTTGCATCATTATCCGATTCTAGCGTTATCCGATGCAATCGTTATCTGGGGTATTGCTGTATATCAATTTCAGCTAAACTGATTTGCTCTGTGTTCATTTTGTATTTAGTCACAACAAGTAGAATGAAAATAAACTCTAAAGCTTAAACAAACCTGAAAATGTTTGACAAGCTATACACAGATTTACCCTAGGAGTTAGTCCCGTAGACTTCAATAGGACTTTCCTTTAGTTGATAGACAAAGGATTTTACTTTAAACTGTTTTGAAGTGCATTTTTTAAAATGTAAAGTATCTTGTGTTAATTTTATGTGCTCTCTAATACCTGTAGAGCAGGGGTCCCCACCCACCAGGCCGTGGACTGGGCCACAGGCTGTCCTGTGCGTGTATGTGTGTGCACGTGTGGTGCTGGGAGCCCCGACGGCAGCCTTCTGCCCTCAATGTGCTCCACTGGGTCTGCCCAGTGAATGGAGTGGGAGCATGGGCTTCAGACACAGCAGAGGTGACCAGGCCCCTCCTCTACTTTGCTCAACTACAGTGGGGCTCCACCCACTGTCTGTGTGCAGTGTGATACCTCACAAGGAGGACTGGGCCCCTCCTTGCCACTGGTCTGTGATTCAAAAACGGTTAGGGCTCTTCAAAAAGCCAAGGGTAGTAGGTTTGAAATGCTTAAACTGGATGAATGAATTACACATAAGCTGCATTCCTATGCAAGCTTTTGAGAATCAGTACCAAAACCAGCAGACCTTTATCTCAGACCCCTCTTTCTTTCTGCAATTCACTGCCCTCTTTGCTAATCTTATTATGGGGAGTCTTTCACTATCGGTGGCAGCGAAGGGTGTGAGAATGAACAACAATATTGCTGTTGACAATTAGGATATGAAATTAGATTTATTTATTTACCAGCCACCACTCTAGAGAACCAAAATTCCCCACTCTAATCAGTATTTTAATACAGCAATACATAAAACCAATGACCTACTGTATATGCTCAAGTATAAGCCTAGTTTTTCAGTCCTAAAAATGAGGTCAGAAAAGTGGACTTGGCTTATACTCGGGTCACTGAGTGCGATGGAAAAAGGTGGTGGCGGCTAATCGCCTTCACCACCCACTTCTCCTGTCCTGTTGTCAGTGCATCTCAATCGGCATGGAGAAAACTCCTTTCTGTTCCATCTTATTTTCATGTACCATATTTTGTTTTTTGTTTTTAATAATTTTTATTATAGGTTTTCAAAGAAAAGAAAAAAAGAAAGATATACATAAGAAAGATCATACAATCTCATGTTCATCAATAAAAAAATCGTACATGATACACATGATGTATAAAGAAAAAAAAAGAAAAAAATACATCCATCATTGATATCAAACTTTTCAAGCTAATTTTCTAATACATTTATTAAATCCTATACTTCCTACTCTACTATACATCACTCTTTTAGTATTACCCTTGTGCTATATACAGTGTCCAGGGGATTATAACATCTTATAATTTCCAAAAGCCAATTTGATCCGGTACAGGAGTAATGCCCTTCTTTTTGACCATTACATATTCAACAAATTGTCTCCAAGTTCTCCAAAATCTATTTACTTGAGCTATACGTTTTCTAACATTCAATTTCCATGTAAGCTTATCATTAAGTGCCAGCTCCCACATTTCTTTGTACCATTCCTGCATATTTGGCAATACATCATTTTTCCAATTTTTTGCAATACATTGTCTAGCCGCTGACAACATCACAGTCATTAATTCTTTGTCATCGTTACTCATTTTAAATTTATCCATCTCTGTTAACAATATTGTATCCGACCCCAGTTCAAGCTGCATATCAAATATATTCTTCATTTCCCTTTCTATTTTTCCCCAAAATTCTCTTAACACCTCACAACTCCACCACATGTGTAAATATGTCCCCGTTGCTTGTTTACATCTCCAGCATTTATCACTCGTCCTATTGTTCATCTGATGCAGCTTGATCAGGGTTAGATACCATCGCCAAAGTAGTTTGTAATTATGTTCTTTCACCCTTACGGACATAGTTCTCATAATTCTTCTCTTCCACTTTCTCTGCCATTTTTCTTCTGAAATTGTCTCATTCAATTCTTGTTCTCAAGTATTTTTCAGAACCTCTTGTATTTTTCCTCCTTTATTCAAAATCCTATAAATCTTGCTTACTATCCCTTTGATTCCTATGTCTCCCTTTCTTAATTTAATCAAAAGCTCTTCAAATACTCTAACCTCCCTTTCTAGACTATTATCGTATAAATATTTTTTATTCCAATTGTTTATCTGGAGAATCTTGAACCAATTTACCTCCAATTGCGAAAAAAACTCCATTTCCCCCCCTATCTCTGCAACACTTAACCCAATCTTTCAACAATAACACCCCTTTTTCTGCTAGTATGCTCTTAATCCTTCTATCTATTTTTATTGGGAAGTTATTGAAATCCTCTAATTCCATAACAGGTGAGATCCCTGGGATAAGATCTTTCTTTGCTCTATTCCATTCTTCCATTGTTATTTTTATCATCCTATTCTGGACTTCCTTTTTCTCCCCCCCCCCTTCTTTGCTTAAAAACATTGCCTTACCAATTTGTGAGAATTCCCTCCTTCCTATTTTTTCCTAAATCGATTCTTCTCTACTTAATATTTTAACCACATTTCTTACCTGGAAAGCTCTATAATAATTATAAATATTTGGTATACCCAGGCCACCTTCTTTTTGAGGTAAATACCACAATTTTTTAACTATCCTTGCCCCACATTTTCCATTACAGAATTTATTTATAATATCTTGGTACTCTTCCAGTTCTTTATCATTGTGTTTTATCGGCAAAACATCAAATAAAAAATTTAATTTGGGTAGCAACATCATTTTACTTAAAGCCACCCAGCCAAACCATGATAAGTTTAATTTATTGTACTGTATTATTTTCTTTTCAATTTCCTTTTTTTGTTTGCCATAATTTAGACCTTTAAGTTCCCCAAATTTACTTGATATTACTACCCCTAAGTATCTTTAGTTGGTTTTAATTTGTAACTTATATCCTTCTCTTATTCTTTTCTCTTCTTCTTTATCCCCATTACAGAATATAATTTCTGTTTTATCCCAGTTCACTCTCAGACCTGTAACTTCCTCAAATGTTTTTAAGTGTAAATGTATTCTCGCTATTGCCTTTATTGGATGTTTTGCAATTATTAGTGTGTCATCTGCGTATAGGTTTATTTTGTTGCCCTCTAATCCAATTATTTCCTCATCCTGGCGTATGGAATTAGCCCAAAATTCCATTGCCAATATAAACAATGTTGGAGATAATGGACAGCCCTGTCTTGTACCAGCTTCTAATTTTATATCTCCTGTGTAATTATCATTAACCTTAACTCTTGCTGTTCCTTGTTGATACAATTTTCTAATTATTCCCTGAAATTTGCTACCAAATCTGTATAATCTAATCATTTCATGAATTGTTGCCCATTGTAATGAATCAAAAGCCTTGAAAATATCAAGTGACAAATATCCCACTTTTTCTTTTTTCCGTTCTGTTAAGTCCATCAAATCCACAACCCTTCTTATCAAATCTGACATATATCTATTTTTAACGAAACCTGCTTGATCCTCTTGTATATAATTGGCTACAAAGCTGTTCAATCTATTTGTCATTATTCTTGTACTGTATTTTGATTATTGAAACTCACTAGCAGTTGCTGTATTTGCCACCCTGGGCTTATATTTGGGTCAATCTATTTTCCTCGTTTCTCAGGTCAGAATTAGGTACCTCTGCTTATATTCGGGTCGGGTTATACTCGAGTATATACGGGTACTCTAATAGCAACAACTGTAATAAATAAGGAAAAATTTTGGGCCCAAGCCCAAGAGAAGTTAAGTACCCTGAAGTATCATTAAATGCCTCCCCAGTTTTCAGAGATTTAAAATACTGTGTGTGTGTGTATTAACAGCTCCACTGGTAACTTATTCCAGAGCATAGATACCACCCCTGAATAGGGTCTTCTGTGCCATTCTTGGTGTCAGTAACTAGAGCTACATGTTTTGAGAGAACCAAGTAATGTAGGCAGGAAATCTTTGAGAGAGACACTCCTCCAGGTAACAAGATGGAATACAAATTAGATGGGGGAAGGTAAGGTGGGATTCTGTTGGCATGCTTCTGTTGGATTCTGCTGTTTTTGGGGAAAGTAAGCACCACTACCACTTTGTCAGCCCCCTGATGATTCTAGAAAAGTGTTCCACACAACCGGAACACCCTCTGAATCAGCATTTTAGAGCCATGGAAAGCTGAGGCTGGAGGGGAGGACAAGAAAATCCAAGTTCTGCTGGCATTGGATGAGCAAGTTCACACTATTAGATCTTTGCCCCAACATTTTCAAAAGCAGTCCCAATTTTCCTACTCCTGCCAACGGAGTTACGTCTCTAGACAAAGTTGCTCCCCTTTAGGAAGGGTGTAAAGACATGGGGGGGGCAGGTATGGGGCTCTGGTCACTCTGACCCCAGTCTGTTGGCTGATCTGACCCCGCCCCCTCTAATCTTACAATTTTGATCTTTTAACTTGTTGAATTTTTAAATTCTTTTAACCTAAATTTTATGGGGTTTATGGCCATGATGAATCTTTTAATGTGGGATTATTCTTTTAATGTACTGTTAATCTGCCCTGAGATGCTCTGCGAATGGGGCAGTATATAAATATGAAAAATAAATACATTTTAACTTTTTATGAAATCCAAATTGATGAATTATCTGGATTGGTTTAATAAATGAACAGGGCCACATAAAGCATGGAGGGGTGTGGGTGTGGGTGTGGGTTCTATATAAAAATCAAATAAGTATCCTTTCCATTAAACTGAAGGTCTTTACAATTCTTTGCTTAAATAATTTAAAATAAAATCTTGAAATCGCTTTGCATTAATTACTGTTGGAAGTGAAGCTTTATTTCAACTTATGTCTGTGTTTTGCCCCAATTTTACATGGATTCCAACAGATTAAATCTGTGTCTCTTTATTTTCAGAGTCTTATACATAAACTTGTGAACACACCACATGATCCATATATAACAATCAGTACTGCATTTTGGCCGCCTTACATTGAACTTCTGCTGCGTAATGGGATAGCATTAAGGCATTCTGAAGATCCAAACCAAATACGTCTAGAGAACTTTCATCAATAAGATGTACTGTACTGAGACCAAATCATCATCTGATTAGTAAAATAAAAGTGAATGACATGTATACATGTTCTTTTTAGCCTGAGGAAATCATATTAATTACTGTTGTTTCATAGTTTTCATTAAGATATGTTTTTGTTAATTAGGTGATAGAAGCTGGTTTTTAATTATTGTAAGTTTCTTCTAATTTTATTTTTATTGCAATTAGTAAATAATGCTTGTATGTTGGAACTATTCAGATTGCTAAAATAGCAAAACATTACATTAAAGGACTATTTTAGGGTAGTGGTTCGTTTGGCTGTAACTTTCCAATCAACTATGTGAGCATGGCATCAGACAAAAACAGCTTTATAGGATGATATGGTGTGTAAGAGAAAACACAGGATGTTACCTTTAAAGTCATGGGGAATATGTGTTATCAACAAGAAAACTCATTAGAGAAATATGGTCAGATTTTGAAAAATATGTCTGCAGTACAGTACTTGCTGTCCTCTTTAATTTACTAACTCCTTAGTTCTAAAATCATCCAGTAGTAAGGATTATGAAAATCAAATCATTAGAAATGGCTCATGTTCAGTATCATATTATGACAGATACTTCTAAATCAGTTATGTAGAAGAAAGTAAATACAAAAAGGTTACAGAAAATGTGAAGCCTTTCCCCAGCTTCAGCTGCTTCAAGATTCTTCAGTAAATAACATCCCACATTTGCAGAAATACATTTCCTTATTCACAATTGTATTTGAATTTAGGTTCATATTTTCTTCACAATTTGACTGCTAGGCATAAGCTCTTAATAATATCCAATGTGTACTACAGGTATTTGTCAGAACTAAAAATACTTAAGCTTCTCGATTTCAATGGAACGTTCTCCCAACTAAGTGGGATTATACAATTGCAGTCCTATTTGTCAACACATTTTATTGTTTGACCAGCAATTCTACTAATACAGTAATACCTCGGATAACGCTAAGACTTGGTTCCACAAGTCTTGGTGTTATCCGATTTTTAGTGTTATCCGATCCATGTTAGAATCCTATGGGAAGGATCGGATAACGTTAAAGCTCCATAGAGATACATTGTAACCGCACAGGCTTTAGCGGTTGTTATCCAATCCATCCCATAGGACCTTAACATTATTCGATCCAATTCTCCTCCCCAGATTACTTAACATTATGCGATTTTAGCGTTATCCGAGGTAAACGTTATCCGAGGTATTACTGTAGTTGCAGCATGTGTTTGGAAAATATTCTGTTGAATGACCAGCATGATCTTAATTCAATAACTGTATGCTCTTGAAAAATGCAGAAATTCAAGTAATTATTTCATGTGGATATTGTCAGAAGATATGTGTACTGTAATCTTCCACAGACTTCAGGACTTTTCACAGTTTCCAGACAGTGCAGCTTTAAATAATTTCACAAGTCAGTCCAACAAAAATTAAATCAATGGGGAAATCCAAATGAAGTCTTTAACCATCTAGGTTATGCTTCCAGCAGTTTAATGAATGATAATTACCACAATCACTACTGACATATATCTCTGATGCAATGCTAAGTCCATTTTAGCAATCTTATTCTTCCACTGAGAAGTTTTTTCTTTCCACACTGCAACAAAACTGGCAAGATCCATCATAGAACGGTTTTGTGAATTGTTGCACTGCTTTTCAAGTGTGTTTTACTTGTAAACAGTGGTGGTGGGCTGGAATTTATAGAGAGTTGTCCAATCATGTTTGTGGGTATGACCCAAGCCTATGCCACCAGCAGCTTTTTTACTCAACTAGTTCACTTTTGGAAGACCCAATCGTGAAAAATTTTGGTCAAACCTGGAGAAGAAGCTCAGCAACAAAACAAATGGAAAACAAGTTGCGACCAGCAGGAACTTATCTCTTAATAGTCTGGTCTAGGGGTTCTCAACCTATGGCCTGCGAGCCAAATCTGGCTCCTGCCTTTGCTCCAGCCACCGCCACCGGAATCAGCTGTGGACTTGTTTACAGGTGTCATAAATGTTATGGCAGCCATAAATGGGATGGGGACAACCAGTCCGACCCCCTCAATTGTTTGAGGGAGCATGACCCAGCCCCAAACTTGAAAAGGTTGAGAACCTCTGATCTGGTCAATCAAGGAAACTTCACTTTTAGTCTTCCAATCATTGGGCATCCAAACTGGGTTGCATCACTATCAAAATAGCATCTACAGTGAGGGTAATGACCCCTTTGCTCCTTATGCTCAAATAAATTTCTAGAATGAGTGACATAGTCATCCTTGCAGCAGTAGTATCCCTACCCCAATGTTACTTTGGCATGTTTATAACACCATTAAGTACTGTATTTGGAGCATTGATAGCACCAGATCAAACAGTGGGAAGAATAGCTACATAGGAGTACAACTGGTGAAGGAGATCACATGGCTCCATGCTGGGCAAAAAAGCAATAGAAAGTATATCTGGGGAGTGACAGAAAAAGGGAAGGGCATAGTGTACAAGAAGTGGAATAGATGTATGAGCAAGATGTCAAGGTACCACTTAGGGTGAAATTGATGTTGGGCTTTCAATTTGGTGTCCATTATGACATCTGCAATTCTAAAGAAATCACCAAAACACCGGAAATCAATTAGGGAAGTGTGAGGAGCAAAGGGGGGTGGGCAGACTATGGACACAATATTAACTCCAAGTTAAGAATTACTGGGACATGTTTGGATAATACAAGCTCCCTGTGCCACAAAAGTGCCCTTAGGTCAGCGTAACTTCTTATGTTAGTTGTTTCTACTGATATTGGTACCTCTCAACTCATCCATGGTGATTTTGCTGGACTTGCTTTTCTCCCCTCTTTGCTATTTTTTTCTTAGGCCCATTGAAGTCCCTCCTTCCCTAAATTGGGAGGGGTTTGGATACAACATAACTTCAGCCATCTTAAGTCTGCTCAGCTAGCCTAAAGTCAACCTAGCTCAGTGAAGGCGAACCATTTAAAGACCAAGTGCCCAAAATGCAACCCCAAACCCAATTATTTCTTGCAAAGTGTCAACATATCAACAGGGGAGGAAGAAAATGCTCCCATTGGGCTGCTGGGCAGACGGGTGGGGCGAACTATGTGCTAGGTGGATGGAAGAACTGTTCCCATTGGGCTGCTGGGCAGAGGGGAGGGGTGAACTCTGTGCTGGGGTAACTGCATGGGTGCCCACAGAGGGCTCCGAGTGCCACCTCTGCTATATGTGCCACAGGTTTACCATCACTGGGCTAGATATTTAGGATTGTACTCATAATACAACACTGTCTGGAGAGTGTTATTCCAGAGAAGGCATAGGATTTCTACATATCCTCTACATATGTCTGTTGCCACTCTCTCCTTTATAGCTGGACCAATGATAACATTTAGTTTGCAGTGTAACAGCACAATAAAGTTTGGGAGAAAGAAAAACCTGGAAATCTGAAAGCCAATTTTGTATTAAAGCAGCAGGGAGCATAATGTGCAGGAAACCCCCAAGAACAATATACATTTGAATAAACACCACCTACCAGTATATTATATTATAAAAAGCAAAGGGGAAGGCAATGAATTTACATTTTATTTAAAATGTCTACAACAAAACTAGTTTCTGCATTTAAAAAAATGGGAAGAGAGATCTGATTCAATTAAGACAAATTGGCTAGTTACCATTTTGATAATGAGCAAGTGCTCTGATTTCTTCAATAGAAAAGTGGAAATAATTAGAAGAAGCACCTTCACTAGATCACAGCTCAAGCTAGCTACTTTATAGCAGTGCAATCCAATCTTCATACTGAACATACTGTAGTTTATAAAGCAGCATTTTTCCATAATCCAGATAGCATTTTAAAAAATAACCCTGACAGTTCACTATTGGCTCAAATGTAGGAAAGTATTGTTTGGTCAAACCACAGTTTACCTGTAAATGAGGATTCTAAACTGCTTTGCACAGTATTACATGGTTTCTTCAGATATAAAGTCAAAATTTAAACTTAATCAAGATTAGAAACTTATTAGCTCCTTTAATGTACTGCAGAAGAGAAGAAAGATGCACATGTGACCAAGTTTACATGATGCATCTTTATAACAACAAAATGTTCAACATTACATTTGAATGCAGCCATTGAGGAAGTGTCCTGTAAGATAGCATGTTGGAAACAGAATTTCCAAAAACATAAGCAACACTTGTGATTTTCCCCTTGCAAAGACATGGGGGGAAAACATTGGTATCAGTGCAATAGAATTACATAGAAAATTGAAATGGATGGGTCAAAAAATACAGTATCAATTAATTTACACAAATATAAGCAGAAGTACATAAAATAGTTGTTTCAGTTGTAACAGGATCATATCTGAATACTGTATGTTTACTTTTAAATAAATTGATAGCCACTTTTCTCGTTGCTAATGTGTCTGACTTCACCAGACACTGTTCTTGTATATCCCCCATTTTCTTATGTCTGTACTTCATTGAAACGCTGCTACGTGTATTGCACGCACGTACATGGTAAAAATCTTGCCATAGCCATTAAAAATATGACACTCCAACACAGCTGGTTCTTAAGGAACAGCTCCTTCTCGCAGTACAAAGTCCTTTTTCTTTCTAGCAGACTATGCTGTAAACACCTGGCCTCACTTTGAGGAAGCTCAAGCCGTCAAGGGGGAAAGGGAATTCTTACCAGACTCTGGTTATTCAAACAAGATGTTTCAGTTCTTTCCTTCTCCTATGCTTATTAAATTCTCAGTCTCCGTCTACTTTAGAACAAACCAGTTTGGATAACAGATATGTGCTCTTGCTTATTGTTTTGCTCCTTAACAATGTTGTTCAGGTACTTTTGATCAGGTCACTGTCAATGAAGCTAAACTACCCAACAGGTTTTAATGAGGCGCTGAACCCATGAGATGGAAAACAGTCTGCAAATGTAACAGATACTGGGCACTCATGGGTTGATTTGTATGAACGGAAACAATAGGCTCTGATTCAGACTTGAGCATGAAATTCTAGCTTACTCAGGAAAGAAAGAACAAACGTTCATTCTTTACAAGTGTAAAAGAAGGTTAAATGTCTGGCCAGACATCCCGCTACACTAATGGAGTGGACCGTACAGCCAGCAACTCAACGCTGAATGTTGTGTGATGGTAAATAACCTGACTCCCTAAAAGAGCCAATGGCTATAGACGGATGAGCCCCTTTAGGTGGGGTGATGGTCCCCCTCAATAGAGGAAATGCCATTGGAAAACATCATATTGAGCTCAATGGCAAAATGAGTGGAGGAGGAACTCTGATTCCCAACGGTCATGGAGACAGAAGTGGCCATGCCAGATGGACTGGCCATGAAGGTACACCTTGATAATATCCTCAAGACTGTGGCAGTCCATTGCAGTCCTAGTGTTAAATCCTGCATGTCTCATTTCATATGTGCTACAGGAGATGGCTCCGTGATCATAGTGTGTGTGTCACTTCATGGCAAGCTGGGATCCACCTTAAACAAATTCACACCAATGGGTTTTTTCCTGCTTTGGGGAAAAATCCATTCTCAGATACGAGTTGCAGCCGACAACAAAAAGGTTACTTTACAGATACTATCCATGTTCTAAAGCTGCACCTTCCTCTGAATGTGTACAGATTTACCATAAAATATATTCATTTTCACACGTGATCCTTTTGGCACTATAACGCTCAACGTTTGGAAAAGCTGCAATGCTGTAATGGATGGATTTGTGGAGTTTTTGCCAAAATAGTAACTTTTCCAAGATCTGATTCTATTTCTGTAACTGGTTTGATTTGTTTTCTGGCTTCAATGCTGATTCCTAATATAGAGATTCATTGTTTAAGTCTCTTTTCTTCGTCCTCCCCCTTCTGTACTGTAATCTCAGACAACTTTAATGTTCTGTCGTTCTGTCTTACTTTAAATTGTTTCCAGGTTAAACAATGAACATTCCAAGGCACCTCGGCAGTGCAGAACTACTCATAATTATAATCAGCCAGAGTTACAAAAAGTTCTTTGTTCTGCAAAAGTTTTAAAATTCTGTATTTTACAAAATTTATTATGTCAAATGAAATTGAATCCTGCCTTCTCTATTTGGCAACCAACACTATTTGCAGGTGCTTCCAAATGAGCTTTAGGATTATAGTAAGCCAAGAAAAATGTAATTTTGGTGGTATTTCTATTGTAATATAGAACTCATTTAAATGAGTTGCTGGAAGCTGTTTCTTGCAGACATAGTTTAAATGCAAATCAATCTCAAGAACTGCTTTGGGATCCTTGATAAATATGAGTGGCAACCTGAGACTTTTACTATTTATAATAAATCATTTCCTCTTCAATCAGATTCTCATGTTTCCCTAGGCTTATTATAAACTTTTCTTTTGCAAAAGCAACACAGGGGAATTCTGGCTGGTTGGCAAGAAGGTAAGCTATTAGCCATTTGGTGAAATGATTGTCCAGCAACATTATTGCCAAAATTCTAAGCCAGCCACAAGAAATTCAAGTTCAGGAAAACAAACCTATTATTAAAAATGAATTGATACCTATCAGGGTTCTTATTTTACCTATGACTTCTAATTTATCCTTTACCAGCTGCTCTCCTTTGTGGTTTTAGCAAAACATCTAAAGTCTGCCTGTCTATATAATCATATGCAGCCAAACTGAAAGAGCTACTAACATATTAAATTATGTTTGTGTATATATGTAATCTGATGCTCCAACTATGGAAACAAAACTTGTTGGTTGAGCTTGTCTAAAATAAAACCAGAAGAAAAATCACCAGTAACCTGCCTTCAGTTTTGAGCTGATTTTAGTTGTGTCTGTCTGTCTGTCTGTCTGTCTGTCTGTCTGTCTGTCTGTCTCTCTCTCTCTCTCTCTCTCTCTCACACACACACACACACACACACACAGAGTATGACAATATTCCCACCCAGCACATGAAGTGATAACTTTTTTGGACTGTGGTTCCTAGAACATAATGTGTTAGGTACAGAAGGCTGTTCCATTCACTCTCAGGTTATTTTTAAAAAAATCTATTTTTACTCCATCACTCAGAGTACACAGAAAAAGCCTCCTCGAAGAGTGTGATACTTTTGAACCATAATCAGGCATACCCCAAGCAACACCAGTCTTGTGATGGTGGGAATGAAGACAAAACCAGAAGCCAACATAAGGTAGCAAAAGCTCAAGGATAGTCTCATAGGCAGACAAAAGTCAAATCAGAGGTGAGCACTGAGAACAGCAAATTCGCTGTCATCTGCCCTGCCCTGGAGAACTGCCTGCAGAACCCCAATAACCCTCTGGTTCTGAGGATTCTCAAACCTAAGTATTATTGACATGTAAATTCATTTACGCCACATCAGAGGTGACTTCCCAGGTAACTGTGCCCACATTGCCTCCCCAGAACCTGTCAGGCTCCTACTATATGAGACTTCCAGCAAAGATGAGTTGGATCCCTAAATCAAACAAAGAGAAAGAAATGCTGCATGTTGGAGACTCAAGACCCTCAAGGACCCTTGGACTGAACTTCCAAAAGAAGAAGCCTTCCAGTTTGTGTCAGAAGAGAAGGCTGGATTGTTCTCCAACTCATAGAAATATCAGAAACCAACTAGAAAGCTTTGGCAGGGTGCTTGGCTGCAAAGAAAGACTTCTCAAAAGAAGAGGTCTTATCAAGGGTACGGGGTATCCCTGAGGGAAGGCTCTTCATCCCAAGACTGGCAAATCAAATCCTCCAGCTCCATTCCTAGCCAGCCAGCCAAGTGCTTGAAACCAAGCTACAGCAGATCAGGTATATAACTCTTGGTCTGGGACAGGAATGATTAAAACCATTAAGCTCTGCTGCTGAGTCTTTGCTGTGTATGATGTTTGGACTGCTTGACTACATTTCTTGGGCTCTCTGTGTTTGTTTTCTTGCACAAGTGGAGTTGCCTGACTCTGGATTGCTCTTGGACTTTGCCTTTGGATCTTTGGTTGGACTTGATTTTCCATGTTGCTTTTTGCTGTATTGTTTTCACTCCAGTTCTGGATTCCTTTTGCTGGGCCTGTTTTGCCACTTAGCCTGTTATGGGGCCAGCACGCAGGAGAGCAGGACCAGTGATGGGATGTAACAGGTTCTCACCAGTTCCCCAGAACCGGTAGTAACTTTTCCCAGTGTCCTAGAGAACTGGTGGGAGCTTTTGGGGGGAACCACCTTCGAGGCTTACCTTTTCACTGGTTGCATGCACTCCTACAGTGCTTGGTGTGTATGCACTCGGTCTGTCCTCCCAAGCAGGGAGGAGGAAGAGAAGCTGCTAGCCTGAAGCTCCCTATAGTCTGCTCCCCAGGGTAAGTGACTCACCTTTGGATGTGGTGTGTCTGTGTGTATTTTAATGTATATTTAATACCTTTACCTATATTGACGTACTACCACAGTTCCTAAAAAGGCCTGGCAGCTGGTAGGCCTGGCGGCCAGCAGGCCTGGCTTGGGGTTTTTAAGCAAAGTCTTGGAGTTACCTCATCAATAAGCTACACCTGTGCTGTTCCAATTGCTGTTCCAATTAGAGAACCCTTAAGGAGGTACAGCTGTTTTACATTTACATTAAGGCATATTATCCTAGAGAACTGGTACGATAACCATATCCATCTTGCAACATGGTGCTGCCTAGGCACTTATATTAATAGGTAAGTGACGGGTTTGAGTTTGGTGTGTGTGTGTGGGTTGATTTATGTTTGGGGTGGGTGGGTGTATTTTAATGTAATATTTTATTTATTTATTTATTTATTTATTTATTTATTTATTTATTTATTTTACGGGTTTGTGTTGTGGGAGGGTGGGTGGGTTGAGGTGTGTATGCTTATTTTTATTTTATTTTTATTTTATTTTTCTTTGGCCCTGCCCACAATGTCATAATGTCATGACGTTAGCTCCATCCACACTGTGTTGACATCACGGTGGGGTAGTAAAATTTTTGACATCCAACCACTGAGCAGGACAGAACCTAGCATTTAAGAAATAGATATGTGGGTGTTTTTGTGCCATACCTGCTAGCCCAGTCCTACACATATCCTTCCTAATCTCAGGGTGGAGTGGGGGGGATGATGCTGGGGATAGAGGAACAGCTGGCTCCTACTTTTGTGATTGGCAAGGGGCACTAACAAATAATGTATGAGTATGTGGTCCTTTGTTTCCTGCCTCCCTGGTAAAGCATAAGCGACCTGTGCAGAACCTGCATTTTAAAACTATAGAGATGGGAAAAGAAAATAATCCCAGTCAAATATGGGCGGATATTTTTTTTTTTTTTGCAGTGTTGTAGAATAGCATGAAGATGTTACAAAGCTGACATTGTTTAAGACAAATACTGAGAGCTCCTAGGTTCACTCTGAAAAGTTTATCTATCTACTCATTTAACACCATACTAACCCACCTTTCAGGGCTGCAATGGCTTAGTGGTTAAGATGTTGAATTTGATGACTGGAAGGTCAGCAAGTCAGCAGTTCAAGGCCCAAGTGCTGCATGACAGAGTGAGCTTCTGTCTCTGTCCCAGCTCCTGCCAGCCTAGCAGCTCAAAAGCAAGAAATTACAAGTAGATAAATAGGTGCCACTTCAATGGGAAGGTAAACAGTGTTCCGTGCACTCGGGTGTCTAGTCATGCCTACATGTGCAGGCGCAGACAGCGCTGACTCTTTGGCTGCAAACAGAGATGAGCACAGGACCCTAAAATCAGACACAACTGACTTTCGAACAAGGGCAGCCTTCACCTTTACTAACCCACCTTTCAGAATGCAGTGCTCTCCCAAAACATTGTAACTGTGGCCAAATAATATTACAATTTACCGTATATCAAACCACTGTTCTTTCAATAAAAGGAAAAATAATGTGTTCCCAAGTTGGTAGTACTAGGGCCCTTTCCCTAGTACGGCCAACATTTCATCTCTCAGCAGTGAGAAAATTGAGCCTCAATCACAGAGGGTCAAAAGGTTACTTTATTGGACTACAACTTCCATCATTCTCCATTTATGCTCTGAAGATCAATAAGAAATCCTTTAAAAATATTTTTTAAGTTGTCTAACCTTCTGGGCTCACTTTGTAAAACAATGACAACAATCTGTTTTTCTTCTCTTTGTGTGCATTAAGGTAATCCTCTAAAGCATCTGGAAAACTACTCTCTAGCTTAAGGCACACTAAATGTGTTGAGTTTTACCGTGTCACGGGATTTGTTCCAGAGTATGTTGTCAATTTGAATGTGTTTACACCTACTTTCAAACCTTGTCCTTTTCTGTGAGCAAGTGCTTCACTTTAAAAAGTGAGTAAGTGGCGCTTTGTAGCAAAGAAGTGGCATTTCTGCCCTACATTCATCTGGTAGAGTCAGTGGTTCCCAACAAGGGGTGCACAGCCCACAGGTGGACTTTCAGTTTCCAGAAGCCTAAGTCAGTACATTGGCTGATCAGTGCTTGACCTTGCTAGCGTGTGGGATGAGCGCAATTGTTCGATAAGTTGAGCATTGTTTGGCATTGCCCTTTTGTTATTATATACTGACATGATCTTGTAATAGGTCAATCATTACCAAATCCCTTAAAGACTGTCCAGATGCTAGTTACCCATCTGTCCTCAGTTTTCTTAAAGTCAACTTATATTCAATTATATTCTGATCTTAACCATTCAAACATTGTGGGAAAGAAATCTGATTTACTTAGGAATGTAAAAATGATCTTGCCCAAAAAGATGGTTAGATGAATTTACATTAGTATTGTTCACTTTATTTCTCACTTCCACTTTTGTCAATTTCCACAACAAATTATTTGAAATCCAGCCATTGCCCAAATAAGGTCAAATTTTAGCAGGCCTAGATCCTGTTTTGATCAGCTTGAAGAGCTATGTATTTCAACCAGATTTCATGCTTCTATAACAACGTGAGCAATTCTTGTCAAATAGGACCCTTATAACTAACTATATGAGCTCTGGAGATGGAGAAGGGATACCTGTTTTCACTCCTCTTTATCTCTTCTTTTCCTCTGTGTATGGATTGCCATTTCACAATGAATATATATTTAGTTGTACATTTGATAGGCTTGAAAATCTCAGCCTTCAGGTAACAACCATATTACAGTATTCATCCTAGTACATATTATTCAGGCTTATACCCTCACAATTAAAACTGACAGTTAGCTAAAGATGGAGAGCAATATCTTCTCTAGCTGATGGAATGATAAGAGAGCCTCTCTGATCTGACAGATGTTCTTGGGGTGATGCAGTCTCTTAAGTATCCTGGCCCACTACCATGTATGGCTTTAAAGGTAATGAGCAGCACCTTGAACTGCACCCGGAGACATACTGGCAACCAGTGCAGCTCCTGAAGTAGTGGTGAGGCACGAGCATAACGCCCGCACCCTATCACTACCCGAGCAGCTGCATTCTGGACCAGCTGCAGCTTCCGAATGGTCACCAAGGGCAGCCCCCATGTAGAACGCATTACAGTAATCAAGTCTGGAGGTGACCAAAGCATGTGTGATCATGAGCAAGGAGTCCCAATCTAGGAGTGGGCGTAACTGGCGTATTACACAAAATTGTGCAAAAGCCCTCCTGGCCACAACTGCCATCTGCTCTTCGAGCAGTAGTTGTGAGTCCAAGAGGACCCCCAGATTATGCACCGAGTCTGTTTGGGGCAAAGCTGCCCCATCCAGAACCAAAGATGGCAACTCCCGAGATAGCGCAGGACCTCTTACCCATCGCCACTCAGTATTGCTGGGATTCAGTTGTAGCCCGTTGTCCCCCATCCAGTGGCGTCGCGCAGTCTTCAGCCGCCTGGGGCGAAAAGCAAACTCGCCGCCCCGCCCCCCAGCTCGCCGCTGCCGCCACCCCTCCCCCCTCCCAAGGCAGAAGGCGCCCCCCTGCTGACTAGAAGCGCGCGCGCAATCACACACTTCCGTCCGCTCGCCCGCCAGGCAGGGCCGTCCGCCACCACCCACCCCTGACGAGCGCACCTCCGGCAGATCGCTCGCCCGGCTGGCCATCGGGGGCTCTCCGCGCGCCGCCTGCCGCTGGCAGCGGCTTTCAGGGGGCGGCAAATAATGTCCCCTCCCCACCCTTTTGCTGGCGAGCGTCCTGCGTGCGCTTCGCCGCTTGCAGGCGAGGAGGAGAAAAAGGGTTTTTTTTAAAGGCAGACAATTCAAGGAGGGACCCGCCCCGCCCGGCTGGCCGTCGGAGGCTCTCCTGGAGGGCGGCCCGCGTGCGCGCGCGCGCTGCCCACCTCCTCCTGCCCAGCCAGCCGCCAGGGGCTCCCCGCCACGGCGCCACCCACCTCCGACGAGCGCCCCGTCTCACGGCAAGTTGGGTGGGTGGCTGGGCGGGCGGAGGCGAGCAGCGTGCACGCGCACGCGGGCCGCCCTCCAGGAGAGCCCCCGACGGCTAGCCGGGCCCCCTCCTTGAATTGTCCGCCTAAAAAAAAAACCTTTTTCTCCTCCTCGCCTGCAAGTGGCGAAGCGCACGCGGGGCGCTCGCCAGCAAAAGGGTGGGGAGGGGACATTTTGCCGCCCCCTGAAAGCCGCTGCCCGGGGCATCCGCCCCCCCTCCGCCCCCCACGCTACGCCACTGCCCCCATCCAGACCTTTACAGCCTCCTGGCACCTGGATAGGACTTCTACTGCATCAATTGGATCTCCACAGGCTGAGATATACAGCTGGGTGTCATCTGCGTATTGGTGATACCTCACCCCGTGGGAACGGATGATCTCACCCAGTGGCTTCATGTAGATGTTAAATAGGAGAGATGAGAGTACCGAGCCCTGAAGCACCCCATATTGAAGGGACCTAGGGCTGGACTTCTCACTCTCCAGCCACACCGACTGGGTCCGGCCCCTCAGAAATGAGAAAAACCAGGCCAACACAGTGCCCTGGATTCCCAATCCTTGGAGCCTTCCCAGAAGGATACTGTGGTCGATGGTATCAAAGGCTGCTGAGAGGTCAAGAAGAGCCAGGACGGACGGATGACCTCCATCCCGTTCTCTCCAGAGATCATCCACCAATGCGACCAATGCAGTTTCTGTACCATATCCAGGCCTGAATCCTGACTGAAAAGGGTCCAGATAATCCGCTTCATCCAGGACTTCCTGTAGCTGCCACGCCACTGCCTTCTCCAAGACCTTACCCAAAAAGGGTAGGTTGGATACCGCTCAGTAGTTGGTAAGTACCGTAGGGTCGAGGGATGGCTTTTTCAGGAGGGGACACACCAAAGCATGTTTTAAGGGTGCTGGAAAAAACCCCTCCTGCAGAGATGAATTTATAATTGCCTCAACCCAACCGCCTGCCACAGCCTTAGATGCCTTGACTAGCCAGGCAGAGCATGGATCCAATTCACAGGCAGTGGCACAAACAGATCCAAGAAGCCTGTCCACTTCCTCAAGGCCAACTGGATCGAACCAATCCCAGATAACATGGCAACATGGCCAGACTGTACTCTGGTCAACCCCAGCTCTATCTCTTCCATGCCGGGATTAAATTTCAAGTGGATCTGAGTGATTTTCTCCATCAGATAATCAGCAAAAACCTCAGCCGATCCCTGCCAACCAGGGCCAGACCCCCCTCTACCAAGGAGGGACCTGGTCACCCGGAACAAGGTCGCTGGGCGATTATCTGTGGAGGCAATAAGGGCGGTGAAATATTGTTGTTTCACTGCCCCCATCGCCACTAGGTAGGCTTTAATGGCAGCTCTAACAAGTGTTCGATCAGATTCACTCCGGGTCTTCACCCAGCGGCGTTCTCGGCGTCTCTTTGCCCGTTTGAGCTCCCTCAGCTCTTCTGTAAACCAAGGGGATGATCGATCCCCGCGGGCACTGAGAGGCCGTAGTGGAGTGATCACGTCCAAGGCTGCCGTCACTCTCTTGCTCCATGACTTGACAAGAGCCTCAGACGAATCGCATTGCAGGTCAAGAGGAAAACACCCCAGTTCCCTCTGGAATCCTTCCGGATCCATTAGTCACCGGGGGCGGGCCAATTTAACTGGCCCTACCTCCCTGCGGTGAAGCCTCGCCCCCAGAAAGTCTAAAGTCACCAGATAGTGATCTGACCGTGTCTAGGCCACATCTGAAACTGCCACACCAATTACGGACCATTCCCACTTAAATTATTTTCTGGAATTCCATTCCCAACAAATTGTAACTTCCTATTTCTTCTCTTGTTTTTGTGTGTGTGCTTGTTGTATTTAGAGAAAGATGAGTTTCATTCTTTAAACTAGGTTTTGGTCAGAAGCCCAGTCATTCATTTAGCTTTTTCCCTTGGAGATCCTATCATTGACTATCCCCTTGCCTTGGAGAAGTTAGACCATATCAATTTGCTAGCTTCTCTACCAAAGAGTGACAGAAGAGAAATATTTTAAAAGTGAGGTGTTTTCCAATACAGATATGGAAGAGGAGACAGTTTGGAATAAGTGGACATATAATCTAAGCAGCCATCGCAGCTGGAAAAAAGTTTTAAAACTTTTTGTACTTCCAATGAACTTATTCAAGGCATTTATATCTGAATAGAATCTTAATATTGTATCTAACATACAAGGAGAATGGATGAGTGAATGAAAGGTGTGACCATACAGAAGTTTATTCCAGGTTGATACAAACTTCTCTATACTGTACCCTGGCATTTAAAACACAGCTGCAGTTTGCAAAGAAATGTTTAATTAAACATTGTAATTTTCATTGAGCAGCAGGTTGGCCTCATAGGCCTCCTTCAACCCCATTATGCTATGAGTCTATAATTATTTTGTTGTTGTTCAGTCACACAGTCGATTCCGACCTTTTGCGACCCCATGGACCACTGTCCACCAGGCACCTCTGTCCTCCACCATCCTCCTCAACTTGCTCAGCTTTGTGCCCATTGTATCTACAATACCATCTAGCCATCTCATTCTGGGCTGCCCCCTTCTTCTTTTGCCCTTCACCCTTCCCAGTATCAAGGCTTTCTCAAGCGAATCCTCTCTTCTCATTTGATGTCCAAAGTACTTTAGCTTCATCTTTACAATTTGACCTTCTAAGGGGCAGTCAGGGTTAATTTCTTCTAAGATTGACCTATTTGTTTTCCTCGCTGTCCAGGGGACTCTCAAAACTCTCCACCAACACCACATCTCAAAGGCATCTATTCTTCTGCGCTCAGCTTTCTTAATGGTCCAGCTCTCACAACTGTACATTCCCACCGGAAATACCATTGCTTTGACTATATGAATTTCTGTTTGCAATGTGATGTCTCTACTTTTCACTATGTTCCCCAGGTTTCTCATCGCTTGCCTCCCAAGAGCCAGTCACCTTTTTATTTCATGGCTGCAATCACCATCTGCAGTGAGCTTTGATCCTAAGAAAGTAAAATCTGTCACTGCTTCTACTTCTTCCCCATCTATTTTCCAGGGACTGATAGGGCATGTTGCCATGATCTTGGTTTTCTTTATATTGAGTCTCAAGCCAGCTTTGGCACTTTCTTCTTTCAACCTAATAGGAGCTTTTTAAAGTCCTCCTCACTTTCTGCCATTAGGGTAGTATCATCTGCATATCTCAAATTGTTGATGTTTCTCCCAGCAATTTTGATCCCAAATTGTGATTCCTCCATCCCTGCATTGCGCATTATGTGCTCTGTGTATAAGTTGAATAAGCAGGGTGACAAAATGCAGCCTTGTCTTACTCCTTTTCCTATTCCAAACCACGATCTCATTCTGTATTCTGTCGTAACTGTTGCTTCTTGATTCATGTACAGGTTTCTCATGAGGCATATAAGGTGTTCTGGTATTCCCATCTCTTTAATTACTTGCCACATTTTGTTGTGGTCCACACAGTCAAAGGCCTTAGTGTAATCAATGAAACAGAAGTAGACTTGTTTCTGATATTCCTTTGTTTTTTCCATGATCCAACGTATGTTGGCAATGTGGTCTCTAGTCCCCCTGCCTCTTCTGAACCCCGCCTGCACTTCTGGTAATTTTCTCTCCACGTGCTGCTGCAGTGTATCCTGTATTATCTTGAGCATCACCTTGCTAGTGTGTGGGATGAGCGCAATTCAAAAATTTGAACATTCTTTGGCATTACCCTTTTTGAGGATTGGAATGTATACTGATCTTTTCCAATCCTGTGGCCATTGTTGTGTTTTCCAAATCTGCTGGCATATAGAATGCAATAATTTGATTCCATCATCTTTTAGGGCTTTGAAAAGTTCAACTTGGATACCATCATGTCCACTGACTTTGTTGTTTGCAGTGCTTTTTAGGGCCTTTCTGACTTCACTCTCTAGGATGTCTGGCTCAAGTTCAATTTCCTCATCATTGTTATTATCAGGAGTGTTGAGGTCCTTTTTGTAGAGTTCCTCTATGTACTCTTTCCATCTTTTCTTTATCTCTTCTGCATCAGCTATCTCCTTGCTGTCTTTGTCCCTTATCATGGTCATTTTTGCTTTAAACGTTCCCTTGATTTCCCCAATTTTCTTGAAAAGATCTCTAGCCCTGCCTCTTGTATTGTTTTCTTCTATTTCTTGCACTGTTCATTCAGGTAGGTTTCCTTATCTCTCCTTGCTTTTCTTTGAAATTCTGTATTCAAGTGATTGTATTTTTTATATTTATATACTATAATTATACTAAGGAGGTATGTTTTGAGTAGCTACACATCACACAACCATCCTTCTCCCTTACCCTTCTGTGCTCTTTCACAAGTCTTTTAGTCACTCCATTTACCAACACTCAAATCCCTTTAAAGAATATTTACCAAGTTAAAGGCTGCTGAATTGATAAGACATGATAAATGGTTGAATTAGTGCTGTATAGTATTTGTTTTGCACTATCACATCACATCAAGCCAGGAGGAAAAAAAAAACATTTTTTTTTAAATCAAATTATGTATCCCATTAAAATTGCAGTCTTACTAGTGCTAAAAAAAGGCAGGCAAAAGGAATATGGTTCACTCCCATACCACATACCACTCTGTGCATCATAATCATCAATTTCATCTAGATATGCCCAACAAAAGTAATAGAGGACTGATATAGTTGAACACACAAACCAAAGCAAGACAAAATAATGTTAGTGGAAATGCTATCGAAAAGCAAAAGCCATCCTGGCTGCACAATCATGCCAAAAGTCCAGATCAACTTGTAATCCATGCTAACATTATGTAGCTGACAGAATAAACATTGAAAGGAACAGTGATAAACACATCACAAACAGCAGAACAAAATCTCGTCTAGTCACTCCCCAAGTCTATTATGTTGTAGCTTGATCATACTTTTGCGTGTCTTGTCATAATCACGAACAAAATGTTAAATATGATCTTGAAACACACAACTATGATTATAGCTAGCATAGTTTCTGCCACAAAGTGAAATATTTTTTTTATAGTAAGAAATATGTTTGCTTCATGAAGAAAGAGAATATTTTTTCAGCAAGGAAATGTTTGTAGTCATAGACAACCCAAAAACCTTTCTTTAAAAATAGAGTTTAGTATAGCTACAAACAGAGTGGAGTGCAAGTTTCCCTTCTGCACCCCAACCACTCATGTGGCACCTTGAAAAGTAATCTTTCATATGTCTTTCAGCTATGTTATATTAAAATACTGGGCTGCTAGCAAATATAGGGCAAGTCCGTTGGAACCACAACATTAACTTTTCATAAAGAAATGGTTGAATTTGATCTTTCTTCCTCTTCAGTGACTTGTCTATTGACATATTTAATCACTTAATGGTGATAGCAGGAATAGCAGCAGCTGAACTGAGTTTATATTTCACAGTCTCTCCGGGAGCATAAAATGTTTTATCCATGTAACTTTCTAAAAGCATATACACTAATTTGGAGCTAAATTCAACTGAAATCTGTCTACATTCTATATCCACTGAGCAAATTGAGTCTTCATTGTGTTGTTTGAGTTTTTCTCTACTTAGGATTCCCCCCCCCCCTTCCTCATACGCTTATCACAATTTCTACAGTCTATACCAGTGACCAGCTCCCTGAACCACATGATCGGCCCACGACCCAAAAAGTTTGGGCACCCCTGGTCTATACAAATTGTGACAAAGACCAATTGGAGAGATATATCGTTCACCATTTAAGTTGGAGTAGCACAGAGCAACTTTGGCCTTAGCTTGAGAAGGTTGAGTAAGGGAAAGCTTTGCTTATTATTTCACAAAGATGCTTTCTGTGCCAGCATGCTTGTAGAAACAAGGTTTCGAAGAAAAAAAAACTACTTCCACTGCACTCTGGCTCAGAGCTTTCCACTTCTCAGAATCATTTGTTTAGACCACAGCTCCCAAAATTCTCCAGCCAGCATGGCAACTGGCCTTGCAGCTTAAATAATAATGATAATGATGGTGATAATAGAAAAGGTAACTTCTATCAAGCCCTGGGCTGATGCATATTTCTGTGTCTATGGCACTTAAGAGTTCAAGCCTTCCAGCAAGTGCAGAGGAAAAGACAAAAGGGTAGAACTGAGTGGCAAAAAGAGAAGACAAGACAAGAAGTTGCTTGACCATCTTCTGATTCTGTCCACTGTTAACTGTGATCTTGCAATAACTTTTCTACTAGGCCAAGGGGATCTTCATTGGAAAAAAAAAGTCCTCCCTCTGTTAGGGAAATGAAACAGATGGAAGTTGGTATTGTACATAGAAACATATGACAGTCTTCTACTGAATTAGACAACTGTTCCATCCAACTTGGTACTGGCAATACTGAATGGTGAGAGTTTTCCAGTGCTTTCCATGGAATTCTTTCCTGCCTTTACCAGGAACTGAATTTCAATGCATACAAAGCAGTGGTGGGGTCAAAAATTTTACTACCCCACCGTGACATCATCACAGTGTGGGTGGAGCTAACGTCATGATGTCATGATGTGAGCGGGGCCAAAGAATTTTTTAAAAAAATAATAACATAAAATTAAAATAAGCACACACACAAACACCCCTCAACCCACTCACAACACAAACCCGTAAATAAATAAATAAATAAAATAAAAATTACATTAAAATACACCCACCCACCCCAAACACAAATCTGTATTTATGGTACTGTGGTAGTATGTCAATATAGGTAAAGGCATTAAATACACATTAAAATACACACAGACACACCACATCCAAAAGTAAGTCACTTACCCTGGGGAGCAGGCTATAGGGAGCTTCAGGCTAGCAGCTTCTCTTCCTCCTCCCTGCTTGGGAGGACAGCAAGGAGGCTGTGCATACACGCCAAGCACTGTAGGCGTGCATGAACACCAAGTGCTTGGCACGCATGCGCAGTGGGGGAACCAGTGAAAAGGTAAGCCCCGAAGGTGGTCCCCCCCCCCCCAAAAAAAGCTGCTACTGGTTCTCTGGGACACTGAGAAAAGTTACTACTGGTTCTGGCGAACTGGTGAGAACCTGGTACATCCCATCACTGATACAAAGCATATGTTCTACTTCTCAGCAGGGCCATAGCCAGGATTCTAGATGTGGGTGGACGAATATTTTTTCAGGATGGGCAACGAAGTCGTGTATGTGTGTGTGATATATATATATAAGCAACAGGGAGTTTGAAGGTGGGCAAACCATTAACTCAGGGTGGGCAATGCCCACCCTGGCCAGCCTCTGGCTATGGCCCTGCCTCTGAGCTAAAGCCCTATGTGCTTTCTTGTAGCAGATTTCCTTTGCCTCATTTCACATTCATCACACTTCCTCTAAACTATCCGTTGTAATTTTATGAGTATTTTTCCCATTTTAAAACAAAAGTTACACACTATTGTGTTTTCTGAAAGCTGCCTTGGAAGGACACTAACCATAAAGCCATTTTATCAATATTCTAAATAAATGCTATACAGAGCCCTGTCATCTTTTAGGTAAGGCTGAGAAAGATCCAGGGAGTATTGTTTTACATATAAACAGTACTGATCTAGATGGAGCCATGGTCTGGTTTGATATAATGTGTGAGACTCGCTATGTAATTTCCTTTATTCTTGTGAAATGTGCTAATTTGTGAGTTGTGGAAATATTAACTGATACTGAACAAAGAACCAACTGGTGCTACTAATCATCAATTATTTCAGAAATGCATTATGATTTTTCTCTTTCATAACAACTTAGAAGAGGGTACATTCCTAAACTTCTTTAGCCAAAGGAAACTTTATTAATTATTCTTTCATGAATACCAGGAAGATGTATATCACAACAAAATGTATGTGCTCAATTAGATATGCTGCTGCTGCTGCTGCTGCTGCTGCTGCTGCTGCTGCTTCTTCTTCTTCTTCTTCTTCTTCTTCTTCTTCTTCTTCTTCTTCTTCTTCTTCTTCTTCTTCTTCTTCTTCTTCTTCTTCTTCTTCTTCTTCTTCTGTGTTCTAATCAAACCCTGGACTGCCAAAATGAAGCCACCTTCTATGGCTTTGTCATTGGCCAAACATAAGTCCTCATTGGTGCATGTTCCTGGCAGTAATCAGCAGACCAGTAAATGAGCCAGATTCTATATCTCTTCACATTCACTCAGTGCATTATTGTCTGCCAGCAGGCCCCACTTGAGCATGTAGGTCTTACATTTAGGCACTCCAACCCTCAGCTTTGTTAGAGTCCTCCAAGTGACATAGGGGAGGTTGCATTTTTCAGCAATATCCTCCTTTAATGTTGTTCCTTGTCCAGTGAGCTCCTTCCTCTATCTTCTAATTTGTTCTTGCTCTTGTGTACCCTCAATAATGTTTACTCTTTCCATAAAGCTTTTCCTGGATCTGAGCCAGCGGACTTGAGGCTCATGTCCATTCAGAGGATGTCGAGGGTCATTCTCTTACTTAGTTCTTTCAATGTCTATTGCTATTTCTCTCTTTATCTTAAGTGGAACAATACCAACAAGAGGGTATATTTTCTCACTGGTGTAAGTTTGAGGCATCCTGTCACTATATGCATAGTTTCATTAATAGCAATGTCAATTTGTTTTGCATGTGTGGATGTGCTCCATACTTGAGCAGCATACTCTGCTGCACAAGCTAATACTGTATAGAACAAAAGTTGAAAGGGATGGAAATATATGATGGAACTACAATAAATCTGTTGGACCAAGTCAGGGTTGCTGGTTTGTTTGTTCACTTGTTTTTGTTTTTTTATGTGTGTGCAGCTGAAAGTGACAGTTGTGCAGTTGGAGAAATAAAGGAAAAAATAGACAGGTTATGTGGACCTGTTTATTGAAAAATTAAACAACAAGCAATGTCACACAATGCAATTTATATAAAGGGTGGAAAGTACTTGTTCTCCATCTTTTAATCAAATTGACCAGAACATATTAAAACATCTTCCTTTTCATCATCATCAGTACTCAAAGCTATTTATTGCAGTGTAGTAGACAGTAAGCTGGCTGGATAGCTCAGGTTGGGAGTTTGATTCCCAACTTTGCCTACAGGGAGAACAGCCATCCTATGTAGTCATGGTCTAGTTGCACAGTCCCAGGGTACTCCTAGAAGAAGGGAACGGTAAACCACTTCTGTGTATTCTCTACCTAGAAAACCCCAGAAAGGGTCACCATAAATCTGAATTGACAAGATGGCATACAATTATTAACACTAAAGCAACAGCCCACCCTGAACATTTGTCAGATGTGCGGGCAGGATCTGAGAGGGCATTTCTTCAACTGGAAAAGTTGGTTTTATAAAATCTTGCAAAACCTTACGAAGCAAAATCAGAGAAAGCTGTTGTCAAATGTGGCCACTCAGGCAAAAGAGCTTTTCCACCTCAGGAGTCACTAAGTTCAGACACACCAAACAGCTATGAAATCTTAACACTTCCACAATGCTTTTTTTTTTACTGCCGCCGGCCGCAGGATGGCACTCTTTGAATAGGCAGTTTCAGTTGAGAAAAGGCAGGCTGAGAGGGGAAGAATCTAGGGTCTCAAATTCGTGCACTTTTCAAAGGACACATTTATTTTCACATGACAGTAGTTCCCTTCAATTTTGCTGATGTTGCTTATGACAGATGCCTCCAAAACTACTGGGCAGATAATGTTTAATAGGAAATGCCTTTATATTGGTAAATACAGAGCTCCTTCTTTTTTCTAACCCTGTCACATCTAAGCAGAGTAAAAGGGGATGTTTTAGTTCCCCGGGTGGGGTGGGGAGACCCGGTGCATAGTCTGTGTGGAAGAAAGCTCTGCCCTACAGGACAGTGCAGCTTCTCCCTCACAGGGCGCACCAGGCTCAGCCCGCCTCCCCCACCCATGTCTGTAGGTGTGAAGCCAGAGCTTGATCAAAGTCACAATAAGGACTTTTGCCAGTGAGGAACTGAGTCAGTTGCAAGAGCTTTTAAGGAGATTTCTCTGCCATCTCGTGCCCTTCCCAACCCTAAAGTCAACGTGAGGCTACGCTAGTGAGAGGTCAATTCCTCAGGCACCAACCAGAATGCTTCCCCACTTTCTCTTTTCCAGAACATGGGAGGTCTTCCACAAGACATTTGTTTTGTGTTGCTCTTAACAGCCATTTGGATTATTCTCCCACCCACTGCCAAATTTTCTGTCATATTTGCCTGTCTAATCATGGTTACAAGGTGTTTTGTTTTTTTAAAAAAAACTCACTTGAGAAAACAGCCATCCCCCCCCCCTCCAGACCCATCAACCTTCCCCCCTTCGCCTCTGGATGTGAATAGGTTTTCAAGAGTAAACAAAACAAAAAGACAAAAACCAGTTGTGGCATCTTAAAGACTAACTGCTGTATTTTTAATGTTTGGTTTCATGGATTAGATCCACTTTGTCAGTCACTAGGTATTGGGGCTCTCAAAAGAAAGTTAAAGTGCCTTGTTTGTGAGCCACTTAGCAGGAAGAATGCCTGATGGATCAGCACCTATTTTGTAGGATATGTTTTGACTTAAACTTTGTGTATTTCTGCACTTGATATAGCTGTTGATTTTTTCCACCCAGTGAGCATTTCAAAAAAGGGGATAGTAAACCAAACAATAACAACCATGCCGGCAACTAGTTCAAAAGCCAGCCAGTGTCTTATCCCCATCTGGAAGTAATATACTGGGTGCAGAGGGGTGGGCAGGGGCAGCACCAGGTCAGTTCAGTGTGTGAAAGAAAAAAAGGGAACCCAGCAATCGATACTGTTCTCAGACCTTTTGCAAATAGATCTTATTCTAAACCAGGGATGGGTGAGATTTCAAAAAATGTACAAAAATTAAGAGGTTATCCACAGATTCCCTTTGTAAAAGGGTGAACTCTAACCAGAGAGTTAGCACAGTTTTGTGGATGGAGTGTCAGACTGGGACTTAGAGAAGACCTGGATTCAAACCCCCAGCTTGGCTATGGAATGTTACTGGTGCTGTTCTTGTTGTCAAGTGCCATCAAGTTGCCTTCAGCTTAAAGTGACCCTATAGATGAGCAACCTCCAAAATGTCTTCTAAACAGCTTAACTCACCTCCTGGAAATTCAGAGCTGTGGTTTTCTTTGTGTAGTCAATTCATCTCATATTTGGTCTTCTTCTTTTCCTGCTGCCTTCAATTTTTGTTGAAACACTCTAGGGAGTGGCAATGAAAGAATCACTCCTTAAATATTTTACATATCTTGGAAACCCTACTAGCCTTCCCATAAATTGGAATCAGCTTGATTCAAACACTAATACAACAAATTGAATACTTGAATGTGAGATGTTTGTGCATTACAGAGACTCACTTTATTCTCAAGAACACAAGAGGGACTTGAGATGTCTACCCTCAGAGATCAATGGGAGCTTCTTGAGCTCCCAAGGCTAAGTTAGTGGATCTGAGACCCTCCAAAAGATTGGGCAAAATGAAATCAAGAATCATAAAATTGACCCCCTTATGAAGTATAAATCAGAAATATCAGCAGAGTGAAAGAAGTTTCACAACTTTTGCATTTTATAGTATGCTTGATGGAAAGAGAGGTGTAGTTTGGAGACCTTATAAATTTGAGTTCATTTGGCTGATTGAATGTTCTTTTTTATTTGAAAGATAATTTATAAATTCAGAGAAATTTTCTTGGTTCTTCAACTTTACTCATTTCAGAACAGCAATATTGGATGAGAACAAATGCCTATCTATTCCAAAATTTTGTTCACAAAATTGCCAGGAGGCTCTAAGAAGCTCACTGACTTCTGTATATACACACCTTGCCTTTCCTAGCAAATGAGATAAGTTGTCATTAATTGATCTAATCCTCTTATTAAGCTTTATTAATTGGCAGTCATTACTGCAACTGTGGTCGTGAATGCCACCATTTAACTATGCACTATTTCCACACTATGCATCATTTTAGACACCTCTATCAAGGCCCTTGCTTGTCTTTTCTCTAACAGAACAGCCTCAAACATTGTAACCTTTCATCACAGGTGAGCGGTTCCAATCCCATGCTCTGTTCTATGGGATATCTAGTTTCTACAGTACAGTACTTCTTTTTAGTGATGCAACGACCAGTGTTCCACATGGACACTACTGATTTTAATAATGGCATCATATAATATTGGCAGTTTTAAAAAAGATCATTTTCTAATTATGCCACAATACTTTTTGCTTATAGAAGTCACACATACTGGATGAATTGGCACATTCATCAAACTTTCTATAACAAGCCTATTATTTAGTTCTTAAATCTCCCAAAGTACAGTGAGCAAACATGACTGCCTCATTGCCCACTTCTCATTCAAGTCAAGAGGTTCTTCACTCATTGGCTTGGCAAAATATCTGTTATGCACTTTCTTTTCATGATATCTGGTCTGAATTCCTTATGTGTTAACATATTGTACCTCCATAGCTTTTTGCAATTGAAGCAGCATGCTGGGTGGTGGTGGTGGGCATGTTATAGGAGATTTTAAGGCAAAGATGGGCAACATGTGGCCCTCCAAATCTTGCTGGACCACAGTTTGCAGTTTGTAGCATTCATTATTATTACCTAATGAGTGCATGTCTCTGTCCCAGCTCCTGGCAACCTAGCAGTTTGAAAGCAAGAAATTGCAAGTACAGTAGATAAATAGGAACCACTTTGTGGGAAAAGATATTGGGGACATGAAAGGAGCCTCATTTGGGCACCCCCTGAGCGGGGTTCCTCCAGCAAAAATCCTTTCAACCCAGAAAGTGCTTCTGACACAATTTTTAAAAATCTATGTTGGACAAGGGTGATAGGAATTGTAGCCAAACTATTTTGGATGCTGCACTTCACCTATCTTAGCTTTACAGCCATCTGTGTACTCACTGAATAGGGTGTTATATGGTCCTCACTTTGCTTGCTCCATTAATGTTGCATTTTAAACAGTTATATTCAGCTGTATTATAATAATAATTTTAACAGTATCAAATAGAATATGAATTTTTTGGAATAGTAGCCGTGTTAGTCTGTGGTTCAGGCATCTCAGAAAACAAAACAAAATAAATAAAATAAAATAAAATAAAAAACACAGTAGCACTTTAAAGACTAACTGCTATATTTTTATTGTTAGCTTTTGTGGATCAAGTCCAGTTCATCAGACAAAGAATGAAACTTACAGGCATGTTCTTTATATACCAAATTGAGATATTTATTACTTACTTGGTCCATTTAATAAGCACATGTAAAAATGCAACTGTTGGTAGATAAAATTCTTATTGATCTCCCTGATAGTTTTGAGCCCCACACCATAAAAATGGCTCTGAGCCCCATGTAAGCCTAGCCCATGGGTTTTCAGTTGTTGTAACTCCATATTTTGTGCAGTTGATCTTCCAAAATCTTTCTCCATTAGCTATATTGGCTGAGACTTCTGGAAATTGAATTCTAAAATGTCTGACAGGACAAAAAGTGTTAGTGTTCTGCTGTGCAGTGCCTCTACCACTGAACGAATCTCCCTAGTTCAGTGGGAACTTTGCTATGCACATTAATGCGTGTCAAATTCCTTTTCATGCATGTTAGTGTGTTTTGGGAGAGGGATGTGGCTGTTAGATATACAGTAAAACCTCACATAAAGAGCACCTCACTTAGAGAGTAACTCGCTTAAAGAGCAGAATTTTCTCTGAATGGTCGCCTCACTTAACAAATAAAACCAACCAAAAACTCGCTTAACAACTAAATCGGGGTCGTAATTCCCCCAACCAGAAGTCACAATGGGTCAGTTAAAATAGTGTTTCACTTAAAGAACAAACTCACTTAAAGAGCAATCTCGTGGAACACATTATGCTCTTTAAGCGAGGTACCACTGTATTAGATATGTTGTTAGCTGGCAAAGCTAGTTTATATGACCTCTACAAAAATTAACTGAATGTGTGAGAGGGGTTTGCTTACACTCTCTTTATGAGAAACTGATCATTATATCTGCTGGATTGGATTCAAGCCCATGGCACAATACATTATTAGTCTTTAAGGCAATGCCATTGGATTGTGACTTCCATTGGCCCTAGCTTGACACTGCTGGTGATGCATGTTGTCGTCCATCAACATTTGGAGGAGATGGAGTACATTTTATACATTCCTTCTTTAACATGCTACACACTGTTGGCTTCACTGTATATACAACAACACAGTTAGGCAGGGTCACTACTCAGCCTCTTCTTTTCTATAACAGAAGAGATGCACCGTAGGATCAAGTAAGTGGCTTACCCAGTTCAACTTCATATTTCACACAGTGGCTGACTAAACAGATGTCTGTGTGAAGCTCACAAAGAAGAAATGAGAGCAATTCTCCTGCTCTCGCTCCTGAACTACCTGTACTAGTATTCTGAAACAGTCTTTTAATTTTAGAGTTAGTATATAGGACCATCATTTATTTGTCATGTCAGCTAGCCAAGTATACAGTCAACAAATCAAATGTATAAGCCACCCACAGAGCCAGAATCATATGCAGCTCCTTGGATAGGGTGCAGCGGGTGGCTAAGGGGAATTTGTAGGTGTAGAACAGTGGTGGCAAACCTATGCCAGGGTGCCAGAGGTGGCACTCAGAGCCCTCTCTGTGGGCATCCATGCAGTCACCCCAGCACAGAGTTTGCCTTGCCCCTCTGCCCAGCAGCCTAATGGGAGCGTTTTCTCCCTCCCTCCAGCACAGAGTTTACCCTCCCCCTCTGCCCAGCAGCTCAATGGGAACATTTCCTTCCTCCCCTGTTGCTGTGTTGGCACTTTGAGATAAATAAGTGGGTTTTGGGTTGCAGTTTGGGCACTCGGTCTCTAAAAGGTTCGCCATCAGTGGTGTAGAATGACTCTGACACTACCTTGCTGTTTACAGAGTCATTATTGTGTAATCTTTTTCACACTGCAACTAAGCTTGCTACAATATTGCACTGAAACGGAATCTGTACCAACCACAAAGCAAAGCTAGTTACATTGTCTTTTCTTTCAATTTCTTGCACTCCCTTTCCTACCTTAATTGGACTAGAGGTAATAGCCAAACCCATGAAAGGAAAAAATGGCTCTTCATGATTTAATGTACTGTATTTCCCCCCCATAGAATCTTCCCTAAACCACCATCAAATCCCAAATCCCATGTGTGCCTAAAGAGTAAACTATAACAATCTTGTTTTTTTGCAGTAGTGCAAATACATGGATCCAATGTGTGGATTCCCATTATTTCACATGAATTTAAGTGGGATCTTCCCCCAAACCACCATTAGATTACATATCCCATTTGTGCCCACAAACTGAAACATAAAAATCACAGATCCTTCACTGCATGGCTTTGCAACCGGACAAAAACATGGATTCAAGGTGCAGATCCTCATGGATCCACATGATTGTTACCTGGGATCTTCTTCAAACCACTGTCAAATCAGGTCCCACCTGTGTCAACAGACCAAACCATGGAAATCACTGGTCCTTCACTGCATGGCTTTAGGTAAAGGTCAAAAGTCAGTCTGACTCTAGGCTGTGGTGCTCATCTTCATTCACAACTAAAGAGCCAGTACTGTCTGCGTCTGAAGACGCATGGTCATGTGGCAGGCATGACTAGATCAGAAGCGTAGCGTGCCTTGGCGGAGCCCCGTATAAAAATTTGTTTGGGGGCCTTTAGGAAGGGTAAAGATTTCTCACAAAAGAAAAAAATGTATAAAATTAAAAGAAATATTTATTCATCATAATTATCTATCAATAAACACTGCTCTCTGTCCGTGGTTTATCATCGTATCGTATGTACATCGATTATTGTGGGATTCCCCCGTTGAAGTAAATGACTTAAACGGGGAAATCCCGCAGCCCGCGATAACTGATGTAGGGTGTTGCCAACTTTTGAACGCACGCTTTACGCAGGAAAAAAGAAATTGCTTTTTTTTTGACTTTTGTCATTTGTGAAATAAAATTTTTTTGGGAAGTTTTTATTAATTTTTGCTTACGCACGTTGGGGCCCCCCATAGCCCGGCCCCCCCGTATAATTGATACGGCAGATACGGTGGTAGCTACGCCCCTGGACTAGATGCTGGAGTGCATGGAACATTGTTATCTTTCCCATTTGCAGTTTCTTGCTTTCAAACTGCTACCTTGGTAGCAGCTAGGACAGAGATGATACTGTAACTCCTTCAAGTTCAGTGTCTTAACCACTATAAGCAATCAAAAACATGCATCCAAGGCATACATCCTCATGGATCCATATGGTTTTCACATAGGATCTTCCCCAATATATAGATCCTTTTTGTGCCCATAGACACTAATCTATAAGAGTTAGACTCTTGGGTGCATGACTTTGCACTGGCACACACACACAAACGTATGCACGTGTTTGTGCCATTGCAGTGCCAAAGGAACCATGGTTGTCTGTGGGTATAGATGGGATCTATATACAGTCAAACCTTGCATAAAGAGTGTCTCACTTAAAGAGTAACTTGCTTAAAGAGCAGAATTTTCTCTGAATGTTTCCTTCGCTTAACAAATAAAACCAACCAAAAACTCGCTTAACAAATAAATCAGCGTTCGCAATCCCCCCCACAATTGGCCATTTCCAATGGTGTTTTGCTTAAAGAGCAAACTCGCTTAAAGAACCATCCTGTGGACCGCATTATGCTCTTTAAGTGAGGTATAACTGTATTTAACAGCGAATTGGGAAGGATTGCATCTGAAGCATCCTAGGAAATCATGGGAGTCCATGGGGCTGCGGTGGCTCAGTGGTTAAGAAGTTCGCCTTGTTATCTGGAAGGTCAGCAAGCCAGCAGTTCCAGACCCGGGTACTGAATGACGGTTTGAGCGCCTGTCTGGGTCCCAACTCCTGCCAACCGAGCTGTTCGAAAGCAAGAAACTGCAAGGTGGGAAAAGATCTTGGGGACTAGAAAGGAGCCTCATTCGGGCGTCCCCTGAGCGGAGTTTCTCCAGCAAAAATCTTTTCAACTCAGAATAATTTCTGACACGAAATTCTTATTCTTAGCATCCGTTCTGGATTTCGCCGCTTCCACTGCCTTCCTTCAGGCGCGTCAAGGCGCAGTCGTAGAGGATCCGCTGCCTCTCCAGTGGTTCCCTGGGAGCAGCATTGTTTTCCAGGAGACTCATCCGAAGCAAAGTCTCTTTTCTTCCAAGGAGCACATCAGATTCGAACTTGGGGGGGGGGGGAGAGATGAGAATAAAGATGCGAGAGGTTTCTCTCTTTCATGATTTCCCCCCCAACCAACCACCCCAAGAAAGGGGTGGGGGCAGGCGAGGAGGTGTTTGCCCCCTCTCCAACCCCTAGCCGCGGGGGTTTCCTTTTGCCCCCTCGACGGTTCCCCTGACTGTACCTCCTCCTCCTCGCCTCCCCCTCCCTGCGATGGGCCGGACATGCGCACAGCGCCAAGGGTGACGTCAGTGTGCTCAACCTCCCCCGGCCAAAATAGTCCGCTCCTCCTGCAGCTCCAAAATTGGCTGAAGGCCGGTAGCGAGCAGAGACCTCGAGCTACTTCAACCAAACTTTCTCTCCAGTCTTTCCCTGCTTCCTCGCCGCCCTTCCTCTCGCTCTTGCCGTCTAATGGTATTGACATCATAATTCTCCATTGAAAGGGGTGGTGGTGGTGGTAGCCAAGAGGACCCCACCATCCAAATTAGGTTTCCCCCCCTTCTCTCCCCAACTTCCTTTCTACCCCTTTCCCTTCTCTTTCTTCTCTCCCCCCCCTTTTTTTTTTGGGATTGTAAAGGGCAAAAATAGACCGGGTGCTCCTAGATAGACGGGATGAATGGAGGGCAACTCCATAATCCATCCGCTTTCACAGCTTCCCCCCTTTAAAAAAAAGCCTAGAGGATTTTATTCTGCTCTAGAATAGAACTGTGGCGTGGGGAAATCAGGGAAAGGGATACGGTGACCCTCCAGTGCAGTTCCTATTGTTTGAAACAACTCACTTTTATAGCAAAGAAATTGAAGATGAAAACGGTAAGGAAAGACTTCACAGACTCTTTGGCTGATGATTTTTTTTTGCTTCGTTCAGATGTGGAGTGGGGATGGTTTTTAATGCCCTGGGGCGGTGGGGGGAAGAAGCGGATTTTAATGATTTCACAGAAAAACCTTTTGAGTTTGGGGGATCATGGGGGGTGGGTGGGTGGATGGGTCAATGGGTCTGCAAGGTTTTTGGTGTGGAAAAGTCAGACGACCTAGTAATTATTCTATTTTTAGAAGTGCTGTACAGTGAAGCCAAGCCATTGGCAAAATAATGCAGGTTTGGGGGGTGTTTTGTTTATTCCTTTACATTCATCGACTTTGCTTCTAACATAAGCCTCTCTAAACAGGGAGACAAGTGCAGATTTTCGGGTCTGGGATCCAAGGGGTCCTGTTGATTTGTTAACCAGATCCCGGATGCTTGACTAAAGGAGAGAGAGAGAGAGGCGAAGCCTGTAAGAGGCTCACTGGGAGAGATGGAAGAGCGTAGCTGTGAGTTATTGGTAGACGCGGCGAGCTTTGCTAGACTCCTGACCCTTGAATCCATGTGTGGCTTGTTCAAACGGATTTGGGGGGAAAGGAGGGGAGGGCTAAAGGTATATGGCTGGGGGGGGGGGGAAACAGCTGGAATCGTCCCCCCCCCTGCTGATGTGTGTCCAGTCTCTTGTCTTTGCTAATTCCTTTCATTGTTGTACAAGAGGGGAGAAAGAGAGTCCGTCTCAGACGCCTGTTTTTATTTGGACTGCCTTTGCAACGCATTTGGGCCCCGTGCCAAGTGTCTGGGTCACACGCGTTTTATCCAAATAGATTTAGCGCTGCTGTCTGGAAATGGGCTGCTGGATGTTAACTTTAGGATCAGCTCCACCAGAACAGCCGAGGCAGTTCCCTCTGGTCGGGAAGGGGAGGGAGGAGGAGGAGGGGGGGAAGGAGGGCTTTTGTTCTTTACAGTTTCCCCTCTAAGGGGAAAGAGGTAAAATTATTTTAGCACTCAGAGGGAGGGTATATGTCTCTCTCTCTCTCTCTGTGTAGACAGAGGGATCGGGTTTAATAGCTTTTTTTTTAAGTAGTCTGGACTTTCGGCAGTAAAAAATGACAGCTTGGAAAGTTAAAAGGGGAGGAGAAAGGCGGTGCAAAGCTTTACAGATAGATTCAGTTTTGCCCTTTTCCCCACCCCCAATCCTTTCACCACCCAGGTGGCAGCTGATCTGGTGAGTTGCATGTTGAGAGAGAGGAGAACCAGGACCGGGAAAGCACTGCGGCAATCCTTTTATTCGCGTTGTGTTGCTTAATAAGGCTACAATCCAAGCCCTACTTACTAAGGAGTAATTCCACTGGTCTCTGCGGAGCTTGTTCCCTAATAACTAAGCATCGCGTTGCACAATCTTCCCCATCCACATTTTGGGTTACTTCTGTTATAGGGTTAGGGGCATTTCCCATTGCTTTGGTTCCCATTGCTTTGGTTTTTCTTTTTTTTTAATGAATCTAATGCTCCCTTTAAACGAAGGTGGTGATATATTGGAGAAGCACACCCAAGGGAGCCCTTCCACAGACAGACAGAGAGAAGAAAACAACCTGTCTGGGTATCAGAGAGTAAACAAAACAAAAAGACAAGTTGTGGCACTTTAAAAGACTAACGCTTGTGTTTTAATGTTAGTTTTTGTGGAGCAAGTCCACTTGTCAGATGTAAGAGTGAGACTTCATGGTATCAATTTATACATATCAGGTACAGAGATACCCAATGGTTGGTTGGCACAGCAGATAAGTTTGCAAATCAGTGTGCTATTTACAACCAGTAATAACAGAAGATCAGTGTGGTTATTTACGACAGTAATAACAGAAGGTCCCTGATTGGGGTTAGATAGATTACCACTTAATGGATGCAAAATAAACATTCTGGCTTTGCACATCTGCTAATGAGTTAATTGAGGAAGGAGTATGTGAGATCCAGCAAGAGGTCCATCACCCACCCTGCTCTGTCTACTGTCTTGAGAACCCTCCTCTCCCACTTTTTTTTGGAAGTCTGCCCTGTAAGGTAAATTACAACCTCTTAGTTGTGGAATTTTAAATTTGATAATGTCCCAGAAACCCTTGACTGATGTTCAAACCTTTGAGATGGGTGTCCAGCATATGTATATATTTTCTCTCCGCTGTCTCTCCCTGGATCCTACCTGTTATAGATTTGCGCTGGTATGTATGGCCTAGTCCAGATCCGGCCCCCAATGCCAATTCATCCGAGCCGTGCTGCCCTTGCCACTCCTGGAAGTGGAAATAAAATGCTCCAATACAGGTGCATTTTACTTCTGCTTCCAGGAGCTGCAAGGGCAGCGTGGGTCAGATGAATTGGCACTGGGGGCTGGATCCCGCCCACAGGCCGTAGTTTGGGCACCCCTGGTTTACGCAGAGAAAACGGCAGCCTAAAAAATCTATCTCAACCTGTCCTACTTCTGCTTCTGGTGGGAGGAACCATGTGACCGGCCCACAGCCCAAAAAGTTTGTGCACCCCTGGCCTAGTCTTAAGAGGGCGCAGGGGCCACTCTCCCCCCTCCCTAGTGGCCACTTGGCAGGCTGGCGGCTGCCTAGGGCCCAGCTCCGGATTCGCCTGCGCACAGCTTGGAGCCCAGCAGGCGGAGGGGTGGTGGTGGGATGGGCTGGACTGGCTTCATCCCGGCGCTCTCTGTCAATAGTGAACCAGGAGCGCCCGCCAAAGAATATATTTGCCTCTTACCCGGAGGCGTAGCTGCCAAGGCGCTCGTGTGTATGTGTGTGTGTGCCTTTTAACCCGCGTTGCAGACGTGTTAAGACCCGGGAAAAGGAGGACGCCCGCCGGCTGCTCTGGATCTCGTTTGGGGCTTGGGTGGGAGGCACCGCGAGCGGATCCTCTTCCAGGAGTTTGCCGGGGCTTAATGCCAGGCCATTAGCGAGCCACAGGTGCTACTTGAGAGGAGAGTAAGATCGGAGCAGACGCTGCACGCCCCGGGAGGTGGACGAGGAGGCTGGAGAATGAGGCTCATTAAGGAAAGGGAGGGGGGGAGAGAGAAGCCGCTCCAGCCGCCTCCGGCAGCGGAAAGCCGATCGGTTCAGTTTCTGGCCTCCCGCTGCCTTTGGCCCGAGTCCCAGGGCCGGCGGCAGGGACTGAGCTGCGGGCACTGTGTAGCCTTGCCAGGGAAAAGGAGGGAGCGAGGCAGGAGGCCGGAGGAAACACTTGGGCGGCAGCAGTAGTGGCTCCCACGCTTGCGCGGGGAAAGTTGGCCAGTCGATTGCCCAGCGTCGATATTCGGGCCAGGGTTCCCCTGACTGAAGAAGAGGTTAGAGCAGGGATCTGCAAACTTGGCTCTCCAGGTGTTCTTGGACTTCAATTACCAGAAGCCCAAGTCAGTATGCCTGCTGATCAGGACTTCTGGGAATTGAAGTCCAAGAACATCTGGAGAGCCAAGTTTGCAGATCCCGGGGTTAGAGGAACGGTCACCGAGGATCAAGAAGAAGAGTCCTGCCCATAGGCAGAATGTGTTTTCCTGCTCATTAAGCACGTGGTTCCCCACTCAGCTCAATGACGATTTAAGCCAGGGGTGACTAAACTATGGCCCCGGGGCCAGATCTGGCCTCTGATGCCAATTCATCTGGCCCATGCCACCCTCATCACTCCCAGAAGCACAAGTAAAACTCGCCTGCACTCTGCTTCTGGGAGTGACAAGTGTGGCATGGGCCGAATGAATTGGTGTTTGGGCCCTGATTTGGACCCCGGGCCATAGTTTGGGCACCCCTGAACCATGTGACTGGCTCTGCAGCCCCCCAAAAATTGGGCACCCCTGATTTAAGGATTTTAGGTTTAAGGAGATAGAGATCCAAAGGCAGTGCCAACTGCAGTATGGCAAGGTCACAAGTACTGTATGTCTTCCAGGTCTCCAGAGGAAGCAAGATACTGAACAAAGGTAGAAAAACAAATTAAGGAATTACCTTTTGCACCCTTAAGTGGCAAGTCTTAAGTATAGGACTTTCATATACACTGTAATTCACTCAATTTCTGTGGTTGCTGAATGCATCAAGAGATGATGGTGTGGTGGTGGTGGTGGTGAGGGTGAGGACTATTCATCCATTGCTGAGAATGTGAAGTTACTTAGATGTTTCTCCCACCATTTCCAGTCCAGATGGTGTGGCACATTGGCTGGTTGGGCTCTGGCATCAGTCTGTTCAGAAATCCAATAAGCCAAGGGTTGCCAGCCAGTCCAAGCTTTGTGCGCTGGAAGAAATGAGAAGCATTTTCTGCATGGACTGTGCCATTGCAAAATTTCTAAAATAGTTATCCTCCACAGAAGGAAACTGTCAATGTAACTATATAATCTCCCTGCCACTGCTAATATATTTATAGCATTTTAATTGTAGCATATTGAAGGCAGATTTGTACTAGTCAGGAAAAATGCTGCTAAACCAATCACCTGTAAACCCTGCCTAATTCCCCTGTGCACTCTTTATTGCCTGTTTTCTTCACCTCAACTTTACTATTCCAGAGTGACCTTTCCCATTAGTCACATAACAATTTGGTTTACATATGTGTTAAAAATTAATCCAGGTGATCATGTTTCCTCCACACAGTTTTATTTTTCTAAGTACTGTACTGTAAAATGAAATTTTATTGAAATCTAGAAACAACATAATGTGACAGTTAAGACATAATAATTTAATGTTTCATTTGCTATTATATCCCATCACTGAAATCCAGGAACATACATAGCGCGACATTTAACAATCCATTTGGTGGTACATTATTTGAAGAGTGCAAGACAGGGGTGCCCAAACTTTTTGGGCCATGGGCCGGTCATGTGGTTCACCGAGCCGGTTACATGGTTCCTCCCACCAGAAGTGGAAGTAAAACGTGCCTTGCAGTTTGTTTTGCAACAGGATGAGATAGATTTTTAGGCTGCCATTTTCTCTGCTTAAACCAGGGATGCCCAAACTATGGCCTGGGGGGTGGATTTGGTCCCCGACACCAATTCATCTGGCCCACGCCACCCTTGCCGCTCCTGGAAGTGGAAGTAAAATGCACTCATACAGGCACATTTTACTTTCGCTTCCAGGAGTGACGAGGGCAGCATGGGCCACATGAATTGGTGTCAGGGACCAAAAGCACCACTGTCTCCTCAACATTTCCTCTCTGACTACTCTTTAAAAAAAAAAAAAAAAGCTCTTTTAGTGTTTTTGTGGTATACCATATGCCTGTTGTGCTCTGCCCTGAGTCGCTTGTTGCGAGTAGGGAGGAATATAAATTTGATAAATAAATAAATAAATGTCACTTCCAGATATCTGTGGGGCACTTTAATCTGCTCTCTCAGGTATCTAAAGTGAAAGAGGACACTCTGTCATTCTGTGGCACCCATAGAGCAATATCATGACACTGTGATTACTTGCATACTATCACCAAATGGAAGTGTGATGACTTAGAGTTGATTCTGCCTGAAACAATCACTGTCTTCAGCATGGGGTGTCAGAAGGACTCTTGTTTTTTAGATCCTGGAGCATCTTTCCATAGTAGTTGGTGTCTGTTGTAGTTGGGGAAGCAGAAGGTGGAAAAGTCATTGGTGGTGGAAGCAAAGTTGACATACAGGGCCAGGACAGTACTGAGTATGTAGATCAGGGGTTCTCAACGTTTTCCAGCTCTGGGCCACACCACGTCCCCCCAGATAGCTGAGTGGGCCGTACTGGTGCTGTAAAAGGTGTCTGCAGCTGTTTACGGTGGTGGGGGTGGCTGGAGTGAGGTTAGGGGCCAGATTATTTGGTGCCAGTTCTGGCCCATGGGCCATAGGTTATGAACCCCTGATGTAGATGTTCATGTGTGTGTATGCACACACATACACACACGCATGCCCAGACAGAAAGTGAGAGAGTGTTAAGCAATCATTGACACATATGCAGATACAGAGGCAACCAGGCATGTACACATTCACTGAGACATGTTTCATTCCATAACTGAATCTCATGCAGCTCAGTTACTTTGCAGAAAAATGTACCTTGTGGTTCTGAGCACTACAGGACTATAGCCCTTAAGTGCCTAACCTGTGCTTTCTGGGAACTATAAGAGGATTTTTCTTCCTTCTTAGGGACAAGTGGGCTGAGCTGTCCAATCCTGCTCTGCTTACTCTGTGCAGAATGCCACGGAAGCTGCTATAGTTTCTGTTTTTGCCACAGCAGCTACCAGAGGTTGTGTTTGCTTGTAAATCTTGTGGATGTATCTTCAGAATGCCAAATGGGACATGCTTTGTACTGTGTTATTTGTATGCATGTGAGTAGTTTCAGTTGCTTTTGGGCTTATTTCACGATCCAGTTATTCTTGTACAGATCTATATATTTGAATATGAATACTTAGGAAGAAATGGGTTGTGAATGGCATTTTTATTTAGTCTAGGAATAGTTGAGAAAATAACTGTTGAAATGTTGCAAAGCTTTAAATGGTTTAATTTATTAAGTTATTCAAATAAAGGAGAGGATGTAGAGCAGAGAGCCAAGTATGTAAGCTGACGGTGCATACAGTCAACCAATAATAAAAACAGATTCATCTAAGAACAAAATTCACTAACTACTGACTATGTCACAGCTTTTGCTAGTGAATATATATTTTATACTCACATGGGTATGCACATAGAAACCTAAAGCAAGTCAGAAATCCATATTTAATAAAAGCTGAATTAGGTCTCCTGATGTAGGTTTGCTGATAGAAAAATTATTCAGTACAGTTCTGTGGCTCCTATACAGAAAGCCAGAATGCGTAGTAATGCAATATTCCCTTCTGGTATTGAAATATGTGAATGAAAACACTGATAAAGGAACTAAATCCAACACCTGAAAATATAACCAAAATTACGCCACCTGGGTGCAAAATAATATCCTTTGGGCTCACCACAGTGTCTGTGCCTTACAGGTGAACTGTTATGATTTTATATAGAATAAGAACATGTGTAAGGCACCGTATATGGCAAAGACTTAGTGTATTATATGAAGTCATTTGAGATTGTATTTACTATATATTGTGAGTCTAGAAAATATTAGTCTCCACTTCAGACCACTGTTGAGGTCACTAGAGATCTCTTGTCTTATTCTTCTGAAGAGTACCAGGATGAAATTAATATTGAACAAAGGCTAAAGCCTACTGAAGATTCATTTACTTCACGCTTGGAATCTTTTGGCAAAGCGAGCTTTTACAGTAACTTTTTAGTTAGAAAATAGTGCAAGAGTTCTTCTCTGAGTGGGAACAAGTGTTGCACGAATAAATGGTTTGGTTTGTAAAAGTGGCAGTAATAAACTGTACTGTGGTTATTGAATCAATATCTCATGTGTAATTGCCATCTTGATCCAAAAGCTAGTTCATGAAGTTGATTTTTTGCTAAGCATAACCTCAATTGACACCAGCCTAAATTCGTGCAGTTCAATTGGGTTATGAACTGGCTGCCTGCTAACTTAGTGCAAAACAATAATAATTACCTATAGTTATACTAACTGTCTGAGAAGAATATTCCACAGGTCTTTGGATCTTCTATAGTCTGAGATTTATCATACAGTACTATTATTTCCCTGGAGGAGAAAACCTATAATGGCAGCATTCCCTAAAAGAAACCTTGTTTGGGAATATTACCATATCGGTAAGGCATGCATGCATGCAAATTGTAAACATTACAACAAAGAAATGCAAAGCCTGATGGCCTGAAAGAAGCAACATCATGAAAAGTGCAGTGATGATGATGACAAAAGGAACATGTTTGAACAGGTGAAAATATGCTGATAAATGAACTGATTAAAAACAAACATTCTTGAGGGTATCCAAGAGCAAAACAAACTAGAAGATGGAGGAAAGAGTTCACTGGACAAGAAATAATATTAAAGGAGGACATGGCTGAGAAGTTCAACCTCCCCTGCATTACTTGGATGACCCTGAATAGGCTGAGGGCCGGAGTCTCTAAATGCAAGACGAACATGCTCAAATGGGGGCTGCTGGCAGACAACAACACGTGCTGTGAATGTGGAGAGATACAGGATCCTGCTCATTTACTGGTCTGCCGATTACTGCCAGAAACGTGCAACAATGAGGACTTAAGTCTGGCCAATGACAAAGCCAAGAAAGTGGCTTCATTTTAGCAGTCCAGGGTTTGATCCAGACACAAAAGAAAAAAAATCCATCATCATCATAAATAATTCTGGAAACTATCTATCTTTGCAATCATCATCTTTTTGTTCTACAGTTTCAGAGTTATTTGTCTAGGAGAGTGTTTCAGTCATATCATGTACATCACATACCCACCGTATATCACCCAAAAGAAAGAAAGAAAAACTAACCACCCACAAAACATTACAGATATATTTATGATAACAAACAGGAGATTAGAAAAAGTTAGTTGATGAAAAATTGTGCAGTTTTCTTGCCTGAAGAAAACTTTTCATCTAATTGAAAAAAGCCACAATTAATAGACTTCTTAACTGTTAGAGCAGTGTGACAATGGAACCAATTAATGTGGGAGGTGGTGAAACCTCCAATGCTGGAGGCATTCAAGAGGAAATTGGACAACCATCTTATCAGATCTGCTTTGATTTGGATTCCTGCATTGAGCAGGAGGTAGAACCCCTTCCAACCCAGTTATTCTATGATTTTGTGTTTCAGTCCCTGAGGCCAGGATACAGTCCCTCCAGCTGAGCAGATGTTGCAGGGAAACTTCTAGATAAAGTGTATAATAGAGAAATGGAGCAAAGTAAAGGCGCTTTAGATCAGTGGTTCCTAACATGGGCGCCATGCCCCACAGGGGGACTTCAATTCCCTGAAGCCTAAATCAGTACATTGGCTGATAAGTGCTTTAGGGAACTGACTTTGGCTTCTGGGAATTGAAGTCCAAAAACCAAAGGTTGGGAAACACTGCTCTAGAGGGTAAAATTGTTAATCTAAATATTGATGAATGGAATAAAGCATATGATCTTGTCATATGTGCTTGTATAACAACAGAAGAAGGCAATGTCTTCCTTGCAGAAACAATGTACAGTAAAACTTTGCATAAAGAACGCCTCACTTAGAGACTAACTCACTTAAAGAGCAGAATTTTCTCTGAATCGTTGCCTCTCTTAATAACTTAAACCAACCAAAAACTTTCTTAACAACTAAATTGGGGTTTGCAATCCCCCACACCAGAAGTCACAATTGGTCACCTACAGTGGTGTTTTGCTTAAAGAACAAACTCGCTTAAAGAGCAATCCTGTGGAACACATTATGCTCTTTAAGCGAGGTACCACTGTATATGTTAGGAAATGCACACACAGCAGAATACTTGTATAAAGTGGCAGCTAAAGGTATAATAACATGATCAGAAATTCAAACATCTAGTATGTAGTTTGATCACAGACAATGCTGCAAGTGCATCCAAGATGAGAAGAAATTTGGAAGAGCAAGAAGGAAATGGTTGCAGTACATATTTGCTTCACTTTCTAGCAAAAGACTTTAGTGTCTCCACCCTAAGGGAATCCCTACCTAAAATGGCTTGTGCATGTCAACAAGCATGTTCACAAGTCAGCAGTGGGCATAAATCATGTTACCAGCGACATCTTACTCACACCAAATAAACAGAACTCAGTACACACAAAGTGGTGTGTTTTTGGCCTACAGCTCCCTAGGATGATGGAAATTGTTGTCTGAAAGTATCTGTAAGGCCACAGTTACTCTCTTCTGGGTTAAGGGCAAGGTAGAAAATAATCCTTTCCTTTGCCTGCAGGATCCAGAAACTTAAAACTTCTCATATGTGTAGTATCATTGGAAATGCCAGACTTAAAAGTACGTATGTATATAAAAAACGAGTGAGTCAATTATCTTGAGTGCATGCATTATGTAATAGTCATAATTCCTATTTTGCCAAAAGTATACATTATGTCTACAATTATCGCACATAGATGCAGTTTGTCACTGCTTCTGCCACATAGTTCCTGTGTTGAAAGAAGGCATTTCTGAACCCCTTTTAGCTCTTTGTTCTTCATCTGTTTTGTTGATGAGTTGAAGAAAAACTAGGGTTTACATTATTGAATTAAAACACATGGTAGGTTTTATAAGTGACAGCAGGTGGGCTCTGATTACATAAGGTGCTACAAAAAGGTTACACACTGAGCAAAATAAAATAATGCACCTCACTAGTCATATGAAACAACAAGGAAGTAGTTTGCACTTTTAAAGAGCTCTTTTTAGTACTTGTAAAATATTGAGGAAGGTGGTCCTATCTCAAACTCACCGACACATTGATAGAAAACTACGGTAAATCCTTAGTTATATTGGTGGTCTCCTGTAGAGATTATGTGGAGGTTATTTTGGTATGTTTCCAGATAATTAGAAGCATTTGTTGTTGTTCAGTCGCACAGTCAAGTCCGACTCTGCAACCCCGTGGACTATCACACGCCAGGCTCCTTTGTTCTTCTTCATCTTCCACAGCTCTCACAGATCCACACCCAATGCATCAACAATGCTATCTAGCCACCTCATCCTCTGTCACCCCCTTCTCCTCTTGCCTTTGATCTTTCCCAGCATCAAAGCCTTCTCAAGTGAGTCCTCTCTTCTCATTTGGTGGCCAAAGTACTTGAGCTTCAACTTCAGTAAGTGTCATTTAAGGAGAAGTCAGGTTTGATTTCCTTCAGGATCAACTGATTTGATCTTCTTGCAGTCCAGGGTACTCTCAAAAGTCTCCTCCAGTACCACGGTTCAAAAGCATCTACAGTATTCTTCTGCGCTCAACCTTCCTTATGGCCCAGCTCTCACAAACATACATTACTACTGGGAATACCATTGCTTTGACTATGCGGACTTTTGTTGGCAGGATGATGTATCTGTTTTTTATTATGTTGCCCAGATTTCTTATAGCTTGTTTCCCAAGAAGCATACAAATACATTAAAGAGCATAATGCATTCCACGGGATTGCTCTTTAAGCGAGTTTGCTCTTTAAGCGAAACACCATTGTAAGTGACCAATTGTGACTTCTGACCTGGGGGGGGGGGACTGCAAACCCCGATTTAGTTGTTAAGCGAGTTTTTGGTTGGTTTTAGTTGTTAAGTGAGGCGACCATTCAGAGAAAATTCTGCTCTTTAAGTGACTTAGTCTCTAAGTGAGGCGCTCTTTATGTGAGGTTTTACTGTATGCTAATTTAGGCTGTTAGTTGTCAAACTGAAGGGGATGGTTACCTTCCAAGAGGTGTATGAATAAATTTTAAGGGGAGAGCAAGATTTTGAGGTTTTCATAGACATTTTTTAAAAATCAGTGTGAACACATTTATATGATAGATATGATTATTAGAATTCAAAATTTCAAAAGAAACAAACATCTGTGCTTACTTTTAATATATTATAGTCTTAATAAAGTTTGTGTTTAATTTTATATAATGATTTCAGGTTTCAGTTATTAGGGAGCTAAAAGGTAAAGAAGTGATTGGATGATGTGACAGTTTCTTTAAAAGTCAAAAAAGGAGTGTGATGTAAAAAGTCTGGGAAGTGCTGATCTAGACTGAAGATATGTTGCAGTTTTCTTGGCAAATGACTGATCAGTCTGCATAATAAATAAGAACTCAGCTGAGCTCAGCTATTTCCCCCAAATTATCTATCAGTTTCTTGGAACGGGTAGGAGAGGTGACACTGGAGAAATTGAAACAACAGAACATGTTCTCTGGAGCTGCCCTTTTTATAGAGACATCTGGAACAAGTTCATATCTCCGCAGCTTTCCAAGTATCCTGGCTGGACAAGACGCACATATACCCACTGGTTGCTAGCTGATGAAAGGCCCACCTTCACCCATAACACTGCCAGGTTCTGTGCCATAGTGTGTAAGATCAGAAGAACAGTCCTGGCAGGACCTTCAGCCAAATAAACTACTAGCGCCACAGCATAGCCTTAGTAATAGTTGTAACATTATTGATCTATGTACTAATTTTACTACTCCTTAACTTTGAGCAGAAATGTTCCTTTTTAAGCACCCTCATTTTAACTTTAGTCACCTCCATATTTTGGATGATAAATCAGGATGACCAAAAGTTGAGTGTCCATATACATAGGAAAATACTAGAAGAGCCCTGGTGGTACAGTGGTTAAACTGCTGTACTGCAGCCAGAACATTGTGAATTCGATCATAATGGGACTAAGGTTGACTCAGCCTTCCATCCTTCTGAGTTCATTAAAATGATTACCCAACATGTTGGGGGCAAAATACTAATTATTCTGTGAGCCGCACTAAGCACTATGGGATGGTATATAAGTGTAATTGCTATTACTATAGATAGAGGCAAAAATAGTAGTTGGGCTCTGTTGTTTGCTATATACTTTGTAGCTGGACACTATTAAATTTCTGAATTTAATTTCTATTTGATGGGACACAGGAAATGATTAAGCAGAGAATACCAGATATAAGTGGCCACTTCCCAGTAAAGAATTTCTTCTCATGGCTGACCAGTATCAGTAGATCTATAATAACTATTGTCAACGTCGGCTGCTACTCCTATCCAATTATACATTTTTTTCCTGGAAATCATTTCCACAGTTGATGGATATGTCTCAGGAACAATGCCATTAGTGTGAATTTGTTTAAGGTGGATTCCAGCTTGCCATGAAGTGACCCACACACTGTGATCATGGAGCTATCTCTTGAGGCATGTATGAAATGAGGCATGCAGGATTTGGACTGCCGTAGCCATGAGGATATTAACAAGGTGTGCTTTCACCGCCAGTCCATGTGGCATGGCCTCTTCCACCTCCATGACCGTTGGGAATCAAACTAGTGAATGGTTCTTCCTCTACTCATTTTGCCATTGGGCCCAATATGGTGGTTTCTAGTGATATTTCCTCCACTGATTAGCAGGTGTGCTGAATTGAGGTTCTGGTAATTGAAGTCTAAGAACACCTGGAGAGCCATGTTCGAAGAATCCTGATCTAGCTCATTCAAATGGGTCTACTCCATTTGGATTTATATAAGTATGTTTTTAAAATAATTTAAAAATAAATAATTAAAAGCAAAAAATTCATAAAGGCAATGAAAGGTAAACAAATCAAGGCAGAGGAAAGTATCTTGAGAAAATAATCCAAAAATATAGTAAAGAGTCTTAAATGAATTTGGTTGAGTGGAATTCCAAATCCTCAACAAAGCCATAAAGAAGGCTGTTTGATATATTAAAAAAAAAAGTACATCAGATGTAGATGGAATGTGAGAAAATCCATCCTGACGGATCTGAGAGAATGAACAAAATCATGTGGCAGATAGATTATTTTATTATTTTTTCTTATCACTGATAAGAAGGTAGAAGTACCTGCTAGTAAATTCTGAATATCTTGCCACAAAAAAGGCTAAACTGCTGTAAATATACTTATTAATGTTTCTGAAATTGTCTGACTTCTACATGTTTGATTTGAAACCATACCATTCTGCTCAGAAGAAATTTAGTGGGAGGGTTGGTGCAATCTTACTTTCACTGTTTTTACTTTTTCATTGTTTTGTTTTGACTACAACTATATGAACATTCTCAGATCCAAGGCAGCTGTTGTGTATTAGCACAAAATATTAGGAAGGACGAGCATTTTGAGAAAAACAGGACAAAATTACAGTTTTAATGCTGTGCAAAACCCAACTATTTATAATATGGCCTTCTCCTTAACATTTGTAATCATGTACCTGACATAGCAAATATGTCAAGCTTCATGTGCAATATTTCAGATAACATTTGTGGCTTCACGGGTTTTCAATTGAATTTATAATTTGAAATGTGAAAGTCAGTTTTCTATTATCAGCAGCCAAGAAGAATTCTGTTGGAATAAAATATGCAACATATGGTCTCATAAAACAGCATTACTTACAGTGAAATCAAAAATATATACTGGCTGAAATCCTGTTGGCATAGCTATTTCTGTGGAAGGATGAGAAAGTCATCAACAGGAGTAGATTTTTGGTAATGAAAAATTTCCCTCTTTTTCTTCTTTCAAGTTTTCTGGGTTGCAAATAATCTCTTTAATTGCATGGAAGTTGTGGAAAATGTGGAATAGGCGGCAGAAGTCTTTCATTACTGAAAGTCTCTTTCTGCCAATAATATAATCTGGTGGTGGCAGTTAATGGTAATAAAAGATTTCCTTTTACCCTGCAATTTCCACATCTTCTATGTGATTAAAAGGATTATTTGCAACCCCAAAAAGCAGCAGGAGAAAAGGAGGAAGTCTTTTGTTAACAAAACTTTCTCCTTTCCTGCTCGTGACATCAAGCTTCCACAGGCATAGCTACTGGTATGCCAATTGGGTTTTCAGCTATTCTAGCTACTATTTTTTTTGCCAGCATATATTCCCTTTTTATATGGTTATTCTTCATCTGTCTACACATCATGCTCTGGTTTTAGTGATGGTATTAATATAGATAGAAGCATAATGTTAATGGGAATGCAAATTATCCACCAGGATTCATATAGTAACAGATGTAGAGTGCAGTTTGTTATTGCTGAATATAATATAGGGATGTTGCAAGTTACTAAGAAAAAGACAGATATGTTGGTCATTTTAAAAAAATCTAAAAGCTATACCAAGGGTGCCATTACTAGACCAAAAAAGGCTCCAAAGCACATTTTCCATATTGTAAATCTTTTATTCAGGCAAAAATAAATTGTAAGAAAGTAGAGAGAAAGATTATGGAGAGTTTGATTAAGAGTACATAACAATTGCAATTACATTTCCATACCACTCCATAGTGCTTGGTACTCATTTTACTGACCTCAGAAGGATAGAAGGCTGAGTCAACCTTAATCGAAACAGGAACAAACTTATGTTTGGGCTGCAGTACGGAAGTTTAACTGTGCCACCAGAGCACAGTTCTTTTCATATAGAACAGGGTTCCTCAAACTTGACTCTCCAGATGTTTTTGGACTTCTGTTCCCAGAAAGCCTGATCAGCAGATGTGCTTGACTTGGGCTTCTGGTAATTGAAGTCCAAGAAAGACCTGGAGAGCCAAGTTTGCTGACCCTTCATCTAGAATATCTCATATATTTGGTGAAAGCTGTGAGACCAAGATGGAGACCACGATGCAGAAGAACTGATTGCTTACCTGGAACCATGGTTCTTTGAGTGGTCATCTGTGAATTCACACAATCCCTTCCTACTTCCCCTCAACAATAGCTTTCTGTAGCTTTTTATTGCCTGAGGGAAAAGGCCATTAGGTGAGCAGACATGTGCAGCAGCATGTGACCATGCCATTCCTAACAGCTTCTTTTCATCTCTGGAAGATTCCTCTGATGTTTGTTTTATAATGGTGGTATGGATATTTAGTAGTTGTGTTGTTGCAAATTTGGTAATGTCCAAAAAACCTTTGACTAATACTCAAACCATTGAGATGGGTATCCATCATGTGTATATACAGTGGTACCTCATACAACGATTTTAATCCATTCCATGGGGCTCGTTGTTGAAAAAAAATTTGCTATACGATACATGCATCGTATAGCGATTTTTCCTATAGGATGCATTGTACTTTTTTTTTTTGCTAAGCAGTTTTTCCCATTGAAAAATCATTGTACGATTTTTTTCCTTAGGGAAAATTGTTATGCGGGATGCCATTTCCCTCCCAAAACCTAATTGTTATGTGATTTCATTGCTGTATGGAGCGATTGTTGTATGAGGTTCCAGTGTATTTTATCTCTGACGTATCTCTTTGGATCCTTTTCCTGTAATTTTTCTGTTCCAGAATGGCAAATTTCAAATCTTGTGCAGATTGTCCAGGTAGATTGAAATTATTTGAAACAGGTTTCTGTGTATTGCTATTCCTGGTGTCTGATTTACATCCATTAACTCTTTTGCACAGAGATTGTCCTATTTGTCATATGTAGAATGTAGAGGGATATTTTTGGAAGGAAAAAAAAAGTCATAAATCACATTGGCGCAGGAACAAGTAAAGAGCCCTTGATGTTGTATGTGACATTGTAAGGTCCTTTAAGTGTATTGCCATAAGTCAGGGCATATCTGGGATTTGTATTTGTAGCAGGGTTTAGTCCTCATCTTTGTTTCACTGTTGTGTGTCAATAGTTACTTAAGATTGGGGGATTGTCTGTAAGCAAGTATAGGTCTGTCACCAAAGGCTTTGGAGAGTGAAATACTGTATGCAATGTATCAATTTCTATGGCAGCCATGATGATCTTGAATATTCTTCCAAGTATAGTTGGTTCAGCCCTGACCTAGTTTAGCATGACTAGATAATGCAGGAATTCACAACCTACAGCCCATATGCCAAATCCGGCCCACAACACCAAATAATCTGGCTCCCAACTTCACTCCAGCAGCCCCCACTGTCGCAGCTTCCACTGCCGAAATCAGCCGTGGACTCACTTACAGCCATTGTAAACATGTTTATGATGGCCATAAATGAGTCTGCAGCCATTGTAAACAAATTTACTACAGCTGTAAATGAGTCCACAGCTGTTGTAAACGCATTTACAACAGCTGCAGATGTGTTTTATGGCAGCATTTGCAGTAGGGGGAACTACAGTCTGGCCCCCTCAGCTGTCTGAGAGGGTGTGGTCTAACCCACAGCTGAAAAACATTGAGAACCCCTGAGGTAAAGATTCCTAGTGTCATAACACTTGCTGTATAGTAGCTAAGATACTAAAAATATGTGTCCCATTACCAATCAAGGAGTAGGTGAGGGAGATGAAGTGCATAGATAGTTATGACAGTGGAGGATGCATCTCCTATTCGGAGTTATATACTATCTGTAATATTTGGCAGAAACTTTCCAAACCATATTATGGCCTGTGGTGTCTAAGAGAACTGGAATAATTGTATATTGGTTGCTGGAGTCAAGGCAACTGCTCAGCAGCTAATTTTTCTCCAAATGTGTACTAACCTCTCATAACCCATCTATTTGTATAAAGCATTTATTTATCACTGTTATCCCCACCACAGATCCTAGTATCCAGAAAGGGTTGCACTGCTTCCAATAAGGAAATGTCCTCTTTCTGTCATAGGACATGTTTTTCTTCATGAATTATGATTCAAGTGGCACTTGACAACCCAAACATAATGCATACTAAAAAGGAATGATACAGACCTATGTACAGTTTTGACTGTTTGTATGGTATTTTATTAAATTGATTTATGCAATATTATCTATACTTTCCAGGTAAAGAAATGGACAACATTTATTTGCTGTTTACTCTAGCTCCTCGTTGAGATGTGAAGAAATGATTTTTAAAATTTGATTTGGACTAAAATGTCAGCAGACCCAGAAAAAGAGAGCATGGTATTGCAAACCATCTGTCAAGAAGTGGAACCACAAATAACTAATCCAGAAGACATATAATAAATCTTGGTTATGGTGCAGTGTTGGACTGGAGTTAAAGCTGTAGCACATAGGTAGCCCACTGCTTCTAAATTATGGAAATTTTGTGGAAGACGTTGACCTGGATTTTGTGCTTAATTATGGTTTTGACAGAATTTCACAGTGATGCCAGGCTTTCTTATAGTTCTCAAGGTAGGGATTCAGCCTTTTAAGCTATTTTTTTTTAGGGCGGGGGTTTCAGTAAGAGTTTTTTATAACTTTGATATTAATATTTCCTGTGAAAGAATGAAAATGTATGATTTTTAGTTACTTTCCAAGAAAGTAGAATTGAAATCTAGCAAAATCAATATTTAACTTTTACATTTCATAATAAAGAAATTGCCAAAACTAAATTATTGTTCTAGTGGTGGTGGTTTATATTAGGGGTTCCCAAATTTTTTGCACTGGTGGCTGGTCTTGTGGTTGAGTGGGCTGGTCATGTGGTTCCTCCCACCAGAAGTGGAAGTAAAACGCGCCCACACATGCACAAAACAAATTTACAACAGCCACAGGTGCATTTACAGTAGTGTTTTGCACATGCGCTGCCATGTTTAACTTCCATTTCCAGGAGTGGTGTGGGCGGTGTGGGCTAGATTATTTGGCACTGTGGGCTGGAGATTGAGAACCCTTGGTTTATATAGTGAACTACCAGAAAGCTCAGTAGTTTAGGGAGAGGAACTGCAGTGGTTAGAAGGATTGCAGTGGCTCAAGTGGTTAAGATGCTGAACTTGATGACTGAAAGGTCGGCAGGTCAGCAGTTTGAGACCTGAGTACTGCATGACGGAATGTGCTACTGTCTCTGCCTCATGTCCTGCCAACCTAGCAGTTTGAAAGCAAGAAACTGCAAGTAGATAAATAAGGACCACTTTAGTGGTAAGGTAAACAGTGTTCTGTGCACTCTGGTGTCTAGGCATGCCTGTCCATGGAAGCATCTGCAGACACAGATAGCGCTGACTCTTTGGCTGTAAACAGAGATGAACACTGAACCCTAGAGTTGGATACAACTGGCTTTCAAACCACCTGCCTTTTAGTCCTCAGATCTTAAAATAAAATAGAAATTATTTGTGGTTCACAAATGAAAATCCTAAATTCTCTTTGCAAAAATCTACTTTAATTCACTTGTTTTTCCGCCATCGGCGGCTCCTTTCACACAGCAACAGCAACAACAACAAAACCACAGCTGCTCAATCAGCCATGTTGACACGCCCCCCCAATGCTTACTTTTATGTTTCTTCATTAAAGAGACTCCTTGTAGTGCTGTGATCAAACTGTGGTACTGTAGCCAAAAACTGCCATCTTGTGAGTTTCATTTTGATAGGATCAAGGTTGACTCACCTTTCCACCCTTCTGAGGTTGGTAAATTACTCATTACATGATGTACTGCCCAGAGAGTGCTTAAAACGCTATGGGGCAGTATATAAGTGTTCTTGCTATTACTAAAGCTGTAATACACTTACAGTCTAGCCTAAACACAGAAGAAGAAGAAGTATTATCAAGGCCCCTGTGTATTCTACAGCACATACATTGAGCCCTTCTCAGTTTCTTTGAGGATCCTTTTTGGCTAAGGAATAGTACACAGATAGACTAAGAACACTAATCCAGGACAGTTGTATTTGTTTTGTACTATTGAGGCCAGAGGTGCTTATTGGTATTAAACTTTACCCCTTGCACATGTACAAAGTAATCATTTACATGTAAATCATGTTTTCAGTTGGAAAATAGGAAACCACTTGTATCCTTTGAGTGCTAAAATTTAGCTACCGAATATGGTCTATGGCAGTGATAACTAACCTTGGCACTCCACGTGTTCTTGGACCTCAGTTCCCAAAAGCTTCAAGTCAGCATTCCAGCTAATCATGGCTTCTGTGAATTGAAGTTCAAGAGCACCTGGAGTGCCAAGGTTGGCCATCACTGGTCTATGGGAATAGGCAATATACTTGATAAATATGAATAATATATGAAGAATTTTTATTGCTAGGTATATGTTTCCTTTTAACATAAAGCAGATAATATATTTAGTAAAGACTTTTTGTTTTATTAAAGCAAAATTTCAAGGTGCTTAGATGTGACTAAATATAGATACTATTGTACTACTTCTCCTTGTGTGCTGTTATATTTTCTTTTCTTTTATGCCCATTTCTTGGACCAATTTTCCATGTGGTTTCGAAGAGGAATTCCTGTCTTATCTTGAACACTACCAACTAACAATTCCAATAAGGGTTGATCATAATGGAGCCTTCCTCAGCTTTACTGTGAAAAATACAAAACCCTCCAGGAGAAAGAAGAGGAGTACTGAACATTATGACCAAGAACTGGCAATGCCTAAATTATTTTTTAAACTCTCTGCCTACGGCAAGCACTTTCATTTAAACCTGACTCTCAACACGGATTTGGTATCTAAACACTTTATAGTAGAATACTGGGGGAAAGATGGACGTCAGTGGAAACATGACTTTTTAGACAACTGCCATTATATTGGATATTTGCATGGACAGCATGGTACAACTAAAGTAGCACTGAGCAACTGCAACGGTCTGGTAAGTGCAAGTTATATATTTGGCACGGTACAGTTATTTTTTTACATTTTCAGAAAGAAACAGGCTTGTTTTTATTACACTTCTTGTATTTGGATCTGAATATCTTGTCCTATTCTCTAATAATTATGTCTTTTACTATCTAGATCAAGTTAAGTGCATTTGCTCGGAAGTAAGCCTTATTGAATTAAATGGGACACATTTCCAAGTATACTTTGACCCATATGTTCTTTGCGCTCTCCAGTTCTATGGTATGATGGGAATGACAGTTGTTTTTACATGTTGGTAGAAAAAACAATGATTGTACATATCCTCATGTACTCTGCTAAACATGTGGAATGTGCAAAGTTAGAAAAAAAGAGTTTCTGCATATGATGAATTATAGAATATGTGCAAAATAAAATAGGAGATGTTAGAGCAGGGGTTCCCAAACTACGGCCCACTGCGCCAATTAATCCGGCTCACACCACTCCCAGAATCAGAAGTAAAATGCCTGTGCACGTGCACATAATGTGCCCATGCATACGGATCACATGCCCATGCATGTGCAAAACATGCACACACATGCACATTATGCTGCTATAAATGACCTGTGGCTGTCATAAACGACAGTGTGGTGAGATTTTAAATAGAAATAAATAAATAAGCAGCAATGTTTGAAAATTTCAAGAAGAAACAGACACTGTATTACAGAATAAACCTCATCTATTGTTAATCAGATATCAGATTTGATTGTTGGACTGTTAAACATGTAGAGTCTAAGCCTATATATGCCTAAACCAGTGGTGGAGAACTTATGGCATGCGTGCCAGAGAGGGCACTTGGAGCCCTCTTTGTTGCCACACATGCCATTGCTTCCTCCCTCCCCACAGCACAGAGTTCACCCCACCCCTCAGCCCAGCAGCCCAGTGGGAACGCTTCCTCACTCCTCCAAGCATGGAGTACACCCTGGCCCTCTGTTTGGGGCACTCAGTTTCTAAAAGGTTTGCCATTACTGGCCTAAGCAAAAGCAAGTGCCATTTAAGTTCAGAAGAGCTCATTAATGGATATTACAGGACTATAGGACAAGACCTGTTTTGATACTGGATCACATTAATCACATTCTCTAATAATAATCACAATGTGGTAGGGAATCAGAAAGTTTGGTATATTAGGTCAGGTAGAATGTCTAGATAGAACATTGTTTCCATAATAATAGTGTAGCATATTTGTAGTTTTTTTTTTTTAAAAAAATAAGGTTTTCCAGCCTATTTTAGGATGTGGGGCTCATAGGATTTTTCCTGTGGCATGTTAAGTAGAAATCTCTTTAGCTTATTTAGTGAAACATGTGTTCACCAAGAAGATGTGGTAAAAGAGAGATAAAATAAGAGAATTATGTAAGATAAGGACAGTTGTGATAATGAAGTTTGGAGGGAAAATAAGAGCTGCAGCATTAATTTACTTTAAATGTTAATGTTATTCTTATGTGGGGGTACAGGAAGAGCCTCCTCCAAGATTGTGGTATTTTTGAACCACAATTGGGCATACCCCAGGCAACGGCAACCTTATTTATTTCTTCAACCTTGTTGTGCTGGCTAATCTTTTCATACTTGGTCAGGCAAAAGGAACTACAGAATGAATTCACAAAAGGTGGCTTCATTTTGGCAGTTTAAAGTCTTACCTAGACACAGAAGAAGAAGTCATCTTATTGGTATATGAATTGTTCTTGCTTTTATTCCATAAGTGTGGGAAACCTTTTCAGAAGGAAAGCCAAATTGGCTGCAGACAACATGTTAGGCGGGGCCACACTGATCTAATTTGCATATGTAAACTCTGATTCAGTATGTATGTCAGTGGTGAACATCGAAAAATTTCCCTACCACACTGTGGGCATGGCCACATGACTGGGTGGGCATGCTCTGTTGGCTATGTGACAGCTCTTGACTATAGAGCTATGAAAATAGAGGCCTCTTCTATTTTCATCACTCTATAGCAAACCTCTGAGCCATTACCCCCTTGTCCAAGGCTTTTCCAGGGCTCCGTTTCACCCCGAAGCGCAACCCCAGCCACTCCAGAGTGGCTGGGGATGCGCTCTGGGGTGAAACAGAGCCCAGCAAACGCCTTGGATGAAGGGAGAAATGGAGCCAGCTCCCTCCGAAGCCTCTTTGAGGAGGAGGAGGAGGAGGTGGGCGGGGTAGGGAAGTGGGCGGGGCCGGCCATTTTTACTACCAGTACGCCTGTACTGGTCCAATTCGGCTCATGCCCATCACTGCTGTATGTGCACATATAAGCAGACATACACATGACATAAAATAGTAGCTGCACATGTTAGGCAACTATAGTGCCATAGATTTTATGTGTCTACAGAAAAATCAAATTCCACAGATATCCAGCTGCAAAATAATGATGTAGATGAAATTTATTACAACATAGGATGCTTTATCTTATCAACAACACCCAATTAACATGTGTGTTAAGGGCATAGTGTTTAACAGTTGTAGTTTACTGGCATTTGGAGAATACAGACATCTACCATTTGAACATGTTACACTCCACTCTCTTTACTTGTTTGCTGGGCAGTCACCTGTCTTGCTCGCTTCCAGATAGGTGGCTTGTAGCACCAAATAGCTATTATTCTTAAACTGAAAACAAAACTGTATTTTAGAATTACAGAATAAACATTCTGCACTGTCAGGAGTATTGCATTATAGCTATGTGTTTTATCTATGTATGTTTTGTCAACACCATTGGGTATAATATAGCTGCCTTGGAGGTGCTGTTTGAAATTCAGTACACATTTAGTAAATGCTTCTGATAAGTGCCATTTTATGACCTCTGAATTGTCTTCATTGCAAAAGCAGGAACTTGATATTTGTTGTTGAGAAAAAACAAACCTGAAAGAAAAAACAATCAAATTTTAATTATTGCAGAGGAATTGTAATCAGTATTAGAATTTTACTTCAAGAACTGATATAAAACAGACAAATTTACAGTGCAAAATATTGGCAGATACCTTATTGCATAACTTATGTCTGAGGAGGAATTATTACATCAATGGCAGATTTTCGGTAATTAAAAACTTTCTTGTTCTTTCCTGCAACTAATCTGACTTCTGAGTAATCCTTTCATCATGGGGAAGCTATGAGATAAAAGGAGTAAGTCTTTAATTATCATGCTAGGAAAGCCTGTGGCAGTAATTTTTGGTTATTGGCTTTCACACAATGAACAGAATTACATGGGACTCATAAAAGACATAGGACAGAAGTAGGACATTTTTAATTACTGTAAAATTGCCACCTGCTGGTGGTGTTATCAACCTTCTGTAGTTGTAAATCACACAAGTTTTCAGTCAGTGTGCAGTAATGTGAAATTAGAGTAACAAATTAAATAATTGTGGGAGGCTAGTCTTAAAATCTTCATCTGAAAAACTGTTTCAAAATATATTTTTCTAATGCTAGTTTGTCTGTTGGGACTATTTGGGGGAAAAGTCTTCAATCTACAAATATGAACAATGTCAAAAAAAGAACATGTTTATTCTAGTACTTATCAGTGGTGATAAATCATAATAAAGGATGTGGAGTCTGAGTGTAAATAGTTTTTTGATAGGTGGTCTACTTGTTGATGGGATGCGGTTATTTCAGCGGTAAGTCTTATATGGAAAAAATCTTGTGTGGTTGTAGTATAATTCATTGCTAAAAATAACTGTGGAATAGTCAGTTACAAAATGATAAAAGAGAACACCATGTTTGGAAACCAACACACCACACATTATGACTAGTAGTAAATTTTACAATATATCATCCCATGATAAGTGGAGATTGTTTTACTGCTTCATCAGACATAACTGAATATCAGTTGCATTGGATGTCTCAAATTTCATTTACTTTTTAGAAATAGGATTAGTAATCAGAATTCCTAAGTACAGTATTACGAGTGGGATTGTCTGTTGAATTGGCTGCCGTTCCCCTGCTAGGCCAACTAGCAGGAACATGACTGTTTTTAGATTATTTCCACTGGAATTGTGACCTGCACAGTATAACTTCATAGTAGACTTTCTCTGGATCAAAATAATGTTTCTTGGTAATTCCATGTAGGGCTTTATAGATTTTGAAAATCCTAGTGACCGGTTTGTTTACTGTAGTCACTTTTAAGAATAGAAATGGAAGTTTCTCATGTAAGAACAGGAAGATAATGATACATTTTATTCAATCCTAATCCAAGAAAGATTAAAATGCTCACTTTGTACTGAGTACACAGTATACATACGTATTAATCAAGTGGAATTGTTTTTTTTTTAAAAAAAATAGTAGTATTCAACAACAACAACATATTGTAATCAAAGCCCTTGGTGCAATACCTAAAGGACTCCCTAGATCTGTGATGGCAAACCTTGGCACTCCAGATGTTCTTGGACTTCAATTCCCAGAAACCCAAGCCCCTGTGAATCCACATGAATGGGTTTACTGTGATTCATCCGGCCCACACTGCCCTCATTGCTCCGGGAAGCGGGCATGTTTTACTTCTGCTTCCGGGAGCGACAAGGGTGGCGCAGGCCAGATGAATCACAGTAAACCCATTCATGTGGATTCATGGGGACTTGGGCTTCTGGGAATTTAAAGTCCAAGAACATCTGGAGTGCCAAGGTTCCCCATCACTGCCTTAGATATTTGGAATATCTTATGGCTTGAATATCATAAACTTATAAAAAACAACTTTACTATGAACTGCCTATATACTTAGACATTATCTTAATTATTCTTAGGTCTTCGGTTATGTCTTGAACTGTTAATTTTATGTCAGTCTTTAACTTTGAATCTGATGATAGATTTTAATAATAATAAAATTTCACTTATATGCAGCTCCACTGGCTGATGCCACTCTGTGTGGTTACAACATAATTAAAAACAATAAAATGGATACCACCATAATATAATGAAAAATAAATAAACTAGTCAAAACAGAAAAGATTATTCAACCGGTCTCTAAAACCCATGTCTGGAGTATAATATGGGGCTGCAGGGCATTCCACACTGAGCGGTCTAATGTTGAGAAGGCCCAGCTCATTAACTTACATGGATTTATGGACACCTATGGAAAGTTATTAGATACAGTGGGGAATTGAACTTCCAGCCTCTGCCTGTGTTGCCAGATGCCTTAAATCAATATATAGTAGTGTATTATGCTTCATAGAAGAGTCCTGGTGGCGCAGTGGTTAAACTGCTATACTGCAGCCAGAAGGCTATGAGTTCAATACTAACAAAGGATCAAAATTGACTCAGCCTTCCATTCTTTCAAGGTCAGTAAAATGAGTATCAAACTCATAACCTCTGTCTTCAGAATCAGATACCTAACTCATTAAGCTATCCAGTGAAATAATAAGCGACAGAAAGTTCTGGTATGTTCTTTGTTTCAGTGTTCTTTTTCTGAGGAGGAGGTCCTTTTCTTTGCCATTGCTTTTGAGTGATATTACTTAATCATCCCAATACAATTGGATAATTCCTTTTTGGCTTGATTTTTTGGGAGATGCTGTTGGATAAAATTATACCACTTTCCTCTTTCTATGTCTTATTTCATGTAGGCCCAAGGTTGTAAGGCTATGAATGACCTGAGCCAAATAAGGACAATTCCTGCTATTCACTAGTGTGAGGAGAGGATAAAACATACCCCACTACATTGTCATAATATCTACCTGTATTTATATTTTTCTCCCTCAGAGAATGCTTATCAGGCTTTGTGTTGAAATGTCTATGAAGTCTGTATAGATAGGGACTCCTAAGGTTTTCAGAAGAAGATGAGTTTTGGAGGGAAATCTTTGCTCTTCTGTCTTCCCTGCCCCACCCCAAAAGTGGCAGGTAGAGTCTAAGGACGCTATTGTCAGGGATTTAGTTTGTGAATTCGTAGTGTTGAATTATGCTCATTAGTTAATTTATTTCTTTTATTTCATTCATTAGCTAAGGGCAATGTTTCAAATGGGGAAAAATAAAGACATTATGTTCATAAAATTCATTTTTGAAACTGTCACTTTTGAGAGGCAGCTTCTGAGTGCAGTGATGTAATTACTTTCCATTTCCGGCCATTGGGTCTTTCAGTCAGCGTTCAGTTGTCAGTGAGCCAGCTGTCGGTGAAAATGTCACTTTTTCGAGGCATGTTTTTCCTCAATATATATCTTTCTGGTTGATAACGGCTCTGGCATCTTTCTTCTTCACATGATGCAGGCGAACTTTATCAACCTCAGAAAGTGGTCCTGGTCGGTTTCAAACAGATTTCCCCTTTTTATTTTAGCGTTTTTGTGCTGTTGGTTGCAGGAATTTTTGTAAAAAGCTTCATAGAAAATTTTCCCAATGTCTGATCCAAATTCTAATAGTATCACCAAAAAGGTTATTTTATCCTCTATCCAACACATTTTGGATTACTTTGATCAGTTGAGTGGTTTGGTCACTGGCTCACGGACAAACCCCACCCCCAAATGTCACTTTTCTGAGGCAACTTTCGAAAGCTATGACATCATCGCTCTGCATTTTTGGCCTTTGAGTCTTACCATTCCTTAAAGTTGCCGAGACGATCTTTCATATGACATAAGCATTCGTTTCATCAGTGCTTTAGTTTTGGTGTGGCAACTCATCAAAAGTACATGATTTTCATTACATGGCAAACGCTATCAGACTACCCTACCGAAATGTAAGACGTTCATCGAATTCACATCAAAAAACAACACAACAAAAACATAAAGATTTTGGCCTGAACATGGCAGTTGTAGCAAACATTAGCTGCCAAGAGCAATACACAAATGTGCTGAGTTTCTGGAGTACAGTATAATAATTTCGTGTCAGAATTTTTTCTTGGTTGAAAGGATTTTTGCTGGAGAAACACCACTCAGGAGACACCTGGATGAAGCTCCTTTTGTGTCCACAAAATTTTTTCCTACCGAAGTGGTCCCTATTTATTTACTTGCAATGTCTACCTTTTGAACTGCTAGGTTGGCAGGAGCTGGGACAGAGACCGCGCTCAATCCATCATGCAGTACCTGGGTCTGGAATTGTCGACTTGCTGGCCTTCCAGCTAACAAGGCGAACTTCTTAACTACTGAGCCACCACAGCCCCAGCTTCAGGAGTGAGATAAAAGCAAGCAAGCGGCTTGCTTCTGTTTAGCTTGAAACATAAAAGGGGAGAAAACAGGCTCTGCCTGACTAAAATCTCCCTTTAGGATACTTCAGGCTAGGTTGAGAGACTTCCCAAGCAGCTGAAAGACCCAAGCAGGAGGAGGAATATAAATAGTCAAGTGGTCTACTTCAGGAAGGCCGGCATATATATATATGCTGACCTTTCTGTAGTAGACCACTTGGCTGCCATTGCACCCTCTTAATTAAATATTAATTAAATATTATTCACCAATTAATCTAATATTTAATTAAGTGGCTGTAGTGGCAAATCTACTAGACATTCAGGCAAGTCCTTGTGCATGCAGGGTGGGGGAGGGACTCCACATAACAGCAACCACCGAGTATTCCAAAGGTCTTAACTGCCATTTTGTGAAGGGTACAAAGGCGCCATTAATCTCTGGGATTAATTTACCTCACTCCCCCTTTCCCACTCAAACTGCTGTAGTTACTATCGACAGCCAAAAAGAGGTGGGGGAGTAACATAACTGTTGAGCTGCTATTTTACCTTACATAGGAAAAGGGAGAACTGCCTGTTTGAAGAGGCTTATTTAATGGCTTTGAAAAGCAAAATAAAAGGCCATATTTCACCAAGAGCTGACCTTGCTAACTCATTCCCCCTCCTCCCTCTCTCAAATATATTGAAGCTGCCTTCTGCTGTGTAAGGTAGAAACATTGTCTCTCCTACCAAAGCAAATGGCTGGCTTAAAATTCTGTTTTTGGCTTGGGACTCTGTTTTATAATATGTTAACCCCATATAACCATGGCCTAAAAGAGAGTAGAAAATTATTATTATTATTATTATTATTATTTTTGGGGGAGGACACTTGGAAACCACAGATTAATAACGGTAATTAAGGAAATCAGAGAGTAAATATAACAAAACAACAAAAAAGACAAAAAAAAATGTTGTGGCACCTTAAAGACTGATTTCTATATTTAAATGTGAGCTTTCGTGGATCAAGTCCCCTTTATCACACAGGAATTAAGAAAGTTTTCTTTAAAAAGCCAGTAGTGAGAAAAGAACGGAAATGTCTTGTGTAACAAGGCAAAGGAAACAGGTAAAAGGGACTTTTATCCTAACACTTTGCTGTTTAGATAATTCCACCTATTCTGAAACCGAAAGCCTGGCTCTAGCATAGAAATGAATAACAGAGCAGTCTTATAATGTTTATTTGGAAATAAATCACAGTTCTGAGGGGTTTATTCCCATGTTTAGGACAGTAAGACTAAACTATACTTTTACTCTGGCACTTAAACCTGTGCTTTTTAAACAAATGATGTCATACCATAATGAGAGATTTTAATAGTTGGACTCCTAGAAGTAATAATTGTGTCTTCTCCAAGTTTATGCTGGTACAGTAAGACCTCACATAAAGAGCGCCTCGCTTAGAGACTAACTCACTTAAAGAGCAGAATTTTCTCTGAATGGTCGCATCACTTAACAACTTTTTGGATTGTAAAAAGATATAGTTTGCTGTTTATTTCCCCACAGAACATGTAAGCATACCAGCCTGGCTTAAACAACATGCCATGAACCCTGGCTGATGAAATGATCTTTGAATCATGAAAGCTTGCCATGTTTGATTTTTTAAAAAGTGATCTTATAAAAGGTATCGGCTTCCTCCTACACTTGTTTGATTCTAATGGTATGTTTCTCTTTATACATAATTCTTAGCAAACTCTCACAAGAGTTTGTGAAATATTTGATATACAGTTAAACCTCACATAAAAAGCGCTTCACTTAAAGAGTAACTCGCTTAAAGAGCAGAATTTTCTCTGAATGTTTGCTTTGCTTAACAAATGAAACCAACCAAAAATTTGCTTAACAACTGAATCAGGGTTCGCAAACCCCCCTGCCAGAAGTAACAGTTGGTCACTTACAATGGTGTTTCGCTTAAAGAGCAAACTCGCTTAAAGAGCAATCCCGTGGAACTCATTATGCTCTTTAAGTGAGGTACAACTGTACATCATGCTATTGCAAGTCTTAGCTGGCTGGATACTTCAGTGGTTTAAGTATCTGGCTGTGGAGCCAAGATTGGGAATTGGATTCCCCACTGAATCCTTCCAGAAACATTCCCATTTTCTACCAGCACCACTATCACCAGCTGCAGAATTGATAACTAACTCTGCAGACTTACTTATCAGTTTGGAAAAACCTCATCCCTCTCCTTCAGGACACATCATCTTTGTTGATGCAGATATTCTTGGACTTTGCAGTCTCTGACTGCTGCCAGATCCTAAATATGCAATGTAACCAAATATACTTTTTCAGAAATACATTTCATTGCCAGTGTTACTTCCTACACCAAGCTAAAGATGCAATCTCACACACACACACCGCCCCCAACTGTTACATCTTCTTGTTTTGGATATCATCAGTCCAAGCTTTAGTGTTTCTGGTTTTTATTCTGACATTTTTTTCAGTGAAATAATTGGCATAACCTCTTGGCTTTTGAAAGTAGATGTTCTTTTAACAGTTGTTACTTTGAAGGTGATTTAGCTGTGCTGCTTGGTGCATGGAATGGTGAGCATGAGGCAAACCCAGATAAACCTCTTTGAGTTTTGTCTAGAGTATTTTCTTCAAAGGCTTTATAAAACTAAGTTTTATCACAACAAACATAAGATATTTAATCTATTCTTTTGGGCCCGTTGGAAATCTGTATCTGCTGGTGTATTTAAATCATCTCAATCTCATTTTTTCCCCGTGAACAAATAATCCTTGATTAAATTTACTATGTGATGCTGTCTCTGTTTCATTTTGGGTGATACACTGATATATTTGCCACAATTGACAACACAGAATATTCCCATTTTTTAAAATAACACCTGCAGCAATCTCTGTTTTTGTTATAGCTGCTTTGATTCAGTAGCTGTTTGCTTTCATAGTTCAATTGCTGTTCAGAAAGAAGTTTTCTTTTCCTCCAGTTCTATAGACTCTGTGAGTCCTGAAACAAGCTCCAGGAGAGATGGTAGACTATTAGATTTGGGTGATCAGCCTGCTTGTGACCTGGATTTTACATGGATACTAGACAAAGTTGCCTTCAGTTTGTAACCTAGCCACATGTTTTCTCCCTTCTTCTTCCATCTCCTTTCTGATTAGGAAAAGATTGATAGTGCTGAGACCACTTTGTATGAAAGTACAGTACTTCACTCCTGCCTCAGCTAGGGTTTTGGGGGCAGGTGTCTCTATGACTTTGACATGGTTCCTGTTCTAACTGATAAAAGTAAGGAAAACTTTGTCAATACACCTCTACCCATCCTTTTTGTAGTAAGAACTTGTGCAGATGTCATGAGAGTTGTATGAGAGCTGTTCCATTACACATGCCTAATGTAATTGTCAGCAGCTGAAATCCTGTTGTACAAGTTTGTGCCTTGATATCATCAACATGGTGGCTTTTCAGAAATTAAAAATGTCCAATTCTTTCCCAAAGGTTCCAAGGCTTCCTCAGGATCCCTTTCATCCTTGGGAAACTGTTGGGGAAGGAGGCTGTAGGATAGGAGGAAGTCTGTAAATTCCCATAGTGGTTGCTGGTAGTAAAATTATCCCACAAGCCTCAACTTTCAGAAAATTAAAGATTCCACCCTCCTCCTGCAGACCCACAACAAAAGGGACCACAAGGGAGTCTTGGGCCTTCAAGGAAGGAAAAGTGAGGTTTTTTTTAAATTTCTGAAAAATGGTCTGTCATGCTTTTATTATTGACAAACATGGCCTGAGCACATATATATATATTTTTAAAAAGCAAAGGTTGGCTGTTAAATAAGACTTAGATACTCAAAATGGGGCCTCAATGACAGTTGACTACAGAAGAAAGTGTGTAAAAAGGCTGCATCAAGATGGAAGAGCCATATAAGGGCTTGCTGACATGGGCCTCCCGGCATTTTCCTTCTCCGGCAACTTTTTGTAGAAGCGTACTTAAGTAGGTTTTGGATAGAGACAGAGGAAGAGTGATCCCAGAAGGTATATAAGAAAATTTCTCACAGTCCCAACTTGACATCCTGGCCTTGGCCAGATGTCCGAAGTAGAGCAAAGGCGATGACACCATGTCTGGGAACCTCGGCATGCCAGAGATGTTTCGTAAACAACTGATTTCATGATTTTACTTTGCTTTTGCATTGATGTGTCTTATTCTGACCAAAGTAAGGTAGAAATGCTCGCTTTATATTTTGAAATGTTTTCTTTACATTTTCAATCCTTAAAATGTTAAGCCTTTTATTATCAGACATACAAAAGAAGTTCTGTTACTTTTCTCTTGATTGTAAAACTGAAACTATTTGCTATCAAATAATGAATGAAATAATGTTCTCTTGTGTTTTCCTCTCAGTTATTTTCAGAAGAGTGCCCCACTGGCTCTCACAAGTGGCAGACCATAGAATGATTTCATGATATATTATTTGTCTTTCACTTAGTAATTGTAAGAGTTCCTGGTCACTGTATGTGTTATTATTTATTAATGTTGTAATTCTGAAGCATGCCCCAATATATTATATTGGTGAAGATAAAAATCTTCTTTGATATTTTTACTGATAGAGATATTACCGTACATACTCGACTATAAGTTGTCCCGAATATAAGTTGAGGTACCTAATTTGGACCTCTAAAACAAGGAAAATAGATTGACCCGAATATAAGTCGGGGGTGGAAATTGCAGCACCTGATAGTGAGTTTCAATAATTAAAATACAGGAAATTACAGTAAAATTAATTAATTTAGACATTTGTGTGGGCATGTTTTAGAGTTTTTATGGTAGGGTCTGTGTTTTTCCCCCTGTATGTTTCAATTTGCACCACCGCAGCTTTGGGACCCGAGTATAAGTCGAACCCCTCATTTTGAGGGCTAAAAAACTAGACTTATACTCGAGTATATACAGTAAGTAATTTTGTTATGCTTTTGTCAGGCTGGCATAAAGAGGCTCCTCAAAGATTTTGGTATTTTTGAACCACAGTTGGGCGTACTGTGGTAACGGCAACCTTATGTTGCCAGCTAATCTTTCTCACACTTGGTCAGGCAAAAGGAACTGCAGAATGAACTCACCAAAAGGTGCCTTTATTTTGGCGATTTCGTGTGTGGCCTAGACAAGGAAGAAGAAGAAGGCAGGCAACTGTCTTATAAGTTTGTTTATTCTTGCTACAATTAGATAAAAGTTAAGTCTCATACTTACTCAATAAGCAAGACATAAAATAAATAAGTACTCACTTGTTTTTACAAATTCCTGTCATGTATATGAAGCTTTGTCTTGAAATACTCAAATAATTCAGATGTTACTCATAATTATTTTATTAACTACAAGTTTTTCTCTTGTTACTAAGCATATTAATCACACTAAATTCAGTTAGTGGTTACAGTATAGCTTCATGTGTTGCTGTTGCAGTTTATCTATTTAAGTTAACAACCAATAGTAACAATAAGTATGTTCTACTGTTGTCATCAGTCATTTATATGAGTTCCTCGTGAACCCTTTATATGAACCAATGAATTAAATCACATTTTCTCATACAGTATTTACTTTGTTGAACATTACTAATAAGTACTAAGTGTCTTTCAAAATTGTTTTGCGAATTACAGTACGTATATGAAATTTTGTTTAGAAATGTTTAGTTAAACCATATATACTTTCATATTCATATATACTTATGTTAAATAATTGTAAAAAAGGATTTTTTCCTTTGTCATGCTCATTGCTTCTCAATAATTTTTTAAAAGGGTGTGCACCTGGGAATTACCTTATGCAGAGATGCTTGAGTATAAAATTTTCTTGATGGAGCTGGGATTTTGGCAAAAACCTAGCATCTGGTTTGAAGGGTAGGAAACAAACATTTATTGTGTTACCCACATAGGAGGTACTAGTTCCCACCTGGGGTCCAGTTTGACCTTGACAGATTCCTATCCTGACAGTGGCAAGCTACAGCTGAAGGGTCTATATCTGGAGTTCTCAACTTTTTAAAGTCAGGGGCTGGGTCATGCTCCCTCAGACAGCTTCTGGGGCCGGGCGGCCATTTTGTCCTTCCTCCACCACATGGCACTTCCTGGGGTGGTGGAGGTCCACATGAAATGGTGCCGTGGTCAGCATCTGGCCCAAGGGCTGCAGGTTGAGAATTCCTAGTCTATATATTTACCCAGGTGGTTGGTCCTCAGGAATCTGGCTTACAAGTCCACTTGTCCTGACATGCCATTTGCCAAAAACTATCATCAGTCTTATATGGCTTAGAGTTGAACAACAGGATATCTGCCAGTGAAAGGAGTAAAGTATGGCAACAGAGGTTCAACTGACGCAGACAGGAGAACAATGGGTCATAAAATAGATGCCAGATCTCTGAGAAATTGCAAGCACATCACGTATATGACTTGCAATAATTCAGCAAAAACGCTTCTGTGTATGGCAGAAGAAATACTTAATAGATACTTAAGAGACACAGCTTAATATAACCTGTGCCATTTTTCTTGTGTTGTTTGGTTCTGTAACCCTAATCAATTTTTGATTAACATTGCTATTTTGCTTCTGTGAGAAACGCTTTTAGCTAGGAGAAACTATAAGAAGTGTACATTGAACAAAGGCTTCTTTCTTTGTATCAGCCTTCACCAAGATTCCTAGGGAGGGTGCAAGAGGAAATAGGCAATGGTGGTCTGTGCAGGTTGTGCAGAAGAAGGGGGTTGCACATGAATTTTACTGATAAGGCAAAAGCATAAATAATATTGAGATTCTCTTTGTTCATGTGTGAGCTGCCTTGTCCTATCTGGCAAGTAGTTCTCACCTGGAAGATTGTTTGATCAAATAAACTCACTGTATGGTTTTTTTGCAACCTCCATCTCTGGCAAGCTTTATTGGACCTAAGCAGCTGCATTGGGCACAACATAACCTTCTCACTCCATCCAAGAAAATCTGTTTCTCTGGGCAAGTCAAGATAAGGCCCTCTTCAAATATCTCATGTAACAGCTGCAGGCTGTTATATGTTCAGATATACTGTACTCTGAAATTAGTGATTTCATAGAAAACACATGCAAAGAGCAGTTACAGATAAACTATTTTGTGTTTTTTAAAATGGCATCATACATTCAATAATTCAGTTGCATAAAATGAGATTCCTGTGTTTTGAAGTTCTGCCAATCTGCTCTGAGATGCTGGTTGGTATTTAAAATGTTTTAATGAGCAATATAAATATTATGAATAAGTTTTATTGGTCTTTCTTTACATGAAGGTGATATAGTGTTAAGTTTCAGTACCTGCGTAAAAGGAGATGAGTTTCTTAAAGATTGCTTTGAATGAATATTGTAATTATTTTTTTAAAAAACGTATTGTGTCATATTAAACCATTTTAGTGCAGTGGCCAAAATCTTGTTACATAGCATGGTAAGCAATAGAGTAGTCTCTACTGAATTAATGGAGATTTGGGGAGTCAACTCCTCTGTACGTTCCATTGATTCAAATGGGTCTATTCAAACTGGAACTTATTTTAGCATAAGTTGGAGTAGGCCCAATTGAATCAATGGAACTTACAGAGGAGTTAATGACCCAAATTACCATTAGTTCAGTTTACCACCACAACTGTTAGTGATGAAGGAGATTTTGATGCTGATAACTAGGTAAAGGTCTCCCTTGCTCAAAAGCCAGTTGTATCCATCTCTAGGTTGTGGTGCTCATCTCTGTTTACAGCCAAAGAACCAGCACTGACTGCATCGGCAGATGTTTCTATGGTCATGTGGCAAGTGCATGGAACACTGTTATCTTTCTTCCCAATTTATCTACTTGCAATTTCTTGCTTTTAAACTTTAAGGTTGCCAGGAGTTGGGACAGACAGTGGGAGCTCACTCCATCAGCTTTCGCTGATTATCTGACAGAGAAAATCACTTGGATTCATCTGAAGCTTAATCCCGGCGTGGAGAACACAGAGCTGGTGTTAACCAGAGTGCAGTCTGGCTATGTTATCTGGGATCGGTTCAATCCAGTTGCCCCTGAGGAAGTGGACAGGCTCCTGGGATCTGTTCGAGCCACTGCCTGTGCATTAGATCCATGCCCCACCTGGTTAGTTAAAACTACCAGGGCGGTGACAGGCGGCTGCGTCAAGGCTATTATAAATTCTTCATTGGAGGAGGGGGTCTTTCCAGCACCATTAAAACATGCTTTGCTCCATCCCTTCCTGAAAAAGTCATTGCTTGACCCAACAGTGCTTTCTAACTACCGCCCTGTATCCAACCTACCCTTTTTGGGCAAGGTTTTGGAGAAGGCAGTGGCACGGCAGTTACAGGAGATACTGGATGAAGTAGATTATCTAGACCCTTTTCAGTCAGGATTCAGGCCCTGATATGGTACCGAGACTGCCCTGGTCACACTGGTGGATGATCTCTGGTGAGAGCAGGATGGTGGTCATCCGTCTGTCCTGGCCCTTCTTGACCTCTCAGCGGCTTTCGATACCATTGATCATGGTATCCCTTCTGGGGTGGCTCCAAGACTTGGGGATCCAGGGCACTGTATGGTCCTGGTTTTCCTCATTTCTGAGGGGCCGGACCCAGTCAGTGTGGTTGGAGCGCGAGAGGGCCAGCCCTAGGCCCCTTTAATATGGGGTGTTTCAGGGCTCGGTGCTCTCGCCTCTCCTATTTAATATCTACATGAAACAATTGGATGAGATCATCCATTCCCATGGGGTGAGGTATCATCAAAATGCTGATGATACTTAGCTCTACATCTCTGCCCGTGGAGATCCAAGCAATGCAGTGGAAGTCCTATCTAGGTGTCTGGAGGCTGTCAGAATCGGGATGGGAGACAATGGGCTACAACTGAATCCTGGTCAGGAGTCCTGCGTTATCATGAGAGCTACCATCTTTGGTTCTGGATGGGGCTGTTTTGCCCCAAACAGACTCGGTGCATAATCTGGGTGTGTCCTCCTGGACTTGTGACTCCTGCTCAAAGAGCAGGTGGCAGTCATGGCTAGGAGGGCTTTTGCACAGCTTCGGATCATACTCCAGTTACGCCCTCTCCTTGACCGGGACTCCTTGCTCATGATCACACACACTTTGGTCACCTCAAGATTTGATTATTGTAATGCGCTCTACATGGGGGTGCCCTTGGTGACCATTCAGAGGCTGCAACTGATCCAGAATGTGACTGCCATGTGGTGATGGGTTGCAGGCATTACACACGTGCCTCACCGCTGCTTTGGGAGCTGCACTGGTTGCCGGTGTGCTTCCGGGTGCAATTCAAAGTGCTGGTAATTACCTTTAAAGCCCTACATGGTAGTGGGCCAGGATACTTAAGTGACCGCGTCACCTAAGAACATCTGTCCATCCCACCAGAGCGGACCGGAGATGCTCTCTAGTTGTCCCATCGGCTAGAGAAGCTCATCTCTCTAGCACCAGAAAGACAGCCTTCTCTGTGTCCACTCCGACCCTTTGGAACCTCCTTCCAACTAAGCTGCACCTCCAGACAGAGCAGCTGCCCTTTAGGAGAGTCATAAAAACATGGCTGGCAGGGCAGGTATGGGGTACTAACTATACAACAACCCCAACCTGCCGGTTGATTTGAATGCCTCTCCCGCTCTTAACTTTTTTAATTGTTATACCTGTTTTATCTTTTAAATCTTTTAATCTGATACATTTTTATGGGATTGTAATGTTTTTTATGAATGAATTTTATTGCCGGATTGTTGTCCTATATTGCTGTTGTTAGCTGCCCGGAGTCACTTCCTGAGGAGGGCGGCATATAAGTATGAACAATAAAATAAATAAATAACACACCACTTGTGTCTCGAACTGATCTGCCAACTTTCTGGTCATCAAGCTCAATGTCTTAACCACTAAGCCACCATGGCCCTATAACTAACTAACTGATAACTAGAGGTGTGCAAATGGCTGGTTTTGGATAACACACAAATCTCTCCAGACATTATTGCCAACCCTGGGAGCTGTAGTCCTAAAATAACAATCTGCACATATCTATTAATAACATATCTGAAAGCCAGTACAGTAATACCTCGGGTAACATTAGTATCGGATAACACTAAAATCGCATAACATTAAGCAATCTGGGGGGGAGAATTGCATCGGATAACATTAAGATCCTATGGGATGCATCGGATAACAACCGCTAAAGCCTGTGTGGTTACAATGTATCTCTATGGATCCCATAGGATTTTAACATGCATCGGATAACACTAAAAATCGGATAACACCAAGACTTGTGGAACCTGGTTTTAACGTTATCTGAGGTTTTACTGTATGTTGTTACACACATTATCTATATATCAGGACATTTCTAGTTGGGAGATGTCTGTGAGCCACCAGTTTGAATATTAAGGTTATACATGTAGATCTTGCACATATAACTCATAAGCAAAGCCTGTCTATTATCTAATTTGTTGCTTTCCTATTTTGGTATTTCTGATTGGTAAGATACTTGATTTTACTGAAGTTGGTAGGATCAGCTGATTTGAGAGAGACTGAAGTGTATGTAGCATGTAGTGTAGTTGAGTTTTGGACAGTGCTTGTTAATCTTTACTGCAAACTAAATATTTCTTACAATATGTGCATTTTTTAAAATAATATTTGCAAATTCTGGTTAACTGATCTATATATATATATATATTCTTTCCTTCTTTTTATGAAGCATGGCGTTATTGCTACAGAAGATGAAGAATATTTTATCGAGCCTCTAAGAAACAAAACCGAAAATGCCAATGGGTTTAATTATAAAAGTGGTCATCCTCATGTTATTTACAAAAAGTCTGCCATGTACCATCAACTTTTCTCTGATCATACCCATTGTGGTGTTTCAGGTAAATAAGGTAGAACTCTCATTAATGGTTTTATACTTTCATTATGATAAAATACATAGAATAGTTTTGTTTTTATATGAAAATATAACTTAGGACTTTGTTAGAGTCAGTTTAGTGCTATCAGTGCTTCTTGTGTTGCATCATGCAATCTCAAATTAATTATCCTTTTTTGGTAGGCAAAGGTACAAAAATTGCTCAAAATCTACCTGGCAAAAAACTGATATCTGTAAAGCAGTTGCACAGAAGTTTTTAATTTCCTGTCAGCTCCCCTTCATGCATTCAGGCATATGACCAGTTACACACCAAATTTTGCCATTACAGCATGTGATAGAGAGACCAACAAAGGGAGGAAAAATTAACTTGATTGGCCTTATTTGATCATGTAAGTAAAATTCTAACCAATATCTTTAAGCAAATACCAAGAAGGCTGTCTTATGTTATGCCTGTTGCTTGTACTATAGCAACTTAGGTGATTTTATAATGGAGGGAAGTGGGTGGCTAGTCAATCCCTGCTCTTCACTCCGTGTGACTGCTTGCCCTGTTCTGTGTTTTTAGAATGTACAACAAGGAGGGAAAACACATTCCTTCTTGCACTCCTTAGAATCTAACTTGGCTACCTGCAGAGCTATGAAGCCAGTGATGGGATCCTACTAGTTCAGACCGGTTCGCCCAAACCAGTAGCACCCAATCAGGAGGGGTCGCCGTGGTGGTGGTAAAACTCTGGGTGACCGGTTCGGTCGCCTTTCCAGCCCCCTCCAAAAATGTATTTCCGGGCAGGCAAAATGGCTGCCTGGAACTGCACATGCATCAAACCTCTGTATGATGCATGTACAGTTCTATTTTTTAGTGTGCATGCATCAAATACAGGTTTGATGCATGCACACTAAAAAAAGAACTGCACATGCGTCAAACCTGCTTGATGCATTCACAGACATTTTTAATTTTTAAAATTATTTTTGCACCGCCCACAACGTCATGACGTTGGCTACGCCCACGACGTCCATGACATCATGGTGGGGTAGCGGGAATTTTGACAGACCACCACTGCATGAAGACTTCCTCCAGCAATTCATTTCATTTGGATTCTGGAAGTACAGGAATACTGGCTGAAAAACGAAAAGCAAAGCAATCACACTTATATACCACCCCATAGTGCTTAGTGCACTCTATGGGCAGTTCACAAGTTAAAAAAATCTTGTTGTTTAGCATCGTAAGTCAGAACCAGAGAAGGCCCATTGAATTAATGGAGGTTTGGTGAATTGGCTCCTCTGTATGTTTGGTTGGCCTACTTTGGCTGCAACTTGCTACATTAAGCAACAGGATTTCAGCCAATGTTTTCTACTACCTTTCCACCTCAGAGATGAAGAATGCCAGGAATAAAGGTTTTTTCTGTCACTAGACTACTATGTTTCTTTGCTAGACTTGCTAGTACAGTAATACCTTGGATAAGGTTTGCATCAGATGATGCTAAAACTGCATCACGTTAAGCAATCTGGAAAAAAATTGCATTGCATAACGTTAAAATCCTATGGAATGCATCGGGTAACGTTAGCTAAAGCTTGTGCTGGTTACAGTGTATTTCTATGGAGTTTTAACGTTATCCAATGCATCCCATAGGATTTTAACATTATCCGATGCATGCATCGGATAACATTAAAACTGGGATAACACTAAGACTTGTGGAACCAAGTTTTAGCATTATCCGAGGTTTTACTGTATAAGCATACATACTAGACATCTAGCGTAGGATCATTAAAAAACTGATGCTGCTGCTGTCTGTAAGTACAGCATGAGTCTTTGCTTTATGCACGCCTAGTGTGGAAACATGGTGGCATGGTGACAAAGGGACAGAATGGTCTGTGACTTAGTTAGTAGGCAACTTGGAAATTTAGCACTGGAGCTGTAGTGATAGAATAGAAATCATGCTGATCGGTGATAGGAACATAGATAATTTCATCAATCCACAGTGGGCCTACTTAATCATAGTAAATCCCACTAGAGCAGGCACATTGTGGAGTGATGAAATTATCTATGGCAGTAGCATAGGCCAACTGAGTGCCATTTTTGAAATTACCACAAACTGGATAGGTAATTTTTCATGAACTTAATGCCTGTAATCTTGTTGGTGTAGTTATGCCACTTCAGCAAGATGACATCATCTGGTGAAATGAATATTTAATTTCTATTAATGTTATGCTTCCAGCCCCTCCTTTCCAAGTTCCTAGGCTACTCACAGCAACTTTTTTTTGTCCTGGAGCATAGCCATAGCCAGAATTCTAGTTGTGGGTGGGTGAATATTTTTTCAGGATGGGCAACAATGTCATATATATATATGCCATATATATAAGCAGTTGGGAGTTTGAGGGTGGGCAAACTGCTAATTCAGGGTGGGTGATGCCCACCCTGGCCACCCCCTGGCTACGTCCCTGCCCTGGAGAAACCTTTGAGAACCTCCGGATGGGAGTTGGTGGGTGGCACCTTTAATAGTGAAATATCCTGGTGGCAGCTCTCCCATCATACTGAGGTTCAAAAAGGCTTTCCCAGAGCAGAAGGGAGCCCTAGAGTCCCCCAGAATCTGAAAAGGGGTGGGATGGGGTAATAGGAAGCTTTCTGTTAATGCAATTTTTTAAAAAAATTCATAACTAGATTATATCTTCCAATTTACATGGAGTAAATTTGTACAAGAGGATTTTGCAGACTATTTGTTGTGCAATCTTCAAGCTGCTGTTATATAATATGCTTAATCAACCAATTTTATTTAATTTTTAAAAATAGATAGGAAGTACTTTGTAGCTGGTTGCAAGACTTGTTATGAGTCTGATAGTAGGGGGTTACCGTTACCTCGGATAACGCTAAAATCGCATAACGTTAAGTAATCTGGGGTGGAGAATTGGATTGAATAACATTAAGGTCCTATGGGATTGATTGGATAACAACCGCTAAAGCCTGTGTGGTTACAATGTATCTCTATGGAGCTTTAATGTTATCCGATCCATCCCATAGGATTTTAACATGTATCGGATAATACTAAAAATCGGATAACACCAAGACTTGTGGAACCAAGTCTTAGCGTTATCAGAGATATTACTGTACAGTAACACCTCGCATAAAGAGCTCCTCAATTAGAGACTAAGTAGCTTAAAGAGCAGAATTTTATCTGAATGGTCACCTCGCTTAACAACTAAAACCAACCAAAAACTCTCTTAACAACTAAATCGGGGTTCACACCCCCCCGCCAGAAGTCACAATTGGTCGCTTATAATGGTGTTTCACTTAAAGAGCAAACTCACTTAAAGTGCAATCCTGTGGAACGCATTATGCTCTTTAAGTGAGGTACCACTGTATAGTCACAAGAGCTCAAAGTCATGTAAATTAGGGTCAGAGTAAGCCCATTTGAATTAATGTTAAGGTATTGATTTTATTATAAATATATCATTTTATACTTGTAGATTCTTGCTTGTGTTGGCACCCATATTTTTTTTCTGGTCCATGTCAGGGAAATCAAAGTTGTAATCATTTAATTTTGGGTATTAGGCCACTTGTATACAGCAGAGAACATAAATCTATATTAAATGTCAGGTAGATATACCGTATTACTATATTAGATTTCTTACTTACTTTTTCTGTACAAATACTGTTGTTTTCTTAATAATAGTCATATGTGTATGCTGTTAGTATGGATGGTTAGAAATATCTTTATGCCAAATCTGAATATTTTAGTTCAACACCATCAGGTCTGGAATATTTGGATTTTCAAACATGAATTTCTAATTATCTGACCAAGTTCTGTGAGAATAGCAATCATACTGATTTGTTATAAGTAAACTTGTGTGTATGTGTAAATATATGCAGCTATTTCCCTCTAGAAATATTATGCTAAAATGTATATTTGATATAATATAACACAAACACAGCTTTTTGTATCATTACAGCCTATTATTTTCTCATGAAACTCTAATATAATGGCCAGAATCCTGTTGCTCAGTGTAGTAAATTGCACTACAGTAGGCCAGTTGAGTCAATAGGAATTTGGTGAGTCATTTCCTTTCAATTGATTTAAATAGGCCAGCTCTAACTGGGACTTATTTTAGCATAATAAGTTGCAATTAGAGTAAGCCTGTTTGAGTCAGTGGAACTTATGGAGGAGTTGGCTAAGTCTCCATTGATTGAATGAGCCTACTCTAGTGCAATTTACTGTGCTATGCAACATGTTTTTGGCCAAAGTTTATGAAAAGATGGGATTAATTTTTCTTTCACTAAACTAGAATTCAATTTATTTAAAAGCCTTACAATATAATATAATATAAACATAAAACAGATATACCTGAAGAAGTTAATAAAGCAACCCATTTGATATTATTTGTTATTTTATTCCTAGAAAACCTCACCGGAAGCAGTAAACCTTGGTGGTTGAACAATACTTTTTCTTTCCCAACTCTACTTCCAATCAATCATACATTAAATAGTCACCATCGACTGAAGAGATCAATAAGCACTGAACGATTTGTGGAGACACTGGTAGTAGCAGATAAAATGATGGTGGGATACCACGGTCGTAAAGATATTGAGCATTACATTTTAAGTGTCATGAATATTGTAAGTTTGATCCCTCTACATGTTGTTTTAACACTGCATATATTAAGGATCTAATTTTCAAAATCTAGCATGAGCCATGTTTTACAAATGTTATATTTGTTAGATATTTACTAGGAACTGGGTCCATGAAATGTGTACCTGCAATGCTCCTGCTAAAGTCTAATGAGTTTGTGTTAGGAAGTCCAGGTGTGATATTTGTTAGATTTGGCTAATATAAATGTTTGCTATCAAATGCATTTGTTTCAGGGTTAAATAGCAAGTTCTTCAGATCTGTCCCTAAGGAAAAACCCAAATACTATTCTTTGATCAGTACTGGAAATTTGTCCAGTTTTTGTTTTGAGGTAGCCAAAGTTATTGACATTAATATGCAGAGAAATCCCTAAGCATATACATGCACAATGCAAAGATCTCTAGAGAGGATGCGTGTAATCTCAATCCTTTATGTATCTAAGTCTAGTGAAATGAGGGACTGTGGTGGCTTAAGTGGTTAAGACACTGAACTTGAAGACTGGAAAGTCGGAGTTTGATACCTGAACATTGCACAATGGAGTGCACTCCCATCATCTGTCCCAGCTTCTGTCAATCTAGCAATCTGAAAGCAAGAAATTGCAAATAGATTAATAGGTACAATTTCAGTGGGAATATAAACAACATTCCCTACACTCCGGTGTTGATGCATGACTGCCACATGTCCACAGAAATATCTGTAAATGCAGACAGTGCTGGCTCTTTGGCTATAAACAGATGAGCACTGAACCCTAGAGTCAGGTATGACTGGTTTTCGAGCAAGGGTAACCTTTACCTAGTGAACTGGGATAGCAGAGAAAATTGTAAGTAATTTTAGAGCAAGTAAAAACAGATTCCCTACTTAACTGTTACAATGTGTTTGCTTTAGCTGCAGACTACAATTAAATTAGTTTTAATTTGGATGTTTACACTGTACAGTCAAACCTCGCTTAGTGAGTAACTTACTTAGCGAAAAACTTGCATAACGAGCGGGTTTTCGCAAAGTGATCCGACTCGCATAACAAATTTTTTTGCTATGCAAGTTGGACTTTTCCTATGGGAAAACTCGCATAACAAGCGTTTCTAGGGGGAAAACTTGCATAGCGAAATTTTTTCGCTATGTGAGTTCCCCCCCCCTAGAAATGCTTATTATGCAAGTTTTCCCATAGGAATTTTCGCTATGCGAGTTTGTTTCGCATAGCGAAAAACTCGCAGAGCGAGCAGCCTCACAGAACGAATTAAATTCGTTATGCGAGGTTTGACTGTATATTTTTCAGTAATATAAAAGCTGGTTGCCACAATTATTTAATTTACTTAAACGATTTGTAGTCTATTTTTCAAGTTAAAAACTCTCACAGAGCAGATGAGGTAAATACTTAATTCTCTCTGATATACAGTGGTAGCTCGAGTTACAAATGGTTCGAGTTACAAAATTTTCACAATACGAAGGAAAATCAATTGAAAATAATGGCTCAACTTATGAATTTTTCCAGAACATATTAATTGGTTTTCAATGCATTCCTATGGGAAACCATGTTTCAAGTTATGAATTTTGGTTTTCAATGCATTCCTATGGAAAATTCAAGTTACACATTTTTATAATATGAAAAATGCCTTGGAATGTGTTAGGACATTTTTCTTTTGTGGGGTATTGTACAAAGATTGCTGCCCAGTGGAATAGTACAACTTTAAAGCCCTGCAAGTGTTCTAAACACAGGTGTTCATAATAGAGCCACAGACTGATTGCCTGGCTGTGCATGCCTCGTCTACGTGCCCCTGTAACAGCCCAGCTGTGGCTGATTAGAGAATCTGCCCAGCAACACTAGGGTATAACTGTGGCCCTCTGGGAAGGGTCTACTGAGGAGGTTATCATACTGAAGAGAAGGACTGAGCTACTGATAGACTACAGAGAGAGACTGCTGAAGGAGGTCGTGCTGTTGATGAGAGTTTACTTCAACTGAGAAGGAAGAACTGCTGAAGATTACCAGGACTCTGTGCATGCTCTTGGGATTGGAGCCAACAGAGGAATCCAAGCTGTGTACCAACTGTGGGGCTTGGAGAGAGAGTGACTGTTGTATGTCTGTCTTCGCCTCACTGTTAAGTAAAGCACACCTTTCACTGAAGGCATATGTGTGTGTGTCATTGCACTAAAGCTTTCGCTGCATAACAGCTTAAAAGTGCTACTCTGCTATCGAGACACACATATCGCTAGGGGGAATCCCTGACAGAATGCATTAAATTTGTAACTCGAGGTACCACTATAATAAAATGTTGTTTGGGTTGTGTCAATTCAGACAGTAGATATGGACTTACATGATAAACTGCTTTTCCATACCCAAAAGCTCATGGACACAGAAACTCAGATAAAAGATAGAAGCTGGGACCTGGCCCTGAAGATACAGAATGAGTTAAGGACTGGGAACAGAGAACAGTTTCAGCTTCCACATTAACAGTGCTCTTTTATATGAGTGAATGACCATTTTAATTACAGTAGGGAAGAACAATGCACTACACTGGAAACTTAAGGGGAAAAAATCCTATAATCCTCAATAGTGTGTGGCCTGATATCTGTCCCTTTCTGCTTGTCTAACATAATTATGCTGAGCATCTCACTTGCCAAAAATTCTTATTGTATGATGTTGTAATAATGAATAACAATGGAACAAATTCTGTCCCTCTGCAGTCTTGCCCATAGAACTGGCAGAATGTCACACCAGTATTGTCAAAACTTGCTCCAGTTCATACATTAGAAAAAAAAATTATGTGCAACTGTGCATGCATAAATTGTGATGACATTGATCAGCTATGGATGTTACTTTTTATTCTACTTTCTTAGTCTTCAGTTCCAAGGGATCTGTTTTGACCTGTGGAAGTCTTTGAAAGCAAGGGATCTTAGCAAGGAGGGACTGCCAGTCGTGATCCTGGTTGTAGAACCAGTGGCATCTGTTTTGTGGCATTAAAGCAGGGGTGGTCAACTTACAGCTCATGGGCAGAGGCTGACACATTTACGACAGCGGTAAAACATACCCATGAATGCATAAACATGCCCATGAATGCCATAAACACTGCCGTAAATGCACCTGTGGCTGTCATAAATATGTTTATAACATATAAATATGTTTATGACAGCCATGGACACGTTTTATGGAAGCATTTATGGTAGGAGGAACCACGCAAACAGCCTGCTGAGCTGTCCAGGGGCATGGCCCGGCCCACAGCGTGAAAAGGTTGGGAATCCCTGCATTAAAGGCTTTCCTCCCCCATCTGAAGACTTTCAAAAACTTTGCCATGCTGAAAGGGATCCCTACAGAGCCTCAGAACATGAATGGGAGGCAAGGATTGGAAACTTTACAACAAAGAGTACTATCTGCAGCTGATGATGTTGTCAAGACATATATACATGCATTTGCACAACAGCATTTCATCCATGTGATATAGGAAAAAATGAATTGCATTTAAGCATGTATTAAAATTTCTGAATTTTTGTCTGACTTTGTGTCTTTTCTTATTTTCTGGAGGTCAGGTTGCCAAACTTTATCGTGATTCCAGCCTAGGAAACGTTGTGAATATTATAGTGACTCGTTTAATTGTCCTCATGGAAGATCAGGTAAGAATAAATTGTGGCATAAAGCTTACCTCTTTGAAATATAAATCATATATGTAATTATTGTTTCTAAAAAGTGTTGGATAATAAAATCTCATCTGTAGACCTATGTGATCTGGAACTTAGAAAAGTTTAGAAAGATATTAATTTAAAATATTTTAAAAATATTTTCACCCCTGTCTACTGAAAATTACATATGCGGGAAATTTTAGAGTTAGAGAGTTGTGGCAGGTTGTTTTTTGTTTCTGTGTTTTGAAACCTTAAAAACTGCTTTAAATATTACTTTCTCCCACATTAAGATAATCTCTTTGTGTGGTAAAGTTTGAAACTATAATTCTTAAGTTTGACAAACAATTATCAAAGTTATAACTTAAATCTATGGGATGTATGCACAAAATAAACTGTAGGTCAGAGATAAAATCTGGCAAGAAGATATTATTCCTAGAAATCACTGCTTCTAATTATAGATCAGATTTAGACTTCAGAAGTCTTAACCGCTGACCCTAGTAATTTGTTTGGAACATTTCTGGTATGCATGTTGTATTGCAGCCAAACTTGGAGATAAATCACCATGCAGACAAGTCCCTTGATAGCTTCTGTAAGTGGCAGAAATCCATTCTCTCTCACCAAAGTGATGGAAACACCATTCCAGAAAATGGAATTGCCCACCATGATAATGCGGTCCTTATTACTAGGTATGGTTTGTTGAAATTCTCTCATTTTTTTCTTTCCTGTTTCTCATTTATTTGTTTTTGCAGAAAAATCTAGCACTGAAATATTTATAGTAATCATATACAGGGGAAAACATTGCTTATATTTGAAATTGTAATAAAACATTTAGTGATTAACTCAAGCCACTGCTGCTTTTGATTTGATACTAGGAAGCCTTATGAAATGAATATACTTGTCTGTATGTTAAGTACTTTTAGAACTGAACACACCAACTTTCAAACTAAGAATTATAAATAACATAGAAAAGAATAAAGAAGGTGGAACCATACTTTAGTTTAGGCCTAATACACACTGTGATGGTGTTCCTAGTTGTGCTGTGGTTCCTCTGCTTTTGTTTGTTTGTTGCAAATCTGAATATATCATGCTGGTATTGTTGTCCATACATGGGAAGAGTATTGCTAGAGGTATTGGGATGCACTGGATTGTCCTGATATTGTCTGTCAACTCACATCCAAAATGGCTACCTGTGTCTTACTCCCAATATAGATTGCTATTTTTACACCCTCTACCCACCTAATTCATTGTCCATTTCCTTTTTGATTCAACCCATCTATCATTCTCATATTTCCATTTCCCCCTGCAATATTTCTAACTAGTTTTTTATTTCTTAGTTTTCATTTTTGCACTATTATTATTTATTATTATTTATTTATTTATTTATTTAGATTTATATAATTATAATTTTATTAGTTTTGCACCATAGTGCAAAAATGAAAACTAATTATAATTATAATTATAAGCAGAAAGAATAAATGATATGTCCTCTGCTCTCTCCCTGCCAACTTCCTCTTTGTTTTACCTGCCCACAACCCTTCACCTTAATACAGCAATTTTCTTATATTTATTTTTTAAAATGTGTAGTTTTCAGTGTTGTTCAGATGTAACTTTTTTAAAAATTAAAAAGCTGAAAGCAAGAACAGCTACTATCCTAAGAAAATTAAACAGGAGCAGCAGTAAGGTATGGAATGTGGTCATTGATTGGTAGAAAAACATCAATTACAATATCAAACGACACACACAATCAGCACACATAAGTGAGTAGTGGAGTGTAGCCTAGCAGTTCGTGTGCTACACCAAATGAGACCAAAGTAATACCAAAGTATTTTTAAAAATGTAAAAAAACTGCCAAAGCAAAATTATTTGTCTTGTTTTGAAATACATGTTTCAGTTTAGCATTGTGTGGCTACCAGAATGTTATATAAGTATCATAGATGAAAGAAAAGCTGACCAAATTCTCAGTGTGGGCATTCATATGTTATATGTCTTGTGAAATTCAAAACATAAAATCAAAGTAGAATTACTTTGTTGGAATAAGTTTTGATTCCTTTCACTTTAGTAATCCCCCCCATTGTTCTCATAATACAGTAATACCTCAGATAACATTTACCTCCGATAACGCTAACATTGCATAATGTTAAGTAATCTGGGGAGGAGAATTGGATCGAATAACGTTAAGGTCCTATGGGATGTATCGGATAACAACTGCTAAAGCCTGTGTGGTTACAGTGTATCTCTATGGAGCTTTAATGTTATGCGATCCATCCCATAGGATTTTAACATGCATCGGATAACACTAAAAATCGGATAACACCAAGACTTGTGGAACCAAGTCTTAGCGTTATCTGAGGTATTACTGTATATGAAATTCTTATCGGAGCTGTGCTTTTCTTTTTATGATAGGAAAAGGTAAAGGTCGCCCTTGCTTGAAAGCCAGTCGTATCCAACTCTAGGGTTCAGTGGTCATCTCTGTTTATAGCCAAAGAACCAGCACTGTCTGTGTCTGCAGACGCTTCCGTGGACATGTGGCAGGCATGCCTCAACAACAGAGTGCACGGAACGCTGTTTCCCTTCCCACCGAAGTGGTACCTTTTTATCTACTTGCAATTGTTTGCTTTCGAACTGCTAGGTTGACAGGAGCTGGGACAGAGACAGGAGCTCATTCTGTCTGCAGTACTCAGGAATTGAAACCCAACCTTCCAGTCTTTGAGTTCAGCATCTTAACCACTGCAGTCACCTGCTCTTGTTATGATAAATAACTACTAATTTCTCTTGCTTAACAAACCATTTTTTCTTATTGTTAGAACTTAAACATTATATGGTTGGTCAAAATGTATTCATTGGAGATGACTTCTGAACTTTATTAAGAGTGTTCTGGGAAAGAAACTGAAGGGTAGACAAGTAGAACACTGTGGAATAATTTGGTCTTCAACTGTTTTTATTCAATCTTGGGTGGGGCCAAAGGCCATTTTTCAAATTTTGCACTACCAGAAGTGCAGGGTTACAGGGGTATGGCTTGAGAGGCTAATTTGCACATCTGTAAATATTTTAATTTTTTAACATTGCACATTATAACTGTTCTTGGTTTTTGTTAATTGACAAATAGCTTTTCTAACTAAATAGCCACAAAAACCCTTGCTTTTGCTTATGGTGGAAAATGAAAAAAAAATTTTTTTTAGGAGGCTTGGCATTGCTGGACTGGTAATTGGCCCTCAGAATATGGCACAATTACACCTCTGTCCCCTACAGATTACAAGGAGACTTTCTTAGAAAATTGAGTATTCTGGGTATACCCTGTAGTGCAGGCTGGTTGTAAAAATGTCCCTAGGAAATTTAATGTGGTTAATGGGCTACATGTTGCCTACCCTGTGAAAGACTTATTCAATAAAAATGAATTTAGCTGAGTCATGAGATATACAGTCTCTTTAAGATTCTAAGGAAGTGTGTATAAGCTTAGAAGACTCCCAAACTTTAGTGAAGATGGAGCTATATAATTACTAAATTTTCCTATACATGCACTAAGAAACATTAAAACCCTACAGTTATGTAAAGTCTTTTAACACCTCTCCTTTCTATTCTTCCATTAGTCTCTTTTGATATACTATTTAAGGTTGGTTGGTTTTAACTAATGAGAGCAGGTTCTCATATAGCTAAGACACCCAAGGTCTCCAGGTGGAGCTGATGAAGGTCAGGAACCTTCCCCAGGGCTCTCAGGTGGGGCTTAGCAGCTGCACCAGAGTAAGGGTCCAGTTCTGTAGGACTTAGAGCAGTTGATTCCAGGCTGGGGCCTGGACTTAGGGCAGCAGTTGAAAGTCCTGACACTATTCTGAGCTGATTACTGATCAGTCGCAAACTTCAAACAAAGAGGCTGTGATAGAAGCTTGTAGCATTAATACATCTTTCTAAAGATTAATATGAGAGGGGATAATATAATGTGTAAGTGCCTAGTTGCAGTATTGAGCATTCTACATAAAATTTCTAATTATTAATAATTTTCTCTACCTCATATGTAGAAACCTTTCCATTAAAATAAAAGACAATATCTGTCTCCCACCAGGTTAAAAAAAAGGGCATTTATCCCTTTTCATGATTGTGCTATTGTAAGCCCAGCTAAAGCCTTTGATTGTGTGGATCACAATAAGCTTGGCAAGTGTAACAGAAGGAACCTTCCTCTCCGGTAGGCCCCATCGTTCTTCTGAGTTGTGGCTCCCTAGCTGACAACCCAGGTCTCGGATTTGTGTAGATAAGATAGCGTTAGGCCAAATAACCACTCAAAGTTTCTTCAAGAAATATATTGAAATCATTGTAAAATATAGGATACAGTTCATCAAAAGATCAGCAAGCATTTCAAAGTAGAAATAAACCATTAAAGGTTCCAGGGAAAGCCCTACCCCCCCCTCTTTCCACAAGTCTCACATTTTGCAGAACGGCTGCACAGCATTCCATAGTGAGAATAGCTCTGTGTGTGTGTGTGTGTGTGTGAGAGAGAGAGAGAGAGAGAGAGAGAGAGAGAGAGAGTCTGCGTCACAGGGTTACACCTCTGGCCCTCCCCCGTAGGGAGTCCAACCAATGATCTTACAGCAAGGCATGTCAATCACATATTCAGTTTCATTCCAATAAAACCATGAGGCAATTATGTTTACATATCTTACATATTTTCTCTCCTCCCCCCCCCCATAATCTGGAAACGCCATTTTAAAAGTACTAAAACACATTTAAGTGAGTACAAAGAAAACAGAAAAAGCACTGTTTTAAAATGGGGCGTTTCTATTACAGCAAGTCCTTAAAGAGATGGGAGTACCAGACCACCTCACCTGTCTTCTGAGAAACTTGTATGTGAGTCAAGAAGCGACAGTTGGTTTATAATAGGAAAATGAATACAGTAAAACACCGGATAACGCTAAAACATGGTTCCACAAGTCTTGGTGTTATCCGATTTTTAGTGTTATCCGATCCATGTTAAAATCATATGGGATGGATTGGATAACGTTAAAGCTCCATAGAGATACATTGTAACCGCACAGGCTTTAGCGGTTGTTATCCGATCCATCCCATAGGACCTTAACGTTATTCGACCCAATTCTCCTCCCCAGATTACTTAACGTTATGCGATTTTAGCGTTATCCGATCTAATCGTTATCCGGTGTTTTACTGTACAACAAAACTGTATATTGTCACTGTGCTTATTTAACTTATATGCATGATATGCATCATGCGTAAGACAGTACTGGGTAAGGCACAAGCCAGAATTAAGATTGCTGGGATAAATATCAACAACCTGAGATATGCAGATGACACTACCCTAATGGCAGAAAGTGAAGAAGTCCTAAAGAACCTCTTGATGAAAATCCAAAAGCTGGCTTGAAACTCAACATAAGAAAACAAGAGCTCATCACTCCATGTCAAATAAAAGGGGAAGAAATGAAAGCAGTGACAGACTTTACCTTCTTAGGATCTGAGATCATTGCAGATGGTGACACACTCTGTCTGTCTTAATGTTAGTTAGTTTTAGTATGTATAGCCAAATAAAGTGGCATCTTAAAAATTAATGGATTTATTTCGGTGTGAGATTTTACACAGAACATAAGAGTTAAGCCACAAGTTTATGCACACAGAATACATAGTGAATGGTTGGGGACCACACACAGCTACTGTACTTCACTTTTGTGAGTTACACATTTATTTATTTATTTATTTATTGTTCATACTTGATATCCCGCCCCAATCGGGTAAGCCCGACTCTGGGCTCACATACTGTATCTCACATACTGTATCTCCAGATGAACAGCATGACTGTGAACACACAAATGAGGCAACAACACACAAACATATTCCTTGCTGACCTGGAACAACACTTTTTCAGTTCATGTCCTGGGAAGGATTACTTGGGCAAAAAATGTACCGGAACGTCTGTAGCTTTTATCCCACTGTTAACATGAGCACAAACTGGTATACATAACAGGTGTACTTTCTGGAGACCACCATTGTAGCACAATGAACATCTAAGCTCAATATACTGAAAACTCACTGTTCACTGTACATAATTGCATGTTTCAAATTGACTGAGGAAACATCTTTGCTATTGTATATATTTGTTGTTAAGGGTTGGAGCTTGTCTCATGAGGTTGGAAAATGGCTTCAGTGCTAGAGAAAAAATCAAAGGTAACAAAGGACATAATTTCTTTGTTCTCTTGCTGATTGAAAATGATGGGAAATCCAGATCGTTTTCAGATCTTAACAGTAGTACAGTCTTGACTATATGGAGAGAAAGATTAGTCAGAAGAAGTGCTTCTATCTATCTGTTCATAAAAATATAAAAGAAATTGCTATTTTAGTTCATTGATTGCAATTAATAATGTTGAGAGATGCAACTGTAAATGAGGACTGCCTGTTTTGGCTGCTGTGGTGGATAATACTAAGTAGCCTCCTAATAGAGCATGTGATGGGTTGTCATCTGATGCATCCAAATTTATCTCCTCCCTTGTATGATCTTACTTCTTTCATTTTGTTTGACAGAATGCTTATCAATATTTTACAGCCTTAGTAAGGGTTATGGAGTGAATGCAGTGGTGGGCATCAGCAGGTTTGCAGCAGCTCGCCAGAACCGGTAGCAGAAATTCTGGCTGGCCCCGCCCATCCAAGTTTTGAACTAAAGTAGTCCTAATTTGGGTGCAACACAAGGCTTTCCCCCTGGTCACTCCTACCATACTACACCCACAGTGTGGTAGTAATTTTTTTTTGAGCCCACCACTTTGTCACCACATTGTCATACATTTCCTGGGACCCCCCCTTTAAAAAAAAGATTAATGCAATCTGTGAGGACATTGTCCCCAGATTTTCTCTAGGGTCTAAAAATTCTGTAGGACTCTTAGAGGGAAGTAAATACCCCATTTTAGAGGATTGACAGCATTATGACCTTGTGAAGGTATGTAATCAGATGCAGTTCTAGGTTAGGATTTATCTAGCAATTGCATACTAAAATAAAATCAAGTATTAAATATGTACTATATCTGTGTGAGAAGTATAATCACCCCCTTTTTTTGGATTGCAGAATTGCTGTGAATTATAAATTGCAGGGATGAATTTATTTTTACAGTCCAGTTGTATATGTCTGGCGAATTCATAAGGTTATGCTATCACTTCCTAGGATTAGATACCCTTCTTTGAACTTTGTGGAAATTTTAAGTCCCATTAAGTAGATGTGTTACTTAAGAAAATCAATTGTTTAATATTTCAGCTATAAGTGGATCTAAATTATGATTTCTGATTAAGGTTTTACTTAGTTTTAATCACCACTGTTTAATTTGATTTATGTGCTGTTTAGCTTGTTAATTTTAAAGGATGGTGGGAAGCTGAATCCAAATTACCTGTTGTGTTAATGGTGTTCAAAGCTGATAGTGTTCACTATTGATTGGAGGCCTGGTTGTATCATCTTTTTCTTTCATCTCCAGATCAAACTTTGAACTGCCAAAATTAAGCTACATTCTTGGCTTTGTTGTGGCCAAAATTAAATTTTCATCTTAAATGAAAAAGTAGTATACATTTCATAATTGTGGATAATTACTTGATAATTTTGATAACTGCGATTGAACTGATAATATGTAATAATAAAACTATGTTAAAATGCTAAAAGAACAATTATTTGAAGTTTTTATTCAATATGATTTAAATTTGAGATTTATCTTTGAATTTTGGCTCATATAATAAGAATACCCCTTTCTCTGTATATGAATAGATAGAAGTCCTGTTCCTTGGGGCTAGGAAGCAGAAAATTGATGTGAACCTATACAACAGAGGAAACAGCTGTCTCTTCAGACCTGCCTGTCTGACCTTATCATCCTTATTTTATTCTCATGTCTGTCTCTAACCTTAATTTTAATTTCCTTCTCTACTCTTCTTTCTTCCCTAGTTGTGGCTAGATGAGTTATGTGCAGGTGTTTGGGAGTGATTTGAACACCAGAACTTCAGGCTTGGGGGTGGGAGGGAGTATTGGATTTTCCTCGGAGAAAGTCATGCCTGGGTGAAGTTCAAACTCTTTTTCCCCAAGAAAGGAAAGTCTATACCTCCCTCCCCTAAACTTCATGGTCTATCGCAGTGATGGCAAACCTTGGCACCCCAGCTGTTCTTGAACTTTAGTTCCCAGAAGCAGGAGTGCTGATTTGGGCTTCTGGTAATTGAAGTCCATGAACACCTGGGGTGTCAAGGTTTGCTATTAATTAATTAATTTTAATTTTTAAATTTAATTTCCCCCCCACACTTATATCCCACCCAATCAGAGACCCAACTCAGTGCGGCTCACATGGTAACTGTCCAAAATACAATAATACAGTACAGTAATACCTCAGATAACGACTGTATCGGGTAATGCTAACGTTGGATAACGATGCAAAATTTCTTTAGAAATTTTTCATTGGACAGTGATCAGTCAGCGTTATCCAATGCAGTCGTTCTTAGCAACAGGGTGGCTGGAAAGCTGAACAGGTTCTCCATTCAGCTTCCCAGCCACCCCACAGCTGCAGAGGCATGGGCAGATGTCTAGCGAAGCCGATGTGGAGTCCCCGTCAGCTTCCCCAGCCACTCTGCAGCTGTGGATCGGGTCTCTCGACCTCTGGAACTGGCAGGGGAGGTCAGGAAGCCTGAAATGGATAAAAAAAGCCCATTTTTCACCCATTTCGGGCTCCCTGACCCCCCTGCCAGCTCCAGGGAGGTCGGGGGACCCAATCCACGCTATTTCCAAAATTCCCCCACCTCCCTGGAGGCTGAAGCAAGCCAAAACGCGGGATTCAAAACCTGACGTTTTTGCTTGCTACAGCCTGCAGGGACGTGGGGGAACTTCAGAAATAGTGCAGATTGGGTCCCCCGACCTGCCCAGAGCCGGCGGGGGGGGGGTTAGAGAGCCTGAAATGGGTAAAAAAACAGATGCCTGCTCCAGGGAGATCAGAGAACCCGATCCATGCTGTTTCTGGGCTTTCCCCACCTCCCCGGCCAGTGCAGCAAGCCAAAATGTCAGGGTTCGAACCCTGATGTTTTGGCTTGCTCCACTGGCTGGGGAGGTGGGGGAACTTTGGAAACAGCTTAGATCGGGTCCCCCGACCTGCCCAGAGCCAGCAAGGAGGGGTGTCAGAGAGCACAAAATGGGTAAAAAAACCCGGGCATTTTTTTACCCATTTTGGGCTCTCTGACCCCCCTGCTGGCTCTGGGCAGGTCAGGGGACCCGATCCAAGCTGTTTCCAAAGTTCCCCCACCTTCCTGGAGGCTGCAGCAAGCTAAAACTCTTTAGAAAAACTTGCTGATTTGCCTAAACTCTCCTTTGTACCTAAATTCACCATCTTTTTCTTTTATATTATAGTTATTTAAAAATTTGAGATATTAAAAAAAAAGAAAGAAAAAAGGGAAGGAGGGAGGGCAAAGAAAATAAATAGAGGAGAATCGGGAATGATCTACATTTGTTATGTTAATGAATTTTCCTTCCCAGGATTACAACCATCAGACCTAATAGTTTACATTATTCAGGCAATCAATTCTATATGGCACCCAAATATCCTGATAAAATCTTGTATCAGTTGGCAGTAAAATTAAAATTCCAAATTGGCTGAGATAGGTCTTAATTTTAAAAACCACAGAATATGTTGTTGTTTTCCAACAATGCAAAACCTTTTTTTCTGATGGAAAGATTTGAATAACATATTTCTGCTAGCTTTCCATAAATAATCTGCTCTTGCTAGCTTTCTGTTATGTTGCATGGTGTAGAAAAAATAGCATAACATTGCTTGCAGTGCAGCTAGTTGTAGTGTAATTTACAGTATTAGATTGTTTGTATATACTGTATTCAGTTTTGTTCAATAAGAGGATGCCATGAGGAGCCATATTCGCAGGTAGCTATTAGCTATGAGACTTTTTTTTTTTAAAAAAACTAAGTCATTTCTATTTTCTGCCAGCAAGATGGAGTCCTTTGTGTATCTTAAATTTTTGATGTTTCATCCACTGGTTTTCATTCTTCCATCTGAATCTAGTATGGCTTGCTGTTTGATAAAACAGATAAGGAGTTAAATCACATTCCTTAGAACACTTTTGGCGAACCTATGGTACATGTGCCAGAGGGGGCACTCAGAGTGCACATGTGCCATCACCTAAGCACAGAGTTCACCCTGCCCCACTGCCCAGCACCCCAATGGGAGTGCTTCCTCCCTCCCCCCCAGCACAAAGTTCACCCTGCCCAGCAGCTCAATGGGAGTGTTTCCTCCCTCCTCCTAGCACAGAGTTCGCCCCTCTGTGGCACAGACAGCAGCCTGTTGAGTTTGGGCACTTGGTCTCTAAAAGATTTTCCATCACTGCCTTAGAATGTTTAGAACTGATAGAACTACAGTATTTCAAGCCACAGAAACTGTTAGAGACCAAAAAAGAATACCTGTACAGTAAAACACCGGATAACGCTAAAACTTGGTTCCACAAGTCTTGGTGTTTTCCGATCCATGTTAAAATCCTATGGGATGGATCGGATTGTTAGGACATTTTTCATTTGGGGGTATTGTACAAAGATTGCTGCCCAGTGGAATAGTACAACTTTAAGGCCCTCCATGTGTTTTGAACACAGGTGTCCATAATAGAGCCTCAAACTGATTGCCAGGCTGTGCATGCCTTGTCCACGTGCTCATGTAACAGCCCAGCTGTGGCTGATTAGAGAATCTGCCCAGCAACACTGGGGTATAACTGTGGCCCTCTGGGAAGGGTCTATGGAGGAGGTATTCATTCTGGAGGAGATTATCATTGAGGAGGCTGTCATACTGAAGGGTCTGTCGTACTGAAGACCAGGATTGAGCTACTGAGAGACAGACTACAGAGAGAGACTGCTGTTGTTGAGAGCTTCTTCAACTGAGAAGAAAGAACTGCTAAAGGATCACCAGGACTCTTTTGAGTGCTCCTGGAGTTGGAGCCAACAGAGGAATCCAAGCTGTCTACCTACTGTGGAGCTTGGAGTGAGAGAGACTGTTGTATATAGTCCTGTGTGTGTCTGTCTTCCCCTCACTGTAAGTAAAGTGCACCTTTCCACTGAAGGCATATGTGTGTGTGTTATTGCACTAAGGCTTTCGCTGCGTAAGAGCTTAAAAGTGCTACTCTGCTATCGAGCCACACATATCGCTGGGGAATCCTTGATACAGATAACGTTAAAGCTCCATAGAGATACATTGTAACCGCACAGGCTTTAGCGGTTGTTATCCGATCCAATTCTCCTTCCCAGATTACTTAACGTTATGTGATTTTAGTGTTATCCGAGCCAATCGTTATCCGGTGTTTTACTGTATGTCAATACATATGGAAAACAAAACAATGATCTGTAGATTTGCAACGTTCAGTATACATTCCAAACCTCAAGAAAGAATATGCCAAGGAATGCACTAACTGTAAAATCATTGCTCTAATTTCCCATTAAAGCAAAATGATGCTCAAGGCTTACACAAAGACTTTTATTTTATATAGAGTGAGAAATGCATAACGATCAAACTGGGTATTGAAAAAGAAGAAGCCCTTGAGATCATGTTGCAAATATCCTCTGGCTTCAGGAGTGTACCAAAGAATTTGAGAAGATGATCAGTCTTTGTTTTACAGACTACAACAAATCCTTTGACTGTGTGGATTGTGGAAACACTGGGGGTTGTTCTAAAAGAAACTGGATTGCCTCAGCACTTGATTATCCTGATGTGTAACCTGTATTGTGGAAAAGAAGTGAAGTGTTAGGACAGGCTATGGAGAGTAGCAAGCATAAGATCCTAAAATAGTGTTCCAAAACAGGGCATTGTTGGTTTTGTAGTGTTATTTTGGTTTAAGAGGAGCCTAGATGAGACTGCAGAACTTTGCCAGCCTTCTGATCCTGACTGAGATGGCTAACTAGAACAGGAGTTCTCAACCTTTTTAAGTGGAGGGCTGGGTCGCACTCCCTCAAACAGCTTTGGGGGCCGATGGCCATTTTGCCCTTCCTCCACCACATGGCACTTCCTGGTGTGGCAGAGGCAGTGGAGAGCCACATGAAATGGTGCTATGGGCTGCGTCCGACCCACGGGCAACAGGTTGAGAATCCCTGAACTAGAAGAATGCCATGGTTAACAGCCATTGAGTACACCAAGAGAATAAATAGGTTCCTACAGTCCCATCATTCTCTCGGCAAAGTTTATTCCACAAAGTGATCAAGATACTTTCTGTCCAAAAACCAAGCCCTAATTAATCAAATTTAGACAGCTGTATTCAACAGTGTCTGGATGTAAGAGGGAACCTCCAGCTCAAATATGATTCTTTTTGTAGTCATTGATTTGTTTTATTTTTGAATGAAGAGAAAATTTATAGAAGTTCCAATAATATGGTCAATGAATAATTAGGCCAATGGAATAGCAAAGAAGGAGAAGAAGAATATTTTGTTGTTATTGCTATCAAGTAACATCTGACTTAATGTGACTTTTTGAATTAAGGATCTAAAAAGGTTGTGTTAATACTTCTGCAAACCTTATACATTAAGCCCTTTTGTTCATGTTAAAGTATCAATTAGTTCATTAAAGATATGGCACTGACTGTTGGATTATTTAATGTTTGGAATATTTTGAAGTACTGTACCAGAGTTTCTTTGACATTAGAACCTTTTCCAAATATATATATCTTCACTTATATATAAATTTGTCTATTCCAGCTATGTCCTTTGAACTTAGAAACAACTTATTCACATATTCTATCTATTACATATGAGAATGAATCTCTCTGCATTGGGTCTGAGTTAGCATTAATGTAGTTCTAGTTTGCTATATCAGCTGGTTCTAGTGTTTGTTTTAAGCTAAATCATAACAATGATTAAAGGCTAATGCAGCTCTCTCACAGCTCCAGTGGTGCAAACTTCTATCCATTAGGTAATTATGCCAGTAATGCATTTTGCAGTCTTAAGTAGCTTTGAAAAAGCTCTTTAGAACACCCCCCCCCCCAGATAAATTATTATGTTCTTACAGTTAATAACTTACACTCAAAACTAGGGAAGTAGGACAGAATGTGTATTAACAATTGTATGCCCTTATGTCAAATTTATAGAAACCAGTACTGTATATAGAACAGATGACTTTAGGAATGGGATATACAGACATTATCCTACTGCCTCACCCACTTGCTCTGTTTAGAAAACACATAGACACAAGAACTCAGGAAAGAAAGAGATAGTCATTATCAGCAGAACATTCATAATGGGTAAATACAATTCTGTCTCAAAGTACTGTATTGTGAATCTACAGTATTATGTCAGTTAGAACTGGAAATCACCTTACAACTACACTAGTACCTCAGATAACGTTATGACTTGGTTCCACAAGTCATAACATTATCCAGTTTTTAATGTTGTGTGATGCATTGATCGCACAATGTTAAAAAATAGCCCTGTTCCCTTTTCAAAGAGAAAAGGGAACGGGGGTGATCGGGTTTGCTAAGCAAGGGGGGGGGGGGTTGTTTCTGAAAAGAAGGTTTTTTGTTGTTGTTCAGTCCCACAGTCGATTCCGACCCTCTGCGACCCCATGGACCACTGTCCTCCAGGCACTCCTGTCCTCCACCATCCCCCTCAACTCGCTCAGCTCTGTGCTCATTATCTCTACAATACCATCTAGCCATCTCATCTTGGGCCGTCCCCTTCTTCTTTTGCCCTCTACCCTTCCAAGCATCAAGGCTTTCTCAAGTGAACCCTCTCTTCTCATTTGATGTCCAAAGTACTTTAGCTTCATCTTTATTATTTGACCTTCTAAGGAGCAGTCAGGGTTGATTTCTTCTAAGATTGACCTATTTGTTCTCCTCGCTGTCCAGGGTACTCTCAAAACCCTTCTCCAACACCACATCTCAAAGGCGTCTATTTTTCTGTGCTCCGCTTTCCTAATGGTCCAGCTCTCACAACCATACATTGCCACAGGGAATACCATTGCCCTGACTATGCAAATCTTTGTTTGCAATTTAATGTATCTACTTTTCACTATGCTCCCCAGGTTTCTCATCGCTTGCCTCCCAAGAATCAGTCGCCTTTTTATTTCATGGCTGCAATCACCATCTGCAGTGAGCTTTGATCCTAGGAAAGTAAAATCTGTCACTGCTTCTACTTCTTCCCCATCTGTTTTCCATGGACTGATAGGGCCTGTTGCCATGATCTTGGTTTTCTTGATATTGAGTCTCAAGCCAGCTTTTTCACTCTCTTCTTTTAACCTAATTAGGAGCTGCTTTAGGTCCTCCTCACTTTCTGCCGTTAGGGTGGTATCATCTGCATATCTCAAATTGTCCCAGCAATTTTGATCCCAAATTGTGATTCCTCCATTCCTGCATTGCGCATTATGTGTTCTTTGTATAAGTTGAATAAGTAGGATGACAAAGTGCAGCCTTGTCTTACTCCTTGTCCTATTCCAAACCACTCCGTCATTCCATTTTCTGTCCTAACTGTTGCCTCTTGATTCATGTACAGATTTCTCATGAGGCCTATAAGGTGTTCCAGAATTCCCATTTCTTTAATTGCTTGCCACATTTTGTTGTGGTCGACACAGTCAAAAGCCTTAGTGTAATCAATGAAACAGAAGTAGACTTGTTTCTGATATTCCTTTGTTTTTTCCATGATCCATCTTATGTTGGCGATGTGGTCTCTAGTTCCCCTGCCTCTTCTGAAACCCGGCTGCACTTCTGGCAATTCTCTCTCCACATACTGTTGCAGTCTATCCTGTATTATCTTGAGCATCACCTTGCTAGCGTGAGGGATGAGCGCAATTGTTCAATAATTTGAACATTCTTCGGCATTACCCTTTTTGGGGAGTGGAACGTATACAGATCTTTTCCAATCCTGTGGCCATTGTTTTGTTTTCCAAATCTGCTTGCATGTAGAATGCAATAATTTGATTCCATCATCTTGTAGGGCTTTGAAAAGTTCAACTAGGATACCATCAACTCCACTGGCTTTGTTGTTTGCAGTGTTTTTTAGGGCCTTTCTGACTTCACTCTCCAGTATGTCTGGCTCATGTTCAATGTTCTCATCATTGTGATTATCAGGGGTGTTGAGGTCCTTTTTGTAGAGTTCCTCTGTGTACTCTTTCCATCTTTTCTTAATCTCTTCTGCATCTGCTAACTCCTTGCCATCTTTGTCCTTTATCATGGTCATTTTTGCTTTAAATGTTCCCTTGAGTTCCCCAATTTTTTTGAAAAGATCTCTAGTCCTACCCCGATATTGTTTTCCTCTATTTCTTTGCACTGTTCGTTCAGGTAGGTTTCCTTATCTCTCCTTGCTTTTCTTTGAAATTCTGTATTCAAGTGACTGTATTTTTTCCTTTCTCCAATGCATTTTGCATTCCTTCTGTCCTCTGCTATTTTAAGAGCCTCATCGGACAACCACTTAGCTTTCTTACGCTTCTTTTCTTTTGGTATGGTTTTCCTTGCTGCCTCCTGCATGATGTCCCGCATCTCTGTCCATAATTCTTCTGGCTCTCTGTCTATCTGGTCTAAGCCATTAAATCTGTTCCACACCTCCACTGTATATTCCCAAGGAATGTTGTCTAGGTCATATCTGTCTGGCCTAATTGTATTTCCTATTTTCTTTAGTCTAAGCTTGAATTTTGCGATCAGTAGGTTGTGATCTGAGCCACAATCTGCTCCTGGTCTTGTTTTTGCTGACTGTATGGAGGTTCTCCATCTTTGACTGCAGAGTATGTAATCAATCTGGTTTCGATGTTGGCCATCTGGTGATGTCCATGTGTAAAGTCTCCTCTTGTGTTGCTGGAAGAGAGTGTTTGCTATGACCAGTGCGTTATCTTGGCAGAACTCTATCAGTCTTTGCCCTGCTTAATTCTGTGTTCCAAGACCAAACTTGCCTGTTATTCCATTTACTTTTTGATTTCCCACTTTGGCATTCCAGTCTCCTATGATAATGTGTACATCATTTCTTGGTGTCTGTTCTATGAGGTGTTCTAAGTCCTCATAGAACTGGTCAATTGTGGCTTCATCTGCACTAGTGGTTGGTGCGTATATTTGGAATGCAGTGATATTGAATGGCTTGCCTTGTATTCTGACTGACATCATTCTATCATTTTTGAGATTATATCCCATTACTGCTTTTCTCACCCTTTTATTGACAATTATGGCTACTCCGTTTTTTCTGAGGTTTTCTTGTCCACAGTAGTAGATATGATGGTTTCCAGAGTTGAATTCACCCATCCCTGTCCATTTTAGCTCGCTTATTCCTAAGATGTCAATGTTTATTCTTTCCATTTCCTTTTTTACCACTTCCAGTTTTCCTTGATTCATAGATCTTACATTCCATGTCTCTATACAGTATTGTTCCTTGCACCACTGTTTTTGTCCTCCCCCTTTCCTGTCCCTCCCCTTCTTCTGATCGGATGTGCTAAGCATCCTGTTTCATCTAAATTGCCCCATTTGTTTTGCCTTTTGTTTTGGTCCATAGGGTTCTCTTGGCAAACTTCCTGACGTTGGTTTGCCGGTTTCTACGCCAGTATCCTCTCATCATACATGTTATCACAGTTTAAAACAAAGTATTTTCATGCATATTATCACAGTTTAAACAATATCACCCTAAAAATAGCTAATTAGCATTGATGTAGGAAAACTTTTTCCTACCTGCTTTTCAGAAACTTCCGTCTGGATTGCTAAAGGGCTTAGCGATCGAGGGGAGGGGCTTCTTAAGAGAGGCTTGGGACCCTTTTACCAGCCTCTCTTATGAAGCCCCCCCCCCTGCCTGGGTAGCTAAGCCCCTTAGCAAGCCAGGTGGGGGAGGGGTTCTGAAAAGAAGGTAGGAAAACTTTTTCCTACCTTCTTTTCAGAAACCTCCGTTTGGATAGCTGAAGGGCTTGGCAATCTAGGCCGGGGAAGGGGCTTCTTAAGAGAGTCTTGGGACCCTTTCTCCAACCTCTCTTAAGAAGTCCCTTCCCAGATAGCTAAGCCCCTTTGCAAGCCAGGCGGGGGGATCTCTCCCCCAAAACCCAAGCTGTCCCAAGCAATTGCCTGGGACTGCCGGGGTGTTGGGGGAGAAGCCGTGCATATGCACAGTCTCTCCCCCAACACTCCGGCAGTCCCAGCCATCACCTAGAACAGCTGGGGTGTTGGGGGAGAGATCGTGCATGTGCACGGTTTCTCCCCGAACACCCGGGCAGTCCCAGCGATTGCCTAGGAAAGGCTGTGGTGTTGGGGGAGAGATTGTGCACATGCATGGACTTTTTAAAAATCAATTTTGGGGTCTCTGACACCCCCCCCCCCGGCTGGGTCTAGGGAGGTGGGGAGACCCGATCCAAGCTGTTTTTGGCCTTCCCCGACATCCTCAGCCAGTGCAGCAAGCCAGAATGTCAGGGTTTGAATCCCGACATTCTGGCTTGCTGCACTGGCTGAGGACGTCGGGGAAGCCCAGAAACAGTTTGGATCGTGTCCCCTGCCTGCTCCAGAGAGATCAGAGGACCCGATCTACAGCTGCAGGGTGGCTGGGGAAGCTGACGGGGACTCCCTGTCGGCTTCCCTAGCCACCCGCCCTTGCCTCCACAGCTGTGGGGTGGCTGGGGAAGCCGACGGGGGAGCCCCCCGTCAGCTTTCCAACCTCCCTACCCCTGCCTCCGTAGCTGCAGGGTGGCTGGGAAGCTGAACGGAGAATCCCGTTCAGCTTTCCAGCCACCCTGCTGCTAAGAACGACTGTATCGGATAACGTTAAAAATCGCGTTATTCGATACAAGATTTTTCCGAAAATCTTGTAATGTTATGCGGTTTTCACGCTATACGGTACTCACGTTATCCGGGGTATTACTGTATTTATTTTAATTTTATTTATTTTATTTATTTTTATTTTTTGCCCCACCCACAATGTCATGACATCATGACATCGGCTCCGCCCATGATGTCACGACGTCATGACATTGGCCACGCCCATGACGTCCATGACATCATGGCATGGTAGTAGAATTTTTGTCATCCCATCACTGCTTAAAATGCAGTTCAGGCTTGATTTGCAAGATTCACTTGTTCATGTTTCTGGCAGTCCAGAATATTTGCAGAACAGTCCTCCAAAACTGCATTTCAAATAAATCAATTTTTTTCTGTGAGATTTATTTACTGTCTCAACTTTTGCACCCATACAGAGTTATGAGGAATTAAGTAGTGTGAATGGTCTTGGTCTCCAGTGACACATCCTTACACTTGATTATCTTTTCTAATTCCTTAATTGCTACCATCCCTAGTATCAGTCTTTTTCTGGGGTTTTTTGGCTGCTGGCCTCATTTGGGTTGATGATTGAACCAAGATGTACAAAATCTTGCACTGCCTCAATTACTTCACTGTCAGCTTTAAAGTTGTGCATCTCTTCCATAGTGATGATTTTTGTAATGTACAATTGCAGCCCTGTTTTCTCATTTTCTTCTTTCATGTTTGATAAAAATCATTTCATGTTTCAAATCATCTTCGTTTGTCTTCAGGATTCATGACTACATTTCCCCATGCTGTCGATGATGTTGTGCAGCACAACTATTGACCCCGTTGTAGCACCAGACTATATAGAGACTGTGATGTAAAAGGGGGAAATCAGATCTTGTGGTTTGAGGCTCTTAGTTGCCAGAAGTTTGCATGCTTAAATAAAAAAAGTCAAATTTCTGTTAGCAAAACGATAGCAAGGATGGGGCAAAACTATCTTTTTTTGGTAAAGAGTTCTAGAGCATGGGAATGACTGTAGAAAAGCTTATCTTTTGAATCCACTAAATTGACTTTTGAAGGTTGTGAAACCATGAGATGGATGGTATGGGGCAATATGTTGTGTAGATCTCTACATATAGCAGACAGAACTTTGACTTATCTTTGGAATCTGATGGGTAGCTAATGGAGCTGTTGTAGGAAGGGTGTCATGTGGTTTCTGTAACTGGCCACTGTGAGTAGTCTGTTCTGGTTTGGACCAACTGAAGTTTCTCAACATAATTCAAAGGCAGCCCCACCTACAGCATATTATTGTAATCTAGTCATTGTAACTAAATCAGATTTCTCTAGTAATTAGTGTAACTGCCACACTAACATTAACTGTCCAGATGCATTTGAGGGCTGAATCCAGGATCCAAAAGTTATGAAACTAAATTTTCAGGGTGAGTGTAATCCTCAAGCAAAGGGTGAATCCCAATTCCAGAGCAGCATTTTCACTAACCAGGAGATCTCTGTGTTATACTGAAGCCTTAGCTTGTTTCATAGAATAATGGAGTGGGAAGGAACCTCGTACAGCTGAGGAGGCTCCAGGTAGTAGCTACAAAGCTGAGTAAAAGTAGATCTTTGCAGATGTTTTTCTGGAGCGTCATGTCTTTTTAGGTTGTGCTGGTTGAAGACTTTGGTGTTTTAGCATAGGAGTCCTTTTACTCTTGATCCTTCCTCTTGTGGGGTGGTTTTTATGTCCTAGCTAGAAAGACTACGGACCTTTATCTTTGGAGGGATGGAAAAGGTATTTGCTGCTCAGTCACTAATAGAGTAAATCTTAGATTTGTGTCTTTGAGCAATATAAATTCATGCTGCAGTGTTAATTTTGATTCACAAACTGCATCATCAAATGCTCTTTTATCTCTAAGTGCCAGTCCAACATATCATTACATTTTTAATATTTAGCTGGTTTGCTTTTGTTTCAATGGAGGGAGGCAATTTTTGATAGAAACAAAATAGTATCAAATGGGATCACTGATTATTCTGTTGCCCAAGAACCTACTAGAACCAAGACAGGGTGTTTTTGTAATGCACCATTTAATGTTCTAGTGTTTGAGTAACTAGAGTTTTGGAAAACACTTTCATTGAGAAAACAAAATAGCTGTGAAATATTAGGATCCAAACACTGGCTGAAATCCTATTGAAGTTATGAAATAGGTGTAATTTTTGGCAGCAAAATTCTTAAGTTAAGAAATCTCTGTAGATATTATTTGTTGAACACCAAGTTGTGCAACTCAGTGTGGAACAGATATCTTAAGGCAATTTACTGCTCAAAGTGACGTCTTTTGAAAAATTGTGCAACAGGTTTCCAGATACTGCTGCATTACTATTTAACCTCAAAAGGGGGAAAAAGATTTCAACAAGATTAGAACATTGATTTAGTAGCTTTTTGTTGTTGAAATAGTAGTGCTATGCAGACATGCTGCTGTGGCTTCGTAACGGAGTAGCAGACTGTTTTATAAGGCCAGAGACTAGAAAGCTCCACTTTAACATTTTTTTTTCTTTCCTGGCAGGTGACCCACTGGCCTGAGGCCAGAGGCTGTAAGCATATTGCAGCCTGTGGTTTATACCAGAATGCATTTCCAACACTCCAGCTGGCTGCACATAATTTGAGTGATTGCAGTCTGACAACTGGAGTTACAATGCAGAAATGTGATAAATATAAAATTGTATTACCATAATGAACATCTTATAAATATATCTACTTTCCCCTTTTTACAGATATGATATCTGCACCTATAAAAACAAGCCTTGTGGAACATTGGGTAAGGTTGCAAAGTGTAGCCAAATCAGTCTTTATTTCATTTCTTTTGCTATATTTTCTTAAGATGGTTTCTTTACATTCATATAGTTATATAGAAATGAATCCTGATACAGTACTTTGTTTGCAAGAAGCAGTGTTTAAACTGCTAGATTTCATATGTGTAAAGATCGCTCTATAAAAAGAAAAGAAAATCAGACATGTTAATTATGAAAATGTGATGCTTAAGTTGTGCACTTATTTCACCCTTTGTGGTGTAAATGTTTGAATTGATCCTGCTTTCATAGCTGTCCCTAAATTCTTTTTCATAAAATGATTGTACTGCACAGTTTATGATATTTTATGTGCTATTAAACTAAAGTTTGGCACTCATAAGCCATAAATAATGATGAGAAAGAAATTATTTTTGAAAACTTTTACTGAGCTGTAAAGTCTCCCCCCTCCCATATTTGAAGTGTTGGGCAAGTGTCCTGCACAGAAACTTCCAACTACGGAAACAGGCACAACAATCTGATTAGGTATCAGTTGTGTAACATGTGATCACACCACATGATCAATTACATGACCAGCAACCACATGTGGTTGACATAGCAGCTTCCTAAGTTAGAGTTCTGTACAAACATTGGACAGTGTTTCCCAACTTTTGGGTTTGGGACTTCAATTCCCAGAAGCCTAAGTCAATTCCCGAAAGCACTGATCGACTTAGGTTTTTGGGAATTGAAGTCCAAAACCCAAAGGTTGGGGAACCCTGCAACAGGACACCTAAAACTAATGATTATTGAACCTCATTAAAATGATTCTATAAGAAGCAATAATATACAGTACAATACAAAGCTACAATATTGTAGTTTTAGTTCTAGTTCTATCAGTTTTCTAATAAACAATGCAATATGACGGCCTCTGTCCTTGACATGACATTTCAGGTATTTTCTTTTAGTATTAAATGATCAACTATCCATAGAAGTCAATTTGTTGTTGCCAGATCTTTTTTTTCCCCTTTCTTTTTTTATTCTTGTTTTCCCATATGGGAACTGTATAAGGAGTACATTACATTGCCTCTATGGAAAGCTTCTACAGCTGTTTTGTAGCTCCAGGGAGTTATTTTTCTCATATTGCACATCTGTCAAGCATGTGCTGTGATACTTATACCAGGTGCTATGCAATCATTTTGACCTCTGTTGTCCTTTCAAACCTAAAAGAATTGTCCGGATTTTCAAATTTGTTCTGTAGCTTTTATTGATATATGCTTTAGTATGTCTTAAGAATCAGTTCCTTGTGGTGCATAGATAGGGCTGCACATGTTGAGTCACCTAATGAATGGACTGAAGTGCACAATCTCCCACTCTCCACTGTTTCCTTTCCATCACCAGTGGGCCCTGAGTGCTACAGCTGCCATCTTTCCCAGCTGATGACTGAGTAATCATCATGGGACAAATAGGCTGCAGGCAGTAGAAACTTTCTTACACAGCATTGATTTGTGCTGGGATAGGAATGCTGGAAATGTTGGCGCTGTTACTTGGCTGCATGGATTAATGGAGAAGGAACAGAAAGCTACAGCAGGAGCCTTCACAGATAAGATTATCTGTTTTGCATGATGCCTGGGGAGTCCTGTCAATTGCAGAATGACTTGGATCTTTTAGTTGTTGCAGGAGTTTGTTGCTGAAAAGAGGGACTTCATGCTGAGTCAGCAGTATTTGTCTCCAAAGTTCAGTTTGATATCAGAGACAAGATCTTTTCTTTGCTAAGGCAAGCACCAATTTTGGCTGTTTGCTAATGCTAACATGTTGTTAATCCTTAAATCGACTAGCATTGCAACCACCTGCCTGTAACTCTGCTTCTAAATTTAGTTATATGCATGTACATTTCATTTATAACTGTGGGTCTTTCTAGGATTCAGTGCAGTGCAGCTTAAATTTACAATTAAAGGTCATATAGCAGTTGTAGCTCACTGGAGGAGCACAGGCCTTGCATGTAGGTCACAGGTTTGGTCTTTAGGCATTTAAATGAGGGTTTATGTATGGTAGGTTGTTACCATCAAGGATAGAGAATGAAATGAACTAGTTGTACCATTGGTTTGACTCAGTGAACCTTTTTGAATACAGTCATACCTCGCATAACGAATTTAATTCATTCTGCGAGGTTGCTCGCTATGCGAAAAATTTGCTATGCAAGTCTGACTCGCATAACGAATTTTTCGCTTTGCGAGTTGGACTTTTCCCTATGGAAAAACTCGCATAACGAGCATTTCTATGGGGAAAACTCGCATAGCGAAAAAATTCGTTAAGCAAGTATTCCCCATAGAAACACTCGTTATGCGACTTTTTCCATAGAGAAAAGTCCGACTCGCATAGCGAAAAATTCGTTATGCGAGTCAGACCGCTTAGTGAAAAACTTGCTCATTCTGTGAGTTTTTCGCTAAGCGAAACGCTCGTGATGCAAGGTTTGACTGTATAATGTTATGGCTTAATATCACCTATAACAATCTGCATGAACTTCAAATTTATACAGTTCTCTCTTCTCTTGCTTCATCCTATGTAGCTGCAAGGGGGGAAATTAAAGTGTTTACTTCTGCTTTTAAACTTATCATAAGGCCTCTGTAATGCCCCAGAATTTTTATTTTTACTTTAAAGTATGGTTTGTTCAAACAAATAAAGCTCAAATTACAACTCATGATCCTAAATCAACTAAATCAATGAGCGTTCTTCATGTTCAGATTTAACAGAAAATGTGATCTTTAAAGACAGAAGTAAATGTTTCTAGTCTCTTTGCAGCTACAAGAAGAGAGTGGAAACTCAAGGTTTGAGTGAAGGAGTGTTTTATTTACTGGTTTAGGTCAATTTCAATCAGGAAAATACATGATAGATTTATGTGTTCATAATAACATTTCATGCATGTCTTCTGTTGCTTATATTGACCAGCCAAATGCAGTCAGACAACCCAAAAATCCTTCAATGCAAATGATATTCTGTGGATACTGCTTTTATACATGGAAGGGTTTCATCTTCCTCCTGGTCTCTGTTACTTCTGCATATGTTTGGAGCCTTCTGGTTCTGAGCAGTTTTTGGCAGGAACTGCGTTCCACTTCTTTAACATGTGTTCCTAGGTGTGCTTCTCCTCAGCTTCTTTTCATCTGGCATGCTAGCAGCAGAGATTAGAACGTTCAGTATATTGAAGCATTCCCTGAGTAGTTGTTTTTGCCTAAGTGAGGAACACTTGACAGTATAATGTTCTGCCTCAAAAAGATTAACCAGTGTGGTACTTCTTCTTCTTCTGTGTCTAGGCCAGATGTGAAACTGCTGAAATGAAGCCACCTTTTAGTGAGTTCATTCTGCAGTTCCTTTCACCTGACGTAGTGCCAGAAAAATTAGCTGGCAACAAGATTGCCGTTGCCAGGGTATGCCCAATTGTGGTTCAAAAATAACACGATCTTCGAGGAGGTTCTTAGTAAATCCAAATGTGGGTTGCATCTTTGGGATAAATTGCTTAAAGCTTTTGGAGAAACTGCTTCAAGATTTGGTTCCCCAAAATAAGTATTTAATAGCAGACTTGTCTTTTTCAATCTGTAGAACTCTTTCTTGGAAGCTGCTTATGTTTCCTTTTGTGTCAGTCTCAACACTCTCAGATCTACTGGTTACAGTTTCATTTTAATGGAGACAATGAACATCAAAAGCTGCACCAAGGAAGGACCAACCTCTGTTTTTGACAACATCAACATAGCTATGGAAAACATTTGCCAGATACAGTCAAACCTTGCATAAAAGAGCGCCTCGCTTAAAGAGTAACTCGCTTAAAGAGCAATCCTGTGGAACATATTATGCTCTTTAAGCCAGGTACAACTGTACTATTACTTGCTGACTGCTTTTCTGGATGTTGCTTTTCTAGAGCTGTTTCAGCTTGATGACCATTTTCATGCAAAATGGGATATGTTAACTCATATTCTGTTGGAAAGTTTACCTCTTGACACAGAAGAGCTCACAGAATGTCTCAGCTCTGTGAAAGTACACTAATACCCCGTATAACGTTATGACTTGGTTCCACAAGTCATGACGTTATCCGGTTTTTAACGTTGTGCGATACATGCATCCAATGCTTTAAAAAAAGCCCTGACTTCAAGGACAAACTGAGCAGGCAGTGGGGTGCCTTTAAAGCTACCCCCACCACTGTGACTGCAGCAGGGGGAAAAGTGCCTCCCCCCCACGCTACTTTAGCCTTCCCTCTGCTTATTTTCTCTCCCGACTAACAGCTGATCAGAGGCTTTTTTTTTAAACTAGGGAAGGGGGGGAGAGAAATGTTGTTTCTATAGAGAAGTAAAGGAGGCCAAAGCTGCTCTCCCTGTCACTTTGCTCCTTCCCCACCCCCACCCCCACCAGCTTGGGGACTCCCCACAGCCACCCCACTGCCTGCTCGGACACAGAGAATACACCCCCCAACTCTGCTTACCTAACTTCATGAGAAAAAAAGAAGGGGGAAAATACAGCGATGTGATTGGATCTCTATGTCAGCTGACATAGAGATCCAACCACATGAAGGGGGAAAATACAGTGATGTGATTGGATCTCTATATCAGCTGACATAGAGATCCAATCACATCGCTGTATTTTCCCCCTTCCTTGTTTCCCTAATTTAAAAAAAAGCCTCTGATCAGCTGTTAGTCGGGAGAGAAAATAAGCAGAGGGAAGGTAAGCAAAGTTGGGGGGTGTATTCTCTGTGTCCGAGCAGGCAGTGGGGTGGCTGTGGGGAGTCCCCAAGCTGGTGGGGGGGGGAGCAAAGTGACAGGGAGAGCAGCTTTGGCCTCCTTTACTTCTCTATAGAAACAACAACATTTCTCTCTCCCCCTTCCCTAGTTTAAAAAAAAAAAGCCTCCGATCAGCTGTTAGTCGGGAGAGAAAATAAGCAGAGGGAAGCCTAGGGGGAAAGGCAGGCAGGCAGGCAGGCGTTGGGGGGTTGGGTAGATGTTCTACCCAATCCAACTCCCCCCCATATGCTTGTTCCGGATAACGTGAAAAATCGCTTATTCATCGCGTTATTCAGTACAAGATTTTTCTGGAAATCTTATAACGTTATGCGGTTTTCACGCTATTTGGTACTCGCGTTATACGGGGTATTACTGTACTCTAATCTCCAATTACTGCCTCAGACTTCCTAAAATTTATTTATTTATCACATTTATATCTTGCCCTCATCCAAAGACTCAGGGCGGCTTACAAAATTAAAAACACAGCTTAAAAACACATTGATTACATTTAAAAAAAATTAAAGTTAAAAGGGTTAAAAAGTTAAAAATATCAGGGAGAGAGGTGAGGATTATTCAAAAGAGCCAGTCGGCCGAACTGACTGTCCACCCCGCACCCTACACATGCCCCGCCAGCAGGGTCTTTACCCCCCTTTCTGAAGGGCAGCAGCTCTGTCTCGAGACACAACTCACTTGGCAGGAGGTTTCATAGGGCCGGGGTAGACACAGAAAAGGCTCTCCTTCTAGCGCTAGAGAGGTGAGTCTCTCTAGCTGAAGGCACGGCCAGAGTCCCTCACCGGTCCACTCTAGTGGGATGTACAGATGTCGCCGGGGCGATGCGGTCTCTTAAGTGAAGAGAACAGTTGTTAAAGAAGGATAATTCTGACAGAAAAATAAAAAAGTTGTATCACTAAGATGCTAAGATGAGAGAGCAGCACAGACTGTAGAGAAGGGACAAGGGAAGGAAGTTATTTGGTAAGATCTGGTAGGAAAGGAGAAAACACTGAAGGAAAAGAGAAGGGAAAAGAGAAAACAAAAATATAGAAAGTATCAGAGAGAAAATGGACACAAAGAAACAGGCTAATGGAAAGAAATGTGAAACATCTGCTTAATTAATAATGCTAAATTGACATTGGCCACATAGCACGCATTGGTGGATTTTTTCCCCAGTTTTTGTGTTTGTTTGCATGCTTATTAGTATATCAATGAATCACTGGAGAGGGGAACTGTTTCTAAAATATAAAATAAGTAAATATTGCTCATATTTACACTAACAACAATTCTGAAAGAGACATAAGACATACTTTTGGAATTCAGAGTTAAAAATATAAAATTCTAAATATTATAATGGAAATGAAGCTTAGACTAATAGAATTTCATTACCATATTATCTTCAAGAGTCAGGGGGAACATTATTACATTTCCCCAGTAGAAGTTATAACTGGTCAACTAATATTTTCCTGATTTACTAAAACTTGTTTGATTTATTTTAGTTTCCTGAGAGTATTATATGAGACTAAGTTTTATGATAGTTATGCAGATTTTAAATATCTTCCTTGTCTCTTGCTCTTGTGAGTAGTTAATGAAAACTAACCTAAATAATATATGAAAAGTATGGAAAGGCGGGAACAAACCAGATATTATTCTTGGTGTTCCTCTTCAGCTGGCTTTGCACATAGAAAATATCATCAGTAGAAGCACAACGTTTGAGAATATTGGGGACACTGTAATTTGGATTTTTGAGAATATTGAGAGCACTGTATCAAACATAGGGGATGGGAATTCCCTTTTATTTACTGCCTTTATACTAGTTTCAAAATACACATTTTCCAAAAGGAAAATCGATGAAACTGAAAGAAACACAACTTGTTCAAGAACAAGAGAACAGGTGAACTTCAAAATTAAAACTAAAAAATATTCTTTTGAACTCACACCCCTGTTCTATCACCAGTTCCTCTGAAGGCAAGCCAGAGAGGCAGAGAAACAACTAACTTGGTCAAGAAACCAAATAGAAAGCAGGTATGCATTGGGTCCATGGGGTCGCAGAGGGTCGGAATCGACTGTGCGACTGAACAACAACAACAACAACAAATGCATTGGGTGAGCCCCAATGCAAAACCATATCATTGTTGTTTAATGTTACACAAAAAAAAAAAAAACTGGTGGACCTCAGAAATATATGGACACCATACCGAAAGTAAAAAATAGGTAAAGTAATCTTACGAAGGCAAATTCTGCATATTATAACATCACCTCTAACCCTGCTAAATTGCTGTTCCCATTCTCTTACTCTCCAAGATACTCCTCAATACCAACTTAACTTCAGTAAAAAATAGTGCCTCGCTTAGAGACTAACTTGCTTAAAGAGCAGAATTTTCTCTGAATGGTCGCCTCGCTTAACAACTAAAACCAACCAAAAATCCGCTTAACAACTAAATCAGGGTTCACAATCTCCCCACCAGAAGTCACAATTGGTCACTTACAATGGTGTTTCACTTAAAGAGCAAACTCGCTTAAAGAGCAGTCCCGTGGAATGCATTATGCTCTTTAAGTGAGGTACCACTGTACAGTAAAATACCGGATAATGATTGGATCAGATAACTCTAAAATCGCATAACGTTAAGTAATCTGGGGAGGAGAATTGGATCGAATAACGTTATGGTCTTATGGGATGGATTGGATAACAACCGCTAAAGCCTGTGCGGTTACAATGTATCTCTATGGAGCTTTAACGTTATCCGATCCATCCCATAGGATTTTAACATGGATCGGATAACACTAAAAATCGGATAACACCAAGACTTGTGGAACCAAGTCTTAGCGTTATCCGGTGTTTTACTGTATTTTGGTTTAGAACAGGTTGGACTCCCTTTGCTTGCCATTTTAATTTTCTAAGGATAATTCAGAGGCTTGTGTAGGGTCTGGAAGCATTCTTGAAAATAAAGATGGTACTCTGGGAAGGATTTTCTTTGTAATAACATGGTTTGCCAGTGTAAAAATAAGTGCGTATTATGAGGAGTAGGAAATATGGAAAGTTCTGTTGTTTCCAGGAACAGTCACTAGCCCATGAGGCATTTTAGATACTATAGAGCTGAGATGACCAAGAAGGCAAATGAAGGAATTATGGTCTTAGAATTTCATCTAAACCCTGTAGAGTTTCATGGGTTAGATTACCTTTCTTAAATCCAGATCCCTCTAGATCTGCAGCTACCTGCAACTCAAAGCATTCTTAGTTTATAATCGGACCTGCTGGGAATTTAAGGCCAACTCATCTGAAAGGAGCCAGGACAGAGGAGGTTGGGGTGAAAGAATCAAATTGAAAAGAGCAAAAAAGATTGCAAAAATAGTGTAAACGTGGAAATATTTATGTGACCTGGCCCCTTATGACATATTTCTGTTAAGAACTATTGCAGCATAATTAGAGTTTCCTTTTCCCATAAATAATTGATATTTTAGAAGGTACTGTATATAACTTCCTCAGTGGATATTTTTTGGGTTTAGCAAGTCTTTCACTATCAGTAATGGTAACAAATTACTCCTTCACTCATGTACATAAAAAGCATTTATAATATCTGAAAAATTCTGCAGTGTTTTTCCTATTTTAGAAAATTTTAAGAACACATGTATGTAGTGAGTTAAAGTGCAGAAATTATAGTAAATAGAGAGCTCTACAAACAATATGTGCAGTTTTACACCTTTTTTTTGCGATTGGTACACTGAGGTTTCTTCCCATAAAAATTCCTAAAAATATACCACTTGGATTTTTGTAGCTAAAAATGTTGCTTGTATGTTTTATGAACCCACTAAACTTAAACAGATCTCTTTAGAAAAATAATGTGGACACATTCAGCCTCAAGAATGTTAAAATAGAAATGCTTGCTTGAATCCCCTCTCCTGGCTCAAGTTTCTAGGTGGTCCCATGTTACCAGAAGTAAAATTTATAAATCTAACCCCTAGTCTAGACATTTTCCAGCAGTGACTGCAGTTCAGAAAATATTAATGTCTAGCCGGCAAAGTGAAATTCCCCCCAGTGATTTTGCATTGACTAGAAAGTTAACCTTTTGCCAACTGCAGCTTGTATATGCAGAGATTATTAAAAAGAGTCCAGGCATTTATAAGTAGAGCTTTTAAGATCAAAACACCTTGGAATGACCCTTTGTGTCTCTCTGTTTGTTCAGGATTGGCCTCTGTTGCGGGAATGTGTGAGCCTGAAAGGAGCTGTAGCATTAATGAAGACATTGGCCTAGGTTCTGCTTTTACAATAGCACATGAAATTGGTCACAAGTAAGTCCATTTTAAATCTTTAGAAATGTTGATTTAATTGCCTTTAATTTAATTTATGAATTTATTTTTTATTTACTCTGTTGGTTTTATAGATAGAATTATTCATATTTATTTATTTATTTATTTATTTATTTATTTTTATTTTTAATTCACCGGCCGGGAGGAAGATAAAAGGGGCCTCCCTCGGCCACCCGGCCTCGAAGGGAGAGAACTTGGGGGTCTTGGGCGGCTATAGAGGACTTAATAGGGGGGGGGGTTGGTGGGATATTGTTTTGTTTTGTATGGAAGCCGCCTAGAGTCAGGTTCGCCTGAGCGAGGCGGGGTATAAATTTGAAGAATAAATAAAATAAATAAATTTCTCCTGATTGTAAACCGCCCTGAGTCGCCACGGCGAGTGGGCGGTGATATAAATCTAAATAAATAAATAAATAAATAAATAGATAAATAAATAAATTGGACCATACAAGATGTATTGTTCCACCATCTAAGAATTGAAGATGAGAATTGCTGATAATATGTCCCACATGAACTTGTAGTCACCACAGTAATAGTATAATAAATGCACTATTGAAACAGTTCATCTTAAGGTGCTAATTTTGTTGCTGAACCTGAAAATTCTTGTCCACTTGTTTGAGGAATGATTATAATGTTTTTTGTGATTCCACTCAAATGCAGTATCAGGAGGTTTTCTACCAGTAGGAAATGAACACTTATTGTTGCATGGACTTGTAAAACCAAATGCATTATTGTGATTATTTCAATTATATCCCACTGTTCTGTATGAGAATCCATGGTGACTTTTTAAAACCACAATCAGGCAACCAGGAAACAGCATCCTTGTTGTGCTGGCTAATCTTTCTCACACTAGTTCAGGCAAAAGGAACTATGGAATGAACTCACCAAAGCTGGTTTTGTTTTGTCAGTTTATAGTCTGACCTATACACAAAAGAAGAAGAATCCATTATGACTTTTAAAAAATCACATAAAAACACAGTTAAGACTACAAATATCGTATTTATAATTATTATCTAAAGCAGGGGTTGCCAACTTTTGCAACCCGGGGGCCAGGTCACACTCCCTCAGTCAGCTTCGAGGGCTGGATGGCCGTTTTGCCCTGCCTGCACAATGGGGTGGCCATTTGTTCCAACAGCTTCAAAGGGGCAGCCATTTTATTTATCAAATGCCATTAGAGGGGTTAGGGACCACATGAAATGGCCCCACTGGCTGGATCCGCCCCATGGGCCTTAGGTTGGGAACCCTTGATCTAAAGCCATAGATTGCACACATCTAAACTCAAATATTTGAAGCCATAGGTTAAAATGTCTGCTAAATGTACTGTAAAGCAATGTAAACAAGTAGCAGTCAGTGACAAATTGAACCCTTACTTATTTCTCAAGAACATGTTTGTATAGGAATATCAGTTACAGTTACGTACTGCCTCATAGTGTTTAAAGCACTCTCTGTGCAGCTGGGTACTCATTTTATCAGCTTTGGAAGGATGAAAGGCTGAGTCAATTTGAAGCCCATGGGGTTGTGAACAGAGTTTTGGCTGTAGTTCTGCAGATTAACCATTGTCCTATGGGGGCTCTTTATTGTAGATATATATCACTTTATAATTAAATATATTCTTAACTGAAACCTGAAAGATAATGAAGAGAATAAGTTATGCTTGACAAATAGGAATTCCATAATGGGATTATCATCATAAAAAAGTAGTCCTATAGGGCACAGTACTGTTGGGCATAACAAGCATTGCTTTTTAAAAAACTGAAGTGGGTTGGCACCAGATCAGGAGGTCCAGTGTACCTAGGTCTTGATTTGTTTAGGGCTTTGTGTGCTGATGCTAACACTGTCAGTTAAATCAGTAAATTGGTGTGATATGCCCAGCCCTTCCTTCACACTTGAAGCCACCTGACCTTTGAGTGACAACTTTGAACCAAGGCATTTGCCTAAGTTATCATGGGGAATGCTTCACTATCTAAAATAGGTGGTCAGCCTGATTTTTAGGTCTGGGATCATTGTTTTTCAGGATTTAACTTCAAGAGATGTTATCTCTATCCTAGGTAAGCTGAAAACAACAACTTATAAACTGCTCCTTAGAGGTCCAAATATGGCTTCCACAGCATTCCCACAAAAACTGATCCAAAAAGTTCCCTTGTACCCTTGGGGGTGGGAGAGGGCATGGTTGCTATGTTTGCTACCAACAAAGTCCCATAAAAACCTACCTTGTAAGTTATTTGTTAAAATTAGACAGTAGAAGGCATGTGATCCCCCCCCCATTGAAACATGTTTTGTACATTGAGAGTACAGCATAGATGACTTCATACTTGTAGACTACACCAAAGTCATTTACTATGTGGAAATGAGAAGTTATGGCTTATTCTAAAAGAAATGGGTTTGCCTCAACTCTTAATTTTCCTGATGCATGACATATATTATGGACAAGAAGCTACTGATCAGATGGAATAAGGGGAAACAGAATAGTTTCCTGTAGGCAAAGGTGTCAGACAAAGGTGTATTTTATCTCCCAGTATGTTCAGTCTTGTATGCAGAACATATTATATAGAAAGCTGGATAAAATTCAGTGAAAGTTGGTGAAAAAACATAACTAATTTAAAATATGCAGGTGACAGAAATCAGTAATTATTTGAATTGTCTCCTGATGAAAGAAGTAAGTATAAAAGCAAGACTGGAGTTGAACACTAAGAAGACCAAATTCTTGTCTGCAGAAGAACTATAACTTCAGTTTTGACAAAGAAACTGAAAATTTTGAAATTATGCTTTAACTCAGTCTTAATCCAAATGCAGATGACAGCTAGGAAATCAGAAATCTGAGACTTTGAAAGATAGCTATGAAAGAACTAGAAAATATATTTATGAGTAAAGACATGTCACTGAAAACTAATACCAAGATCATCCACACTATTGTAATCTTTGTTGTTATGTACAAATGGGAAGCTGGACAAGAAAAATTGAATTGTTTAAAATATGATCCTGGAGGAGAATTTTGCAAATACCATGGACTTCCAAGAAAGATAAACAAGAGTGTTACAGATCAAATCAATACTGAACTCTAGAAACAACAATGATACAATTGAGGTTATTGTACTTTGGCCACATCATGAGAAGACAAGAGTCACTGGAAAATACAAATAATGCTAGGAAAAATTGAAGGCAGCAGGAAAAGAAGATCAGATATGAGATGGGTTGATTTAATAAATAAAACCATGGCCTTGAGTTTGCAAGAACAGAGCACATGTATTTTTAAAAAGGTCATTCATTCATTGATAGGATCGCCATAAGTTGGAGGTGACTTAATGGCACATGACAACAATAACAACAAAAACAAACTTGATGGTGTTAATCTTCATTCATTTGTACCTTGCTGCTAGGAATCTGACTTCCTTTTCATTCATTAGGACTCATTCTTGTTACTATAGGTCTGAATTATTAGGGACTATTTAGGTATCAGCGAATCACAGAGCCGTGATTTTCAAAATATTCATTATGCGAGTCAGCTTGCTTTTTAAAAAACCCACTCGTTAAATGAGTTGCTCGCTAAGCAAGTTGCTCGCTAAGCAAGTTGCTCGCTAAGCGAGGTTTGACCGTAGTTTGTTTCCTGAACTAAGCTATGATTAGTGCAAGTCATGTGTATTGTAATGCTTGTACTGACCCAATGTTTTTAAAGAAGAAATTCTTATTCTTATGGCAGATGATTAGATGTATCTAGCAGAAACGTTTGGAATCATATGATTAATAGCTACATATAAATTGAGTGAGATAAATTGTTGTCTGAGCTCTTACACTGTTGTAATCTCTACTTAAATAAAATAGTCCTTAAGCAAAATCAATGATCTGAAGTTCATATAGTATCTAAGAGACTAATTACATGTGTTACAAAATGCAGTACAGTGAAGTTCTTCTAGGTTTTTTTTAAATTAAACCAAATACAGGAGAGTCCAAGCCAGGATGGGATGACAGTGAATTGAGTGAAGGGGTTTAAATTCCTTCAACCTACAAAAAGCACTGCTAAAAACAAGAAAAGAAAAAGCTTCCACTAATTTTTATTTCCCCCCTATTACTATTTGCAGATTGAACACCCCCCCCCGTGGTTTTGATGGAAGGATTAAGCTTCTTTTCACTGAATGCAACTGTTAGTCACTCCAGCACATGATTTAATTTGTGTGTGTTTTTTTAAAAAGACTTTGCTTAAAGTTATATGTATGTAGGCTTTCATAGAGCTCTGGTGGTGCAGTGGTTAAACTGCTGTACTGCAACCAAAAGTTTAGAAATTCAATCCTGACTAGGGCTCAAGGTTGACTCAGCCTTCCATCCTTCTGAGGTCAGTAAAATGACTACCCAGGTGGCAAAATGCTAATTAACTTGTGTGTCGCCCAGAGAGTGCCCTAAATGCTATTGGGCGGTATATAAGTGTGATTGCTTTGCTTCAACATCTGTTCAGAATATGACATCTAGCTGTCTTATACTATCCTTTTACATTTTGCATCATGAAGCTTATTGAAAACCATAGTCTTCTGTATCTTTACTTTGGAGTGAAGCCTATTGAACACAATGGCAATTAACCATGCATAGCACTATGATATAAATATAGCAAAATTATTTTGAAGGAACTACAGGAAATATTGATATTACCATGTGAACACTTGTGCTGTATCCTGGGTACACAAGACCTCAAGCCTAATATTTTTTTCACTAATAGCTTTTGTATTGAATTGATTATATATATGTATAGGTCCTATGGTTTAATTTTTATTCATTGAGTTACTTTTTCAATATAAAATCTTAAATAAATGTTTTATAATGGTACAATAGCTTGCTATTCCATAGAAAAATAATTGATTCTTTTCTTCCCTTCCCTTCTTTTGGATAGTTTTGGTATGAACCATGATGGAATTGGAAATTCTTGTGGAACCAAAGGTCATGAAGCAGCAAAACTTATGGCAGCTCACATTACAGCTAACACCAACCCCTTTTCCTGGTCAGTGTGCAGCAGGGATTATATCACCAGTTTTTTAGAGTAAGTAGTCTTTGTAGAAGACAGTTGCTTGTAAAATGTAAAATTCAGTTGTAATCCCCTGGTATGACTATACAATGATTTAAAAAACACTGTGTACCCCAATGTAGAAAAATTTACAGATGGCTGTGAAGTTCTTATGTGCTGCTTTATATGAGATTCTTACCCATCAAGGAAATTGACAGCATGACTTTGGTGGGCGGGTACAGGAAATAAAGCACCCAATTTGTTTGAGAGGTTAAGAGGATTTAGTTTTGACTACATATTGTTGGAGGAAAGCTTGATGATTAGGCCAAATGTATAGGCTTAAAATTAATGATCCAAAGCTGTCCCCATTCTTTAACAGTGATAGATGGAGACGATATAAGCCTGACAATATTTTTGTCAGTGTACATATTGCTTGGCAAGCTAAGAAGAATGTTGTAGAACTATTCCCAAGAATACAACATTGAGCTATTATATGTACTATAGAAAGAGCTGTCAAGCCAGAGATAGTTGCATTTAAAAGAAGATCCAACTTTAAGAGATCTAAGTGGGTCAATTTTGCTTGAGATCTGGATACAGAAGTGACAAAAGTCGACCCTAACCCTGAAAATTATGGATATTTTGTTGAACTAGTGAAGATCACTACAGGATGGAATGAGCTCCCATCTTTGTCCCAGCTCCTGCCAACCTAGCAGTTCGAAAGCAAGAAATTGCAAGTAGATAAATAGGGACCACTTTGGTGGGAAGGTAACAGTGTTCGGTGCGCTCTGGTGTCTACTCATGCCTGCCACATGACCACAGAAACATCTGCAGAAGCAGACAGTGCTGGCTCTTTGGCTTTGAAACAGAGATGAGCACTGAACCCTAGAGTCAGATATGACTGGCTTTTGAGCAAGGGAAACCTTTACCTAGTGAAGACCATACCTTGTAGATACACTCCAAGGGGATGTAGAAATCTTATATACCTGTATGAACAACTTTTTGAAATTGATTCCTTCTCTGAGGAGACAATACAAATGGTGAAGAGCTTCTCCAAGCCATATCAACATTAAAAATAGAGAGATTGTGCAACTTCTTAGGAAATTTGGGTGTGAAACAGAATAGTCGCCAAGCTTGGAAATTTATTAAAGAACCTCCAGGGGGATCCAACAACCTCCTGTGGAATTGAGTAATATTTTAGGCCACCGGTCTATATAACTGGGAATGGGGAGACTGAGTGAAATGGGATAATTACCTTTCCATCTGAAAAAAAGCTAATGAACTTTTCAAACATTGATTACATTAACATTCTGGCAACTATAGGTAAAGTTACTCTTGCCAGGTTATCCTGCTATGGTAATAGAGTAGTGATGGGATTTGAAAAACTTTTTACTACCTACTCTGTGAGTGTGATATGGTGGGCGTGGCCAGCCGGAATTTCTGCTACTCGTTCTGGCGAACTGGGGTGACCCTGCTGAATCCCACCACTGTATACTGCCAGCAATGCGTGTCCGGCAATGGTTAACTAACCAGATGACCATGAGGACTAACAGCCTTGGGTGCTGAAGTCCACAGGGAAGGGTGATAGTCCCTAAGTGTATTATATCTCACTTGAATCCATCTTGATGGAGGGCAGCTGTTTCATCAATACTGGCCTGGGGCCAAAGAGGACTTTGTGTGCCAAAAGGGCTCAGGACCAGAAAATAACTTGTGGAACTGGATCAGTGGTACGGGTATCATGCTGTGATGTGGAAGGCAGATGAAAGGCCACTGCATTATATTCTCAGGACAGTCTTCATGGCTGAACACCATGATGATCGCCTATATTCAGATTCGGATATGCAAGAATAAGAATAGGTAATGCAGTTATCCTAAGCTTTGGCTGGTACACAATGGTTATGCTGTTGTCTTTGAAATGCTGAAGAAGTGACATTTATTTTTAGGAAAAAGTTGATTTTGCTGTTCTTTTGTGTCTAGGTCAGTCGTGAAACTGCAAAAATGAAGTCACCTTTTGGTGAATTCATTCCGCAGTTCCTTTCGTCTGACCTAGTGTGAGAAAGATTAGCTGGCTCGACAAGGTTGCCGCTGCCTGGCATAGATGAAACTCCTGGTATGTGGGAATATTTGTTGATCATTTGTGTAAATGTTAAAAATAATGGTTCTCCATCATGGTCCGTAAGCTTCCATACTTTGGGTTTTCCCTCCACGTACGGTGGCTGGCTCTTCCAAGCTTAGCTTTCTAGAAAGCTCTACATCCCAGTGTGCTAGCATTGGTGCCCCATCCCCTTCCTCAGTTCCATTTTTTCTGCTGCTTGACTGGTCGTGTTCTTCCAGGCTTCCGTGTGTCATAACTATTTGGAATCTCTTTCTTACTCTGTTTAGTTAGAATTGTTCCTTATTAGTTAGTGTTGCTGTCACCTTGTTTTTCAAACAAGAATTTTTCATTTCTTTAACGATTTCATGACTGTGCTTAGTCTTGAAAACGAAAAACTTTTATTGTGTCGGTTGGGTCTGTCAGACTGGGCTGTTGCGTGATGGACTCTGTGTTTGTGATCTTCAGCTGTTTTGAATACTAGAACATTTAAAACTTTATAATTTATGCCACTTTACTGTGGCTCTGACTGTATGACTTCTAAAGCCGTTAAGTATTGTGCTGCTTGTGGTTCTAAAATACCCACAGCTAATGGTCATCATTATTGCATTTTTTGTTTAGGAGAAACTCATATACCTAGTGTTTGTGTGTACTGTGAAATGTTTGCAAAATCTACTCTTAAAAACAGGGCTGCTAGACTTGCTGAGAGTTTGTGGTGCAGTTCTTTATTACCCTCAGATAAAAAGGCTCAAAAAATGCACTCAATCATTTTGGATCAAACTGCTTCTAAGCAAAACAAAATGGATGTCTCTAAGCAGGCTAAGAAGGCCAAGCAAGCTAAATGGCCCTCTAAGCATACTTCCCCTACTGTATCTGCTTCTGCTGCTCAAACACCCAAATATTCTTCTGCTTCAGAACAATTGGGTGGTTTTTCTACTCTTCAAAAGCCCCTGGCCTTACCGCAACCTACTGATCTGGACTTTGATGCACCTATTCAGTGCACCCAGCCACGTCTTGTGAAGTTACCTGCCTTGTCAGCAAGGAATGCTAAACAAGTTGATGCTTCACCTAATGTTAGAGATAAGGAAATTCTCTCCCAGTCCCACCGCTTGCACCAAAAGCCTTCCAAACAGGCTAGTGTGCATCACTGTGGTCAGGAGAACCAAACCTCATATTCCCTTGGAGCAGTTCAAGGGCATGGAAAATGTGTTTGATTCCCCCCCCCCCCCAGGCAAGAACCACCTCCTCCCAAGGCATTTAGCTCCAACACACCCTAACTCAACTACCCTCATCCGGGACGTCCACTATGAGCCTGCCTTGGAAAGCCAGTTCTGGTGTTCCATGGATGTGGCTTCTTCGCATCAGCCTGTACCTCGCTATGGTGCTGTATGCTATGCTGTTCACTTGGCGGGCATTCACAATACTCTGGTGGATGCCTTGAGTCGAACACATTTCCAATCCCATGAGTGAGAACTGAATCTTCAGGTGTTCCTGAGCCTAACTCAACACTGGGGGATCCCAACGATAGACCTCTTCGTAACACATCTGAATGCAAAGAAGCTCCCTAGGCGATGCGTTCATTCTGGATTGGATTCGGAGCATGGTCTATGCCTTCCCTCCAATTCCATTGCTCCACAGAGTAGTATTTCTTCTAGCACCCTTATGGGTCGATGCCATACTGATAGCCCCATGGTGGTCCAGAAAAAACTGGTTCCCCACACTCAGGGACATAACATGGGAGTATCAGCGGCTACTAGAAACCCAGATCTCCACTCAGAGAACTATGTTTATGGTAGGTAACCTACTCCTCCAGGACGTTACCTTGTGGGAGACTGTTCCCTTGATTTCTCAAGCAACTGTGCCTTTCTTGCAATTCAACAAAGAATCTTCAGTTTTGAAGTAGAACAGAAACCATTACAGTTGTACCTCGCTTAAAGAGCATAATGCGTTCCACAGGATTGCTCTTTAAGCGAGTTTGCTCTTTAAGCAAAACACAATTGCAAATGACCAATTGTGGGGGGAAGTGCGAATCCCGATTTATTTGTTAAGCGAGTTTTTGGTTGGTTTTATTTGCGAAGCGAAGCGAACATGCAGAGAAAATTCTGCTCTTTAAGCGAGTTACTCTTTAAGCGAAACACTCTTTATGCAAGGTTTGACTGTATATTATTCCATGATCTTTAGGAAGAATCTATATATCTATATCTATATCTATATATCTATATCTAAAATGTAAGTTTGACCAAAGCTACTCCAGTTATTTTATGTGTTTCAAAACTATTTTCTATATGCTGCGTTAGATTTAAGATTTGAACTGTACAACTCTTGCTATGTTTAAAACCTGCCTAGTCTGAAATTAAATTTACTTTTGGGTGCTAGATCTGTGGTTCCCATTGTATGGGTCATGCCCCATGGAGAGGGATTTGAGTTTTTAAGGGGACAATTCGAGAATAAGTTATTAACAATGAATTTTTTTTTTTGCATTTCTTATGGTTCTAGGGGCCTCATATACATTCCCTGGTTGGTGTGCTATTTTGTTTTGGCTTATATTTGCATACAGTGCCTTTTTGTGTGGATCATTGTTCAGTCTTTTCAGTAGTCTCCAAGCTTTCTGTCTGCTTCTTGCCATGTTAACCTCTATTATAATGTCTATCCAGAGAGTTCTGTTTGTTTCTGCAAGAGTCGAGATAAAATTTCTCCCAGCTTTTATTGTTTGTTCACTGATTATTATATTTTGGGGAAATATGAAATATAGTATAAATACTGGGCATATGTTTCAAGACCTGGGTATAATTGTTGTAAACTATTCCCAGTTGGCTTTTTTGAAATTATACCTCATATGGAATGGTATAGATTCAGGTTGGATGGCTGAGTAGAACTGAGATAGAATGGCTCTGTGCTGAGTGTTTGGGATTAATTATTTACACCCATTGTGCCCATGGCCCACAGGGGGACAATTTTAAGGCGGGGAAGTTGAGAATGAATGGCCTTTGAGGCTTATTCCACATGAATATTAGTTCACCTTTTGAATAATAAGAATTATTTGTCACTTTGGAAGGTGTCAGAATTTTAGAGATGCTAAGGTGGGTCATGGTGAAAAAAAGGCTGGGAACCACTGATCTACGCTCTTAATGTACTCTATAGCTATAGGTTGAGCTACTTAAGACCCCTTTTTTTGTTGGGAATAAACTTTAAAGTATGTTTTCAGATATGGTACAGTAGAAGGCTTTATACTGTCTTTTCATGGATAAAAATGACTTAATGCAGTCTATATTTCAAATAAGAGCAAAAGTCACAAGTAAAATCTAAAGTTTGTAATAAAGTGTGGAAACTTAAACAGAAGCTAGAAACATTGCTTAGTTTAAAGTAACTCTTTACAAAACAGTGGCTCAATTTTTTTTGCAGCATTGGTTCAGTGTTCCAAAAAGGCTTTGCATTTCGTCAGTATTCCTTAAATATATAGCTTTTTTGGTTAGTTAATCTATATCTGTGGTGATTATGGTTTGGATTCATCAGTGCTGTTCTACAATGAAGAGGCTTTCTGTCTGTACGCAGTCCTTGATTCCTTCAAGGAAAAGAGGAGTAAAAGTGGGGAAAGAAACAAATGTAATTGATCCAGCCTCCTCCCTAAAGTCTACCACACCACACTATTCACAGTTGCAGAGAAACCCTCAAACCTGTGAAACATTTGGGAGGAGAGAAGGTATCGTGACAGTGGGGAGGGGCTAATTCTTAACAGTGGCACCTTTCTTTCCTTTCATTTGCAAAGTCATGGTCACAAGAGCATACTAATGAATGAAAAATGTTTCTTCCTAATCCTGTATTTCAAATTCTTCACTTCACTTTTTTTAGATTAGAAATTAGGAAAATATTAATGCTAGAAAATAAAGATCTAATGGATGGACTGCATGTGTACCTTTGGAATGATAAAAAGGGAGTAAATAAAGTTTTTGAGGGAAGTTGTATAAGGAAGGCATTAATAATAACATGGAGAAATATAAGGATTTTTTTTTTACAGAAGAATACCGATGTGGACATCTCCACACAAGACTTTTCAGATGGATGTAGATATGGGAACTGAAAAATGGTTGACCTACCAAGAGTTACTAATAATGAAAGAGGAGGGCCCCCCAAGAAGAATCAGAACAAAAAAGAATTAAAAGTCAATGTTTTCAATATAAACAACTCTATGAAAGAATACCAGAACACCTTATAGGCCTCATGAGAAATCTGTACATGAATCAAGAAGCAACAGTTAGGACAGAATATGGAATGATGGAGTGGTTTGGAATAGGAAAAGGAGTAAGACAAGGCTGCATTTTGTCACCCTGCTTATTCAACTTATACACAGAGCAGATAATGCGCAATGCAGGGATGGAGGAATCACAATTTGGGATCAAAATTGCTGGGAGAAACATTAATAATCTGAGATATGCAGATGATACCACCCTAATGGCAGAAAGTGAGGAGGACCTAAAGAAGCTCCTGATTAGGCTGAAAGAAAAAAAGTGAAAAGGCTGGTTTGAGACTCAATATAAAGAAAACCAAGATAATGGCAACAGGCCCTATCAGTCCCTGGAAAATAGATGGGGAAGAAGTAGAAGCAGTGACAGATTTTACTTTCCTAGGATCAAAGCTCATGCCAGATGGTGAGTGCAGCCATGAAATAAAAAGGCGACTGATTCTTGGGAAACAAAAATTCATATAGTCAAAGCAATTGTATTCCCTGTGGCAATGTATGGTTGTGAGAGCTGAACCATTAGGAAAGCTGAGTGCAGAAGAATAGATGCATTTGAGATGTGGTGTTGGAGGAGAGTTTTGAGAGTCCCCTGGACAGCAAGGAGAACAAATAGGTCAATCTTAGAAGAAATCAACCCTGACTGCTCCTTAGAAGGTGAAATAGTAAAGATGAAACTAAAGTACTTTGGACATCAAATGAGAAGAGAAGAGTCACTTGAGAAGGCCTTGATGCTTGGAAAGGTTGAGGGCAAAAGAAGAAGGGGGCAGCCAAAGATGAGATGGCTAGATGGTATTGTGAACACAATGGGCATAGAGCTGAGCGAGTTGAGGGGGATGGTGGAGGACAGGAGTGCCTGGTGGACAGTGGTCCATGGGGTCGCAAAGGGTTGGAATCGACTGTGTGACTGAACAACAACAACAATTGAAAGAATAAAAATGGATAATTGTATTGGTGGAGAAGCCAAATGAATTAGATGAGATAATATGGGAAAAAGAAGACTACTTATTCACAAGATTGTGTAAATTATTATGGCAGACAGAAATAGAACAAGAGGTGGTGGAAGAAAATATGATAAAATGGATACAAGAAATAGATAGGACAATCCAGTTGGGTGATTGGACTAGAGCCTGGAACAAAAATCAAAAGCTAATTAAAACAATGATCTGAAAAAAATTATGTGAAAATATTGAAAAATGGTATTTGACAAAAAAATAGAAAAACCCATTAAAAAGAGACAGATATTAGAGATGCCAATCAAAAAGGATATGATATTACATGTGTGGTGGGACTGTAAGATGATTAGGAATCTGTAGAGAAAAAGGAGAAATAGTAACTAAAGATTTGAAGATAAATTGAAGAATGGAATCAGAAACTTGTTTACTAAATACGACTTGATCAAAATCTATCGTGGAGACTAACACTTGTTTATGTATAACTGGTGCCACCAGGATTCAAATAGCACAACAGTGAAGAGGGAAAGAAGAATCTTCAATTGAGGAAAGCTTATTAAAGTTACAATTAATTTGATAAACTGATTGACATAATAGAGGGAAAGACAACATCATAACATGAAATGCAATAATATAAAAATTTTGTGTCAGAAATTAAGACAATGGGTAGGATTAAAGAATTATTTGGAGGAAATATGGAAGGGCAAAGTGGAAAATTTTGTTACAATTAGAGCAATTTTTTAGAAAGTAGATCAATGTAAAGCAGATTGTTAAAGTGATGGTGGAGAAGAAACTGAGAAAAAGGTATCCCATGAAGGGTGACAAAAATAGACGAGAGAATGAAACGCTAAAGGAAGTCCAATTTTGTGAAGTATGTTTGTGTTTTCAGAGAAGAAATTAAGAGAATGAGTGTTACTTTAAATTGTTAATAAAGTTAAAAATTAATTTTAAAAAGGTTTTATTTTCACTTTTTGCATTGGTGACTTTTATAATTTCTCACATCATTTATGTTGAACAGTTCAGGTCGTGGGACTTGTCTAGATAACGAACCTCCAAAGCGTGACTTTCTGTATCCTGCGGTAGCACCTGGTCAGGTATATGATGCTGATGAACAATGTCGTTTCCAATATGGAGCAACATCACGCCAGTGTAAATATGGGGTAAGAAGTCTTAATCCTTATATTATGTGTGTTCCTTTTTAATTTCTGTGTAGGTCTACATGTCATAAATCCTTAGATGTAATAGTCAGTGATAAAGCTTTCCATTAGTAATTTGCACAGTAGCACTGTTTCGTATAAGAAACAAGGAGTGTTTATGCTGCATCTTTTGCTTGAGTCATTTGTTTATATTATTTTCTCAAATGTTTGACTAAAAATGAACTGGCAATTTTATTCAAAATCAGTAGTTTTAATTAATTTACAACACCCACCTCATTTCTTTGTTAGTTGCAAATGTCTGGTAGAACAAATTCATGGGATATTAAACTTCCAGGTGCAAACCTCACGATACAATACATCTTGTATTATAGGTTAAATGCAGTTTCCCAATCATTTTATCATAATCTTTTCATTAGACATCCTTATTAAATATTTCTTTGTTCCTGTTATACTAATGGGAATAAAATTAATAACCACAGTAGTGATACTACTACTGTTGCTGCTGTTGCTACTAATGAGAATCATGAACAGAAGAAAATTAAGTGGTATTATAAATGCATTCCTTCCTGTTTAATAAATATCACTTAATTATAACACATGCATTAGCCTATTGTACTTCAGAGAATTCGTAGAATATTTGTACAATTTCAGTTGTACTGATTCTATAGTGGCAGCCATCAGCTGTGTTCAAATATGAAAATGGTATTTTTAAAGTATATTTTTAGATTGTTGCTTCCAAGTTACATATTATGCTATACACTTTTAAAATAATTTTTAATAATTATGATATTTAGCCAGTTCCAAAGCCCCACTATATAACAATTCACCTAATCTCTTCTGTTAGAACTACAGCACATAGGGAATGCCTTTTTAATATCCCTGGGGTGATAAGTACAATATTATTTTTGGAATAACTTGGTGATTCTTCCAGTAACAGTTTTAAAAGTTGTGTGTAGTTGGCTAACTGACCAGTCAAATCTCTCATTCTTGATTGGGTTTTTTTCCTCTTTAAGCTCCACATTTCACTCTGTTCTGTTTCTCATCTTTTTATATCAAGTCCACATGCTTTGGTACTCTGCTTTTGGCTTTTCTCTGTAGATAGGCACTCTGTGTTTTTTTAGCATGCATTCAGTATGAGAAGGTTAGCATATATTTACATTGGTTGTATGAGTGTCCATGTAGGTTAGCATATATTTACATTGGTTGTATGGGTGTCCACACAAAATGTATTATATTTTAAACTACATTAGAAAATAAGTAATATTTATGCTCCCATTAAGCAAGCAAGTAATACTTTCCATTAGCTACTTATCAAGTGGCATATTCAGTGTTGCATTGATAACACTGAATAATTGTATTCAGAGATAGATTTCAAAAATCTGTGAGCAAAGGTCTCAATTATGCATAGAAGCTTCTAGACTGTTCAGCCTACCTGTTGGGCAAATGTAAGAATACGATTGCATGTTTTGTTCTGTAATTCTGTGTATGTGTGTGTGGGGTACATCTGTTACATATACCCCAGAACTATTTCTTCCCTTATTAGGTACCAGATCTGTGTGTGTAGTCCTTTCCCTCTGTCTCCCATTCTGTTTTACATTGCAACAACCCTGTGGGACAGCTTAGTGTGAGAGACAGTTTTTTGGATAAACAAGCATTTGATGCAAGATCTCACCAGTCCTAGTCTGACACACTATTCATTATACAAATATACCACTTGTCTTCTTCTATCAATGAAACCAACGTAATTCAATTTAATGCAGCTATTTTTAACTTGTTCACCTTATGATTTTAATTTTGAGATACCCCCATGGGAAAAGATATGGACACGTATCATTTACATTCTTGCTTCTTTTAAGTTTCTGTCATTTATGGGCTTGAATCTTATTGGTGTTTGTGTAAGGTGTGTATAACCTGCTGTGACTAATAGCAACTTAATAAAGAAGTGTTGGGGTCAGTGGTGGGCATCAGCAGGTTCGCCCCAGTTTGCTAGAACCAGTAGCAGAAATTCTGGCTGCCCCTGCCCATCCAAGTTTTGAAATAAAGTAGTCCTAATTCGGGTGCAATGCAAGGCTTTTCCCCTGGCAACGGCCACCATACTACATCTGCAATGTGGTAGTAATTTTTTTTTGGAGCCCATCCACTGGTTGGGGTACATTATTTTGCCCAGGACCAAGACAATGCATGGCACCATGTCATTTTATCACAATTAGTTGCAGCAATTTATGCATACTTTCTGAGAACAGTAATAAGATTCTGTCCATTGTGTAGCTAAGAAGTAAATAGCAGCAAGCAAATACACAGAACAAGTACTTGTGAAAAAAAATAACTATTTAACCATTTCATAGGCTGATAATATTTATCAAAGGACTTTGCCCTCTTAGAACACTTCATTTACTTCTGAGTCCTAATGTCAGATGAAGGAGCAAAAATATTTGTGTGAATGTGCATTCAGGAAGTGCATCACATTGAAGGGATGTAGATTCTTCAAACAGTAGTTCTCCAGTCAGTTGAGTGAAAAACAATTAGAACTGTTGAGATTTAGGAAGTAAATATGACTAGATTGGCCAGCAACAGCATAGAGATGAATTCTGTGGACATACTTTGATTGATTGGTTGTAAGATAAAGGGGTTGTCCCACTGAGGTTGGCAAATGGTTTCTCTGGGGCTGTGGGATAAAAGACTGGGGAAAACCAATGCACAAGATTATCTGTTCTACACAGAGATGTGAAGAGTATCAGTGACCAATTCCTTTATCAAGCCACTGTCCAAGATCCTGCTTAGAATATTCCGTATCATCCTCAGAATCAGATAATGTGCTTGGGCTAGAGATTGAAGGAGAGGTTGATTACTTCTGAAGTGATGGTAGTCCCTCACTCCACTCTTCCTGTATATATGTTGCATTGTACTGGATAGTCATGATTTTGTAACATCCCAATATATTACCTGTAGGACTTCCTTTGAAACAGTTTCATTTAGAACACCATAGTCCACATTTTGATTGGCAATTGTATTTTGGACCTTATGTCAGCCATTTTTGGTGAACTACAAGCATGACTATGCTGTGAGCATGTTTCCCCCTTTGAAGCTGTTTATATATTTCTGTTTTTTCTATAAATAACAAAATGCATTTCAAAATGTAATAGTTAACAAAACAGTGAAACACTATCATTTGATACATCTGCTATATAAAAGCCTAAATTCTAATGGGTACAATTCTCATTTAAATTTTTACTTTTACTTCAATTAGACATAGAATTCTAGGCTATCTGGAGGTTCCTTGTAAAACAAAAGGTGTACTATTTGTAAGGGTTGCAAGAAGATGCATTTGACATCTCCTTAAACCATCAGTCATAATGCATGATTGCAAGTAATAATAATAATAATAATAATAATAATAATAATAATAATAATAATAATAATAATAATAATAATAATAATAATAATAATAATAATAAAATAGTTTTGCCAACAAATTCCATTTATACCCAGTGTTTAGTGCTTGCAAGATTCTTGCTGTGGCAACACTAGCAAGCTTGCATGCAACACCACTGCAGCATAAAGCCCCTGGAAAAAGGGTCCCTTAGGATCTTTGTCCTAATGCTTCTCTTGTTGAAGCATGATGGAAAATGATGCAGATAATGCAGAATTTATTTAATTATTTATTTTGCATGGAAGGGACTAAGATTTGATTTCTTTGCTGGTTTTAGCTACATTATATAGTGCATAAACTCAGAGAAATCAAACAGTACACTTGGAAGTGTCCCTGCTGTATAGGCGGCTGTTGTTATATGCTGTCAAGTCATCTCAAATTATGGTAACGCTATAAATGAGAAATTGTCTAAATGTGCTGTTTATAATACCCCTGATCAACTCTTGCAAGTTATAATTTGTGGCTTCCCTTAGGGAATCTGTCTTGCTTTTGGCCTTATTCGCTTCCTGCTGCTTTTGACCTTTCCAAGCATTGTTGTCTTTTCCAGAGAATTTTGCTTTCTCATGATGTACACATACTGTAGTTGGGTTTTGATTTCATTCTTTTTGCCTTCATAGACAGTGAGGGCTTGAAATGCTCTAGTATCCTCTTATCTGTCTTTTTGGCAGTTCAGGGTATCCACAAAGCTCTCCTCCACCACTATCTTTCAGATGAATCATTTCCCCCACCACCACCATCAGCTTTCTATTATTGTCCAACTTTCACACCTGTACATGGTGATTGGGAATATAGTAGTGTGTATGGTCTTTGTCTTGATCCCCAATTACACATCCTTACACTAATTCGTTCATTGCTGCCCTTCCGAGTCTCAGTCTTCTTCTGATTTCTTGGCTGCAGTTCCTGTTTGGATTGATGATTGAACCAGGTTATACAGAATCTTTCACTATCTCAATTTCTTCATTGTCAACCTTAAAGTTGTACAGTTCTTCTGTAGACATAATTTTTATTTTTCTAACATTCAATTGTGGCCCTGCCTTGGCATTTTCTTATTTCACCACTGGATATGTTCCATATACAGATTGAATGGATAAAGAGATAAAATCCACATTGTTAAGAGATTTTTGTTTACGGGAAACATTTTTGTCTTTCTCCAGCCTTGCAGTAGCTTCATGTCCGTCCATAGTATAGGTTATTTATTTATTTATTTATTTATTTGTCCTATGCATTAGGTCAATGAAGTGTTGAAGCACCTCCATTTCTTTCAGAACAATCCATTTCTCATGATCCACACAGTCAAATGCTTTGCTGTAATATATAAACCCTAGACTGACCTTCCTCCTAAATTCTTTGGTATGTTCTGCTATCCATCATATGTTTGCAATATGATCTCTAGAGCTTCTTCCTTGATCATCAGGCATTTCTTACTCTGTTGCAGCACCTTTAGCATTAACCTGCTTGTATGGGAAATTGTCCCTCAGTTAGTGCATTCCTTAGCATCTCCTTTCTTAAGGATTGGAATGTATACCTGTATTGAACATTTCCAGTCTATGGACTATTGATTTGTTTTCCAGTTTTATTGGCATATTCCTGTTAAGATTTTAATATATTCAGTCTCTGTGTCTAGTAATAATTATTTTGGTATCTCATCCACTTGTGGTGATGTTAAGATCTTTTTTAAAAAAAATCATTTATAATTCAACATTTAAAGATGACAGTCAGGTTTAATCTCAACAATTCATCTTCCTTTTAAAAATGTTCATTTAGTAACAGGCATTTTGTTGCTTTTACAACATAGCTATTTTCCTAAAGGAAAATTTATTGGCTGTAATCTGATAATGAAACTTAAGCCATCTGGTTCAGCGGTTCTTCAGGAATTAAATGTTTTTTGCTTCTTCCTCCTGAACATGCCAATGTTTCTTTGGGATCCCTTTTATCATGAAGAATTTATTGGAGGCTGTGGGGATGAGAGTCTTTAATTTCTCTAAATCAGTGCCACTGGTAAAATCATCCCCTCAATGGCAGGTTTTGAAAATTAAAACTTACCTTCCTGTCCAGAGGTTCTCAACAGATGTCACATGATGAAAGGGGTTTCATAGAGCCATGGAATCTTTGGGGTAGGGAAATCATAAATTTTTATTTCCAAAAATAAACCCCACAGTAATGGCTCATGATGTCACTAGTCTTATGCAGCATAACTGTTGGCAACAGGATTTCAACCATTATATTTGAATTATTGTTACATTTTCTCTATGTTTCCAGCATTTAATTGTTGCACATTTAACTGCTGCATTCTTTTATTTGTAATTTGTGTATCTGGCCCCACTCTTTACTTTCTAAACATTTGTAGTAGTTATGCACTGCAGAGTACAAGAAAAGATTGCTTGGTTGATTATTTTTATCTAGCTATCTATAACACAAACTCGCTGAGGCACTTTCCCAACATTGTCTTTTTCCGCTTTCAAATTGTGTTGTTGTTCAGTCACACAGTCGATTCTGACCCTTTGTGACCCCATGGACCACTGTTCGTCAGGCACTTCTGTCTTCCATGATCCTCCTCAACTTGCTCAGTTCTGTTCTGTGCCCATTGTCTCTACAATACCATCTAACCATCTCATTTTTGGCCGCCCCCTTCTTCTTTTGCCCTCCATCTTTCCAAGCTTCAAGGCTTTCTCAAGTGAATCTTCTCTTCTCATTTGATGTCCAAAGTACTTTAGCTTCATTTACTATTTGACCTTCTAAGGAGCAGTCAGGGTTGACTTCTTCTAAGATTGACCTATTTGTTCTCCTCACGGTCTAGGGTACTCTCAAAACTCTCTTCCAACACCACATTTCAAATGCATCTATTCTTCTGAACTCAGCTTTCCTAATGGTCCAGCTCTCACAACCATACATTGCCACCAGGAATAACATTGCTTTGACTAGACAAATTTTTGTTTGCAATCAGAAGAGTAGCGTGCCTTGGCGGGGCCCCGTATAAAAATTTGTTTGGGGGCCCTTAGGAAGGGTAAAGATTTGTTTTGCTTACGCACGTTGGGGGCCCCCGTGGCCCAGGGGCCCCGTATAATTGATACGGCAGATACGGCGGTAGCTACGCCTCTGTTTGCAATGTGATGTCTCTACTTTTCACTATGTTCCCAGGTCTCTCATAGTTTGCCTCCCAAGAATCAGTCGCTTTTTTATTTCATGGCTGGAATCACCATCTGCCGTGAGCTTTGATCATAAGAAAGTAAAATCTGTCACAGCTTCTATTTCTTCCCCATCTATTTTCCAGGGACTGATAGGGCCTGTTGCCATTATCTTGGTTTTCTTTATATTGAGTCTCAAACCAGTTTTTGCACTTTCTTCTTTCAACCTAATCAAGAGCTTCTTTAAGTCCTCCTCACTTTCTGCCATTAGGGTGGTATCATCTGCATATCTCAAAATGTTGATGTTTCTCCCAGCAATTATGATCCCAAATTGTGATTCCTCCATCCCTGCATTGCACATTATCTGCTCTGTGTATAAGTTGAATAAGCAGGGTGACAAAATGCTGCCTTATCTTACTCCTTTTCCTATTTCAATCCACACTGTCCTTCTGTATTCTGTCCTAACTGTTGCTTCTTGATTCATGTACAGATTTCTCATGAGGTATACAAGGTGCTCTGGTATTCCCATCTCTTTAATTACTTGCTACATTTTGTTGTAGTACACAATGTCAAAGGCCTTAGTGTAATCAATGAAACAGAAGTAGACTTGTTTCTGATATTCCTTTGTTTTTTCCATGATCTAACGTATTTTGGCAATGTGGTCTCTAGTCCCCCTGCCTCTTCTGAACCCCGCCTGCACTTCTGGTAATTCTCTGTCCACGTGCTGCTGCAGTCTATCTTGTATTATATTGAGCAGCATCTTGCTAGCATGTGGGATGAGCGCAATTGTTCGATAATTTGAACATTCCTTGGCATTACCCTTTTTGGGGATTGTAACGTATACTGATCTTTTCCAATCCTGTGGCCATTGTTGTGTTTTTCAAATCTGCTGGCATATAGAATGTAATAATTTGATTCCATCATCTTGTAGGGCTTTGAGAAGTTTAACTTGGATACCATTATCTCCACTAGCTTTGTTGTTTGCAGTGCTTTTTAAGGCCTTTCTGACGTTGCTCTCTAGGATGTCTGGCTCAAGTTCAATTTCCTTATTGTTATTATCAGGAGTGTTGAGGTCCTTTTTGTAGATTTCCTCTGTGTACTCTTTCCATCTTTTCTTAATCTCTTCCGCATCAGCTAACTCCTTGCCTTCTTTGTCCCTTATCATGGTCATTTTTGCTTTAAACGCTCCCTTGATTTCCCCAATTTTTTGAAAAGATCTCTAGTTCTGCCTCTTGTGTTGTTTTCTTCTATTTCTTTGCACTGTTCATTCAGGTAGGCTTCCTTATCTCTCCTTGTTTTTCTTTGAAATTCTGTATTCAAGTCATTATATTTTTTTCCCTTTCTCCTTTGCCTTTTGCGTCCCTTCTTTCCTCTGCTATTTTAAGAGCCTCATCAGATAAACACTTAGCTTTCTTACGCTTCTTTTCTTTTGGTATGGTTTTCCTTGCTGCCTCCTGCATGACGTCCCACATCTCTGTCCATAATTCTTCTGGCACTCTGTCTATCTGGTCCAAGCCATTGAATCTGTTCCACACCTCCACTGGTTTATTCCTTAGGTATGTTGTCTAGGTCATATCTGTCTGGCCTAATTGTTTTCCCTATTTTCTTTAGTCTAAGCCTGAATTTTGCGATCAGTAGGTTGTGATCTGATCCACAATCTGCTCCTGGTCTCATTTTTGCTGACTGTATGGAGGTTCTCCATCTTTGGCTGCAGAGTATGTAATCAATCTGGTTTCGCTGTTGGCCATCTGGTCAAATTACATATAACTTAATCAGCCTAGAGACTGATTATAGCTTCCATTTGGGCAAATTCAGAAAGGCACCAGTTCTGTTCTTTCAATTTATTAATTAACTTAGTTGAGAGATTTTGAAGTGAGTTTGTATTTTGTCTGCTTCATATCCAGAAGCTTAAAGCAGGCTGAGATTTGAAACATTTTGTAGAACTGAATACTTTACACCAGGAGTTCTCAACCTTTTTAAGCCGGGGACCAGGTCACGCTCCCTCAGACAGCTTCAGGGGTCAGATGGCCATTTTGCCCTTCCTCCACCACTTGGCACTTCCTAGTGTGGTGGAGGTGGTGGGGCCCCCAGATGAAATTGTCCTGTGGGCTACACATGGCCCATGGGCCGCAGGTTGAGATTACCTGCTTTACACAGATGGTAGACTTCTTATGCTGTATTTTATTATCTGGAAAGCTCCCTTCAGTTAGTGCTGAATTAGTAATAGCCTCTCCCATATTAGTATTTTATATCATCGAGCACTTACGTATATGATATGAACTAAATATTTGTAGATAAACCAGGGAACAATTTTTAATCTTTCAGCAATTCAAACCATGATCTTTTTGGGATCCCAGCTGCCCAGCAGATTTTGATTCTCTGGTTGAATGTTGTCTTCTAAGTTATGATAATAAAGGGAAAATGTAGTATCTCAGTTGATGTGTAAAGTTGATGTGTAAAATAATGCTTTCTCTCATAATGAAAAATATTCTAAAAACTGCTGGAGGCAATTGATATAGGGAAGGATATTCCGATCCTTCTATGTCTTACTTCTCCATTCACTTTTAGAGACATATTTATAAAAACAAAAGGTGGAACATCAGAATAAAATTTATCTGTATACATTTGTATGTCATTGAACATTATAGACATATTGTAATCATAGTCCAGCAAGTGATGTGACATCTGAGATATGATTTCTCTGCCACATGCTCCATATGCAGCATTATTATCTACTATTGCAGCTGCTCCTTGGATAGCATTGCGGTCCAGTCTTGTTTAAGTGGCAGTTCACTAATGGGAGATTCTTCTTCTTCTTCCGTGTTCAGGTCAAACTTTAAACTGCCAAAATGAAGCCACCATCTTGGCTTTATTGTTGGCCAAATTTAAATGGTAATTGCCAGTAGGACAGAGAAGATCATTCTTCATTATATTTTCGAAGTGTGTTTCTACTTAAATGATTGGTTAAACTGACAGCCATGTGTTAAGTTCTCCTTTCTGATGCTTAAGTTATCTTTCTGTTTATCTTTGGTTTGCTAATCTTCAACTTTCATACTGCTGCTAAGGTTAACCTACACTACTGTTTCTGTCTTGAGCCACCACAGTCCCTGGTTTCTGTCTTAGCCATCTTTAAAGGCTCCAAGCAGGATTTGCACATGTATTGCCTAGAGACACGAGGGTCTGGAGCAGAACCTTGGTAATTTTTCCACCAGTTTTGATTCCGTTAACTTTCAAGTGGAAGGAATAGTTTCTTACAGAGCAGTACAAGACTAAGAGGGTAGTTGAAAGTGGGTGAAAGGGTCATACAAGTCCCGGAAAAGAACAATATTGTTTTACACCTTGATAGGTGGGAGGTTCATAGATTTGGTAAGGTTCAGATAAGCACCCAATATTTAGGAAAATAAGATGAGAATATAATACACAGTTGGAGTTTAAAATAAGATATCATAATTCTTTCAGCATGTGTGAATAGATAACATGCTGCACCGCTTCATAATGAGCATTTCTGAAAATGGAGCATTAAGATTTGTAATTTTTGGGTGCTTATCTGAACCTAACCAAAGATGCGGAACCTTTTGAGGTTCATATGTCTCTAATACTCACCCTCAGATATATATATATATATATATATGTATATATATATACAGTATATATATATTAACTAAATGTGATTAAGAACATGAAAAAAGAGGGTGGAAATCTTTTAGCTCGACATTTTTGCAGCTTTGAATTGGAAAAATCAGAATCTGTAATTCTGTTAATGCTCTGTTTTTTTAACAAATGCTCATCAGGAGGTGCAGCATATTATAGATAGCACATGTTGAATGAATGGTATTGTTTTAAGACATTTTAAAATGATGGTACTTGACATCTTATTATATTGTAATGTCTTTATCAACATGTTTCCCATCTTATTTTTCTTAATATTGTGAATACTTTAAAAAAAATCTAACATTGTATATATTTTTAACATCCATGAAAGTCTAAATTTTAGAAACATCACAGCATGTTGATCTTAATGTGAGCTGTGTTGTTATTTTATTAATATGCAGGATCATCTAGCTGTGTAAGTTTAGGATGCCTATATGTAAAATTCTGCATGACATACAGAAAAGGCTCCATCATTATATATCATATAGGCAAAAGGAAGATAATTTGATTTGCTGTTTTTTTTCTCTAGATGGGTTCAGCTTTCTTTAATTTACTGCAAATACAAGCATCCGAACTCCAAACTGAAGTCATGGAGCCCTAAGATTACACCGTTACAGGTTGTCATCTATCTTGTCTTGATCTTGTGACAGGCTACAGCTTCAGTTTATGTTTTTACTACAGTTACCCGTATTTCTCAAAAACTGGTTAGCTCTTAGATACACAAATGCAAGTGTTGATTTTGAACCGGTTGATTAGGTTTTACAATTTTGCTTCCTTTATCTAGTGCAGTTTTTCAAAGTCAATTTATTCTGAAACAGGAATAAGATCTCTTTGACATTGGTGAATGAATGCATGCTTTACTCTCACTGGATTCCAGTGGATAAAAACACCTGGAATATGGTTACAGGGTCACCTAAAAATAATTTGAAAACATAAGTATTCTTGTTGATAGTGGTTCTGAGCCTAACCTTTCTTGGCCTACATTCTCTGATGATTTTTGCATTAATTATTGGAAACAAACATTCAGAGCTGATATTGATAAGAGAACATTTTGGATCCAAAACTGTAAAACAAAAAAGGCAGGACTACAAGATCATGTTGTTGCTTACCTTTTGTATAATTTCAAAAGCAGATAAAGTTTATATATTTCTTTGTAAATAGGAATTTTTTAAATAGTAATTTGTTCCATAATGGAATTAAATTATTCATTTACAGAATAATGAATTATAACTTATATTTTCTCACCAAGGATGTTTGCATGCTACTCCTCTTTCACAGTCAATAGTCAGTATTGTCAGCTCCGAATCAACCTTCTTGGAGTCTTTCAAAACAGTGATCAGGGCTATCATACCAGAGTAATATCTGTCACTTGAAGGGGAGTGAACATATGCATATCCTATGTTCAGTAATATGCATGCACTGGCTGCTATTAGCAACAATTTGCGGACCCCACTGTCTCGTTGTATTTTACCACAAAACACCTTTTTGGTGTAAACTGAAATTAAATGCATTAAAACTGAGTAGAAGGAACATAGTGCAGTTACAAAATACAAGATTTGTATTTGGAAAGTTATTAATCACTTAATAAAAAATTCTAGTTAAAGGTAGCTTGGGTTCCATTGCTTGGAAAAACCTCTGCTTTTGTGAGCCATAGCTGGCTGCAACCGACGGACATGAAATAAATAGAACTGGTTGGACAGGTTGTAATTGGTCTGATTCAACAACAGGCAATTTCTTAGATCCTTGTATCTATAACAATTCCTGATCATTTTATTGTCTCTGTACACATCCTTTCTGTTAACCTATAGTAAAATTAAATTTCGTGGGGAAACCCTCTTTTATTGGCTGACATTGCAATCAGATTTCCAGAAGTGGATCCCAAAGGAATTGAAGTAATGTTCTGCTGGGGAATAATATTTAGGAATAGCTGGGTGTGTTTGATTATTTGTTGCTGTTATGTGGTAGCTGGCAGATTGATCCAGAGAGTAAATCTGTTTCTTAAATTAAATTGATTGGTAAAATATTTTATATTATTACTTTTACATTTGTTGTTCATTGGTGAATGAATATTTAGTGTTAAAGTACCAAAATGTATATACAGTATGGGTATATTGATCAATTCAAGGGATTAAATTAACTCTATAAGAATTTTTAAATTTTCTTCAAAGTGTATTAAATTGAACAATTTCAATATTGAATTCAGCATTGAAACAAAATATATTACAATATGAAATGCTCTTGTTGGGAAGCCTCTTAATCTCTAGCCATTTTAAGAAATTTGAACATATTAGCATGTCCCTTCTCTCTATTCAGATTTATACAGTTTATACTTCTACTGTTAAAGGTTGCACCATGAATGAACTTTTAAAGAAAAATTATTGTATTGTGAACTTTGTATTTTTTCTGTATTTGTATTATTTGAATAAATTTAAAAGATTATTAATTGCCAAAATTGCAATTTAAAAAGCAAGAAGCATTTTTACTGTTTAATTTGAAGTTCTAATTCAAAATAGTAAGGAATTCCATTTCAATATACCTGTATATGGATTTAATTTTTCTTCAAAATTAAAATCAGTACTAAATTTAAATAATAGATTTTAAAGGTATTTTAGCTTTCTTTGCTTTTCCTGGTTGCAATCCAAAGTTTTATTTCTCTTTTTTTAAGCATTCACATTCAGCATAAAGAATCAAAGTTACACATGATAGTGCACACACAACTTTCCAATTTTTTTTATTATATTGAACTGCGAAGAAAAAAAAGGCAATTGAACAAAGGATTCCAAGCGAAAAAGTAAAAATTATGTAAATTTCTCACAAGACCATTTGAGCACTTTTGTTTGTTTTACATAATTTGTACAGAATACATAATTTATCGTACATATTTTAATAACATTTTCAACTTCAGAGTCATGAAACCCAGGGACTTGTTTTAAAATCCATTGCAATTAAGTCAAAACACTTAGTAATTTTTAAATCTTGGGTCCCATTGAGGAAAAAGTTAAGGTATAATTATTTTAAATAATAAAAAAAGTTAGTTCTCTGAAATGATCTGAAAGTACCATATCATTAAAATTAGAGATCACAATCTGTTTAATAATTCACCCTAGGCAAAAAGAGACTCAGATCTCGTTTCATTATAAAACAGGAAATGCCAATAAAGGTTCGTGAATTCTCAACTGTTCTACAACCTTTCTGCAGGTCACCTGAATGAAGCTTACAGATGTCCACAGTTTATGAATCTCTGAACGACCTAATTGGCAGTCCAAACTGATATCATCACTGGGAATCTCAGTGCCAGAAACATTCATAGAACCCAGATCTGTTCCAAAACCAATCTTTCATGTTGACAAACACAGAGAACAGTTTGAATGTTTCACTGATTACTGTTATTGAACTTGTTTATTTCAATCCAGGATCAGCAGAGGGAAGGATTAACATTTTGCACTTGATTCAGAGTGCTGGTTTCTATAGTGTAGGCATTTGCTCTCACATTTTCATGCTCCAAATGTGCAAGGAGTCTATCTCCACCTGAATGTCTGCATGGTACAAAGCAGCATAGTTAGTATTCTGAATTATAGGTAGTCTTGCAAGTAAAAACAAAAGTTGAAAGAAGAAATGTGATGAGAAGACAGAGAGAGTACAGGGTAGGATAAATTGGGGGAAGGGGAGCCTATCCTACTAAAATTCACACAGGAGTGTTTATTTATTCAATTTATATTCCTTTCATATTGCTTATGTTATTCTCTTAAGAGAATAATTCATGATGATATGAGTAAGTGCTCTTAACAGGCTTCTGTCACACATCTTTATTGAATCTTTCATGATTCAGTATTCAAATATGGCATGTGAATTTCATCAAAAACTTAAATAGTCATTAGTGATTAAAGAATTGTTAAGTTACATAAATCGTAATAAAGTTGCTGTATCTTTAACCAATTGCATTAATGCAAAAATTCAGCAAGAAAAGCTTCCCCTGTAATTAAGGTACATTCACATATTGGAAAAGCTTTTATCTGTTGAACCTCCCCTTATTTAGATGTGTGGTTGGGTGCTTTGTTGATTTCCCCAGCTGTTTAATGTAATTCCTTAATGTCTGACCTCTTCAGCAAAAGGTCAATAATTATCATTCCAATTCAGTGCAAATTCTGGAGAGAGTGTTATGCCCTCCTTAGCACTGTGCTATGAAAAGGGGACATTGCTAATGACCCTACATCAGCTGTTCTACTGAAATTAAGGAATAGAGTGGGATTCTTCCTCCAATAAGGTTGAAAATGATTCCCAGTCAGTCAAGGGAAATAGAATTAAATGTTTTTAATAGTGAGATTATCCTTGCCTTATCAAAAGAAGTGTCATAATCTCAAATCCAGAAAATCTTTTGTTGCTTCCTGAAGTAGTAGCTGATTTTGTTGCCACTCCTGTGTTCTAGAACTGGGAGTTTCCAGCCATTAAGAATCTGCACTGGAAACATGTACACAATCCACCCTTGAAGAAATGGTATCTCTGTATACAATTAAGATTTATGTTGATAGTTTCAGATTTTGTTTATATTTATTCAGAGGTGATTAACATAATTATTTGAGACCTTACATGTGATAAACCAGTCTCCAGTACAAACTGATATACTATGATTACTTAGAATAGGCTTCTGCATACAGTGCAAAAGAGGTGTACGGTTAATTAAGCATATGCTGAATGATTCTGACAATTTATTTATTTATTTATTTATTTATATTTATATTTATATTGCCGCCCACTTGCCGAGGCGACTCAGGTACTATACAGTGGTACCTCGCTTAAAGAACATAATGTGTTCCACGGGATTGCTCTTTAAGCGAGTTTGCTCTTTAAGCAAAACACCATTCTAAGTGACCAATTGTGGCTTCTGGCGGGGGGGGGGAATTGTGAAACCCGATTTATTTGTTAAGTGAGTTTTTGGTTGGTTTTATTTGTTAAGCCAGACGACCATTCAGAGAAAATTCTGCTCTTTAAGCGAGTTACTCTCTAAGCGAGAAGCTCTTTATATGAGGTTTCACTGTACAGTATAGCATTTCAAAATAGGCAAGAATGAAGGGAAAATATTTGATTTAGATTACACTAATGTGAATTGGTCCATTTTTATTAATAGTCTAAGATATATTTAAGTGTGTATCTATGTAAATATGTATGCAGAGCAATATCTTGGATTTTCAGAGCAAATGTGTGTGTTCTAAGGAGCATTTGAATAAATTTTGTTCATTTCTTCTGAACAACTTGCTTCTGCCTTCTTTCCCAGGAAGTGTGTAGAGAGCTTTGGTGTCTCAGCAAGAGTAATCGCTGTGTTACCAACAGTATTCCAGCTGCTGAGGGTACTCTTTGCCAAACTGGAAGTATTGAAAAGGGGGTGAGTTCAATTACTCTTATTTATTGAACAATTGTTCTAAGCTAAGCTTGAGTTACAAATATATGCAAAAAATGAACAAATCACTATTTATTCTGTATAGAGTTGCAGGATGAAATGCTCAGTTCCTTTTATGGCTGAACACAGGTCCACAAAACAAAAATATCACTAATTTATTTTAAAAATAATTTCTTATTAATGCTTAGGATTCTTTGATATACAGTCCTTGAACTGTCTCTAATGTGGAAATGTGCTTAAGCAAGCAACAGAAATAATAATATGGAACGTTCTAAGGTTTATCTTCTTTCTCATATACATACTGAGAAGCCATAATAATCCTATAAATATGTGAGACATTCTGTGCATAAAGAACATGCTGAATATTCCAAATCAGAATGTTCTTGGTGTTGTAGAGAGTTTGTCTTACATGTGAACTTAAAATTTGTAATTGCTTTAAGATGGCTTCTTCATAAAAACCAACTAAAACGAGAAGACAAAAATAGCACTTCACCATTGGAACTGACTGATGTATTGCCAAGGATATTTTTCATAACCAACAATAACTCACTCCTCTTCTCCAGCATCTCCAGTATTATTAAAAAAATAATATCAAAATAAAATAATCTTAGCATATTTTTGAACATGAGGGCTTGAAAATTAAGATCTTCAGTAGGACAATCTACAGTGTTCAGTGATTTCTGCATAATTCATTGAAGAAAGGAGCATTGATAGACTATGCTTATTAAGCTCTGTACATGGTGGGTTTCAAAACGCTACCAATTCCACAAGCTCTTTCAGTTCCCATAAAGCTTGGCAAGTACCAAACACTCTATCCCTTTGCAATGGTTGCAGAAAAAGAACATGTTTAGCTTCAGATATGTGTACTAAAACTCCTCTGAGGACTTGGATTTCTAGTATAGAAAGCTGCTTGAATTCTGTCTAGGTAAATTCCTGCTTAATTGTAGTGGGGAAAATCTGTTAATTCCATGCCTATGTAGTACTTCCATGTACTGTAACTTTCAACCATATTCTATTAATATATTCTACTTTTATATGATCGCTGTGTATATCACAGACAATTTAGCCATTAGGATCTATGGAAATCTGCCTCATTATTCTACAGATTGCCCCTCTCCAATTCCTGAAGGATTGATGGGTCAGATTTTCTTCTGTAGAGCTAACTGTTCTAAGCAAGTGGACAATATAAGATTTTTGGATGCAGATATAATTTTTGTGTAGTACTGTATCTAATTTGCTAGTAGATGCTATTCAAAAACATTACAGGTCTCTACAATATATTGATCATAAAATAAAAGATATGGTAAGTAGTTTTCTTATTCCATTATGTAACATTTGGTTTCCCTTGACTATAAAAAAAGTCTGTGACTGCTACTTATTGGTCGCTACAAGTTTTTACTTTGAGATGAGATTGCTGTATTCATTGGACCAGATTGTGTGGCACATTCATTAGTTTGCAAGAGCCTGCATATAGGAATGCTCAGACTAAATAGGCAACCTTTACAGCATGAGTAGAAACAGATTTTCCTTTGAGAGTAAACTGTTCAGTTCTAAATAAGATGAGAAAAAGAATGAATATAACAGAATTGTCATTTAATTTATCCTGGGCTACTTTCAGAGCCATAGTTCAATATTCCAAGGTTGTTCATATACTGAATACTCTCTGAAATATATAATATCCTGCCATTCAAAACTAGTGAAATATTAGTCTTCTACAGACAGATAGAGCTATCATCTACCAGTCTTGAAGGAAAGCATTACTTATCCTAAAGCAAATCTTCAACAAAAAAGATTTTGTGTGTAGCCAGTCCTTTTTACAGCCCATGGGCTTATATAAATAGATATTGCATTCTCTTCAGTGAACCTTGTCCCCAATATACTTTGGTAAGAACCAAGCCCATCATACTACAAAGAATAGTCAGATCCAACAGCTTGCAGCTCTGGGGTGTAGTGCTCATCTCCATTTATAGCCAAAGTGCTAGTGCTGCTTGTGTTTGCACATGTATACATGGCCATATGGCAGGCGTGACTGGATTGCCCATGACATTGGCTCCGCCCATGACATAGGCCCTACCCTCGGTGTGGTAGTGAATTTTTTTGCTGCCCACCACTGCTGCTAACTTATTCAGCATTACAACAATCTGCTTGAAGAAGGAAAAATAACTATGCTTTCCCTGCCATTTCCAAAGAGGAACAGGGAAGGTGTTTAATGGCGATATCCAACATGCTGAAGGGACTTGTTAACCACTTCAACATACTGGATATTAACAACAGAAACAGGCTTTGACAGGTGCAAAGCTATCATTTATACCATTCCCAGTGTTGACAGGCACTGAGCATGGCGTATATTGGAGCACTACCAAAAAATAAAATAAAATAGAACCTGTGACGTTCAGGGATTGAGAGAAGAGCGTTCAGGGAGAACTTGGGTTGCTCCAGTGTCTACGATATATGGACGCTAGAGGTAGGACTGATCCCTAAGAGCTCCCTTGAGCAGGTTAAATGCTGTTTCTAGACATCCTTTAGTCTTAGCTTACATGTCCACTGATATCATTCAGTTTTTTCAAACTATTAAGTGTGTATCCAAGCACATTCAAGTAAAAATCCTTTTAAAAATGTATGGGATGTGAAGGTATTACTCTGACGAGACAGACTGTTCATATTTTGCTACAATTTTATGCAGTGGAACATGACAGCAAAATTTGATATTAAGTTTGTAGTGAGGATTTGGTTGACTCTGATGTGAGTAAAGTAGATTAGCTCAAATTATGCATTTATCCTAGTACTGTATGCTGATGTCCCAACATAAAAACATATTGCCAGATTTAAGGTTTCACTATTGCTATTTTAAAGTTTCAGTCCATATGTTCATTTAGTCTCTGAATGACTTGCCAGTGTAAAGTTTTTTTTGGTTGTTTCTAGTTTCTTGGCTTTACTTTTATTATGTCTGCAATGTACGTGTGAATAAAATACTACTTTAAATTTCTCTTTCTTTGTAACATCATCTATACTTCAGTGTTTTTAAAGAAAAAGCAATATCTCTTATAAAAAATCATAACTGGAGAACTTTCCATGTTATGCTGTTAAACCAGTAAATTATACATTCAAAAGTTATTGCTAATGTTGAAATAAGATTTTCAGAGAATTGCTGTCTCTTTTAATGAAAGATGGAAAAGTTATGTTTGAAATGAAAAATTATGCTTTATTAAGTATTAATGTATGTTAAGAATTTATAATTAAGGCTTAACTAAAGATAAATAACAAATACGTATGCTTTCAGCAGTAACTAAACATGGCTAAAGAAAGTGAAACATTTCTGTTATCTATAGAAGGAATACTGATTACTATAATTGGTCAATGTCTGACCTATATATTTTTCTGTCCTGATAGCTCTATCAGTTGAAAACTAATTCTGTGTTTTCTATGAAATCTTTTCAGTGGTGTTATCAGGGAGAGTGCGTACCTTTTGGCACTTGGCCCCAGAGCATAGATGGGGGTTGGGGTCCCTGGTCAATATGGGGAGAGTGCAGCAGGACCTGCGGGGGAGGAGTTTCATCATCCATAAGACACTGTGACAGTCCAGCGTAAGTAGCTAAAGTAAGCCAGAGCCAGTGAAAAAGGCATGTTTGGAAATGTGGTTTCAAAGTGTGGTTTCACATGTTATCTGTAAAAGTGCTTCTGTACTGAGCCAATACTTGTCTTTAAAAAAGAAGGGGAGGTTTGCTATGCAGGAGAAGCATACTTGATATATTTTAATATTTTTAATATATTCCTCTAAAACCATGATTTTTTAAAATTTAATACTTGGCAAGGAATTTCTCATTCTTACAACTGAATTTACAATAAAAATAATAATACATTCCATTCAATAGGTTAAATAAGAGCCCATGTGTTGTAGTGCTGGAATGTTAGACTAGGAATTTGGAGATCTGAGTTCAAGTCACCACTTGAGACTGAAAACTCAGTAGACATGGAACTGGTAAGCCCACTTCTTCAACATTTCACACTTCTGGAAAACCCTGTTACGATTACCATGAGTTAGATGTGACTTGACAGTACACTAAATTGAATATGTTTCTGGTGTTTGGATTTTTAAAAATAGTTTTGAAATGTATTATCATGCAAACCAAATCTTACATTTCTTATGTGTGAGACAGCAGTGCTTTTTACAGATTACTTTAATATAAACCATTTAAGAGTGAAAAGATACTCAAACTGCATTTCCCACTTCCCAGTAGCATTGTCTGTTTAGCTGCGTGGATCCTTGTCACGTGGTTTAAGAGTTTCTTGCTTGCTTTGATTTCTCATTAGTTTTTAAGAAGAAACAACTTCTTCTTTTAACATTAATTTATTTGGGAAATATTTTGTCTTGATTGTTCTTAATGGGAAAATTATCAATGACTTAATCATTTGCTATTTTTAATGGTTTTTCAAATAATGTTTTTATTTTTATGATTCCAGAATTCCAACCTGTTAGCATGCTGTCTAGCATTGGCTTTAGGAGATGCAAGCAAAGTGCAGTAATGTACTTTTATTACCATCCTGTTTTGCCTGGCATTCTGCACAGTTTGTTTATTTTCATATATTCACAAGGAGCTTGGAAATGTTATCTTTTAGACTAAAGCTCCCAGAATCTACAGGTCAGCATGGCATCTGAGTTCGGGAAGTTGTAGCCTCAAAATCTAACAAACCAAGTCTCTTTTGTAACATGTATGTGCACATTTTTTTTATTCCTGTAAACTGTGCAGTCATATACTGAAGAATTAAAACAGCATATGTGAGTCCTGCCATTCTCCATACTTTCAGGGAGGTCCAGAATCCCAAAGTGGGTGTAATAAACTGTTTATTAAGAACAGTGCAACATTAATTAACAAGGAACAATTTAGGAGGGCCGGTTAACTTCACCACCTTCAGTTTATAGATTAGTGCTCAGAACCCCTGCTTTCCTGCAAAACTACTCCGTCCTTCACACAGTGGGATATCCTTGCCTGGTTCATGGTAGCCTCCTCTTCCTCTTTCCTCTCCAGGTCTTTTCTTTGGTGTTTTCAGTGCCACTACTTTCAGCACCTTAACAGCTCTCATCTCCTTTACCTGCAATTCAGCCTTCACCACAGGGACTCTCACCTGGATTTTAGGCCTTCCTTAAAAACATACATCTACTCAGGGAGAGGAGTAATGGGTCCTCCTCCAGCTCTTTGACAGACAAAGATGGGAAAACGTTTCTGCAATCTGTATCTATGCATTTGTGCAAGTACAGTTCATACACATTCTTTCTTTTTGAATGTGTAAGTGATTTTATAAATTTCATATTTTTTCCATATGAATTAAGAACCAATCTTTTTCACTGGGGTCTTGGTCATTGAGTCTTTTCCTCTGCTTTCACTGGCTTGAAGCTCTCCTATTTTATGATATGGTTTGCAAAGCAATTTGCTTTTTTATCTTATTGCTGAACTTTATAGGACAGGGGATTCTTTTCTGATCTTCACTGCTGCAGAACACTCAGGCACACCAAAAATTCATTGTCATTTTCAATAGTACTGTATCAGTGAACACATGCTAATATAGTTGGTTAGAAGATTCATTCAGCTGCTAACTTCAAAAATGGTTTTCTCCTGTTCAGCATCCATGGTCTTTGGAATCTATAAAAGAATGTGATTGGAAGTATTTTAAACACTCCTATTCATAAATAACTATATTTCTGTGTATTTAAAAACACATTGGCCCAAACAGTTTGGTTTCAGTTTAGTTTGAGAGGAAGAAAAACACTCAAGATGTGTATAAATATCTACCATCATTTATGCAATATTTTGGGGGGAGGGACAGATTATACAATGTACCCTATCCACAGGTGCTATCTAGTCCACAACCAAGCCACTATGAATTCCTTGCTTTGCTACATTTGAGCTTTCCCCTCCATAAGAAAACCAGACATAGAAAAATCAATTGAGGCACTGACTGAGGAAAGGTCATCTAGGTAGGAAACAGCTTCATTTAAAATAGACTTTTCTTGGGTTGGCTGAACAAAATTTGACATAGCAAAGCCAATTCTCTGGCTATGGTGCTAGTTGGAGGGACTTCTGCTGAAAGTTTAGGTGAACACAGGCTTTTCCTGATTGCCAGAGATGAAATCCCCTAAAGCACTGGGACTCTCTTCCCTTGCTTTCCCAGGCAGGCAAAACAGACAGGAGGGAAGGGCAGTTACTGGCTTTCTGTTTGCTTACAACTTGAAGCACACAAAGGAAGAGTCAAACGACTGGGCTACAAGCAGGAGTTCACACTTATTTGCTCTCCTACTTCTCTTTCCTGAGTGTGGGATTGGGGAGATGGAAAGGACCACAATTCAAGGAACTGCAAACTGGAAGAAATACCCTTGTGAACCAAATTTAAACTTTGGCCATAGCATTCTCTATGTATAATTTATCTGTACATAAATGAAAAAACTATCATGCACTCTTTCATCAGTTGTTCTTCTGTGGAAAACATTAACAATAATTTATACATCTTAGTATATGTTTATCATCTCCATACAACTTTTGTTCTAATTCCATTTCTATTTGATCAAATCCTCTTTCCTTACTATCTTCCTTTAATCTCTCCTGTAATTGTCTACAAGTCAACCAATCGATTTTTATTCCTTCCTCATTTATTTGTTTCAGTTATTAAAAAGCAAACCCCTCTTCTTATTAGATCTCTATGTCTCAACCATTTTGTGTTGCCCTTCATTTCTTGTCTATAGAAAGCTTCTTGTGGAGATATCCAGAGTGGTGTTTTTAACCATTGTACTGTATCTTGTATTGAAGATACAATCCTATGCATGCATACCTAGGAGGAAGTTCCAAAAGCCTCAGTGGGGCTTTCTTCTAAATAACAGGTACAGAGTTGCTGTGTGTATGCATAATTATATAACAATTTAATTGCAAATTTTCAAATATTTTTTTTTAATCAAATTATATGACAATCTAATTTATAATGCATGTTGTTTCTAATGCTGCACCAGCTTCCTCCCACTTAAACATTTACACTTTTCCTATCAGAGTTTTTTAACAAAGGAATCTCTTAGATTGGGTTTCAAACATAATATTCTGTGTAGGTTAAATGATGCTCATTGAACAGCCAGATAGTTTCAAAGTTCTCTGGACTGTGGCCAATTTATATATTAGATTATAATACCCTAATAGATATTTCACAGATTTCATATACCGTACATAACTTTGGTTTTTAATTGACTCAAAGATGATGATGATGATGAACAACAACAACAACAACTAGATCTAGGGCTAGGACCTGTCAGTGGGGATCTAAAACCTCAGTCTGAACATCTGGTCAACTATGTCATTGACCAGATGTACACAATAATGATGATGATGATAACAATGATGTGCTGTCAAGTCTATTCTGATTTCTAGAGTCCCTTTCCAAGGTTTTCTAGGTAGAGTGTAATCAGAAGTGGTTTATCGTTCCCTTCTTCTGTGGACTGTGAAGCTTGCCAGGTGGCACAGTGGGGAATCAATCTTCCAACTTGTGACTCCACATCCAGATTCTTAAACTACTGAGCTATCCAGCCAGCTGAATGATTCCATATACAGTCAAACCTCGCATAAAGAGCACCTCGCTTAAAGAGTAACTCGCTTAAAGAGCAGAATTTTCTCTGAATGTTTGCTTCGCTTAACAAACAAAACCAACCAAAAACTTGCTTAACAAATAAATTGGGGTTCGCAATCCCCCCACAATTGGTCATTTACAATGGTGTTTCGCTTAAAGAGCAAACTAGCTTAATGAGCAATCCTGTGGAACACATTATGCTCTTTAAGCGAGGTACAACTGTATATTATAATTGTTTTGCAGACATGAAACAAAAGTAAGAAGAGATCAGGATTCACTGGTGTATTCTTGCTAGATCTGCCAATCTGGAGCACCTATGTACCCTAAAATTTGCTGTGGAAGACTAGAAAGCCCTCTAAACTAGTTTTTTTTTTTTTACTGTAGCAGCAGGAAGAAAAATTATAATTCCATTGGTGTTGGAGACAGAAATACATGATTGGTTACAAAAATACACTATTATATATGGGAGTACATCATTTTATATGACTTTGATAGGAAAAATAGGTTTATCCTCCAACTTTACAAATAACAAGGCAGAAACAAGTTTGGGGTATAAAGCATTGAGCCACTTTTATTACACTGTATTTAAAATCCCCTGACCTGTGAAGGGGCTGGTAGTGTGTACACTGGTACTGGAGCAGGAGGCTCCATGTCTCCTCTCCATACTGAACAGGGGAATCCCTTGCCCCTGGGCAGTGTTGAACCCTGTTCACCACTACCCAGGCCCACCAATGTCAGGGAAGCATCTGTGCAGCCATTTCCATTTCATGTTGGACATACCGCACAGTGGTCTCATAGTGTCTCCCTCTATTAGATATGGGAGTATATCATTTTATGTGATTTCGACAGGCAAAAAATGTTTTCCTTCAGTTTCTGAAAAATCTAATTTTTGAAACTGTATTTTAAAAAATTTGAATGACGATTACTTAAGTCTGAAGTTTAAAGATCCACAATATCCTTGATCTATACTAAGAAAGAACTGTAATAAAATGCAGATCAGTGTATGAATTTTTCATTGCTACTTCCTATTGAAATGGAATAAAATGTATATTATTTTTCAGACCCTCAGGTGGAGGAAAATACTGCCTTGGAGAAAGGAAACGATATCGCTCCTGTAATACTGATGTGAGTAAATTAAAACTGGATGAAATCCAGTCAAATATATCAAATATTCCCCCTCCCCCACCCCCACCCCCCAAGTGCAGAGATTTTTCCAGAACTGTGTTCTCTTATAATGGAATGCTGCGCATTTACTCAGAAGTGAGATACATTAAGTTCAGTAGGACTTTTTCCCAGGAAAGTGTTTTGAGGATTTCAGTGTCTCTTTTTCCTTGTTATCCTACAATTTAAAATTCAGGTAGACGTTTGACTCATAACATACCTGATATAACTTGTGGAAAAGAAGAAGGCCTGTTTTTTTGACATTGCTATACCAGGAGATGCATGACTGGAGGTATTCTGTAGAAGTGAATTAATATTCAATTGTTGATATATGCTGCCAAGTCACATTTTAGGATTTTTTCAGATTAAGTGAGATTTTTAAGGATAGGTTTTATCACTCTTACTCATCATTAACTTTCCATGGCTGGGTAGCAATCTGAACACATGTCTTCTGAGTCCTAGTCTGTCACTTTATCTGCTACACCATACTGGTTAATATTCTGCTATACTGAAAATACTTTAACCTTGTTTTCTTAAAAGTGCCATGTCTGCATTTAATTTTTTAATGGATGTGTTTTCAGTTAGTATATTGCCATTAAGAGAGCATGAGAAAGTTCTGATATTCAGCAATTTAAATTATGCTGAAATCATGATTGTCATGATTAATTTTTTTTCAGTTTTGTTAGTTTGTAGATAAAGAAACAAAAACTAGCTGAGAGAGATGTTTTCAAGATTTATGAAAAATCTTGTTACTTGTATTCTTTGAAGTGAAAGTATTTGAGGGAAAGACATTTGATTAATGTCTGCATCAAAAGGCCACTTTGTGCTTGTCCTTATTTGCCTGACAAATTTATTGCTTACACCCACTGATTTCTGTAAAGTTTTGACTTGTGTCAGCATTTACTCTTCCCTTTGTAACTTAAAGGCATTACTCCCTAAATTTCTTATTATTTATAAACAAAACTATTCTTGGTTTTATTTTTTACTTCACAGACAAGGCATTTGCTCTCCTTTCCCTTTGTACTGTATACATCTTTAGAAGTGGAGTTGTAGGCACATTCTTCATTAGACACTTTAAGACATTATTTGGCCTTCTGTAGGATAAAAGGTTTGCTAATGGTAACGTAAACTGAATAAATAATCTATAAAACCTGGAAGTAAAGTGTCAGGATCTACAAACTTAATCTGACTGCTCTCATATTGCCAGCCAAATCACATGCCGAGCTACATAGCTAATGCAGGAAAAAATGGACATAACACCCAAGTAGATTGAAAATAGTTGGCTACAAGTTAGTTACAGCTGTATAGTCTTGGCTTAGGGCAGGAGACCAAATGCAAGCATCAAACAATTTGCTCACCATTAATGCACCCTCCCATTCTAACTAATGAAAAACTTGAAGGTCAATAAAATGAGTGTCATGAGTCATCAGATCATTGTAATTTTTAAGTGGGCATTAAAGACCTGCTTTGAATGCATGAATGCTGACTTTTATTATAGACATTGGAATTTTGACTGCCTCTATTCCTTTAAGGAACAGATAGCTGCTTCAGATCACTGTATTCCATATTAGTTTGTTCTACTATTTTACTGTGTGAACAACCAGGTTTCATCTCCGGTGGTATTGCTAAAATATTTTGATAAATAATAATAAAAGCAAACTACAGTATAGGGAAAAAATGATCACAGAGCTACTGCCAATAGAGACATTGTCAAAGTCTTGACTGAGTATTGTGTTCTTTATTTGAATGTAAGGGTTTGCATAATTCAACAATATCTGAATTTTCTAGGCAGAAAGGGGGGAAATGACATGGAAGTACTTGAGGTCTTGTAGTTTCATACTTCCACATTCAAATGCATGCGTTTAGCATAATCAACTCCTATCTGGCCACAATCAAACCATAGGAAAAACGTGATCTCTTGCAAATGAAATAGCAATCAAACAATCAAATGCTTACCTATCTAACATTACTCTGAAAAGCCACTGCAGAAGATTCTTATGCAAAATGTGGGATGCTGGCAATAAGATTATATGTTTCTGGGAGTGTTCCTTTAAAGTACACAAGGTGGGGTTTAAACTGAAGGCTCCAATCTAGGCCTGGAATTATAGAGCTTTCAAATATTCTCCATTTAAATCAATCAAATCTCTAGTTGGTTCAGTCATTAGGCCAAATGGATGCTGCAACCTAGAAATTAGAAGAAGACTGAGACTTGGAAGGGCAGCTGCGAAGAAGCTAGAAGATATTCCAGATGTCATGGGAGAATAAGACCAATATTATCCATACTATGATATATTTCGTTACTATGTACAGATCTGTAAGCTACACAGTGAAAAATGCTGACAGGGAAAAACATTCATTAAAAAAGTGATCTTGGGGGGGTGCACATTACAGGTACAATGGACAACTAAAAAGATGGAAAAATGAGTGCTACCTCAAATCAAGTCTCTTTTTCTACAAGCAAAAATGTCTAAACTGATGTCATCGTGCTTTGGGCATGTAAAAGAAGAAAAGGCAATAGTAATGCTAGGAAAAGTTAAAGGCAGCATGGCACAAAATTGGTCAAAAATTTTAAAAAAAGAAGAAGTTGTAGTAACTTCTGAAAAATATTCAAGTATAACTTTACTAATCTTCATTTATTTTTTTAATTCATATCAGAGTGTTGCACAATTTAAAAATATGGATGTACAGTATATGAAATATAGGTAACACTGAAAACAAATTACAATGAAAAAAATAATTCAACTATTTTTGATCAGAAGCAGGCTACTTCAATAGTGTTATCTTGCCATTTACTACATCTTCTTTTGTACGTGTGGTAAGGCCTCTAAAATTTCTCCACATCTACAGAAAGTTTGTCCCATATGCCAATGGCCCTGTTTTACTTGATTACTCTTTGATATTCCTACTTTGTTTCAAATTGTATTAAATGATTTCCAAATAGTCCAGCCAGAATCTTGTCCTGGTGGGAGATACTGTTTGGCATAGGTTTGGTGCTTTATTACCTTATTTTGTTTGGTATTTGCTAGCACCTTACAACGTATTTCAGGAGGGACAATGTCACCTTGATAATTGACTTTTTTCATGCGGGTAGATTTCAAACCTTCAGTAATAATTCTAATCGATTCATTAAGAGTACATCCATTTGTTTGGCACATGGTGATTTACACCATACAGCACTAGCATATTCTGCTGAGTAGTAGCACAGGAAAAAAAAGCTGTTTTATTGTTTGTGGATTTGCACCTAGTCTGACTCAGCCAGTTTCTAAGTATATTATTTCTGGCAGAAACTTTCTGTTTGATGTTTCAGCAATGTTTTTTGTAGGTCAGGGTTCAATCCAGAGTGACGCTCAAATACTTTAGTAATAGGGCAGTGTTCCAATGTCTTGCTTGCCCCGCTAATTTAGAGCTTCCTTTCTGCTTTTCTGCTCTTTAAATGGAAAACACAGAATAGAGAAGCAAGAAGGAAGTTTCACATTAGTTGGGAAGGCATGATTTAGGAATATAGTCTTACTCCAAAGTATTTGGGATCACGTTAATCAACTATGAATAGATGGTGCATGGGGCTGGGATTGCCTGAGGGGGGAAACTGACAGTATGGAGCTAGATGGCTGCCAGTGGCTGAATGATGAATTTAAGTACTGTACCAAATTCACTCTGAAACTACAACATGGACATCTTAGTACCACACTATATTGCAAACCTACGGACAGATGTACCTACCTGCATGCCTCCAGCTTCCATCCAGAACACACCACAAAATCCATTGTCTTCAGCCAAGCCCTCAGGTACAATCGCATCTGCTCAGACCCACAAGACAGAGATACCAAGCTCATGGAGTTACAAAATTCATTTCTCAAACTACAGTACCCATCCAATATGGTTAAAGAACAAATCAACCGGGCTAGACAAATACCCAGGAGTGATCTACTACAAGACAGGCCCAGAAGGGAAATCAATCGCACACCACTGGTTGTCACCTTTAGCCCTCAACTTAAACCCCTCACATGCATAATGAGGGATCTCCAACCCATCTTGGACAAGAGTGTTTCACTTTCCAAAGCCCTTGGTGACAGACCCCCTACTTGCTTTAACCCTCCAATCTCAAACAACTATTGACACACAACAGGCTACACAGAAGTCAAGCAGATATGGGAACTAGACCCTGCTGCAAATCTAGATGTCAACAAACATTCGCTCTGGAAACAGTATTACTGGACCCAACGGCACCACACGCAACATTAAAGGCAGTTTTACTTGTGCTTCTGCCAGTGTGATTTATGCCATCTCTTGCCAAAAATGTCCATCTGTGCTTTATGTAGGACAAATGGGACAATCTTTACGCAAAAGAATTAATGGAAACAAATCAGACATCCGGAATGGCAACATGGAGAAACCTGTCTCAAACCACTTCAATCTAACTGGACACTCTATCCAAGACCTGAAAGTTGCAATTCTGGAACAGAGCAATTACAAAACTAGGATTGAAAAGGAGATAGCAGGAATCAAATACATCCATCTGTTAGACACCCATCGCAGGGTTTCTGGGACATTATCAAATTTGATACACAGATTGCTATATGATTTTATATTACAACTTTCCTGCCAATTCTCTTTAGCAAAGCAGAAAGTAACCAGGTACAGTGTTTTTGTTTGTTTTCTGATATGCAGGTCAAAAGTTGATCAGAGACCAGAATGGGCTTTCTCAGCAACCTTGAGATTGAAAGAGAGTCATTTAGAGCTAATCTGAATAATCTATTGTTGCTAATGGCTGTGTGAAGCTGTATTGTTGTGCTTGCTTGTCTGTCATCTTGCTTGACCACACCCCTTCTCCCTTTGACCCCCTGAATTTGGTGAATAAAAACCATGCCTGCAAGTTTCACTCTTTGTCTGAAGAAGGGGACTTGATCAACAAAAGCTAACAATAAAAATATAGCAGTTAGTCTTTAAAGTACTACAGCGTTTTTTATTTTATTTTTATTTTATTTTGTTTGTTTTGTTTTGTTTTTCTGATACGTATGCCCAAATTCACTGAATCACTCATAGGTTGTCGATGCAATTGAAGCTGTCCTTCCCTACTTTTATATAATTTGTAACCAAAGCATTCAACATTTAAAATAGGGAGGTTAGAAATGTTTAAATGAGCAGTTATGCTCTATTTCAGGGGTGCCCAAACTTTTTGCGCCGGAGGCTGGTCACGTGGTTGTTATATTTTCCAAACTACGGCCCAAGGGCCGAATTCAGCCTGTGCCACCCTCGCCACTCCCAGAAGCAGAAGCAAAATGTGCGCACGCTTGGGCATAACCCTGCCGTAAATCACCCACGGCTGTTGTAAATGTGTTTACGACAGCTGGATGCATTTACGACATCATTTTGTGCATATGTGGGCACATTTAATTTCTGCTTCTGGGAGCGGCGAGGGTGGCATGGGTCGTAGTTTGGACACCCCTGCTCTATTTTATTATACTGTTTCCAGCAGCTATTGATTATGTTTTTCAGTGGTCTCTTGGAGATGTTTCATTACAGAGATTCATACATTCACCTGTACCCAGAATAACTTTCCCATTGATTTAAGAAACCTAAATATGTTTTTTATCTTTATGTTCAGTAAGAATTAATTCTTTTGTTTTAATTTTTGATTAGCCATGTCCATTTGGGGCTCGTGATTTTCGGGAAAAACAGTGTGCAGACTTTGACAATATGCCTTTCCGAGGAAAATATTACAACTGGAAACCATATACAGGAGGTAATATATATTTTGGTAATCTTATATATGGTCCTGTTCTGTTCCCCACATGTGGAAGACATGCTGCAGACATTTGCCATACAAACCTTGGAGATGGGATAAGTTTTGCTTCAGGTGTCCCTATCTAAGATCATTGTATTCAGCCTGCTTCTACATCCTGGACTCAAGTACCAGCATATTATTGGTCTCTCTGTATAGCAGCTAACAGGCTATTCCTCCTAGAAGTGTATGGAAGATCCAGGCAGAATTGAATAGGAGCCAAGCATGGATGCTAATTTTAAAAAAAATCCTTTTCTGGGTGGGATCATCCTTTGCCAAGATGTGAGGACTTACTAGGCCTGATATGCTTGAAACACAGAAGAACATGACTACTATTTTAAAAAGCTACTAGGAATGCCTTACTAGTGTATTTTGGTTAGAATGTCTACATCCTCACTCTATATCAAGGGTGCCCAAACTTTTTGGGCCGTGGGCCGATCATGTGGTTCAGGGAGCCAGTCACTAAGCCCCCGGGGGCTGGGTGCGCGCCCCCACGCCAATTCATCTGGCCTGCAAAGCCCTCGTCGCTTCTGGAAGCAGGCTTTAGTTTGGGCACCACTGCTCTATATATTGCTTTATCCAAGGTGTTCAGTCTCAGTGATCTATTTAATAGGTGAATCATTTTAAAAGATTACTAATAAGGAACTACGGAATGAATTCACCAAAGGTGGCTTCATTCTGGCAGTTTAACTTTTGACCTAGACACTGAAGAAGAGAAGTTACAAATAAGACATATTCTTTAGTTCTCTTGCTCAGGGATGTACCAACATCCTTTAGTCCTCAAAGATAGTACAGTCAAACCTCGCATAAAGAACGCCTCGCTTAAAGAGTAACTCGCTTAAAGAGCATAATTTTCTCTGAATGTTTACTTCACTTAACAAATAAAACCAACAAAAAACTTGCTTAACAAATAAATCGGGGTTCGCAATTCCCCCACAATTGGTCACTTACAATGGTGTTTCACTTAAAGAGCAAACTCACTTAAAGAGCAATCTTGTGGAACACATTATGCCCTTTAAGTGAGGTACAACTGTATAAAACTTTGAGTTAAGGCAAGTTAAGTTTCTAATTCTAAAGTTTTTAAAATTATTTTTTAACTTTATTAACAATTTAATATAACACTCTCTTAACTTCTTGTGTAACACAAACATATTGTATAAAATTGTACTTTCTTTAGTCTGTCTTTGTGTCTTCTGTTTTTCTCACCATTATTGTAATACCTTTTTCAATTACTTCTCTGCAATCACATTAACATTCCATTTTACATTACAGTACTTCTCTTTCTAAAATTTGCTATATTTTATTATATTTTTCTAGAGACATTCGTACTCTAATTTTAATGAGTTTTCTCCTGTCTTTCAAAATTTTACTTCACCTTTCTATTTTAACTCCAAATATTTCTTTACTCCTTCCCGTTGTCTTTCATATTCTGATATTGTCTTTCTTTTTATTATATCAATCAATTTATTCATCAGAATTAATTCCTGTAACTTTAACAGACTTTCCTCAATTGAGGGTTCATCTGTCCTTCTCTATTGTTGTGCTATTTGAATTTTAGTTCCATCAATTATATATGTTAGTCTCTTCAATAAATTTCCCTGTATCATATTTAATAGACAAGTCTCTGATTCCACTTTTAAATTTATCTTCAATTTATTTAGTTATTATTTCTTCTATTTCCAAAACTTCATAGACATCTTCCAGACCCATCACATATTTATTTATTTATTTGAATTTATATATCGCCCTCCTTGCTGGGGCGACCCAGGGTGGTTTACAACATCATAAAAACCAAAGGCGTTACCCAAAACTTCAAATTTACAATTATAAAAAATTTAAAAAATTAAAAGATACAATAATCAATCAAAAGTTAAAAGCTAAATCTTAAAGATAAAAAGATTAAAAGACTAAAAGACTAAGGGAGAGATAGAGCTCAAACTAACCAGCGAGCTGGGGTCATTGTACTGTCAGGACCCCATACCTGCCCTGCCAGCCATGTTTTTAAGATCTTCCTGAAGGACAGCAACTCCATCTGGAGACCTTGCTCGGTTGGCAGGAGGTTCCATAGGGGCGGAGCAGACACAGAGAAGGCTCTCCTTCTAGTGCCAGAGAGATACATTGTCCTCTTCTCTGATTTGCATTTCCAACATTTGTCTCTTTTTTTGCCATTTTTGTTAATTTTACTGGTATCAAATACCATCTATACAATATATTCCTATAAGTTTCTTTCAGATCATTGCTTTTAATTAACTATTGATTTTTGTTCCAGGCCATAGTCCAGTCATCCAATTGGATTGTTTTACCTACTTCTTGCATTCGTTTAATCAAATTTTATCTTCTTCTGCTTCTTGTGCTATATCTGATTACAAATATTGGCAAGCATCATGGTGACAAAGCCATGAAAATTGCCCTGAGAATATAATGCAGTGGCCTTCAATTTACCTGCTGCATCACAGCATGACACCCATACCACTGAGACAGTTCCACAAGTCACTTTCTAGTCCTGAGCCCTTTGGCACGCCAAGTCCTCATCAACCCCAGGCCAGTACTGATGAAGCTGCTGCCTTCCATAAAGATGGCTTCAAGTGGGATTTAATCCTCTTGGGGACCATCACCCTTCCTTGTGGACTTTGCCACCCAAGGCTTTTAGTCCTTGGGTTGTCAGGTTAGTTAACTGCTGTTTGATGATCAGCACTGAGTCATTGGCAGTATGGTCTACTCTAATATCATAGTAGAATAACCTGACCAGACTGGGAAATTTTCCTTTACTCTATGTTTTACACTATCTTTGCTTAATGACAAGTTTGGAAAATTGGAAGCTTGTCTTATTTAACTTTTCAGCAGCCTGAAAAAAGCATTGCCTAGCCTCAGTTTTTTGTGTGTGCATGCATGTATCATGTGTCTTGTGAACACAATCTTGGGCACTGCCTATACAATTTTTTCAGTATGATAGTAAAAATATTGATCCAGAAGCGTAGCGTGCCTTGCCTGGGCCCCGTATAAAAATTTGTTTGGGGACCCTTAGGAAGGGTAAAGATTTGTTTTGCTTACGCACGTTGGGGGCCCCCGTGGCCCGGGGGCCCCGTATAATTGATACGGCAGATACGGCGGTAGCTACGCCACTGTATTGATCCCTATATATAGTTTTGAAACTGCATTTAACTTTTGCCAAAAGCCTAAAAACATATTTGGAGAATAAACAGACATAGGATAGAGCAGGTCTCCAATTTTAAATATTTGGGAGTAGCCCTCTAAGCCTCTGGCTCAAGAAATGCCCACAACATACATACCGCTCCTACAGCCCAGAGGTCAGCAACTGCCATACTAAAATTCTTGAGGACTAAAGGAAGTCGGTATATCCCAGCAGCTCTCAAACTCTTTGAAGCCAAAACCTTATCACAGCTACTCTATGGAACATAATCAAGACCTCATAACAATCTTGCACTTATGGAAAAAGTACAATCCAAATTATTATGGGCAGCCTTACAAATCCCTCACTGCATATCTAATGCCACCTTCCGTCTGGAGACAGGCATGATAAAGGTTGATGCAAGCTTATGGTTAGCCTCTCTCAACCTCTGGTTTAAGATTTTATTTAATCCCAGTGGCCTGGCTCCACTTATTATGCTGGACAGCTTTCAGTCAGCATGGAAAAGGACAATACAAGGCAGATTGCAGAATCTTGGCTTCACAGAATCTGTCATAAAGGCCATGAGTTATGACCAGGCAAAATTGGCCATCAAGCTAAGAATATTGGGCACAAAGGGGCAAGCTGACCTAGACAGTGTTTCAACTTTGATACATCATCTCCCCAGCTCTGTATTCGACACAACTTGAGATGCACAGCCGTTGAAGGGCTCACTGTCATGCCCTTCCTTCAGTAATTTTGGAGGGAAAGTTTTGAAGGATACCTATACTGGAGACACTGTGCCCCTGTGATACAGGAGAAGCTGAAACTACAGAACATGTTTTATGCATCTGTCCTGTCTATAGGGATATCTGAGGTAAACTCATATCCCCACTGCTCTGCAGATATCCTGGTTGATCAAACAGCACTTACACTCACTGGCTATTATCAGAAAAAAGTCCCACTTTTACCCATAATGCTGCCAAGCTTTGTAATACAACAATCAAGATTAGAAGAACAATTCTGGCAGGCCCCTCAGCCAGCGGCACAAACTGTGAATGCTATAGTGCAGTAACAGTTACCATAGCACTAATTTTAAAAACTGATTTTATTCTATTTCTTTTAACTTTGAATGGGTATGTTTTTAAATAATATACTTTAACGACATTTTAAAGGTTTAATTTTTTTTTTAATTACCTCTTGCTTTACTGTGCTGGTGGTAGACCATAATAAAGTGATTGATTGATTGTATGTATGGCTGTGGAGTCGTAATTTTTAAATCTATTCTGAAGAGAAACGAGACAACATAACAAAATGGAATGCAAATAACCTCAGGAAGAAATTAAATAACACTAATTTATTTATAAGAAGCAAATGTCCTCTGCTCATCTGATGTTAGTTTTAAATAGATGTCAGAACCCACAGAGTTCTAATCAAAAGTCCTTGCCACCAAAATAATACTTAAACTAGTTCAATTTAACACATTTACTGTTTAACTTTTACACACATGACCTTCCAAATACTATATCTAGGAAATTTATCTATGCAGCTGATATAGCATATCATATGATATGGCATAGGAAGGATGTGCCATGCTGGTAGGGCCATGAGAAAGTGGTCAGGACTGTCTCATACCAGCTTTGTGCCACTTTCTTCTGCAATTGCAGTATCTCTTTGAAGCTATAACAGAAAATCCATATTCTAGACCAGCTGCAGAATGGGGTATTAATAAGATGTTATATTATGTTGCTGTCATATAGTGAATAGTTAATATAGGGAGCTCATTGGCACAATATGTGGTCAGGACCCCTATATTAGGTGTCCGTAAAAGAAATTTGACAAAAACATGGAGAAGAAAGGTCTCATGGCTGGCGGGGCAGGTATGGGGTACTGGTTGCACAACAGCCCCAGCTCACTGGTTGGTTTGAGCCCCCCCCTCCCTTAATCTTTTAATCTTCTAGACTTAGTTTTAATCTGATCTGCCATTGTAATTCATTGATCTTTTTTTAAAAAAACTTTTAAAACTTTTAAATTTTAAATCTTTTATAATTTTTAGATTTGAAGTTTTTAGGGAATGTTTTGATATCCTTGTTGTTATGTTTAATGATATGTAAACCACCCTGAGTTGCTCCAGTGAGGAGGGCGGTATATAAATATAAATAAATAAATAAATTAGCATTGGTCGCTCAACACCAAAGCTTCACTGGGACTGAGTCAGTGCTTTCATCAGACTTCAAAAACTTGGACATTTATCTCCATCAGAATAATCTTAGATCAAACCCTCAGAAAACTACTGTGTCAACTTTTCACTTGTGGAACAGAAATGCAGGGTATAAACCAACTGTATAATTCAGAGGAGAAAATCTTCAATACTGTAGTAACCCCAAGTACTTGGGAGTCTCCTTAGATATGTCTTTGACCTATAAATGCCAGCTCTCCTATGTGGCAGCAAAGTTTAAAACCAGAAACAACATCCTACAGAAGCTAGCAGGTACTTCTTGGGGTGCCAGCGCTCAAATTCTTAGATCCACCGTCCTAGGATTATCATATTCTGTCACTGAATACTGTTGTTCATTTTGGCTTAATAGTGCACACACAGGACTAATAGACATACAGCTGAATCAGGCAATGTGTATCAACAAACACCCACTGGCTCCCCTGTCTTGAGCTACATTCTACCACCATCTCTAAGAAGATCACTGGCATTATTAAACCTATGAATAAAAATAGTAAACAATCCCCTGCTTCCAATCCATGCCAATATAACTGCCCTCTCAGCCCAACGATTAAAATCTAGACACCCTGCTTGGCACATCTGTCTCCAATTCCCTATCATCACGTAATCAAGAATTCCTGTGACTGGCCAGCTGGATTTTCCCTTCCAAGACGGCAGTGAAGGATGCTGAACAGAGTGAAGACTGGCTGTGGCAGATGTGAAGCCACTCTGTTCACATGGAGATGGAAGTCCTCTCCCCAATGTGACTGTGGAGAAGAAGACCAAACCATGGACCACATTATATCTAGGTGTCCTTTTCACACGTTTGGAGGCACACTGGAGGACTTGCACAGTGTCACAGATGAAGCCTTACAATGGCTTTCAAACTTGGATGTGGAACTCTAGCTAGGAACTTGAGTTGGTCAATTTGTGCTTGCTGGTATATCAACATCAATGTAGATAATCATCATGTGATAAATAAATAAATTTAACATAATTTGTTAACTGAAGTTGTATATCTAATTCAAAAATCTCCAGTACATACAGTGCAAGAGAGATGGACCAAGAAGAAAAGCTGAAAAAATTAAGCATTTATTTATTTATTCAAATTTATTATCCCACCCCAATCAGGTAAACCCGACTCTAGGCGGCTTACAACATAAATTAAAAAGAAACATAGATTAAACAATAAATTCCCAAGTAAGTGTAAAACAGACTAGACAGTCCCATCATACCCTACGCATACTACAATTTAATTTAACAATTTAAAAGTTGAAACTATAATTAATAAAATACTAAAAGGAATGTAAAACTTTAAAAGGTTACAAAAATTAAAACAGCGAGAAGCAAGAAGGGTGGCTGTCCCATTAGATCAGCCACCCAACATGGGACCCCACATTCCTGGATCCCCACACTTGCCCTGCCAGCCAGGTTTTTAGGCCCTTCCGAAAGGGCAGGAGCTCTGTCTGTAGGCGTAGCTCAGTTGGTAGGAGGTTCCAAAGGGCTGGGGCAGACACAGAGAAGGCCCTCTTCCTGGTGCTAGAGAGGCGCGCCTCTCTAGCCAATGGAATGATAAGAGAGCCTCTCCGATCCGCCCTGGTGGGACGGACCGATGTTCTTGGGGTGACGCGGTCTCTTAAGTATCCTGGCCCACTACCATATAGGGCTTTAAAGGTAATAACCAGTACCTTGAATTGCACCCGGAGACATACTGACAACCAGTGCAGCTGCTGAAGCAGTGGTGAGGCACAAGCGTAACGCCCGCACCCCATCACTACCCGAGCTGCTGCATTCTGGACCAGCTGCAGCCTCCGAATGGTCATCAGGGGCAGCCCCATGTAAAGCGCATTACAGTAATCAAGTCTGGAGGTGACCAAAGCATGTGTGACCATGAGCAAGGCGTCCCAATCTAGGAGTGGGCGTAACTGGTGTATTACACTAAGTTGTGCAAAAGCCCTCCTGGCCACGGCTACCACCTGCTCTTTGAACAGTAGTTGTGAGTCCAGGAGGACCCCCAGATTACGCACCGGGTCCATTTGGGGCAGAACTGCCCCATCCAGAACCAAAGCTGGCAGCTCCCGCGATAACACAGGACCCCTTACCCATAGCTACTCAGTCTTGCCGGGATTCAGCTGTAGCCCGTTTTCCCCCATCCAGACCTAGACAACCTCTAGGCACCTGGAAAGGACTTACACTGCACTGCTTGGGTCCCCATGGGCCGAGATGTACAGCATGTACATGTGGAACATGTGCAGAGAGAAAAAGGAAAGGCATATAGAACTAGAGGCCTATTTATTTGTTGAATCCTTTGAGGCCTTGAAATCTTTAAGTATGTACATGTATGTGTGTTTATATGAGGAGAGTGAGGTTATTGTAAAATTTTATGTTGTTAATACATAGCATAAGTTCACCAGACATCCTAGAGAGTGAGGTCAGAAAGGCCCTAAAAAGCACTGCACACAGCAAAGTTAGTGGAGATTATGGTATCCCAGTTGAATTTTTCAAAGCCCTAAAAGATGATGAAATCAAATTATTGCATTCTATATGCCAGCAGATTTGGAAAACAAAACACTGGCCACATGATTGGAAAAGATCGGTACACATTCCAATCCCTAAAAAGGGTAATACCAAAGAACATTGGATCATGGAGAAAACAAAGGAATATCAGAAACAAGTCTACTTCTGTTTCATTGACTACACCAAGACCTTTGACTGTGTGGACCATAACAAAAAGTGGCCAGTAATTAAAGAGATGGAAAGACCACAACACCTTATATGCCTCATGAAAATCTGTACATGAGTCAAGAGGCAACAGTTAGGACAGAATACGGAACAACAGAGTGGTTTGGAATAGGAAAAGGAGTAAGACAAGGCTGCATTTTGTCACCCTGCTTATTCAACTTCTACACAGAGCACAGTGTAGGGATGGAGGAATCACAATTTGGGATCAAAATTGCTGGGAGAAACATCAACAATTTGAGATACGCAGATGATACCACCCTAATGGCAGAAAGTGAGGAAGGCCTAAAGAAGCTCCTGCTTAGGTTGAAAGAAGAAAGTGCATAAGCTGGTTTGAGACTCAACATCAAGAAAATCAAGATACAGTAATACCTCAGATAGCGTTTACCTTGGATAACGCTAAAATCGCATAACGTTAAGTAATCTGGGGAGGAGAATTGGATCGAATAGCGTTAAGGTCCTATGGGATGGATTGGATAACAACCGCTAAAGCCTGTGCGGTTACAATGTATCTCTATAGAGCATTAACGTTATCCGATTCATCCCATAGGATTTTTAACATGCATCAGATAACACCAAGACTTGTGGAACCAATTCTTAGCGTTATCGTATTACTGTAATGGCAACAGGCCCTATCAGTCCCTGGAAGAAGTAGAAGCAGTGACAGATTTTACTTTCTTGGGATCCAAGATGAAGATTGCAGCCATGAAATAAAAAAGTGACTGATTCTTGGAAGACAAGCTATGAGAAACCTGGGGAACATAGTTAAAAGTAGAGACATCACCTTGCAAACAAAAATTCGCATAGTCAAGGCAATGGTATTCCCCGTAGTGATGTATGTTTGTGAGAGCTGGACCATTTGGAAAGCTGAGCGCAGAAGAATAGACACCTTTGAAATGTGGTGTTGGAGGAGAGTTTTGAGAGTCCCTTGGACAGCGAGGAGAAAAAATAGGTCAATCTTAGAAGAAATCAACCCTGACTGCTCCTTAGAAGGTCAAATAGTAAAGATGAAGCTAAAGTACTTTGGACATCAAATGAGAAGAGAGGATTCACTTGAGAAAAGCCTTGATGCTGGGAAAGGTGGAAGGCAAAAGAAGAAGGGGGTGGTCAAAAATGAGATTGTTAGATGGTATTATAGACGCAATGGGCACAGAACTGGGCGGGTTGAGGAGGATGGTGGAGAACAGGGGTGCCTGGAGGGCAATGGCCCATGGGGTCGCAAAGTGTCGGAATAGACTGTGTGACTGAAGAACAACAACAAGAACAACACTTCTCCTTCGTGTTGTTTGGGGATTCACACTAATGGGTTCTGCGCCTGCGCTGAATCTGAGCGGAGCTGAAAAGCTGATTGGATAAAAGTTTTGAAGTTAGGACCGCCCACCATCCCCAACCGCCTCTGGCGCCATTTCGCGCTCTTCCCTCAGTTCTCTTTTTTCCGCAGGAGCCTGGAAGAAGAGCTGTGCGTGTGTTTGCTGAGATTGCCTCAGAAAAATCAATTTTTCTAATAATAACAATTTTTTTCCGGACCAGGAGGCTAACTACCTCTTGGTCCTAGCGCGGCTGGGGGTTTCCCTCGGCTGCCGCAAAAAAAAAAAAAAAAAAAACCTTTGTGAGCTAAATTTTTTCTACTAGGCCATCTACTTCGGTGGATGGCCTCAGAAGCCTTCAAGCAGTGTCCATCCTGCAACGCCAAGTTCCCCAGTTCGGTCGGACACGTGAGGTACTTGTGGTGTTTAGGTGAACAACACCCTATCCAGACGTGTGCGGTGTGCAAAGGTTTTTCTAAGGCCGCACTCAGAAACAGACAGAACCGCCTCCAGGTCTACCTAATGGAGGCGGCACTTGCACCTCAGGCTTCCCGCCCTCAGGAGGCCGCTGCTGCTTCCACCTCCGCTCCTTCTTCGCGGCCGTCCGCCGTAGAACTGTTTAAGAGGAAGAAGGAGCAGGAGAAGAAGGAGGAGGAGAAGGAGAAGAAGAAACACCACCGGACTTCTTCGACTTCTCTCCCCCCAACTCTGTGCGCAACGCGCCCGTTGCCGTCTCGATCACTGGCCTCCATTGCCGTCATGGCCGCGATCTCACCAGGCAGCTCGTCGTCGACCTCTCTGGTCATCATCTCCCCGGAGAAGGTTCCAAGTCTGCCACCTCTGCAGGAGACTCCTCCGTCACCCCCACCGTGGAGGACTGCATCCCTGTCGGCCCCTTCTGTGGCTCCGGCTCCCGAGCCGTCCATTCAGCTGAGCCTCATCGCCCCATTCCTGGAGGCGATGGTGCAGAAGATGGCCGAGCAGTTCTGGGTCCCTCAGCCACCACCGTCGGCTGTTCCGGAGGCGCCACCACTCTGTGAACTAGCTCCGGAGGCACCACCACTCCGTGAGGAGGGCCCCGCTCCAGCAAAGAGGCAACGCACGGAGCAGGCACGGTCGGAGGTCTCTCTCCCTCCACACCAGTTGCCTTTGCCGGGGAGCGATCAGAGGACCGCCAGGCCGTACTGGTCGGACTCGGACACCGAGGCCTTCTTTCCACTGCCCAGCATCTCGGAGCGGTCAGAAGGCTCCGACTGATCGTTGGTCGAGGAGGAGAATCAGCCGCCGCCGGATGCCGCCGAAAAGCTGCCGGACGACAACATCGGCCCCGTCCACGGTTCCCAGCCGGAGGACCAACAGATATTTACGGCGCTGATCACCCGACTGGGATCCACGCTTGGGATCAAGGCGGAGGCCCCTCCGGAGGAGTGTGAGGACGTTGCCTGCACCATGGCTGATAAGAAGGAGTTGGTCCATGTCCACCTGGGCCTTCTCCCAAAGATTGCCAAGGCTGCAAAGGCTGTGTGGCAGAAGCCCGTCTTGTCCCACTCGGTGTCAACACGAGTGGACGGGATGTAGGAGATGATGCCACCTTCCTACACGTCCACCCGACGCCCAACTCTCGGGTCATGAAGGGCGCCCAGCACCGGACTCCGGCAAGCAGCACTCCCCTCCCTTCATCGCAGGAGGGGAAGAAGTTGGAGACTCTGGGCAGGAAGGTTTACGCCAATGCCTCCCTGTCCTTCCGTGCAGCGAACTATGCCACCGCCATGGGCGGCTACCACTGTCGCCTATGGGAGAAGACTGAGGCCTTCAAGTCCAAGCTGCCGCCGGAGCTCCAGGCTGAGTTCGGGTCCATCTGCCAGGAGGGCAACCAGCTGGCCCTCCAACAGATCCAAACTGGGAGGCATATCACGGAGTCAGAGGCTAAGAACTTGGCCTCCACCATCCAGATACGCCGGCACTCCAGGCTTCGCTCGGCTGACCTCCAGGATGAGGTCAAGAAACTGGTGGAGGAACTGCCCTTCGACTGCGAGGGTTTGTTTGCTAAAGCGATGGATGTCTCTTTGGGGGAGCTTAAAAATGACATTACCAGTATTAAACAGCTCCGTCCTCCACCCTGAGGGTCGGGTTGGTACCAGCCGGACCAACCCCAGACCTCGTCTCAAGGTCCGTCCTACCAGCCTCGCCCACAACAGAGGCAGGAGGACTACCCTCGGCACCAGTTCTACCGGCTGAGACAGCAAGCCTCACGGCCGTGTTACCAGCAACGCCAACAGACTGGTAAGTGGACCGATCGGAGGAGCAAACAACGGGTTTGACTCCTCCGTGACCAAGACTCTCATCTCTCTACCCTACCATCCCCTGGTGAACTACCTTTCGGTGTGGTCCACCATCACCACAGACAAGTGGGTTTTAACCATCTTACTCTGGCTACGCGATCGAGTTCAAGAGATGCCCTACTGTCGAACGGGTCTGTGTCACCGATCCGTCTCCACCGCTCCAGGAGGAACTGTCAGCTCTCCTGGAGAAGGGCACTATAGAGCCGGTCGCTGCGTCGGAGTCTCACGACGGGTTCTTCTCCCGCTACTTCCTCGTGGACAAGAAGGACGGTGGGTCCTGACCAATCCTGGACCTCCGCCTTCTCAACAAGCAGATTGAAGTGAGGAAGTTTTGGATGGTAACCCTTCAGTCCATCCTCCCACTGATCAACCACGGGGACTGGTTTGCAGTCATCGACCTGAAGGATGCGTACTTCCACGTATCCATCAGGAGGGAACATCGCCGCTTCCTCCGCTTCCAGGTGGGCAGCGACGTCTACCAGTACACATCTCTACCCTTCGGCCTCTCCACCGCTCCGAGGGTATTCATGAAGTGCATGGCGCCAGTGGCCGCCCATCTTCGGCTGCAAGCGGTCCAGGTGTTCCCTTACATCAACGACTGGTTGGTCTGCTCCCCAACCAAACAGAGGGCCATGGACGATGTTTCGTATTGCCTGGCCCTCATGGAGAGTCTCGGTCTGAGGGTCAGCTACAAAAAGTCCCAGTTGACCCCAACTCAACGCATAGACTACATCAGAGCCGTACTGGACTCTCTGGCTCTGAGAGCCTACGCTCCGCCCAAACGTCTGCTGGACATCTGTGCGGTGGTGGCACGGATCCAGGGCAGGCGCCGCATCCGTGCACGGGACACCTTCCATCTCTTGGGACTCATGGCATTGACCACGGTGGTGATCTCGCACGCCAACCTCAAGATGCAGTCCCTCCAGTCTTGGTTCCTTGCCTCGTTTGACCTCGTCAACGACCATCCAGGGAAGTGGCTCACACCAACTCCCGGACTGCAGGACCAACTGAACTGGTGGGTGCTGGACCGCAATGTGGCCGTGGGGAAGCTCTTCACCCTTCCCGCGCTGACCGTGCAGATCACCACCGACGCAAGCACGCACGGATGGGGAGCGTGCTGAGGCAGTCTACGGATCCACGGGGTCTGGACGCCTGCGGAAGCCAGGCACCACATCAACTTCCTTGAACTCTTAGCAGTGTGGAAGGCGATGCGGTCCTTCAAACCTTCGATAGCGGGCTGCGTGGTGCAGGTCGCTTTGGACAACACCACGACCCTGGCCTATCTCAACAAGCAGGGAGGGACGAAGTCTCTCTCCCTCCTTCATCTTGCTGTAATGGTCTGGGAATGGTGCCTGAAGGTGCACGTCTTCCCGATCGGTGTCCACATCCAGGGCACCCTGAACACGGATGCAGACTTTCTGAGCCGCAAAGGGACAGCAATGCACAAGTGGGAGCTGGACGGATCGGTGTTCGACCGGTTGTGCCGCCGGTGGGGCACACCGGTCCTGGACTTGTTTGCGACACAAGCCAATGCCAAGTGTCACCGTTACTGCTCCCAAGCAGGGATCGGTCACGGATTGGAAGGGGATGCCTTCATGGTTCCGTGGCATCAGGACTTCCTATACATGTTCCCACCGATCCCTCTCATCCAACGGGTCCTCGTACGGATCCGTGCGGAGAGTGCATGGACGATTTGGGTCGCCCCGTCCTGGTCGCGCCTGCCATGGTTCCCACTGCTTCAGACTCTGGCTTGCGACTTCCTTCGCCTGCCCACCGATCCGAACCTCCTCCACATGGGGGGCGGTTGGATCCTACATTCGGACTTGCCGAGCCTCCATCTGACGGCCTGGCTTATCCGCCCGACCTAGCACGAATCCTTGAACTCTCTCGTAAGCCATCTACGTGGAAGTCTTACGATGCCAAGTACCATCATTTCCTTGACTTTTTAACATCCAACGACCGTACCGTGGACTCCGCATCCCTGCAGGACGTTATGTCCTACCTCCTGTGTTTGGCTGAGTCAGGATACGTGCACTCATCCTTAAAGGTTCATCTGGCTCCGGTGGTTGCCAAAGCTCCACCTTCCTCTGTGCTGTCCTCTGCCTTCAGGGACAAGACTGTTAAACGTTTCCTTCAGGCGCTGTGCAATGCTTATCCACCTGTCAAGGTACCACCTCCCCAGTGGTCCCTCACTGCTGTGCTCACTGCGCTCACCAAGGCGCCCTTTGAGCCCATGGCTACAGTAGACATTAAGTTTGTGTCTTACAAAACTGCCTTTCTTGTAGCCGTCACGTCTGCCCAGAGGGCAGGTGAAGTTGCAGTCCTGAGGTCTGACCCTCCTTTCCTCAAGTTCTACTCTGACAGGATAGTGTTGCACCTGGACCTTGCATTCCTGCCAAAGGTCCTCACTGACTTTCACTTGGCCCAGTCAATCACGCTGCCAGCGTTCTTCCTGAATCCTTCGTCTGCACAAGAGAGAGTGTGGCATTCGTTGGATGTCAGGAGGGCCTTGCTGTTTTACACTCAAAGGACTGCGTCCTTCAGGAGAGGCAAGCAACTGTTTGTAGCTTATGGTGGCAAGTCAAAGGGACAGCCTCTGTCTGCCCAGAGACTATCTAAATGGATCTCAGGTACCATTTACCTGGCCTATGAGATGTCATCTCTGCCACCTCCACCTCATGTCTGGGCTCACTCCACCAGGACATTAGCCTCATCTACTGCCTTCCTGGAAGGCATTCCTATGGAGGACATCTGTAAGGCCGCTACCTGGTCCAAGTCCTCCACCTTCATCACCCACTACCGGGTTGATACGAGGTCTGCTGCTGATGTCAGACGCGGCAGGTCCATCCTGACGACTGGTCTCCGATCCTCTTCGGTGATGACCGCCCATCCCTGATGTCAACACGCTCTCCTGCATCTCAGGACGCCGGCTGCCCACCATCCAAGTAAGTGAGCTTGCTAGTCACCCATTAGTGTGCATCCCCAAACAACATGAAGGAGAAAGACAGGTTTCACTTACCAGTAACTCTCTTTCTCCGAGTATGTTGTTTGGGGATTCACACGACCCAACCCGACCTCCCCTCGATGCTGCCAGCCTGAGATGGCCCTATGCTTCTTAGGCAGCTCTAGTATTGAAGTGAGGGAAGAGCACGAAATGGCGCCAGAGGCGGTTGGGGATGGTGGGCGGTCCTAACTTCAAAACTTTTGTCCAATCAGCTTTTCAGCTCCGCTCGGATTCAGCGCAGGCGCAGAACCCATTAGTGTGAATCCCCAAACAACATACTCGGAGAACGACAGTTACTGGTAAGTGAAACCTGTCTTTCACTTTTAATAATTCTATATTTATATTTTTAAAATGTTTATTTGTCTAGGTGGGGTTAAACCATGTGCATTAAACTGTCTAGCAGAAGGTTACAACTTCTATACCGAACGTGCCCCTGCAGTGATAGATGGAACACAGTGCAATGCAGATTCACTGGATATTTGTATCAATGGTGAATGCAAGGTATGACACCTCTTATATACTTCAACAATGTTCATTAGTAATAAATTTTACAAGAACTTTATCTTTCCATAGCATTTCTGTGTCAGCAGCTTCCTCCAATAAACTGGCTGCCATTAGGAAAGCAGTGTTACTTTTCTCCTTTCTTCCTCCTCCTCTTGTGGTGGGAGGGCACAAGCTTTATGTACTAGCCTTCTGTTTTGTGCACCTGCGATATTGAACAAAAGAATGGTTGAAATGTTGACATTTTCTTGAATGCTGTATATAGATGCTTTGGAATTGTGTCCCAAGTATAACCTCATTTTTTTTATATAAACATGCTCTCAGTTAATGAAATGTAGATCTTAATCACCTACTTGCCTTGATTATTATTTTTAAAGGAACAGTCCGAACCTTTGAGATCTATCATTTAAGGGCTGTGGTGGCTGAGTGGTTAAGAAGCTCGCCTTGTTAGCTGGAAGGCTGACAAGTCGGCAGTTTGAGACTCGGGTACTGCATGAAGGCTGCCAACCTAGCAGTTTGAAAGCAAGGAATTGCAAGTAGATAAAAGGGACCACTTCAGTGGAAAAAGATCTTGGGGCCATGAAAGGAGCCTCATTCGGGCATCCCCTGAGCAGAGTTTCTCCAGAAAAATCCTTTCAACCCAGAATAATTTCTGACAAAATTATTATTATCTACCATTTAGAAATGAATAGAATAATGGTATGACAATACATTGCCGAAAAACTTAACATTACAGTCTGACATGAACTATGATGTTATGTGCAATCCAAAGATATGTAGTGTAGATGTCTAAAAATGGCATGCTGAAAAAACCATAGCTTAAGTGTAATTTGTTGTTGTTGGTTTCCACTGTTGTATTTTGTATTTGTATAAATAGAAGACAAGTAAGAGTTCACAGCAATTTTGATCTAAATAAGTTAAGAATGTCATAAATCTGATGGAATGTTCTTTAAAAAGTCAACAGTATTTTCAACATAGGCTTCCTAGTTAATTGTTCTGATTATGCCCATTTTCAGCATGTTGGGTGTGATAATATTTTGGGATCTGATGCTAAAGAAGACAGGTGTCGTGTATGTGGAGGAGATGGCAGTACCTGTGAAGCTGTTGAAGGCTTTTTCAATGACACATTGCCTAGAGGAGGTAAGTGTGAAAGTATAGATCACAATTTTGTTGACACTCATATTTCTCCTGTGCAAGTCTTAACAAAAGTTCAATGGCTATAGCCATTCCCCACAGTACATTTTACTCAGCAATCAAGTTAGTTGTGACTCAGCTTCTACTATTGTGTAAGGACATTTGCTGACAGACTGTTTCTGGTACTGGCTAATGCTAAAGTTGTGGTCTGTATTTCAATCAACATATTATTTCTCTTTGAAATATTTAATCAGCATGTGAGTTTGAAGCAATTTGAGATATTGCTACCACTACCACAACAGATATTCCCTCCTTCTGAGTTTGAAGTGAACTTTTTTGTTCTTCTGTGCGTTATATCATAAAATCATTTATGTATACATATTTTTTGGTGTAAGAGATACTGTTTAGTCATGTACTTATAGCTATTAACAATCAAGTAGCATTACTTTTGCCTTTTAGGTTACATGGAGGTTGTTCAGATTCCAAAAGGTTCAGTTCACATTGAAATCAAAGAAGTGGCAGTATCAAAGAACTACATTGGTAAGAGGATGGTCTTAAGTTAATTGCAAAAATTATAAGGGTTACTGGTGTCAAATAAGAAAATCAGGGGTCGTGGCAGATAGCATATAGTTGCATAGTCAAACTAGATATTCGTACATTCTTATTTTTATCATTATAAAATTATTTTATTTTATTGTTTTCATTCCACTGGTATTTTTTTTTTGGCTTGTGTGATGCTCCCCCCTCCTGTAATTAATTTTTAACTTTAAGGTTATGCCATTTTTATATTTGTTTTTAGATAGTGATGGGCAATACTGCTATGTTCTTAATTGTTTTTAATTGTTTTATATTGGTTTTAACTTGTGTACACCACCCAGAGTCCATTGGATTAGGGTGGTATATAACTCTATCTATTAAATTAAATTAAATCTTGCTTTCAGAAAACTGGAAAAATATGTAATTAATAGCAACATATGGTGTCACTACAAATTAGTGTTCCCAGGATTAAGTACTACTGGACATTTTATGTGACTCTTAAAATCATTGCTGCAACTTAATGGCAGTACGCTAAATGCAGATTATTAAAATGTTTCATATCATCTCAGAAGTGATGAGGGGAAATGGGATTATTTACAGGGAGGTTGGAAGCAGAGACAGTGGACCTAAATAATTATGTAACATACTTAACTGATGCCCAGTCCTACATTTTCTCTTTGACCTATTACACCCTAAGTTGCCTCGGCGAGTGGGTGGCAATATAAATCTGAACAAATAAAATAAAATAAATAATGAATATTCTTCATACACTGTACTAATGAAGCAAGTGCTAGGTAAAACATAGTTACAACTTTTTCAATTTTTAGAATTTCGCATTCAAATTTTGCTAATTTTGGTATAAATTAAGTTTCCATCTAATTAATATTTCAGTAAATTGCAAATCAAATAATAAACTGATTAGGTAAAGCAAAGGTCTCCCTTGTTCAAAAGCCAGTCATGTCTGACTCTAAGGGGTGTTGCTCATCTCCACTTTCAACCAAAGAAAACGCTGTCTGCAAATAGTCTGCAGTTGTTTCTGTGTTCATATAGCAGGTGTGACTAGACACTGGAGCACACAGAATGCTGTTAACTTTCCCACCAAACAGTACCTATTTATTTGCAATTTCTTGCCTTTGAACTGATGGTTGGCAGGAGCTGGACAGACAACAGGTGCTCACACCATCGTGCAGCACTAGAGTTTATCTGCTGACCTTCCAGTTGTCAAGCTTAGCATCTTAACCACGAAGCCACCATGGCCCCTCAAACCGATTAAAAACACAGTACATTATTAAAACAGTTAAATATACTACAATTAAACCTACTAAATAAAACAATCTACAAACTCATTTTTAAAGAAAAAATGCAAATAGCAATACAATAATTACATTTCATCAAAATGATTCCAATTAATGGCAACCATTTCTAGGGTTTTCTAGGTAGAGATATTCAGGAGTGGTTTGTTGTTGCCTTCTTCTGGGGACCTGTTGGGACCACATAGTCTATCCAACACCACACAGGAAACTGAGCTTATTACCTTTGGATCCATAGCCTCCATTAAAACTCCTTCTTAGAAGCTGCTAATTTTTTTAAAACCTGCCTAAGAAAGTATCAGAACCAGGGAGCAGCCACTGAAAAAACCCTCTGGGGAAAATGTCTCATTTAAGAATCATAATAGCCAGGGCGGTTCATATTAAGATTTATAATCTGTCATATAGACAAGACATTTCAGGTCCCTTCCTTCCAAACATAGATGGGCACTTCCTTAATCCTGAGTTTGGTATCAGTGTAAGTTGGATGCTACAGTTCTGTGTGCTAATTTTGAAGAAGGCTGTTTAATCATTTTCATTTTGTGTGTCCATGTTTCACATGCATATACTGAAGTTGGTATGACAATGCTCTTGAAGAGTTTTATTTTTATGGCGATATTATGTTGAAACACAGCCAACAACATTCCAGTTCGGCAATTGTTTCACTTGTGGCTCCATTTGTTTTATCTTCCACATTGGGTTCATTGGTACCAACCTCTTTGACTCTAACTTCATCTCAGTCACCTGTGGTGTTGCTAAGAAAGTGGCAAAGAGGAAATATATTGAGTCTGAAGAGTTTAACATTGACTGCATTTCATCCTACCTATCCTGAGCTACTGCTATTGTCTGTAAAAGAATCCCCTGAAGAGGTTGTCCATGTGCACTTTCCAAAACAAAGATTCAGAACCAGACCGTGTTTCAAAATGTTTTGAGGAACACAGGCAAAAGAGCTAAGGAGGGTTACTACGTGGTAGCCCTGCTCCTTGCTAGTGGAGGGCTTCCTGCAGGGAATCTTCTTAGCACTAGTTTACTTGATCTCTCTTCTAATGACAGACACCCATCTGAAGACCAGGTATTTCATTATTTAAGAGACCAAGAATCTCCTAAATATCATGATTATCCTTCCAGATCATGCAGCTGTTCTTATTATCATTCTTATTATGATTATCAGGCTGAATCCATGTTGGGTCCATACTAAAATTGATCTCAGTCCTCAGAATTGACATCAACCATCAGAGTCTTACCTATATACGACTGCTTGGTAATGGCTGCTGTGGTATTGATGCTTACAGATTTTTGTATGCAGCACTTTGCTCTAACTGCAAAACGTGACATGACCTAATGTACTAAAAAAAGGCAGTTTTAGAAAGTATATAAGGGAGAAGAAAAGAGAGGCAATCGGGCATTGCAAACACGAGATCTTTGGGAAACCTGTCTTTGTTTTGTTCCTCATTTCTATATTATTGGCCAATCTTAATATTACTTGCATCTCTCTATTATTAAGGTACTGTACTTTATAGAATGTGTTTTGATTTTATTTGGCTTGTGCATGCAATAAATTAATTAATAATATTTTAAGATATTGTGCCTAGAGTCCTTTTGTGTGTAGCAGCTGGGGAAAATAGAAATAAAATCCTGTTGCTTTTTAAACAGTAGATGGAAGGAAATTGTAGAAGCTATTACAGCTAGCTGGGGAAGTGCCAGTCACATGGTGATGATGTGCTTGGTTGTGTAACTAGCACCTTTGCTAGCTAATTGTAGTTGTTTCTTCAATTTCCCTTCTGTGTAAGATTATAAGCAACAGAATTCTGGCCGAGTTCTTTTTTTGCAAACAGAAATATTGCATCCATGGTAAAAGTTAGGATTGAAATAATCCTACTGATATTTTTTCCTCTTCTGTTTTAATGTAGACTGTTATCTGAATATTGTAATGGCACATAGTAAGTTCAGTAATGAGCTCTTGGTGTTGGAAAAGATGTATTAAAATAGAAATATTAATTTAAGTTAAAATAGTAAATGGCAAGTGTAAGCATTAGTCAAATCTCAAGCATTTGTTTCTATTGTAAATTTCATCTTTCTGTGAAAACTAACAATGGAAATGCTCAGTTTTCTTCATTTACCCCTTTTAATTTGAGTAATTTATGTTATAATATTTAAAATTGGATGGGTGATTGCAGCTGAAATCTACTCTATCAGTCATTTAATATATTTAACAGTTAGACCAACATCTTATAGAATTAATTCAAATGTTATAGCACAAATCTTAAAGTACTTTACAATATTTTTAGGAAGTGACAGTTTGACTTTAAATATGAAGAAAATATTTTTAAAAAATAGGTAATAGGTGATAAAAACAAGGAAAGCCACATTTATTTCCACTTTGTTGCAGCAAATAAGCATCCACAACCCTGCCTTGCATTTTTTAAAAATTTGCTCCGTTAATTAAAAATGGCCTTGTTATACATACATACTTGCTTGTTTCTTTGGTTTAAGCATTTTATACTTTTTTTAAAGCATTAAAATCTGAGGAGGATGACTATTACATTAATGGTGCGTGGACTATCGACTGGCCTAGGAAATTTGATGTTGCTGGAACAGCTTTCCATTACAAAAGGCCTTCAGATGAACCTGAATCTTTGGAAGCCTTAGGTCCTACCTCAGAAAATCTCATAGTCATGGTAAAGTAACTGAGTCTTTTTAAAATGTGAGTTCATGTCCAGCAAGAGAGCATTGGAAAATAACAGGAAATCAGATTATTTGACTGAACTTCGTGTTCTATCGTACATGTGGTTTATCCCACCTTGTTGTTTGTAAGCCCCCTTTCCAGTCTATTTGGACTATTCTTCAGTCATGATCCAAATTATTTCTAGCCCCTCAAAATTAGTTTTACATACCTACAGGGGCTTTAAAAATTGTGCTTATCAGACAGTAGACCTGTGATTTCCTGCAACAGAACAACACAATATGATAATGAAAGGAAACAAAAATTATGATATGGAATAGGGGTGTGCAAACAAAAAATATTAGCTAAAAAAACTGAAACACTGTATGGAAATAAAAAAATTGAATTGGTGTAGAGCCAATCAAAGATGTTTTTAAAAATCTTAATACATTTGGCGGGCTTTCTAGTGCAGGGGCCCCCAAGCGCTGTGCCGCGGATTGGTACCAGACCACAGGCTGTCCTAAACCGGGCCACAGGAATGGGTGACACTCGGAGCACTGATTGCAGCCTTCTGCCTTCAACATGCTCCACTGGGTCTGCCCGGCGAACAGAGCGAGAGCATGGCCTTCAGACACAGCAGATAGGCAGGGGTGGCTGGGCCCATCCGCCACAGGGCTTAAGTATGGCAGGGCTCCCCCCCCCCAACCTGTGCGCTTGCAACATCCAATCCCACTCACCTGTACTTACCAGTCCATGGAAAAATTATTTAGTATAAAACCGGTCCATGGTGCAAAAAAGGTTGGGGGTCCCTGTTCTAGCGCATTTTTAGGTATATTGAGACTGCTTTCAGACTTCTTTCACTCTCAGAAAAACAAAAGCTTTGATGAATTTAGTTCAGGTTCTTCTTTGTGGTCTCTGTGAAATATCTAATATATATAGGTTGGTATCCGGCTAAGTGTTTATGCATGTAGAACACCAACTTTGGAACTTGTGGCATTGATTTGACATGTCACAACTGGTTGTCAGTTCATTATGCAGCTTCTGCACATAGAGTGCCACACACATGTAAATATTGAACATGATACCTGCCAGAGTTGACAAGCTTATTAAAACATTCAGGACCAACACAACTCAATATATCACCTTTCTTTTACTATAGATGTTGATGAAAGTAATTTCCATATCCGAAGTCTTTCAGATTACAGGATAGTCATAAGCATTATATTAGATTTAGCTTCCCCTTTAAAACCCCAATTTCTTACTATAGTAACCAGATTGTTTTCTCATTCTGTTCTGAAAATTCTTTATTTATGATTCCACTGAGATTTCAAAATATTTATTTCAGAAAATAATTTCTTAGATTTTTGCTAGTCCTGCAAGATTTAAGAGACCAAAGATAGTGCTGCATTTTAAATTCTACTTTCTCCAACTGTTGAAGTTTGGGAATAATTTATATAAACTCTAGAAACATCTGCATTTATTTTCAAAACTTGTTCCTGGAAGAAATAATCATGTACTTATGCAGCAATTGATTAAATGTCATTGTATTCTTTTCAAAGCGCTTTAATGATATAACCAGTTGTTTTCAACTGCAGATTTTACTACAGGAGCAAAATCTGGGGATAAGGTATACATTCAATGTTCCCATCTCTCGCACTGGCAGTGGCGACAATGAAGTTGGATTTACATGGAATTATCTACCTTGGTCAGAATGCTCTGCTACTTGTGCTGGAGGTACATTCTTTTTTCCCCCTACAAATTTGAAAAGTTCACTATATGGAAAACATATTTCAGTTGTGACTGTATGTAATTTATACGTTTTTTCAGGTGTTCTTGAAAATTATTTCTATATACTCATTAGTTTATTGTTTGGATTCAATTTTCTACAACTTACATATAGATTTAATCATTAAATTAATAAATTCAATTTCAGCTAGATCATAGTTTTTACCAAGTCTTCTCAATGGTAGAATATTACTTATATGAGCTTTCATGGAAACTGTGTGGTCCTGTTAATATGAAGATACACGAGTGTTCAGTATGTGGCACATCAAACCCAAAATATGCTGGGAACAGTCTCTTATGGATATGAATCAGCTAATTGATATTTACCAGATCATTGCAATAACACATATTATTATAATTTTTTAAAAGCAGAAAAAGCTATCTATACCTTAACTTTTTGCCCTGGTCAAAATGAGTCAGCAAGGTATAGGAAGGGATGGAAACAATGCCATGGATTCCCTCTTCTGCTTGCTATCGTCATCGTCAGCTGCTACTTGTGTCCGAGTATACTTTTTTTTTTTGGCTGAAAATCATTTTCACAGTTTGAAAGAAGAGTGACAGACAGAGAAAATGCCATTGGCATGAATTAGTTTAAGGTGGATCCCATCTTGCCATGAAGTGACCAACACACTATGAACACAGAGTAATCTCATGCAGCACGTGGGAAATGAGACGTGCAGGATTTGACACTGGGACTGCAATGAACTGCTGCAGCCTAGAGGATATCGACAAGGTGCACCACTCCATCTGACTTGGCCTCTTCTGTCTCCATGACCGTTGGGAATCAGAATTGTGAAGTGGTTCTTCCCCTGCTTATTTTGCCGTTGGGCCCAATATGTTGGTTTCCATTGGCATTTCCTCCTCTGAGAGGGACCATCACCCCACCTAAGGGGGCTCATCCACCCATAGCCATTGGGCCCTTTAGGGAGTCAAGTAAGTGTGGATCCAACTCTAGTCCAGTGCTAGTTCCAATTAGAGTAGAAAGAGACAATGGAGCATATGTTAATTAATGAAAGAAGTAATAAGTCACAACTAAAGCATGCCCAGTGAGGTACTCTTTTAAGTTACATTGATTCAGTTGGCCTACTCTTGCACCTAACTACTGGATTTCAGTTAATATATAGAAGAAGAAATCTAAAGAAGAAGAATTTAATAAAGAATGTACAATTTTTGAAAGTGAAAGCTGCCCTTAAAGCAGATGGGGGAAAATAACCAAGAATAAATGGGATACCAACAGAACTATTTCTAACTACAGAGACTTAATGTATCAATATCTTAATATAAGATCCTATACGGTTTAGGACTTTATTATCTCTCAGAACAACTCCTCACATCACAATCTGTGCAGCTCCATGTGCTAGCTTTCTTGATGGCGGTGCCTAAACTTTGAAATGCACTACCGGTGGAGCTACATCGAGCCCCATCCTTGGACATTTAAAAGAAACACCTCAAAACCTTCTGCTTGAAGGAGGCTTTTAAGAAAAATTTACCTTACCAGTAAGTTAGTTGTGTGGATTTGAGTCTACTTTCCTTCAGACACTATCTGATGTATTTTTTTTTGTTTATTTGTTGTATTATATTGTCGTTGCTTATTTAATTGTTTGTACACCACCCAGAGTATGAAATATCCCAGATGGGTATAAAAATGCAATAAATAAATAAATCTCACTGTACCAACAAATATGAAAAACAAAACAGTGGCATGTAGATCAGGCACATTCTGTATACAGTAGTACCTCGGATAACATTATGACTTGGTTCCACAAGTCATAACGTTATCCGGTTTTTAATGTTGTGCGATGCATTGATTGCACAGTGTTAAAAAAAACCTGTTCCCTTTCCAAAGAGGAAAGGGAACAGGGGGCTGATCTGGTTTGCTTAGCAAGCCGGTGGGGGGGTCTGAAAAGAAGGGACCCAAGCCTCTCTTGGGTCCCTTCTTTTTAGAAACCTCCATCTGGCTTGCTAAAGAGCTTAGCAATCCAGGGGGGGCTTCCTAACAGAGGCTTGGATCCCTTATCCCAGCCTCTATTAAGAAGACCACAACCCAGCCTGGGTAGCTAAGACCCTTACCAAGCCAGGCCGGGGGGGGAGGGGTTCTAAAAAGAAGGTAGGATTTCCCCCCTACCTTATTTTTAGAAACCTCCATCTGGCTTGCTAAAGATCTTAGCAATCCGGGGGGGGGGGGTCTTCCTAACAGAGGCTTGGATCCCTTATCCCAGCCTCTGTTAAGAAGACCACCACCCCGCCTGGGTAGCTAAGACCCTTACCAAACCAGGCAGGGGGAGGGGTTCTAAAAAGAGGATTTCCCCCTACCTTCTTTTTAGAAACCTCAGTCTGGCTTGCTAAAGAGTTTAGCAATCCAGGCCGGAGGGGGGGGGCTTCCTAACAGAGGCTTGGATCCCTTATCCCAGCCTCTGTTAAGAAGACCACCACCCCAGCTGGGTAGCTAAGACCTTTACCGAGCCAGGCCGGGGGGGGAGGGGTTCTAAAAAGAAGGTAGGATTTTCCCCCCTACCTTCCTTTTAGAAACCTCTATCTGGGTTGCTAAAGAGCTTAGCAATCCAGGCCGGGGGGGGGGGGGGACTTCCTAACAGAGGCTTGGATCCCTTATTCCAGCCTCTATTAAGAAGGCCACCCCCCGCCTGGGTAGCTAATACCCTTACTAAGCCAGGCAGGGGTAGGCTTTAGTATTCCCAACTACTACATACTGTATTTGAAAGCTGAATAGTGAAGAGAACTGACCAGTGATGGGCATCAGCAGGTTCGCACCAGTTCACCAGAACCAGTATCAAAAATTCTGGCTAGTCCTGCCCATCCAAGTTTTGAAATAAAGTAGTCCTAATTCTGGTGCAACTCAGGGATTCCCCCTGGTCACACCCACCATACCACACCCACAGTGTGGTAGTGAAATTTTTTTGGAGCCCACAACGAACTGACAGGTTGAGTAAGAAATGTAACAGTACGTTACAGTGAGCTTCAATTTAGTATTGCATGTAAAGCATCAAAATATCTGGAATAAATACCCACTTTACAGTTCACAGCCATTACCCAGGAGAGGTATTTCCTTCTTATTGTATTGCTGACTAACCATAATGGTTTTAGTCTTGCCTGAATTTAATTTCCATTAACTCATCTGTATCCAGGCACCTGCAGCTGGAAAACATTGAATGTGCATTTACCAAGGCTTGGTGATTATTTGCAGATAACAGTACATACAATTGCCATAGTTGTGTGAGGAGATGCATTTTGACCACAAGAAGATTAGTTGCTTAATAAATAGCCAAAGCTGTTAAGCATGACATATTTCCAATTTCTAGCAATAAGAGATAATGAAGAAAAAAATCAGATTTAATACTGGTCTTGAATCTAAAGAACATAGAACTTTTTGAGATGGATGTATAAGAAGAGCCATGTAGGAAAAATAATGGACCTCACCAAAAATGTTCAAAGCTGGATGTCCATTTTATGATTCACTGTTATAAATGTAACAATTTTATCATGTCTCAAAGTAGTAGATTTAATTAAAAACTGAGGGGAAAATGAGTGTATGTTGAAAACAGGACAGTGTGTTATAGTGACATTTTGGTACCATTCTTCTGATTATTACAAAGACAGTATTGGGCAAAATATCATGTTTACCCATGCAAAGATTTATATTTCTCAGACACTATAGGATACAGTAGTGGTATTTGTGCATTAAATCTCAGATGAATAAAAATATGCTTGCTGTGTCACTATAGTAAAAATAACTTGTCATGTGATTTCCAAATAGAACGTATTGAATCTTACTCTGCAATTATATTTGAAGACAAAACGCTTAACTGTTATGCTGAAGTGAATTAGGATCATGTGATCTCTTTAAGTTCTTTAAGAAGAGAGCATGTAGATGTATGGCACAAGATAAGATACACAAAGAGGAAGAATCAATTTTATAATAAAAAATATTCATTAATTTAGAAAACAATAGCAACAAAAGCATATTCATTTACAATAAAGCTATTATAGGGTGATCCTGGAGAAAGCTTTTATTCTCCTTCGTGTTGTTTGGGAATGCACACTAATGGGTTCTGTGCCTGCGCTGAGCCCGAGCGGAGCTGAAAAGCTGATTGGACAAAGATTTGAAGTTAGGACTGCCCACCATCCCCAATCACCTCTAGCGCCATTTCGCTCTTCTCCCTCAGTTCTCTTTTTTCCGCTGCGCGGAGCCTTAAAAGAGAGCTTGTGTTATTTTGCGTGAGGTTTACCTCAGATATTCAATTTTTTTGACATTAAAACATTTTTTTCTGGACCAGGAGGCTCACTACCTCTTGGTCCTCGCGCGGATGGGGGACCTCCCTCGGCCACCGCAACTAAAAAAAAAAAAGGATTTGTGAGGTACTTTTACCTCAAGATCTCGTGTCGGGGCCTCCCGGCCGGGACAATTTTTCTCTTAACGGCCATCTGCTTCGGTGGATGGCCACAGCGGCATTCAAACAGTGTCCATCCTGCAACGCCAAGTTCCCCAGTTCGGACGGACACGTGAGGTGCCTGCGGTGTTTGGGGGAACATCATCAGGTGCAGTCTTGCACCGTCTGCAAAGGCTTCTCCAAGGCTGCCCTGAAGAACTGGCAAAACCGCCTCCAAGTTTACCTCATGGAGGCGGCCCTGGCACCTCAACCCTCCCACGGATTGGAAGTCCTACCAATCCAAGTACCGTCGCTTCATTAACTTTTTAGCATCTAGCGACCGTACTGTGGACTCTGCATCTCTGCAGGATGTCATGTCCTACCTCCTGCATCTGGCTGAGTCAGGATCTGCGCATTCCTCTTTGAAAGTCCATCTGGCTGCGGTGGTTGCCCATGCTCCACCTTCCTCTGTGCTGTCCTCTGCCTTCAGGGACAAGACTGTAAAGCAATTCCTTCAGGGCTTGCGCAATGCTTATCCACCTGTCAAGGTACCACCTCCTCAGTGGTCCCTCACTGCTGTTCTCACCGCGCTCACAAAGGCGCCCTTTGAACCTATGGCCACAGTGGACATTAAGTTTGTTTCCTTCAAAACTGCATTTCTGGTGGTCATTACTTCTGCCCGCAGGGCAGGTGAACTTGCAGCCCTGAGGTCTGATCCTCCTTTCCTTAAATTCTACCCTGACATGGTTGTGTTACACCCGGACCTTTCTTTCCTCCCAAAGGTCCTCACTGACTTTCACTTGGCCCAGTCCATAACGCTACCAGCGTTCTTTCAACATCCATCGTCTCCACAAGAGAGAGTGTGGCATTCGTTGGATGTCAGGAGGGCCTTGTTGTTTTATATTCAAAGGACTGTGTCTTTCAGGAGAGCCAAGCACCTGTTTGTTGCTTATGGTGGCAAGTCACGTGGCCAGCCTTTGTCTGCCCAGAGACTATCCAAATGGATTTCGGGTACCATTTACCTGGCCTATGAGCTGTCATCACTGCCACCTCCGCCTCATGTCCGGGGATTCCTATGGAGGACATCTGCAAGGCCGCTACCTGGTCCAGGTCCTCCATGTTCATCACCCACTACCGGGTTGATACCAGGTCTGCTGCTGATACCAGACGCGGCAGAGCCATCCTGACGGCTGGTCTCCGATCCTCTTCGGTGATGACCGCCCATCCCTGATCCACTTCGCTCTCCTGCATCTCATGACGCCGGCTGCCCTCCATCCAAGTAAGTGAGCTTGCTAGTCACCCATTAGTGTGCATTCCCAAACAACACAAAGGAGAAAGACAGGTTTCACTTACCAGTAACTGTCGTTCTCCGAGTATGTTGTTTGGGAATTCACACGACCCACCCGTCCTCCCCTCAATGCTGCCAGGCTGAGATGGCTCTATGCCTCGTGGGCAGCTCTAGTATTGAACTGAGGGAGAAGCGTGAAATGGTGCTAAAGGCAGTTGGGGATGGTGGGCGGTCCTAACTTCAAATCTTTGTCCAATCAGCTTTTCAGCTCCTCTCGGGCTCAGCGCAGGCGCAGAACCCATTAGTGTGAATTCCCAAACAACATACTCGGAGAACGACAGTTACTGGTAAGTGAAACATGTCTTTATGCATTTATCCTACTTTATTAATGGGAGTTTTAGAAGGGACCCAGCTAACATTATTTTCCACTTACATCTTTTCTATGTTTCCCAACAACTTTACCCACTTCATGTTTCCCTACAGAAACTCACTTAGAAAGGGGAAGAAATACGTGCATGATGTCTTTTGATTGGCAGCACTAGGAGAGGTTAATCAAGGAGTGCAAGATTTTTTAAAATTACACTAATATAAAACCTTCAAATCAACAAAATTTTAGATAGCACAGTAACCCGTAATGATGATAGGACAGCATCTTGTGATTTGTTCACATATGCACATTCCACCGACTACCTGCTCGGCATATAATAATCTTCCAAGAATGCAGCAAAAACAGAAGGTCCACTGAATCTTTGGATTTCTTTATACCAGGGGTGCCCAAACTACAACCCATGTACCAGATCCAGCCCCCAACTCCAATTCATCCAGCCTTCACCACCCTTACTTCCGCTTCCAGGAGTGGCAAGGGCTGAATGAATTGGTATCTGGGGCTGGATCCAGCCTGTGGGCCATAGTTTGGGCACCCCTGGTTTAAGCAGAGAAAATGGCAGCCTAAAAATCTATCTCATCCTGTTGCAAAACAGATTGCAAAACAGGTTTTACTTCCACTTCCAGTGGGAGGAACTGCGTGCCCGGCCCATTAAACCACGTGACCTGCCCGCAGCTCGAAATGTTTGAGCACTCTTGCTTTATACAGTTGGTTGGCTTCATTTGATTAATCACAAACTGTGTCAGCCGTAAATAAGTGAAATCAAAATGGAGAGACTGTTTAATGATATCCTGTTATTTCCAAAGGTGCACAGAAACAAGAAATTGTGTGCAAACGGTTGGATGACAGTTCTATAGTACAGAACAATTACTGTGATCTTGATAGTAAGCCGCCTGAAAATCAAAGAACTTGCAATACTGAGCCATGCCCACCTGAGTAAGTATTTAGTCTATAAGATAATATATTTTTTTATTATATGTCATTTATCATGTTGAAAAAATAAGAAAACATCCAATTTTCAATGGCAGTTTTACAATGGGGCAGGGAGATATGAGAGAGAAAACACAGTCCATTCAGAAGATCATAAAGAACATGAATCAATAGATCTCATGCTTGTTATGCATGATTTAAGCGTCTTATTAATGCCCCTTGCGTTAGTATGGCTTGTGACTGGAAGAATCTTGCAAATAAACAAGAAAAGTACAACAGTTGTTGAAATTGCCTATCACATTGGAAATCAAAATAGTGAGGTGGTTCCTCTTCCGCTCATTTTTCTGTTGGGCCCAATATGATGGTTTCCAGTGGCATTTCCTCCACTGAGGGAACCATCACCCACCTAAAGGGGCTCATCCACCCATAGCTGTTGGCTCCTTTAGGGAGCAAGGTTATTTATCACCGCCCAACACTTGGTGTTGAGTTGCTGGCTGTACGGTCTACTCCATTACCGTTAGCAGGATGCTTGGTCAGACAGCTAGGACCTAATAAGAATGGTTAAAATGCATTCTGCACTCTGTATGTAGACTGAGACACAACCATGATATATTTTGCTAAGATTCTTCTAATTCTTAGTTGTGAAAACTTTATAGGTGGATGTGCAAATAATATCTTAGATTCCAAATAACCTTTTTGCTGGATCAGCTAGGGAAATAGTCTTACTAGAAATGATGTCAGTTCTAGGGAGTGATCTTTAATAATTGGAACCTCCTACTTGTGTCTTATGCAATCCTACATCCTCATAGTTAAAATTACGACCCAGTGGGATTTACATTTGAGCAGACGTGTATATTTCTATGCTTTTGTTTTACAGAGAATTTTTAACAGTGAAAAAAAAATAGGCAGGGAAAGGCCATGTGTCGTATCCTGTTCCTCTAAAATCACCAACAGGAATTGTATTTCAAATAATCCACTAAGAGTCTGCATCTTATTCTGTAGTAAGCAGAGGGAAAGCTTTTTAATATCTGGAATGTATAATTTTAATAAAGCTGAGGAAAGGATAAGCAATTATTTCTAAATGTGGCAATAAACTTATAGATAAATAAGAGCCAGCAATAGAATAGTCTTTAAATATGTAGCATGCATTAAAATCTTTTGTGGCAGATCATTATATAGCCCAAGCCAAATCACAACAAATAAAATTTAAACCTTAGCAGCCCAATTTTTTATACATCACAATATCTGTTCAATCTTTTAAAATAAAAGAAATCGCCATATCAAATATATTCTTATAGCAAAGGTGATAATACTCAGCTTGCAGCCTGTAAGGTAGAGGGAAAGTTAAAACCTCTTAAATTACAATTACATAAAATTAGGCTAACATATTAAATTGCTGCCATTAGGCAAAAACATGGTAAATACAAAATTAATACATATAAATTGATTGCTGAAACTCTGTTTATTTATTTAATCACATTTATATCCTGCCCATCTAGTAATTGTGGGCAGCTTGCAACAATTAAAAACGCCAGGGTAAAACATCAACATTAAATAAACAAACATAATGGAACAACAATAAACCCAGATTGTGTCCTTTATACCTTGAAAAGGGTGATGACCTTACTGGGAAGGAGTGATTTTCAATAATTAAAACATCTTACTTCTCTCTTGTATCTTTTCCAGATCAAGTAATCACTTTTATTCTGTGGTAGTCTAATTGGGTGTGAAAGGCATCATTACCAAAAAAGTCTCTCCCAGTAATGTCATCCAATAGTGACATTTCTTGGTAGTTAAAGATTTTGTCTTTCTGTCCTGTGGCTTTTTTGGTGGGATAAAAGAAATTACATAAGAGTTAGAAAAACCATAAGACACAAGTAGGAGGTTCCAATTATTAAAGATCACTCCCTAGAACTGACATCATCACTCTTCCACAGGCAACAGGATTTCAGACTGAATAATTTTCATGTTTTGTGGGAGGATTATTGTGAACATTTTCCTACCTGTTCAGTTAGGTGCACTTTTTAAAGTGAAGGATCAATATAATTCATTTATTTTTGTTTCCAATGTTCTTCCTGAAGATGGTTTATTGGAGACTGGTCAGAATGCAGTAAGACCTGTGATGGTGGAATGCGATCCCGAACAGTACTGTGTATCAGGAAGATTGGACCTTCTGAAGAGGAGACATTGGAGAGTAGTCATTGTTTAACACACCAGCCAATTGAAAAAGAATCCTGTAATAATCAGTCTTGTCCTCCACAATGGGTTCCTTTGGATTGGTCAGAAGTGAGTATACTTCCAAATGTATTAAATAACAGGTTTTGGATAGATTACAATTTTTCATTCATTACACTGCACAACAACGATTTTGTTACTGGGAATAACACATGTGGTTTATATGATATCGAGTGTGCTGATTCCAAATCTGAACTCAGAATTTGTCTATCACATACAGATTTTAAGGCATGCTATAGCTGTTCAAATGGTCAATGACTGGGTAATGTATTTATACATGGGAACATTATAATAATTGCAGTTACCACTATGCCTGCTACCACCACAGCTGAATCATGTCCCTTGGTGGCATGCATGTTTCAGCGGCAGCCGGGCATGTCTAGGCAAGTCAGTGAGCTGACATCAGAAATAGGTATACAGTAAAACCCTGGTTTACAACTTTGGTCCGTTCTGACAGCCTTCATCGTAAAACGGAAAAATCGTAAACCAAAGCACGTTTTCCCATAGAAATTTATTGAGAAAAATAAAAATGGTCCCAACTGGACCAAAAATAATTTTTAAAAATACAAAAATCTAACAACAAACAAATCCAAAAAATTGCCAGACATGAACCTCTCCCATACCCCCATCTACCCCACCCATTCCTCTGCACCTCATTCGATCGAACTCCCCAGCTGATTATCAGCTGGGGTGGAAAAGATGGGGAGTTCTTGAGGTGCAGGAGAGAAAGGGGAAGCCCCTAAGAACACCTCCTCCTTCCCCTCCAGCTGACCCCCAGAGGTGGAGATCGACCAATCTAGGTGTGGAGAAGGTGTGGAGAAAAAGGAAAAAACCCAGAGCAAACAGTAAAAGGAAAAATGAACGGCAAAGCAATCTCCCTACCTTTTGCACACTGCTTCTTCTTCCTGAGTGGTTTGTCTGGCCACCTGGGGAACCCAGGCGGCAGCGGTGGCGGGAGACTGCAGGGACCATATCCTCTCCATTCCAGTCTTTTTCTGAGATCCCTCCACGGCGCTTCAGCCAGGAACGTGTCCCTCCTTGTGGGGGAGGGGGTGCTGGCCCTTGTTGGCAGGGGTCTGCTGAGGCTTTTGCGGATTATCTGGTGGAAAAAATTGACTGGATTCACTTTGGGCTCAATCCTGGCATGGGTAATGATGAACTGGTGTTGCCCAGGGTGCATTCTTGCCATGTTATCTCGGATCGCTTTGGCCCAGTTGTCCCTGAGGAAGTGGACAGGCTCCTGGGATTTGTCCACGCCACCACTTGTTTTTTAGATCCGTGCTCTGACTGGCTAATAAAAACTGCCAGGACGGTTACAGGTGGTTGGGTCGGAGCGATCATACATGCTTCATTACGGGAGGGGGTCTTTTTGGCCTCTTTAAAACATGCTCTGGTTCGCTCCCTCCTAAAAAAGCCTTCGCTCGACCCTACAGTAGCATATAATTACTGTTCTGTATCCAACCTACCCTTTTTGGGTAAGGTCTTGGAGAAAGCATTGGCGCGGCAGTTACAGAAGATCCTGGCTGAAACAAATTATCTGGACCCTTTCCAGTCAGGGTTCAGGCCTGGATATGGTACCGAGACTGCATTGGTCTCACTGGTAGATGATCTCTGGCGTAAGCAGGACGGTGGTCATCTGATCATCCTGGCTCTTCTTGATCTCTCAGCGGCCTTCAATACTGTTGACCACGGTATCCTTCTGGGGCAACTCCGAGGATTGGGGATCTTGGGCACTGTGTGGTCCTGGTTTGCCTCTTCTCTGACAGGCTAGACTCAGTCGGTGTGGTTGGAGGGGAGAGGTTCAGTCCAAGGCCCCTCCCTTATGAGATGCCTCAGGGCTCGGTTATCTCACCTCTCCTATTTAACATCTACATGAAGCCCCTGGGTGAGATCATCCATTCCCATGGGGTGAAGTACCATTAGTACACAGATGATACTCAGTTGTACATCTTGGCCCGTGGGTCCTGGTGATGCAATCAAAGTCCTAGCCAGGTGTCTGGAAGCTGTGAGGGTCTGGATGGGGGACAACGGGTTACAACTGAATCCTGGCAAGACTGAGTGGCTGTGGGTCAGGGGTCTTGTGTCAACGAAGGAATTACCATCTTTGGTTCTGATGGGGCTAGTTTGCCCCAAACAGACCTGGTGTGCAATCTGGAGTCCTCCTGGACTCATGACTCCTGCTCAATGAGCAGGCGGCAGTCGTGGCTAGAAGGGCTTTTGCACAGTTGTGTGTAATTTGCCAGTTGCGCCCACTCCTTGACGGGGACTCCTTACTTATGATCACCCACGCTCTGGTCACTTTCAGATTAGATTATTGCAATGCGCTCTATATGGGGCTGCCCTTGATGACCATTCGGAGGCTGCAGCTGGTCCAGAATGCGGCAGCCCGGGTGGTGTTGGGATGTGGGCGTTATTCCCGTGCATCCCCACTGCTCTGGGAGCTGCACTGGTTACCAGTTTGCCTCCAGGTGCAATTCAAGGTCCTGGTCATTACCTTTAAAGCCCTACATGGTAGTGGGCCAGGATACTTAAGAGACTACATCTCCCTAAGGTTATCTGTCCACCCCACCAGAGCGGACCAGAGAGGCTCCCTAGCTGTGCCATTAGCTAGAGAGGCTTCACTCTCTGGCACTAGAAGGAGGGCCTTCTCCATGTCCACTCCGGCCTTGTGGAACCACCTGCCTCTAGAGTTATGTCTCCAGATGGAGCTGCTGGCTTTTAGGAAGGGAGTGAAGACTTGGCTGGTAAGACTGGTGTGGGGTAGTGATGGTACACTGACCCCTCCTTGCTGGCTTATTTAACATCCTACACCCATCCTCTCTCTCCTTTATCTAAGGAATGAGATGCTGTTTAAAATTGTTTTTAGATTTTTAATTGTATTTTATATGTTTTACGTGATCGGTTGTAATCCACCCTGAGTCGCCTATGCGAGTAGGATGGAATAGAAATTCAAATAAATAAATAAATAAAGAGGCTTTTAAGCATGTATTGCCAATGGCCGAGCAATAGGTTGTGATTAACTTTTTCATTGCCAATAGTTTTTTTGTTTGTTTTAGAAATGATGCAACATCTTTAATGTTGTTTGGGAGGTGGTGATCAACACTGGAGGTATTCTAGAGAAAATTAGACAACCATCTGTCATATATACAGTACAGTACTTTGGTTTGGAATCCTGCATTGAACAGGGGTTGGAATTGACAACCTTATAGTCCCTTTCCAATTCCATGATTCTATGATTGTGGAATGTCTTTTCCCAGGGCAATTTTAAGCCGCACACCAACAGTAGAATGGAAGACCTGTCTCTTTGAAGGAATCCAGATATGATTTATACCATACTCTACAGTGCTATATGAGGCCAATGGTTTTGGAAACATTTTTGTATACATATGATTTGGAACTTGTTTTGGATCCCTGTGGTTCTCTGAGTTTCTCCAGGTTATAAAGAAAGCAGATTACAAAACTTTGTCAGGATGATTCAATCATCATTCATTTGTGCATTTTATTAAATAACTTTATTTCATTTTTGTGTGTGAGCATGTCACCCTATAATGGTGATAGTAAAGGCAAATGTTTGATACAGTTATTAACATGTAGTCACTGCTCTGTTGAACATTAAGTGACAATGATAAGAATCCTGTTGAAGTTTTATGCTGGCATAAGTATAATTACATAAAGCACATTGGGGAATCACTACTAATTATTGAATTGCTGCTCACATATTGTACAACTTGACTAGGAATATAGCAGTTTGGCATTGCAGCTTATCAGTTAACTTATTTACGGTACTTGGTTACTTGGTTGATCAGTACTTCACATGTCTAGTTTGGTGTGGCGGATCGAAACATCGTCTCCCACTGTTTCTGATCCCCGAGATTTTAGCAGCTTCTTGCCATCAGGAAGTCCACTAGCGTAGCAGGATCCAGTGGTGCATTGGTAACTGAGGCCCATGTTTCCAATGCTCTTTTAGCCATTTTAAATACAATAACACAGCTGGCTGGGCTCATGCCAAAGTTGGCCATGTTGAAGCAGTGCACTGGCCAGGTGCATTACCTGAGTACCCAACCCAACTTAGCTGACCTGTGGTTCCAGAATGGACAACTATTCTAGACCACTAGCCGATACCTTTGTGTCATGGTTGAACCTGCCAGTGGAATACACACCCACCACCATAGCCGTTAGACAGCCAAGAACCGCTGTGCCACATTTAGGCGTGAGGTGGAATTTACAGCAGGTCAGTTAACTTTCATTGACATAAGTTACCAACAGGATTCTGGTCTTTATCGAAAGAATCAAAACACAATGTATTTCTCTTCACATTTCTATCTCCTCTTTACTTTGATTTTCTTTTTCTTCTTTCTTTTGTTTAATAGTGACAAAAATAAGATAGTGATGAGCAAACGTTTGATTGTAGATCATTAATTTTTTCCAATGCTGATAAAAATGTTTCTGATAGCTGCAACTGTAAACGTACGACCATAATATGAGTTTGCGTGTTATCATTATAACAAATAAGTGAGCAGCACAAATGATTTAATGTATTTAACTGTACACATTTTTTATTTTCCATATTTAGTTGCATAAATCAGGTTTGTCTCTTACTTTCAGTGTACTCCAAAATGTGGTCCTGGCTTCAAGCATCGCATTGTTCTCTGTAAAAGCAGTGACTTTTCAAAGACATTTCCAATTGCACATTGCCAAGAAGAAAATAAGCCTCCAGTCCGCATGCGCTGTAGCTTGGGCAGGTGTCCACCACCACGATGGGTTACTGGAGACTGGGGGCAGGTAATACAAGTAGGCTAATAAATACATTGGAAAAATACATTGCCGCTTTCCAGGTGGGCTTCTATATGTTGCTGAAGGGGGAAAAAATCAATGAAATAGTCTTGGGTTAATAAAAACTATGACAAAGTTTTATGAATGTGAATATTTCTTGCCTTTCATGAGAAGACACTAGATATTATCACATATCACCAAAAAATACAGTCAAACCTCTCATAAAGAGTGCCTCGCTTAAAGAGTAACTCGCTTAAAGAGCAGCATTTTCTCTGAATGTTCACTTCGCTTAACAAATAAAACGAACCAAAAACTCGCTTAACAAATAAATCGGGGTTCGCAATCCCCCCCACAATTGGTCACTTACAATGGTATTTCGCTTAAAGAGCAAAGTCGCTTAATGAGCAATCCTGTGGAACGCATTATGCTCTTTAAGCTAGGTACAACTGTATTATGTTATTATCCCACTGGTGGCGAACCTATGGCATGCATGCCAGAAGTGGCGTGCAGAGCCCTCTCAGTGGGCACCCGTGCAGTCACCCCAGCACAGAGTTTGCTCCATCCCTCTGCCCAACAACCCAATGGGAGCACTTAATCCCTCCCCACAGCACAGAGTTTGTCCTGCCCTTCTGCCCAGCAAGCCCAATGGAAGCATTTCCTTCCTCCCCTGTTGCTGTGTTGGCACTTTGCAATAAATAAGTGGGTTTGGGGTTGCAGTTTGGGTACTCGGTCTCTAAAAGGTTCGCCATCACTGTATTATTCCATTGTGCAACTCTGAGTGTATGATGGAAATGACAGCAGCAGTAAATTACCACTGATTGAAGGCTTCCTTTGGTGATTTTGGATTGCCTGTAACTTTATCATATTGAGTATGAGTTATATGTACCCTGAAATTGCCAAATGGCATTTTGAAGCTGCTGTTGACTCTTTGCTACTGCTGATCACATCAGTTTGATTGTACATGCCAAGTTGTGCAACAGGATTTCAGGCATTATGTATGACATAATTATTACAAATTTTTGGAATTGTAGCTGTGTTAGTCTGTGCTTCAAGCATATCAGAGAATAAACAAAACAAAATGAAAACCAAACAATTTGAAGACTTACTGTTATATTTTAATGTTAGATTTCGTAGATCAAGTCCACTTCGTCAGACAGGACGTTTGTCTAATGAAGTGGACTTGATCCACAAAAGCATTAAAATATAACAGTTAGTGTTCAAAGTGCTACAGTGTTTTTGATTTGTTTATTCTCTAGTTCCCTTTCTTAGAAAAATATATATCCCTGAAAGCAGAAGAGCTTTTTTTCAGTTTCTCAGATTCTATGAAGTAATAATTGCAAGGTGGTCTAACTGTAGATGACACACAGTAAGAAACAAAGTAGAGCAGTTTGCTATGAGTTGAAAATGCACAGAGTGAAATAGTATACTACTTTGACATACTTTAGGCCATGGGTAGGCAACCTCCGGCCTGTTTGCCAGATCTGGCCCACAGTGCCAAGTAATCTAGTCCTTGCTCCAGCTGCAGCAGACGCCGGAATTGGCCACATAATCATTTATGGTTGTCATAAACATGTTTACAACAGCTGTAAACAATGGGGGACCACCAGTCTGGCCCCCTCAACTGTCTGAGGGAGTGTGACCCAGTCCCAGACTGAAAAAGGTTGGCAACCCCTGCCTTAGGCAGTAGATCCTGCAAAAAGGAAGGGATGGGGCTACCCAAAAACTTGTTACATTTTATATCTGCCCCATTTGACAATCATAACATGATGAAGAGTGTATCACTTGCCCAAATTATAATTTCAGCAAGATTCTTTGGACCTTTCCAGAGAATGGCCTAATAGGATAAATACATAGTTGCTATTAAGCAGTGATCCCCAACCAGCTGGGCGGTGGGGGATGCATTAGACTGCACAAGGACTAAAAAGGGCCACCTCTTAAATTTTAAAAAGTAACAAAATTATTTTTAATCTATTGATGTAAACCAGGGATTCTCAACCTGTGGCCCGTGAGCTGAATGCGGCCTGCAGCACCATTTCATGTGTCCCCCGCCTCCATCACACCAGGAAGTGCCATGTGCTGGAGGAAGGGCAAAATGGCTGTCCAGCCGCCAAAGCTGTATGAGGGAGCGTGACCCGGCCCCTGGCTTTAAAAGGTTGAGAACTCCTGATTTAAACCAAAAGTAACCATTCAGAGGACAATTAATAAATGTCAATGTTATGAGTTCATGAGATTTGCTGGCTAGCAAAGCACCCAGAATGGCAAATGCTGGAGGGGAGGGGAGAGATGGAACCACAGAGACCAGAAGAAATTATGTTGTTATTGAGTTTTTTGTAAGAAAGGGGCAGGAAAAACAACGGTAGATGGTCCTGCTAGATGCAGAAGAACAGTATGGGTCTGAGAGGAAATGCCTTGCTGGGGGCAAAATGTTAATGCTAATTTTGAACTGCCCAGAGAGTGTGCTAAATTCTATGGGGCGGTAAATATGTGTAATTGCTATTGCTGGCGATAGCAGTTAAACAAGCAGATTGGACGACTACACAGAAAGAGCTCAAGGGCTGTATGCAGACCACAGGCCATGGGTTGGGGATTCCTGCTATTAAGAGTACAATTAAATTCTAACATTTAAGTAATTTTTATAATCCAGAAATGTAGTAACTTGCCTTTCCTGAACTAGGGCATTTTATTCTCTGCCCGTGTCTCCTTTTCTATATGGGCAGTTCTTCAACAAGGAGATCAACTAGTCAGCCAACAATCTGCTTTAAATCTGATTTAGTCCACATGACCATGGAAACATCTGCAGAAGCAGACAGTGCTGGCTCTTCGGCTTTGAAACAGAGATGAGCACTGACCCCTAGAGTCGGATACGACTAGCTTTTGAGCAAGGGAAACCTTTACCTTTACTAAAGTATCAGTTAAAGGTGCTTATTGACAAGCGAAAGAAACAAATCAGTTATACAAGTGAAATATACTGGCAAACTAACATTTATACTTTGACACTTATACATGTTCCTGACATACTATTAGATAATTTAGAATTTTCCTATGAGTGTAAATGGATTACCTCTGTTCACCATACAGTTGCCCTGTATATTATTTAGAATATGACCGCCTTGCTTTTTGCCCGCCCCCCCCCCCGTCCTCCTTCTAACATAGTGTTCTGCACAGTGTGGTCTTGGACAACAAATGAGAACTGTACAATGTCTCTCGTATACTGGGCAAGCATCCAATGACTGTCCAGATACTCTTCGGCCTCCATCAATGCAACAGTGTGAAAGTAAATGTGACAGCACTCCCATTTCTAACACAGAAGGTGAGTTTGATTTTGTTGGCTATTTTTAATGCAAAAAAGAAAAGAAAGGTTAATACAAACAATATTTTTTTTAAAACCCATTAGAAAAACTAGCAGTTTAGCACTTTTCTTTCTCAATCACAATTCCACTTAACCATTTTCTAGAAAAGAAAACTATTTTAATTATGTTGTATTTAAATAAAATTGGAGACCCCCAATTCTCTGGGCAATAAGATTAATTTTAACTTCATTTCTATGGAGCAAGGATTTTCATTTTTTTAAACGCCAACTGAAAATTCCAAACCAATGCTAATTGTTAGAGACGTGGTTGAAAATCTGGAACAACTGTCCAAGAACCAACATTGTGCTAGCTGAACCTAATGGGCCTTCTTCCTCCCTCCTTCCATTGAAGCTTTTGGAGCAATATTAAGAGCTGCAGTGGGGATGGGCAGTCACCCACATACCAATACAAAGGCCACATGCAGAGTCGGCTTAAACCAGCATGTAGCAAATTGTGTCAAGAGGCCCTTGCTTAGATTTAGGATTTAAGATACCTATAAAATAAAACAACACTAGTAAAAACAAACTTTTCTCGAGATAACACTAGTCAAATCAATTTCTCTTAAGTAAATCACATACGAAAGCACTATAAGATCAGCGCCGGATTAAGCCTATAAAACAAAACACAGCTCACATGTCAATCAACTCTGCCACTCAACACAAATTCACGCTACTATGGAGTAGCACATCAGATGCACGTGCAGACAAAGATGGCTCCACCTGCATGCACATCTGTACTCTTTGACGCGCGTTGAACACTAATGAGGCATTGCCGATTCTCTCCAAGTGAACATTTTTTGGATATCCGTGCAAATGCACAGAATATTTAAATTTGGATTTTTATTCTAACTGAGCCAGGGGGCCCAGAGACACATGGCCCGTAGCATTCGCTACTCCTGCTATATGGCTGATCTGGCATTGGCCATATGACATTAAATAAAATGCAAAAAAGCCAAACCAGCTCACAGCTTAGTTCAACAGTGTAGCCACACCCAAAGTCATCAAAATTCTGAACTTGCACCACAAATATTCTTAGTAGTTACAGTAATGTTTCAGTTTTTTAAAAAAGTTATTCTGAACATACAGGGCACCCCAAAAGTCATCACACATAGGGGAAATTGGAAATTGTAGCTAAATATATCTTTATCTGCAAAATATTCATTGCAAAGTTTTACAAAATATTTACATAATCTCTACACATCAGCCACCTCTTCGTACACATACATGAAGTTTTCTCCCCCACTCATGGCAAGCACATTCCAAGATATCGATGGTGACTTATGGGATACTCTGTAGTAGTAAATGGCATAACTTGTTAGATTTGTGGCAAATTATTCTTGATGATAGTCATAATTTGGTGTCAGAATTTATTCTGGGTTGAAAGGATTTTTTTTCGGGAGGAACCCCGCTTAGGGGATGCTTGAATGAGACTCCTTTCATGTTCCCAAGATCTTTTTCTACTAATGTGGGCCCTGTTTATCTACTTGCAATTTCTTGATTTCAAACTGTAGGTTGGCAGGAGCTGGGACAGAGACCGTGCTCATTCTGTAATGCTGTATACAGGTCTCGAACTGCCGACTTGCCATCCTTCCAGCTAACAAGGCAAGCTTTTAAACCACTAAGCCACCACAGCCCCATTATTCTCAATGAATCAGATGGGGGGGGAGCTGTAAATAAATGTGAAGAAATTATTTTATACCATTTTCATAAGGAACTGTGTGAGTGTGCTTTGAAGTAGTTAGCTTATGGAGGTCTTTGTGAAGCTTCTGGATTTTAAAATTACTTTGCAAATATTAAACTGTATGCAAATAAGTTTATACAGAGGACAGATGCAGAAGTAAAATATTACTTGGTTCTGTTATTGTGCACTTTGAATTATGTTCCAGTTTACATAATCATTTTGCCTTAATTATGTTCCAGTTTACATAATCATTTTGCCTTTGTATCTCTCCAATAGAATGCAAAGATGTGAACAAAGTGGCTTATTGCCCACTGGTGCTGAAGTTCAAATTCTGCAGTCGAGCATACTTCAGACAGATGTGCTGCAAGACCTGCCAAGGACATTGACCCACAAGAAACTGAAAGTGTCTTGTTATTGCATTGTGGAATTATGTCCATCAAAGATTGCTGCAAGTACAACCAGACAGATGTCCTTGTAAATGCATCACCCTGTGGAAAATGTAACCACTGGTCAGCTCCAGCTGACAGAATTTCAATATTATTTTAACTTCTGTGAAGTGGGATTTATTCATCCAAAGTGCTGGACACAGTATAAGGAGGACATGCCAAAATGGAAAAATACACACAGTGCATACAGCATAACTTAAGGTGGAACATATGTGTTCTTTTGACTAAATCCACTAGTCTGTTTACCTCCTTGGACCATTACAATGATTTTTTTATTATGGACTTAGCAATGACACTGAATCAATTTGTATTTAATATTGTTCAAAACGTAGCTGTTATGGTTTGGTCAACTAAAGAAGTAAAGAAGAACTTTTAAAAATCTTGTCATAGCTTATAATTAATAACTATAATATGTTACTAAATAGCACCACAACCTAAGTTTAGAAAGTGGGCTTCAGAGTACTATATTAGAATCAATTATAAATCAGAGATGAGAGACATGTATTTCCCCATGCATCAACTAATTCTGTAAATAATAGTCCATATTTCCTGAGGACTGCTGTGAGCCGTATCTAAAGCTGAATTAAACTAATGCAATGAGGAATACAGAGGTAAGAGATGTACCAGACAACTTCTCCGTCTTTCAGTTAAATTAGGATTTCCACTGAAAGAGAAATATCCATTAAAGGGAAAATTGTACTTCAATTGTAACATTATTTCCTACAATTTTACTGTCTGTGATGAATTCTATCTTCAGATCTAATGTTTTTCACTTCAATTAGACAGATCAATCAATTTTTCTGCCTTCCAGTTAGCTTTGTTACTCTGTAATTATTAGGGAAAACTGAGTAATAGGCTAGTATCAGTTCTGCAAATCAACAGTGAGTTCTCAGATATTTTCTTCATTCAGATAACAGGAGGGCATTGATTAATGAAGATCATTTGGAAGACAAATACGAATATGCCTGCTTTTGGAGTCTTTTACTGGATAAACAACCAAAGAGTACATTTTGAAATCAAAGTACCATAGTATTTAGATTCACTGAATCAACATGTTAATACCCTTGATTGTATTAAATGTGAAGCCAAGCTCCTTGGGTAAAACAGATTCCAAAATCCAGTGTGAGTTAATACCAATGATAATGCTTCCCCCATTCCATGCTTTGTCAGTGACACAACAAAGAGATAAGGAAAGTGGGTACTTGTTTATATTATTATATTGTACTTGAACACTTGCAGTTTGTAGCAGGTACTTGGTGAATGTGCTTTTGTGTCCAACTTGACTCCTTTGTTGTAGTGCAATTGAGATGATGTGAACACCACCTTGTATTAATACTAGAATCAAATGGCACTTTTATTAAAAAATACTCTTAATGAGACAAGTGTTTATAACATATATATACTATCTAAATGTGTCAGTATATTTAACAAATTGCAGTACTGCAAATATACTGAACAGAATTTACTAATGTGAATTAACAGGAAAAAACAGAGAGATGTACTATGCAGATAAAATACTGACAATTAATTAGTGGGTTTTCTTTTTCACTCATAATTATCAAATACCTGTCATGTTCTACCTCTTGACAGAATCCTTACTTCCATTTTACCTATGAGCAATACATTTCTTTTCTGGCAGATTTGTTTACTTAGAGTCATTTACTACTCAATTGCAATGTATATAGCTCACTGAAGCAAAATATTCAAAAGAAAAGAAAGAAAACTATAGACATGTGGAAGTAAAATGTCGGCAGTGTGGTCAGAGAGTGAACATCTTTTATACATCATCTGTTTAGAATGTAGTTCTATATGCGACCATTCGGATGTAAGTCCTGTTCAGTTTTGTGGAACGTCTAGAAGGGTGTAGGATTTCAAGTTTAAGGAAATAACGGGGTGCTAAGATGCCTTAACTACGTAAAATATTATAAAAGGAATAGCTATTTTAAGGGCATTTTCCAGGCAAAAGTCTACAGTATAGTACTCTGGTTTGCTCAAAGATTTGAATATATTTATTAGTTGATATGTCTTTCAGTCTAGCAAAAATGGTAGGATTTATTCAAACAGAACTCCTTTTACCTCACTTAGAACATTGACGTTGCAAATAGTGTTTCCACAAACACATTTTGCTCTTTCATTGGTGCTAGAAGTCCAGGGAATCCAATTTTTACTCTGCAGCACAGGAGAGCACTGAATCTGGATTTAAGAAACTCCCTGCAGCAATGTTTCACTTGCATTCCTAGAAGCAAGGGTGCCCAAACATTTTGGGCCATGGGCTGATCATGTGGTTCAGGAAGTTGGTCACTAAGGCCCAGGGGCCGGGTGCGGGCCCCTATTCCAATTCATCTGGCCCGCAAAGCCCTCGTCGCTCCTGGAAGCGGAAGTAAAATGCGCCCGTATGGGCACTTACTTTACTTACTTTACTTTACTACTCATATTTGCTATCCCGCCCCAATCAGGTGAACCCGACTCTGGGCACGTTTTACTTCCACTTCCAGGAGTGATGAGGGCTTCGCAGGCCAGATGAATTGGCATCGGGGGCCGCACCCGGCCCCAGGCCTTAGTTTGGGCACCCACTGCCTAAAAGGAACTAAATACATAATGTATTTGGATTATAAATGGATCGCTTCTAGACCTTTAAAAGTTTAAAGAAAAGAGATAAATAAGACAGGACATTGCTACTAGTATACTATAGCTATCTATCAAATCTGAGCTAAAACTATTGAAAAGTATTCTCCTAAATAATGGCAAAAAAACATTTGTATAGGTCATGGGAAACCTAGGGATTCAGTAGTAAATATGAAACTCACAGTCTGTTGCTGGTACAGTAAAACCTCATATAACACTAAAACCTGGTTCCACAAGTCTTCGTGTTATATGATTTTTAGTGTTATCTGATCCTCTATGGGATCCATAGAGATACATTGTAACCACACAGGCTTTCGCGGTTGTTATCTGAAGCATCCCATAGGATCTTAATGTTATCTGATGCAATTCTTCCCCCCAGATTCCTTGATGTTATGCGATTTTAGTGTTATTCGATACTAATGTTATATGAGGTATTACTGTATTTCCTTTGGAAAATGCCACCAACTGTAAGGCTCTAAGTCAGAAATGAAGTGCCCTACAGTTCTATCGAAATGTACACAACTTGAACAATTATTTTAGGGATATTTTTTTATTAATAACAAATTTCCTTACACCACAGAATAAAAGAATCTATTGTGATTAGTTGCTTATTATTTTATATGCAGTATTAATGTGGTACACTGTTACATTGTTATTATTTTTATTTGCTTTTGTAAATTATATGCTAATTTATTTCCATATTTCCTAACACTTGTTCTTACATGTCATGCATTCTGCTGCTTGTAACATTTGATGCAGTAAAATTCTACACCAGGCACAGATTTGTTTTTTAACATAGATAATTTAGTAGAATAAAAAAATGCAGCTTTAAATAATGAGCCTTATGGTAACAATCTGTTCATATCCCTGTGCAAGAATTTTGCAAACCCAAATATTTACATTGTGGAAAGCACTTCTGAAAGTATATTTACTTTTTAGTAATAGATAACACGTCAAGTAACGTCTCTACACTGTCTCAGTTGTACAATTGCTTTTGGACATGTTGTGAAAAGCTGTCGATTTGATCAAGCACTGTTGCTATGGATTTTTCACAGGAGTAAGGCTTGAAAATATGATCTGATGTTAACAGTATTTGCCAACTTGTGATCAGTATTTTTTATGTTTATTCATAACAAACTAAATTGCCGTTTTACCTGCGAGTTGTTCAGCAGAATACTGGACTAAATGGGGATCGACAGAATTGGTGGGCAGATAAGGCAGTAACACTATACTCTCCAGTGACCCCAGATATAGTAGCTCATATCTCTGATTCACAAATTGTTTACACCTATGATTCTGTGGACAAATGGCTTCATGAATCTAAATCAGTACAGTACTCTTACATATTACTATTGGGGAGGGGAAAAGTCAGTGGGGATTTGGTGAGTTAACTCCTCCTTAAGTTCCATTAATTCAAGTGGATCTGCTCTAGCTGTAACATTCTTTAACATAGTAAGTTGCAACTATAGTAGGCCTATTTGAATCAATGGTACTTAGGGAACAGTTGACTTATTAAATCTTCACTGATTCAATGTGACTACTCTAATGTGGCTTACTACACTATGCAACAGGATTTAAACCACTAAGAACTGCATATCCACCCTGAATGATCCAATTTACTGAAAACCAGAGCATGTCACTTTTGCTTCTCAGCATCATAAATTGCTTAAAATGGAATGGAATATTTTTGGTTTCAATACTTCACATTAGATTGGCAAAATACAGTGGATTTGTTTGGCCAGTTTTTGACCTATCCATTTGGGCTGGAGGGTTCTGTCTTAGCAAAACAACAATTTTGTGGATCTTAAAGTTTCTAGTGAGCTGTGGTCCTTTAAAGCTAAATGCCAAATAAACAGTTCTAGTGCAACCTTCCTGCCACCTGAAATCAGAGGAGAAGCACCGACATTACTTCTCACCTACCCACTACACATGTTTATCCACTGACATTGCTCAGAAAGGCTTATGGGGGAAGTGGCAATTTAAAGCAACCCACCACTGCCTCACTCTAGCTACAATTCTCTGGCTTGCCCTTCAAATAAAACCTGCAAATTATAAGCTGCCACAAGACTTCATTACACATAACAATTTCCTAAAATTTGCTGCCATTTTTTCAAGTGACAATGTTGGTCATTCAGCACACCCAATCTAAGTTTAAATTTTCTCTTGATTTCCCGAGTCGTCTTAAAAAAACCTCTTGTTTTCCCCTTTTTGTTGTTCTCATCTGTTTCTTTGCACTGGTTATTGTACTCTTCTCTTTTTCTCTATACGCAACTCGCTGGAAAACTGCATTCAGGAATCTAACCCCATTTGCTTCTTTCCTGTCCTTTACCATTTGAAATTATTTCTATTAAATTACATTTAATTGATTATGTTGGTATAATAGCAATGTTGTCTGTACCAACACCAGTTATCAGTGGGAGGGGTCTTTTACAGGTTGTGATTGTTCTTTTTCCACAAATTCAATCAGTAAGTTCTCCTTCGTGTTGTTTGGGGATGCACACTGATGGGTTCTGCGCCTGCGCTGAATCCGGAGCGGAGCTGGAAAGCTGATTGGATAAAGAGTTTTGAATGTGGGACCGCCCACCATGCCCAACCCCTTTAGGCGCCATTTCGCGCTCTCCCCTCAGTTTGCTTTTTTCCGCTGCGCAAGCAGGAGCCTGGAAAAAAAGCTGTGAGTACTTTGCTGAGATTGTCTCAGAATCTTCCAATTTTTCCTACCTTACAATTTTTCTCGGACTAGGGGACTTGTTCCCTTGGTCCTCGTGTGGCTGGGGCTCGCCCTCAGCCGCCGTTTAAAAAAAAAAAAAAAAAAGACCAACATCTCGTGTCGGGGCCTCCCGGCCGGGATAATTTTTTCTCTTCGGCCATCTACTTCGGTGGATGGCCTCAGCGGCAGCGTTCAAGCAGTGTCCGTCCTGCAAGAGAAAGTTCCCTAGCTCGGACGGGCACGTGCGTTGTCTTCGCTGCCTCGGGGAGAGTCACCAGGTCCAGACCTGCGAAGTCTGTCGCGGCTTCTCGAAGGCCGCCATCAAGAACCGCCAGTACCGCCTTCAAGCCTACCTCATGGAGGCCGCACTGGCACCACCGGCTCCCCCAGCTCCAGAGCAGGCCGCTTCCACGTCTGCTCCTTCAACCTCCGCTTCTTCTTCCAGGCCCTCGGCCTCTGAACTGTTCAGGCGGAAGAAGGAGCAGGAGAAGAAGAAGAAAGATAAAAAAGAGAAAAAGAAGCGCCGTAGCTCTTCGTCTTCTCTTCCTCCGACCCCGGCACCGGCTCAACTTTCGCCGCCACGCTCCTTAGCATCCGCCCCGGTCGCAGCTCCACCTACGCCGGGTAGGATGTCGACCGAGGCCCGGGACGCCACGCCGGAGAGGGCCCACAGCCCTCCACCGCCGCCGGAGACTCCTCCACCTGTACCACCGCACAGGTCTTCCTCCCTCCGCAGTCCTTCCGTGGTTCCTGGTCCGGCTACCGAACCGCCGCCCCAGTTGAGCCTCATCGCCCCGTACATCGAGGCGATGGTGCGGAAACTGCACACCGAGCTCTACGGCCCGCAGACGACACCGTGGGAGCGCCCTCTGCCCTCACCCCCAGCCACGGAAGCACCACCGCTCCGTGAGGAGGGCCCCGCACCGAAGCGGCAGAGGGTGGAACAGGCGCGGTCGGAGGCCTCTCTCCCTCCGTACCAGCTGCCTTTGCCGGGGAGCGATCCGAGATCCGCCAGGCCGTACTGGTCGGACTCGGACCCCGAGGTCTACCTGCCACCGCCCAGCGTCTCGGAGCGGTCAGGAGACTCCGACTCGTCGGATCAGGAGGAGGAGCAGCATCAGCCACCGCCGGTTGCGGTCGACAAGTCCCCGGACGACAACATCGGCGCCGTCCACGGATCCCAGCCGGAGGATTTGAAGACCTACACCGGACTGATCACTCGCCTCGGATCCACCCTTGGGATTCGGGCGGAGGCTCCCCCGGACGACTGTGAGGATGTCGTCTGTGGCTTGGCCGACCGCAAGGAGTTGGTCCCCGTCCGCCTCGGACTGCTCCCTAAGATTGCGAAAGCGGCCAAGGAGGTGTGGAAGAAGCCGGTTTCTTCGCACTCCGTATCCAACAGAGTGGACTCTATGTACAGACTGCTGGACGATTCCAACTTTCTGCACATTCACCCGGCACCGAACTCCCGAGTGGTCAAGGGCTCCCAACACCGGACGCCGATCAGCAGCACTCCCATCCCGTCGACCCAAGAGGGGAAGAAGCTGGACGCACTGGGCAGGAGGTTCTACGCCAATGCCTCCTTGTCCTTCCGTGCGTCCAACTACGCGACGGCCATGGGAGGCTACCAGTGTCGACTCTGGGAGCAAGCGGAGTCGTTCAAGTCCCTGCTGCCACCTGATCGACAAGCGGACTTTGAAAAACTCTGCATGGAGGGCAACCACCTCTCCCTCCAGCAAATCCGCACCGGCCGCCACGTCACCGAGTCGGAGGCAAAAAACTTGGCCTCCGCCATCCAGCTCCGTCGCCACGCCTGGCTCCGTTCGGCTAACCTGCAGGACGATGTCAAGCGGCTCGTGGAGGAGCTTCCCTTCGATGGCGAGGGCCTCTTCGCCAAGGAGACCGACACCTCCTTGGGGGAGCTGAAAGGGGACTACGCCACGATAAAACAGCTCCGCCCTCCACACCGTGGGTCCGGCCGTTACCATCAGGACCAGCCGTCGACGTCTCAGGCGGGCCCATCCTATCAACCTCGCCCGCCACAGAGACAAGGGGACTACTCCCGGTACCAGCCCTACCGGCAGCGCCAACAACCCAACCGTCCACGCTACCAGCAACGGCCTCAGACTGGCAAGCGTACGGAACGGAAGGGCAAACAACGTGTTTGACTCTTCCGTGACCGAGACTCTACCCTACCGCCCCCTTTCCGACTACCTATCGGCGTGGTCTGCCATCACCACAGACCGATGGGTTTTAACCATCTTAGACTCTGGCTACGCGATCGAGTTCGAGAGATGCCCTACTGTCGGACGGATCCGCATCACCGATCCATCCCCACCACTCCAGGAGGAACTAACAGCTCTCCTAGAGAAGGGCGCCATAGAGCCGGTCGCAGCGTCGGAGTCTCACGAAGGGTTCTTCTCCCGATACTTCCTTGTGGACAAAAAAGACGGGGGGGCACGTCCCATCCTGGACCTCCGTCTTCTCAACAACCATATCGACGCGAGGAAGTTCCGGATGGTAACCCTTCACTCCATCCTCCCGCTGATCAACCACGGGGACTGGTTCACCGTCATCGACCTGAAGGACGCCTACTTTCACGTGTCCATCAGGAGGGAACATCGTCGTTTCCTCCGATTCCAGGTGGGCGGCAACATCTACCAGTACACATGCCTACCCTTCGGCCTCTCCACCGCTCCGAGGGTATTCACGAAGTGCATGGCACCGGTGGCTGCTCATCTGCGACTGCAAGGCGTCCAAGTGTTCCCGTACATAGACGATTGGTTGATCTGCTCCCCGACCCAACAAAAAGCAAAGGACGACGTTGCACATTGCCTCGCCCTTATGCAGAGCCTCGGTCTGCGGGTCAACTTCAAGAAATCCCAGTTGACCCCCACTCAACGAATAGAATACATCGGAGCCGTTCTAGACTCTCTGGCTCTAAGAGCCTACGCCCCAACCAAACGTCTGCTCGACATCCGCACAGTGGTGGCACGGATCCAGGGCAGACGTCGGGTCCGTGCGAGGGACGCCCTCCGTTTGCTAGGACTCATGGCGTCGACCACGGCGGTGGTCTCGCACGCCAAACTCAAGATGCGCTCCCTCCAGTCGTGGTTCCTCTCCTCCTTCAACGGCACCCACGACAACCTCGGGAAGTGGCTCACACCGACTCCCGAACTCCGAGACCAGTTAAACTGGTGGACAATGGACCAGAATGTGACCGCGGGGAGACTCTTCACCCTTCCCGCACCGTCCATCCAAGTCACCACCGACGCGAGCACCCACGGATGGGGTGCGTGCTGCCGCGGACTACGGATTCACGGCATATGGACGCCCGAGGAAGCCGACCACCATATCAACTTCCTCGAGCTGCTAGCGGTGTGGAAGGCGATGAGGTCCTTCAGACCGTCGATCGCGGGCAGTGTGGTGCAGATCGCCTCGGACAACACCACGACACTAGCCTATCTCAACCGGCAAGGAGGGACCAAGTCTCTCTCCCTCCTCTACCTGACCGTCCAGATGTGGGAGTGGTGCCTGAAGGTACATGTGTTCCCCATAGGTGTCCACATCCAGGGCACCCTGAACTCCGATGCAGACTCCCTGAGCCGCAAAGGGACGGCAATGCACGAGTGGGAACTGGACGAATCGGTGTTCGACCGCCTGTGCCGACGGTGGGGCACACCGACCCTAGACGTTTTCGCGTCACAGACCAACTCCAAGTGCCGCCGTTACTGCTCCCGAGCAGGGATCGGCCACGGATCGGAGGGCGATGCCTTCATGGTGCCGTGGCACCAGGAACTGCTGTACATGTTTCCACCGATCCCTCTCATCCAACGGGTCCTGATACGGATCCGTGCGGAGAACGCCTGGACGATCCTGGTTGCCCCGTCCTGGCCGCGCCAGCCGTGGTTCCCACTACTCCAAACCCTGGCTTGCGATCGTCTCCGCCTACCCACCGATCCGAATCTCCTCCGCATGGAAGACGGTCGGATCCTTCACTCGGATCTGCCGAGCCTACACCTGACGGCCTGGCTTATCCGCCCAACATAGCACGGATCCTTGATCTGTCCAGGAAACCTTCCACACGGAAGTCCTACGATGCCAAGTACCGTCGCTTCACTGACTTCCTAGCATCCAGCGACCGCACCGTGGACTCCGCATCCCTGCAGGATGTCATGTCCTACCTCCTGCACCTAGCCGAGTTGGGATCCGCACATTCATCATTGAAGGTCCACCTAGCTGCTGTGGTCGCCAAGGCCCCACCTTCTTCAGTATTGTCCTCCGCCTTCAGAGACAAAACTGTTAAAAGGTTCCTTCAAGGGCTACGCAACGCCTATCCTCCAGTGAAGATACCACCCCCTCAGTGGTCCCTCACTACAGTGCTCACCGCACTCACGAAGGCACCCTTTGAACCCATGGCTTCGGTGGACATTAAGTTTGTCTCCTACAAGACTGCTTTCCTTGTAGCTATCACTTCTGCCCGACGGGCAGGGGAGCTGGCAGCCCTTCGGTCTGACCCTCCTTTTCTCAAGTTCTACCCTGACAGGGCAGTGTTGCACCCAGATCTGACATTCCTGCCCAAGGTCCTGACTGAATTTCACCTGGCCCAAGCCATCACGCTTCCAGCATTCTTCCTGAATCCCTCGTCTCCACAAGAGAGAGTGTGGCACTCGTTGGATGTCAGGAGGGCTTTGCTGTTTTACACCCAGAGGACTGCGTCCTTCAGGAGAGCAAAACAACTGTTTGTGGCTTATGGTGGCAAGACTAAGGGACAGCCTCTGTCTGCCCAGAGACTATCTAAATGGATCTCAGGTACCATTTACCTGGCCTATCAGATGTCATCCCTGCCACCTCCGCCCCATGTCCGGGCTCACTCCACCAGGACACTGGCTTCCTCCACTGCGTTCCTAGAGGGCATCCCGATGGAGGATATCTGCAAGGCTGCCACTTGGTCCAGGTCCTCCACCTTCATCACCCACTACCGGGTTGATACAAGGTCCGCCCCTGATGTCAGACGGGGCAGGTCCATCCTGACGGCTGGTCTCCGATCCTCTTCGCTGATGACCGCCCATCCATGATGCCATCGCGCTCTCCTACATCTCAGGACGCCGGCTGCCCACCATCCAAGTAAGTGAGCTTGTTAGTCACCCATCAGTGTGCATCCCCAAACAACACGAAGGAGAAGGACAGGTTTCACTTACCAGTAACTGTCGTTCTCCGAGTATGTTGTTTGGGGATTCACACAACCCAACCCTGCCTCCCCTCAGGGCTGCCGGCCTGAGATGGCCTTAGGCTTAGCGGGCAGCTTTAATATCAAACTGAGGGGAGAGCGCGAAATGGCGCCTAAAGGGGTTGGGCATGGTGGGCGGTCCCACATTCAAAACTCTTTATCCAATCAGCTTTCCAGCTCCGCTCCGGATTCAGCGCAGGCGCAGAACCCATCAGTGTGAATCCCCAAACAACATACTCGGAGAACGACAGTTACTGGTAAGTGAAACCTGTCCTTCTTTTCCCACCCATGACATTTGAGGTAAACACTCAACCCCCTCCTCTGACTTGTCTGTGTTTCCATATTTTGTTGATAGTTCTTTTCTTCTTTCTCTGAGCTCCATGGAACCTGCAAGCATGGAAGTTCTCTCTACATGTTTCCCCTATTTTTTTTCTGACTGCAGAAGAAAAATAAATGATAAATGTAATTAAAATACCCTTTTCTGTGTATCTATTGTATCTGTCAAGAAACCCCTACACTCACACTCACCCTCCAGTGCCTACCTATCCTACCTGCCTCCGTTCCATCACCTTGAGGTTGGAGGGATTCGCAGAAGATACATAGCCAGTCTAAAGTGATTGGCCATCTAAGAGTGGTTTTCTTTCTGTAATATTAAGCTGCTGCCACCTCCTGTACCTTATCAAAGAAAAGCACAATTATTAACCATTGTTTATGATGGTAGATTGTAGCTTGAATATGCTACAACTACAGATATAATAAACTACAATAAGGTAGAATTAGTTGTCAGAGATGTAGCTAATCAGTATTTATTGGGTTAGAGCTTGTGAGAAATCTACAAGAGTCAAGAAGCAACAGTTAGTACAGGATATTGAATGACTGAGTGGTTTGGAATAGGAAAAGGAGTAAGACAAGGCTGCATTTATCACCCTGCTTATTTAACTTATATACAGAGCACGTAATGCGCAATGAAGGGCTGGATGAATCACAAGTTGGAATTAAAATTGCTGGGAGAAACTACCCTAATGGCAGAAAGTGAGGAAGACCTAAAGAAACTCCTGCTTAGATTGAAAGAAGAGAGTGCAAAAGCTGGCTTGAGACTCAACATTAAGAAAACCAAGATAATGGCAATAGGCCCCATCAGTTCCTGGAAAACAGGAAAGAGGTAGAAGCAGTGACAGACTTTAGATTCCAAGATCACTGCAGATGGTGAATGCAGCTATGAAATAAGGTGGCTAATTCTTGGGGGGCAAGCTATGAGCAATCTGGGGGGCATAGTTAAAAGTAGAGATATCACCTTGCAAACAAAAGACCGCATAGTTAAAGCAATGCTATTCTCGGTAGTAATGTGTGGTTGTGAGAGTCGGACCATAAGGAAAGCTGAGTGCAGAAGAATAGATGCCTTTGAAATGTGGTGTTGGAGGAGAGTCTTGAGAGTACCCTGGACAACAAGGAGAACAAAAATGTCAATCTTAGAATAAATCAACCCTGACTGCTCCTTGGAAGGACAAATAGTGAAGAAGAAGCTAAAGTACTTTGGACATCAAATGAGAAGAGAGGATACTGGGAAAGGTTGAAGGCAAAAGAATAGGGTGGCAGAAAATGAGATGGCTAGATGGTATTTTTGATGCAATGGGCACAGAGTTGGGCAGGCTGAGGTGGAGGATGGGGTGCCTGGTGTGCAATGGTCCATGGGGCCACAGGGGGTTGGAACCGACTGTGTGACTGAACAACAACGACATTAAATTGTTTTTTTAAAAAATCCTACATCAACACTCAACTAAATACACAGTAGCTGAAGAGAGTTGTCATTTTATTCCCACCCCCTTTCCCCTTTTCTCCCTAAGATCAATAAGCAAACTGACTTTGAAATATAAGGATGGATTTTGATTAGAGGTTTTTCTGAAAAACTCCCAAAGGTTACTTCTGATTTTTCTCAGTGGAAGACTAGAGTGAAGATTAACTTAAAGGTCTTACAATGGATGTGATTACAGTTGGTACTGCAAATGATCTTGGAAGCACAAGGCATTTTGTTGCACAGGAGGCATGTCACACATACCCCTGAGCAGAATAGAATGGCTGAAAGGAAGCTGAGATCTGTTTTGGAGATGGCAAGAAATATCCTTGCAAATACAGAGATGCTCAGCAGACTTTGGGATGATGCAATCACAACTACATATTCAACCAAATACACCACAAAAACATCATTTGAAAAATGATATGGCAGAGTGCCAAGTTTGGAACTCATTAGTCTTTGGAAGTGTAGTCTAAGTACTAAAATGGAAAAGGCATGGACAGAACAGACTGTTTTGACTATGCCACTGACAGCAAAGGCTATGAAATAATGAACTTTAGAATACGCGAAATCAGAATAAGACGTGGTTGTTTTTATGAACAAATAAGATTTGACGAAAAATTGTGTTAGATAGCACTAAGGGCAAGACCACTATGTTGAAACTATCAGTGCCGCTACTTTCACAATCTGAGTAAACAGAAAGCAGGACGATGGTGACAACAGACTGAGGAGCACAGTGGCGGGTTGTCAAAAATTTTACTACCCCCACCGTGATGTCATCACAGTGTGGGCGGAGCAAACATCATGATGTCATGGGCGGGGCCAAAGAAAAATAAAATAAAAATAAGCACACACACACACCCCTCAACCTACCCACCCACAACACAAACCCGTAAATTAAATAAATAAATAAATAAATACAATAAAAATTACATTAAAATACACCCACCCACCCAAAAACTCACCCACCCCAAACACAAACCCATCACTTACCTGTTAGTATAAGTGGCTGGGCAGCACCATGTTGCAAGATGGATATGGTCATCGTACCAGTTCTCTAGGATAATATGCCTTAATGTAAATGTAAAACAGCTGTACCTCCTTAAGGGTTCTCCAATTGGAACAGCAATTGGAACAGCACAGGTGTAGCTTATTGATGAGGTAACTCCAAGACTTTGCTTAAAAAACCCCAAGCCAGGCTGCCAGGCCTGCCGGCTGCCAGGCCTTTTTAGGAACTGTGGTAGTACGTCAATATAGGTAAAGGTATTAAATACACATTAAAATACACACAGACACACCACATCCGAAGGTGAGTCACTTATCCTGGGGAGCAGGCTATTGGGAGCTTCAGGTTAGCAGCTTCTCTTCCTCCTCCCCGCTTGGGAGGACAGCAAGGAGGCCGTGCATACACGCAAAGCACTGTAGGCGTCCAGGCACACCAAGTGCTTGGGGTGCATGCACAGTGGGGGAACCACTGAAAAGGTAAGCCCCGAAGGTGGTTCCCCCCAAAAGCTGCTACCGGTTCTCCGGGACACTGGGAAAAGCTACTACCGGTTCTGGCAAACTGGTGTGGACCTGTTGCACCCCATCACTGACTGAGCAGTATATCTAGACAAGGGGACAGAGGTGGAAATGTTGAGAAGAAGCTTTTGAATGACCTGAGGGTCTACTTCAGATGTCAAAGATGCTCAAACTATCTTTGCGTTCTCTACCTATGCAGCTGCATTGGAGTAAGAATGGGTCCAATGAGATATTACCTTCTCTCTGATATGGGATCTCATCCGATGGTTGTGACTGGGCCATCCAGGTCCCACCCTCTTTTCCACCCTCCTCGTCAACTCTCCATTAGTAACAGCCCTGCTCCCTTCTGCACCACCCCTCTCTTCTAGACTTTTCTGACCCTGAGCCCCTCCTTGAGTGTTTATGCTTCCTGGAAGTTGCCAGCCCTTTGGTTGTTCAGGACAAACTCCTCCTAACTAATGCCCTCAAGTTCTCCATAGGCAAAAGAGGAACTTCCCTGCTGTGGTGTGACCTTCCTACAAGGGTAAGATGGCCACTGGAAGATCATCTGACAGTTGACTGGTGTGGAAACCAGCTTGATACTGCAATCTTGGATACAATTGAACAGATTTCACAATACAGAATTATAAAACGGCTCCTGTAATTGTTATTTCTTTTAGCATTTTAGATTGCACATATTAATCAGCTCATAGTTACCAAATTATTCACATCACTGTATCAAACAAATGTTACACACATTTCTAAAAAATGCTTCAGAAAATTCTGAATCTATGTACCCAATGATGGGCAGCCAAAATTTTTACTACCACATTGTGAGCAGAGCCGACATGGGCAGAGCCGATGTCATGACATGGGTGGAGCCAATGATGTGGGCAGAGCCAAAGTTAAAAAAAAACAGGAAAAAATTACACATAAAAATGCAAATTAAATACACATAAAATACAAATTAAATACACATAAAAACACATAAAAATACAAATTAAATAGACATTAAAAACACAAAAGCACACACTAAATACATAATCCACCCTCCCACCTACCCCAAACCCGAGTCACTTACCCTGGGGAGCAGAGCAGGTGGCAAAAGCGGCAGTGTGTGTGGTGCAGCCTAGCTCGGCCTGGCCCAGCCGAGCATGGCAGTATGGCCTGGGTCGGTGGCGGCGCGGCATGGTGCAGCAGTGAGTGGCATTGGCGCGGCAGCATGGCGACTTGATTAAGGGCCGCCGTCGCCATCTGCACCTCCCCAGCTGCCCGACTCTGCAGCCCCAGATGGCTGCTGATGAGTGCGCATGCATGAAACTGCCAATTGATGCATGCGCACTGAGTACTGGGGGTGTGCATGCATCAATTGGTAGTTTCACACATGCACTCACCAGCAGCCATTTGGGGCTGCAGAGTGTGGCTGCCGGTGAGGCGACTGAAGCGGCCGCCTCAAAAAAAAAAGTGGCAGGTAGAGTCTAAGGACACGACTGTCAGGAATTTAGTGCATTAATTCGATGTGTTGAATTTTGCTCATTAGTTCATTTATTTCTTTTATTTCATTCATTAGTTAAGGGTGATCTTTCAAATGGGAGAAAATAAAGACATGTTCATAAGATTAAGGTTTTCATAAAATGTTCATGAAATCTAAGGTTTTCTGAGCTAGGGGAAAAGGTCATCCCTGATTGAAAGCCAGTCATATTTCTCTCTAGGTTTCAGTGCTCATCTTTGTTTATAGCCAGCACTGTCTGTGTCTGCAGACTTTTTCGTGGACATGTGGCAGGCATGGAATGCTGTTTACCTCCTCACCAGAGTGGTCCCTATTTATCTTCTTGCAATTTCTTTCTTCTTGCAATTCCAATTTACCACTGGATCTATTTTTAATAAATATTTCAATAGTCAAACTCCAAAGAAAAAGAGTTTTTCCTTCACGATTCCTTGAAAGCAGTTTTTCAATAAGAGGGAAAGCCAAAAAGAAAACTGGTTATGACTTCAAAGGAGAAACTTCCTACAGTATATCCATTCTCACACCAATTCTGTTGTGGAGAGATTCTTCTTCTTTTTTTTTTTTTTGAAGGAAAGAAAGTTAGAAAGAAAGTGGGGTTTTTTTTTTGTTTTAAACCTTCATAGAAAATGTTTCTGAAGTCCAATCCAAATTGTATAAGTATCAAAAGAAAGGTTATTCTGTCTTCTTTCAAACACACTTTAGATCACTTTGATCGGTAGATCAGTTTTTTGTTGGATTACTGCCAAACACCCCCCTCCCCTGGAAATGTCATTTCAATGAGTCATGTTTTTTCTCAATATCTTTTTTGTGGATTCCTGATTTGGCATCATTTTTCTCCAAATGTTGTATGTGAACTGTATCCACCTCAGGAAGTTGTCATATTCACTTTTAAAATTGGTTTTCCCTCCTTTTTTGGGGTTTGTGTTACTTTTTAGTGGTTTTTTGTAAAATGCCTCATAGATTATGTTTCTGAAGTCCAATTCCAAATCTGAAAGTGTCCCCACAAAGGTTAATATCTCCTCTTTCAAACACACTTTTGATCATCTGAATTGGTTGGGGAGGGTTTTTTTCTGGACACCCAACAACCGACCACCCCCAGCAAAACTGTCACTTTTCCAATGCTACTTCCGAAAGCGATGACGTCATCGCTTTGCATTTTTGGCTTTCAGTTTCTACCAATTCTTAAAGTCGCCGAGATGATCTTTCAAATGACATAATCCTTATTTTCATGGGTGCCTTAGTTTGGTGTTGCATCTTGGCAAAAGTACATGATTTTCGTTACATTGCAAGAGCTGTCAAACCACCCAACCAAAACGTAAGACGTTCATAGAATTCATGTAAAAAATGGTAAGCACCCTGGGTGGTCTCCTGGGAAGGTTAGTACCCCCCCGGGGGGGGGCATCTGGGATTCTTACCACTGGTTCTATAGAACCTGGGCGGACCATCACTGTATGCACCTTGGCATACTGTGTTTTATGATAAATAAAAGCTTGTTTTATTTTTGTTTAGCTAGAGAAAATTCAGTAATGACTAACTCATGTCTCAGTAATCTCTATGAGTCTGCTTTATGACTAAATCTGGATTCAATAAACAATATTAAAATGATAAATTTGAAAGATTCTTGTTTAAAAGATCTGGTTATGTGGCTCTTCTATAGCATTATTGGTATTTTTAATACAAAGAGCATAACATTAAAATACCAATTACCAGAGTTTAATCTTTTGATAAAGAAAAAAAAAGGTTTCCATTCTGGTTAGTAGTTTATTACATTTTACTAAATAAACACTGAAAAGTTCCTCCCATTAAAGCTTCCTCTGCTGACCAGATATTCCACTCCTAGTCCAACACGCAGAACTGATTCAAAGGCCATTTCAAAATATTTACATTTTTCAGGGTTTCCATTATTGCCTCAGCCAGTACCCAGCTGTGTTTGAAAATGTCTGGACAGTAATTATCATTGTTTGTGATGCTATTTTGGAAAAAAAGCAAGCATCATGGCATTTATCAGAGTCTGGAATGCAATTACAGTACCAATTTTGTATACATGATCCAAATCGACCTCTAGCTTCAGAAGCTCAAAACCCAAAGGAAAGCTGCTTAGCGGCAGCAAAATGTCCAAGTTTCTAAGGATTTGTTTTATTTTGTATTTAGTTAGTGATAGGTGGCTTATGCTTGGCCAACATCTTTGATTTAACAATTCCTTATATGTGCATACAGTGCTAGAACAAACATACAGTACAAATAAGCCTAGGATTTCTCTGCATGGATGCTGTGAACAAATGTACATGAGCATCTCTGTAAATTCCCCCTAAGTATAGATGAGGAGTAAGCTCTCCAAATACATTTTAAAAGTTGCAAAACTTTTTTTACAAAACAATTATAGATAAGGCAGCATTTATTGCTTTGGGAATCTTTGAAAAATCACAGCCAAGAATACAGAAACTATGTGAGTGCTTTTAATAGGTTTAACCATCAACTACTCGAAAGCAAGAAATTGCAAGTAGATAAATAGGGACCACTTCGGTGGGAAGGTAACAGCGTTCCATGCGCTCCGGTGTCTAGTCATGCCTGCCACATGACCATGGAAATGTCTGCAGAAGCAGACAGCGCTGGCTCTTCGGCTTAGAAACAGAGATGAGCACTGACCCCTAGAGTCGGATACGACTGGCTTTCGAGCAAGGGAAACCTTTACCTTTACTACTCCAATAGCATATGGACCAGAATCTTATTTACTTAAATGTGTGTGCAAAAGCATTTGTACAAACATTTCCTTGCCTCTGGCAGATTCTTTGTTATCTGTGTGATCTCGTGCTGGTTGCAAAATTGAGGAAATGCTCAGTTGCCAACCTCATTGTGCAAATGAGAGTCTGTAGAAAAAACACACAGAACTAAACCTGGATGATTACAGTTCATGTTGTAGCTTTCTTCAGGTGGAATTTGGACATCATCTGTAGGCTTGTGTAATTAATGTATAACTAATGCTGGCACTGAAACTGCAAAATAACCTTATGTAACTTACTGTTTTCAGGTATTCATTGCATCTCCAGAATTAATGAGTAGAGCGATACAATCAGACTCTGGTAATTAATCTTATGTGTCCAAAGGAAAAGTTGAGTCTTGTGCATACCTCTGTATGTGCAAAAGACGCAAAGTACATCTAGATTCTTCTTTTTCTCCCATGTGTGCAGGCTGGCTTATTTGGCTTTCTCCCTTCGCATTTCATCCTCACAACAACTACATGTTACCAATCAAATTAACAGGCCATCCAGTGACTGTCATGGACAAGTTGGGATTTGAACCCAGGTTTCCTGAATCTGAGTCTAATATGCTAACCACTATACTATTAAGTGGTGGGAGAAGGCAAATGAAATCCTGCACTCCTTACATTGTATACAAACAAGGGCATATGCTATCTCTATTAGACTACTTTTTAAAAAAGAAGCTGGCCTTTGATCTATACTTGTCTTCATCAGTCCATATATCAATATATTGTGGAGAGTACAGAATGGTGAGCCATCCATTTGGATTTCTGGGTTTTTAACCATGTGGACAGCCCCTGAGGAACACTAGTTAAACTGCAGTATTACCATTAAAACTCTGATCTGAGTTTGATCTCCACAGGATCAAGGTTGACTCAGCCTCCCATCCTTCCCACGTTTTTAAAATAAGTACCCAGCTTATTGAGGGGGGGGGGACTGTAGTTCCTATAATTACCTTGTGAATTGCCCAGAGAGTGCTTTAGCACTATGAAACAATGTATAAGTGGAACAAACAAACAAATTCCTCTGTACAGGCTTCCATCTCAATCATACCACTGATTTGACTAAGAAACCTATGTTCATACACTGATCCTGGCTGTGGAGAACAACAGTATCCAAAGACATCCAGCAAAGTATATTTCAGGATGTCAGGACTGAAGCCATAGACTTCTTCTTCTGTGTCTAGGCCAGACATGAAACTGACAAAATGAAGCCACCTTTTGGTGAGTCCATTCTTTAGTTCCTTTGGCCTGACCTAGTGTGAGAAAGATTAGCCGGCCATATAAGGTTACCGTTACCATGGTATGCCCTATTGTGGTTCAAAAAATAATACAATCTTTGAGGAGTGTACCCATACCATGAAAACTGTCCTAGGAATATAATGCAGTGGCCTTTCATCTGTCTTCCACATCACAGCATGACATCTGTACCACTGATGTGAGTTGGTGATTTGCTTATTGACCATATTTCTTCTAGTGCAGTGGAGGTGAACCTATGGCATATGTGCCAGAAGTGGCACTCAAAGCCCTCTCTGTGGGTACCCATGAAGTTACCCCAGCACAGAGTTTGCCCTGCCCCTCTGCCCAGCAGCCCAGTGGGAGTGTTTCTTTCCTCTCCTGTTGCTGTGCTGGCACTTTGTGATACATAAGTGGGTTTTGAGTTGCATTCAGTGGTGGGCATCAGCAGGTTTGCACCAGTTCACCAGAACTAGTAGCAGAAATTCTGGCTGGCCCCGCCAATCCAAGTTTTGAAATGAAGTAGTCCTAATTCAGGTGCAACGCAGGGCTTTTCCCTGGCCACGCCCACCATACCATGCCCACAGTGTGGTAGTAAAAATTAGTGGAGCCCACAACTGGTTGCATTTTGGGCACTTGGTCTCTGAAAGGTCCATCACTGTTCTAGTGCCTCAGCCTATCCTACCAATATCATTGATGTCTTTTCCAAGCTATTTACCAATAAAATTCAGCTGAATTTAGTGTCCCAGACCCATGCTTCTCTGGCAAAGGAGCTGTTGGTTTAAGATTTCTGACTCCCTTCATAAACCATCCTGTGTTCTTCCCTTCTTTCTGCCATGTTTCTCTGTCACTTCAGTGTTTATCTGTCCCAGAGAACTTGAAATGGCATATACGTTAGCAAAAGGAAAGGTGGAAGGACTATTAGATTTTTGCTCAAGGCCCCAGCGTTACTGATACAGAGGTGCCCTCACCTCAACTATGCCAATAATTCAATGTATCTTGGAGGTAATATAGTTAAGGATACTAAATGTCCAGGAGTATGTCATGGTCAGTGAAGATGCTATGATTCATTTTCCAAAATCATCCTGCAACATATTCTGCCACACAGAAGGATGCACTTCTGATGGCGTGCACAAACTTTCCCCAAATTGATGCCAACCATGGTAAATGGAAGGACAGAAGCAGCAGTTCAACATGTCCAGAAGGCATTGGTCTGGGAAAAGCTCATGTATATACAGTATCTCATATTGTGGGGCAGGGGTTTTGAAACCTATGATGGTCTTGTGTGTGCGGGTGCATGTGAACATGTGTGTTGTGTTTTGAAATGGGAAAGTATCAGGGAATGGAATGAGTTAAGCCCCCTTCTTTATTTTCAATCCAGATTTTTATTTTCCAAATGTTTGTTTCTTTGTTAGTTCCTTAGCTCCTTCTTATCTGCTACGAGATAGACACTTTCATTGCTCACCCCACTCTCCTATCTTCCTATTTCTCTCCTCTTCCACGAAGATGCCTTAAGAACAATCAGTGAAAAAAGGGCAACATTTCAAGAGAACATAAAGAGTAATAGAATTCCAGTACCTGGCAAGTATCACATTCAGTGTCATGGTTTAGGCTACTGTCAGCTTACTTGGTGTTGGCCAGATGCGAAATGCGTAAAATCCCAGTCAAAATACTTGCTTTCTGTGTTTTTTCATTTTCATTGAGCATGTGTATTTTCTGCTTTTTCATCTCAGGCTTACTTTAACCCTCCAAGCAAGGCAATCCAGTTAAATGGGAACTTGTAAAACTTGAGACATGTGATTAAGAATAATAATTTGAAAGTATTTAGAAATCAGCATTTTTATTTTTGTGCAACGGTAGTACAGGAGAGCTAGTGTATTAAACAATCCTGTTACCATTGGAAAAATAAGCCTGTTATCCTGAAACATCATAAAACTTTAGTGCAACATGATGAAGAAATCAAACTTGGTACATGCTTGTAGGATTTTAGACTAGTCCAGTGCTTGTTTTGCCTAAGAACAGATGACACATGTATCTCAGAAAGTACGAAATCTAGATCCCTTAATTTACCTAATCCATAAACTAGTCTGATAATTCAAGTACCAAACAACAATGAAAGTTGCCATTCTGGAACAGGAAAATTATAAGACACAGATTCAGAGAGAGACAGCAGAAATAAAGTACATACATATGCTGGACATCCATCTCAAAGGTTTGACTATTGGTCAATGGTTTCTAGGACATTATCGAATTTGATACACTACAACAGGGTGTTATATGCTGCTATATATGTTGTATTTTATATGTTGTAATATTATACCACCTTTACAGAAACTGCTTCAGTAGAATTCTGAACCTTTTAGACACTGAGTGCCCAAACACAACAGGCTGCTGTCTGTGCCACAGAGTGGTGGGACAAACTCTTTGCTGGAGGAGAGAGGAGGTGTTCCTATTAGGCTGCTGGGCAGATTGGTGGGGTGAACTCTATACTGGGGAGGGAGGGAATTCTCCCATTGGGCTGCTGGGCAGAGGGGTGGGGTGAACTCTGTGCTGGGGGAGGGAAGAAGCACTCCCATTGGGCTGCTGGGCAGAGGGGCGGGGTGAACTCTGTGCTGGGGCAATGGCACGCTGCCCACAGAGAAGGCTGAGTGCCCCCTCTGGCATGCACCACTGGCGTAGTGCTTCCTCTCAGAACAAAGGAAGAACTTGGTGCTTCATACAATAGATGCTATTTATTTATTTATTTATTTATTTATTCAAATTTGTTTATCGCCCTCCTCCCAAAAGGGACCCAGGGCGATTTACAACAATTATAAAACCATTTAAAAGAATTAAAAAACGTTAAAAACTTTTAAAAACTTAGTATTATAAGCTAGAAATTGTAACATAGGCATACTGGGGTCAAACCAACCAATTGGCTGGAGAAATTGAACCATCCACTCCCCAGACCAAACCTGCCAGCCAGGTTTTCACTCCTTTTCTAGAGGGCAGCAACTCCGTCTGCAGGTGTAGTTCTATTGGGAGGTTCCAGAGCGCCAGAGCGGACACCGAGAAGGCCCTCCTTCTCGTGCCAGCAAGGTGCACCTCTCTGGCTGATGTCACAACCAGAGAGCCCCTTCGGTCCACTCTAGTTGGATGGGCAGATGTCCTTGGGACGATGCGGTCTCTTAAGTATCCTGGTCCACTACCATGTAGGGCTTTAAAGCCTAGGTAATAACCAGCACCTTGAATTGCACCCGGAGGCAAACTGGGAGCCAGTGCAGCTCCTTCAGCAGCGGTGAAGCACAGGTATAACGCCCGCATCCCACTAGGCCTGAAGGACAAAATCAGTAGCAAATGTGTATTGCCACAATGATTGTCTTGCATTCATCTACTAACCATTTTCAATTCAAAAGGGGGAAGCTTTACAAATTATCTGAAGATCAGGTATTACCTGTAAAAACAACAACATTGACTTGTATACAAGGGAGGGACCTTGTTGTAGTCCATTCTCATTCAACTGTCTTCTCAATGAAGGAAAATCAGAACTAGGACATCCTCAATAAATGGTTGCCTGACCTCTGCTTGACGACTTCAAATTTCCTGTTTTAACCATCCAGTCACACTCCTGCCCTGCTGAGCTGATTACCTTAAGAATTGCATATCATATTCCTTGCCATGAATGAAGCAAGCAAGCAAGCCCATTTTATAGTCTCAGGCAAGTTTTGGGCCTCTGACTATTCCCAAAGGAAATACCTCCATGCAAAGACAGCATATCTTTGACAGAACTGTACCAAACCAAGAATCTTGTAGAAAATTAAGCTGAGCTTCATAGGTAAACTTTGGAAGAATCACAGAACCCAGAAAATGCTTTGGATTAGAGGCCCTGATAAATGCTAAGAAGCTGTTTGGCAAACCAGAACCATATCAGGATGTTTAGAAGGTGCAAGATGAAGCCTCCTTCTCTGTTTCCAATTATTTCTTTATCTCTCCTCTATCCTCCCAGTTACCTTCATGTTTTCTTAGCTGACAGTCATTATGGTTTAAGATTGTGAGGATCAATGCTAAACTTAACAAATTATAAAAATCCTGTTTCAAGATGTGTTATCATCCATGGAAAAGAAGCTGCAACTGGATATTTTTGATGGCAGTTTCTTCTGCCTGTTATCTATTTGGAGGTTTGTTTTGTTTTTTTAGAAACTGTTACACACAGCTAAGAGCGATAAGGTCCAGGCTGGCACAGAGGTTAACACTTCCAAATCCCTGTCCTTCAGTTGACGTGGAAATTCATTTAAAAGAAACAAAAACCTGAAATGAAAAATAAGTAAAAGGAAAGCAGAATCCTGAAGAAACAAGTAATAACTCCTTTGAGATTATTTGGGTCTTCCTTTTTCTTCAGCTGGGATAGAGAACTTAAAGCACTGAAAGTAAAAAGGGTCAGAAATATAAAGAATATGAACTAGTTTAGGAATAATCACATTTGGTTGATTTAAACTTATTTTCTATCTCAAGACATGGTAGGAAAGCACAGTCAAACCCTGGTTTGCGATCACCCTGGTTTACGTTTGCCATGGTTTACGACAGTAAATCCATAGGAAATGATGTCCTGGTGTACGACTGGGAATTAGACCACCGCCACCATTTTAAACTTTAAAATGGCAGCAATGCACCATTTTAGACTCTAAAACAGTGCTTGCCTCCCACTGCTGGAAGTCGTGATTCATTACTTACCACTGTGAAGGAGGAGGAGGAGGAGGAGGCAGACTGTGGGGCCAATATCCACTCTGTTCCTGTCTTCATCCAAGGTCCCTCTGCGGCGCTACATCCAAGAATATGTGCCTGGGTGCCCAGGAATTTCCAGATTGGTGTGCATTCCCGGCTGAAGGGCCACGAGGGACCTCGGACGAAGACTGGAACTGAACAGATATGGTCCCCGCAGTCTCCTGCCGTCACCACCACTGCCTGCCCTCCCTGGTGGCTGGACAAACCGCTCAGGAAGAAGAAACAGTGTGCAAGAGGTAGGAAGATCACGTTGTTGTTCATTTTTCCTTTTACTGGTTTTCTCCCCTGCACCTCCTCCGCACCTAGATCGATTGATCTTCACCTCTAGGGGTGAAGGTGGGGGTGTTCTTAGGGGCTACCCCTTTCTCTCCCACACCTCAAAAACTCTCCCTCTTTTCCACCCCAGCCACTAATCAGCTGGGGAGTTTGCTCAATCGAGGTGTGGCGGAGTGGGATACCATCTGGTGAGGATGATGTGGGGTATGGGAGAGGATCTTCTCTGGCAATATTTTGTATTTTGGGGCTGTTGTTTTTTTGTATTTTTAAAATTATTTTTGGTCTGGTCAGGATCGTTTTTAAAATTTGCAATGCATTCCTGTTGGAAAACATGTTTCGGTTTATGATTTTTCCAGTTTACAACGAACGCTGTTGGACCAAACCAAAGTTGTAAACTCGGGTTTTACTGAATTCTGCTGCAAAATTGTTCCAGGTTATCATTTTAGGGCCCAAATTAACCAAACATGCTTCTGTATAATCTATCATAGCATCTGAGTAGCAGTGGTAACAAAGACACTTCTTCAGTAGAACCTAGATTTGTATGCACAGGGTATTTGAAACTTGATGTGGGAGGAAACGTGACTCAATGTGGAGTTCCACTTCCAATATGGTCTCTGTCACTGCTTCACACATTGCCTTAGATGAGACCAGACGTGATCAAGCTATGTGGCCTCAGGCTTTCTAATTCTCCCCAAAGGGAGGAAGTATGGGGCACATAAAGCTGTCTGGACCAAATGCCCTCCCAGATGGTACTTCAGTCAGGAATCTGCTGCTCCAGTCAAGAACCTGCTGATGGCAAGGCGGACAGTCTTGTCTCTGATGTCAACCAGACCATGGAGTATTTTATTATTTATCACCTACATAGAGGGTGACAGAGTATTTCAGAGCGGATTTGCCCCTGCCACACCCTTGCCTGCAGTGTTGATGATTTGTGGCTTGGGAGCCCAGAAAACACAGGCACACAGTTCTTTGTGAGGCAACAGAAATTTTACTCACGAGGTGAGCTGCAGAAAAAGTATTTACAGTGATGACAAAATAACAGGCTTAGCTTAAGCATACAGGAATGGCATATATACAAGAAGTTCACAGTCCTTAGAGGGAGTCGCCTCTCACTCTCTTTGCTTACTCAGTAAGCTTTATCACAGAGTCCTTGCTGGTTCCTTGCAGATGCTTGCAGACCTTGATATGAACAACTGTTAGGCAAATTCTTGGTAGAATCAAGCTCCAAGGCAAAACATCAGCTATACAAGCTGCTTGTATCCACTGACACAAGAATCACTACCACGAAGTGGCAAAGGTTTTGTTTTGTTTTCTGATAGGCCTGAACCACAGACTAACACGGCTACTATTTCAAAAAATTGATTTATTAGATCATCTTAAAAAGGAATAGAGTGGCAGTCCTGGAAAGCAGTTAATACTAAAAAAAACCCAATATTAATGATATGAAAAAGAAAATGTAATGTCACTAGCCAATGAAACCTAGGTGGAAATACTTTCCCAGTGCCAACTACCTTGATCATTTGCAAATTCAGCATCAATTAATCTACATAAAAACCATCAATGGTCCACTAATAATGTCTGAACATTCCAGTAGTGTTTATGAAGGAGAATACAATAATTGCAAATACAGTTTAAGGATTCTTGATGCTTGCATTGTGACATCACTCATCCAGCTGAGAGAATTTAGAACAGTAGAGTTGAAAAGGCCCAAAAAGTTGTTGATGAGGTCCCCAGAGGAAGGACTGTGGAATTCTGGAAGCTGGAGATGAAGAAAGAAACTTGAGTGGACAATACTGACTCAAATCAAAGTCAAACCATTCAAGTCATTAAGCTACAAGGAGTAAAATTTAACAAAAGGAAATAGTTTACTCCTAGACGTTTGAGCTGTCTAGCCAGAGGGCTGCTCCTTGATCCTTGTTTTAGTAACCAGTGTTTGTTTAAATCCTGTGGTGAATTTTTTGACAGCCAATATCAGACAAGCAGATAGCTGTTTCAAGAGCATCAATCATTTGTGGAACTGTGACCTCAAGGTATGCCCATCAAATTGGGCCACACAAGTTAAATCTTGACTTCCTGATTGCCATCAAGGCACATTTAACAGAGGAAGTTTTATGAAGGTGCAGAGACAATAAATAAACAATGGCATACCTGTTTGTATACAAAGTATTTGTGGAATATTTGCCTGTACTCTATCAGTTTAATCTGAACATTGATAAAAAAAATTAAAGTGAAGATTTCTGTGGCACTTTAAAGTTAATACATATTCTAGCATGAACTTTCAGAAATTGTTGGTCACATCAACTGAAACGTGAGTGTTCTCCATAATTTCATATAAGCATGCAATCCACAGAATTGGGCATGTGGAAGGGAGAGAAATTACAGACAGTTAGTTCAGAGAGGAATTAAACAGTAAAAGTACTGATGGTCACAGTTACATCAGTATCACGATATAATTAAACAATGTAATTATTATTATGAATAATTCCGACCCTTTGCGACCTCATAGACCATTGCACGCCAGGCACCCCTATCCTATCAACCTGCCCAACTCTATGCCTATTTCATCAACAACACCATCTAGCCATCTCATTTTCTGCCACCCCCTTCTTCTTTTGCCCTCAACCTTTCCCAGCATCAAGGCCTTCCCAAGTGAATCCTCTCTTCTCATTTGATGTCCAAAGTACTTTAGCTTTATCTTCACTATTTGACCTTCCAAGGAGCAGTCAGGGTTAATTTCTTCTAAGATTGACCTGTTTGTTCTCCTTGCTGTCCAGGGTACTCTCAAAACTCTCCTCCAAAACCATATTTCAAAGGTGTCTATTCTTCTGTGATCCACTTTCCATATGGTCCAACAACTCTCACAACCATACATTACTACCAGAAATATCATTTCTTTGACTATGCGGACTTCTGTGTGCAAGGTGATGTCTCTACTTTTAACCATGTTCTCCAGATGTCTCATAACTTGTCGCCCAAGAATCAGCCACCTTTTTATTTCATGGCTGCAATCACCATCTGCAGTGATCTTGGATCCTAAGAAGGTAAAGTCTGGTCACTGCTTCTACCTATTCCCCATCTATTTTCCAGGAACTGATAAGGCCTGCTGCCATTGTCTTTGTTATGAATACTTTTTGCATTTAATTATTTGTTATCCTCTATGCTTACAAATCCACTTCTCATCCATGTGTACAGTATGTACACACCTATGAAATTCTGATAGCTCTAATGAAATGAGTAGTTGGACACAGAAGTCCATGCTATAATACATTATTAAGTCACAGGATTCTATTCTTGCTGCAACAGAGTGGAGGTGCAACCCTAAACCAAAAATCCTGGCTGTAATCCTCTCCTGCTGTCTGAGCTCAGAGAGATAAGGACAAAACAATGACAGGGAGAATTGCTGTGTTGGCTAAGATCTGCTGCAGAAGTGCCATAAAAGGGGTGGAAGACAGACATGTTAAAGGAAAGGCTGTTATACCAGATCCAAATGCCCTTCACTCCAGGAAAACACCACCATATCAGTACAAAGTCAGGTCAGGGTGACTGTAGTCTTAAGTGATTTTCGACTCAACAAAGCCTAGGAATGATTTGGATTCAGCAGAGCTTCAGCTGGTCTTGTGTTTGCTCAGCTGGTCCTTGGACTTCTGTCTTAACACAGCTACTGCGTTGGAAATAAAAGTACAATTGTCTACATAGCAGAGTCAGTTTTTTGTGCCTTTTTTGGGTGGCATGATACACCTTCTTGAATCACGTTAAGTCCAAAGGTTAATCAATAGAACCAGGGCTTAAAAAAAAAAAAAGGCCCAGTCGTACAAATTAGTGCCACAGTAACACATAAGACATCTGGTTGCCCTAAATATGTTTCTGAAGGAACATGATTACTTGGAGTGTGTTTAAACTTCAGCAGCACAGTTACTTTTGCTGCTGCAAAAGAAACATGATCCTAATGCCGAGGAAAGAGAGCAGACTAGTCTGGCCACAGGGTGGGGTGGAGGAAAAGTAAAGAGATTTAAGACTTTCAGTTGTTTGGGCTTCAATATGCCAGGGCCTCCCTTTGTTCCACTGAACTCTCTGAAATAACTGAGGTCTCTGTCTTAACAATGCCATCTGAAGGCATCTTACTTCTGGTTAAGCACAAAAAATTATATTCATTTTATCTTCTGCCTTTCAAATCAATTCTGGAAAAAGCAGTTTCTCACCTGCTTTGAACATGCTGCCATAGGGTCGGTTTGGGGGCTTACCACTTAAATCTTTACAGGGAACTCATTGTTCCTCATATTAACATTAACAGATGTTACAGTTGGATTATTAATTGAGGACAGCCTTTGTGAACATGCCTTATTAGTTCTCTATCAATTTCATTGGCCATAGGTTTCCATTTCCAAAAAAAACCCCTCAAAGTGCTGTAAAACCCTTCAGGGAATGGGAACCAGGCATTTCCTTCTTACACATATATCTGCATCTCTTCTGGGTTTCCCCTTCTTTTCTTAATAGTCAAGTGAGTGGTAACGAAAGAAATTGCATTTTTTAAATTGGGATCCTCTGTTTCTGGAATGCCCTCTTCAAGAAAACTCACACTACATTCAACCTGGTGCCCTTATTTATTTATTTATTTATTTATTTATTTAGATTTATTATCCCGCCCTAATCAGGCGAACCTGACTCTAGGCGGCTTACAGAAATTCATAAATTAAAACCTTAAGGTTCATAAATTACTTAAAAGTCAATTAAAAAAGAATTAAACCCTGAATTTACAAAAATCTAAAAGATTTAAAAAGGTTAAAAGGTTTAAAAAGATTTTAAAAGTTTAAAAGAGTGAGGGAGGGGTGGCTGTCCCATCATATCAGCCACCCAACATGGGACCCCAAATTCCTGGAGCCCCACACCTGCCCTGCCAGCCAGGTTTTTAGGCCCTTCCGAAAGGACAGGAGCTCTGTCTGTAGACGTAACTCAGTTGGCAGGAGGTTCCAAAGGGCCGGGGCGGCCACGGAGAAGGCCCTCCTTCTGGTGCTAGAGAGATGCGCCTCTCTAGCCGATGGAATGATAAGAGAGCCTCTCTGATCCGCCCTGGTGGGACGGACAGATATCCTTGGGACGATGCGGTCTCTTAAGTATCCTGGCCCACTACCATGTAGGGCTTTAAAGGTAATAACCAGCACCTTGAATTGCACCCGGAGACATACTGGCAACCAGTGCAGCTCCCGAAGCAGCGGTGAGGCACGAGCATAACGCCCGCACCCCATCACTACCCGAGCAGCCGCATTCTGGACCAGCTGCAGCCTCCGAATGGTCACCAAGGGCAGCCCCATGTAGAGCGCATTACAGTAATCAAGTCTGGAGGTGACCAAAGCATGTGTGATCATGAGCAAGGAATCCCGGTCTAGGAGTGGGCGTAGCTGGCGTATTACACAAAGTTGTGCAAAAGCCCTCCTGGCCACGACTGCCACCTGCTCCTCGAGCAGTAGTCGTGAGTCCAAGAGGACCCCCAGATTACGCACCAGGTCTGTTTGGGGCAAAACTGCCCCATCCAGAACCAAAGATGGTAACTCCCGAGATAGCGCAGGACCCCTTACCCATAGCCACTCAGTCTTGCCGGGATTCAGTTGTAGCCCGTTGTCCCCCATCCAGACCCTGGGGATCCTGTGAACCCAGGGTCTGGATGGGTTCTTCTGGGGATCCTGTGAACCCAGAGCACACCAACTTGGGGGAAAAGCTATATCTGTTGCTTTTTATTTTTTAAAAAAAGAGGTGAAGAATAGCAGGGCTAGTTGCAGGTTTAAATAGGCCCCTGTGCATAAGGTGGTCAGGACTCTCTCAGTTAGGTTTATCCAGTGATACAGGTTATTGAGTATTCTGGTGCAAATCCAGCATGTAGTAACCAGAGAGACAGGATAGACTAACCTGACCTAAAGGAAGTTCTTTGCCTTGGAAGAGGAAATATGTCCTTTTTGAGCGCCTCCATCTTTCAGGCCACATGGCTAGAAGAAAGACTTTCCTTCTTTCTAAACCAACTTCATCAAGACTCCTGAGCACATGTATCTTCTGACATCATTTTGTGAGTATATGATATTTTTTCTTTCTCTCAAGTATCTAGTCCAAGTGTGCGTATTAGATGCGCTAAAAAGGGGTGAACTGGGAAACTTGTATAAAATTGCTTTTTAAAAACCTACTCTGCCTTGATGTGCTGGTGCTAAAATAACTTAACACATGTGATGGTGCACTCTCATAAATTCCATCCATCTCCTTAACCCACAGTGAAATGTTACAATATCATAGCGCAATGCTAAATTTGAGACATTGGTCGATATATTAAAATGCCAGCTCCCAGATTGCCACTTGAGGTCAGCTGATGATTTTTTGGTTTAGGGCAGTGGTGGTGAACCTTTGGCATGTGTGCCAGAGGGGACTTTCAGAGTCCTCTCTGTTGGCATGAGTACCATTGCCCCAGCACAGAATTTGCCCCATCCCTCTGCCCAGCAGCCCAATGGAAGCGCTTCCTCCCTCTCCCAGCACAGAGTTTGCCCCGCCCCTGTGTTTGGGCACTTGGTCTCTAAAAGGTTCACCATCACTGGTTTAGGGAGTGGCAGAATAGATGTCAGCTTTGGGTCTTGCTGAAATGCTGGAGTTTGAGCAGTGCTGGAGCCAAAGGACACCACATAATAAAGGTGGTCCTTGGTGTCTAACACAACTACTTGGAACAAATCAGAATGTGGTATACCTTTTGTTGTACTCCTAGCTGCTATGTTATGCCACTGCCCCCACAAAAAAACCTCACTGCCATAATATACAAAGGATATGAAGTTGTGGACCATTGGCAGTGATTGTAAGTCACTTGCCTTTGTTTGTTATGCTAGAAGCCACAGAGAGCAGATCTGAGGGTGACAAATACATACAAGCTGCAATGTGGGAATTAAGTATCATTGAGGTCTAGCAATTCAAGGTCAGCGGAACAGTTTCCAGATCAAGTGAAGTAATAATATCATCTATTCTGTTTTGGTCAAATGTCACCTGGAATATTATTTGTAGTTCTGGCCATTACAGTTTGAGAAGGTTACTGAGAAGATGGAACATGTTTAAAGGTGACTAACATGGTAAAGAACCAAGTTCTATGAAGTTGAGGGATTTTCATATGTTTAGCTTGAAATACATTATCAGAGTTGTTTCCTACAGCTTATGAGGAAGCCAGATGAATTGGTGTTGTGGGCGGGATCTGGCCCACAGGCCATAGTTTGGACACCTCTGGCTTAGGCTTAAGCAGAGAAAATGGAAGCCTAAAATCTATCTCATCCTGTTGCAATACCACATGATCAGCCCACTCAACCATGTGACCGACCTGTGGTCCAAAAAGTTTGGGCATCCCTGCTTTAGGGACTTTAAGAGGGTATCTATCATCAAACAACACATAATACTGGTGGTACTCCTACTTCATCATTCTCATCATCATCATCACAGCAACCATGGTATGTTCAAAACCAAACATTCCTAACAGTTTAGGATTTCAAACCTAATTTCCATCTCCATTCAGTTGCATCTTTAATTTACTATACATATCCCTTTTGCCTGTAGAAAGTTGACATATTCTACACATCATAAAACATGTTTTTTTTAAAAAAAATGTTGAACAGAAGTAAATATTCTGTTCCTAGTTGCTGCATGATTAACAATATTAAAGATCAGGTTAGCTGCTTTTGAAGCCCCAAGAAAGAGATAATTATAGGCTATAAATGGCATCTGCCATTGGAGACTTTGAACACCTGCGAAGGTCTGGATATTCTCTCTCTTAAGTGCAGCTGATTGTTTTGAAGAGCTCTCCCCCTTCCTACTCTTCCCTTAGGGTTAGATGACCCCAGAGATGACATACCCTGACCTTGGAGGACATGAGAAGCCAGAAACCAATGAGAGGAGAACTGATCAAAACAAAGCATATGGGTGAAATGAGTTTCAAGATACTATCTAAATGAATAGCTGCCTCCATAGTTAGGCCAAGGAGGTGCTGCTTACACCTAAATGCTGCTTTCTGAGAACAGATTGATATCAAGGAAATTACTGCCCCAGGCAAAGGAAAAGGTTAGTATTCCCCCACCTGCAAACCGGTACAACTGCTAGCTCCTGAACAGCATCCAAAAGGTTATGGTCTCTGAAGGCTTTTCACCACTCCTTCTATGCCCAGGACTGACCAAAGGCATTGTGCTGCCTGAAGCTAAAAAGAAAGCAGTGACCCTCAAAATGTATCTTTTTCACCCAACCCAACCACTCGGCTGCCCCTCTGTGCAAGTTATCCTTTTCTCTCCCCCTCTGCCCATAATACATTGTACAGCTTAGCTCTCTCAGAGGACCCAGCTGGGCCTTGTTGACATTGTGATCCAAGGTTTTTTGGAAATCCCATGCATTTCAGTTAGAAGGAAGTCACACATTGTTCTGTTGTTTTTTTTCTACCAATAGAAATGCATAAGATTACAGGTTTCGCCCCACAAAAGGCTTTATTGTAGGCAACTTCTTTTCCCTTTGTTCTTTCTGCTAGGGTGGAAAAATTGGGAACAAAAAATCCTGTTTAGGCAAAGCAGAAAGACTTATAAGTTATAGATCAGGGGTGCCCAAACTTTTTGGGCCATGGGCCAATCGTGTGGTTCAGGGAGCTGGTCACTAAGGCCTGGGGGCCGGGTGTGGCCCCAACACCAATTCATCCGGCCCGCGAAACCCTTGTTGCTCCTGAAAGGAGAACTAAAACGCGCCCATCTGGGGGCGTTTTACTTCCGTTTCCAGGAGTGACGAGGGCTTCGTGGGCCGGATGAATTGGGATCAGGGGCTGCACTAAGGCCCCCGGGCCTTAGTTTGGGCACCACTGTTATAGATGCTGAATCGCATCAGGCAAAGTTTGAAACAGAAAGAGATAACATGATTCAAATCAATGTTAGAAGGCTTTTGTAAAATCTTCTCATGGCTAACATTAAAATTGTGTTTTTATTTCTTTTTATGCACCTATTTACCTTTCAATTAAAAGAACTACTATGGAAGTATAGTAAGAGCACTTTCACATTCTTGTCTTGGGTGAAGAGCTTGTTACGTAGAGTTCTCTGTTCCCAAACCAGTGTGCTAGGCAGGGGAACTGGGTTAGCCTTTTCCTTAGTGTTGCACCACATCTCCTCCCTCATTTATTTAGGCAGCCATTGTCTTTCCAAATCAAGGCAAGATGAACGCTGGGAGACATCAGCTATAGTTGCAAATTGGTGAAATCATTTGTAATCTACTGCTGAAGCATACTTAAGATTCTACAGGCTAGGAAGCTAGGGACAAACTATATGGAGCTGGCTTTTCTCTGGTGACTCCGCTCTCCTTTCCATCAGCACCAGTGGGCACAGTGTTGAGTCAGTATTTGTGTATCTGTAAGTATATAGTTTGGCAATTATTTAAAAAAGTGTGTTTTTCCTGTGTTGTGGTGATGCCCTTTATTGTAAATGTGGGAAGAATTTAAACAGGAAAGATCCAAGTGAACATTGGGATGACTAGAAAGAGATATAAAGGCAGATATAAAGAGTGAGAGGAGAAGAGACAATTAAATTAGCAAAAGAAAAGATGGAGAGCATCTAATATTCCTTAACGATAAAGCTAAATGTAAGGCTGACATAGCCATTTTTCCAGGTGGCCTGCAAACAGCTTCAGTTGGTATTTCCATGTGGGAGGGCCTGCTTTATAAAGCTCCATACCCCTCTGTGCTATTGAAAGGCTAAAAGTGATAGTTTGTTTGTGTTTTGTACTGAACTTCTATCAAGAGCAGGAGGAAGGAAATGAATGCGTATGGGAGGGAAAGGGGGAGGAAATACCCTCTCAAACTACATTTGAGCTGGTCCACAATGAGCTTTTGTTCAATTTTCTTTGCATTTCTGACACCAATGGTTCATCCTAGTGTCCACACAATGAAAAACAAACTAGTGTTAATGGAGTCCAAGTGAGGGGAAAACATCCTTGTTTTCCTGGGTTTTACACACCATCAATGGGTGGTAGTGTGATTTTGTTCTACTGTTACTTTTTAGAGAACAAAGCTTGGACTAAAACATCTGAAAAAAGGATTGAAGCTTTTGAAATATTGATCTACAGACAGCTGCTAAGGATATCATGGGTTGACCATGTGACTAACGTAGAAATATTATGTTGAATGGCTAAAGAACAAGAACTCTTTGAGACCATTAAGCAAAGAAAGCTTCAATCCCTTGGTCACCTGAAGAAGAAGAGAATGAAATCTATAAATACAAAATGCAAAGTCTGAAAGGTAAAGTCAAGGGTCCTTAACTCATAACCAAAGTATAATACTGTACTGTACTACAACCATTATGCTGCACCTGCTGCTGTTTTCTATCTACTAACCATTTGCCACTTTTTTAACAGAACAAAGCTTCAAAGTAATAGATCTGAATATCAACAGGGGTCTTTAGTAATTAACAAAATGCCACATTGACTCACATGATTTGCAACTTGTGACTATTATAGTATAGAAATGTAATAAATATGAATAAATTATATTAACCAACCATTGCCTTTATATTTCCCCATCTGGTCATGTGGCCATGTAAAAATTATTGTCGTATAATCTTATTATATCTGAGGAAGTGGACCCAACCCACAATAGCTCCCATTAAAATATAGCAGTTAATCATTAAATCTTTATGTTTTTGTTTTGATATGCTTGCACAGACTAACATGGCTACCACTTCAAAAACTAAAACTAAAAAAAACACCACCTTGTACTTCAAGTGTGTTTTTCTTGAAACAATATAGTGTCCTCAATTACCTAAGCAATTACCTACACATTTGGTGGCTCTTTTTTCTCTTTGATTAGGGATCAAAGCATCATCAGTATCTCCCCAATCATGTTTTATGAATATGTTGCCACAAATATTTGGACTAAGATGCACTTTGTCTCTTGCGCCTTCTCTCTTCATTTGATGGCTTAAATCTTCTGGCTCTAGTACTTTGTTAACTTTCAGGAGTTCTAATTGCCTCCTTATCTACTGTAGCATGAAGGAAAAACCTTTCAACAATTCACTCCCCAAAGCCTAGGAAAACAATCCTGAGTTAGCAGGCCTCTTATCTTCTTTCCTTTTGTGTATTCTGACATGAGGAAATAATTCAGACTCTTAGGAAAATATCCATCTATCAAAAAGTTAGGACTCCTTTTGATCTCCCCACTGTATCTTTGCTTTTTGGTGGATTTCCCTGTTGATTTTTCTCCTGTGATGATTGTTCATTTACCAAGGTTCAGAATTTTGTATTGCACCTTTGTTTCATTGTCCTTATTTAGAAACCTTTTAATTGTTGTAAGTACATAATTAGTTCCTTCCCTTTAGTTTTAATCCCCAATCCCCAAACAGCCTGGGGTTGGGGTTTCTTTGTTTATATTTGCAATTACTATCAGTATACCAGCTCACAGCAGGATTAATTATTCTGGCCAAAATGCTGAAGGTCGCAGTGTCAGCCTAATAGAGAAAAACCAAAATTAGCAGTGAGGTAACACCTTTATTAAGCTTACAAAGAATCAGACACGCTTCCTAGTTGGTGAAAATTCTTCATGAAGCTGGATATTTATCTAAAAACAACAAAGCAGCCATTGGAGAAAACAGATATTAAGGGTGAGGTGACAAGACCAAATCTCAAATGTTATACTTGTACAATAGAATGAGGTGCTGTGTCAACTTTATTGCTTGATAGCTGGTACAAAAAAGATCGTAGGTTGCACCAAACACTAGAGGGTCAAATTAAGCATGGCTGTATCCTCTTTGAATATGGAAACACATCTTGGAGGGTATGTTAAGCTTGTCCTGCTATTTTGTCTTCTCCTTCATTCTCTTCCCGTCTTGAATCCAGCAAGGACCTTGAGTTTGAGCTTGTTGAGGTTGTTTTGCAAAGATGCCTGCTGGAAATAAAATTTGTCAAAGCTGATATTAACTCCATGAGATAAAGATAATGGATTGTGTGGAGAGACAGTGTATGTGCAGCTAATATTCATATTATTTTCATAATAAAAGTAACTTAGTGAGCCTGATGGTGCAGTGGTAAAACTGCTGTCCTGCAACCAAAAGGTTGTGAGTTTGATCCTGGCCAGGGATCAAGGTTGACTCAACCTTCCATCCTTCCAAGATCGGTAAAATGAGTACCCAAAATGTTGGGGGCAAAATGCTAATTAACTTGTGAACCACCCAGAGAGTGCGCTAAGTGCTATGGAGCAGTATATAAGTGTGATTGCTTTGCTTTGCTTTGAATACACAAAAGCCATAACAAAGTTACTGTCCCACTTCCTCTTCCAGTTTCCTTACAAAGATATTAACAATTAATCCATCAGAAGTGTGTGATATCCTTTGTCATGCAACTAGCAAGTCTCGCCTCTCCTTCTGTGACTATTTCTCGAGGACCGTGATGGCAAACCTTGGCGCTCTAGCCGTTCTTGGGCTTCAATTCCCAGAAGCCCAAATCCCTGTGCGTGGAGTAAATCCATCCGTGGGGATTCACAGAGACCTGGGCTTCTGGGAATTGAAGTTCATGTACCGCTGGAGTGCCAGGTTCACCATCACTGGTCTAGGAAATGATTGTGTACAATCTATTTGTACTCTTGCTCTTATTGAGTTACAAAAATCAGCTCATTAACACAAGTAAAAGAAAGTTAGGTGTCCATTTCTGCTTCCAGCAAACAAACACTGTTCTGCCTCAACTTGCGCAAAGCTTTGTAGCAGCATCCTGTTCATTTTTCACTCCAAGCTCCTGCAGCCTCTTTAGTTTGCATAGGCCTCTGTTTAGTTCACATAACAGATCTAGTAGCATCTAGTTCATGGGGTTCCAAACCTTTACAAGCAGAGGACTGGGTCACAGTCTCTCAGTCAGCTTTGAGGGCTAGACGGCCATTTTGCATTGCCTGCACAATGGGGAAGGCCATTTTGTCCCAACAGCTTCAAAGGGATGGCCGTTTTGATTCTCAAATGCCCTTGGAGGGGTGAGGGGCACATGAAATGGTGTGTGGGCCAGATATGGCTCATGGGCCTTTGGTTGTGAACCCCGATCTAGTTGATGCAATTTAGTGGTTGCTCCATGAACAGTTCCTCTGCAATCTTTCCATGGAGGAGGATATTTTTGATGTCCAGGTGCTAAATTTGCATTTGATTGGAGAGAGATACACTTGGAAACATTCTTATGGTGTCATACATGAAACAAAGGTGAAGGCTTCATTGAAGTCCTCCCCAAACTTCTTCAGGAACTCATCGGCCATTATTCTCAATTTGAAGTGTTCCATTTTCCTTTTTTGTATCTTGCTTCATCTTGAATACACTCTTGCGCACAAGGGGTGGTAGCTTGGTGAGGGCCCACATCTCATTTTTGAGCAGTGCTTTTATCTATTGCTTTGCAGCTTCTCAATATCTGATGTCTTCAGTTGCTGGCATCTGTTCGGTTCCTCCCATGCTGCTAGCTCGAAAGATAGCATCAACATTGTGATATAGGACGGCTGCTGAGACACTGTTGTTGGTTCATGATCAGATTCTGATGGCTGGCTCTGGAGTTTGGTGCAACATCTTGCCTCATGCTCTTGAACAGTCTTGGTATAATTGCACTGTCCTGATGGGATGTCTTCCTTCCTTTTATGCCTGAGTCAGGTTGTGAAGAAGATCTTGGAACTGGCTAAGAAGCACTCAATGTATCTTGCTTTGTGCCTCAGATGGCAGGAAAGCTTGGACTATCCCTGGCTACTACATTTTACATTAGCTGAAACTTCAGTCTTATCTTCAGGTACAGCTTCATTAACCCCACTGGAAGCTACAAAAACATGATCAAGGTGAAAGAATGTTAAATTCTGTCACGCTCTTTCCAGCTAGACAAATTAAATATGTGCAACATTTCTTCTTTTGCCACACTTTTGCCAGACTGGTGATACTTAAAATATAATTCATGTCAATCTGCCTTGGGTTTACATTCCTTGAGTTCCTGAAGCTATTTCCATTTGTTTCACACACACTTCATGGTAATGTTTCAGCCAGGTCATGTTGAGCTGCTATCTGAACTACCATATATACTCGAGTATAAGCTGACCCAAATATAAGCCAAGGTACCTAATTTTGACCTGAAAACCCAGGAAAACAGATTGAATCGAGTATAAGGCAAGGGTGGGAAATGCAGCAGCTGCTAGTGAATTTCAATAATAAAAATACATGAAAATAAAGTAAAATTAATTAAATTGTTGGCACATCTCAATCTGGTGCAGTCTTGGGACCCTTGTGGTCATTGACCTGAATATAAGCCATGTCTCCTTTTGGGGGCTAAAAAACTTGGCTTATGCTGGAGTATATACGGTATGTATCCCTAATCCTTTCCACCTTGTGAAGTCAGCTCTGGTGCTTCTGTTTATCTATGCCATGTTTGCAGTAGACCAGTAAATCTACAGACATCAGGATCACTTGGAAGCTGATAGATTTTGAAAGAATGCCCCTGGGAACAGTAACATCCTGTTGCATGTGGGACTGTTTTGTTGTGTGGACACTGGAATCATAGCTACTTTGAGATGAGAAATCCCAGCTCTCTGTTTTTGGCTCAGCATATGAAAATGTAATAGAAAAATAACTCGTCCTTGTCTTGTAACCGGTTAAGCTAGCATTTTTTAAAAATAAGACATACATTAACTCAACAGACTTATCAGAAAACAAAATTTCATGAAAACATTTTTTCTGAGCTAATGTTTCACCTCCTATATTTATCATTTTTAACAAAATAAAATAAAAACTTCAGTTGGCTATAATGTTATTACTTTACAACAGTACAAAACGTCTATTAAAAATAAAGACTCATCTCCTGCATAGTCTTTTGGATCATCCAGAGAAAACTTTATTTTTGTACCCTATTATAAACTGCAGTGGCTCAAGTGGTTAAGATGCTGAACTTGATGACTGGAAGGTCGGAGTTCAATTCCCGAGTAGCCAGCTGTATCTGACTCTAGGGTTCAGTGCTCATCTCTCTTTATAGCCAAAGAGCCAGCACTGTCTGTGTTTGCAGATGTTTCCGTGGACATGTGGCAGGCATGCCCCAACATCTGAGCACACAGAATGGTGTTTACCTTCCCACTGAAGTGAGAATTTCTTGCTTTCAAACTGCTAGGTTGGCAGGAGCTTGGACAGAGACGGGAGCTCACTCTGTTGTGCAGTACTCTGGAATCAAACTCCAATCTTCCAGTCGTCGAGTTCAGCAGACCACTGTAGCTAACACTTTGTTTGGTCAGATAAAGATACACATGTCTACACTTTTGTGTGCACGCATGCACAGACAGAAAACATTGCCCCAATTCCTGTTATCTAGTTACACTGGTATAGCACAAGCAGCAGTACCTTTCACCTGACCTAGTGTGAGAAAGATTAGCTGGTGCCTTCATTTTGGCAGTTTCACGTTTGGCCTAGACACGAAAGAAGAAGAAGTACAAACAAAATACTGTTTTGAGCTTGATGCCTCTCTTGACGTAGGCAGAACATGCCATAATAACACAACATTTTACAGGGGGCTCATTCTAATTCTGCTGATTTTCTCAGCCGTCAACAGCTCTATGTAGAAGAGTAGGCACTCTGAGTTGGAGAGGCAGTGTGGAAACAAATGCTTTGCTTTGTCCCATCTGCAACTTTTCAGTTCCCTAGTTACCTCCCCCATCCAGCTAATTTCTCCTTTGCAATTTGAATTGACTGGCTAGGAAGTTTGAATCTAACAAACGTGGGGTGTGTGTGGAATAGGTTTTCAGTACAATAAAACACCTTATAGGCCTCATGAGAAATCTGTACATGAATCAAGAGGCAACAGTTAGGACAGAAAATGGAATGACGGAGTGGTTTGGAAGAAAAGGAGTAAGACAAGGCTGCATTTTGTCACCCTGCTTATTCAACTTATACACAGAACACATAATGTGCAATGCAGGAATGGAGGAATCACACTTTGGGATCAAAATTGCTGGGAGAAACATCAACAATTTGAGATATGCAGATGATACCACCCTAACGGCAGAAAGTGAGGAGGACCTAAAGAAGCTACTGATTAGGTTAAAAGAAGAGAGTGAAAAAGCTGGCTTGAGACTCAATATCAAGAAAACCAAGATCATGGCAACAGGCCCTATCAGTCCCTGGAAAATAGACGGGGAAGAAGTAAAAGCAGTGACAGATTTTACTTTCCTAGGATCAAAGCTCACTGCAGATGGAGATTGCAGCCATGAAATAAAAGGCGACTGATTCTTGGGAGGCAAGCGATGAGAAACCTGGGGAGCATAGTGAAAAGTAGAGACATTAAATTGCAAACAAAGATTCGCACAGTCAGGGCAATGGTATTCCCTGTGCCAATGTATGGTTGTGAGAGCTGGACCATTAGGAAAGCGGAGCGCGGAAAAATAGACGGCTTTGAGATGTGGTGTTGGAGAAGGGTTTTGAGAGTACCTTGGACAGCGAGGAGAACAAATAGGTCAATCTTAGAAGAAATCAACCCTGACTGCTCCTTAGAAGGTCAAATAATAAAGATGAAGCTAAAGTACTTTGGCCATCAAATGAGAAGAGAGGATTCACTTGAGAAAGCCTTGATGCTTGGAAGGGTAGAGGGCAAAAGAAGAAGGGGACGGCCCAAGATGAGATGGCTGGATGGTATTGTGGAGATAACAGGCACAGAGCTGAGCGAGTTGAGGGGGATGGTGGAGGACAGGAGTGCCTGGAGGACAGTGGTCCATGTGGTCGCAGAGGGTCAGAATCGACTGTGCGACTGAACAACAACAACAAACCTTGCATAAATAGCGCCTTGCTTAAAGACTAACTCACTTAAAGAGCAGGATTTTCTCTGAATGGTCACCTGGCTTAACAACTAAATCAGGGTTCGCAATCTTCCCACAGTTGGTCACTTACAATGGTGTTTCGCTTAAAGAGCAAACTCGCTTAAAGAGCAATCTTGTGGAACGCATTATGCTCTTTAAGTGAGGTATCACTTTATTGATTTTTAAACAGCCAATCAAGTGTTTGGCCATGGGCTCTGTCTTGAAACATTCAGAAAGTCATCAAATTCAGAAGTGTTTCCTCAGTTCTGCATTCATATTTTTGGTTTAAGATTAAATGTTCCAAAAATAATATTGGCTAGAGAAACTCAGAAGCTCATGCTTCTGTGGCTTTTTTGGCTGGGGCCCATTAGGCCACATTTCCAATAATCAGCCTGTGCTCCTTAATTACACATGTGCGTGCATGCACGTGTACACACACACACATGCCTCCTCTTTCTATAATTCCATTTCAGCTACAAATGGTGTTTTCTTAACCAGTCTATTTTGCTCATTAAACTGTACAGTAGCTGGAATATTTCCATCCCAAAAGAGAAACCTTTGGCTTAAAAAATATTGTCATTTGGGTAAGCTAGACATACTTTTGCAAAGTGACCTTATAAAAATATTATCTGAGGTATGACTGAGGCTAAATTATATGACAGTAAGCTGGTCGCCTCCAGCAAACGAATTCCTTCAGCAACAGAATAATTTGAAAGCAAACATATACATGGTCAAAGGCACAGAAGAATGCTATGATCTCTCCAGCCTGTGCACTATGAATCTCTTTTAGTATTGCTTGCGCAGAACACATTGACATTTGCATTCAGTTGAGTTCTCAAGGGCCAAGAATTTAAAGTGGGAAAAGTTGGTTATGCCCGAGCCTTGCCACTGCTTTGGGAGCTGCCTGACTCCAGGCGCAATTCAAGGTGCTGGTTATAACTTTTAAAGCCCTGCATGGAAGTGGGCTAGGATACTTAAGAGACCGCGTCTCCTTAAGAACAATTGTCTGTCCATCAGAACAGGCCAGAGAGGCTCTCTTGTGGTTCCATCTGCCAGAGAGGCACGACTTTCAGGCACAAGGAGGAGTGCCTTCTCTGTGTCTGCTCCGGCCCTATAGAACCTCCTGCCAATTGAATTACACCTCCAGACAGAGCTGCTGCCCTTCAGGAAAGGACTAAAGATATGGCTGGCAGGGCAGGTGTGGGCAGTGGTAGGATGTCAAAAATTTTACTACCCCACCGTGATGTCATCAGTGTGGGCAGAGCTAACATCATGATGTCATGAAGTCATGGACGGGGCCAAAGAAAAAATAATAAAATAAAAATAAGCACACACACATACACACACACACACACCTCAACCCACAACAGAAACGCATAAATAAATTAAATTTCAAAAAATTACATTAAACTACACCCACCCACACCAAACATAAATCAACCCACCCATCCACCCACCCCAAACACAAACCCATCACTTACCTGTTAGTATAAGTGCCTGGGTAGCGCCATGTTGCAAGATGGATACGGCCATCGTACCAGTTCTCTAGGATAATATGCCTTAATGTAAATGTAAAACAGCTGTACCTCCTTAAGGGTGCTCCAATTGGAACAGCAATTGGAATAGCTTATTGATGAAGTAACTCCAAGACTTTGCTTAAAAACCCCAAGCCAGGCTGCCAGGGTTGCCGGCCGCCAGGCCTTTTTAGGAACTGTGGTATTACGTCAATATAGGTAAATGTATTAAATACACATTAAAATACCCAGACAGACACACCACATCCAAAGGTGAGTCACTTACCCTGGGGAGCAGGCTATAGGGAGCTTCAGGCTAGCAGCTTCTCTTCCTCCTGCCCGCTTGGGAGGACAGCAAGGAGGCTGTGCTTGGTGTGCATGCGCAGTGTGGGAACCAGTCAAAAGGTAAGCCCCGAAGGTGGTTCCCCCCAAAAGCTGCTACCGGTTCTCCGGGACACTGGGAAAAGTTACTACCGGTTCTGGCGTTCTGGTGAGAACCTGCTACATCCCATCACTGGGTGTGGGGCATCAGTGGCATAGTGGGACCAGCCTCCTAGTTAGTTAAGTAAACATTCTCTCTCCCTTTTAATCTTTTAATCTTTGATCTTTTAATTTGTAACTTTTAAATTTCTGATCCTTGTTTGTTTTAGTTTTTAAGTGGGATTTTTAGTGTAGTTTATGATGTTTGAAGTTGTTATATGTTGGGGTTTTTTATACTGCTGTATATTACTTGACTGTTTGTGAGCAGCCCTGAGTCGGGTTTCCTGAGTGGGTGGCATATAAGTACAAAAATTAAATTAAATTAAATTAAATTAGTCTAAAACAGAGCTGACCCAATCACAAAGTAGAGTGAGGCAGCTGCAGTATAACACTAGAGGACAGAACTGTGTGTTCCATATACAGGTTGACCCTTAAACAAGGTGGGGATAGGGGTGTTTAGAGGTACTGACCCCCATGCAGTTGAACATCTATGTTGTTCTGTGGCATTGTTGTTGTTACATGCCATCAAGTTGCCTACAAAATGTGTGACTCTATGAATGAGCAGTCTCCAAAATGTCCTGTTCTCAACAGCGCTACTGTTTGTATTATTAGGTTCATTTCAAAATATTGGGGTAGAATGTAAAGTTGCATACATACAAACATTCCTACCATGCAATAGATGCCATATCTCACATCAGATAACATTTAAAGCAAGAGTTCCCAACTTAGAGCCTGCAGGCTAAATCTGGCCCATGGAGCCATTTCATGTGCTCCCCACCACTCCAAGGGCAGTAAAGGGAAAAAACAGCCACCCCCTTTGAAGCTGTTGAGACAAAATGGCCTCCCCCATCATGCAGGCATGGCAAAATTGCCATCTGGCCCTCAAAGCTGACTGAGAGACGTTTTGGCTTGTTGCACTGGCCGGGGAGGTGGGAAAAGCCCAAAAACAGCTTCTATTGGGTCCTCTGATTTCCCCGGAGCCAGCAGGGAAGTCAGAGAGCCCGAAATGGGTAAAAAAGTCCGTTTTTTAACCCATTTCGGGCTCTCTGACCCCCTGCCGGCTCCAGGGAGGTTGGAAGACCCGATCCAAGCTGTTTCTGGACTTCCCCCACCTCCCTGGAGGCTGTAACAAGCCAAAACGTCAGGATTCGAATCCCATCCTTTGCCTGCCGCCTTTCCTTTCCCCGCCACCTTCTGCGATCGCCCTGCAGCCCCGGGGGATGATGGTGGTGGTGAAATCCAACAGAGGAGTCCTTCTCCTGGCCCTCCTGTTGGCCCTGCCACTTGCCAGGGCGGTGGAAGGCGAGGGGAAGCGAAAGGAGCCAAGGCTTTGCCAGCCCCTGGAAAGTGCCGCCCAGGGTGGCCCGCCCCCTGGTTCCACCCCCCATGCACTTCTCCTCAAAACTCAGGTTCACAACAGGAATGTACTGTTGCCTTCAGCCAGTTTCTGTGGTAGCAAGGAGTTTGCTTTCACATTTAAAGTTGGCACGCCAGCTGATCTTGAAGATGTCTGAGACAACTGTGGGGTTACTTGTATGAGTTACATCTCATTTTGACTGCTGAAATCCAATGTTAGAGGAGTATTTTAAAATGGAATAAAATGAAAAACAGAACAAGGATAGCATACTTAGCAACTGAATGAAAATTTAAAACTACATACCTCGCACAACGAGTAACTCGTATAACGAATAACTCGCTTAACGAGGATGATTTTTCACAAAATGTCTGCTTCGTTGAGTGAGGGAAAACTTGCTTAATGAAAACAGACTCTCTCGCTTGGCGCGGCTGCAAGTGGCCAAGCGAGACAGCCTCTCAATCAGCGGACCTCTCCTCTGATTGCAAGGCTGTCTCGCTCAGCCACGCCAAGTGAGAGAGCCCCTGGGAGTCTTTGGCCATAGGAGCGCAAAGCGCTCCTATGGCCAATGACTCCCCCCAGAGATTGTGCGGGCTCTCTCGCTTGGCACAGCTGCAAGTGGCCGAGTGAGACAGCCTTGCAATCAGCGGACCTCTCCGCTGATTATGAGGCTGTCTTGCTCAGCTGCGCCAAGCACGAAAGTCCCTGGGAGAGGCCCTCTGGAGATTGCGAGGGCTGTTTTGCTTGTTGTTCAGTCGCACAGTCGATTCTGACCCTTTGCGACCCTATGTACCACCGTCCGCCAGACACTCCTGTCCTTCACCATCCTCCTCAACTCGCTCAGCTCTGTGTCCATTGTCTCCACAATACCATCTAGCCATCTCATCTTTACTATTTGTCCTCCAAGGAGCAGTCAGGGTTGATTTCTAAGATTGACCTATTTGTTCTCCTTGCTGTCCAGGGGACTCTCAAAACTCTCCTCCAACACAACATCTCAAAGGTATCTATTCTTCTGCGCTCCGCTTTCCTAATGATCCTGCTCCCACAACCATACATTGCCACAGGGAATACCATTGCTTTGACTATGTCTCTACTTTTCACTATGTTCCCCAGGTTTCTCATCGTTTGCCTCCCAAGCATCAGACACCTTTTTATTTCATGGCTGCAATCACCATCTGCAGTGAGTTTTGATCCTACGAAAGTAAAATCTGTCACTGCTTGTTTTATGTTCAGTTGCCTTTAAAGAGCACTTTATTAATTAGCTTTGAACGGGTACCCTGTAAAAGAATCCTTTTTTTTAACTTTATTCTTGATGTGTGATGTTTTAAAAGTTGAAGTTTGATGTTTGGAATGTTATTTTTTGATTTAACATGTTCCTATTTATGCTGTTTAACTGCACTTTATAAATAATTTTGAACAAAAAAAGGGGGGTGGGTGGGCTTTTTTCTGAGGTCCAGAACAAAATCTGGGTTTTCAATGCATTCCTATGGGAAAATTCATTTCGTTTAAAGAGCAACTCGCTTAAAGAGCAATTTCGTGGAACGCATTTTGCTCTTTAAGCGAGGTATTACTGCATTTTGTTATAACATGGAATTTTTTTTTATCTTTGAGTTCCTTTGCACGGTTTTGAACTATCTCAAGGCATGGTTAATTAACACAGACTGGAACACCAAGAGATGTGGTGTGTCCTCATGCCAGTGTAGATTTTGTATTCATAATAATTTGTTGTTTGTATTCATAATAATAATTTCGTGTCAGAAATTATTCTGGGTTGAAAGGATTTTTGTGGGAGAAATTCCATGGGAATGCTCAAAAGAGGCTCCTTTCATGTCCCCAAGAGCTGGGATAGAGATGGGCTCTCAATCCGTCACGCTGTACTTGGGTTTCGAACTGCCGACTTGCCAGCCTTCCAGCTAACAAGGCGAGCTTCTTAACCACTAAGCCACCACAGTCCCTTTGTATTCATGTCACAAAGTGATTCAAATTTCAAAAAAAAATCAAACACAAGACTGCTACCCACCCCCATTACTCTTAGTGAAGTACTCCTACCACCTGAAATTCCTATCAAGGAATTCCTATCAAGGAAGTGGAAGCCAAGTACTGTATCTCAAATAGCAACTTAAGCAGTGTTGAGAATACACACTGCTACATCAAAGACAAGGTTTATGACTGTAACAGAAAGTGTGGCATCTGCATCTGTGGTATGACATGTAAATTCTTATCAATTGCTTTTGTCCCTGTCTATTTTGGTACCGTGATGGCTTGCCAAGACACATATCTGGGTTTCTCCATAAACACACTGTATAAACTGGCTTCCCAATGTAAAGAGTTTAAAATAGGCCCAGATTGTCTTTTCAATAAAAAAGGAGAAAGACATTAAAACAAACACTGGATGGGATTACAACACTGCCAGGATAATTTAGTACATGTCCATTAAGAGTGATAGATGTGTTTTTGATTATTTTACTCTTTGTTTAACTCTCATGTAGAATACATTTTAATTTATTCCAGATACGAAGTCAGGTGAAAAAATACACAACTCTTTCATTAATTAAATCTATTCAGTTTTTAACCCCCAGCCACATAATGAGAGTGTGAACAGGGATTCTTTTTAGACTATACATATTTTCTTATATTTTTATTGGCTCAGCTCTACATTGATCATTAGTTAAACAGCCACTCAGTTCTGCGGTTTTCTTGCCCGGCACAGACCAGGGACGTGTCAGGAGAGCTTACTTTCATTTTTCAGGGACCTTTGCTCTGTCAGCTAGTTCTGAGCATCCTACTGTGGTCTTAGGTTTATGCAATGTATTTTATACTTCCAGTGTAAAATTTAAACCCTACATTTTTGTACAGTGGTACCTCGCTTAAAGAGCATAATGCATTCCACGGGACTGTTCTTTAAGCGAGTTGCTCTTTAAGCAAACACTTGGAAAAACTGCTGTCGCTGCCATTGTAAGTGACTGAATGTGATTTCTGGTGGGGGAAATTGTGACCCCCAATTTAGTTGTTAAGCAAATTTTTGGTTGTTTTTAGTTGTTAAGCGAGGGTGACCATTCAGAGAAAATCCTGCTCTTGAAGCGAGTTAGTTTTTGTAAGGTGATCTTTATGTGAGGTTTTACTGTACAGTATTTACAAAAATGCCCAAAGCAGCAAGCAAAATTTAAATGAGATATGATATGCACACATCAAAAAACCTAAAGGCATTCTGGCAACAAGCTTCATAACAGCTTCCCAACTCCTGCCCAGTTTGAATCTATATACAATTCCATTCAAAGCTAGGAGCTCACTGGAAAAAAACTTTGTCTTCAGCAGTAGACAGTGGGGAAAAGTGAAGTGTGAATCTCTCAGAAAGGTGTTATTGGGGATATTTTCTAGCTACCCTTCCAGACTTAGTCTTTTTTTGATTTCTTATTTGTAGTCTCCATTTTGATTTCTGATTGAACCCAAGGTGTATTTTCTTTTAATGTTTTCAGGTTCTTTATGGTTAATGTTAAAATGATTAACTTCTGCAGTTACTGTGGATTTTTTAAACTTATTCGTGTTTAGCTGTAATTCTGATGCTTTTCTCAGGATGCTTCTTTCAACCAGTAATCAGCTATCATTGGCACATCTTAAATTATTGATATTTCTTCCAAACATCATTTGCATTTTCTTATTTTATGGCAGATACAAAAATAGTGGAAGGTTCAACCAACTAACTATCAACTAACTGTGTCCCTAAATGTTTTAGTATGATATTAATGGTTTGCCAAAACATGCCTTAGTTTTGCCATGAACACAATGGTGCCGTGGAAAATCTTTTTTAACCAATAAAAAGCTAGAACAGCCAAAATCCTCTTGTGTCACTTCGCACTGGCATGGGGAAATGACATTGCCAACAGCGATCAATTGCTGCTTGAAAAAATGAGAAATCAAAGCAGGGATCCTTTAATTACTGGCAATCTATTAGTAGGACTGAGCCTTTCAGTTTGTAATGAATGAAGAATAACATGAAAGAGATACTTTATTTGGTCTTTTAATTATTTTGTTCATTTCCACAAAAGAGCCTCTAAAAGCTAAATTGGTCAGTCAAATTAATGAGAGGAACTGAAAAAATTAAGATTTCATTTGAATTTCCTCATTTGGATTACCTTAGCTTGACCACTTAGCTTAGTGACAGACTTTACATTCTTAGGATCCAAGATCACTGCAGATGGTGACTGCAGCCATGAAATAAAAAGCCAATTAATTCTTGGGAGGCAAGCTATGAGAAACCTGGGAAACATAATAAAAAGTAGAGACACCACATGCCAACAAAAGTCCACATAGTCAAAGCAATGGTATTCCCAGTAGTAATGTATGGTTTTGAGAGCTGGGCCATAAGGAAAGCTTAGATGCCCTTTGAAATTTGGAGCTGGAGGAGAGTTTTGAGAGTACCCTGGACAGCAAAAAGAACAAATAAGTCGATCCTGAAGGAAATCAACCCTGAATGCTCCTTGGAAGGACAAATATTGAAGACGTAGCTAAAGTACTTTGGACACCAAATGAGAAGAGAGGACTCGTTCAAGGCTTTGATGCTGGGAAAGATCGAAGGCAAAAGGAGAAGGGGGCAGCAGAGGATGAGGTGGCTAGATGGCATTGTTGATGCAATGGGTGTAGAGCTAAGTGGGCTGCGGAAGATGGTGGAGGATAGGGGTGCCTGGCATGCAACGGCCCATGGGATCGCAAAAGGTCCGACTCGACTATGTGACTGAACAACAACAACAGCTTGACCATGCTCCTCACCCATTTCAAAAGCTAGTAGCTTCTCTTGCACTCCAAAAGTTACTTGTGTGGTCTGGGAAGAGCTTACTGTTGGTTGTACCAGTCATTGGCAACAGCCCGTCATGAAGAAGAAGAGGAGGAAGAGGAGCTGCCCTACATAAGGCTGATAAATTCAGGAGAGAAAAAGAGGATGGTGATGTGATGATAACAGTGAACTTTAATGCACAGTACTGCTATTTCCTATATAGGTCTGGCAAACATTGATTTTTCCATTTCTTGTACTGTTGCTGTCATCTGCTGTTGAAGCATGTGACTGGTTGGTGGATTTTGGCCTTTAATGCAAAATAAGGCTGAATCACTGCCTTCACCCTCCCTTGGCTTCATTATGAAGCTATTTGCTAACATTGAGAGTGAAATCAGAGTGAGGGAAGCATTTAATAAGAGAAACAAGTCAAATGCTGCAGTATAGGTCACAACTGGTTCTTGCACCAGCATAAGAAACAAGTGCTGGAAGGCAGCAAAGAGAGTGAACAGGGAGGGTTAATTGTAAAATGTTTAGCAAGCCACAAGTGAACTTTTTGCTCTGCTCATAAAATTGGGTTACTGATTTAATCCATTTGCCACTTAGAAAAACACTAGTTGCTAGCAAAAGCTCTTACAGGAAAGTATTGTCCTTCTTCAGACCATATTCTTCTGACCAAAGAGGGCTAACTCCATCCCTGCAGTTTTCTCTGTGACTAAGCTTAAAGAGTACCCACCTAACATTACCATTTTGGGCAGCGAGAATATGAAACTTGTGCAAGGAAGATCTGTAAACTTGGAGCCAGTAAGGAAGACAAGATTAAGCTAATCAAAGTTTTCCATGCATGTAATCTTTTAGCTGTTTCATTGCTCGTGATTTCTGTTTGAACTATGCCTTTTCTAGCTCATTTAAGAAAGACACAACATTAAACGAAATAAATGAGTGGTACAGCTTCATGCAAAATACTTTTATCTAATACTTTTAAAAGCAACCTTATTTGGTATTTTGTGAGCATGATCGCTGAGCACAAATCCAGTGACTGGTATGGTACTGTTTCAGCACTGAATTAATCTTCCCTCTATCTCCATCAGTGAAAACAGCACTGACCTCTCTTAGCAATATATTTATGTGCACTTCATTTTGTGTCTTCCGTGACAAGGGCTGAAAATAAAGAATGCAGATCTGGTTTTTGTACAGAGCTTTAAAAAAGTATCTCAGTGGCACAGACTGGGGGCATAGTTTGAAGAACTTTTCTGCTTAGTTTAGAATATTCTCCTGAACCAGGCTTCTCCAGCATGGCACTCTCCAGAGGCTTTGGACAACATCTTCCATCAACATTGCCAGTATGATCAATGATTAGGGGTGGCAGAAGTTTTAGCTTAAAACATCTGGAGGGTGCCATTTTGCAGAAAGCTGTTACACACTCTCTTATGGCAGTTTTATTGGAGTTCATTGAGTGTTAGGAGGGCAGCTTAAGGATGAGGTTGGCACAGTGGTTAAATTGCTGTACTGTAACAAAAGGTTGTATATTCAATCCTGGTCAGGGATCAAGGTTGACTCAGCCTTCCATCCTTCCAAGGTTGGTAAAATGAGTCCCCAGCATGTTGGAGCAAAATGTTAGTTAACTAGTGAACCGCCAAGAGAGTGCACTAAGCACTATGGGGCGGTATATAAGTGAGATCGCTTTGCTTAGGAGAGCAGGAGAAAAATTGGCTTGCTGTTAGAATGATGACAGCCAGGTATCAGAACAGGAAAATCTAAGGTGAGTTATTTTTATTTGCAAAATGTCATTCCTTTTTTTAAAACTTTTAAAAAACTTACCAGGGTAGCTGATATACAAATTCTCAAACAGTGGCCATAATCCTGTTGGTTAATTATGCCAGCAAGGAGCTGCGGTGGCTCAGTGGTTAAGAAGCTCGCCTTGTTAGCTGGAAGGCCACCAAGTCAGTAGTTTGAGATCCGGGTACTGCATATGGATTGAGCGCCCATCTCTGTCTCAGCTCATGGGGACATGAAAAGAGTCTCATTTGGGCATTCCCTGCAAAAATCCTTTCAACCCAGAATAATTTCTGACGCAAAATTATTATTATATTATTATTATGCTAGCACAAGTGCAGTGCTGTAAACTGCCATGACAATTATCATTAAGCAATAAGCAGGTGCTTGAATTCTTTGCCTTATGTCAATTGTGTGAGTGGTTGATGAGAGATACACAAAGCTGCTAGGTAGAAACCCACGGCCATTTGTTCTTGCTTTTGAACTGGGGCTTTCCTGGCAACATTCACCAGCAAGATCCCTTTCAGAATCCTTAACCTGACATGGGTTAACCTATATACTGCCATCTGCAAAACTGGTCCTGGTCCTTGGTGCAGTGCTTGCCGCATGCATCATCCCTTTGGGTATGCCAAAGTAGTGAAATATGAATGAAACACACACACATACAAAGCCAACAATGCTTTTAATCCTTATCTGTGTAGTACACCCCATGCCAACAGCCCATCGCCATTCAAGCTTTGGAAAGCATGGGTAGAAGAATGAGCCAGAGAAGGGATGGGGTGGGTGGGTGGAGATGATAAATACCTCACAGGCAGACCAGAATGGCAATTCTTCATTTCAGGGATCCACCAACAGGAAACACCACTTCCTGTAGGTGAAGTGTGGGCTTGCCATGGCTGATGTGGCCACATAGCATAATGGGAATTAGCTGGACATGAGAAAGAAGGAGGGGAAGATGGTGTATTCATAAGCCGTGACAAACTGGGCCCCATCAGGTCAAGGGGACTAGGGCCCGGTACATGGGGAAAACTCAGTGGGGAGTTTTGGCACAAGACTTCATTCAGGTGTAAGTCAGTGAGGTTTATTTCTAAATAGAAAAAAATATACATTTTCTGAATATATTAGTTAGTCAGGAATATAGGCTAAATCTAATTGTTGCCTCAACTAGAGTGGGCTCATGGAATTAACAAAACTTACATGAGTGCTGATGCAACCATTTCCTCTTCATTTAATTTATATCTGAATGAACACATTCTGTATTTAATCGGAATAAATTATAGGGAGGTAGGAATCAAAGAGTTACAGCTAAACACTGTGGAATTCCGTATTTCAAGGTACTTTACATTCATCTTGCTCCAGCAGCTAAAGTGGCAGGTACAATTATCCCTGCAAAGTATCATTTCCATGTCATGTCCTTTTTCAGAAAAGGGTTTAGTCAATGGCACCTCATTTAAGAGATATACATGCCAATTAAATATACAGCACTGTCAGCTCTTTCTTGTATATTTAAAATGAAGCATTCTGCAGATGTTCCTGGTTAGTTTAACTTTCTTACCACTGTGTAGAAAGTTAAAGAAACATCAGGATCAGGCCGGGAGACATGGCCTACAGTTTTGACTTTTTCTGTGGTGTTGCCTTTTCACAGCAAGGAGTTATATAAATATATGAGTAGCTGCTGGATGGCCATTTTCAGGCATGAAACAGAGTTTTCCTTCAACATGAATGCATAGGCTTACATGATGTGTGCCTATGGACATATTTGTATTGCTATGGAGGAAGTACTACATCAGGTTTCTCCCAGTGGGTGCTCCTCAGACATGTCAGGCCATAGTTGTCTTCATGGCCAATGCTAATGCTGATTGGGCTGATCGTATTTTAGAAGTAGGCTGGCGTATCTTAGAACACTGGCGGAGAACCTTGACTCAGTGACCTTCTCCATAGGGCCCATGAAAGATGGGAGTTGTAGTCCAGCCTATGTGGAGGGCATCAGGCTGCCTGGCAAGTATTTTATTACTCTTCAAGGATTGGCTGGAATTAGCTTTAGTCTAGGGCTATAAACAAAGATGAACACTGAACCCTAGAGTCGGATATGACTGGCTTTCAAGCAAGGGTAGCCTTTACCTAGGGATACAAGTGATGATTTACTCGACTGAGATGTCAGAAGAGAAGCAGCAGCCTGCTGATTTAAACCAATCAAAAGGTTTTCATTTGAGTCCAGAATCAAGTTCACAATACAGCCAGCCAGAGCATCCTCCCTGGTATTCAGTGAAATACATATAGGTATGCCTAAATGTGGAAGTCCCATCTTGCAGTAATGATTATTTACTAACAAGTTGGGAATATTTCTCATGGATTTTTAAAACCAGTGAAGTCTACAATCCTACACAAGTATACTTAGTTGTTGTTCCCCTTCACTGAATATTATAGAATAGAACTTTGAGGTAATATGTGACTACTAATAGTATTATGTGCTACAGGTTACTTTTCCTGTGGCTAACTAACAAGCAAGATACTGTAACTAACAGCTGGTAATAGTTTTACACCTCCAATGTAACAATGTTTACTAATGACTTGTCTTATTCCTTTTGGAAGGGATGACCAAACTACAGCCTGTGTCACCATTTAATGTGGTCCGCCACCGCCTTCGCCACTACCGGAAGTGGTCATGTTTGCGATAGCCATAAAACATGCCCGTGCATGTGTAAATGCACCCGTATCTGCCATAAACACTGCTGTAAATACACCCACGGCTGTCATAAACATGTTTATGACAGCTGTGGATGTGTTTTATGGTAGCCTTTTATGGCGGGAGGAACCATGTGGAGGAACCAGGGGGCATGGTCCGGCCCATGGCACAAAATGTTTGGCCACTCCTGCTTTTGGGGAATGGCAAAATGTTTTAGAAAAGGTTAGGCTACTGTCTCACTTTCTAGATGAAAGACAAGTTGCTGGAATGAGGCACCAACGCATTTCTCAGGCAATCTTACCATGCACATGTATGCTGGGGCATATTAGGTATATAGCATGAATGCATTTTCTTTTTATTGGCTTTTCAATATCCATGTTTAAATTGTTACTCTTAGACAATCTTCCTTCTTATTTTCTCTAAGGTAATTTCCTTCTCCTTCTTGCTATTCTATACTAGTAGACAGTGGGAGATCTGTGACATGGAAACCAGTAGCAGGGGTTGTGTAATACATTTAAGGATCTTTTTCCTAATACTATCATTAAATGGATTTCATAATACAGTCAAACCTCGCATAAAGAGCACCTCACTTTAAAGAGCAACTCACTTAAAGAGCAGAATTTTCTCTGAATGTTCGCTTTGCTTAACAAATAAACCCTACCAAAAACTCACTTAAGAAATAAATTGGGGTTCACAATCCCCCCCCCCCAATTGGTCACTTTCAATGGTGTTTCGCTTAAAGAGCAAAGTCGCTTAAAGAGCAATCCTATGGAACACATTATGCTCTTTAAGCGAGGAACCACTGTACAGCAGTACCTTGGATAACGTTAAGACTTGGTTCCACAAGTCTTAGTATTATCCGGTTTTTAACGTTGTGCGATGCATACATTGCACAACGCTTTTAAAAACCCAGTTTCCTTTCCAAAGAGGAAAGGGGACAGGGGGTCGATCCGCCTGCCTCTTTGGAAAGGGCAGCGGGGATTCCATGCGTAGAATCCCCACTGCCCTTTCCAAAGAGGCAGGTGAATCGAGCCAAGTGCTGGTTTGGTTGGGGTGAGGGCGTGCATGCCTAGTGTCCCCCCAACCAAACTGGTGCTCTGAGCATCAGACTGCTGGTTTAGTTGGGGGGACACCAGGCATGCACGCCTTCACCCCAACCAAAACAGCGCTACAAAGCTTGCAGCAGTGGCGTGGGTGGGAGGCTGACCAGGGGCTCCCTATTCTCCTTCCCAGCCATGCCACCGCAGCACCCTTCATAGCGGCAGGAAGCCAACTGGGAGCTTCCCAAACATGCCGCCACTGTGCCCTTCGTAGCGGCAGTGTGTTTGGGAAGCTGAATAGGGGCTTCCCATTCGGCTTCCCAAACACGCCGCTGCTATGAAGGGCGTGGCGGCGGCGTGGCTGGGAAGCAGAATGGGGAGACCGGTCTCCCCACAACCAAGTGGTGGTCCAACGCTCAGAGCACCAGTTTGGTTGGGATGAGGGCACACACGCCCGTTCTCCCCCAATAAAACCAGTGGTCTGAGCCTCCTTAGATCTCTGCCCCAAAGCCCACAGGGCTGGTCTCTAGCCCTATTGGGTTTGGGGTAGAGAGCAACGTTGGATAATTTGAAGCAAACATTTGCATCGCACAACGTTATCTTAATGTTCTGCGGTGCAAAAGTTTGCCTCAAATTTCCCAATGTTATCCAGTTTTAGCATTATCTGATGTTATCGTTATCCAAGGTTCCACTGTACTGAATTTCAGCCTGCATCTGTTTGTTTTACTAAAGTCTCAACAGTCACAAGCTCAGCAACAGGCAGCTGCACTATGCCATTAAAAGTAAAAAAAAAGTAATCATAAAAGAAGTCATAGTAATAAGTCATACAAAAAAATAATTAATAAAAAATAAAAATTGTGTGAACTCCATAGCAAGTGACAAAATGGCCAGAATCCTGTTTACTTGTGCTACTCCATAAGGTGACTTTGTAAGGTTTTCTTCACCTCAGATAGACTCTTGGCGGAGTGACCTATGTTCACTTAGGGTTGCCATAATTCTCTTTCACCAAACCAGGACAGCCACATGACATCATTGCATTCTTCAAATTGCACATACATCGGGCAGGGCTGTTAGGGAGACCGCGGCTCTAAGACCCTGCAAAATCACCATACAGGGCAGACAACCTTTGTCAGTTGAAAATAAACTGTAGTTAAGAGGTTGTTCCCTGTGTGATTCTTCTTGCAAAATACTATTCTTGATGGTTCTATTTTTATTTTATTGAATAAAATTTATTGGGCCACTCTTGAAACCACCCTTCCTCCCCCTGAGATCACCCCACCCTCCCCTTCACACACACACACCACTGAAACAGACTCACCTTCAAACCCTACATGAGGATCCCTTGGAAGAATGTTCTAAAGAGGGACCCGGAATGGCAATGCTGTCCATGGCACCTCCATTTCCTTCTGGAGGAGAAAAGCAGGAGACAGGAAGGGACTTATTTTGGAGGAGGACCTTTGCGATGGTGGACTCTTCATGTTCTGTCCACCCTGTTCTCTTCCTCTCTAGGAATATCGAGCCTATGCATTTAATCCTTTGTGGTCACATGAAGAAGGAATCCCCCATCCCAGTGTATGGTGGAGGTGGAGGTTTGGCTTATTAGATATGGGTAATTCTTGCTCCCTTCTGGCTTTTGAGGAAAAAAGCTGAGGACAACTCCTTGTCCTCCAAACTTCAAGGTGAGCCAAGGGATTTTTCCAAAGTGTTATTTCACTGCCTCCGTGCCTTTCTTTCAATTATCTCACTTGCAAGTGTTTCCCCTCCCCAGTGGGCTTCTCAAGGTGCTGTTTTGCCTTCATTGCTTTAAGCAGGATAATTGAAAGAAAGGCAGGGAGGCAGTGAATTAACTCTTTGCAAAAATCCCTTGGTGAGGGGTGATCTTCCTTCCTTTGTTTAAATTTAAAAATCTGGGACTTTTACATGTTTTTTTTCTTTAACCAGCCGGGACAGCTTGAATCTGGGAAAATCCTGGAAAACCGGGACATATGGCAACCCTAGTTGCACTGGTTGTGAATTTGGACTGTTTGAAAGCACAAATATGTGAAGAGATTCCAAAAGGGGATAATATTGATGGCTGCCAAGTACAAGCAATTTTTCACCAACTGTATCTAGGCAAATTAATTACTTTTAAAAAGTAACTTTTCCAGGTCTGCTGTGGACACACACTGGATAGCATTGCAAACTATCTACATGACTGTCCTTCATTAGATCTTGTTTTGGAAGAGGCAGCTAGAAAAAAAAATAGGATTAAAAAACACTTGAGTGTTATCTATTTGGAAGACCTGAAGGCTTATAGACAAGCCTGTTATTAATCTATGTCTTAAAGCAACTGCCTTTACGTGAGATACACACTATGCTTCTAAGAAGGAGGTGTCAGAAGAATGTCTGTCAAATGGAAGTGGTAAGGAAGGATGAGACCTAATATAAACCTTCAGTTTAAAGACCTGTGGCATTCATGGTTGATAACAGAGGTTGCAATGTATTTGCAGCTTTATATTATTAACTCCTTCTGGGTTTAGTTATTCTGGCCTATGAGAAGTTGATTCAGGCTGGGTACACCTAAGTGTACCCCAAGAAGCACAAAATGCAAACAGTAGGCTTTCCAGTAATTAGTATGAGTGACCAAATAACGCTGGTGGAGGCTGCTATAAGTACCAGAACAAGAACCTTGCATCTCCCTTGATACCTGATGGAGTAAAAGAGGAAGCAGAGGAGGAGGCGGCAGTGTCTACGAGTTCTGCCTGTGCTATCAGTGGCAGCAGGGAGAGCACTTAGGATACATAGACTGAGCAAAATGACCGAAGGGAACCATAAGAAGAATGACTGTTGCAGCCAGAGTAGTAGCTAGAATGAGCCAAGCAAGCAGGCAATACAAATTCCATGTGAATCTGAATACATCTGTAAATCATTTGGACTTGTATGTCTAGATCAAAAATAATTCAAAGACAAAAGTGACAGCTATGATAGGACAGCAAGAGTAGTACTGCTGAGTATTTGCTAATATTCTGACCCTCTGAAGAAACTACTGTCTGGAAAGTTGAGGCTAGGTAGATAGCAATTCTGGGTGTGTCTTTTTTAATGGTTTGCTCTTCAAACTGCTTATCATGGAGGTCCCCCAGTAAAGCAAACCATGACTTTTACATTATTCTTTATTCATTCGGTGCCAAATTGTCTGGAGCTTCTACTTTTTATTTCCTCCCCCAAAACCTGCAGTATATTAAAGAAAATGAGCGAGGAGAACTTTTACTACAGAATCGTCAGACTTGTTTCAAAGGTCACAAACATTCGAACATACTGCCAAAAAATCCAGGGCCACTGAGCAAAGAAAAAGAAAAAAGAAAAAAAAAGAAAAGAAACAATAGGCAATCATTTTTATCACTCTGGCTTTGGGCATGGGACAATTCTTCCATACTATCATACAGTCTCTGTTTCAGACAGTAGTGAGTACCACCGATATACCTTATGAATAGTAAAGTAAAAGGGAGGGGGTCTCTCCCCTCCCTCCCTCCCATTTTGTAACAGCTATGAACTGCCAAACTGTCTGGAAAAACATCTTTCTTTCTGTGAAAGGACTAAGAATTTAGCCCACAAAGTCTTCCATTTTATGCTCCCCCCATCTTGTATTATGCTGGTCTGGCTATAATTATAGACCACATTTTAGACTTATAATGTGATCCTAAAACTGATGCAGTAAATGTACATTATACCCCATGTCCCAATAAACAATATTTATTTTCAGCTGTAATAGAAGAATATCTTAAACTGCACTCTTATTAGACTGCTGTTTTTGGAAAAATTCATTCCATACTTTGTAGGGAATCAGGCAAACCACCCAGCCATCTCAGGACAATGTGCTGCCTGAGGCCAAATTGTAAATGGCAACCCACACATCCACACAAATTAAGAGACAGAGTACCTAAAATGAGGCATGCTCTATTGGCAGAGGAATAGAAAATCCCCCAAACGTTTAGCAGTAAAAATGTAATAATGACAAATAAAATAACGAATAGTTTTCTGCCCTTCAATGATATTCTGAGTGTCTGGCCAGGTTACCCTGCTATGGTAATAGAGGAGACCAGTGGTTCCCAACAAGGGGTACACAGCCCACTAGTGGGCTTCAATTCCCAGAAGCCTCAGTCAGTACATTGGCTGATCAGTGCTTTGGGGAAATGACTTAGGCTTCTGGGAATTGAAGTCCAAAAACCAGCATTTGGGAAACACTGGAGTAGACCATACTGCCAGTGACTCAACGCCAAGTGTTAGGTGGCGGTTAGCTAACCTGACAACCCTGAGGACTAATTACCCAAAGTGAATTAAATCCCACTTGAATCCATCTTGATGGAGGGCAGCAGCTTCATCAATACTGGTCTATACTAACTACTGATGAGGACTTTGTGTGCCAAAAGGGCTCAGGACCAGAAAATGATTTGTGGAACTGGATCAGTGGTACGGGTGTCACTGTGTGATATGGAAGGCAGATGAAAGGCCACTGCATTATATTCTGAGGACAGTCTTCATGGCTGATCATGAGAATCACCAATAGTCAGATTCAGATATGGCAGAACAACAAGAATTATTCTGTAATGACACCCAAAATGTGCAGCCTGTCTTGTTCTAAAAATGATGGGCTCCCAAATAGTTGGTCTTTCCTTCCAGGTATTATTTATTTTAAAAATTTATGTGCCATCTTTCAAGCACATTTTAAAGCAGTTTTCAAATAACAGATTAAAGCTTGGGACCGGCAACGGTGGAGTTACCTTTTAATAGAGTTGACATAATTTTCTCCCACAAAACCGGGACAGAAGCAAACTTGACAAACATGGGCAGGTTATCTACAAAATAGCCTTTTTAAAAAACCAACAGAATATAATGACAGCTATAAAACACTTTCACATTAAATATATCAATACATAAATGAATTTATTTACAACAGTTAATTCTGACTGTAAGATGATCTGTTGTACTTCTGAGAAGTCGCATCACGGTCAACTCTTAATGTCCTTGGTTACAGGAAACACACTGGTCACACTTACTGGGCGGTGGTGTGAGGCGAGGACGTTAAGAGTTATCTCCAGGTATACTCCAACTCCAATGTGGCAGGAAATCACGTGTCTGATGGTGAGTTTGAATTTATTTTAATGGTGTGTTATAATATGCAATCAGTAAGTTTTAAAAATCTGGGACTTTAACATGATTTTTATTGAACTGGCCGGTACAATTTTTCTGACCTTGAATCCGGAACAATCCTGGTTTTCCAGGATGTATGGCAACCAGAGATGCGAGACATCATGCAGGAGGCAGCAAGGAAAACCATACCAAAAGAAAAGAAGCGTAAGCAGTGGCGTAGCGTGGGGGGGCGGGGGGGGGCGGATGCCCCGGGCAGCGGCTTTCAGGGGGCGGCAAAATGTCCCCTCCCCACCCTTTTGCTGGCGAGCGCCCCGCGTGCGCTTCGCCGCTTGCAGGCGAGGAGAAAAAGGTTTTTTTTTTAGGCGGACAATTCAAGGAGGGGGCCCGGCTAGCCGTCGGGGGCTCTCCTGGAGGGCGGCCCGCGTGCGCGCGCACGCTGCTCGCCTCCGCCCGCCCAGCCACCCACCCAACTTGCCGTGAGACGGGGCGCTCGTCTGGGGTGGGTGGCGCCGTGGCGGGGAGCCCCTGGCGGCTGGCTGGGCAGGAGGAGGTGGGCAGCCCGCGCGCGCACGTGGGCCGCCCTCCAGGAGAGTCCCCGACGGCCAGCCGGGCAGGGGGGGCCCTCCTTGAATTGTCTGCCTTTTAAAAAAACCCTTTTTCTCCTCCTCGCCTGCAAGCGGCGAAGCACACGCAGGACGCTCGCCAGCAAAAGGGTGGGGAGGGGACATTATTTGCCGCCCCCTGAAAGCCGCTGGTGGCGGAGGCCCCCTGGCGGGCGATCTGCCGGAGGTGTGCTCGTCGGGGGTGGGTGGCGGACGGCCCCTGGCGGGCGATCTGCCGGAGGTGCGCTCATCGGGGTGGGTGGCGGACGGCCCCTGGCGGGCGAGCGGACGGAGGTGCGCTCGTCGGGGGTGGGTGGCAGACGGCCCCTGGCGGGCGATCTGCCGGAGGTGCACTCGTCGGGGGTGGGTGGCGGATGGCCCCTGGCGGGCGAGCGGATGGAGGTGCGCTCGTCGGGGGTGGGTGGTGGACGGCCCCTGGCGGGCGAGAGGACGGAGGTGTGTGTGGCGCACGCGCAATCGCACGCACGCCGCTAGTCAGCAGGGGGGCGCCTTCTGCCTTGGGAGGGGTGGCGGCAGCGGCGAGCTGGGGGGCGGCGGCGAGTTTGCTTTTCGCCCCAGGCGGCTGAAGACTGCGCGACGCCACTGAGCGTAAGAAAGCTAAGTGGTTGACCGATGAGGCTCTTAAAATAGCAGAGGACAGAAGGAATGCAAAATGCCAAGGAGAAAAGGAAAAATACAATCACTTGAATACAGAATTTCAAAGGAAAGCAAGGAGAGATAAGGAAACCTACCTGAACAAACAGTGCAAAGAAATAGAGGAAAACAATATCAGGGGTAGGACTAGAGATCTTTTCAAAAAAATTGGGGAACTCAAGGGAACATTTAAAGCAAAAATGACCATGATAAAAGACAAAGAAGGCAGGGAGTTAGCTGATGCAGAAGAGATTAAGAAAAGATGGAAAGAGTACACAGAGGCACTCTACAAAAAGGACCTCAACACCCCTGATAATCACAATGAGGAGAACACTGAACATGAGCCAGACATTCTAGAGAGTGAAGTCAGAAAGGCCCTAAAAAACACTGCAAACAACAAAGCCAGTGGAGTTGATGGTATCCAAGTTGAACTTTTCAAAGCCCTACAAGATGATGGAATCAAATTATTGCACTCTGTATGCCAGCAGATTTGGAAAACAAAACAATGGCCACAGGATTGGAAAAGATCTGTATACGTTCCACTCCCCAAAAAGGGTAATGCTAAAGAATGTTCAAATTATCGAACAATTGCGCTCATCCCTCACGCTAGCAAGGTGATGCTCAAGATAATACAGGATAGACTGCAACAGTATGTGGAGAGAGAATTATCAGAAGTGCAGGCGGGTTTCAGAAGAGGCAGGGGGACTAGTGATCACATCGCCAACATAAGATGGATCATGGAAAAAACAAAGGAATATCAGAAACAAGTCTACTTCTGTTTCATTGATTACACGAAGGCTTTTGATTGTGTCGACCACAACAAGATGTGGCAAGTAATTAAAGAGATGGGAATACCGGAACACCTTATAGGCCTCATGAGAAATCTGTACATGAATCAAGAGGCAACAGTTAGGACAGAAAATGGAATGACGGAGTGGTTTGGAATAGGAAAAGGAGTAAGACAAGGCTGCATTTTGTCACCATGCTTATTCAATTTATACACAGAACACATAATGCGCAATGCAGGGATGGAGGAATCACACTTTGGGATCAAAATTTCTGGAAGAAATTTCAACAATTTGAGATATGCAGATGATACCACCCTAATGGCAGAAAGTGAGGAGGACCTAAAGAAGCTCCTGATTAGGTTGAAAGAAGAAAGTGAAAAAGCTGGCTTGAGACTCAATATCAAAAAAACCAAGATAATGGCAACAGGCCCTATCAGTCCCTGGAAAATAGATGGGGAAGAAGTAGAAGCAGTGACAGATTTTACTTTCTTAGGATCAAAGCTCACTGCAGATGGTGATTGCAGCCATGAAATAAAAAGGCGACTGATTCTTGGGAGGCAAGTGGTGAGAAACCTGGGGAACATAGTGAAAAGTAGAGACATCACATTGAAAACAAAAATTCGCATAGTCAAAGCAATGGTATTCCCTGTGGTAATGTATGGTTGTGAGAGCTGGACTATTAGGAAAGCTGAACGCAGAAGAATAGACGCCTTTGAGATGTGGTGTTGGAGGAGAGTTTTGAGAGTCCCATGGACAGCGAGGAGAACAAATAGGTCAATCTTAGAAGAAATCATCCCTGACTGCTCATTAGAAGGTCAAATAATAAAGATGAAGCTAAAGTACTTTGGACATCAAATGAGAAGAGAGGATTCACTTGAGAAAGCTTTGATGCTTGGAAGGGTTGAGGGCAAAAGAGGAAGGGGAAGGCCCAGGATGAGATGGCTAGATGGTGTTGTGGAGACGGTGGGCGCAGAGCTGAGCGAGTTGAGGGGGATGGTGGAGGACAGGAGTGCCTGGCGGACGGTGGTCCATGGGGTCGCAGAGGGTCGGAATCGACTGTGCGACTGAACAACAACAAATGGCAACCCTACCTTTTAACCAATAACATCATATTGGTCAAAAGGTAAACCTCTAAAGATAAGAGAGGTAAAAGTTGTTCAGTATATTAAAACAACCCCACCATGCAATGGGTTGTTAATGTAAATTATGTCTCAAACCAACCAATGGAAAAGTTGTATAGTTTTCCGGCCTTAGGGTCGCCTGACATGATTAAGCTGTTCGTTGTTTGGGTCTTTCAGTCAGTGTGTGTGTTGTTCCAATTTTTATTCTGCTGTTCTGCTCTCTCTTTCTCTCCCTCCTATTCTGCCCTACAAGCAAAGTATGTTTGTCTACTATGAAACTTACTGTAAAGAACTCTTTTTATCAACCAAAGCAACTGTTCACTAATCTTTCTAAAGCAACTGTAAGTAAAAAATTGTCTTGTTATTTTTCAAAACACATGTAGAGAATTTAATTGCTGGGCTAGAGTGAGGAGTATAATGCTTGGTGAACTTGCAAACTCAAACTATAAGTAAAACTATTTTTAAAGCTCCCCTGCCTACTGCTGTGTTTAAACACTTAACAATGGTCACCCTTGATCAAAAGCCAATCGTATATGACCCAAATGTAAAAAAGATGATTTAATATGAAAGTACAGAGAAACAATTTAATAACTATACAGCAACAACTCTACATCAAAATTCCACTATTGAGTCTACAAAAGAAGACAAATCTGAATAACCTTCGACCTACAAATCCATTAAATAATCTGAAAACAACTCATGTGGGCTTCTTTTGCTGAACAAAACAAAACTTTTCAATCTTTATTCATATGACTAGTCTTCATCATATTAGTCACTCTCCTCTCTACACACTCAAGATTAGCTTAATTATTTATAGTGATTTTCTTTTTTCACAAATAGAAGTTTTCTAGTCAGAAAGGTTTTAATGAGGAAATATGTAGTGTTAAGGAGGGAATTTGAAATTATTATAAGTATATTCAAGATTATTTGAATTTAAAATGTTATTTGTTCCAACTAAAATTGCTGTGAAGCCCTTGGCACACTTTCTTAGCATGTCATTGATGTAATCACTCACTTTATCTTTCTTTTGACCCTCAGGGAAAATGGATTTAGGAAGTAAAAAGTCAAATTTAAAGGGATTAAGATATAATCTTGATTTTAAAACAACACACTCCCTCTCTTCTGCCTATGTTGCTATGTCTCAGAATTGTCTGATTTATGGCAAACATATAAAGTAATGAACTTCAAAAAGTTCTATCATTCACAACCCTGTCCAGTTATTGCTTCCTTTATTGAGTCATTCCATCTCATGTTCAATCTGCCTCTTTTCCTATTGACTTCAAATCTTCCAGTATGTCTTCTGTGCTTGTCCAGTATGTAGTGTGCTTTTATGTATATTTTAATGTGCATTTATGTGTATTTAATGTGTATTTTAATTTGTATTTTTATGTGTTTTGTCTATTTAATTTGCATTTTTATGTGTTTTATGTCTATTTAATGTCTATTTAATATGTATTTTTATGTGTTTTTATGTCTATTTTTATGTGTACTGTATTTTTTTTACTTTGTCTTCACCCGCGACATCATGACATTGGCTCCGCCCATGATGTCATGTCATTGGCTCCGCCCACAGTGTGGTAGTAAAAACTTTGGCTGTCCATCACTGCATATAGGAGCCCAGCTAACAGAATGAGCAGGACTGCCTTGCTGCATTTTGAAACAAGTGACGTAAGATAACCTGTCTGATACCAGTAAATCCAGATTCTAAAATGGCTTAACAGCACTATAGCCAAAATAATTAATAAAGGTAAAGTTCTCCCTTGTTTGAAAGCCAGTTGTATCCATCACTGATTACAGCCAAAGAGTCAGCACTGTCTGTGTCTACAGACTTTTCTGTGGTCATATGACAGGCATGACTAGGTGCTGGAGTGCACGGAATACTGTTACCATTCCTGCTGAAGCGGTACCTCTTTACTTGAAATTTCTTGCTTTCAAACTGCTAGAAACTGCTATTCAGAAGTAGTAAGGCTGGCAAAGAACTTGGTGATCATAAAATGTGATCAGCCTTCCTGAAGGCCAGCAGAACAGATCTATGAAATATTTCCTACAGGATGTTATTTCTACTGAACATGAATTCTTGTTTAGAAGAATTAAGACAAATCTTGTTAGGAGGAATATGCAGGTTTTATCAATGGCTTTGTCTCTGAATTAATAAGAATTATATAGTACAGGGGTGGAATGAAGGTAAATAAGCATCATCTACTAGTAGATCTTTGGGTAGTTTGCAGTCAATCAATAATGATTTCTGATTCAAATCAGTTTTAACAGTAGCAACAATAAAACAGCTTCCTTCACCTAATTTAGGCTGCTGAAATGAAAAAAAGCTTTGAATAACCACCAGTGATTATTGGTGTAAATGCAGTTGTACTTTGGCACTGAAAAGCAATCCCTAGACTGAGATGAGCAGATGATCTGTTTTTCTTTCTTTCACAGTGTTATGTCTTTTCTACCCAGCTCTGTTTAGTAGATCTTGGGATTCTATTTTTTAAAAGAAAAGTCAATCCACTCTTATTTGATTCAGTGCAATCGTAAATTAATGATCTACTATTAGAACTCATAAAATATCTTATGAGGTTTTTGGCCCATTTAAGCTCTTAAAGCTTAAACCAGGGGTTCACAATTTACAGCCTATGGGCCAGCCCTGACCCCTGACCCCATTCCATCTGGCCTGCGGTGACAACCCTAGAAGTAGAAGCGTTTACGACAGCTGTAAACGTGCCTGCGCATGCACAAAAATGCCCGCTGCAGCTTGTGGCAGCGTTTACAGCAGGGGGAAACCATGTGTCTGGTCCACTTAGCTGTCAGAGGAGGAGTTGTCTGGCCTGTGGCGTGGTAAGGTTGAGACCCCCTGGCTTAAACCAAGCTAATTGGGAGAGAGGATAGGATATATTTGGGCAAGAAGTGTTGCTTTTCCTAGCAGTAAGCATTAATGTATTGTTCTGTTTACCTGCCTAGAATAAGGAAGTCACAGAGGAATTGCAGCATAATTATCGAGTATAACCCATAGCGAATAAAATCAACAGTGGAAATTATCTTTAGACAACTACCTTGACAATGTTTTAATAAAATAAAACTGTTCTTTTTGTTTTCATAGGGAAGAAAAAAGTGGACTGTAGGCTATAAGAGCTCATGCTAAACAAGATCTGTCACTTCAAAGGTGCCCTGAGATCCTTTATCCATGTTATGCTGAGATAGACTAATGCACCTATCTCTTTGAACACTGAAGATATATCAGTGTGAGATTGTGAATGGGAAGTTGTTTTTTAAAAGTATGTTAAAAAGTAGCCTAACCCAACAGTAAATTAGGAACACATGAATTTAACATCTTTGTGAGAACAGACCTCCTTTTAACTGCTTTGTACCTTCACATATAAGCTGGGTACAGTGACAACCTCTTAGAAGGACTCTCTTCACACCTTCACTCTTCTTTTGTGTTATCTTAGAAAGATTACTTGGTACATTCGAACAATATTCAGCACTAAGTTAACTCACACCACTTGGACCATATTAACATGATGAGACAGTTTAATATACTTCACACGCCACAGACTATCAACAAACTTTGCTATCATAGCTTGATAAGGATACTGTACCTTACTGAACTCATTCTAAAGACAAAAGCAGCAAAGCTGCTCTTTAGCTTTTAAAATGATCTTGTTTTAAGCATTTTAATAATGAAACATCACTTACAGTTAGAATTGTGAATAATTTATACTGGGCATAATCCACCAGAACATTTGCCTGCATGACCCCACTTAAAACAAAGAGACACAAAGGCTTTGCACAGCTTTCACTGGGAAGCTTCCGACAATATCCATAATCGGAGTTCCCAAATTATTCATTACTTACAAAATTGTCAGAAAGGCATAAATATCAGCTAAACCTGAAAACTTAACTACAGTGGTACCTCACTTAAAGAGCATAATGCGTTCCACAGGATTGCTCTTTAAACGAGTTTGCTCTTTAAGCGAAACACCATTGTAAATGACCAATTGTGGGGGGGATTGCGAACCGCGATTTATTTGTTAAGCGAGTTTTTGGTTGGTTTTATTTGTTAAGCGAAGCAAACATTCAGAGAAAATGCTGCTCTTTAAGCGAGTTACTCTTTAAGCGAAACGCTCTTTATGCGAGGTTTGACTGTATTTGACCCAGCATAAGGTTTGAAGGCATGTTGTAGATATTATGATGAAAGTGAGAGTGCCTAAGAACCTTTCTTTTAGTTCCAAAGAAAGATCATGCCCCAAATCATGTTTTCATCATAATGCCTACAGAAGGCAAATGGCATAATTTTCAGGGGCTTCTTGCTGGCAATTAAATTCCACTTGGATTTTTAGTTGTGTGCTTGTCAATTCCTAGCAAGAAGCCACTTAAGTTACACCATTTGCCTTCCGTAAAATTAATTAAACATTAGGATTGACTGTAATATAGTAGCTAGCACCCAGCAGTAGTGTGTGTTAGTGAGAACCTGTTGATTGTAGGAAAATTTTTGCCACCATTTATGTATCAAAAACATGTGCTACTGAATTTCTCGGGATTTCTTTAGCTATGGTTTTTACTGAAACAGTGCTGAGCACAATATTGTAGCAAACTGTTCAATGCAGGGGATTATTAGATTGCAATCTAATAAAAAAACCCAATTAAAGCTCTCCAATCCATGTTTATAGAATCATAAGAAGAGGCCTTTTTAGGCCATCGAGTCCAACTCCCTACTCGAAGCAAATTAAAGCAAACCTGACAGATGTTTGTTGAAGTCTCTCTTGAATGCTTCCAGTGTTGGAGCACTCACCACCTCTCCGGGTCATTGGTTCCATTGTCATACTGCTCTAACATGTTTTTCCTGATATTCCCAGATGTTCTTTGACTTTAATTATCAGAAGCCTCAATCAGCAGGTGTAATGAGAACTAAAGTTCAAAAACACCTGGGGCCCAAGGTTGAAAATGAGGGTACCAAATGCAAAATGTGTATTGTTTGTGTAGTTTTAAAACAGTGTGAATGCTGGTGTGGTTTTTAGACAATGTTTAAACTTATGTGGAAGCAATTTTGAAAGAACTTTTGAATGAATACATCAAAAACTATGATAGACTTGAAACAAATTAATCAACTTTACTTAGATTTTGGTTCTGCAGCAGACTGATAGGGTCACTATCTCCCAGCCTCAGATCCCTGCCTTATGGGATCTGGACAAACAACTCAATTTTAGACCAATTTGTTTCAGCTTTAATTCCAGCTAAATGATACCTTGGGTGATCTAGCACATAGCCTAAAAGTACAAACAAAATGCTATAAAATCACAGCTGAACTCAGCCACAAGATGAGTAGCCTTGGTTCATTTTAGCCAGAAACTTCCTAGTTATCACATAGGGATAAATAACAGAGTTTAAAACAATAGTGCTGTTCCTATAGATTTATGGAATAAACTGCCTCTAGTGAAATATTAATCATAAACTGATAATATATATTGAATAGCTATACTATGTTGGTTTTGTCTGTATATCCATGTTTATTCCCAATCAACTGCTTTCAGAAGTATTAAATATACAGTATTATAATACATACATGCATATGTTACCCACTATATATGGCAGTGCCGTCTCCCTTTCTTGGTGCAAAGTTGTTGCACCGAGAAGATTTACTTGAGAAGGCCTTGATGCTGGGAAAGGTCGAGGGCAAAAGAAGAAGAGGGTGGCAGAGAATGCGATGGATAGATGGCATTGTTGATGCAATGGGCACAGAGTTGGGCAGGCTGTAGAGGATGGTGGAGGATAGGGGTGCCTGGCGTATGGTGGCCCATGGGGTTGGAATCGACTGTGCAACTGAACTACAACAACAAGAAGTGTACAAATAGGTTTAAAGTGAGAATGGGAGGTAGAGTAACAAGAGTTATCTAGAGGAAGAGAAAGTACTAATACTAATCCCTGTGGAGTCCAAAAGGATAGGAAATTGTTCATATATATGTGTGTGCCAGATCACTGTTCTCCTGACACTATAAGTCAGGAAGGACAATAAAATACAGATATACCTGAAGGGGACATTCGCAGAAGTGTATTACTGTTGGTGTAACTTACTTCCAAGTGTGATTAAGAACAAAAACGAAGTGACTTATCCTGGAAGTTTGTGAGGAGACATAAATCAGGACTGTACAGCATTCTGCATAATAAAAAGTGGCGTGTTGTGGGTTATTAAGAAAAAACGGACTAGTGGGACTTGTCAACCAAATGTTGTAGTCTATGTCGTCAGCTGCTGGAGGGAACACTCTGTTCAGGTTTTCAGACAGCTGGCTGCGTTCTCTTGCAGGTCACTTTAAGGGTATCCAAAGTCCAAGTAAGAGTCTACGTTGACTTCAACATTTTTTTTCCAACGGGATATAGAACTGGCTGTATCTTAAGAATATTCACTGATCTGTCTATTGAAGTATCTTTTGCCCAGTTAGGAGTTTTAGTGATTGAAACATTCTTTATACCTCTCCAAATCTTCTGTTTCCCTGAGTATACCAATACCTTCATGTTGCTTTTCATTTCCCTTGCTACGGTTCCATCATTATTGGCACTCATTATTAGAAAGGGCTTGTTTGTGTTGTGAAAATATACTTTTTTGATATTCTGAACAGACTGTAAATACAAAAGAAGAAGAAACTGAGAAAGAAAACAAACAATTTATTTTATAACCCAGTTAAGACAATTTTAGAAAGCTTTGCTTGAGGACACATGCTTACTGTACATTAGAATTCACAAAACAAAGGAGATAAACTGTTCCAAAACTAGACACCAGATTCCTTTTCACACTTTGTAAGTGATATATTTTGGGATACCGGCTACTACAGAGACAGAACATTTGTACATTTTCCAAGTTGGCTCTGGCTAATTTTACATTCATTTCATCTCCTTGCCTTTTTTTCTCTCAGAATTTTTTTGCTTTCTTCTCTTCTTCTTTTATTGACAGGATTTCGTGGGTCATAGATTTCAAAAGTGTCTTCATCTTGCACACTCGCATCTTTTACTTTTCTGGTTCTGTCCTCAAAATGGAGCACATGTGACATCCTATTAAAATAAATAAACAAAGCTATTATTTGGCCAGGCTGATTATAAATTTTCTACTTAAAATTTAAGTTTAAAAAAATTGTTTTAAAGGGCAGACGTCCCAGTAAGCAGCAGCCAACACCTTGCGTATCATAAACTTTGATCTAGATCAGTGTTTCCCAAACTTTGTTTTTTGGACTTCAGTTCCCAGAAGGTTAAATCAATTCCCCCACAGCACTGATCAACCAATGTACTGACTTAGGCGTCTGGGAACTGAAGTCCCCCGTGGGGCATGGGCCCCACGTTAGGAACCACTGATCTAAATACAGTAAAACATTGGATAACGCTAAAACTTGGTTCCAGAAGTCTTGGTGTTATCCGATTTTTAGTGTTATCCGATCCATATTAAAATCCTATGGGATGGATTGGATAACGTTAAAGCTCCAGAGAGATACATTGTAACCGCACAGGCTTTAGCGGTTGTTATCCGATCCATCCCATTGGAGCTTAACATTATTCGATCCAATTAAGAACTAACACTGCCTTTTAATAAAATTCTTTCTTTAATTAGCTATCTTTACCATGTCTGCTCCTAAAGATAAGGATACTATCAATACAGATGGGAGTTCTTAACAATCTTTTTTGACTCTTTAAAAGCGTATCAACGAATCAATTTTAACTTTAAAAGTGAAGATACTTTATTAGATGAATGTTCCTTTCTCTGAAAAAGGATACTCTACCTTTTCCTCTTCCACATTAATATCAGATTTAAGATCGCTAAACCATGGTTTTCTTCTCATTGAGAAGTCCAAAGTCCAAAATGTCCCCGCATTATGACATGATGAACATTAATTGTTTTGGGGTGGTTTTTTTTCCTATTTATTTCTGCTATGTATTTATTTTTGTGCTAATTAGATTGCATTACTGTAATAAGTAAGCTATTCTAAAGAGATTCAAAAAATGAAGTAGAAAGTAGAAATAAGTATCCTCCTGTAAGATATTAAATTCCCTGCAAGCACCGTGTGTGTGTGTGTGTGTGTGTGTGTGTGTGTGTGTGTGTGTGTGTGTGTGTGAGAGAGAGAGAGAGAGAGAGAGAGAGAGAGAGAGAGAGAGAGAGAGAGAGAGAGAGAGAGAGAGAGAGAGAGAGAGAGAGTATTTTTAAAATAAGGATTTCCCTGTCAGGCCCCTCTGTCTTATTCTCCATACTGTACTAGTATTCTGGGTGCCTTCTTTGAACAAAAATGCTTGGTAGAATGTCTACAGTTGAGTTGGCCTTTAAGAGGAGCCATTACAAAATCTGGAATGTGTGCTTCTTGGGCCTCCTGGGAAGTATTGCCTTCTGCATGAATCCTGAGAAAGTTCAGCAGCTCTGGAATTTTGCAAAATTGCTTTCTTACAAGCCTCCATTTTTCCTCTTCCATAAGGCAGCAGCTGGAAGTGCCCTTCACCAGTTATGGCTATGTCAAAGATAAGACTTCTCATTAAAAGACATTCTATTTTATTTTATTTGGGATGTATTTGTTTGGTTGTTCTGTTTTTGATTTGTTGTGTGTGTTTTTTTAAATTATCTGATAGTGTGTACACCACCCAGAGTGGGAAATTTATAAATAATACATAAATAAATAAAAATTCTATTAAAAAAAAATCCGACCCCCTGAACAGTATATGGGAATTTGACCCAGTTCCCAGCTTAATAAGGTTGAGAACCCCTGATCTAATGGCTGGCTTTTAAAATGTTTTTACCCCTTGAACATATTTTGTTAAGCACAGGCACTGTCAGGCTTTTTCAATTTGTTTTGATGCAGTGTTACTCAAAGGAAAGAACCACTGTAAAGATGAGGCTTACTTACATGTCACTATGCAACAGTAAAATAAAGGTAATAGGGAAGAATATGCAATTGACAATATAACGATTAGTCTTGATTAAAACTCTGTGCTCATATATAACTCTTGTTCGACTGACAACAAAACAAATCTCAAATGATTACAAAATTATTCTGCTGGATTTCCCCCACCATCTTATTTTGAGCCACTTCTTTTTAGGGATCAGGAGGTGACCAGAAGAACAGAATTCTGATAGTCCCAGCACATTTCATTAATGATTTTTTCTCCTTCATTAATCATAGTGAAATAGAAGCATGTCAACATTTTACAATACAGTAATACCCCGGATAACGTTATGACTTGGTTCCACAAGTCATGACATCCGATTTTATCATGTCTCTCTCTTTCCCCCTTCCCTGTAGTTTAAATACAGGGAGGGAAAGAGACAAGGAGTCTCTGCGACTGCAGTAGGGTTGGGGGAAAGGCGGGTGCTTTTCCCCGACCCTACTGCAGTCACAGAGACCACTGCGCGTGGGGGGTGGATTGGGTAGTTCTACCCAAACCACTCCACACCCGCAGACCATTGCATCGGATAACCCTAAGAATCATTATCCAGAATCCTTATCCGATGCAAGTTTTTTTCCAAAAAACTTGCATCGTTATCAGATTTTAGCATTATGTGATGCAATCGTTATCCGGGGTATTACTGTATACTATTCAGGTTTGTTACAGAATTATCGGTATTTAAACCTCCTATATAATGGAATAATTTAATTTAATTTAATTTTTGCATTTATATGCCGCCCTACTCAGGGGAACCTGACAGGGTGGCTCCCAATCATAGAATATATATACAAATACACATACAAACACACATCAATACATACTAATCAACACAAAAAACAACAACATGGTTTTTCAATCAACCCTCTGGAATATTCCATACAACAATATATCACATTACAATGTCGTTCAACTACCTCTCCACCCCAGCCAAATAATACACAGATGACCTCGGATTTTGGGTTGTTAATCAAATGCAACATGCAGTGACAAGTTTCTCTACAATAGGGGTTCCCAACTTTTATGCCATGGGCCTGACCACGTCCCCTGGACAGCTGAGCAGGCTGGACCATGCCCCCCGGAAGCAGCAGTAAATGCGCCCGCTTCTGCATTTATGACAGCTGCGGGTACATTTACGGCTAATGTAACTGCATTTACGCATGTGCGGTTGCATTTTATGGCAGTGGTAAACACGTTTGCTTCCACTTCTGGTGTGGCAGCCCATATTAAATGGTGCCATGGGCTGGGGCCGGCCCATGGGCCATAGGTTGGGAATCCCTGCTCTACACTATTAAATTTGTTTGGTCTATATCCTAAATTCTATTGGACTTCCATGTCAAAAAATGGTAAACACAATTAGGCTTCTGTGACACAAGAACAACAACAAAAACATTCTAGTCATAAATAACTAAAAGAAAAGTGACATGGAATTTGAAATAGATCCTGGAGCTGTTCAAGTTCTCCAGGTCACTGTCGGCTGCAACTCGTATCCGAGAATGCATTTTTTCCTGAAGCAAGAAGAATGCTGGGACTGCAATGGACTGCTGCAGCCTTGAGGATATTATCAAGCTGCACCTTCACAGCCAGTCCATTTGGCATGGCCTCTTCCGCCTACATGACTGTTGGGAATCAGAGTTCCTCCCCTGCTCATTTTGCCGTTGGGCCCCATCTAATGGTTTCCAGTGGCATTTCCTCCACTGAGGGGACCATCACCCCACCTAAAGGGGCTCATCTGCCTATAGCTGTTAGCCCCTTCAGGGGTACACAGAAAGAGCCTCTTCGAAGATTGTGGTATTTCTGACCCACAATCAGACATACCCCAGGTAACTATCACCTTTTGCCAGCTAATCTTTCTCACACTAAGTCAGGCAAAAGGAACTACAGACTGAACTCCCCAAAGGGGACTTCATTTTGGCAGTTTCACGTCTAGCCTAGACGTGAAAAATTGAGTTTGTATCTCCCATGAGCAGCTCCCTATTATACATGGAAAACCTCTCCTGAAACTGAGGGAAGTTTCAGAAGCGGTTTGCAATAGTGGTCATTCAACCAAAAAAGTAAATAATTAAACTAGGCACATCCATCTGCTGAAAATGCTTTAAGGATTTTGGATACTGGACAGCCACTTTTCTGACAAATCTGTTCAGCATGCATGGGAAATGTTTAAAAAATTAAAAATGTTTCCCAGCATTTAAGCCATCTTCAAACTTTTCAAGGCAACTTTATATTGTCCAATAAATTATAAATATTTACAGTTGACTGTTCCACAGTTTCGTCTTCCAAAATTACTGAAGCTTCAGAAACTCTACTGCATAGTTTACATGGACTTTTAGAAACTGAAATTTCCTGCAAAATGTTTTGTTTCTCCAAGATCATGAAAAGTCTTTTTTAATTAGTAAGGACAAAGGGCAAACATTAATAAAAGTGTGTGTGAGAGAGAGTTGTGCAAAAATCTTAATCAAAACAACTTGTTTTTTGAGCAAAAACCCACTTAAGTAATTTTTTCAGAACAAAAGTCAAATACTGTACAGTACTAAACAACAACCCACCAATGATACAGTTTTAAACAGTTTAATTGTGTCCAGCCAGGAAAAAACATGTGAATTTTTTTGTTCTCATTTCTAAGAACGAAATAAGCAAATTCTTATAAGCCTACTAGTAACAATTACCTGCCATCACTCTCTTATGATGTCTTACTAAACTATTGAGAAGAAACATGAGCAGATGCCACTTAACTAACTTACATCTGATTTTTTAAAAACCAAGGATAAAATGCCAAGTTAAAATCAATGAAATCTCAGAAAACCCCATCAGTATAAAAAGTATAAATTAACATTAAAGCAGCCAAACTCTGTTATAAAAAAAATCTAACTGTGACACTGACTCTAATAACGTCAAAACACATTTGAAAGTATCTTGGCTAAGCTCTACCAGGAAATAATTCCAGAGCTGTAATTCCAACTGTGGAATGACTTACAAAATGGAACTTTGTTAACAATGGACTACCAGGGTTTCTCAACCTTGGGTCCCCATATGTTCTTGGTCTTCAATTCCCAGAAGCCTCAATCAGCAGGTGTACTGACTTGGCCTTCTGGATTAGTAGATGTATTGACTTCGGCTTCTGGAAACTGAAGTCCAAGAATACGTGGAAAACCCTGGACTAAGCTAAGGCTTCAGCAGGTCTATACTCCATATGTCCTTCAGAGCTGCTAGGTTTTGAATAGACTAGCTCCAAATCTTTAAATAAATGGAAATAAAAAAATGAGTTAAAATTCTGTTTGGTAATAATATCAAAAGGGAGCAACAAGGGGAAAAATACAAGCCTACAGAACTAAACCGAACAAGACAGGGCAATGGGAAGAAGAAAGTGTAACAGGAAGGCAATTGTTCCAGCAAATCAAACTCATAGTTGTCGGCACTGCCCCAAATGTGGGGAGGCTCATCACCAGTAACATCACAAGTATAGAAGGGACTTTCCTTATCAACTACTCATGAATCTCATTACCAATTTTGCCTTGCATTTTACAAGCAACTGCTCTACACTCCCATTTCTGTAAGATGAGAAGGAGACACCAGGACAGAGGACTTGAAAAATAGCCTACCTACTCAATATTGCTCCTTTTATGATTTTAAGCATACAGTATAGACAGGGTGCTTAAAGCTTCACAAGAACTGGTGATGGATATCACTGCTGGAGGCTTCAGGTCTGGGCACCCGCAGCATATGTGTGACCTCAATTTGCACTCTCCCACCAAAGCGCTTCTGGGTTCTGCCTGAACATTAAACATGCGTGCATGACAGAATGGAATCCAATGCAATCGTGCATATCGGAGGCCTTGCAGAAGACCAGCCCTTTTGAAAGGGAGTTAATTAGCTGCCTTCTGTCCCCCCCCCAGTTGAGTTAGTTCAGGAAAGAAATGGACTGAAACTCTTGAGTTTCCAAAGGTCCCTGTTTCCTGCCACTGAGACGGGCCCAGTCTAAGCATGTGAGACTCCCCCTTTACATCTCTGGATGATATCATAATCATACAGCAAGACATAGGCACAGCCCTGGCCTACAGACCGTTTGACTGAACACAACAAAGCAAGCCCACTGTTGAATAACAAAAGCTTCGTCCTGTTCTATTTTGTGGGCCCTCAACGCATATTCGAGCTGAAAGCAAGATGGTAAATGTTGCTTAAACAAACTGACACATGTACAAAACAGAATGTTGGTTAGAAATATGCCCTCTGTGCAATGCCAGGATAAACACAGTGGGGCAAACAGATAATGAAGAAAACACACAAATCACTTCCATATTTAAAATCAAATTAGTTTAGCATGATTAATCATATTGCAAAGTACACCAAAGTCATGACTATTGTAAACAATCACTACTATATTTCAGATGGTATGTCAGGTTCACCCTGTCAGAATAGTTAAAAAAGGAAACAGCTGGCTTTTTAAACTTTCTGACAGCTGTTGAAGTTACTTCCAAAAACCATTTAAAAAGATTTTCTTGCTCTGACTTTCAAAGCCCTATTTGCTAGGTAAAGCCTATTGCAGTCACGTCTGATTTTTTGGCTACTGATGTTCCATCTCACTGGTGTGACTTATAAGGCGTGTTCTTTCCTCCCCAATAAATAAATAAATAAATAAATTGTCCTGGCATGCCAAATGCTCTAGTCTATACCCATCCTTGATTTTAGGGAAACCTATTTTTCAGCATGGAAAGGCTGGCATTCTAAAGCCATGGGAATAAACTTATTTTGGACTGATTATTAAATAAAGTGTGCATTGTTTGCTATGGAGGATCGCCCAAGACAAATACAGTACAGTAAAACCTCGGTTGATGACCTAGGTCTGTTCCAACAGCCTTCGCCTTAAACAAAAAAAATCATAAACCAAAGCACGTTTGCCCATAGGAATGCATTAAAAATTTAAATTTAAAATTTAAAAAATGGTCATGAACCTCCAAAAAATAATACAAAAAATAGAAAAAATAATCAAATACCCCCCACCCCTACCCCCCAGTAAAGACAGTAAAACAGAATGGAAGCTAAGCTCCTTACTTTTTCCACCATGTGAGAAATCCACCAGCAGCACCAATTTCCTGGGCTCAGAGCAGGGCTGCCCATGGCCAGGGTTCTCTTCTGAGCTGATTTTTACAATTTTTTTCATCACATTTACATCACATCTATTGGCCAGCCCTGGTAACTGCAGGAAAAAAATCTCCAACCTACAGCACTTCCTGGTTGTGAGAAAAGCTTTTACCGGAGTAAAAAGGCAACAAAACATTTCAAAAATGGAGCGGAAATGCTCCAAACACCTTCCCACCGCAGCGGTAAGTGCTGAATCACAACTTCTGTTAAAAAGACAAAAAAAGCTGTGGCACCTTAAAGACTAACTCCTGTATTTTAATGTTAGATTTCGTGGACTAAGTCCACTTCATCAGACATAAGAGTAGATATCATGGTATACATTTATACATATCTGGTATGGAGACCCAGAGTGACTGGGTGAAGTTCATTGGACATGGAAATCAACGAGCTATTTACAAGCAATAATCAAAAGTTTTACAGCAGAAAATCTCTGGTGGAAGTTAGTTTGAGGAGTGAGGTTTCTAAAATAAACATTTTGACATTACAATTCTCCTAATGGGATAACTGAGGAAGCTTTATGGCGTAGGCACAGCTAGGGGTCAACTGCCCTGAGAGACATCCCCCTCCCTCCTTCCCACACTTTTAAGTCTGTTCTGCAAGGTGAATGTATTTTGTGGCATTTTTAAACTTGATAATGTCCCAGAAATCCCTGGCTAATGTTCAGATCTTTAAGATGGGTGTCCAGTATGTGTATATATTTTATCTCCACTGTCTCTCTCTGAATTCAAAGCTGTGACACACTCGACACTACAGCTCATTGGTTTTGGAAAACAGGTGATTCTAACAACTGCTTGTTGCCCTCTATAAATTCAGGGACTTTTAAGATTATCCCACTGAACAACCAGACAGAATGACTGGATGATGGATGGATTTTTTGCCTGCTTACTAACACTAGCTGGCTGACATGGTCTGTGGCATGTGCAGTGCGAGCATAAAAGGAACAAAAGAAATGTGCTTTGTATTTCATAAAGCCCCAAAATCTACACTCTCAAATGCGGCTTCATAGCAGGAGTATGCCTTTAAAATCTTAAAATATTCCAGTGAAGACCATGACTTGCTATGGTTAAAATGTTAGAACTGCGAACAGCAGAGAGAAAATGTTGCAACCTTTTCCCTACATTTCCCCTAGAACTGTAGCACACAAAGGCAGGCAGACAAAACAGATGAGTGATTCCACAGATCAAAGCAGAAGAGGTCTCCTTCCCCAGGAAAAGAAGTGTGAGTTGTTCTGGAAGAATGAACTCACTGGCACTCTTTTTCATTTCCAGCAGATAGCGGGTGGCATAGGAAGATGGGAGGCAAATGAGAAACAGAAGTGACCAAGAAGAAAAATAAACTGAGGAAAAGGAGTATAAAAAAAGATTTAAAAAGAAAAGAATGGGTCAAAAAAAGAGATGTGTGCAAGAAATAGAAATATAAGATTAAGAGGGGAAAAGAAAAAAAACCCCTAAAATAACTTTAGGAGTCACAGCAGGCAGTAAGAGATTAATCCTGTTGTTCTTGTTTTGCACCATTAAGTGGCTTATGGTGACCTTATAAATGAGTAACCTCCAAAATGTCCTGTCCTCAACAGCCTTGTTCAACTCTTGTAACCTTTGCTAAGGTAAGGGGATCAATCCATCTCATATTTGGTATTAATTTTCCTGCTGCCTTCAATCTTTCCCAACTTTATTGTCTTTTCCAGAGAACCTTGCATTCTCATGATGTGCCCAAGGTATGACAGTTTCAGTTCCATTATTTTTGCCTCCAGAGATGGTTCAGGCTTGATATGCTCTAATATCCAATTGTTCATCTTTTTGACAGTCTAGGGCAGTGATGGTGAACCTTGGCACTCTAGCTGTTCTTGAACTTGAGTTCCCAGAAGCCCAAGTCCCTGAGAATCCACTTGAATGCACAGTAAACCCATTCGTGTGAATTTACAGGGACTTGGGCTTCTGAGAATTGAAGTCCAAAAATAGCTGGAGTGCCAAGGTTTGCCATCATGGGTCTAGGGCAATGATGGTGAACCTTGGCACTCCAGCTGTTCTTGGACTTCAATTCCCAGAAGCCCTGATCAGCAGGAGTGCTGACTTGGGTTTCTGGTAATTGAAGTCCAAGAACAGCTGGAGTGCCAAGGTTCACCATCATGGTTCTAAGGTATCAAAAAAGCTTTCCTCCAAAACTGTTTTTCAAATGAATCAATGTTTTTTCTGGTCCACTTTCTTCATTGTCCAGCTTTCATGCCCATATATCGGGGGTTCCTAACCTATGGCCTGGAGCTGGTCCATAATGCCAATTAATCTGACCCACGGTGAGGACCCCACCAGAAGCGCTGAAAACACATCAGAAGTGCCAAAAAGCCACCAAGAACACAGCAAAACCAGCCAAAATTGTGACGAAAACCGCTGAAAATACAGCAAAAACGTGCTGCCCTCGCTCCCGCCACCATGGTAAGTGGTAAAATTGGCAAAAACAGCAGGAAAATATGCTGTGGTTGCAACCGCCGACACCACTGGAAGTGGCAGAAGCAGTGGGAGCAACCACAACTCCGAACCGCACATGTCTGAGGGGGCATGGTCTGGACCATGGTGCCAAAAGGTTGGCCAACCCTGCCATATATAGTGACTGGGACTACAATAATGAGGATGATCTTGGTCTAGTTCCAGTAACATGTCCATACAATTGATGAGATATTCTAAATCCTTCATTTCTGTTCTTCTGAGTTTCAGTCTTCTTCTGATTTCTTGGTTGCAGTCTCCATTTGGACTGATGATTGTACTGAGAAGTGGTTTACCATTCCCTTCTTCCAGGAACTGTGTAGCTTGCCTAAGGTCACACACAGGTTGGCTCATTTTCATGGAAACACACTGGGGAATTGAACTCCCATACTCAGGCTCTGCAGCCAGATACCTAATTGACTGATCTATCAGCCAACTGATGATTGGACCTACAGAACCAAAGGGCAGCTTTTCTCCCTCTCTCATAACAATGGAACCTGGAGTCATACAATGAAGTTGAATGGTAGGAGACTGAGAACCAACACAACCTATTTATTCACACAGTACAGTTAAAACTGTGGAATTCATAACCACAAGACATAGTGATTGCTACCAACCTAGATGGTTCTAAAAGGAGATTAGGTAAAATCATGGTATGTATCATCTCCACTGTCAGAAGCAGAATCCCTCTGTATACATATTGCTCAGAAAATTAGATGGTAGGTCCATTACATTCATGTTCTGCTAAAGGCTTCCTGGTAGGCCAGTGTTTCCCAATGTTTGGTTTTTGGACTTCAATTCTCAGAAGCCTAAGTCAATTCCCCAAAGCACTGATCAGCCAATGTACTGACTTAGGCTTCTGGGAATTGAAGTCCACTTGTGTTCTGCAGAACATAATTTGGGAAATGCTGCCATAGGCAATGGATTGACATCTGTGTGAACAGAAAGTTGGACTAGATAGATGTCTGAGCTGCTTCAGCATGGCTGTTGTTGAGTTCTTAGCTAAAATAGAAAAGAATAATTGATTACTAATACAAGATCAATCTTCTTAATCACATCAATTTCTTCTAGTCACATAAGAAAATCAACTGTCATTTCTTTCTGTTGAATGAATTTATAAATTTGGACTGAGCTCCTGCAAACATGATACTGAGAGACATCACCACAACTTTGACTGACTGGTTAGATCAATGTTTCCCAACCTTTGTTTCTGCACTTCAGTTTCTAGAAGCCTAAGTCAATTCCCCAAAGCACAGATCAGCCAATGTACTGACTTAGGCTTCTGGGAATTGAAGTGTGGGGCATGTGCCAGATGCTGGGAACCACTGGGTTAGATGGAAGAAATCCTCATATTTTTATTCTTGTGCTGTATGTTTTGGCTTCAGTCCTGAACCCAGCTTGCCATTTGTCACTTTGTGAGTAAAGCAGAGTAATTCCTGGTCCAATCACAGGCTTGAAACCAGAAAGTAGCAGGGTCATAGAAATATAGTACAGTACTGTATGTCTATTACAACTTTTGAGCAACGTAAAAGTATAGGTCTACTACCATTGCATGTCTTCATTTCTGTTGACTTTGCATGAGATGGCTCCTGTAAATTCTATTAAAATGAATGAAGGCTATGCAGAGACAACACAGGGTGGCTTGCAAGTGTAATCTCAAAGTGCAAGACCTGCAACTCTTGAACTGTATTTTATAAGTTCAGTGGGAGAATTTAATCAATCACAAGAAAGGGAGATTTTGGTACAAAACCAAGAGTGTGATCAAAAGGCTAATTAGTAGGATGGAAGAAAGATTGATGCACTGTCTCTAAACCCCAAACAATAAAACTAATTACTGATGACAATTTGCAAACAAATCTCTCAAGGTCTGAATGAGGTCCCCACAAGTAAGAAAGCTGTTGAACTCAGAAGCAGTGGAGTGCATACATAACATTCCTTATTTACAAATGTATTAGAATACTGCTTGCATGTAACATCTTTTAGTTAAGAAGAAAACTTAAGATTTCAGGTATGCCATCAATAGTGGAAGGAAGGAAGGATCCATCATTGGTAACTGTTTCACGATATTAGCTAGGTTCAACAACATCTAATTCTAACTAACATGTATGGTAAGTAGGGGATGTTCAAATCTGACCAAGTCAGCAAGAGGAAGTGATGCTTACTAAGCAACTGTTCACAAAAGAGGCATGAATAGAAGCCAGAAACCTTTTGAACTCCAGTAGATCATGTGTTCTTGCTGCTGTGCAAATAGTGATTGCCCTGTCAAAACCAACAGCTGCTTTCTGTGCAAGGAATACTAAATATCCTGATGTACAAGGATAAACTGCTTGTACAACTTGCCACTGTACGAAGAGTACAACCAAAAATGATTCAGGCACAAATAACTGTCTTCAACTCTCACATAGCTGGGTATCCTGCCTTCCTATGTTTGTTGAATGGGAGTAGTAAAAGATGCAGCCTGCTGTTTTCCCACACACACATCTAAGAGACAAAGCCTGGCTAAACTTCATGCCATGACCTTTTGGGACTTTCCTTTCCTACCCTACCCACAAGAAATAGATGCATGCCTGAAGAAGTGATCTTGAATCACAAAAGCTCCTGCAATGTTTGATTTTTTTAAGTGATCCTATAAAGGTATCACCTTCCTCCTGCATTTATTTTGTCTTCAACTAATTAACATACTGTATATCATAACAGTAGTTCTTTTTGCATTTGCCTGAATATTAATCTGCTTAGGCCCCAATATGCTTACTTGCAACTCACTCATCCCCCACCAGACTGGGATGCTTCCATATTATAAACAATTTCATTTTCATGCTCCCAAGTCCATTTGATTTTAACCCAGTTGCTTCCTGGGAGTTGTAGTCTTCCTATCCCTTAGGCTCAAATAGGGGACACCTCTAAAGAACTTAACGAATTCTGGGAGCTGGAGTCCAAAACATCCAAATTAGAACAAGCTGGAGAAGGGTTGATTCTGGGTCACCTGAGCCTGATGTGGGTCAGTGTCCAACTTTTTTCTAATGGAATCACTAGGTAAAGGTTGCCCTTGTTCAAAAGCCAGCTGTATCCGACTCTAGGGTTCAATGCTCATCTCTGTTTATAGCCAAAGAGCCAGCACTGTCTATGTTTGCAGACATTTCCATGGACACATGGTAGGCATGACTAGTGCACGAAGCATGGTTTATTTTCCCACCTATTTATCTTCTTGCAATTTCTTGCTTTCGAACTGCTAAGTTGCCAGGAGCTGGGACAGAGATGGGAGCTCATTCAGTCGTGCAATACTTGGCTCTTGAACTGCTGACCTGCCAACCTTTCAGTCATCATGTTCAGCATCTTAACCACTTGAGCCACTGCAGTCCCAACCTTGGATCCGCTACTAATGGGTTAATGTTAACATAAGCTTTATTTATTAAAGCTGCTTCCATACATTTATCCCCCCTTCCTCTGCTCCTTGAAAAGGCCCAATGTGGTAATTTTCCCCTTAAAACTTTCTGAAAACCTGTCTAGTGGGATATTAATGTGTCTGTGAAAAGCCAAGCTGTCAAAACTCACGGCCTTGATACAGTACTACTAAAAAAATGTGGCTGAGTTTTGCAATCACATCAGAAACACAGACGTATAAAACCATTATGATTTATACTTCCAGTATTTCCACTGTGCAAGGCATAGACATGATGCTTTTGTTTTTTCACTTACAGGAACAGTCCACACATATATTCTATTTAAAACATTTCCCCAAACTGCCACAGAAGCATACTTCAAATGTTTTGATAAAGCAAATTAACCAAGTGCTTGAAAAAGAACATAACAGTAGCGCAAAATGGATATGAGACATGATAATGTGATGGCCAGATGTAATTCCAGACAACATACTAATATGTATGAATTTATAAAGCATGTCTTAGAAGGTATATGATTGGAGCATGATAATAATTTAATCAGTCTAATACATTCTGTCTAATACAATCAGTCTAAGACATTCTGCTGACCCCAGGCCTCAGCTTGGACTCATACAGAGGATTGCAAGTTTACACCCAGTCTGCTGTGGAAAGGCACTGATTTCTTCCATCAAAACCTAATCTAGTATAGGCCTGGAAAAATCCTAGATGTCTTGACATATTGGTCTCCAGAAATGAGATGCTTTAGTATAAAATTTTGAAGTATTTTAAAGCCCTAAGCATATCTACTCTTGTGTCTTAAGGAATCTCCTCACAAAACCAACCCAAGAGACCCAATCTATGAACAAAATAGAACTGTCATTTTTGTAAGACCAGTTATTAATTGATCAGGGCTCAATTATTATGTTGAAGAAGTCAACATAGAAATCTTGTTGGTCAAACTGGCTGCATGTTCAGTAACATTGATTAATAAACCACCTAACATACCACTCCCTGCCTCTTTGTATATGGCAGCTGGGGCTGCTGCTAACAACAGGTCCAATCCTGGCATGCAACACAGTATGTGTGAATCAAGTCATGAATTGCATTTGTCTCATAGGTGAATTGGTGCAAAGTATGTTACTCTGATAAGAGGATAAATAAATAAATGTCTAAGGATTGCTTAAGGGCAATCGGCCTAACACTGTTTCTTTTGTAGCCTAATTTGCTTTCATGAAATATGCACTGGAAGTATTTGGCCACCTCCCACCCCCCAAAACACACACACACACAAAAGTCTACTTAGATATTTCCTTCAAGAGGCCTATTGGGAGACTTCCAGGTGGAATTGCAATCATAATTTCAGCTGCACTGCAGGTGAAAGTGCTTTGTGGGACAATATGGCTGGCAAGAACTTAAGTGGATTTGGAATGATCTGCATACACAAAGATAATGCCTCCCAATCAGAGGTGGGAATTTTGCAGTCCCAAAGTATAAATTTTAATGCTATGTTAAAACTGTAAAACAGAACTTTGAAGCGTATCACACTTGCAGGGTGATATGTGGGTTGAAAAAGCAAATACTTTCTTAGCAATTGCTATACAATCCCTTTGTCCCATCTAGACTACTGTACTTCACCAGTCATTTAGATATTACTAGCTGAGTAGCTCTGTTTTACCTTACTTAAGACAAAAAGGCCTAAAATCTATTCAACAGAGCATTCTGCTCACACAGGACGATAGAAATCCTAGTGAAAAACGTAGCCAGTCTGTTCTCTTTCATCAGTATTTAACTATGTCCAGCGTGGGGACTTTTTTTTAAAAAAAGAGAAAGACAAAATATAGAACGGTCCAGAAAATAACTCTAACTGGAAAAGATGTGAAATGCCAGAAACATGAAGCAAGGATGGAAGGACTGGTTATGTTTAGTCTATAGAAAAAGAAAGGGGGAAGGGAAGAGAGACATGTAATTATTCCAGTAAATAATGATCACACTTACTTCCATTTAGAAACTTAAGTGAAGTGTATTAATCAAATTCATCAGTTATTAAGGTGTGCATATAAAAATGGATAGATTAATATTTTTTTAAAAAATTAATAGCTGTCTGGCTTAATTTATATCCAGCTTTGCCTCTCACTTTTATACCCCCAAAGAAAATCAGGAAGCTGGAGAAGAGACCTTCTTCAGAAGTGGTCCAAAGTATAGGAAGAGTGATTTAAGAGAACCAGGGCTCCAAAGGCCCAATCAAGGTGTTTTATGAGGAAAGACAAAGTCATAATATGCCACTTTGCTTAGGCTGCACTGCTTCCCATAAAATAGCCTGCAATTCTCACAGGAACTGGTCCTGAACTGATAATTATTTGTATGGATCAATTTTTGAACACTCTTAGTGGCTATAGAAATTATCAAGATGTGTAACAACAATCCAATATTTACCAGTATTCTTCTACACAGGCACTATTAACAACCGGTTATGTCAGAGCAGTTTGTTTCTAGAAATCTCAGAATTTCCTCAGAAGCTTATGATGTCTTCCTCAACAGGATCACCAATAGAAAACAAATTGCCCATAAGCCTGTTTGTTTACCCTCATATAGTACAGGGGTGCCCAAATCTTTGGGGCCACAGGCTGGTCCATGGTTTAGCGGGCCGGTCACGTGGTTCAGCGAGTTGGTCACGTGTTTCCATCCACTGGAAGCGGAAGTAAAATGTGCCCTGCAATCTATTTTGCAACAGGATGAGATAGATTTTAAGCTGCCATTTTCTCTGCTTAAACCAGGGGTGCCCAAACTACGGCCCATGGGCCAGATCTGGCCCCCAACACCAATTCATCTGGCCCACACCACTCTCCTTGCTCCCAGAAGCAGAAGTAAAACACGCTTGTATGGGCCAGATGAATTGGCATTGGAGGCCAGATCCGGTCCATGGGCCATAGCTTAGGCACCCCTGATATAGTAAATTAGCTATAGTGGGGGAACAGTGACAGGGAAGTATTTTCCACATTAAAGGATGGAAAGTGAATAGAGCTTCATTAGCTTTTGTGTAGCATCTATCATGTGTCCCAAGTGGCACAGATCTATTACCTCAGCAATTCTTCCAGCTGCTTTCAACAAAGATCAATATAACAATCCTCCTATTTAAAGGCATGCTACACATACTGACACTGTATAAAAACCAGGCCTTTGTTTTTGCTGATCCAAAATTCCTCTCCCAGCACTGCCTTTCTGCTAGTCAGAATCACCAGTAAACTAAAGCTCAGCCAACCAAGCACAGATGGACTGAGAGAAAGCCAAATTACAATCAGGAGCCAGTTACTGTATTGTTTATTGCAGGGGAGGACAAGTATTATTTATTCCATGGGAGAGGTGAGACATCGTTAGTGTTCTATTTCAGGTAGAAAAAATGTATTGACCTGTCCCCACTGCTAATCTCAGTCCTCTATTAAGTCATTTTACATAGAAAAGCAATTGTTGTAGCAGCATTGTATGGTTCTTTCTTCCAAATGCCAAATTCTGAGCACAAACTATACGACTTCTTCTTCTTCTGTGTCTAGGCCAGACGTGAAACTGCCAAAATGAAGGCACCTTTTGGTGAGTTCATTCTGCAGTTCCTTTAGTCTGACCAGTGTAACTGGCAACACAAGGTTGCCGTAACCAGGGTATGCTCGGTTGTGGTTCAAAAATACCACCATCTTCAAGGAGGCTCTTTCTGTGTATCCTGTATCCCTTAACCAGCATGAAAGCAAACTGAGGTATGTTTTTTAAATAGAAAATTAAAGCAAAGTTCATCTAGACCCAGAGTTTTGATTTGCAGTACAAATGCTATTTATGAAAAAAAAAACAATGGTGGAAATACAGTAGAATAAGAGAGAACCTTTTGTGAAACTTCATGTAAAGCACCTCTAAGTTAAGATGGAAAAGAGAAAAATTTCCACGTTTCCTAAGCAAACTATTTTTTTTGCCAACAAACATCCATTATTCAAAATGTATGAAATTATCCTGAATGTACAGAAACCAAAATGTAATGGATTTCCCCTTTTTCAAATGGTGTCAGAAAAATTCCATGATTGCTCCATGTAATCACTTTTCTCAATATAAAAGTAGTTTCTTCCTTTTGTAAACTAGAAATGACACATTTCTATCTTTTGTCTATTGCTTCACAATTACCATCCTTGTACTGTCATCTTCATACAGCAGCCTTTGAACTATTGCTTCAAAATTCTAGAGAGGGCTGTGGTTAAGGTTGTGCTTGATTCATATAACGAATCTTTGAACCATGCGATTATAAAGTTGCTAATGCTCTTCATCCAGTGCCACTGCTGCTCTTCAATTCCAGGTTAATTGTCCAGAACAGATGTTCTAGGTTTTCTGTCTCTGCCGGTCTTTATCCATTCACAGTTATTGTTGCATAACTCAAGCATACCCAGCCTAATCCTAACCTTCCCTACAACTCTGACCCTTTTTGTTTAGAATCAAACAAAGCAGTTGATTCTAGCTGAGGAGGACTGTACTGTATATTAAAACACTCTCCCAAAGTCCAGGATTTTGGATGCCAGTAATGAAATGGAAGAAGAAGAAGGAGAAACCCACCTTCTCCTAGTGACCTAGTGTCCAGAATGAAGGAGATTATGTTTTATATCAGCAACATCTTGGATTGTATCTTTGGACTGTATGAGCCAGATTCTATCTCAGGAGTTCTCAACCTTTTAAAGCTGCGGGGCCGGGCCATGATCTCTCAGACAGCTTCAGGGACTGGATGGCCATTTCTCCCTTCCTCCACCACATGACATTTCCTGGTGTGGTGGAAGCGGGGGGGGGGGGGGGCGGCGGCGGCGGCGGCGGCGGCGGCGGCGGCACATGAAATAGTGACATGGGCCACCTCTGGTCCACGGACCGCAGGTTGAGAATCCCTGCGCTATCTGCATAAAATCAGCCTCCCTGGACAGATTCCAGGGAACTGGCTTACAGATACATGAATATGTCAAGACAGAAGATTTGAAAATCACAAGCTTCTTATGCAAAGACAATTTGGTTTATTCTCCCCAGCAGAAAGATAAAACAATGGTGACATAGAAGCCAGGAGTTTCCTCTTGTACTCTTTCTCTCTGTAAACACACAGAGACATACATCATATAGATAGAGCATCACCAGGAAGTGGACTTGAGGTTTGAGGAAGTGGATGTGAGGTCTGAGGAAGTGGACCTGATTTGCCAAAGCTCACATTGAAACATAGCAGTTAGTCTTTAAGATGCCACAATATTTTTATCTTAATTATTTCTTTTTTACTTTTTATTTTTGGTTCTTGTCTCATATGCTTCCACAGACTAACATGACTAACACTTCAAAAACAGCATCACCATTTATTTATAACACATATCCAAGCAGTCAGGGTACAGATGTTTAGAGAGATGCTAAAGCTCAAATGCCTCACTTTGGTGATCTGTCTTATAGAGCAAGGGTGGCCAACCTTGGTGCCCCAGCTGTTCTTGGACTTCAAAAACCAGAAGCCAAAGTCAACACACCTGCTGATCAGTGCTTCTGGGAATTGAAGTCCAAGAATAGCTGGAGCACCAAGGTTGGCCACCCCTGATATAAATGCGACCTGTGCAGAGGCAGATGCTGGGACAGCTCTCACTTTTTTTAAAAAGGAAAGGCCCATTAGAGCAACATATCTGGGACTTGGCACCTCTCTGAATTGCTTTGCTTCCTGGTTTTTGTGTGGCCCTGGGAAGCTGTCCACCAATTCCTTCAGAGCAGAGGTTTGAATAGGACAGGCAGCTGCTCCAGGGAACTATATTTGCTGCAATAGGAATGGGGTACCAGCAGAACTCTTTGGAATTGCTACTATGGTGCCTTACTGAGCCAGCAGCACTATGAACTTGAAGTATGTGTAAGTGTGGGTGGGGTTGAGAGAGAGAGAATTCTTTATCCCTTCACTTCTTCAAAATGAGCCAAAGATTTTACCTAACCTCATAGAATGGTTGTACCTATACATCAGGGGTGCCCAAACTTTTTGGGCCATGGGCCAATCATGTGATCAGGGAGCTGCTCACTAAGGCTCGGGGGTTGGGTGCGGCCCCGGACACAAATTCATCTGGCCCACGAAGGCCTCGTTGCTCTTGGAAGTGGAAGTAAAATGCGCCTGTATGGGCATGTTTTACTTCCACTTCCAGGAGCGATGAGGGCTTCATGGGCCGGATGAATTGGCATTGGCAGCGGCCCCCGGCCCTTAGTTTGGGCACCCTTGCTATACATAATGTCCCACTGTTCCTCAGTCTGCCTTTTTTCACTATACCTACCAAATACATGCTATCCATGAGGGCCAATCAGATGGGAACTCATATGCACCTCCACTGGAAGCTTTTCAGGCAGTTGAGTAACTGTCCTGCCATACCCTCTATGATGCGTCAAAAGAAGAAAATAGGGGCAGATCAAAGGTATAAACAAACTGAAACAAAAATCTGAAAGCATCAAAAGCACCTTGTTAATAATGGTCATAAAAATAGTGCCCGCTAAATTTATCAGCACAGAACACCTCAGCTTTAGCTACTGCCAAGAGGAGATGAATAAATGCAATAGGCATAATTTCTGTGTCTTATCTATGTTTGACATGTAGAAGAGGAATGAGTTTGCAAGAGGCCTCAATGACAGTTCTAGAAATGTCCAATCAACATTTACAAACTGTGTTTTATATGGATTTTCATTTTATGGCTTTGTTTTGTGGGTGTGAGAGAACTAACAATTAAAACAGAATTATTATTAAGTTCCAGACAACAGAGGCATGTTCCACTAAGTTTCAATATTTCAGAATGAAACTCTATCCTATCAAGCTTGCTTCAGATCTTTTAATAATGCTTCCTCAAATGTCTTGTAAAACACTAAAGTCTGGTAGTAATTATCAAACACCACACACACTGTTTACACTAAAGTTGTAATTTTTAAAAAATATTTTTGCACAGAGAAGTAAAATACATCTGAAAAGTACCCAAATGTCTGCTGTATTCCATGCCAACAGGACAATTTAGCCAAAAATACAGAGAAGGAAATTTTGCCAAATAAAAGAAAATATAACAAATTGGTAATGGCTTGTATCTTGACAGAAAATGAAAATTATACCTCAATGTGTGGCCATTTATGTGGATACATAAGAATGTCTTATGAGTAATCATTTTACTTCAGATAACACACCCTGACAGTAGTGCATAGCAACTGGCTTGCTTTCATTTCCCATAAAAGCAATGACCATAACCTACAAAATGGTCTAGGAATCATATACTTTATGCATATCACACACATATACACATACAAAAACCATCTCAAGCACACTGCTATAGTTTGGGGGGTGGGTTGGAAGTCAGTACTAAAAATTCCTTCGAGATTTCCACAATTGGATCCAGCCACCCAATCTAGTTAAATGCAATGAAAAAGGGAAAAGGAATACAATATTTGGAGCCAAAAATATTTTTAATCCCCCCTGACAGCACACCCCCACCCCCAGCCATAAGATTCTGTGAGCTTTTTATAGTCTTATAGAGATTCTGAACGTTGTACTCCTGAAGCTGCTTAAGCCAGGGCAGCTGAATGAAGTTAAAGTATGGTCTCTATCAGAGATAGGAAAAATGATTTCATTTCCAGCCAGCAGAGTGAGTAGTGAGGGATGGGGAGAGTCAACAGTTCAACAATATTGGGAATATACTCAACTCCAAGGATGCATCAGTGGAGAGCAAGGTAAAGACCATCTATTGTATTTCTGATTACTGTGAATGGTTATGAAAGCTGGACAGTTAACACAAGCAGTGGGAAAAAATATTCATTTGACATGCGGTGTTGGAACAGAGCTTTGCAGATATCATGGACCACTGGAAAGACCAACATATGGGTTTCAGATCAAATCAAGCTGGAGTACTCCCTGGAAGAAAACTGAGTAAACCAGGCTATTGTACTTTGAGCATATCTGAAGAATACAAGACTCACCAGAAAAGATAATAATGCTAGGAAAAACTGAAGACAAGAGGAGGGAAAGACCAAATAAGAGATGGATTTATTCATTAAAAGAATCCATTGTCTTGAGTTTGCTGAATAGGACTATTGATGACAAGATTATTATTATTTTTTTGGGGAGGGGGAGATTTCTAATTATAGAATGCACATCTTAAAGTGATTAGGGAGTTTAAGTTTGTCAGAGAAGCTAAGTGCAATGCTGTCAGGAGGCTACATTCCATTACAATCTTGGACTCCTGTCAGGGCCACCCAAGGTGGAATGTTCATGGATAAGACACCAGAGTAAGATGTATCCAATCTCTTTAGGAGTAATGGCAGAACAGAACTAAGAATTCCAATGGTGTAGCAGTGGAGGTAAGACAGAGGTGGCCAACCTTGGTGTTCCAGGAGTTCAATTCCCAGAAGCCCTGATCAGCAGGTGTATTTACTTGGGCTTCTGGTAATTGAAGTCCAAGAACACCTGGGGTAGCAAGGTTGGCTACCCCTGGAGTAAGGAAAGACTCTGAAAAGAAAAGCCGTTGACAGACAAATTCAATTGATAGGTGGCCCATAATTTTGGTGCCATGCTACTTATTGGAGTACCTCTTCCAGAATGTCATGGATTGTCTTACTCCTGTAGGCATTCAGGTTGCAGGTTCTCATTCTAGAGGGAAGCCTGGAAGACACTGACTAGGAACTGGGCCTTCTCATCAGTGGCCTCCTCCTTGTGGAATGCCTTGACCAAAGATATATGCTTAGCTCTTTCCTTTCAGATATTTAAAATATATATATTGAAATCACATCTCTTTAGCAAAGCATTTGGGGAAAGTCTTAATTAGCTTATTGTCCTAGAATGTTGTATGTTGATTTAATCATATCATGGTACTCCCTGCTATCATTTTGGTTTTGATTTTTTTCACTATTCTGATTATGTTTTATGGGTTTTTTCGGTTTAATCTTCTGTTGTTCTTATGATATGATTTCTATGAATGTTGTAATATGTGATAATATGTGATTAGTCTGTAAACCATCCAGAGTACTATTCATACTAGGTGGGCGACTGAGTGAGTGAAAAGTGTATCCAATTTTGTATTTCTCCAGCAGCAACAATATAATTTTGTTGAATATCTTATACAATTCCTACTGCATTGAAGTATTATCAAATATTTTGTACTGTTAAAAAAATGTTATAGGGGAGGGATAATGGTTTTTTTCCAGCACAGCTAATATTTAATTGTGTGGCTGCTGATACAGTAATACCTCGGATAACGTTTACCTCAGATAACGCTAAAATCGCATAACGTTAAGTAATCTGGGGAGGAGAATTGGATAGAATAACGTTAAGGTCCTATGGGATGGATCGGATAACAACCGCTAAAGCCTGTGCGGTTACAATGTATCTCTATGGAGCTTTAACGTTATCCAATCCATCCCTTAGGATTTTAACATGCATCGGATAACACTAAAAATCGGATAACACCAAGACTTGTGGAACCAAGTCTTAACGTTACCTGAGGTATTACTGTAATATAAAAAGAAAAACCAATCCTGGGAAACTTCACATGAATTACTACTGAGGATCTCAACTACAAAAAGGAGACAAAACAAGGCATAATTAAACAATTATAGATTAAAATTAATCTGCTCCCTCTATGGAAACAAGTTAGCTCAACAGCATGTAATTGCATGCTTCCTCTTTCCATCATATTCTGTATACAGAAAATGAGAGCAAGTTTGCTATGTATCTAGAATCCATAAGGGGCAAAAATGTAAAGGGCACTAAATATCTTCACAGTAGCAATAAATAATTTGTCCATTGGTTTCCTTACCGTTGCCTCACAAGTATGGTACAACTCAAGAATTCAACAGAAATAGATACAAATTGCAGGGAACATTTAACTACATCCATGTTTACATTTGTTTTTCTCATTTCTCTTACTAGCCAGTAACAAACACAGACATCATTTGGCAAGCACAGTCTTCAGGACAACACTTGGCAAATGTCTGTGTTCTTTACACATGAAGCATACAAAGAAACTAGAATTGTTATTCTTAACATGTCAGCTCAAGGCCTTATGTCTCCAACGTCACCTATGTGTTTTGTCTTCCAATAAATATTTAACACTATTTTCTTTTGACTTTTAAATAGCATTGAGAGGGGGAAAATCTTGTTAGCACAAACTGTAGCCTATTAAATGAGCAAACAGACATTTCAAATGTTCCATTATATTATAACAGAAAACACATTATTAGTTATGCATATTCCTGCAAAAACATTTTTAGCCTTTATAAAGGTAGGAGTTATGACTTTCCAGCTGTAGGAACAACTTCTTGGTTTGGTTCACACGTAACAGGCACACCACCGTTTGGTCATCAGACCTGCATCTAAGGAGTACCATCTGTCCCCTCCCCTACATGCTCCAATCTCCACCCTCATGTCTTAGTTTTGGGATCTGGCAACATCTAAATTGAACAATTTGTTCAATTGGACTTTGTTGGATCAGGCTAAGTAAGGTAAAAGTCTCCCTTGTGTGAAAGCCAGTCATGTCTAACTCTAGTGAGTGGTGCTAATCTCCATTTCAGCCAAAGAGCCAACGCTGTCTGCCTCTGCAAACATTTCCATGGTCATGTGGCAAGCATGACTAGACACTGGAGTGCACAGAAAACGATCACCCTTCCTGCCAAAGTGGAACGCTAGTTACCTCACTGGTAATCTCACGTATTGATTAATGCAATGCTCTCTACGTGAGGCTCCCCATGTTCCTTATATAGAAGCTTCAATGGGTGCAGAATGCAACTGCCAGGGTGGTTACTTGGGGGGGGGGGGATTTGCACATGTATCCCCAGTCTTGGCAGAACTGTATTGGCTGCCTGTTTCTAAACATGGGAGTCAGAATTTGGAGTTGAGTTGTCTGAGAAAAACGTGTGAAGCGGGCCTGATTTCTGAGGGGAAGATGCTCTGCCAAGTAGGAAGGTCCCAAACCATTTAGGGCTTTGACAGTTATGACACTCACTTTGAACCTGAAAGTTAAGACACTCACCTTGAACCTGAGTGTTGTAATTTTCAAAGCCCTAAACAGTTTGGGACTTTCCTACTTGGTGGAATGTCTTCCCCATACAAATCAGGCCCACTTCACACATTCTTCTCAGACAACTCAACTCCAAATTCTGACTCCCAAGTTGGCTAGAAAGTCTGTTACCCACTGTAGGGCTTTTATGGTGGCAGCTTCAGCAATTTGGAACACACTGCCAGGGGAGCTGCGTATGAATGACTTCTTAGGGACCTTCAAGAAACAACTGAAAACCTTTCTGTTTGAGGAGCCCTTTAGCAGTTTGTTGAAGACCAAATAGGAGATCCTCCCATTACCTTTCTGTCACAAGAGTTTGGGGTCCCCGGTTCTGGTTTTGATTAGGTGGGCGGGGGTTATTTTATTGTCTTAGTGGTGTTTTTTTTTTAACAGTGTAAGCTGCCCAGAGTGGGAGTCTTTCCCTTATAGGTGGGGTATAAGTCCAATAAATAAAAATAAATACATATTTATCTATTTGCAATTTCTTGCTTTCAAACTGCTAGGGAGGCAGGAGCTGGAGCAGACAATAGGAGCATCATCATGCAAGACTTGGGTCTCAAGCTGCTGACCTGCTGAACTTCCTGTCATCAAGTTCAGTGTCTTAATCTGACATGACATTAGCCAATTCGCTGTTGCAGTTATTTGAACTGTACTTGCAGGAGCTGATCCTGTCACCTGATTCAGTATGGCAATATAGCAGCTTACAAAGCAAACCTTCTATTTAAATTGGACTACTCTGACTTACATTTTAAAGATGTTAATCTGAAATTCATATTTTGGTAAAGGAAAAGCCACAAAATAATAAACTGTGTTAAAAGGATGAACATTTGTACCAATCTTACACCTCTTCAGTCATTGGTCCAGTAAACAAGGAAAGAAACAAAACCAGGCAATTTTTCAATAGCAATTAGAAGCTTTCTATTGGTTATGTGGTCAGTGTTGTTAAAGTAGAAAAATTGTTTTATCATTTCCTGACTGCAAAGTTGTCCATCTGCTCCTAGTGAAGTCTATGAGGTGTATGAAATATGTTGTCAAGATTTGATTGTCTCTGAAATTCAAGAAACACCCTCTAGTCTTATTTAACAGCTTGTGTTAAGATATTTTATCATTGAAGCTGTCAAGCTGGAAAGACATCCTGCTGTGATCTCACAAACATAACTCTAGAGAGGGATCACTTAAATAACCTCTTTTAGGTAGATGTAACACTTTCCACCACATTAACCTCATATGAATCCAAAAATTCCTTACCATCCTTCATCATCCTCAACTTCAGGTTCAGATGTTTCATTTTCAGGAGTTTCTGCTATTGCCTGGTTTAACTTTGATTTGAAGCTGTCCAGCAGTGCTAATGTCTGAAATTAAAACACAAACATTCAAAAATCTGTTTAATCCACCATGCTTTTCAGTTACTGCTAGATTACTCTTGGCGATGACTAAAGGAACTGGTTTAATGAAATTTTAAAGTTGCCTTGTTATTGTAAAAACTAGAAAATGCTTCTTCTTTCCATTGAAGAGGAAGTGACAGCCCATTTTCTCACAGCAAAGATCCAGGTTGCATATGAGTACAGTATATGGTTGCCATCATGTGTCCACAGGTTATAAATGAGTTTCATAAAATATGGGCAACAAAACACCTGGTGGCACTTAAAAATTATCAAGTTTAACTTGACATGAACATTTATGGGTTATAGCCTATTTTTCTTCATATGCCTTCGACTCTGATGTACTGTATCTGAATTCATTCACTTATGCAAAATAAAACCTATGGTACCACATAGTATTTGCTTCACTGCAACAAACTAACATGACTACTCCCTTAGAAATAAGAGATGAGCACCATTATCAACAGGTTTTGTTTTAGTATGCACAAAATGAGCAGCTGGAAAAAAGAAGAAAAAAGATGATTTATTAGCTTTGAAGTGCACATTTTTTTCCAGCTATACATTTTGTGTCCACCAGCATAGCCAACGACATAGCCAAGAAAATGGCTTCATTTTGGCAGTCCAGGGTTTGATCAGGACATGAAAGAAGAATCATGTTTTTTTTTAAAATGCATGTGCACTCACACACAGGAAGTTCATTTATTATAGTAGCTTCCCCTTTCATGTCATGCAAAGCCACCTATTATGTGCTGGATGTTTGGGCTGGGTCAGATGCGTTTGCAGATGTGTTGCTCTAAGCTCCATCATTGCCTAAGGCCACTCTCTTTCATCCTTGTGAAGCAGCTTCAGCACAGAGATCAAGAATAAAAAACGAAAAACAGGTTGTCTTCTTGGAAGTCTGGTTCTCCGAGTTTGTACTCTTCTCCATCCTTCTGACCTGCTCCTGCTCTGGAAATTATTTTACAGCTGCTGTGGGAGTCCATTGGGAACAAAGAGGGAAGGCAAGGGCTCCTCAGTGAGAAAATCAGCAAATGTCCCTGAAAATCAACTTGCTGATTGCTATCAATCTTTTTTGCAATATGCGTTCTGGAAAAAAGTATGTGTTACACAAGGCAATAGTGAGGACCAATAGGTCTGCATTTGGCACTAAACTGAATGCAGGGGCGTGTTTGGCTATGCTAAAAGGGCACTGGACAGGGAAGTAGGGGGTGGCACCTGGGGGGGGGTACTGCATAATGTCATGGATTATAGCCACCAGGTGACATATTTCTGCCCACCTCGGGTACGCCAGTCACTGGGGCGCACCGGGACTTGTCCCTGTAATCTGAAATGGCCAGCATGGGCCTGACTGAATGAGTACCATGATCACCAGTACTGACATAGTCTTGAACATTTTCAAACCCCTTTCTAGAAATTATTTTTGTTTTACATATTTACCTGTTCTTCACGAGAACTCCCTTTCTTTGGCTGTTGCTTTCTTATTTGTTCATATTTCTTTTTCTCTTCTAGATATTCTGCAACAATGCTGTTTGGAGCTGTTTCCTCCTCTGTGATTAGAAAACAATATGCATTTTATTCAAGGATTAAATATTCTTGTAAAAGGTAAAGGAGGGAGGAAAATATTGAAATTTATTTTTTATAAACCACCCAAAGGAGCAAGAATATAGTCTTAAAGGATTTTTGGTCAAAATGAAATTTCAGTGGCATGCATGTCAATGAACCATATCAATGTTTGGTTTGACCACTGTTGTTGGTGCAGTAGAGTTCACAGGATCATAAAACATTACAGAAATGACCCCAAGGGTCATTAGATCATAGCATGAAATCCAAACCTAAATTATCCCTGAATACCTAACCTCTGTTTAAAAACTTCCAATGAAGAATCCACTGCCCTATGAGAACTGCATTCCATTGTTGAGCAATTCTGCCTACCAAGCAATTCTTCTTCATGTTTAAGGCAAAATGTTTAGTCTCTTAATTCAAATATATTATGTCAAGTCCTACCGAAAACAACCTTGTTCTCTTTTATTACACAGATTTTCAAATACTGTATTTGAATTATTCCAAAGTGCTTAGCACATTGCCTCTAAGTTTTTTTATCTCACCAAGTCAAAGATACCTAGTTCCCAAAGCAGTTCTTCAGAGACCGTAAGCACTACATGACATATACCAGTGGTGGTGAACCTACGGCACACAGTTGCACCAGCACAGAGCTTGCCTGCCCTTCTGCCCAGCAGTCCAATGGGAGTGCTTCCTCCCTCCCCAGCAGAGAGTTCGCCTCACCCATCTGCCCAGCAGCCCAATGGCAGTGCTTCCCCCTCCCCCCAGCACAGAGTTTGCGTCGCCTCTCTGTTGGGCACTCGGTCTCTAAAAGGTTCACTATCACTGCCATATACCAAGAAGATGATTTACTAGCCAACATCCCTTCCATCCCAACCTACTTTACTGCTAGATTTCCTCCCCTAGCATTCCTGTTTACCAGAGGGCCTCTCAATCAGTGTAGACTGGGATTGTTTAGTTTGTTTTGTACTCATAATGTATAATCTTTTTCTTTTTCTGTAAGCTGCCTAGAGTCAGGTTCGCCTGATTGGGGCGGGATAATAAATCTAAATAAATAAATAAATTTGCAATGGCAAGGGGGCAATAGGCTGTGAGCAATAGGCTGCACAATAGCTCTATATTAATCAATAAAATGATTTCTAGAATTGTGTATGTTTTCAGACTGGATTTCTTTCTCCTCTGTCATTTCATTGGTGGCTTGTGAATCTGGGTCTATGGTGGTGGTAGAGGGAGTATGCCTTGAAAGAACACCCCCACTGCCTACACAGAACACTTTTTTTTATAAAAGATACAATTAGATTTATAGTGCTCCTGGAGTTTGTATAGCTTATTGGCTTGGAGCACCTGGTTTTGGAGCCAGAAAGTGAACTTTTCACTGTGTCTCCTAGGCGAGAGGCCAGCCAATCTGCATAGTCTCGGAGTACTACCAGACTGCTACCTGAAGGAGGGACTTGTAAACCTGTTCTGAGTACTTTACAACTAGAAAGTTTTGGGAGAACTGCCATAAATTGGAATCAGATGGACAGCAAATAATTACATAGAATAATAAGTTATACAGTATAAGTTATTCATGTGCTATTCTGATATTGGCTGAATCTGCAATTGTGCTGAGTTACTCCACTTTACAATATGAAGATATTATGCCCCATTGTATTGTACAAACATAGTGAAAGGTTGGAGCAGTTTTGGCTTCACATTCCTGTTTTTAAAGGAGTCTTAATATCAGATTTGTGTCAAATATTTTGCAGCAATACATGCCAAAAATAATGGTAATAATTCCTCAGGTACATGCATGTTTAATAACTGAATGCAGTTTGGTCTCTAAAGAAACAGACAAGAAACATTTACAATGACAGCAGTCATAATTGTTGTTTGTTCTGCTTATTCCAGCAATTTTGCTTTCTTCTCTTGATAACAAATATTTCTCATAATTTGGATTTTTCCATTCTTCTTCTAAAATTATATATATGTGTGTATACAGTGGAAGGTTCTCCTATAGGAAAATTTGCTTCAGGGAAAGAAATCCATAGGAAATGATGGTCCGTCTCAAGGAAAAAAATCACAATAAAATCGTTTTACAGAATAGGTTTCCCCCATGGTTTTCAATGCAATCAATGCATTCCTATGGAAAACCACTGGGGGGGGGGAACTGCTATAAAGTAAGCCCTATGGAACGGATTAATTCCTTAAAGCAGGGGTCCACTGTATATATTCATACATACAAATAATTGAGTACTGTATTTAAGGAATAGTTTTACCAGTGCCATTTTTTTGTGGCAAAGCAAGAAATTGAACCCAAGTCTCTTTAATCCTAGTCCTTCACCCAATCCAATACACTACACTGGGCTAATTTTTATTATTCTCTTTCAAAAATCATCAATGCTCCCAAACATGGGACCCGAAATCACCTTTGAGATCCCACTTCCTGCAACAGGCCTAGGTACCTTTTACCCAGTTAGCTTAATCCTAGAAAGTTGAAGACCCAAAGGAACTGTGGCTTGAAAGGATGAACAGAATTTAGTAGTTTTTCTTATTGTATTTCATATTTCAATCCATATACAGTAATACCTCGGATAATGATGAGACTTGGTTCCACAAGTCTCGTTATCCGGTTTTTAACGTTGTGCGATGCAGCTCCAGGGGGTCGGAGTATCCGATCCACAGCTGCGGGGTGGCTGGGAAGCTGAACGGAGAACCTCGTTCAGCTTTCCAGCCACCCTGCTGCTACAAACGACTGCATCAGATAACGCTAACAGATTGTTATCGGATTTTAGCGTTATCCGATGCAGTCGTTATCCGAAGTATTACTCTATATCTATACATGAATGTATATGTAATATATACATAAATAGTTTTATAGATAAAGTTTTTAAAAATCTCACTAAGACTAGAGTAATTATTATAAGCAATTAATTTTACTTCATTAAAGCTTATTTCATCACCTGCAAATAACTGATAGATATGAATAGATATTAATTATATATTTAATTCATTATCAAATAAATTTAAATCAGCTTTGAAAACTATGTACAGTGGTACCTCGCTTAAAGAACATAATGCGTTCCACAGGATTGCTCTTTAGGTGAGTTTGCTCTTTAAGCGAAATTCCATTGTAAGTGACTAACTGTGATTTCTGGTGGTGGGGTGGTGGATTGCGAACCTCGATTTAGTTGTTAAGCGATTTTTTGGTTGGTTTTGCTTGCTAAATGATGTGATTATTCAGAGAAAACTCTGCTCTTTAAGCAAGTTAGTCTTTAAGCGAGGCACTCTTTATGCGAGGTTTTACTGGATATCAAACTTTATTACCATGGAAGAAGAAACAGCAGAAACTTTTAAAAATAACCCAGGTTTGTAAAGACTCTTTAAATAACAAAAAGAGATTTATTGATTAACTTCAAAAGAAGAGAGGAGAGGATTGTAATTAAGACAATAAAAAGTGTCCTCTTTCTATCAAGTCTAGAAACATTTTTAACACACAATGTCTTAAATGCCCATTTTGCAGTTTGCTGTTGAGTCTTGGTCATCTCCGTTTATAGGCAAAGAGCCAGTCCGCATCTGCAGATATTTCTGTGGACATGTGGCAAGCATGACTAGAAAACCTGAGTGCACGGAATGCTATTTACCTTCCTACTGAAGTGGTACCTATTTATCTGCTTGCAATTTCTTGCTTTCGAACTGCTAGGCTGGCAGCAACAGATAAATACAGCACAACATATCCAAAGCGTATCCTATCAAATATGTTGGGCACAACACAGTGTGGTTGTCAAGAAATTTATGAGGCATCAAGCCACCCTAAATAAGTGGTCCTTTTGGGATGGACATGCCTCCCATTAGCCTGCGGAGTCTCAATCTCAGTGCTCAGATCACTACCAGCTCTGGAAGAAGACCGATGGTAACCTACATGGGTGATATATCAGGAAATCTCTATCTCTATAATGTCTCAGATACCTAGCAACAGTTATAATTCCTCAGAATTTGTAGATGATTGGATAGTTATATCAGTGTTTCGCAACCTTTGGTTTTTGGACCAATTCCCAGAAGGCTAAGTCAATTCCACAAAACACTGTACTCAGGCTTCTGGGAATTGAAGTCCTACTGTGGGGTATGGGCTCTATGATGGGAACTACTGGTCTATATATGATCAAGCAGATGGAATCTCTATGGATAAAGGCTGTCCCCTTCCCTGCCTCTCAATCCATTCTTAGTGGTGCTACTGATTATAAACACACTAAATTCTGTTGCTTCCCATGTTATGGTGCACCAGACAATAGAATCCTCCAACATTTTTATTTGATGAAAAATTACAAAATACAATACATTTGTTAAGTGAGTTTTTGGTTGGTTTTATTTGTTAAGTGAAGCGAACATTCAGAGAAAATTCTGCTCTGTAAGCGAGTTACTCTTTAAGCGAGACTCTTTATGCGAAGTTTGACTGTATATTTGAATAAACAAACAGAGGAAAGCAATGTAGATGTTACGAAGTAATATAATGGGTACACTGAAAATGATAAGTAATTCAAAAGAAATAATATGGTCTCTATACCATTCTGTGTATCCAGCAGAGGATAAAGAAAAGATTATACAAACTACTAGGGAGAAGATAAGGGATAAATGTTCTCTTTAGCAGAAAGACTGGCTTCAGATTTCCACCTATCAGCAATACTTTGTCTTAACCCATTTTATTCTTTTATTTCATGCCCAAGTCTAACTCTACGGGATGTTGAATGATGCTGCCTCCAGGCACTGCCTTTTCAGCTGTTACAACTGGCTCCTGCTCTTAAATTCAATGGCAACTATTGATAAATTTCTTGTTTTGTCTTGCCTTTTTGTCTAGGGAAACCACAAATCACTCTGCAAAAAGGAAATGCACTTTTCTAAAAACCGTAAGACTTCATTCAGCTAATTAAAAAAATAAGAGAAATAACAAAATGAACACAGGAAAACAAAAACATTAAGCAATGTCACACAAGAAAACAAAAACATTAAGCAATGTCGCACAGTAAATTAATTATTGAAGTCATCCATTTGTCCAATTATTTTGAACACAAACTATTGACGAAGTAGACTTGATCCATGAAAGCTAACATTAAAATACAGCAGTTAGTCTTCCAAGTGCCACAATGTTTTTTGTCTTTTTGTTTTGTCTGTTCTCTGATATACTGAGGTCTTATCAATAGAAGCTCAAGGATTAGAATTTTTATATTCTTGTTTGTTTAAGACAATTCTGGAGTTGCAAATTTATTAAGGAATTGACCTAAACCCCATACCAACAGCTACTGTTTTGTTTCCCTGCTATGGGCCATACATCAGGAGAAAATTAGATTTATAGTAGTTTTGAGACTTATTTTGGACTACAATATACCATTCAGATCTAATCCTGGCAGAAGGGTTTGTTTCATTGTATAAAACAATAGGCCTAAATGGTGAATGCACGTTTTGCCTAGTTTCTCTGATCCTACAGGGGCTACAGTCCTGATTTTAATTGTTTTTCTGATGAAAGCTTCGAATCTGAGCCAACGGGTGGGCTAACCACACACTGAGTGGCATGTTTAAAATCCAGGCATATCACTGGGTTATATGGCATCTGTAATGTTAAGTGTCTGAAATGTATACAAACAGTTTACAACTATTCAAAATGACAGTAGTACAAAATGTCTTCCTATGCCTGGTTCTGCTACAGTATGACATGGCCAACCTTGGTGTGGTCCATTAGATCAAGGTTATTCCATTGTACAGTAAAACCCCAGGTTACAACCGCCTCGGTTTATGTTTGCTCTGGTTTACAACGGCAAATCCTATGGAAAAGCCATCCCAGTTTACAAATTTTTATTGTATTTGTTTCAATTTACAACTATCAATTCAGGACCTTTTTAAATTTTTCAAAACATTCCTATGGCTGTTTCGGGTTATAATTTTTTCGGGTTACAACGGAGGCTGTTGGAATGGACCTCCGTCGTAACCTGGGGTTTTACTGTACAATATTATTTACCTTCACAAGACAGAGAAGGAAACAACATATACACTTTGAGGCAGACATATATATATACACACACATACACATACACACACACGCGCACACACACACACACACACAGAGTGTGTACCCTTTATCTAAGAACAATTGTATTTTCATTATGTATTGCATTTCTGTCACATTTTATTATATGAAGCACTCTAAAGTTTTTGTGTGTGTCATGCATTGTATTTCAGTTTTTATGACTCTTTGTAGGTATTTGGTAGGTTCTTTGTTAAGAACAAATGCGCATGCACGCACACACATGTGCGTGCATGTGTGTGCACACACACAGCTGAAGAAAGTATCCCACATCACAAAGGACTTTAAATTTACAAAAACCATAGGTTGTTTATTGGAAAATCGTAGATTTTTTTGTCGATTTCCAAGGACAATGCAGCAGTTGGAGAAATTTTTAAAATGGTCTCCCACAAGGCAGTGTGCTAGCCCCCACACTGTTTAACTAATGATTAACCACTGCCGAAAGCCACTAGGAACTTTCTGTATACCAACAATTGCGCACAGTGCACAACTTTCAAGGCTGTGAGCCTTCAATGCTCATATTACTTTTCAAAATCTAGATACATAAACAAGCTAGAAGTATATCAGGCCAAATTGTCAGCTTGGTTTAAAACTTATATAGTTTGATAGGTTTTTTTTTAAAAAAAGTGGTATCCAATTTATACCATCTCAAAGAATGATGACAGGACAAAGAAACACCAGAGACAAACTGTGTATTTGTTGCCTAACCACTGAAAAACATTGCCACAGCATGTTGAGAATCTTTCTTCATAAGAGAACAATCTGAAATAATTGCTACTTTTCCAAGCCCAATTCAAAGAGGTGGTTATGAACTATAAAGCCTTAAAAGGCTTGGGTCCAGTCTATCTGAAGGATTGTATCTCTCCATATAACCCTCCAGGTCCTAAGATTGTCCAAGAAGGTCCTTCGCTCAGTCTTCTCACCTTTACAGCTATCTACCTTTCTCTACTGCAGAACAAGGTATCTCATGATGTCAGTATAAGGTAAATGTTTAGTGGACATGTGGCAGGCATGCCTAGACACCGGAGTGCAAGGAGTGCTGTTTACCTTCCTGCCGAAATGGTACCTATTTATCTACTTGCAATTTCTTGCTTTTGAACTGCTAGGTTGGCAGGAGCTGGGACAGAGACAAAAGCTCACTCTGTCATGCAGCACTCAGGTCTCGAACTGCTGACTTGCCAACTTTCTGGTCATGAAGTTCTGCATCTTAACCACTAAGCCACCACAGTCCGTTTTGATGTCAATATAGTGAAAGTTTAGCTTCTATTAACAAACAAACTTGCAGTGCTCTTCTAAGATAAACATAGAAATTATTGACAACATCAACAGGGACTATTTATTACCTCATGACAGCCCTTCAGCCAATTTCCAAGGTTTTCCCCTTCTCACTTAAGTACATTACATCCAGTGTATATGTCTGTGGCAATGAGGACCAACCACTGGACATCCAGACCCCTCTTTTTTGCCCGGAGAAGAGGTCCTTGTCTCAAGATGCTCTGCCTCTTTTTGGCTATTTCCAGTCTTCTTCCTTACCGCTCCCTTTTTCAAAGATGTCATTGCCACTTTCTCACATCTGCTCCATTCCTCTGTCCAGGGGTTTGTTTAAAAATAAATCTCCATCTCAATGGCAGTATTTTGTCCTCCTGCTCAGTTCTCTTGAGTCCCCTCTTACTCTCTATGTCCTCCCTTTTATATTAACTCTCTCCCACCATCAAAAAAGTTTTAACTTTTGTATGTTATTAATATGTCTTTTGTATGTTATTAATATGTCTATTTTAAATCTTTTAAAATTTATGATCCAAATTTTTGATCCAAATTTGTTATTGATGTTTCTATATGATATGTTAAACCACCCTGAGTTGCCCCGATAAGGAGGGCAGCATACAAATGTGAGTAAACAAATGAATAAATAAATAAATGATTCATTCATTCTAGCCCTTGCTCTATTTTTCTTAACTCTTTTCTTCTGCCTTTGTCATGTGCTCTTACTGTACTATAAATGTACCAGCTCCCTCTGAATCATATGTTCTCCAACTGGAGAACTAGTAGTCCAGAATTTTGGATTTGGGTCCATGGGGGCATCAGGCCATCAACCTCCTTGGGTTCTAACTCACACAGAGATTCAAAAGCAAGCCTGTCCAGTGGTCGCTCCCAAGGCTAAGTAATGTTTCTTCTCATGAGGTTAGGCAAGCCCCCTCTTTTCTCTCTTTTTGTCAACAACTGAAAATATTTTTGTTGCAACAAGCTTTTAATATTTAATATCTAATTTAACATGGCTAGTTGCCCTAAGCTTGCTGGCAATATTTTATCTATATAAAATGTTCTTAAGTTGTTTTTATAAAATAATTTTAACATTTCAATTTTTAATACATTTTAATTGCTTCAAGTATATTATTTTAATTTCTGTTTCCTTTACTGTTCCATAGGCCATGTGGAGACCCATTACCAGAAGAAAAGCGCTATAGAAATGTAGTAAGTAAGCGATGCTTTTGAAGGAAGTTTAATGAAGATTTTTCTAGATTTCCACCCTTGTAGAAAGTCCACAAAAAGAGGTCAAACAAGAGATCTTTTCCAGAAGATTCAAAAAATCAAAGGGAGATCTAGATCTAGATTAGGAACTAGGGTCAATCATCAATCCAAATGGGGCTGCAGACGAGAAATCAAAAGAAGACTGAGACTTAGAAGAAGACTTAATGAATTATTCTTATTCTTAGTGACAATGAAGATCTTAAAAGCATGGCTGGCAGGGCTGGTGTGGGGTCCTGTCAGTACAATGACCCCAGCTCGCTGGTTAGTTTGAGCTCTATCTCTCCCTTGGTCTGTTAGTCTTTTAATCTTTTTATTCTTAAAATCAGTTTTTAATTTGTGATTTGCTGCTGTGTTTTTAATGATTTTAAAATTTTAAGATTTTTATAACTGTTTGGTTTTATGATGTTGTGAACCGCCCTGGGTCGCTCTGGTGAGGAGGGCTGTATACAAATTTGAGTAAATAAATAAATAAATAAACAAGATTCTTAGGAACACAAACAAATTAGATGTGGTAACTATTGTTTCTGAGATTAAAGTGGGTCAACTATGACAACAGAGTCGTGGCATGTATGCTGGCACTGAATACAGAGCAATGATTTGGATCCTTCCCCTCATTCTTGATTTCGTCACATAAACATCCCGTTTTGTAATAATCTGATGGGACAGTGCTGACAGGTTTTGAAACAATGCCAACCCTTGTTTAACAAGGAAATGGAATTGTTGGCCTCAGGGGATTTTACTTATTTAAAGGAAAGAATAAATGTAACAAAGCGGAAAACAGTTGCTGAAAAAACTGCCACTACAAATGGTTGCAAGGCAAATTTTGGAAGAATTGTTAAGCTTCCAATTGACATTAAAACACCCTCAAAATAGCCCACCTCTTACAAAGAGTATAAAACTATACAGCCCTCTGGTTAATTAAAAGATAATCAACATGGTCATGCTGTCCAATAGAATCTAAACATGAGATTAGCACATACAACCAGATTACAGCTGTGCCATCAAAAAAGAGCATGAAGAAGCAAACTATACCATGTGAAGGTCTCAATAGATCAAACAGTATTAGAAAACTCCAGACATCTATTTATATTTTCCAAAATTGACAACTGCTGTACTGCTGTTATAGTCTAAGGATAGGTTGTCTGCCTTATGCATGCATCATATATTATACTATTGGTCAGCAGCCGTTGCACTGAATGTGTGGGAGAAAGATGGGATGAAATTACTGTAGTAAACAGAAAAGGGAGGGAATGAAATTGTATGTCACCATATCTTTCTGGGGACAGAGATGAATGGCTCATAGGGCAATCTGAGAGTGAAGGAGCCAAAGGTGCACGTACGACAGAAGCTGAATCCTCATGGTGATCATCACAAAAGGGAGATGGACAGCAGTTAGAAGACAAACTGGTATCAATTTCGATCGTAACTGATCTGACAGAATAGGATCTTGACAGAGTGATGGGGGGTGTAGATTTAGATGTGTAAGGCTTCGGCAAAGATTTCTTAGCCTTCTTTCCCGCAAGACCCTTTAGATCAGACATGCCCAAACTACGGCCCGTGGGCCGGATCCGGCCCGCCAGGCCATTTCATCCAACCCCCGACATGGTATAGGAACTCTTATAATTTTATTTTATTTTTTTAAAAAAAAATTTTGCGGACTTTTTTTTTGCGGAGGGATCACAAATCAGTGAAAGACAGTGCTTTGCCTAGTTCCTTCCTTCTCCTGCTTAGTACTAGGACTTCTGCCGAATCTACTTTAGAATTGCTGAATCCCTCCGCCTAGGTGTTTTGGCTGTTAAGAGTGGAGAGAGAGAGAGACTGAGGCCATCCGGGAGCTAAAAGTAACTGTCCACCATTTTGTCTTAGCCTTCCGCTTATTCAGGGCTGGGGGGGGGGGAGAATGGTTTCTTCTGGGAGAGGGAGAAAGAGGGGTGTGTGTGTGTGTGTGTGTGTGTGTGTGTGAGAGAGAGAGAGAGAGAGAGAGAGAGAGAGAGAGAGAGAGAGAGAGATGTGTGTGTGTGTGTGTGTGTGTGTCCAGGATTACAAGCAGTTTCTTCTGGGAGAGGGAGAAAGAGGTGTGGGGGGGGGGGAGAGAAAGAGGTGTGTGTGTGTGTGTGTGTGTGTGTCTCCCGACCTCCCTAGAGCTGATGCGCGCTAATTTTGAACTTCCCCCACCCTCTTTTAAGCTGCAGCAAGCCAGAATGTCGGGATTCAAATCCTGACATTTTGCCTTGCTGCAGCCTCCAGGGAGGTGGGAGAACTTTGGAAACAGCTTGGATCGGGTCTGCCCACCTCCCTGGACCCGGCCGGGGGGGGGGGTCAGAGACCCCAAAATTGGTAAAAAAAAAATGTCCAATTTTTTTTTACCAATTTTGGGGTTTCTGACCCCCCCGCCGGGTCCAGGGAGGTGTGGGGACCCGATCCAAGCTGTTTCTGGGCTTCCCCGACGTCCTGAGCCAGTGCAGCAAGCCAGAATGTCGGGATTCGAACTCTGACATTCTGGCTTGCTGCACTGGCTCAGGACGTCGGGGAAGCCCAGAAACAGCTTGGATCGTGTCTGCCCACCTCCCTGGACCCGGCCGGGGGGGCGGTCAGAAACCCCAAAATTGGTAAAAAAAACATCAGTTTTTTTTAACCAATTTTGGGGTTTCTGACCCCCCCCCGCTGGGTCCAGGGAGGTGTGGGGACCCGATCCAAGCTGTTTCTGGGCTTCCCTGATGTCCTGAGCCAGTGCAGCAAGCCGGAATGTCGGGATTCGAACTCTGACATTCTGGCTTGCTGCACTGGCTCAGGATGTCTGGGAAGCCCAGAAACAGCTTGGATCGTGTCCCCTGCCTGCTCCAGAGAGATCAGAGGACCCGATCTACAGCTGCAGGGTGGCTGGGGAAGCTGACGGGGACTCTCTGTCGGCTTCCCTAGCCACCCGCCCTTGCCTCCGTAGCTGCAGGGTGGCAGGGAAGCTGAACGGAGAACCCCATTCAGCTTTCCACCCACCCTGCTGCTAAGAATGACTGTATCGGATAACGTTAAAAATCGCGTTATTCGATACAAGATTTTTCCAAAAATCTTGTCACGTTATACGGTTTTAGCGCTATATGATACTCACGTTATACGGAGTATTACTGTATTGGTATAAGTTGGAAGTCAAAATTGATTTACAGTATTATGGCTGTGCATTGTGTAATTCCTGATTTTAAATTGATTGGGAGACCCAATGCGTGCTAATTTTGAAGTTCCCCCACCCTCTGAGGCTGCAGGAAGCCAGGCAGGACATGATGTCAGGAAGCGGATCTTTTCTAAGGCTAATGACTTTTCATTGCTAATTAAAATCCAAAGTTTCAGGTAGGTAGGGTTTTAATTGGCAATTAAAAGTCATTAGCCTTAGAAAAGATCTGCTTCCTGACATCATGTCAGGAAGTGAATCTTTTATAAGGCTAATGACTTTTTATTGCTAATTAAAATCCAAAGTTTCCGGTAGGTGGGGTTTTAATTGGCAATGAAAAGTCATTAGCCTTAGAAAAGATCTGCCTCCTGACATGATGTCAGAAGCAGATCTTTTCTAAGGCTAATGACTTTTCATTGCTAATTAAAATCCAAAGTTTCAGGTAGGTGGGGTTTTAATTGGCAATGAAAAGTCATTAGCCTTAGAAAAGATCTGCTTCCTGTCAGGAAGCGGATCTTTTATAAGGCTAATGACTTTTCATTGCTAATTAAAATCCAAAGTTCCAGGTATGTGGGGTTTTAATTGGCAATGAAAAGTCATTAGCCTTATAAAAGATCTGCTTCCTGACATGATGTCAAAAGCAGATCTTTTCTAAGGCTAATGACTTTTCATTGCTAATTAAAATCCAAAGTTTCAGGTAGGTGGGGTTTTAATTGGCAATTAAAAGTCATTAGCCTTAGAAAAGATCTGCTTCCTGACATCATGTCAGGAAGGCGGATCTTTTCTAAGGCTAATGACTTTTCATTGCTAATTAAAATCCAAAGTTCCAGGTATGTGGGGTTTTAATTGGCAATGAAAAGTCACTAGCCTTAGAAAAGATCTGCTTCCTGACATGATGTCAGGAAGCAGATCTTTTCTAAGGCTAATGACTTTTCATTGCTAATTAAAATCCCACCTACCTGAAGCTTTGGAACACAACAACAGCTCCTTGGATGCCATAATGACCAAGCTGGATGTGAGTTTCTAGGATCTGTCATATTTTTTTAAAAGGACACTTTTAAAGGACACCGCGAAGGCGGCGAAGGAGGAGCCGGTGAAAGAGGAGCCGGCGGCAAAGGCGTTAGTGATGGCGGCGGCGGCGGCGGCAAGGCTGGGTGGATGTATGTACCATGGAGAGATAGTTCGGCCCTCGGAGCCTCTGATAAAATGTTATCCGGCCCCCGGGCCGAAAAGTTTGGGCACCCTTGCTTTAGATCATCCTTATTCTTTCTCTTTTTAGCTTCCATTTTCTTGGAAGATTGCAATGGAGATGTAGGAGGTGCAGAGGCTTTTTCTGCATCTGCAGAAGCAAGAGGCCTGGAGGACTCAGCCCGGGGGAGATCCATTGGTGATTTTCCAGCCAGTGATCTTCCTCAAAAGTAAGATTTTAGCCTTGACTGGCAGTTTCTAATTGCCAATTTGGTAAAGTTTTTGCAGCGAATGCAGGACAGGACTTGATGCGATTCTCCCAAGGCAAAAGAGGCACTTAGAATGGACGTCTGTGTGTGGGATTTTCCCACTGCAGGACAAACACTTTTAAAAAGGGCCCGCAGAGGCCCTAAATTGCAACAAGTGCTGATTAACTAATAGGAAATTTAACTTGGATTAGAACTGGAAAAAACTTGTAGTGAATAATAATAATGATGAATGAGAAAATGCTCTAGTAGGCGATGGAGAAGATATCAACTCAGCAAAAAGAAAAAGACTGAGGCGCGAAGTGGTTGGCCTGAAAGCTAATGCAGTTAGTATGAAAGCTAACGGTAGAGGTATAATTAATGAGATTAATGAGAGATAATCCGATCAGGAGTTCTGTGCAAGCAAAAACTCAAGCGTGTGATTCACAGAGACCATGAAGAAGGACAGGTTTCACTTACCAGTAACTGTCGTTCTCCGAGTATGTTGTTTGGGGATTCACACTGATGGGTTCTGCGCCTGCGCTGAATCCTGAGCGGAGCTGGAAAGCTGATTGGATAGAGTTTTGAATGTGGGACCGCCCACCATGCCCAACCCTTTTAGGCGCCATTTCGCGCTCTCCCCTCAGTTTGATATTAAAGCTGCCCGCTAAGCATAAGGCCATCTCAGGCCGGCAGCCCTGAGGGGAGGCAGGGTTGGGTTGTGTGAATCCCCAAACAACATACTCGGAGAACGACAGTTACTGGTAAGTGAAACCTGTCCTTCTCCTTCGTGTTGTTTGGGGATGCACACTGATGGGTGACTAGCAAGCTCACTTACTTGGATGGTGGGCAGCCGGCGTCCTGAGATGTAGGAGAGCGCGATGGCATCATGGATGGGCGGTCATCAGCGAAGAGGATCGGAGACCAGCCGTCAGGATGGACCTGCCCCGTCTGACATCGGGAGCAGACCTTGTGTCAACCCGGTAGTGGGTGATGAAGGTGGAGGACCTGGACCAGGTAGCGGCCTTGCAGATGTCCTCCATCGGGATGCCTTCGAGGAACGCAGTGGAGGAAGCCAATGTCCTGGTGGAGTGAGCCCGGACATGAGGCGGGGGTGGCAGAGATGACATCTCATAGGCCAAGTAGATGGTGCTTGAGATCCATTTGGAAAGTCTCTGGGCAGACAGAGAGTGTCCCTTGGACCTGCCACCATAGGCCACAAACAGTTGTTTGGCTCTCCTGAAGGACGCAGTCCTTTGTGTGTAGAACAGCAAGGCCCTCCTGACATCCAGCGAATGCCACACTCTCTCTTGTGCAGACGAGGGATTCAGGAAGAATGCTGGAAGCGTGATGGACTGGGCCAGGTGGAATTCAGTCAGGACTTTGGGCAGAAAGGCCAGGTCCGGGTGCAATACTACCCTATCGGGGTAGAACTTGAGAAAAGGAGGGTCAGACCGCAGGGCTGCCAGTTCTCCTGCCCTCCGGGCAGAGGTGATGGCTACGAGAAAGGCAGTTTTGTAAGAAACAAACTTAATGTCCACTGTAGCCATGGGCTCAAAGGGCGCCTTCGTGAGCGCGGTGAGCACAGCAGTGAGGGACCACTGAGGAGGTGGTATCTTCACTGGAGGGTAGGCATTACGCAGTCCCTGGAGGAATCTTTTAACAGTCTTGTCTCTGAAAGCGGAGGACAATACTGATGAAGGTGGGGCCTTAGCTACCACCGCAGCCAAGTGGACCTTTAGGGATGAGTGTGCAGATCCTGACTCAGCCAGGTGCAGGAGGTAGGACATGACGTCCTGCAGGGATGCCGAGTCCACGGTGTGGTCACTGGATGCTAGAAAGTCTATGAAGCGACGGTACTTGGCATCATAGGACTTTCGCGTGGAAGGTTTCCTTGAAAGTTCAAGGATCCGTGTTATGTCGGGCGGATAAGCCAGGCCGTCAGGTGTAGGCTCGGTAGATCCGAGTGGAGGATCCGACCGTCCTCCATGCGGAGGAGGTTCGGATCGGTGGGTAGGCGGAAGCGGTCGCAAGCCAGGGTTTGGAGTAGCGGGAACCACGGCTGGCGCGGCCAGGACGGGGCAATCAGGATCGCCCAGGCGTTCTCCACACGGATCCGTACCAGGACCCGTTGGATGAGAGGGATCGGAGGAAACATGTACAGCAGTTCCTGGTGCCACGGCACCATGAAGGCATCGCCCTCCGATCCGTGGCCGATCCCCGCCCGGGAGCAGTAACGGCGGCACTTGGTGTTGATCTGTGACGCGAACACATCTAGGCTCGGTGTGCCCCACCGTCGGCACAGGCGGTCGAACACCGATCCGTCCAGTTCCCATTCGTGCATCGCTGTCCCTTTGCGGCTCAGGGAGTCCGCCTCTAAGTTCAGCGTGCCCTGGATGTGGACACCGATGGGGAACACATGTACCTTCAGGCACCACTCCCAGATCTGGACCGTCAGGTGAAGGAGGGAGAGGGACTTGGTCCCTCCTTGCCGGTTGAGGTAGGCTAGGGTCGTGGTGTTGTCCGAAGCGATCTGCACCACGCGGCCTGCTAGGGACAGTCTGAAGGACCTCATCGCCTTCCATACCGCTAACAGCTCGAGGAAGTTGATGTGGCGGTCGGCTTCCGCAGGCGTCCAGATGCCGTGGACCCGTAACCCGAGGCAGCACGCACCCCATCCGTGCGTGCTCGCGTCGGTGGTGACCTGGACGGATGGCGCGGGGAGGGTGAAGAGCTTCCCGGCGGTCACATTGCGGTCCGTTGTCCACCAGTTCAGCTGGTCCCGCAGCTCGGGGGTCGGTGTGAGCCACTTCCCGAGGTTGTCGTGGGTGCTGTCGAAGGAGGCTAGGAGCCATGACTGGAGTGACCGCATTTTGAGCTTGGCGTGCGAGATCACTGCTGTGGTCGACGCCATGAGTCCTAGTAAGCGGAGGGCGTCCCTGGCACGGACGCGACGACTGCCCTGGATCCGAGCCACTACCGTGCGGATGTCGAGCAGACGTTTGGGGGGAGCGTAGGCTCTCAGAGCCAGAGAGTCCAATACGGCTCCGATGTAGTCTATTCGTTGAGTGGGGGTCAACTGAGACTTCTTGTAGTTGACCCGTAGACCGAGACTCTGCATAAGGGCCAGGCAATGGGCAACATCGTCCTTGGCTTTCTGTTGGGTTGGGGAGCAGACCAACCAGTCGTCTATGTACGGGAACACTTGGACGCCTTGCAGCCGAAGATGAGCAGCCACCGGCGCCATGCATTTCGTGAATACCCTCGGAGCGGTGGAGAGGCCGAAGGGTAGGCAGGTGTACTGGTAGACGTCGCCGCCGATCTGGAAGCGTAGGAATCGGTGGTGTTCCCTTCTGATGGATACGTGGAAGTAGGCATCCTTCAGGTCGATGACGGTGAACCAGTCCCCGTGGTTGATCAGTGGGAGGATGGAATGAAGAGTCACCATCCGGAACTTCCTCGCGTCGATGTGCTTGTTGAGGAGACGGAGGTCCAGGATTGGACGTGTCCCCCCGTCTTTTTTGTCCACGAGGAAGTAGCGGGAGAAGAACCCTTCGTGAGACTCCGACGCTGCAACCGGTTCTATGGCGCCCTTCTCTAGAAGAGCTGATAGTTCTTCCTGGAGCGGTGGGGACGGATCGGTGACGCGGACCCGTCCGACAGTAGGGCATTTCCTGAACTCGATCGCGTAGCCAGAGTCTAAGATGGTTAAAACCCATCGGTCTGTGGTGATGGCAGACCAGGCCGATAGGTAGTTGGCGAGGGGGCGGTAGGGTAGAGTCTCGGTCACAGAAGAGTCAAACACGTTGTTTGCCCTTCCGTTCCGTGCGTTTACCAGTCTGGGGACGCTGCTGGTAGCGTGGGCGGCTGGGTTGTGGTCGTGGCCGGTAGGGCTGGTACCAGGAGTAGTCGCCTTGCCTCTGCGGTGGGCAAGGTTGGTAGGAAGGACCCGCCTGGGACGTCGACGGTTGGTCCTGCTGGTAACGGTGGGACCCACGGCGTGGAGGGCGGAGCTGTTTGATGGTGGCGTAGTCCCCCTTCAGCTCTCCCAAGGAGGTGTCGGTCTCCTTGGCGAAGAGGCCCTCACCGTCGAAGGGGAGCTCTTCCACCAGCCGCTTCACGTCGTATTGCAAGTCAGCGGAGCGGAGCCAGGCGTGGCGACGAAGCTGGATTGCAGAGGCCAGATTCTTCGCTTCTGACTCCGTGACGTGGCGGCCCGTACGGATCTGCTGGAGAGCGAGTTGGTTTCCTTCCATGCAGACCCGCTCGAAGTCCGCTCGCTTGTCCGGCGGTAGCAGTGACTTGAAGGACTCCGCTTGTTCCCACAGTCGGCACTGGTAGCCCCCCATGGCCGTCGCGTAGTTGGACGCACGGAAGGACAGGGAGGCATTGGCGTAGACCTTCCTGCCCAGTGCGTCCAGTTTCTTCCCTTCTTGGGTCGACGGAACGGGGGTGCTACTAATCGGTGTCCGGTGTTGGGAGCCTTTCACCACTCGGGAGTTCGGCGCCGGGTGGACGTGTAGGAAGTCGGAGTCTTCCAGCAGTCTGTACATGGAGTCCACCCTGTTGGACACCGAATTGGAAGAGACGGGTCTCTTCCAGATCTCCTTGGCCGCCTTGGCGATCTTCGGGAGTAGTCCCAGACGGACGGGGACTAGCTCCTTCCGGTCGGCCAGGCCGCAGACGACATCTTCGCATTCGTCCAGGGGAGCCTCCGCCCGGATCCCCAGCGTGGATCCAAGGCGGGTGATGAGGGCCGTGTATGTTTTCTGGTCCTCCGGTTGGGAGCCATGGACGGAGCCGATGTTATCGTCCGGGGATTTGTCTACCGCAACCGGTGGTGGCCGATCCTCCTCCTCCTGGTCCGACGAGTCGTCGGAGCCTCCTGACCGCACCGAGACGCTGGGCGGTGGCAGGTAGGCCTCGGGGTCCGAGTCCGACCAGTACGGCCTGGCGGATCTCGGATCGCTCCCCGGCAGAGGCAGCTGGTACGGAGGGAGAGAGGCCTCCGACCGCGCCTGTTCCACTCGTTGCCGCTTCGGTGCCGGGCCCTCGTCACGGCGCGGTGGTGCCTCCATGGCTGGTTCGGGAGGCAGAGGGTGCTCCACGAACTCGGATGGTGCCGGTCGAGGGCCTTGGAGCTCGGCATGCAGCTTCCGCACCATCGCCTCGATAAACGGGGCGATGAGGCTCAACTGGGATGGCGCTTCGGAAGCCAGACCAGGAGCCACGGAATGGTCGCGAAGAGAGGTAGATCGTCGCGGCGGTGGAGGTGGAAGGGCCTCTGGCAACGGCGGAGGGCTGGGGGCCCTCTCCGGCGTAGTTTCCCGGACATCGACCGGCATCCTGCCCGGCGTAGGTGGGGCTGCAACCGGGGCGGATGCTAGGGAGCGTTGCGGCGAGGGGTGAGCCGGTCCCGGGGTCGGCGGGAGAGAAGAGGTAGAGCTGCGGCGCTTCTTCTTCTCTTTTTTATCTTTTTTCTTCTTCTCCTGCTCCTTCTTCCGTCTAAACAGTTCGGAGGCCGACGGCCGTGAAGAAGGAGCAGAGGTCGAAGGAGCAGACGTTGAGGCAGCGGCCTGCTCTGGAGCTGGGGGAGGCGGTGGTGCGAGGGCGGCCTCCATGAGGTAGGCTTGGAGGCGGTATTGGCGGTTCTTGATGGCGGCCTTCGAGAAGCCTCTACACACCTCGCAGGTCTGGACCTGGTGGCTCTCCCCGAGGCAGCGGAGGCAGCGCACGTGCCCGTCCGAACTAGGGAACTTTCTCTTGCAGGACGGACACTGCTTGAACGCTGCTGCTGAGGCCATCCACTGAGGTAGATGGCCGAAGAGAAAAAATTATCCCGGCCGGGAGGCCCCGGCACGAGATTACAGGAAGGAACGGTTTCCTTCTTGGTTTTTTTTTTTTTTTTTTTTTTTTTACCGGCGGCTGAGGGTGAGCCCCAGCCACACGAGGACCAAGGGAACAATTCCCCTAGTCCGAGAAAAAATTGTAAGGTAGAAAAAATTGGAAGATTCTGAGACAATCTCAGTAAAGTACTCACAGTTTTTTTTCCAGGCTCCTGCTTGCGCAGCGGAAAAAAGCAAACTGAGGGGAGAGCGCGAAATGGCGCCTAAAAGGGTTGGGCATGGTGGGCGGTCCCACATTCAAAACTCTTTATCCAATCAGCTTTCCAGCTCCGCTCAGGATTCAGCGCAGGCGCAGAACCCATCAGTGTGCATCCCCAAACAACACGAAGGAGAACTAATAGTTATTCATTATTTTCTCTACCATATTAAGGTTCCAGTAGATCAGCTAGTTATCAGAAGGTTACTATGTGACTTGGGTCTGGGTCCAGATATTGATTTAGAGTCCCTTTAATATGTGAAGACAAATCAACCAAGATTTTCATTCATATAAAATGCACAAGTCTTAGCGTTATCTGATTTTTAATGTTATCCAATGCACGCATTCATCGGATAACGTTAAAATCCTATGGGATGCATCGGATAATGTTAAAATACTATAGAGATACATTCTACCCGGCACAGGCTTTAGCAAACGTTATCTGATGCATCCCATAGGATTTAACGTTATGTGATGCAATTTTTTTCAGATTGCTTAACGTTATGCGGTTTTACCGTTATCTGATGCAGACGTTATCCGAGGCATTGCTGTATATGGATAATGCTAATACTTACTTTCTGGGATCACCATGGGCAGAGATATACAGGGTGCGGCAGCATAACTTCCTTTTTAAAATGTGCACAATTGAGTCAATTGATGTCATAGCGGAGCGCTAGTGGTCTCGTTCGAGAGGCGGGACTATAAAGTTTTGTCCCGACACAGTTCAGTCACTATCATACATTGGAATAGTGTGGGGCATGCGTTTGCCATTGAGGCCTACTTTTCGAGCAGTTGTTCAGTGATCGCAACCCAGCATACAGCCTGCTATGCTGGATAGAGTCATGACAAACACCAGAAATCGGTTTACTCAGTGTATCTAGAATGGGAGACGTCACCTACCTGATTTGATCTTCAAAACTGTGTAAAACAAAACTTTAGGTATGTGCCTACATTATAAAAAAACAAATAATTTTTTTTGATTCATACAATGGGTTTTATTAAGTTTTGAAAACAGGAAGTTATGCTGCCGCACCCTGTACAACTGAGAATCATCAGCATACTGATAATATATCACCACGTGAGATCGGATGATCTCACCCAGCAGTTTCATGTAGATGTTAAAGAGTAAGGGAGAGAGTACCAATCCCTGTGGCACCCCACATGTGAGATGCCTCGGACTCGACTCCGCAACCCCCACCCACACCGATCGGGTCCGGACACTAAGGAAGGAGGAGAACCAGGCCAACACAGTGCCCTGAATCCACAACCCTGTAGCCGGTCCAGAAGGATACCATGGTCAACAGTATCAAAAGCCACTTAGAGGTCAAGAAGAGCAAGAATGGAGGGGTACCCTCCATCTTGCTCTCGCCAGAGATCATCGAACAGTGCAACCAATGCAGTCTCCATACCATGACCCAGCCTGAAGCCTGACTGGAAAGGGTCCAGATAATCCGCTTCCTCCAGGAACTTCTGGAGCTGCTTCACCACCGCATTCTTGACAATCTTCCCCCAAAAAGGGAGGTTCGAGACAGGGTGGAAATTAGATGGTATATTCAGATCGAGTGATGGTTGTTTTAGGAGGGGGCACACCAGTGCATGTTTGAGTTGTGGCTGGAACACCCCCTCCCTCAGCAAAGAATTGACCACCGCTCGAATCCAGCCGTCCGTCACGGTCCTGCCCGCTTTCACGAGCCAGGGCAGACATGGGTCTAACTTGCAGGCGTGTAGCACATACACTCCCCAGGATCCTGTCCACTTCATCAGGGTCAATCAGACCAAACTGATCTCAGATAACCTGGCAAAATTGGCTCCTGGCCAACTCTCATGACATGATGTTAAACCCGGGCGAATCTGAGTGATTTTATCCTCCAGATAATCAGCAAAGTCCTCGGCAGAACCATGCCATCCAGGCCCAGATCCCCCCCCCCCGGAGGGACCTAGTCACCCGGAACAGGGCTGCCAGGCGATTATCTGCCAAAGCGATACAAGCAGCAAAATACTGCCATTTCGCCAACCGTATTGCCACAAGGTAGGCTCCAATAGAGGCTCTAGCTTGTGTTCGGTCCAAGATGCTCCAATACTTTGTGATACTTTGCGATACTTTGTTAGCCACCCTGAGTAACACTGGTGATTGGGCAGAATACAAGTTGAAACAAATAGAATAAAATAAAATAAAAACATACAGTAATACCTTGGATAACGACTGCATCGGATAACACTAAAATCGGATGATGCAACATTTCTAAATAATTTTTGCATTGGATAACGATCTGTTAGCGTTATCCGATGCAGTCGTTTCGTAGCAGCAGGGTGGCTGGAAAGCTGAATGGAGTTCTCCGTTCAACTTCCCAGCCACCCTACAGCTGTGGAGGCAGGGGTGGGGTGGCTGGAAAGCTGACGGGGGGCTCCCCCATCAGCTTCCCCAGCCACCCCACAGCTGCGGAGGCAAGGGCAGGTGGCTAGGGAAGCCGACAGGGAGTCCCCGTCAGCTTCCCCAGCCACCCTGCAGCTGTAGAGCGGGTCCTCTGATCTCCCTGGAGTCCGTTTTTTTTACCCATTTTGGGCTCTCTGACCCTCCTGCCTGCTCCAAGGAGATCTGAGGACCTGATCCAAGCTGTTTCTGGGATTTCCCCACTTCCCGGGCCAGTGCAACAAGCCAAAACATCAGGGTTCGAACCCTGATGTTTTGGCTTGCTCCACTGGCCAGGGATGTTGGGGAAGCCCAGAAACAGCTTGGATCGGGTCCTCCAACCTGCCCAGAGCTGGCAGGGGGGGCAGAGAGCCCAAAATGGGTTTAAAAACCCATACTTTTTTCACCCATTTCGAGCTCTCTGCCCCCCCTGCTGGCTCCGGGGTGTGTGTGTCAGGGAACCCGATCCAAGCTGTTTCCAAAGTTCCCCCACCTCCCTGGAGGCTGCAGCAAGCCAAAACATTGGGATTCAAATCCCAACGTTTTGGCTTGCTGCAGCCTCCAGGGGAACAGGGCTTTTTTTAATGTTGTGCGCTCAATGCATCGCACAACGTTAAAAACCGGATAACAACGAGACTTGTAGAACCAAGTCTCATCGTTATCTGAGGTACTAGTGTACATTCATTCATTCATTCATACATACATACAGTACATCCATCCATAGATATATGCATACATACATGGGAAAAGTAGAGTATGCAATAATAAGTGGCTGGGAATTAAATTTTGCCCTTCACTGGACAATATTTTTTGATCTCTTATGGACATTTGGCAGTCTGCCCTCCTAAGAAAATCATACTTTTATACAACTGCAAACATATGTTACTTTACCTCATCTCTTACCTTCAACATTATTCTCCATTGCTTTGGTGGAATGTTCTTGCTTCTTTTGCTTTGCTGCCTGTAATTCACGTTTCAGCTGGCGTGCTTCCTTACGCAGCTCCTCACTGCAGAAAACAGTGTTTAGGTAAATCAAGTTTGCTTAGAAAGTAAAATCTGGCAGAAGAAATAGAGACAAAGCTAAGATCAAGTCCTGCTGCGATTCAATTTTAACATTTTATATCTTGCTCAATTTCAAAACTCTCTAGGCAACTAACAAAACAACAAACAAAACCTGCAACACAACAGCAAAATAGTAACCAAATATTATAAAATGGAAGTTAAAGCCAAACTCCTAACTGCATACAGTGGAACCCTGCTTAACAAACGCTTGGTTAACACAAAACTCTCATAACAAAAGGAAATCCATAGAAAAATAGTGCCCCGGTTAACAATTGTTTTTGGAACGGATTAATTGGTTTTCAATGCATTCCTATGGGAAACCGTGTTTTGGTTAACAAATTTGGGTCTTTAATGCTTTCCTATGGGAAATTCGCTTTACAAATTTTTTATGGTACAAAAAGTCCCAGAGAATGCATTAATTTTGTTAAGCAAGGTTCCACTGTATTCTAACAAAACCTTCTGAAACTGTAGTAAGAACACTCCATATTGAGGCTTTCTGTTATTCTTGGAAACTTTTGGTTCGGACAAGTCTCAATAAACAACTGCTTTAGTTGCTTAGGGTCAATGCTAAAACACCCCCCATACAGTACTTCCTAATAGAGGGCCATTTCACAGATTATTCAAAGCAAACCTAAGTTTGCTACTAGATTCTCAGCTGGAAAGAGCAAGTCATCACAGTTCCTTGCAGTGATGACTTAAGAGAGAGGTGCCCAAACTTTTTGTGCCGTGGGCCGGTCATGTGGTTCAGGAGTCTGGTCACTATGGCCTGGGAAGTGGATCAGACCCCAACGCCAATTCATCTGGCCCACAAAGCCCTCGTCACTCCTGGAAGTGGAAGTAAAACATGCCTGTACGGGCACTTTTTACTTCTGCTTCCGGGAGCGACAGAGGCTTCGTGGGCTGGATGAATTGGCGTCAGGGGCCGGATCCAGCCCCCGGGCCATAGTTTGGGCACCCCTGACTTAAGACATGTTGCTGTCTAAAGATGAGAACAAGACACCAACCAGACTGGTTGTTGAATTCTCAGTGTTGGTGATGGGTCAGGATTTCACTTTAAGACAGTAGCTTACCTTAGGAGGTAGAGGACAGACCTACTAGAACAGAGCCAAACTACTAACACCAACCTGCATCCCATGACATCAAAGTAACATCTCCCTAAATGTATATTTGTGGCATGTTTTCAGCTCATCCTTTTTCCTACAATAGTTGCACTGGATACAGTCTTTAAGGATTGAAAAGGTTGTTGCCTTCTTAATATAGATACATTGGGAGCATTTTCTTGCCAACCCCAAGTTAATTTACAGGAAAGTAAAAGTTTTAGTACTGCCATCTAGGATATACATGGATAAATGTAGGTTACATGGATAAATAATGTCATATTTTAAGATTATTGGTCTCACACTTTTTTCAAGTAACCTTACAGTTTACGAGCAGAAGGTTAAAGAACATTATTCAAAATCAAGCAGTCAAGTCTGAAATAACAGATGAATTAAAGGGCACAGACAAAATCTGTGGAGGAAAGCTTGCACAGCACATTCCTGGATTATATCTCAGTGTAGTTATTCTTTCCAATCTTTTGTAACAGTAATTCAGTATCAGGTTACTAAAGAAGAACAAAGTTCACAAAATGTAAGCAAAGAAACTTTGTTCTTTCCCTCCCAATTGAAACAGAAAAGTTCTCACTTCTCATAGCAGGGCAACTGCTCACGAATCCCTTATATGGTATTTGAGCATATTTTTAACGATCAGAGATAAAGTATTAACTCATTGACATGTAAAAATACAGTGCCTGAGGTAAGAACTGTTGGATAGCAGTTGAAAACTGCAATTTTGTGTCTCCTGGAAGAAAAATATCATGAAACTCAATTGGAAATCACACCCAAGTAAACATTCATACTTGACTGAAATCAAGATGAAAGAGCATTGTTCCAATGAATTCTGTGGGCACAATACAGTGATAATTACGGTAAATACTTTAAAATCTTGTGAAAGTTAGGAACCTTCTTAAAACTACCTCACAAAAAATCAGCAAAAAATAAAACTTCTCAACACTAGTTTAGACATATCAGAAAACAAAATAAAATAAACAAAATAAAATAGTTCAGACATGTCCACCATGGGTTTTTAAAAAATCTTTTGGGGAATTTTCTCTAAAATTTGTTAAATTTGTTCAGGTAACTGATGTTATCCTGAAATAGAAAAGCAACACTATATAACAGTGATGGCAAGCCTTTTAGAGACCAAGTGCCCAAACTGCAACCCCAAACCCACTTATTTATTGCTAAGTGCAACACAGCAACAGGAGGAGAAGGAAATGCACCAATTAGGCTGTAGGGTAGAGGGGCAGGGTGAACTCTGTGTTGGGCGGAGGGAGAAAGTGTTCCCATTGGGCTGCTGGGCAGAGGGGTGGGGTGAACTCTCAGCTGGGGTGACTGCATGGGTGCCCACAGAGAGGGCTCAGAGAGCCACCTCTGGCATGCGTGCCATAGGTTCACTACCACTGCTATATAACATTAGAGTTACTGGCATACTCTCTGTACTCTTGGAGGTTTTGATAAAATAGTTTAAATATTAAGCATTATCTTAGTTCTTTAGAAGATGAGCAGTGCTGAACAGAGACCAAAATCCTGACCATGTAACTAGGCCTGTGCAAAGGCTATGAGTACTGGCAGAGAGGTTATTTACTTTCTACTTCTGTCCCACAACATTTCTATCTCCTGTGTAATATAGTACATAGAAGCCATGGAAACTGTGTGATTTAAAGGAAGAAATCTTTAATTACTGCAAATTGCTGCTGCTGGACAACATTATTAGTGGGGGAGATTTTTAGTAATGAGTATAACACTTATTATGAAGTTGTGATAGAAATTCCAAACCCATTACAACAGTTGATGTGATGCAAGATATAACCTTCCCTTTTCCTGACTTATCAGAGAGAAGAGAAGACAAGACAAGACAAAAAACGCTGTGGCACCTCAATGACTAACTCCTGTATTTTAGTGTTAGTTTCATGGATCAAGTCCACTTTGTCAGACATAAGAGTATCATGGTATACTTTTATACCTATCTGGTATAGAGGCCCAGAGTAACTGGGCAGAGTTGGTTGGTTCAAGAGATGGATATGCAAATCAATGAGTTATATGTTGTTTTGTTTACTCTCAGATATGCTTGCACACACTAACACAGCTACCACTTCAAAAATTGCTAGCTGGCTGTTTGTGAGCCACTTGAAACCACTTCAGAGGCAACTAAACAAGGGCAGATTTTCCAAGGTGTAAATAGATGTCAGACTGGGGTGAAGTATTTGACCCTGTTAATAAAGAGCAGGCCTGGAGCTGTATAGTGTTTGGGGAAAGATGGCAAATCATGGCTGCCTTGACCTCCAGGGGTTACTATTGATATCCTACTGTCCAAGCAGAACTTGATCACAACCCTGGTAATAAATGGTGGAAGTAAGGAAATGAAACAAAACACTGAAGTAGACATGTATCTCCTATTGATTGAGGACTATCTCCACTCTACTGCAGATTCTACATTTGCAGCTGAGATATGTGGCAAGAATATCTAGAATGGTCTTGCATTCATTCTGCTTAGGATGTTATTCCAGAATTGCAATTACTGGATTCATATTGAGATAATTTTGAAGATACTGTATGTATAAAACCTCTCCAGCAAGACCTTAACGCAATCAAAAATGGAATCAGGTAAGGTAGATCTCTTTGAACTATGCAATAAAGACAATTGATATGCAGGCAAAACTGGAACTAAAGATAAAAATGCTAACAGAGAAACAGTGGAGTATTGAAGTAGATATTGTGCTGATAAAAGAGGCGCTTTCAATACTTGAGCAGAGGCCAAGGTACATGGGCAATGTAATAATAATCAAGAAGATTTTATCACAAAAGTATGAAACCAAGTTAATATTGTAGTTTTAACAAAAGGTACAATATTTGTAGTGGTAAGATCTGGCAGTGGTCCATGGGGTCGCAAAGGGTCGGAATTGACTGTGCGACTGAACAACAAAAGATCTGGGAGACAGGTAATGTCAATTTGAGGAAGAACACTGGTCACAAAATACCAATTTTTAAAAGATATTGTGCCATATGTATCCAAGGTTTGCAATACAGTAATACCTCATATAACATTAGTATCGAATAACACGAAAATCGCATAACATCAAGGAATCTGGGGGGAAGAATTGCATCAGATAACATTAAGATCCTATGGGATGCTTCAGATAACAACTGCGAAAGCCTGTGTGGTTACAATGTATCTCTATGGATCCCATAGAGGATCAGATAACACGAAAAATCATATAACACGAAGACTTGTGGAACCAGGTTTTAGTGTTATATGAGGTTTTACTGTAAATGAGAAAAATCACAAGAAGAATCAGATCAAGGAGAATAACTTTTTTTAGGTTTAGGACAAGATTCACTAGGCTACAGTACAATAAGCAGAGCTCTGTACAGTAAGCAGAGTATAAATATCTGAGCTGTCTGTGCAGGAAAAAGTGGTCTCTTGGGTAAGCTTGTCCTGAATTTTATAAAGGCTTATAAGACTATGGGGATTTTATCAGAAAAAGACAGCAGTAAGAAGGAGAATAGGGTAGTTAGATATTTTTTCAGCTTTAGCTCTTTAAAAAACTATAAATATCTTTATCTCATGTTGCCAATGTACATACGGAGTTTCAGGAGTCCTACCCCACAAAACTGGATTTCAACTTATCTCAACAACCTGTGCTTGGCTCCATCTGAGACAAGTTCTTTTGTTTAATTCTTCTCTACCTTAGAATCACACCTAGTATTGGTGGAAAAATCAGCCATGTGTCTTCCTTCTTGGCAATGCCATATGACTTCCCCTTCCATGTAAGGCAAGACTGGGGTGGTGGTGGTTATCTTCCCCTTTATTTCTGTGTATGAGTACTGTATATGGAAATTTACCAGGATTTCTTCTCCTAGTACAGTCAAACCTCGCATAAAGAGCATTTCGCTTAAAGAGTAACTCGCTTAAAGAGCAGAATTTTCTCTGAATGTTCGCTTAACTTAACAAATAAAACCAACCAAAAACTTGTTTAACAAATAAATCACGGTTTGCAATTCCCCCCCCCCACAATTGTTCATTTACAATGGTGTTTCACTTAAAGAGCAAACTCGCTTAAAGAGCAATCCTCTGTAACGCATTATGCTCTTTAAGAGAGGTACAACTGTATTAAAAACATGGCAAAGCCAAACCTGTTATGTTTTCCTGTTGCTACCACCCAAAGAAATTCTATTGCACCATGAAAATCAGGCAATGTAATTTGACTATACAGAAAATGGAATACTTATTTGTTAGTATAATACTGTAACTTGCTTTAATTAGGAATATGTTACTAAAAAATTCCCCTTTCCACGACTGATCAAATTCTGTAGATGAACAAATTATCATCAAATTGTTTTTACGCCTTCTAAATATATTTGAACAATGAATAATTTGTTGATATTTTGTAAACCGAACAATCTGAGGCCACCAGAAAACATATCTTGCTTGTTTTATTTATTTATTTATTGTTCGTATTTGCTACCCCGCTCCAATTGGGCAAGCCCGACTCTGAGCGGCTTACAGGTCAAATATCGTCATCCTAAAAACTTGATATTTAAAACTTTAAAAATTCATAAAAGCATTACAATTCATAAAGCATTACAATCCCACCAAAAATTGAACCGAAGGGTGGCTGTCACTATATCAGCCACCCTGTATGAGATCCCACGATCCTATGTCCCCACACTTGCTTAGCCAGACAGGTTTTTAAACCTTTCCAGAAGGGTAGGAGCTCTGTCTGTAGGCGCAGCTCGGTTGGGAGGAGGTTCCAAAGGGCTGGGGCGGACACGGAGAAGGCCCTCCTCCTAGTGCTAGAGAGGTGTGCCTCTCTAGCCGATGGAACAACAAGGGAGCAAGTGTGATGATAATCATTTCATTTCCATTTCATTTCATTTATTCGATTTATATACCACCCTACTCGGTGCAACCAACTCAGGGCGGTTTACAGAAGACAATCAAAAGTAATATAACATAATCAAAGGTCATACAGTATAAATATAACAATACAGTACAGCAGTGCTGCAAAACAAAACCACACTGCAAAATAAAGTTACAAAGTTCAATTCCAATTACATATATATTACATAGTTTCAATAATACGATACATATAAAAAATACAGAGATACAGTACAATAATATCAGGGCTCTCACCTTAACAACAAGAAAACAACAGTTCATAAACAGGTGGGTGAGTCCCGGGGCTGGACGCGGAGGTGGCCTCCCTCCATCCACAGGTGGTGTTGTTGGCGGCGGCGGTGCAAAAGTCCTGCCGCCATCGCGGCTTTTGAGCCTCTCTGCCAGGCGGAGCCTCCGGGAACAGGTGGGCGAGTCCCGGGGCCGGACGCGGAGGTGGCCTCCCTCCATCCGCAGGTGTTGTTGTTGGCGGCGGCGGTGCAAAAGTCCTGCCGCCACTGCGGCTTTTGAACCTCTCTGCTGGGCGGAGCCTCCGGGAACAGGTGGGCGAGTCCCGGGGCCCACCTGTTCTTCAACAGTGAAGAACCATGGAATGGATCCTCTCACTATGCAATTCATAATTTGCTGTTTTATGTGCACAGACTATGTGCACAGACTAGAAATGTGAAAAGCCAGGAAAACTATAGCAGCAAAAGAAAAGGATAAATTTGTCTTTTCATTGCAGGTAAGACAAAACATTCTAGGAAATCAAAACAAAATGAAACAAAACATACTTTATACAGACTAGCCCTATTCCTCTTCTAAAGATCCCACAAGGGGGATTCTACCCCTTTTAGTCCTGAAATGGAGGCAGGAAAATTGGGGGGGGGGGGGGAGAGAGAGAATAATAGTGAAATGTTTAAACCACTGATGGCAAACCTTTTAGAAACCAAGTGCCCAAACTCAACAGACTGCTGCCCCGACCGCAGAGGGGTGGGGTGAACTCTGTGCTGGGGAGGAGAGGAAGCACTCCCATTTGGCTGCTGGGCAGAGGAGCGGGGTGAACTCTGTGCTGGGGGGAAGGAGGAAGCACTCCCATTGGGTTGCTGGGCAGAGTGAACTCTGTGCTGGGATGACAGTCTGTATGCCCAGGGAGAGGGCTCTGAGTGCCATAGGTTCGACACCACTGGTTTAAAGCATCTTTGGTTATACAGAGTGGTTTTGGTCTAAATTAGGGCCTCCTCTACACATCTACATATAAGCAAGACCCACTTTAAGGAAAACCCCGCAGAACTGATTATTTCTGTACTTTACCCTGTGATCAGTTCTCCAGGATTTAAACAAGGCCACATAATTCCACAGTTCCTTAGGCCTAATATTAGGCCTAATGTAATCTCCCTTCAGCAACCGGGGAAAGGCCGTAAACTCATTTTCAAGGGGGGGGGGAGAGTTAAACAATGCTCAGGCCTTTGGAACCTTTAATGGTCTTCTGTTGCACTATGATGGCTAAATCAGTGACTGTGGAGCACAAAATGTATACCAAATACGTCACAAGCAGTTCAAGAATCAATGGTCAAAATGCTATTTCACAGCTACACAGGTGGAGAGTAAATGGCATAACATTTACTTGCATTCAGTCAGCCATTAAAGAGTTGCTGCTACAGTTCTGGGGGGAGCAGAGGCCAGTTTGAAGTGTGTGAATGGTAATGCCATTTGCTTTCTGGCTGTGTAAAAAATTAACAGGAGTTAAGCCAATATATTTTAAGTGTTAAAAAAAGTGGCAAAGTAAGGCATCACATGGTATTCACACTGCTGCACAGTCCTTGGAAAGGCCAGGACCATGACTAGAAAGGTTGTTCTATTTAAACACAGTCTTGCTCATTAGTCATGGAATAGCTATCACTCACTGCAATATCTGAAATACATCAAGAATATAACCACTAACTCTCTTGAAGAATATATGTATATTATTTTGGTGCATCTGAAATATCCCACACTTTGATGATTCACTTTGTTGAGAAAGAAAAAATAATGTCCTTAAGATTCAGATAGCTCTGTCTGAGTGGACAGCTCAGGGGAAAAAAGAGGCAGAGGAAAAGTTGAGGCAATCTAAGCACAAGGGCTGTGATAAAGAGTAGACACCAAAGATTCAATAAATACAGTAAAACCTCATATAACACTAAAACCTGGTTCCACAAGTCTTGGTGTTATATGATTTTTAGTGTTATCTGATCCTCTATGGGATCCATAGAGATACATTGTAACCACACAGGCTTTAGCGGTTGTTATCTGAAGCATCCCATAGGATCTTAATGTTATCTGATGCAATTCTTCCCCCCAGATTCCTTAATGTTATGCGATTTTAGTGTTATTCGATACTAATGTTATATGAGGTATTACTGTACAGTATAAGTTAATTCTAGAATTCAGGAGGCTATGAGGCATGGAACAAGACCAGAAGCCTATGAATTGGACATATATGGTCTCATATCTGAACCTCTCCCGCCAACAGAGACTTGAGTGTTCTGGTTCCACAAAAATCTTCTGGCTATTCCCCTACAGCAGTGATGGTGAACCTTAGCAACCCAGATGTTCTGGAAGTTCAATTCCCAGAGGCCCAAGTCAGCACTCCTGTTGATCAGGGCTTCTGGGACTTGAAGTTCAAGAACATCTGGAGTGCCAAGGTTCACCATCACTACCCTACAGCTATTTTAGAAGGCCACAGTGCAGAAGTGAAAAACCTGTACATTCAGTGTCCCCTGTACTTAAACTTGGCAACAGTGCTGTACCTGGCTCTGCCCATACAAGCAGGGGCAGGAAACCTCTCCCTCACCCAATCCTCCCTACAATCATAGTTTCCGTCTATATCACCTCTACCAGCTGCACAATGACAGAATGTCTTACTCAACTGGTCTGCTCTCTGACTAGTTTAGATTCATCTGACAGGAAGAGGAGTTACTTACAACCTGGAAGAAGGCCAAGCCATTGCTCTTTGTCAAGTACTTAACATTTATTTTTTACTTTTCATCATTAAGTGCTTTACAAATATTAACTAAGCCTCAGAACGACCCTTAGGAGGCAAGCATTCTCCCTAATGAAATTAGGAACCTGATTTATTAAAAAGAAAAAAAAGTTAAGTTACTTCTGCAAACACCACTTGTGATAGTGAGACTAGTTTTAAGACTCATATTCTCCCTTAAAATTTATGGGGTTTTGTCTGCTCTTCAATTTGCAGAACAGCTGTCTTGAAAATGTCTGGCTCACTTTGCAGAACAGGAGCTTGTGGTTCTGCCTTGACCTACATGGGCCACTGTAACTGATGGAAGGAGAGATGTACTGCCTCTGCTTGTTCATAAAGCAAGCAGTATGCAAGTGTGCAATATGAAAAACAACACAGTTAAACCCCAGACACTATCTACTGACTGAGAATTTTCACTCTCCATTGAAGAGAAAAACTACCTATATTTAGAGCAAATGTTTTCTTCCATAAAATATAGAGGATGGAACAAAGCTCAAGTAAACTGAAAAGCTGCCGAGGGTTCTCTCTCCAGGGTTGAGGTGTCTTGGAAAATCATTTCATCTTTCTACATCAGGGTTTCCCTCATTTGTAAATAAAGACGGTTGCTGTCTGGTTTAGCTAATATTAGTAGACTTAAGATGTAAAAACACTTGTTAGTATTAATAGCACAGGGTGGTTCAGCCATTAGGCGCTGTAGGTGACATGTTCTACATTAGAGGTTGAAGTCACTTCCACCATGGATAAAAACCTTCCTTGTTAAGATCCAGCTCACAAGAACCAAATGATTCAAAATGAGGTTTCATCAACTGAGCAAAGAACAACATATTAATATCCCATGACCTGCTGAACGTGTATTTGTGGAAGACATAACCAGTTGTCATGAACAGTCAGTTCCACAGGGGAACTGGCATAACCTTGACTGAGAAATTAGGCAGGATAACTGCTGAAATTTTTTCAAGAACTTATAAAAGGTTAAAAGTAATGAAAACTCATTAACTGCCATTTTAATTTAATCTAAGCAGATTGATCCTACTGATTCTTTACAGAGAGAAAGAGAGAGACTGACTCTTTTCTATTGTAGCCAATTATGGAGAATGTATAGGACAGCCGGATATGCTAATAAAGATGGATAAAAGTATTTCTGTGTCAAGGTAAGATACTACATAAATAGTTTTTATATATACACAGTGACTTCTCAAATTGAACAGCTTTCCATCCACATCTGAAGGCTACATACACCTTACTTGGTGTATCTTACAACCTTTAAACTTGCTAATTTGCATTTAGCCACAGTGAATTTAGGACAGCTGCCTTGTGCCATGTCCGTCTAGCTTACCACTGTTTTGACTGGCAGAGGTCTTTCCCATTGTCTCCTACTTAATCCTTCTCAAGTTGAGGTGTCAGGGGTCTTCTATGTGAGGAATATTTCTTCTACCATTGAGATATTTTGTCTGAACAGACTGTGCATAACTATTTTTTTGTGGTTCTGCTTTTTTCCAACTAAAAGTTCCTGAAGTAATTTCCAAATATTTCCAAATACTGTAGCCCTAGTACTATACACAGAATTTTAACGTAACCTGACAGTTAGTGGAAAAAATCCATGGACATTACATGGTCAGAATCAATGAAAGAGGTCTTTGTGATGATAATAATAATTTCATCTCAGAAATTATTCTGGGTTGAAACAATTTTTGCTGGAAAAACTCCGCTCAGGGAGTTTTCATGTCCGCAAGATCTTTTCCCATCAAAGTGGTCCCTATTTATCTACTTGCAATTTATTGCTTTCAATCTGCTAGGTTGGCAGGAGCTGAGGCAGAGACAGGCGCTCAACCTGTCATGGGCTTAGTGATCCAGGTTGGGGGGGGGGCGTTCTGAAAAGAGGCTGGAGACCCTTTCCCCAGCCTCTATTCAGAAGACTCCCCCCTCTGTATGGCTAAGCCCCTTAGCAATCCAGGCTGGGGGGGGGGTGTTCTGAAGAGAGGCTAGTAAAAGTTCAGAAACCCCTGCCTGGATCATTAAAGGGCTAAGCCCTTTAGCAATCCAGGCCTGGGGGGGGGGGGTTCTGAAGAGAGGCTAGTAAAAAAATTTCCCAGCCTCTCTTCAGAAACCCCTGCCTGGATTGTTGTTACCAGGTGCACATCTCGTTCTTTCCCCAACCCACCCGGCCATCACACACTGTGGTAGGCACTTGGGTTGGGTGTGCACACCCAACCCAAGCGCCAATTGCAGCAGTGGCACGTTTGGGAAGCTGAACAGGGCCTCCCCAGTCGGCTTCCCAAATGCACCACTGCTACCAATGCACCACTGCTACAATAGGGGAGCACCTGTTCTGCTTCCAGCCACACCGCTGCTACGAGCTTCATAGAGCTGGTTTGGTTGGGGGGAGATCAGGCGCGTGCCCGATCTCCCCCCAACCAAACCAGCTATCTCTGTAGATCTCTGCCCCAAAGCCTTTGGGGCAGAGATCAACACCGGGGAATTTGAGGCAAACATTTGCATCACACAACATTATGTTAACGTGCGATGCAAATGTTTGCCTCAAATTCCCCAACATTATCCGATTTTAGCGTTATCTGAGGCAAACATTATCCAAGGTATTACAAGGTATTAGACTTGTGCGTGGAATGAATACACACATATAGGCCAGAATCCTACTGATGTTTAAGTAAGGATTGCAAAGTGTATAATATTTGTGTAATTGGCTGTGGCTAACTGGCATGGTTTTGCATGCTTTTGCTTATGTGAAGATTATTGTGCATCACAACTTGTACAAATAGCACACAGATGAAGAGCAAACAAATGAAAACAGAAATTGCCAATTAGTCTCCCTCCACAGGTGAACAACTGTTCCTTTCAGGCCAGCGGCTGATTTGATTCAAGTCACAAGCAGCCCTATGGCATATAAATCAGGGATGAAGAGAAGTCTGGGAAAATCTTGGAAGAGGAAAAGACAGTATAAGATGCATAAACACAAATGCTGACTTCCCTCTCATAGACTGTAAACATCCAAAGGAAGATGAGGCATGAGGATGATGTTCCAATAATGTCATTCCTATCCAATTCTGGAAAAGTAATCCAAATTCCTCAGTGCCAGCATCACTGCTTTTTGTTTTGTATTTGGGCATTGGAGCGTCGAAGAATTTTTAAAGCCAAGGTTATTACTTCCCATTCTGTTATTTACATCCTAATCAGTTGGTCTTAGTCACGGCTACTGTACAATGATTAGAGGTCCCCCCCCCCAAGCTTACAATGGGGCTTAAGCTCTTTCCTCAGTAATGTCTGTCTAGAGTTCTGAGGGGGAAAGGCATGATTTGTCAGCATTGTAGGACTTTGTTTTTCAGGAATCCAGCATCTGTAAATGTGGGAAGAGCAGACAGAAAGAATACTCTTGTGGCTGTGAAGCCCACTATATAAATCAAAAAGCCTGGTTTTTTTCCTGTTTTGTACTGCATGCTTCCATGTGTACTTCATTTTGAAGAAGGTTTATGGAATAAGCCAGTTTTCAACGATCCTATTTTCATAATCTTAAACCAACCACTTCTATGCAATCCAGTTGTTCAACAGCTAAAATGAGTACTGTACGGGCAACACTTTCCTAAATGTTTCCTCTAACATTTGTTAGCCTGAATACTCACCTATTATCATCAAAAAGCTACTGTGATGATTGCAGTATGTTTATCAATATGTGTAGATGTTTAGTTACATAATGCCTATTCGCCTTTCTTGAAAACAACATCCATATAGGTTTCAACAATGATCAGTGCTCATTTATTTCAAATAGTTTCTCCACTTCTCTCTTTAGAGACTCTTGGTTAATTTTCTGGCTTCTTTTCTGTGAAGATTAACCCCATGCCTCTAACACAGCACTACACGTATTTTCCCAAAACACTCAGTCCAGAATCACGCAAGTGACTCTACCTCTGTTTCTGGCTGGCTATCATGCTTCCCCCATCCATGTGATTGCCTTCATGGACAATACGATCTAGATGGGTATATTGTAAAAAGTGGCTTGCTGGGAGCTAAAGCTGTTATCGGCAAGACACAAAGCCCAAGACTATATTGGATGAACAATTATGCGGCCCAGATTTTTCATATTGTAGTCCAAACAATCTTTTTGTACTGTTAAAAGTGACCTTTCCCTCAAAAAAGTACATGGATACATATATAATAAATTTCCACACTATAAAACCAAGGGATATATTAATTTAATTAACAGTAAAATATAAGCAGCTTAGAATAACAGCTTCTCTTTGGAACAAGGAACACTTGCCATTAAGTCTTGTCTGCTGTGTTTCTCAACATCTGACAAGAATTTACAACAGATGGAAATGATTCTACATGGAACAGCACACCCTTCATGTTCTCCAGTCTGCTGACTTAATTACAAACATACTGTATCTGATGAAACAATAGCCTTGGAAACAGTAGATGGGTCAGCCCTTGTGTAGTCCTGGAATAATGGAAAAGACACTAGATCAGGGGTTCTCAACCTTTTAAAGCCAGGGGCCGGATCACATCCCTCACACTGTTGGTGGGCTGTACTGGTGTGTCCCCCACCACTGCAGCAGTAGTGGGACCACCCTGAACCCCCACCATTCTTCACCACCACCACCACTTTCCTGCTTACCAGCCTGCTGTGGGTGAAGGAGGGGTCCTGACTGTTCTTGTCTGTGCTTGGCCAGAGCGGCCCCCAGAAAAGACTTGGGCGGCCCATGTGTGTCTTCCATTGCTGCTGCCGCCATCCTTGTCCCCTCTGCTTAGCTTGGCATGTCCTTAATGCCTCTTCCATAGCAAGGCGGATGTTGCAAGCCTTCTCACAACATCCGCCCTGCTATGGAGTGGCATTAGGGACATGCCAAGCCAAGTGGAGGGGACAAGGATGGTGGTGATGCCGGCGGTGGCAGCGAGGGCATGGGCCAGATGGAATGATGCCACAGCCTAGATCCAGCCCATGGGCCGTAGGTTGGGAACCCCTGCTCTAGATCGTCACTATTACCATGAATATCTTTGCTAAATAACAAACTGCTTTATAATCATGTGCTAGATATTCCACACTCTATGGCCCTGAAAATGGCAAGACATCTATCTTACCCATTCTTTCTCCAACTCGAACTCATTGGCTCTCCAAATGACATGTTTCTGACAAACAAATGAGGATGGACAAGAAATTATTTTCTATTACTGTAATTTTGATCACAATTTACCAAAATTACAAAATTCTAATGTGGGAGAAGGACTGGTTTACCCATCTGCTCTGGGTAGCTAAGAAATCTGTTTTGTTTTGTTTGATCAAAATTGCCCAAAATCCAAACTGTAACTTGTGGGAATGCAGAACTGACAGTTTTGTCTATTCCTACATGCAGGTTAAATGAAAGTTTAAGTTAAGCTAACACAGCTGCTAGAAAGGCAAGACAGAGATAAATTTACACTGTGTACAAAGCTTTAACTTCCTGTCTTCCAATTAAGAAAAAAGTAGTGCTTTCTCACTATTCACAATATTTGGTTTACACAGTTCTCTGAATTGTCTCAAATGAGAAAAACCAAACCTCCATGAAAAAGGCAAAATGAAATTTGTGATGAAAAAGACAAACAGAATCACAGACTTCATATCTGATCGTTAAGCTACAAATTGTATTAACTTTCATGCAACAAATCTAAACCCTCTCGCATTAAACTTATTTACAGGGATTTTTTCAATTTGTTTGTATGTTTCTGGTATTCACTCAAGAACTGAGAATACCTTTTCTGCCCATTTTTGCTGCTGGAACTGATACTTAAAAATCAACAAGAATGTTTCCTTCAACCATGATTTTTTTTTCCATTGGACATATGAAGACTTTCTATAAATGTTCAAAGCCACTTAAAATAAGTGATATTTTGGATGTTTGTGCCTAAGTATTATCTATCAGAAAGCTGCATTACAAGACAGGTTTATTGCATTTTTAAAATTTTTCTTTTGGCTAGGATACCCAAATACCACAAAATGGGTTTTGCAAGACTGGTGGCTATTAAAAAAACACAACAACACATATACACACAAACACAACAGATTGCATCACAGAATGTTTCTCTAAAGATTATGTAAATAGATTCCTTTCCCCAGTTAGACCTCTTACTACATTATTAACTACAACATTATCACAAATGATGTGGCAATCTAGTCCCATTGGTCAGTTGTGGCATTATATAAAAAAACTGGGGGTTGTCAGTGAAACACTGAGTTCAAGTTTGTGAATACCTGTGGGAGGGTTTTCACCTCTAGATTATCTAAGCACAACTGTTCTTATAGGGCAGGGGTTCACAACCTACAGCCCGAAGGCTGGCCCTGGCCCCCGACACCATTCCATCCGGTCCATGGTGATGACCCCGGAATTGGACACACATGTGCAAACTCCATTGTGTCTGGCCCATGACACGATCTGGGGGGAAATTTTCTGGTCTGTGGCATAGTAAGGTTGAGAAACCCTGCTATAGGGCAATGGTGGCGAATCTATGCCACACGTGCGAGAGTGGGCACTCAGAGCCCTCTCTGTGGGCATGCACACTGTCACTCCAGCACACTTTCCACCCTTTTGCCCAACAGCCCAATGGGAGTGCTTCCTCCCTTCCTCTAGCACAGCATTCACCCCGCCCCTTTGCAGCGTGGACAGCAGCTTGTTGAGTTTGGGCACTCCATCTCTAAAAGGTTCACCATCACTGCTATAGAAAGTTATATACCTCCTTAACACAAGGCCAAGCTAGCTAGTATGACTTCCAAGAAAAAACTGTCCTCCATTGGCACAGCGGCAACTCTTTATGCAAGTGGAATGCTCCCACATAAATACACTAAAGAGGCTCATAGTTAAATGGAAGCACAACAAGACATTAGCCCAGGTTCCAGAGTTATTAGTTCATTCACTGAAGGGGTTAAAATGTTTCTGACACTCAATATTACAAGAATAAACCTTCAGCAAGGTCACCGATTGCAGGGCTAAAATATAAATACAGTGGTACCTCAAGTTACTAATTTAATGTGTTCCCCAGGACATTTCGTATTACAAAAAAATTGTAACTCAAAATGTGGATTCCCATAGGAATGCATTGAAAACTTTTTTTCTGACCTCTGGAACGGATGAAGTGGTTTTTAATGCATTCCTACGGGAAACCACGCTTTGAGTTACGGATTTAAATTCATTATTTCCAATGGATTTTCATTCATATCATGAAAATTTTGTAACACAAGACGTTTGTAACTTGAAGTACCACTGTAAGACAAAGAAGCATTATTAAAATTATTTTAAGACAGCAAACCAAGATTGATGTGGTCCCAAACAAAAATATGTTTACAAGATGTTTTCATGATTTCACTGTCTCATTTATTTAAGGCATTCAGTGTGTAGTTCTCAGAGCTCTGATGTAGATGGAACATTCATTTAGAAGAGGGCTGTAGTCAAACCCAAGCTCTGACAATACACTTGAAAATCCACCAATGAGTATCTCTTACATACCTTCATTAGCTAGGCCCTCAACAATCTTGTCTCTATTATCTCCATTACCCATTCCCTCAGCAATCCTCTCTCTCTTTGGTTTCTCTATCTCTGGAGGTAGACTTGTCAATTCAAACATTACACCAAACTGCAGTTCTGCACAACAAACCATTGTTTGCCATGACCTGGGAACAGCTTGTATGTCAGCAAAGTACACACAGAACCGAAGATCAGTGTGGGGTGAATTCCTTCTGTTCCACAGCATGTGATAAGGATCAAAAGTGCTCCCTTAATTCTTCAAAACCATATATGCAAGCAACAGCAGACTAATAGTATGATGCTGGCACAATGTCTTACATTATTTGATGATGGATAACCAGAACTACCGCTACTACTAGACCGCTTATACCCATCCAATAAATACATTCATAGACATTATTACCTGACTAATATCCTTAGTGGTAAATGGATTACTCTGTGAGTTACTGGTAAGTATCTAGCTATGGAACCAGAGGCTGGGAATTCAATTACCCTCTGTTTATTTCAGAAGAACCAGTCTGTCTAGTCTTAGGCAAGTAGCACAATCCCAGGATACCCCTAGAACAGTGTTTCCCAAATGCTGGTGTTTGGACTTCAGTTCCCAGAAGCCTAAGCCAGTATATTGACTGATCAGTGCTTTGGGGAATTGACTTAAGCTTCTGGGAATTGAAGTTAAATAAATTAAATAAATGAAATGAAATAAATGAATGAAATGAAGTCCAAACACCAGCATTTGGGAAACACTGCCCTAGAAGAAAGGAATAGTAAACTGCTTCTGAGTACTCTCTACCTAGAAAAACAGAATTGACTTGATGGCACACAATCATTGCTATCCTTAGTAGCTTATACAGTCAAACCTTGCATAAAGAGAGCCTCGCTTAAAGAGTAACTCGCTTAAAGAGCAGAATTTTCTCTGAATATTTGCTTCGCTTAACAAATAAAACCAACCAAAAACTCGCTTAACAAATAAATCACGGTTCGCAATCCCCCCCACAATTGGTCATTTACAATGGTGTTTCGCTTAAAGAGCCAATTCGCTTAAAGAGCAATCCTGTGGAACGCATTATGCTCTTTAAGCGAGGTACAACTGTGCACACAAATGTCTATGATAGTTATTTGTGGCCTAAAATGGAGGAGGGATAAGTAAAATCTACTGCCTGGTAGTAGATTTGGAGCCATTTTTTACTCACCAGCTGTTATAAAGAGGCTACCTTAGTCGGGGCGAACCTTGGCATTCCAAATGTTCTTTAATTCCCAGAAACCCAAGTCTCTGTGAATCCAGACGAATGGGTTTACTGCATGTACCCATTTGTGTGGATTCAGAGACCTGGGCTTCTGGGAACTGAGGTCCAAAAACATCTAGAGTGCCAAGGTTCGCCATCAAGAGGGTATCTGGTCTTAATAGAATCCTATGTCAATAACCTGTTACTGTATTGCCATTAATATATCAATAAATGTGTTTATACTGAGTTCACATTTCAGTTACCCAGAACTACTGGATGCATTTTTAAACAAGAGAAATACAACAGTTCTTTTAAAACATTCAGAGAAAATTGTATTCAAACACTTTGCTCTAGTTTGAGACTAAATCCCTATAAAACCTTAGAGACTATAAAAATTAGAGAGGGGAGATACTGCGGAAAACCACAATCCTTCTCCCAATATGTATTTTCGTTTGTTTGTTATGTGATTGTTATTATTCTTTCTTCCAGGAATGCAGAGCCACAGATTAGCATATAAGTGGCTCATTTTAAAGGAAGAAGAATGCAAAAGAAGAAAGAAAAACCTGTTCATAGTGGCAAAAACTAAAGGTGGCGGAAGTTACCTTATCTAATTTTGTTAATCTAACATGACCTAATCACTGCTTCTCACTTTGCTACATATATTATGAAAATATTTTTATATAGACAAGACAAATCTATTTTCACTGGGGTTTTTTTTATTGCTTGGTCATATACTGCACAGGTAAGCAAGCAAGACCCGGCCACATGCCCAGAACCTTTGAAGAATTGCACCATGAAACAAAACAGTCTTTGTTGAATATGTTAGTCTGCCTGCTAACATTTTTTTAAAATGAAATCACCGTTTGGTTTATTGAACTTGTTAGAATTGCACTGAACATCTATGGAGTGCATTTATTTTTTTGGCAGACTAAATAAGAGTTATGTAAAGGGGGCTTCATTTCATATCATGACAGAACTGTAGTATTTTGGTCAACCACAGAAAGCCAGACAGGAGCTTTGAATCCCCTGAGGAGCTATATATCATAGAAACCATTTTTGTGGTTTGGTTGGTTTTTTTTTTTTTTGTTCTCTCATATGTAGCTACGCAGAACCCATCAGCACATCTGAATGCCATAGTCTAAATTTTAACAGGCCATCGGACTAGACATACACTGTATTACAGTTTGAACTAGTGATTCAAAAGAAGAGGAGGGGAGAGATACTCCAGCATAGCTAGCCTTGAAGCATCAATTGTTCCATTTCAACCATCTATGATTTTGCCACTTAAAAACCACACACACAACGAAGATGAAAAAAGATTGTATTTCTAAAGAACAGTATGGATGGAAGGCTTCCGTCTCAACAGGAAACTCCAGACTGTCCTCATCTATTTGTAATTGACGTCAGGCTGGAGTTTTCCTTCAGGAAATATGAAGCAGCTCTCATAGAGGTTACACCAACAAATCTCAACAATGCTCTGAGTTCACTCATCCCCCCTCCCCCGATTCATTTTTACAAGGGTATGTCTACTCCATGGCTACTTACATACCTTCCCTGATTACACAGACTTACTTTCACCACTAGTCCAAGCTATCCATTTGCTAAACATTCAACCTGTTCTGCATCAGCAGCTAGGCGAGAATTAAATGTTGGACACAGGAATCTACAAACTGAGACCAATGGGGGAACTCATCTACCACTTATGCACAGCCAATTCTATCTGGGATCTACAACCGCCAGCTTCTTTACAAAATTTCCACAGAAGGGAAGATTTCTATCATGGCTACTTGCCCTGGGCAATGCATTGGACACTTGGCAAAGAACCCTAAGCATCCTGTTCTTTTCTTTCTCTCCTGACTGAAAGGAAAGATGTTCAAAAACATAGGACAGGAAGTTTTAGGAAGGGATGTTTCTGTCCATGTTTATCCCTTCGGTCCAGACTGTCATTTATACATGACAAAAGTGGAAGCTTAGGTAGCTAAAGACAACAGGGAAGATATTTCAGTGTTGCATATGGATCAGGACGAAATGCACTGAACAATGAACGAAAACAAATAGAAGCATATACAGTACCGGTATTTAAAATATGGGGGAAGGCTGATTAGTTCTCATCTAAAATTATGCTGCTGCTGATGTATCCGAATCTGAATATTGGCAATCATCAAGACAATCAGTCATGAAGATTGTCCTGAGAATATAGTGCAGTGGCCTTTCATTTGCCTTTCACGTCGCAGCTTGATACCTGTATCACTGATCCAGTTCCATGAGTCACTTTCTGGTCCTGAGACCTTTTGCCATGCAAAGTCCTCAACAGCCCCAGGCCAGGATTAATGAAGTTGCTACCCTCCATCAAGATGGGTTCAAGTGGGACCATCACTCTTCCCTCTGGACTTTGGGACCCAAGGCCATTAGTCCTCAGAGTTGTCAGGTAAGTTAACTGCTGCCTGACACTCGGCATTGAGTTGCTGGCAATATGGCCTACTCTATTACCATAGTAGGATAATCTGGCCAGACTGGCCATCTAAAATTAAACAGTGGTTAATCAATAACCATCAAATACTCAATTCTCAGATTATATTGTAGAATTTTTAAAATTTTGCATTTTTTAATACAAGAATTTATACAAAGAATGTTGGTTGAGGAATATTATCACTTAGAAACTTTCATTCTACTGGGTTCACATCCTGTACCAGGGGTTCCCAACCCATGGCCCCAGCCCACTACACCATTCCATCTGATCCATCATTGCCTCCGTTGCACCCAGAAGTGGAAATGGATGCATTTATGTGAGCCATAAAACATGCCCATGCATGCGCAAACGCTCCAGTGGCTGCCATAAACGCAGACGTGGGTGCATTTACGACAGTCATAAATGCACCTGCTTCCGCGGGCATGGCATGGCCCGCTCAGCTATCTGGGGGCATGGTCAGGCCCTCAGTGTAAAAAGGTTGGCCACCCCTATCTTATACACTCCCAAAAATGACACTGTGGTTTTATTATGTCAACATTTAATGGAGGTAACTTCACATGGTTGAATTAGACAACATATATTATATGCCAAATACTGTACAAATAACCACTTGGCAGACTGGTGCATCTTTGGTGCCTTTTTTCCCTTCAAACTGATGATACAGTACAGTACAGTAGTTTCATAGGCATTCAGCTCTTTCCAGATAACCAAAATATATAGGAATGATTATGTCTCCTTGGAAATGTCTTTCAAAACTACATTTCTAAACTTTGCACATAGAAAACAAATCAATTTTATCAGTGGCTATATACTTCTTCCTAAATTCTGCTTGTATTTCAAGCTCCTCAATTTGTTTCTCCTCGCTTCAAGGCAGTTCAAAATGTCCTTAATTCCTCCAGACAAAACCTACAGCAGTTTTTCCCAGATGCTTTTCAAGATACAAATTCATTGATAAAAAATTATGGCATTGATCTTAAGTTTCCAGCCACACCCCCTCAGACACCTGAGCGGGCCAGACACATGGTTCCCCTGCTGTAAACACTGCCATAAAACGCGTCCGTGCCTGTCATAAATGTGTTTACGACAGCTGTAGGTGCATTTACAGCATGTTTTCGGCTTTTTCTGGCAGCAGCAGCGATGCGAGCAAGGGTGGTGTGTTTTTGGCTATTTTCGCTGCTTCCGGTAGTGAGCCACATGAAATGGCGCCGTGGGCCAGGTCTAGCTCATGGACCATAGGTTGCCAACCCCTGCTGTAAGGCAAGAAACCATTGCTGGGAAAGAAAACCTTCTTAAGATGCTGAATTCTGTGTCCAGTCCTAAATCCAAAAATTCAGTTCAGCTGGCAAATAGACAGAGCTGTGTGTATAAAAGAATCAGGCATGAAATCCTATTGAAATAATAGCTTGGACCTATTCTTAAGGCACTTCCATGGAAGAAAAAAGCAGGAGTGTTAGATTTCCTCCAATTTCCCCTCTCTGCAGCTGTGGATTCCTCTGCCTGCCTGTCTAGATGTTCTTGGAACTCTTTCGGGAAGGGCTGCAGGGGGTGCCTGCAGGATGGTGATGCAAGGGGGGGGGGAGATTAAAGCAGGGGGAAAGGAAGACTAAAGAGGGAGGGAATAATAATTTTTAAAAAGACATGGGCCCATAACAAGGACTGCTACAAATCATACAGCAAAACTTTTCAGCCCCGTTTCCAGGCCAAAATGTTTTGATTAAAATTTGAACAATCATTCAAATTTAAACATGGAACTCTTGAAGTTAACATAAAAGAAATTATCATGATACAGTAAAACCTCGCATAAAGAGTACCTCGCTTAGAGAGTAGCTCGCTTAAAGAGCAGAATTTTCTCTGAATGTTTGCTTCGCTTAACAAATAAAACCAACCAAAAACTCGCTTAACAAATAAATCGGGGTTCACAATCCCCCGCACAATTGGTCTTTTACAATGGTGTTTCCCTTAAAGAGTAAACTCGCTTAAAGAGCAATCCTGTGGAACGCATTATGCTCTTTAAGCAAGGTACCACTGTATTTTGAGAATATGAAAAATAGGGCAGTCAGAACCTCATACTATATTTTTGTTACTGAAAATTTCTGTATGCAAAATGTTCTTTTTGTGGCAGGATAAAATTACAGCCATCTTTACAATAAATAAATATAGCAGGAAAAGTTCATAAAGCCACTACATATAATGAAACAGCAGTGAAACAGCAGTAAATGTCTCAAGCCACTACATATACTGAAACAGCAGTGAAATAGCAGTAAATGTCACAAGCATATATTAAACGGTCCCAAAAATCAGTAGCCCAAACATCAGCCATTCAGGAAACCAAGGACTTCATTTAAATGAGGATTTTAACCCACTGGTTGAGATTCTATACATATTTACCTGGAAGTCAGTTTGTTTCTAGGAAGATATGCATCAGATTGTGCTATAAATGCTTAGACTGATTATTTATGAAAAACGGATCTAAAGCTACAATCCTGTGCTAATTTATTCTGGGATCTCCGATGGTGTTACTATTATTACATTTATAGCTTAGCTTTTCTCCAAGTAGTTTCTCCAAAATCATGTGGGGCCCTAAAACTGGCCACCCATCCCTGAAATTGTTAAATATTTTGTATATTTTGATTCAATAATCAATCCAAATGGAGGCTGCAGCCAAGAAATCAGAAGAAAACAAAGACTTAGACTGGTGGGCACCTGGAAACATTAGGCAGATAAAAGGGCCTGCAGACAAAGTGTATATCCTCCTCCCCTTCCTTCCATATTCAAATGCGAATATTGGCAGTCCTCATGATGATCAGCCATGAAGACTGTCCTGAGAATATAATGTAGTGGCCTTTCATCTGCCTTCCTCATCGCATGACACCTGTACCACTGATCTGGTTCCATGAGTCACTTTCTGGTCCTGAAAGTCCTCATCAGCCCCAGGCCAGTACTGATGAAGCTGCTCCCTCCATCAGGATGGATTCAAGTGGGATTTAATCCATTTGGGGACCATCACCCTTCCCTGTGGACTTCAGCACCCAAGGCTGTTAGTCCTCAAGGTGGTCAGGTTAGTTAACCGCTGCCTGACACTTGGTGCTGAGTCACTGGCAGTATGGTCTACTATTCATGTTATCATAGCAAGATAACCTGGCCAGACATACCTGGCCAGACATATATCCTTCTAATTGAGGGTACTCTAGATAGCCATTTATTCCCTTGAATGTGCTCCAGAGACATGTATGAACAAATGTGATGCTATACCTGATACCTTCAGGGAACACACAACCCTTGTGAAAATGTTTCTAGATTGCTGCCCCAAATATTATAGCCAACTCCTAACACAAATGAGCACAGAATTTCTGGGACAGAAACCAACTCCAGGTTGCCTCGGAGGTGATGCAAACATTTGTTTTTCTTGGAGAAATTTCAGCATCTGTTTAAAAAGCTGAATGCAATATGAGATTAACTTCCAGAACAGGCAAGAGAGACACATAGAACAGTATATAAAAATATATACTTTCCAGAGACAATCATACTGATTATTTAAAAGTGATATAGGGACTGCGGTGGCTTAGTGGTTAAGACGCTGAACTTGATGGCTGGAAGGTTGGCAGCAGTGATGGGCAGCCAAAATTTTTACTACCACAATGTGGGCAGAGTTGATGTTGTGGGTGGAGCCAATGTCATGACATCATGATGTCATGGGCGGAGCCAACAACATGGGTGGAGCCAAAGTTAAAAAAACATTAAAAAGTACACATAAAAATACAAATTAAATAGACATAAAAACACCTGAAAACACACATTAAATACACATAAAGCACATAAAAATACATATTAAAAATAAATACACATTAAAATGTACATTAAAATATATCCACCCACCCCGCACCCACTTATCCTGGAGAGCAGGCTGTAGGGAGCTCCAGGCTAGAAGCTGCTGTTCCTCCTCCCCGCTTGGGAGGACAGGAAGGAGGCCACCAAGGGCCTCATCAGCAGCCACTGGTTCGTCCGTGGCTTTGCGTGGCCGCCCAACGCTCTGCACTGCCACACTCCAAGCAGCAAATGGCTGCTTGGTTTGGCAGGCAGAGCGCTGTAGGTGCGCATGCGTGCCAAGTGCTGTAGGTGCACATACACAGTGGGGGGAACTGGCGAAAAGGTAAGCCCCCAATGTGGCTCCCCCCAAAAGCTGCTACCGGTTCTCCAGGACACTGGGGAAAAGCTACTACCGCTTCTGGCAAACTCGTGCGAACTGGCTGCTGCTCATCACTGGTTGGCAGGTCAGCCGTTCGAGATCTGAGTGCTGCATGACAGAGTGAGCTTCTGTCTCTGTCCCAGCTCCTGCCAACCTAGGAGTTCAAAAGCAAGAAATTGCAAGTAGATAAATAGGGACCACTTTGGTGAGAAGGTAAACAGCATTCCATGCACTCAGGTGTCTAGTCATTCCTGTCACATTTCCATAGAAACATCTGCAGAACGCAGACAGCACTGGCTCTTTGGCTATAAACGGAGATGGGCACTGAACCCTAGATTTGGATATGACTGGATTTTGAACAAGGGCGACCTTTACTTTTACCTTGCAGACTATAAACCAGTGGTGCCCAAACTTTTTTTTTGGTGGGCCGGTCCCACCCTGACACACAGCTGCAGGGGCTGGAGGTGGGCTGCTCTCACTGCTGACAGTTTTGACATCAGCATTGGTGGCAGCGGAGGCAGTGACTGCGTTTTGTCCAGGCTGCTCCGAGCAGCCTCTTGCTCAATCCTTTCCCCTCAGCAGTCTTTGCTAAAGCCGATCGCTGCTTCGGGAAATTCTTGGAGCCTCCTGTGAGTCAAAATTCATGGCACTAGGAGAGCCCCCTGTCATGCTCGGGATGATGTCATCCTGAGCGCACCAGGGGCCTCTCTTAGCGCCGTGAATTTTGTCTCACAGGAGGCTCCGAAATTTTCCTCGAAGCAGTGATTGGGATTAGCAAAGGCTGCTGAGGGGAAAGAATCAAGCAAGAGGCTGCTCGGAGCAGACTGGACAAAGCACGGTTGCTGCCTCTGCCGCCACCACTGCTGACGTCAGGCGGTGGGGGAGGGTGGGGGAACAGTCCACGGTGAGCCCAGGTGCAGACCATGATATGCAGGGCCCTAAATGGACCCACGGGCCGTAGTTTGGGCACCCCTGCTATAAATCATGGATTAGGAATTGGGTCAAGAATGCTTCAAACATAGAAAGTGGATTAACATCAGATGTACTCCAAAAGGCCTGCGACAGCCTGGTCAGAAGTGATGAAGACAAGGAGGACAAAACTGCTCCTCTAGAGACATGGTTCTGGCATCAAGTCACATCTTTAAGCTATGCATCTGCAATTTCAGAATTCATCAACAGTTCAGAGCCATAATAAAATTTGGTTTAAAATAAATACATCTGGAATAAAACATGGATGAAAATGAGTTATTATTGTTGGCATTTAATCTGGAGGGAAAATCCTCGTGCAGAGTAAATATTACCTGAAGTAATTCTATTTTAATTCACTGTTACAAATATTTCAGTACAGGTAATGAGTGACCACTGCAACTATTAAGCACTGCCAAAGTCTACACCCTTGCAATTTAATAAAACACTTGAGAGTACTCACAGCAGGTCTGGTAGAGTTCTTATACTAAAATTAAAATACACACAGAAAACCACACTACTTAAAGTACAAGGCTTTGCAAAAGCAGTAGTAATGAAATATCTTTCAAATACCATCTTCCATTTCTTCAATGGGATATTACTATATATAGCAGAGTAGTAATTAGCTTTTTATTTTAGCAAAAAAGAACCCTAATATTATAAACACGACAAGCATATTATTAACTAGAATGACTAAAAAAGAGCTAACAAGGATTGTGTGTTCTGATGGAACTGATGTGCTAAAATGTTTATGTCTCACACCTATGTAACTCAATCTTCTCCCATTCCTAGATTATCTCCATATATCCATAGTTTTGAGAATATGTGAAAGTAGTTTTGCAGGCATTTTGTGCTGTACAGAATGACTCCTTTACTGTATCCATTGTGAGCCTGTTTCCCCCCCAGTGCTCTTTCAGTAGATTGTAATGCTGGCTCCATGAAACTTAGAGATGTATTATTTCTTTCTTCCGCAAAAAACTATTTTAACTGTCCTAAGCAAAGTCTTGACCCAATGTGTCTTTCTTTCATGGCAACTCAATACAACATGCATTTGTTTGGATTGCCCTTCTTGTTCTTGCCCATATCTGGTTCAATGGTTGGAATTGCTTTTTTCTGAACTAACATTTTAGAAACAAAGACAAAACTAAAACTTGTAAACCCAATGGATTTGACCCAGTCCTAGGCATTACTGTCTTGAGGTTCATTAATTTGGTGGATCTATTTTAAGTAGGTAGCTTCTGGTCTGAATGAGAAATCAGATTATTTATGGTAAGAGTGCCTCACTTAAAGAGTGCCTCGCTTAAAGAGCAATCTTGTGGAACACATTATTATGCTCTTTAGCGAGGTACAACTGTACTTCTTTATGATGTTCTTTCTATGCCACCTGCTTCCCAGAACTGATACTGAAAACAGTTTATAATATAGTTAAAGACTATAGAGAATTATAACACAGTAAAGTGACATAGGTTAAAATAAAATTAAACTTGTTTTATTATTAAAGTTAAAACACTTCAAAAGCTCATAATAAAAATATTATTTTACTTTTAAAAATGCTGCTTTACCTTAAGGAAATAAAAAAGAAACAAGCACATCAACAAAACTGCAATGGTTTGAGGGCATTAATTGCTGAAGGTGTACCTGGATGAAAAAATATTTTCTTCCTGGTTAAGGGACAGTGGTTTCCAATGTGGGCATTTCACCATACTTCTACAAATCCAGTACAGCCAATGCTTTCCTCTGAAATACTTTGTTAAATTTTGGCTTCCAGATTAGTGGTTGAAACCCCTATATGAAATACAGTAGCGTACACCAAAAATCCCTTTTCTTTAGGTTAAACCAGCCTTCCTTAAAGCTGTTGGCTCGGCTGGCAGGCAATGAGAGCTATATTCTAAACTGGCGGTTCCCAACGCTAGCCTACACCCCACAGAGGGAATTCAATTCCCACAATCCTAAGTCCATACACTGGCTGATCAGTGCTTTGGAGAATTGCCTTAGGCTTCTGGGAATTGAAGTCCAAAAACCAAATGTGTGTGTGTGGGGGGGGGGGAGGGGAATTGCCTTAGACTTCTCAATCCTGGGAATGGCTGCAAGCACCCTTTTCCATCTTCATCATATGGACCCTGGTGGCATAGTGGTTAAACTGCTGTACTGCGGCCAGAACATTGTGAGTTTGATCCTGACTAGGATCAAAATTGACTCAGCCTTCCATTCTTCTGTGGTTGGTAAAATGAGTACCCAAGCATGTTGGGATCAAAATGGTAATTAACTTGTAAACTGCCCAGAAAGTATATTAAGTGCTATGGGGCGGTATATAAGTGTAATTGCTATTGCCTCTAAAGCAGGGGTGCCCAAACTTTTTGGGCCATAGGCCGGTAACGTGGTTGAGCAGGTTGGTCACGTGGTTCCTTGAAGTGGAAGTAAAATGCACCCTGCATGGACAAAACGCTGCCATAAATCCACCCATGGCTGCAGTAAATGCGTTTACAGCAGCATTTTGTGCATGTGGGTACGTGTTTTACTTCTGCTTCTGGGAGCTGCACAGGCGGTGTGAGCCATAGTTTGGGCACCCTTCCTCTGAAGGGATGGACCACAAGAAACACTTCATTGCCATCCTTCAGGCACTGTCTTCCAAATGCAACCAGCCACAACACAAGCGTGGGTAGCCTTGAAGCCTCTGGGGGACATTTCTTCAACTTTGGAACCTAACAGGGACAGCATCAAACCTCCCTCCCCTCCAACGAACAAAAGTTGCAGAAAATTAAAACCAAATGTTGCTAAAAGTTCATTTCCAGTTTCAATTTGGTGGATTTGGGTTACAGGGACCCTGCACCTTCCCTTTACTGCAACCACATAGTTTCTTAAGCATCTAGGAGAAGAAAATGACTTTTGGGAAGAGTTTTTGGTTGTTTTCAGCAAGGGGTGGTGGTCCCACACTCAGCCACTAAATTACACATCGCTCATTGACACACTGCAGGAAAAATATACCACTTCTGGTATCAAAATGATAATGGGGTACACACAGAAAGTGCCTCCTTGAAGATTATGGTATTTTTGAACTACAATCGGGTGTACCCCAGGCAATGGCCACCTTGTGCCGGCTAATCTTTCTCACACTAGGCCAGGCAAAAGGAACTGCAGAATGAATTCACCAAATGGTGCCTTTTTAGCAGTTTCATGTGTGGCCTAGACAAGAAAGATGATCAAAATGATGCAACTCTGCTTGCGTTAAGAACTATTATTGCAGAGCTACACCTGCAGTCAAAACTGGTACAGCCCAGCAACAGGTTCAATGTCCTATTGTCCATGTATGAAAATGAGGCCTTTGTTGATGTGCATTTGCTATAATGCAAGTCTTCCAGTTACACCAGTCTCAACAATAATATTGCTTTGTCTGCTTTGGTTAAAACACCATCTACCCATCCTACAGCAATATGGAATGCTGTCTAATTGCAAAAACATTTTAAAAAATATTCCCAGTGGGTTTCAGGCTTGGGCAAATGGTTTCAGCAGCTACTTTTAAGGGGGGGAGCACAAAACGGAGTTTGAAATATAAAGCTGTGGGCCGCCATACAGGAAAACCTCTTATCCCTGAATTTTAGAAGAATGGCATAGCTGAAAGTTCTGTTATGACTAGCATTAAAGGAGAAAAAAAGAATTTTTTTGGCCCCCTCCTCTGCTCAATAGCAGTTCAATGTGTGCAGCAGGATATAAAACAGCAGAATTAGTCAGGAGCTCTGGTGAAATATAGTCACTGATCTTTCTGCCAGGCTCCACCACTAGCCTTGCTTTTTCTTGAAAAATAAGCAGACATTTCGTAAGTCTCTAGTGAAAGAAAAGAATTTCTATAATTGGGAGGGAGGGTGTAGAGCAGCAACAGCAGCAGCAACTTCAGTTTAGATTGCAAATGTACCCATGCTGTTCCCAAGAATGAAGCTGCTAATTAGCTAAAAGACCTTGTTTTCAGGCAGGGGGGAGGGGAAATATCTCAAAAAAATGTTTTTAAGGAACAAAAGTGACACAGGAATTCAGTAAAGGAAGGGCAAAAGCAAAACATGTCCATGGGAAGTACACAGATTTCAAAATACTGTAGGGTACAGTATTTCAATTCAAATTTCTGTATACACTTTAGTATCTGTGCACATCATAGCCCAATTCATCTCAATGAACAAAGTCAATCTGTATATGACAAACAGTGTTCTATGTATCAGTCATCTTCTCTGAAAGATGTTTAGGTTTGTGAACTCAGAGCACTGCTTTCATAACAATCATTGGCTTGGAATTCAAGTACACTAGAACATTGGATAACGTTATGACATGGTTCCACAAGTCATGACGTTATCCGATTTTTAGTGTTGTCCGATGCATGCATCAAACAACGCTTAAAAAAAGCCCTGAAGTCATTCACAGCCTGGATGGGGTTCGAAAGAAGCCTAGTGCAGCCCCGCTGGGTTGCACTAGGCTTCTTCCGAACCCCATCTGGGCTGTGCTCGAAGCCTAGAGGCTTTGAACTCAGGAGAAGAGGCGCCCACTGGTGCGCGACAAGGCGCGCGAGTGGGCGCCTCTTCTCCCGACCCGACCCTTAGCGCTTGCTAAGGGTCGGGTGGTGAGAAGAGGAGCCCGATTGCATGCCTTGTGGCGCACGATCAGGCACCTTCTTTTGCCACCTGATACGACCCTTAGCAAGTGCTAAGGGTAGTGTCAGGTGGTGAGAAGAGGAGCCCGGTCACGTGCTTGCTAAGGGGCCAGTAGGGTGGGGGGAACAGGCATCCGCTCGTGCGCTACAAGGCGTGAAAGCGGGTGCCTGTTCTCCCCACCCTACTGGCCCCTTAGCAAGCACGTGACACGTGACCTACTGGCCCCTTAGTGGCCAGTAGGTTGGGGGGAACAGGCACCCGCTGGCATGCCTTGTAGCGCACCAGCGGGTGCCTCTTCCCCCTCCCACTGGCCCCTTAGTGAGTGCTAAGGGTCCAGTAGGGTGGGGGAAGAGGCGCCCGCTCTGTGTCCGAAGCCCAGCGGCTTTGGACACAGCTCGCAAGGGCTTCGGAAGAAGGCTAGCCCAGCCCAGTTGAGCCCAGCCCAGGGCGGAAGGGCTATGGGAGAAGGCTAGCCTAGCCCAACCCAGCCGGGCTGGGCTAGCCTTCTCCCGCAGCCCGAATGGGCTGTTGGCAAAGCCTAGTGGCGCTTGGGCTAGCTAGCCCAGGTGCAGCTAGGCTTTGTCCAGCGATTGCTCAGGCTGAACTAGGGTCGGGGGAAAGGCAGGCACTCGTGTGCCTTTCCCCCGACCCTTGTTCAGTAGCAGTGATCCATCGCGCGCGTGTGTGCGTGTGTGTGTGTGGATTGAGTAGACGTTCTACCCAATCCAACCCCCCCCACACACACACACGATTGGCTCGGATAACGCTAAAGGATCGTTATCCATGCAAGGTTTTTCCAAAAATCTTGCATCGTTATCCGATTCTAGCGTTATCCGATCCAATCATTATCCGGTGTTTTATTGTACTGTATTTAGCTATCACTGACAATTGTCAATGTGGACCACTGTTCTTTAAGGTGACATTTACACATTCCCAAAGCTTTACAGGACACACTTTAACAGCTACAACAGAATGGAGAAAACATGTTTAAAGAAAGATCCCAAAAAATATAGGGAATCTAGAACTTTTATATGCAAATCTGGCCAGGTTATGCTGCTATGGTAATATAATAGACCATACTGCCAGTGACTCAGTGCTGATTGTCAGGTGGCAGTTAACTAACCTGACAAACTTGAGGACTAATGGCTTTGGGTGCTAAAGTCCACAGGGAAGGGGGATGGTCCCCAAATGGATTAAATCCCACTTGAATCCATCTTGATGGAGGGCAACAACCTCGTTAATCTTGGCTTGGGGCTGTTGAGGACTTTGTATGCCAAAAGGGCTCATGGAACTGCATCTGTGGTACAGGGGTCATGCTGCGATGCGGAAGGCAAATGGAAGGCCACTGTATTATTCTCAGGAAAATCTTCATGGCTGGTCACCATGAAGCTATGGCACATGAAGAAGAAGTTCATGGAAAGTCCAGATCTCTAGGAGCAGCTCAGAACTATGGCATCAACCAAGTGGGTGTGGGTCTGAAATGGAATGACCCCTAATTTCAGAATTGTACCAATCCTCCACTGTAACTGGTGTAGAATTCCGAAAATTGGTGTGTGTGTGTTTGAGAGAGAGCTCTACCAACTGTAGTTTAATACAAAATAGCAGATCAAGATATCCAGCTATGTCCTCACATCTACTCTGACACTATTCGTCACAAGTTTTTTTAGGGTGTCTCTGTTATCATCCAACTATTGTTCTGTTTTCTCAACCATTAAGTATGTTTAGTGACCAGTGGAGTTAATGCTTCATATAGTGGACTATAGATCACAAAAGCTTATACCGTAATAAAAGGTATAGTGCTACAAGATTGTTTAATATTTTGCTTGCTTTAAAAATCTACTCTGTGATTATTTTACACCAATTTATGGGAAAGTCTTATTTCTGATGAAGTGGATTTGAGCCATGGAAGCTCATATTTAAGTACACGAGTTAGTCTTTAAGGTGCCACAACTTTTTTGTTGTTTGGAAAAATAGCCATGTTAGTCTGTGGTTCAGGCATATCACAAAACAAACACAAAAAAGTAATAAAACAAAAATACTGTAGCACTTTAAAGACTAACTGCTATATTTTTTATCGTTAGCTTTCATGGACCAAGTCCACTTCATCAGACATAAGAATGGATATCATGGAATACAGTACTGTATAAATTTTTGTATTAGAGATCCAGAGTAGCTGTGCATGTTCATTGGACATGAAATCAACAAGCCATTTACAACTTTTTTGTTGTTTTGTTTACTCTCTGATATGTTTGAAAATAAACAATTTAATCCTTGCATTTCTGGGTTTCTTTCAAAGATACATTAGCTAAAATCACCTTAAATATACCATCAAAAGCAAGTGATTCCTTTATTTCATTAGATACAATGTTTATTCAAATCTACTTGAAAATTTATAATTAAAACCAAATGTTGCAGCTGACTGTGAGCAAGTTTTTGTTTTTTGGGTTGTTTATAAAGTCATAAGCTTATTTTAAAAGGTCAAAAATTCTGTCTCTCTTGAAAAATACAAAGCCCACCAACTAAGTTTTATATGTAAAGAAATCTATTTGTGCATTTAACATGAAAAATAAGGGAATGTATTTTGCTGATCAGACTGATTAGAATGAATTAGTTGCCATAAAGATATATATATGAACTACACACCATCTTTTAAATTTTATATCTCTAGAGGAAGGAAAAACATAAATTATTCCCTCAAGATATAAAGTACTCAATGATATCAGAAAACCTGGTGTTGATTTTCATTTAAGTGTATTTGTTGAACCCTTGCAGTTCAGGTCATCACAACTAAGAAACTTCTAAAGAACTGTTTGAACTATTGGTATCATACCTACCAATCAGGACACAGTGAAATCCCACAGCAGTTTTCGAAAAAGACATCTAACCTTGAAGCCATCCTTTGATGGTCAATGCAACTTGATAAGTCAATGAGTGCTGCTTTAGCTGTAAATTCCTAAAGACTGGCAAAAAAATGGAAAGTGCAATACTAAGAAAGTTTCAAAAACAATTTTGTGATTGAAGATGGGACAAGGAAGACAGAATAAAATATCATATTTAGACAATCAGTCAGCCAGTCAATAACATACACACAGCTTGGTTGAATTTTACTAGCTATTTAGATTGTTTGTCTGATATTTGTATCTGTCCTAGATCTTCTGAAGTAATTTTAAATAAGGTGATTTGTTTATTAAATAAAACAAAGCAAACCCAAACAGTCCTATGATCATAACTTGAAATGTCTCTCTGCACTACTTCAAGTAAATCTCTAAGAGCCTCAAGTGCATGAAAGATGGAAAATCTGGATATGTCAGTCCATGCTTCCTTATGAATACACTATTCCTACCTCTTGGCTTACGGGATTCAGTATCTGCCTAGGTGTGTGCATGTGGAATTTTGTGCTAACACACTACATTTGTGCAAAAAGGCTAATTCTTGAGGGGGGGGACTATCTGTGGGGAGCTAAGTGGATCCAGAATAGGCATGCGGGACTGCAAGCAGATATTCTGTTTTCTTCCTGGATAGTCTTGTAGAGTGAGAGATGAGATAAGCATGTCTGATGGAGACAGGTGTACCTTGCATAATTCTACACGGCTAGAAGCTTATCTGGAGCAACCTTCTATGCCCGTGATGGCGAACCTTGGCACTCCAGATGTTCTTAAAACTTCAATTTCCAGAAGCCCAAGCCCCCATGAATCCACATGAATGGGTTTGCTGCGATTCATCCAGCCTGCACCATCCTCGTTGCTCCCAGAAGCGGAAGTAAAATGCGCCTGTATGGGTGAGGGCAGCACGAGCCAATGAATTGCAGAAAAACCATTCATGTGGATTCATGGGGGCTTGAGCTTCTGGGAATTGAAGTCCAAGAACATCTGGAGTGCCAAGGTTCACCATCACTGTTCTATGTAAACTGAGTTCTTCATCTGAGAAATAACTTGTATCATCCAAAGTTAGAAAAATGTTGCAGAGTTGAACTGGAACATCTAATGGATGGATGGATTGATTGGAAAAATGATGAGTGTATTCCTTACAGTGAGAACTACAAACAATGACCCTCTCAGAACACATAGCTTAGAAACACACACAAACATTTCCAAGTTGATGTTGTCCCCACCATTAGCTGTAAATGCTAAGTAAAAAGTGTGAGTTTGCTTCGACCGTGGAATGGTTCTAAACTGGAAAGTCTATCAGTGACTTATTCACCTTTATTTTAAGTGTTGAGAAATGAATGGGACTTGCACCTGCACACCTACAGCAACCAGGAGTTTTAGGTACCCTTTCCTCCTGCAATCAAATCTGACATCAATATCCCAAGGGCATTTTATGTTCCTTCTGCTTACAGTAAAAATATTTTATCTGATTAAAGATAGCAATCTCACATACTATATCCTTTAAAAATAAACAGAAAGTCAATTTATAACTCTAATTGTAAACCTGAGTGAGTGAAATTTCAAAAATATAACAGGCGCCAGAATGTAAATGCAGATGCTCTTGTGCTTTTCACATAGTAACTCAAAATATAGCTATCTAACTTTTTAAACAGTGAAGGTATTTTCTCTACCATAATTTTTGCTTTTTACTATTTTACATAAGGTTTTTTAACTTTGATGATCTGAGCTGGTTTAGACCTCATGGTAGGCCAGGGTTCCATAGAAGCTTTGTATAGCAGGATGAAACAGCATTCTGGCACACTCTACCAGATCTGCATTTCCCCAAACAAGTAAAACATAAGACAACAAACCATGGCTCCTGACTCTGGCTGGTTTGGGAAAAGACATGTCAAAATCCTTGGCTCAGACATCATGTTAAACATAATATGGTTTGCAGACCACCTGGACAGAATACATTCAATTCTGAGAAATGGGAATTCTCCAGAATCCTGGATTATTATAACAACAGAACCAAGACTCAGATCATTATCATCAGACATGGTTCACATCTGTGTAGAAAACACGATTCCAACAGAAATTATAGCAAATCTTATTAAGGTAGTAAATACTATTTTTAGACATGTGCCTTGTATTTTACACCAAGAAGACACACAGCATACAAAGAGCAACCAGACTTTCTAAATGTTACTTAGCTGGAATCCACTTTTACTTGAGGCGTGAAAAGGCCATGCTTGAAACTTAAGCCTTTCACGGTTGCTCTGGTTCAGTTCCTTTGTATACACACTTCACGGGTTCAGACAACTATTTCTCAATTGATCACTGAAGTAAGAAATGTAAACAGAACCTTTATTTGGCCATTATCATATTGCTTAGATTAGAGATGTGAGTCTTGTAGCCTTTTGCTCTAGAGAAGAAACTAACGAGATTATTATCTCCTTGCAACGTAATTTCTTTGCAGAAAATTTGTTTCTCAAGAAATCAGTCTTGCAGGATTTCTCAGACACTTCCTGATCCCATTTGTGTGGGAAAAGTGCTGAGCTGCGCAGGGCTCTTAAAATTCTTGCATAGAATGAGATCTTTCCTGCCCAAGATTCACCTGGAAAGGTCAGTAACATTAGCAAGCATGCAGTGTTATTAAAATTCCTGCACAGAACAGAAATTCTGCTCATGTTTCAAAAACAGAAGAAACACCACACTTATCAGGTGTGATATAATTTCTGTGCAGAAGGCATCCATTCACAGAAAGAGTCTAGACTCTACAGTGTACAGTGACAGAATCTAAGAGTTTCCTGCATAGAATAACAAAGAGGGAGATAGAACAAAATATAAGACTGAAGTTCTCTTGTTTTTCCCCAGAGAAAGCTAGAAAAACTCCCCAACCAAGTTGAAGTCAACAACAAACCATGGCTCACGCCTTTGCCTTAATCAGGAAAACAAATGGCGGGGGCAGTTTTACCAGTTGTATTATGCAAAGACCAAGTAATTTTGTCCCTTTTTGCATCCATCCTTTCCATATTCTGCCAAGGCTTCATGTCAGCATTTCAACAAACTTCTACAAATACAAACAACGCTTTCCTCTGGAGTACAGTACAGTAATACCTCGGATAACGCTAAGACTTGGTTCCACAAGTCTTGGTGTTATCCGATTTTTAGTGTTATCCGATGCATGTTAAAATCCTATGGGATGTATCGGAGAACGTTAAAGCTCCATAGAGATACATTGTAACCGCACAGGCTTTAGCGGTTGTTATCTGATACATCCCATAGGACCTTAACGTTATTCGATCCAATTCTCCTCCCCAGATTACTTAACGTTATGCGATTTTAGCGTTATCCGAGGTAAACGTTATCCGAGGTATTACTGTACTTTGTTAAATTTTGGCTTCCAGATTGGTGGCTGAAACCCCTGTATGCAATACGGCTGTTGTAAATGCGCACATTTCTGCATTTATGACAGCCGCAAACGTATTTGTGCATGCATGTTTTACAGCTGATGTAAATGTGCCCACTTCCACTTCTGGGTGAGGAGGCAGTGGGCCAGATGGAATGGCATTGTCGGCTGGGGCTGGCCCATGGGCTGTATTTATCTATTTAAATTTCTATTCTGCCCTACTCGCCAGGGCAACTCAGGGTGGATTACAAACACGTCATGTAAAAACATGTAAAATCACAAACTCAAACACAATTTAAAAATCTAAAAATAATTTAAAACAACTATTCCTTCATAAAATAGAGTGAGGGTGGATATAAGATATTAAACAAGCCAGATGGGGAGGGGTCAATAAACCATGACTACCCCACACTTGGGGAGTGATGGAACCCCTGCTGTAGACAGAAGGCTATAGCCCTGGGAAAACAATAGCTATCATTCAAAACTGTTATTATCTGCCAACTGACAGGAACTATCATTTCAGCAATTGCTGGGGGGAAACCAATACTGTGAGTAAAAAGGGCTGTAACTATGATCCAGTAAAGCATTCATTCCAATGAACACAATGCCATGGAAAAAAGGTTTCCCAATGTATTTACTAATTATGATTGCATCAAATCAGCTCCTTAACCTTTAGAACCTGGCATGAACAATCAGTAATTACAAATAAAAAGGACTCCTTAGATTAGTCCTACGTTCCAGAATCCAAAATACTATTAGAAAACTTGCATGATTTCTAAAAAGCTGGAATATAACAAGTTTTTATTTATATCTCAATGCTTTGCCTCAAAGGATGATCACTGATTTCCAATCAGGGGGCACAAAATAAAATCACCATAATTGCAAGTAATAAAAATAAAAATAATACTCTATCACACTAGTTTGCACCTGCAGCCTATTAACTAAATTGATAAAAGTTGCGCAGCTTGATTCAGATTAAAATCTGAAAATTAAATCTAGTCTCTTGCAGGTATTCCAAGTCCATACCAATTGAGTTCAGGAAGCTGAAGACCCCTTAGATTTGCTGGGCTTCCCCAGGGAGCAAATGTCATAATTTTAAAGCTGTCATTAAGAAAGGTTGGCCCGGGAAAGCTAGGGAAAGCTAAAAGCTTCACTCTGATTGTCAAAGGATACAGATGTTAATAAGTGTAGTTTATACAGGAAATCTAAAGGAAATATGAAACATGTAGAACATTCCTTAAACCCAGTGTGATATAGGGGATACAGTGACAGACTGAGACTCTGGAGACACGAGTTTGAATTCCCACTCAGCCATGGAAACTCACTCAGGGAGTGGAATTGGTAAGACTACCCCTTAAATATCTCACTTACCTTGAAAGCCTTATTAAGGTTCCTATAACTCAACATCCTTAAGTATATTCTTAAGCTAGTCTGGAGAACTCAGGCTTATATAGTTCTAAAGTTTCTGCGACAGAATGAAAAGAGAAGAAATCTGGTCATATCCTTTTAACACTAAAGCAAACTAAATGGAATGGAACTAAACACAGAACCTAAACAAAATGGAAGCTGTCATGATGGCAGTTGCAGTCTTTTAGGCTCCATAGCAGTGGTTTTTGGACTTCAGTTTCCAGAAGCCTAAGTTAATTTCCCAAAAGCATTGCTCAGCCAATGTATTAACTTAGGCTTCTGGGAACTGAAGTCCTCCTGTGGGGCGTGAGGCCCACATTGGGAACCACTGCTCTATAGGAAGTATCTCCTTAAGAACTGTAACACTCCAAAAGCACCGCAGCAGCTTCCATGTTTGTACATTAACAACAGGATGTAGTTCCCCAGACAGGCATGGAGGCTCCAAGATAGGCCCTGCTCTAAGGGAACAACAACAGTAATCTGATAGTTTCCATAGATGTCGGTCTGTGTGCCAGAATTCTCAGAATTTTGCCTAGAATTGGGTAATTCTGGATGCTAGAACAGAAACGAATCCAAATGGCACAGCCCTAATGGTCCTTCTCCAATGCTGCAGGAAAAGAGTGTCAGTTACTTAACTCCCAGGAGAAGAAAGAGGAACACAACATTGGTTCTATAGGAAGGAACAACTCTACTCCCGTTTTCAAATTAATTTAAAATTTCAATCAAAGTGATTTTTTTAATATGAAAAAATATTTGATATGTAAATTGCAACAGTATTAGAAAAACCACAAACCAAGGGAAACCCTGTACAAACAAACTTTTTGTTATGATCCATGCTTGTGTATGTCTGAGAAGCAAACACTACAATTTAAGAGTGACAATTTGAATCTTAAAAAGTACAGCAGGCTGCTAAGCTAGAATATCTAATAATTTTCCCTCAGTAAACTGAGCTTTTTTCTGATCCTTCTGACCTTTCAACAAGTGGTTTAAAGACTATTGAATTATGGCAGTTAACAAATGACAGGTGCAGCCAATTAACCAAGCAATGATGTAACTGTGACTTCCAGTCTTTAACAAGAGTTTTCTCCAGAATATGATGCTTTCTCATCAATGAGCTCAGTATGACTGCTTATCAGTCAATTCAAAGAAGAACTTCAAAAGCCCTGCACTGCTGATACACTTCTCATTAAAAAGTGATTTTTGCAGTAAAATTATCCAACCGTGACCGTAGAACACTTTGCTATTCTTTAACTTGGAAACTTGTCAAAATAGTGTGATTTAGCTTGTTGGGCACCCAGACATCTGAATCAAAAACAGCAAGGGACTGTAAACTGACAAACAGAACAAGGCCAAGGAAGACAATGGTAAAACAGAAATAGCAATTTTCAAAACACAGAGCTCTTATTAACATTTAGTGAAAGAAAATAGCAGCCCACTTCAAAAGCAGGCAGTTCCTGGGAGCCTTCTGTATCAGTTAAATCAAGTCTCTTTCAATATACCACTGTGTAATATAGATAGGACAGATGTTTGAAAGTAATAAAGAACAAGTTCCCAGGAGGTCAGTTTATGCCAGAATGTAATGAATCTCGTTTTTTTAGCTCACAATTTATAGAAGATGAGATTGGTGCGTAACAAAGATTGGGTTTGTTTTAGCAAATACGGTATCCAGATTTTTATTAGTGAATTTTATGATATGTTTTAAGTGATGTTTTGTTTTGTAAAGTCATGGACAATAAAGATTGACTGACTGGGACTTCTCTGTGATGGTGCCGTGGCTGTAGAGCTCTGGATAAGGGAATTAATTCACCATGCTAATTCTCCGTTTACACAAGCTTTAGAAAGAATATTTATTCTGTCAGACTTTTATTGATAGATTTCATGTCACAAGTGCATGCTGCAGCAAGATTTATGTTTATCTAAAAAACCCGCTCTCCCAAGAGAGGTTGGAGGAAGAAACTGCATATTTTACTTTCATAATTAAATTAATCAATCTTGTCAAGACAGACAAACTTAGTTGGGAGTGTGAACAAATCTTAACAAAGTCTTGTTTCTCATTGGGGAGGGGGGAAGTGAGGGCAGAACAGAACTGCTTCCTTTGCCTACAGCCAAACATAAAAGGACAACAACAGGGTGAGCAAGCAAAGGGACAGAAATAATCAACCAGTTCTAGTAAGATTTCCTGGTTTGTGCAAGCAGATAACATAGTGTGTTTGTCAAGAATGTGCAGATATCAGTCTCACAAATGAGCAAAATCTCTCTAAGAATTCCCCCTTCAAAAAAGTCACTGCCTCATAGAAAGCTTTTTTTAAAAATGCTTTCTTGTTTGGAAGCAGAGAACAAATCAGGTCAGGACTCACATTGCTAAATTCAGCTATGGTTTGTTGAAACAAGCCAGAGTCAGAATCTAATAAAAATCCAGTGTGTTCAGCAGAGCACTTTGGACATGTTTAATTCTCAAGGGCAGGATTAAAACATCTGAAATAAACAAATAAAATCAGGTAGCTGGTTTGCATACTCCTGCCCACTTTTGCCTCACAGTGCAAATAGAAAAGAGTAGACAAGAAGGATACACAATCTTCCTTAATTTGAGACATAGTTTAGAAAAGACTCTTTTTTTTTTTTTGGAGTACTGTACCCCATCCCTCAGCAATGATGGCTATGATGGGGACTATCAAAGTTGTGCTCCAAAAAAGGAACTCTTCCAAGTTCTGATTACTAGCTTATGTGATGTTTACTGTGTCAGACTTTTACTTTTGCCACTTAAAGCAAAGCAATCACACATCTACACCAGCCCATAGCACTTAGTGCACTCTCTGTGCGATTCACAAGTTAATTAGCATTTTGCCCCAACATGCTGGGTACTCATTTTACCTACCTTGGGAGGATGGAAGGTTGAGTCAACTTTGAGTCCTTGTAAAATCGAACTCGCAAACTTTTGGTTACAGTACAGCAGTTTAACCACTGCACCACCAGTTTAAACACTGAACACCAGTTTTATCGGAGATTGGTTTTTCTACAACGGGGTTGTCCAAACTACAGCCCGAGGGCCAAATCCAGCCCCCGATGCCAAGTCATCCGGTCCATGAAGCCCTCATTGCTCCCGGAAGCACAAATAAAACACACCTGTATGGGTGCATTTTACTTCCAGTTCCGGGAGCGATGAGGGCTTTGTGGGTTGGATGAATTGGCACTGAGGGCTGGATTCGGCCCCCGGGCCATAGTGATCAGCCCCCTGAACCGCGTGACCAGTCCGTGGCCCAAAAAGTTTGGGCACCCCTGTTTTACAACACTGGACTACAATTACTTTTCTAGTGCCAAATCTGTCTTGCACTCTTTGGAGCCCTTGCACCTACTAGTTATCTTGTTCCCAAGATAATAACTGAAATAATGTCTGTGGCACTGGTTTCCTTTGAGCTGATTGGATGAGCAGTGGCCATGCAAGGCAACTGCAGTCTGGAAGGGTTAAAAAACATTCAAAACATTTGATCACCCTAAGCTATGAGAAACCTGGGGAACATAGTGAAAAGTAGAGACATCACATTGCAAACAAAAATTCGTATAGTCAAAGCAATTGTATTCCCGGTGGCAATGTATGGTTGTGAGAGCTGGACCATTAGGAAAGCTGAGCGCAGAAGAATATATGCCTTTGAGATGTGGTGTTGGAGGAGAGTTTTGAGAGTCCCCTGGACAGCGAGGAGAACAAATAGGTCAATCTTAGAAGAAATCAACCCTGACTGCTCCTTAGAAGTCAAATAGTAAAGATAAAGCTAAAGTACTTTGGACATCAAATGAGAAAAGAGAATTCGCTTGAGAAAGCCTTGATGCTGGGAAAGGTGGAGGGCAAAAGAAGAAGGGGACAGCCAAAAATGAGATGGCTAGATGGTATTGTAGACACAATGGGCACAGAGCTGAGCAAGTTAAGAAGGATGGTGGAGGACAGAGGTGCCTGGAGGACAATGGTCCATGGGGTCGCAAAGGGTCGGAATCGACTGTGCAACTGAACAACAAAGACTTGCCCAATTACTGCACAAGAATGGTTAGGGAGAAAGAAAGAAAAATATGACTATTTTGCCCTGCCTGCACGATTGGGGGAGGGAATTTTGTCCTAACAGTTTCAAAGGGGTGGACATTTTGTTTCTCAAATGGCCTTGGAAAGGGGCACATGAAATGGCACTGTAGGCCAGATCTGGCCCATGGGCTTTAGGTTGGGAACCCCTGAGCTAAACAATCAAGAGTATTATAGTCCTCTGGAATGTTATCTTTCCTCTCCATATGCCGTTAACAAACTAGCGTGTAATAAAGATTACACATTCTCACCTTCCACCACACTAGCTGCATTTTCATGGGTCGACTAAGTATCCTTTTATTTTTGTCCAGGTGACTAGACAAGTGCACACACAAATTTCACTTAAAAGTGCACTGGCTTTTGCCAAGTAGCAGCTGGATGAAATATACCACTGTAACAATCGAGCCTTTGTCTCAGGCCAAGACTATACCTATTAACATGCTTTGAAGCTGAGCCAATAAAAATCTCAGTGCTGGGATACAGTTTTTGCGCCTAAACAATCTGTGCTTATGTTTAATATAGTACAGTCTATTTTCAAGGCCCTGCCAATCATGCACTCGAAGTGAAGAGCCTGGCTGGCTTCCCCCCTCCCCCAACAAGAATTTCAGCAAGAATTTAGAAAGACATATAGAAAAGGTATAGGACTAGAAAGAAGAAAGCAAGCAATTAAGTTCATATTCATAAACAAAGCATATTTATGGACTTCATTTAATAGCTACACTGGGGAAAAGACTCTAAAGTAGGAGTTCTCAACCTTTGTAAGCGGGGGGCTGGGTCAAACTCCCTTAGAGAGCTTCGAGGACCGGACAACCATTTTGCCTTTTCTCCACCACATGGCACTTCTTGGTGTGGTGGAGGCAGTGGCAGGCCACATTAAATGGTGCCGTGGGCCACATTTGGCCCATGGGCCACAGGCTGAGAATCTCTGCTCTAAAGCATATTGACAATATGTTGATGAAAAGGGATTCCTGGAACAGTGTAATATTTTAAAGGGAACTGACTCAGCAACTAAAAAGGTATATCATGCCAAAAGAGCAACACTGACTATCAAGAATCAAGGTCTTTCCCCCTCCTACTCGCCCAGATGTTCAGGAACAAAGGCCATTGAGTTAATGCGTAGCAGACCTTGGTCCTCAATACAGGGAAGTGGACAAGTTTTGGAGGTAAAACAAACACCACAACTGTTTGATTTTCACAATGAAGTATGCTTCACTACACAGGGAAACACAAGTGTTCCTTCTGCACACTATCATGAAGCCAAAACTAATAATAAAAAATTGTCCTTAGCAATACCATCATTTAGAACACATGAGATAGATTCAAGAGGAACTCAGGAAAGGAAGGGAAGTTTATGGGAAGGTACTTGGGTGGTTAAATATTTGAGATGCAGTACAATTATTTCATTTACTGATTGCGCTTGGACCTTGATCTTTTTCCAAAGCAGATGAAGTGGCAGTGAGGTTGCCTGCTATCCAGGTAATGCTGGCACCAAATCCATTTAGTTTAAGCAGCAGAAATGGCCTATGTGTCTTTAGGTCACCAGAGATGACAACCTCAATGAACCCTCCTAGGAATAAGGCAGATGTAGATACAGTCAAACCTCGCATAAAGAATGCCATACTAAAGAGCTTAAAGAGCAGAATTTTCTCTGAATGTTTGCTTCGCTTAACAAATAAAACCAACCCAAAACTCGCTTAACAAATAAATTGGGGTTCACAATCCTCCCCCCCCCCCCCCGGAAATCACAATTGGTCATGCTCACTTACAATGGTGTTTCACTTAAAGAACAAACTCGCTTAAAGAGCAATCCTGTGGAACACATTATGCTCTTTAAGTGAGGTACAACTATACAGTGTTAGGGCTGTGGTGGCTTAGCAGCTAAGATGTTGAACTTGACAACTTGAAGGTCGGCAGGTCAGCAGTTCGAGACCCAAGTACTGCAGAATTGAATGAGCTACTGTCTCTGTCCCAGCTCCTGCCAGCCTAGAAGTGTGAAAGCAAGAAATTGCAAGTAGATAAATAGGTACCACTTTGGGTGGAAGGTAAACAGCATTCTGTGCACCCCGGTGTCTAGTCATGCTGGCCACATTCCCACAGAAATGTCTGCAGACCTAGACAGCACTGGCTCTTTAGCTGTAAACAGAGATAAGCACTGAATCTGAGTCAGATACAACTGGCTTTCAAGCAAGGACAACCTTTACCATCTTTTCCTTTGCCATGGCTTTTCAACATTCAGTTGTTAATTTTTTGACTGACTGTATTGTATTCCTCAAAATGCATTCCATACTGTGCTTTTATTGTATTTTTAATACTATTTTCAGTTGGGACAGTGTGTTATAAATGCCTCAGGATAGAACATCACACTCTACAACAGAAAAAATGAAATAAAGGGTTAAAAATAAAAGGAAAGTGGAAGGGATATTAAAGAGCCAAAAAAAAGAAAAACCTCAATTCCCTTCTTTTTATTTACTCTGCTTGCATGTTAATCTTTTTCTCCTCCTTTTATCCATCTCTTTTGTTAGTGCTTTAGCTTGGGGATTATCCTTCTGTCATGCATTTGTACAGTGGCTAGCAAAACAATGTAGTCCTCAGCCTTTTGGTGCCATTACAATACAATAATGAATACTGCATCTAATTGATTCTGGGAGAACAACACAGGATCCATGACCTTAGACAGAGCAAAGCTTGTTTTTCCTCTTTCCTCACCTCAAACAAACAAACAAGAAAAGAAAAGAAAAGAAAAACACCCTTTTATTACAGTCACAATCTTAATCTTTACAGGAAATTAAGACACCAAAATTTTTAAAGATCATTCAACTCAGCCTGAAGATCAAAATGAAAGTGCTAACCTACAGAATAGTCTGTGGTTGGAATCCTGTTGCTTAGCATTGTAAAATGTAACTAAAGAAGGCACATTGATTCAGTAAGGATTCAGGAAGTAATCTCCTCCATAAGGTCCCATTGAGTCAATTGGTTTATCTTAGTTACAATTTACTATACTGTATCAAGCAACCAAATGTCAGCATCTGTGTAAATACTCTTTGCATTCTAAATATGGAAAGTAGTTTTTATTTAATGATTTTTAATAACAAAACACAGCATTGAAGTGATTTACAAATATTACAGAAAAAATTGAATTTATAAGATAGAGGCCATTCTTTTTTAACATGTATTCCTGGAGAGTACCTTAAGTGTAGGAACTGTACTTTGTCAAGTTATTCCATAATGTCTAGCACTGTTAATAAGTAATGGATATTTATTTATTATTATTTACTACTAACAAATAGTAGAGGTAGTAGACTTCTGTTAAAATAACAGTAATACCTTGGATAACGATAACATCGGATAATGGTAAAATCGGATAACGATGCAAAATTTTGTAAAAAAAATTGCATTGGATAACGATCTGTTAGCGCTATCTGAGGTAATCATTCGTAGTGGCAGCGTGGCTGGGAAGCCGAATGGGGGCTCCAAGTTCGGCTTTCGAGCCACGTTGCTGCTGCAGACGCAGGGACGGGGTGGGTAGGAAACTGATGGGGGACTCCCCCATCGGCTTCACAGTCACCCCACAGCTGTGGTGGCAGGGGTTCCCTTTGCAAGCAAAGGGCTATCCAAGTGTCAGATAGCTCATTGCTTGCAAAGGGAACACGGTTTCTGACATCCCCCGATTTACCCAGGTGCTGCTGCAAGGCAAAATGCCCGGGTTCTTTCCCCGGTGTTTTGCCTTGCAGCACCACCCGGATAGGTCGGGGGACGTCAGGAACAGCACTGATCGGGTCCCCTGACCTCCCCAGAGGCGGCAGTGATGTTGAAGAGCCTGAAATGAGCAAAAAAAAAACCTCCATTTTTTTTCACCCATTTCGGGCTCTCTGCCACCCTTGCTGCCTCTGGGAGGTTGGGGACCCGATCTGCGCTGTTCCTGATGTCCCCAGACCTACCTGGGCGGTGCCGCAAGGCAAAACGGTGGAGTTCTTTCCCCAGTGTTTTGCCTTACTGCACCACCCGGATAGGTCTGGGGATGTCGGGAACAGCATGGATCGGCTGCCCTGACCTCCCCAGAGGCGGCAGAGAGCCTGAAATGGGCGGGGGGGAAAACTCCATTCCGATGGGAGTTTTTTCAGCCCATTTCAGGCTCTCCACCACCCCTGCCGCTTCTGGAGAGGTCGGGGGACCCAATCCGTGCTGTTTCTTATGTCCCCCAAACTACCCGGGCGCTGTGACTGCAGCACATGATCGGGGATTGAGGGGTTGAATGATTGCATGCTGCGATGGCCTTTTTGGAAAGGGCAGTGGGAATTCCACGCATGGAATCCCCACTGCCCTTTCAAAAGAGGCAGGCAGATCGCCCCCCAGTGGGCTTTTTTTTAACATTGTGTGATCAACGCATCGTACAACGTTAAAAACTGGATAACAAAGAGACTTGTGGAACCAAGTCTCATCATTATCCGAGGTAGTAGCGTACTAGACGTAGTTTTGGGTTCATGAAAAAGCTGAACATTTTAATTATTAAACTCATTTGGATTCCTTCTAATAGATATAATACAATTTAAACATATAATAAAGTGGTTTATGTAAACAATTAATATCTCACTTATTTATTTTCCCAGGATTTTTATATGTTTGCAGTATGTCAGTTTTTAAAAATAAAGCACTATAAACACTGGAAGCTACTTCTGAGGTAGCAAGCAGGAAGAGGCATTTCTTGCTTTAGTGGGGTGGAGGATGCACCATATTTTAAGCCACCAGCTTTATCATAAGCAGCAGGGTTACAATATAAGAGCAAAGCACATCAAACAACTTCCTAAGTGGCACTCCTAAACCTATAACAGTAGCATTCTCAAACCAACTGGTAATCCTCACTGGAGATGATGTGGGCTGTAGCCCATAAAAGCCCTAGATGGTGGGAAGCTGTTGTAAAATTACATTCATCCTGTAATCTTACAGTACTCAGGAGTAAACCAATTTACTACTATTTTACTGTTTTATCATTAGAACAGGAAATTACCTAGAGGACCTTCCTCTACATTAGGGGTTCCAAACCTTTTTATGCCATGGACCTGTCCATGCCCTCTGGACAGCTGAGTGGGCCAGACCACACACCCAGAAGCGGAAGTAAATGTGTCTGCTTACGAACTTATGACAGCCGTGGGCACATTTACAGCTGATATAACTGCCTTTATGACAGCTGCAGGCACATTTATGGCTGATGTAAATAGGTCCACTTCCACATCTAGGTGCATCAGTGGCAGGCCACATGAAATGGTGCTGTGGACCAGATTTGGTCCACAGGCCATAGGTTGGGAACCCCTGCCCTACATCATATGTAAAGAAATCCTGACACTTTTTTCAAACCTCCACAAATTGAGATCCCAGACAGTTTATTCATCTGTTCAATAGCTCCTACTGGTGTGGATTATAATCTTAGGCCTGGTTCATATATTCACTACGGTCAGCATTTAATTTGTACAAGGGGCAGCTACCAGCACAAAAATACCTTTGTGTAAGCTAGACACTCCACATGAATCCTTCCTTTTCCCCTTTTCTTTTCTCTTTTGCTTCCCTTTTCTCCTCTTTTTTATTTTTTGAGGAATGTGAAGCTTCATGGGGACCAAGCTATATGTTATTTGGCAAGGAACACCCAACCCACACATGGTATTATCAGCATGAAATACAGGGCCCGTGCTGCTCCTTCTGCATAAAAACTGAACAAACTTCCCACAGAGCATATGAACCATGTCATTTTGATGCCAAAATTACCTAAGGATTCAGAACCACCCATTATTATTATTATTTTTTAATTGCTGACCAATTAGACCATCAGCTTTCCAGAAAGAGGAGGTTATGTGCAAGTGCATCAATGGCAAAATACCACATACAAATCCAGTAATAGCCACATGTTTCAAGTTGTGAAAGAAATCGAAATAATAAACATTTTGAAAGCACAGCTATTGACTTCACACGGAATAAAATCTGAAAAACACTGTCATATTTTATAAATAAAATCAGCCCACAAACATGAATAAAGTAAAATGCTCTCTAGCCCAGTCCAAACAAACTGGATGACGCAGGATAATCCTTAAGAATGAAATTAAATATGCTAGCTGGTTGTTTTTCCATTTATGTTCATGCTTTATCTAATGTAAACGGAGGAAATATATTAATTATTTCATGATTACTGCCAAGTAGCAATAGACTTCAGTCACACAAGAACTTTTAAAAAATCTATAAACATTTCCTTCCTAGAAAATTGTTGATATAAACTTTAGTAAAAACCATCCAGGAGTATTCAGACATTATCTCCCTACCCACGTAATCTCAAATCACAGAGTTCACTAAACACAGAATATTGTCTTTGTGTTCCACATAATCAAAAGAAACAGGCATTTTATACTATGTTTTTAAAAACATATTTCATGACTTAATATTTTGTGAACCAGATGAGAATTTATGAACACAAAAGTTTTGATGGCAATTGTTCCTTATGTTGAATGTTCTTCAAGAATGAAGGTTGAAATGTTTGAAGTAGTAGCCATGTTAGTCTGTGCAAGCATATAGAGAGTAAAAAACAGAAGAGAAAAAAAAAGACAAAGAATGTTGTGGCACCTTAAAGACCAGGAGTTCTCAACCTACGGCCCAGGGGCTGGATGCAACTCTCTCAATTGTTCTTCACAGGTTTATTTCCCAGGTCTTTCCATCTTGGTCAGTTTCATCTTCTAGACCAGTGGTTCCCAGCCTTTTTTTTTACCATGCCCCATTTAAACATCTCTAAAATCCTGACAAACACATCTCATTACATATAATTTTTATTATTCAAAAAAATGAACTCATATCACATGGAAGAAGCCTAAAAGGCAAATAACTTGGTCTAAATCAGGGGTTCTCAACCTTTTCAAGCCAGGGGCCAGGTCACACTCTCTCAGTCAGTTTCAAAGGCCGGACGGCCATTTTCCTCTGCTTGCACAATGGGGGTAGCTATTTTGTCCCAAAAGCTTCAAAGGAGTGGCCATTTTTCTCAAATGCCCTTGGGGTGGGAGGCCACATGAAATGGTGCCATGGGTCAGATCCAGCCCATGGGCCTTAGGTTGGGAATCCCTGGTCTAAACATTCTTGAATTGCCCCCCCCCCCAATAAAAATCAAATTGTTCCCTTGTGGGCATGTGCTCCATATTGGGAACCACATATATAGACATATTTCATAGACTAAGGAAAGCAGAAATGACAGAGAGTCCTCTTATCTTGCAATAAAAAGAACTAGAAGCAAAATGCTGCTCCTGCCAAAATTTGCAAATTTTGCAAAATTGGCAGAAATCTTGTTGCTTAGTATATCAAGTTACAGCTAGTGTAGACCCATAGAATCAATGGAACTTACAAAATGGACTTACCAAATCCTCACTGAATTAAAAGGTCTACTCTTGTGATTTATTATGCTAAGTGACATTTTAGTGTGTTATGGGCTAAAAGAGGAAGTAAAGAAGAAGAATGAACAGCTAATATCCTAGAAAAATTGTCACGAAATATAAAGAACCAAGCCATGTCCTATGGACTTCCTACTAGGAATTAGCTTGTTACAGAAGAGAAAGATAACACTATGCCTCCCTGGAAACCTGACAGCACAAAATGACAGATCACAATTCAAAGTTTTCTTGTCAATGAACCAAAATATTTGGCAAAGCACATTCTTGCACAATTCTTACTGAGCTAACAAGGAAGAACTTTCTGGTAGAATATATGCTTCAAAAACAGTCCTTCTGCAAATCTACCTGAGAGTAAATTCCCCTGAAGTATAGAACTGAAAGTCTGGCCAGGTTATCCTGCAAAGGTAATAGAGTAGACCATACTGCCAGAGACTCAATGCGAAGTATCATGTGGTAGTTAACTAACCTGACAACCCTGAAGAATAACGGCCTTGGGTGCCAAAGTCCAGAGGGAAGGGTGATGGACTTCAAGTGGATTAAATCTCACTTGAATCAATATTGATGGAGGGCAGCAGCTTCATCGATATTGGCCTGTGGCTGAGGAGGACTTTGTGTGCCAAAAGAGCTCAGGACCAGAAAGTGATTCGGAGAACTGGATGAGTGGTACAGGAATCATGCTATAATGCAGAAGGCAGGTGAAAGGCCACTGCATTATATTCTCAAGACAGTCTTCATGGCGGATCGCCATGAGGATCACCAATACAGTAAAACCTCATATAACACTAAAACCTGGTTCCACAAGTCTTCGTGTTATATGATTTTTAGTGTTATCTGATGCATGTTAAAATCCTATGGGATCCATAGAGATATATTGTAACCACACAGGCTTTAGCGGTTGTTATCTGAAGCATCCCATAGGATCTTAATGTTATTCGATGCAATTCTTCCCCCCAGATTCCTTAATGTTATGCGATTTTAGTGTTATTCGATACTAATGTTATATGAGGTATTACTGTATTCAGATTCAGATATGTCAGAAAAAGAAGTATAGAACCATGCAGACGTAGTTCTTCCCATCTTGTACATCTTACAATGAACAACCAGTTCTTAACACTGCCAATCTCGACAAAAAGGCAGAAGATGATACATAGGTAGGCAGGCAGGCAGACAGATTAGTGTCTACCAAATTTTGCAGCTCACATCGGAGACTACGTGAGAGGTAGAGGCATACTGTATTAATTAGCTGCTGATACTGAGTAGACAGGGGCCCTCTATCCCTAATCAGAGTACTGTACACTGCTGGAAAGTAACAGGGACAAAGGATGTTGAATGCCAAGCAGTACCCGGCAAGACATAACCCAGTAGTATCTTTGCATTAATTTTTAAAATCAATTTTCAAGTGCCTATTAGTAAAACAAGAGACATTTTCAAAAACATTGAAAGAAAACAGAAAAAAATACTGTCCTGATTTTTTTCATTCAATAATAAAATGAAAGAGTAAACTAGTACAACTTTAAAAATAGTAAAAACTATGCCTCTAACTTCCTGCCCCAATTTATTAAAAGCAAAGTGCAAATGGGTTGCTTAATCACTACAATCCTACTTTATGAAAATTTAAATAAATGCAATATTTTATTCTGCAAAAGGTGTATAGTTTTGCACACGTTAAGCCTGAAAAGCCAAGTCCCTTTAGTCTATCCTTTATTGTCAACAAGTACCTCTCTGCTCTTTGGTACTTTGAGACCACCACACCAAAAAAGAAAAAGAGGAGAAATCAAGCCAGAGGCTATACATAAATAGACAGTGTCTGAGCTCCACTTACTGGACAAAGATGCCAATAGCATCCATAAAAAGTTATTACAGTGGTACCTCATACAATGATTTAATCCGTTCTACAGGGCTCATTGTTGTACGAAACAATTGCTATACGATGCATGCATCATACAGCGATTTACCCTTTGGGATGCATTGTACGACAATGTTTTTATTTATTTTTTGCTAAGTGGAAAATTATTATACGGGACACCATTTCCCCCTAAAACCTAATTGTTACGTGATTTCGTTGCTATACAGGGCGATTGTGGAATGAGGTTCCACTGTACTTCCAAAAACACAGAAGACAACACTTTTACAAGGACTGATAGGAAATATGTAAAACGCACAAGCTTTCTTCTTCTTCTTGACAAAAAGGCAGGAGATCATAGATAGGTAGGCAGGCAGGCAGGCAGGCAGGCATATTAGAGTCTATCCTACTATGGTAATAGACCATACTGCCACGACTCAACACCAATCATCAGGCAGTGGTTAACTAACTTGACAACCTTGAGGACTAACAGCCTTGGGTGCCAAGGACTTTGTATGCCAAAAGGGGTCTGGACCAGAAAGTGACTTGTGGAATTGGATCAGTGGTAAAGGGGTCATACTGCAATGCAGAAGGCATATGAAAGGCCACTGCATTATATTCTCAGGACAGTCTTCATGGCTGATTGCCAAGAGGATCGCCAATATTCGTATTTGGATATGGCAGAACAACAAGAAGAAGACCACTGTAAAAGATTTGCTCTAAGTCTTGCCTCAAATGTAAACTATTATTCCAAATAAAACATGTTTCAATAATCTGTTTGCTGATTCAACTTTTTGATGGAGTGAATTTTTTTATAGCTATCAGGTGTTTGTCAAGACATTCCCAGAACCTCCCACTTAAGCCATGCCCTATGGATTCCATCCCAGGATCATGAATCACTGCTTGTTTTGATTAATACAATCTACAATCAACATCTTTGAAATTCTCTGCGCAGAATGCGTAGCGTTAGACCTTCCATTTGTAAGGAAGAGTCATCTTAAAGTGATCGATTTTCATCTCCTAATACAATAGTGCCTCAAGTTATGAATGTAATGCATTCTCTAGGAAGTTTCATATTATGAAAAATTCGTAACCCAAAATGTGGTTTCCCATAGAAATGCATTGAAAATCATTAAAAAATAGTAAAGCGAAGCATGGTTTCCCATAGGAATGCAATGAAAACCAATTACAGTAATCTGTTCCAAAAAAAATTCATAACTCGGGGCATTATTTTCAATGGATTTTAATTCATATTGTGAAAATTTCATAACACGAAACATTAATAACCTGAGGTACCACTGTATTACTCAAACCCACCCACCCCTGAAAATAAGCAGTAATAGATTTTAAGTTTCAAGTACAGCAGACATTCCAGTGGTTTGCGGATTACTTGTCTCTGTGTGCAATTCAAGGTCCTGGTTATCACCTTTAATGCCCTACATGGTAGTGGGCCAGGATAATTAAGAGACCGCCTCACCTCAAGAACATCTGCCCATACCACCAGAGCAGACCAAAGAGGCTCTCTAGTTGTTCCATCAGTCAGAGAGGCGCAGCTCTCTGGTACCAGAAAGAGGGCCTTTTCCATGTCCATTCCGGCCCTATGGAACCTCCTGCCAATGGCTGCACCTGCAGATGGAGTTGCTGTCTTTTAGGAAGAATTTAAAAACATGGCTGGCAGGGCAGGTATGGGGTACGGGTTGTACAACGACCCAAGCCCACTGGTTGGTGTGAGATCCCTCTCTCCTTTAACTTCTTTTTAATTCTCAAGAGTAAGTTGATGGATGCAGGCCCGTGGTGGCTATTTTGGACACTGAGACAAGTCCTGGTGAGCCACAGGGTGTGGCGCTCCCCAGACACCGGGCAGCTACACAATGGTGCAAGTCGATTTCCGCCCAAGCTGGAACCTTTGAGGCATCAGGGCACTGTTTCCGTGGGGTGGGTATTGTCATCAGTGATGGGATGTAACAGGTTCTCACCAGTTCTCCAGAACCGGTAGTAACTTTCCCCAGTGTCCCAGAGAACCTGTAGCAGCTTTTGGGGGGAACCACCTTCAGGGCTTACCTTTTCACTGCGCATGCATGCCAAGCACTTGGTGTGCATGCACGCCTAGTACTTGGCACATATGCACGGCCTCCTTGCTATCCTCCCAAATGGGGAGGAGGAAGAGAAGCTGCTAGCCTGAAGATCCCTATAGCCTGAAGCTCCCTATTTTTATTACAGTAATACCTCAGATAACATTAGTATCGAATAACACTAAAATCGCATAACATTAAGCAATCTGGGGGGAAGAATTGCATCGGATAACATTAAGATCCTATGGAATGCATCGGATAACAACCGCTAAAGCCTGTGTGGTTGCAATGTATCTCTATGGATCCCATAGGATTTCAACATGCATCGGATAACACTAAAAATCGGATAACACCAAGGCTTGCGGAACCAGGTTTTAACGTTATTCGAGGTTTTACTGTATTTTGTATTTTTTTGGCTCCGCCCATGACATGACATCATGATGTTGGCTCCGCCCACACTGTAATGACATCACAGTGGGGTAGTAAAATTTTTGACATCCCACCACTGATTGTCATGCAACAACCACCCCCACCCCCACCCAAAATTGATCTCTCTTCATGGTGAAAGAAATGCAAGTTGAGACTGTTTCAACAGCTTTACTCTGTTTTGATAAAACCTGGAATATTGTGTCCAATTCTAGGCACTACAGTATAAGAAGGGTACCAATGACAAGAATGTTGCCATTGGTCAGAATTGCCAATGATGTATCCTGATATAACTTGCAAGGGCATAAATTGCAGCGGGGAACTGCTACTCCCTTAAAAGACAACACTTAATTCCTTATCAAATGGCAATTCATCTAATTGGCCTGCAAGAGGAATACATGTCTAGGCCAGACGTTAAATTGTCAAAATGAAGGCACCTTTGGTGAGTTCATTCTCCAGTTCCCTCTGCCTAACCTAGTGTGAGCCAGCCGCGACGACGTCTCCGCCTCCCCCGGACTCGCAACACCTGTCTGGGGGAGTGAAAAGGGCCGCCGGCAGGAGCTCCGGCCAGAGATGCTCCCAACTGCTTCCCAGCCGCGCCGACGTCTCCATCTCCCCCGGACTCGCAACACCTGTACAGGGGAGTGAAAAAGGCCACCAGCAGGAGCTCCAGCCAAGGACACTCTCAGCCATTCCCTGGCTGAGAGAACGGAGAACAGCTGCGAGGGGCGACCGGTAGGCATAAAAACTGCGCTCCCACCGCCGCCGCCACTGGACTCTTCTCTCAGCTAGCCCTTGCTTTGAGCTGGGCGAGGAGGACTCTGGCCGGGAGCGCCCGGACTTGCTTCACCTGCCGGTGCTCCCGAGCCTCGCCCCCCGCCGGGCTACAAAAGCCCCGGTGGCGGGATGCTACCATGGCTTCCAGAGAATGCTTGTGGTTAGGGTGAGAGCTCTGACATTGTTGGATCATGTACTGTATTTTTATATTGTATTGTATTGCTGAGACTATGTCATGTATATGTAACTGGAATTGTATTCTGTAACCTTATCTTGCAGTGTGGTTTTGTTTTGTTGCACTGCTGTACTGTATTGTTATATTTATTGTACTATACTGTATGACCTTTGATTATGTTATATTACTTTTAATTGTCTTATATGTATGTATTCTGTAAGCCGCCCTGAGTCGGTTGTACCGAGTAGGGTGGTATACAAATCGAATAAATGAAATGAAATGAAATACCTGATTGTGATTTTAAAAATAGCCCATTCTTCATGGAGGCTCTGTGTACCCCTCCCCTCCCAGACTGTTTAATAAGCAGCAATTTGCCATTGTATTTAAGTTGTGTATGCCAGTAAGAAGATTCTGACCAATATTTGGGAATACAGGTACAGATAAATTCATAACCTTCCCAGACCCTGATAGATTGTAGCAGAAACATTGCTTGGTAGACTCGCTTTCATTGGAAATATTTAAGCAGAGAATTGGATGGCCATTTGTCAAGAATACTTAAACTGTAGATTACCTACAAGAGGCTGCACTAAATGACCTTCAGTGTATCTTCCATCTATGCAGTTCTATGATTTTACTATTTTTGTATCTCATATTTCAGACTATAAGCAAGAATGAAAGGACCATCTTGGTTTTTAATTTGCTTAAAATCCTATCTGTGGCTGTGATTTTTTAAATTGAAGATTAGGAATTCATCTCCAGCAGCCCAGAAAACTATCCATTACCAGAATATGAAACATTGAAGCAGAAAACATGCAAACAAAAAAGATAACCAGTTACTGTTTATTCAGTGTATATTCCATCAGAAATAGAATCAATAACTTATGATCATTTAAATTTTCCAAACAGAAAGACTGCATTATTGTCATCATTCTACAAAAGCTTTCAAGAAACTTAATGCAGTCATAACTCGCATAACGAATTTAATTCGTTCTGCGAGGCTGCTCGCTATTCGAAACAAACTCATATAGCGAAAATTCCTATGGGGAAACTCATATAATGAGTGTTTCAAGGGGAAAAACTCGCATAGCGAAATTTTTTCGCTATGCGAGTTTCCCCCTTAGAAACGCTCATTATGCAAGTTTTTCCATAGGGAAAGTCCGATTAGCATAGCAAAAAATTTCGTTATGCGAGTCGGACTGCTTAGCGAAAAACTCAACTTGTTATGCAAGTTTTTCACTAAGCGAAATGCTCGTTATGCGAGGTTTGACTGTACTAGAAAATGTACATATCTTCCAATCACACATTATAAGGTTGGTACATATGTAGATCATCTTAGGCTAAAAAAAAATTACTGGTGCATTCAAGGTGAAGTAAACATATCCTTGAGAGTAAGCAGGTATCCCAGTACAGCAAGTTAGTATTACCCTGTACCCTGGACATTGTCTTGCACTGACATAGTGCAGTCCCCAGGAGGCCCCATTATCTTCATGAAGTCTAAACAATGTCCTTATCCTACAGACAACAACTATGGCAGTTGCTACTAATTAAACAGCACCATTTCACTCCTAAAAGCATCACAAATGGTTCAGTAAGACATCAGCCAGAAAGCTTTTTTGTTGGCTTAAGACACAGATCTCAGTCTGGCCTCTGTTTCATACCAGACTAACAGCTTATAAAGTCAGAAAGATATAAATAAAGAGAACAATGTTGTAACAGCACATTCATACCACACAAAGTAAGCATTTTGTTATCAGAGTTTCATAACTATTGTACAGAAAAATAAAAACCTCTAATTCTATGATACACATTCAATCATTATCCAGGAGCATTTATATCAGAGAATTAAAATATTTTTCAAAATGCTTCTCTGAAAATCTAGTACATAGTAAGTTCAAAGTAACACGCTACTTACCTGCGACTACTTTTCTTCTGTACTTCCTCCCCTTCAGCTGCTTTTTTAAGAGTTAGGTTGGTATCTTTCTTTAGCTTCTGAACAATGCGTTCCTTCATTTGTTGTTTTTCATCACTGTCAATATCCTCATCCTCATCAGCATATCCATCCTCTTCGTCCTAAGCAAACAGGTTATGAGCATTCATTCACTGAATTTAGATCATATACAGTAAAACCTTGTATAGTGAAAATAATTCGTTCTGTGTTGCTTTTTGTTATGTGATTTTTTCATTATATGATGCATGCTTCGCATAACGAAAATCCCTATGGGATGCATCGTACAACAAAAATCTCTATGGGAAAAAAAATCATACAACAAAAAATTTTCGTTGTATGATGCATCCTATAGAGATTCACTGCATCGTATAACGAAAATTTTCATTATACAAGGCACAATGGCTTTTTCAAATCCTCTTAATTATAAGGAAGCATTGTAAGAGGCATTCGTTATATGGGGTTTTACCGTATTTGAAAGCTTCATTTCAGTAGCAGCACATACTGAGTCATGGTTTTTTGGAAACTATTTCCCATATAGCCATCTATATGGGAAATAGTTTCCAAAAAACCATGACTCATTTTCATGAAAAATATTTATTGTTTTAAGTAGCTCTCCTCACGAAGAAACTGAGACACAACATTGTCTTGCAAATGGTGTATGTTGACTGAACAGTGACACCTTTCCTCTAGGTCACAGTTTCCCAACCTTTGGGTTTTGGACTTAATTCCCAGAAGCCTAAGTCAATTCCCCAAAGAACTGACCAGCCAATGTAGTGACTTAGGCTTCTGGGAATTGAAGTCCCCCTGTGGGGCATGGGCCCCACAATGGGAACCACTGCTCTAGGTATATGATTGTAAGCCAAACTCCTTTGGTTTGTATTCTGAGGTTGTCCAAATCAACATATGTATGTCATATTTCCCATCACAACCATTATCAATGTCACCTTCTTTTATTTATTTATGGTCTTGTAGCACTGTGGTGGCTTAGTCTTTCAGACGCTGAGCTTGGAGACTGGAAGGTCAGGGTTCGATACTCGAGTGCTGCACAACGGAACTTGGGGACATGAAAGGAGCCTCATTCTGACGATCCTTGTCAGTTTCACCAGCAAAAATCCTTTCAGCCCAGAGTAATTTTTGAAAAAAAAAATATTTTTTATTTACTGGTCTGCTGCTTACTGCCAGAAAAATGGACCAATGAGGACTTAAGTTTGGTTAATGACAAAGGCAATAAAGTGGCTTCATTTTCGCAGTCCAGGGCTTGATTGGGTCATGAAAGAAGAACACCAAACCCTGTTTGGACATTAGAATTATAGTTTCTTGATACATTATACTTGGTGTACAATCTGGTGTTGGGTTCTGGGTGTAGAGGTCTCCTCACCCACCTTTAATAAGATACAGTACATAGTCAAACCTCGCATAACGAGCAAGTTTTTTTGCTAAGCGGTCCAATTCGCATAACAAATTTTTTGTTATGTGAGTCAGACTTTTCCCTATGGAAAAACTCGCATAACGAGTGTTTCTATGGGGAAAACTCGCATAGTGAAAATTTTTCGCTATGCGAGTTTTCCCCCTTGAAACGCTCATTATGCAAGTTTTTCCATAGGGAAAAGTCCGACACGCATAGCAAAAAATTCATTATGTGAGTCTGACTCGCATAGCGAGCAGCCTCGCAGAATGAATTAAATTCATTATGCGAGGTATGACTGTACAGTATTACATATTAAATGTCCTGGCTAGGTGACAATACATTAAAACCTTTAAAGCCTGACTTTCCTGAAAATATTGCCCACTAGTACCTCGGATAACGTTAAGACTTGGTTCCACAAGTCTTAACATTATCTGATTTTTAACATTGTGCGATGCATTGATCGCACAATGTTTAATAAAAAGCCCTGTTCCCTTTCCGAAGAGGAAAGGGAACAGGGGGTCAATCCGCCTGACTCTTTAGAAAGGGCAGCAGGAATTCCACGCTTGGAATCCCCACTGCCCTTTCTAAAGAGGCAGGCGGATCGAGCCAAGTGCCAGTTTGGCTGGGGTGAGGGCGCGCACACCCAGTTTCCCCCCCAACCAAACTGGCGATCTGACCGTTGACAGCAGGGGTGGCAGACATGTCGGACTCAGCTGCACAAATGGCCACAAGGACATTTTTACAATGTCCTCAGGGCCGTTTGTGAAGCCGAGTCCGGCGTGTCCGCCACCCCTGCTGCCTCTAGAAGGGTTGGGGGGACAAATCGCATGTGTCCCCGTCATTCTGTGAAGCCCACAGAGTTTGCTACAATCGAAAAAGTCCCCTGGATTTTTTTGGTTGTAGCAAAGAATATGGGCTTCGCAGAATGGCTGGGACCGAAACAATCTGTCCCCCCAACCCTTCTGGAGTCTACAGACCCGGTGGGTGTGCCAGTGACAGCTGCAGAAACAACGATAGGGGCATTTTTTACAATGCCCCCGTGGTTGTTTCTGCCGCTGCTGCTGGTCCCCCCGCCAGGTCCGCAAACTCCAGAAAGGTTGGGGGGACAGATTGTATTGGTCCCAGCCATTTTGAAAAGCCCATAGGTTTCGCTAAAATCGAAAAAGTCCCCCGGACTTTTTCGATTGCAGTGAAGTCTGTGGGCTTCGCAGAATGAAGGAGACCAATGCGATCGATCTCCTTCCCACACACACTGGCGCTGCATGCTTTGCAGCAGTGGCATGTTTGGGAAGGAGAATGGGGAGCTGACAGTCCCCTTCCCAAACATGCCGCCACTGCAAAGCCTACAGCGCCGGTTTGGTTGGGGAGAGAATGGGCGTGTCCAGTCTCCCACCACCCAAGCCAGCGGTCCAACGCTCAGAATGCCAGTTTGGTTGGCGTGAGGGCGCATGCGGTCTCCTGCCAACCAAATTTGTTGTCTGGGCCTCTGCAAATCTCTGCCCCAAAGCCCTCAGGGCTGGTCTCTAGCCCTGCAGGCTTTGAGGCAGAGATCAACGAAAGGAAACTTGAGGCAAACTTTTGTATCACACAATGTTAACGTTGTGCGATGCAAAAGTTTGCCTCAAATTCACAACACTGTTATCCTATTATAATGTTATCTGATACCATCGTTATCCAAGGTATTACTATATTGGTAAAGTAGCTCTGTACAGAAATGCCACTTACTCACCTCATCCAAGTTACTGCTGTCATTTGCCTTGTCACTAAAAAGTAAAACAACTTAGGTGAGCAAATTCTCCCCTGATATATTTATATAAACAGAATATGAGATTAACTAATAAAGACAATCTTGTATAAAGACTGTGAATTACCCAAGTTAAATTTCTGCACATATTATGTATCTAATTCAAACATGTGTGTCTGGCCGAACATCCCACTATGGCAGGAATTCTCAATATGGGGCCTGCAGCAACATTTCATGTGTCCCCACCACCACTGCCTCCAGCACACCAGGAAGTACCATGTAGTGGCAGAAGGGCAAAATGGCCATCTGGCCCCTGAAACTGTCTGAGGGGACGTGACCTGGCCTCGGGCTTTAAAAGGTTGAGAACTCCTGCACTATGGTAGTGGAGTAGACCGTACAGCCAGCGACTCAACATCAAGTGTCAGGCGGCGGTTAACTAACCTGACTGCCTAAAGAGGCCAACGGCTATGGGCAAATAAGCCCCTTTAGGTGGGGTGAATGGACCCCCTAAGTGGAACAAATGCCACTGGAAACCATCAGATTGGGCCCAACAGGAAAATGAGCAGAGGAGGAACTCTGATTCCCAACAGTCATTGAGGAGGAAGAGGCCATGACAGATGGACTGGCTGTGAAGGTGCACCTTGATAATATCCTCAAGGCTGTGGCAGTCCATTGCAGTCCCAGTGTTGAATCCTGAATGTTGTGTTTCATGTGTGCACCGGAGATACTTCCAAGATCATAGTGTGTGGGTCATTATGTGACTGGCTTTCAAGCAAAGGAGACCTTTGCCTTTACCCTAATTATCTTTTAACAGGTCAATAAAAATATGAAGAAAAGCGAGAATTATAATAGGTAATTGTAGCAGACACAAATGTAGACAACAATAGGGTTGCAACTTATATAAATTGAAAAAGCAATACACATACCTTTCAATGGCAGGAACTGAGCTCAGTTGTGGATCATCTTTCAATAAGTCATGGCTGCTTTTGCTTTTCCCTTTCATACTCTAAAATAAAAGAAACAGAGCAGAATGAGTGTGTGTGAGTCCTCTACCCAGAAGAATTCTGTGCAATAAAGAGAATTTATTTATTGTTCATACTCATTTACTTATAACACTTCAAATTTTTCTTTTTAACTCTAGTATATTCACAAATCTGTTTACAAAAAAATAAAGTGAACAGTGAATATAGAAATAGGTTTATGCATAAATAGGCAGCCCTTAAGGCTTGAGGTCCCAAACTACTTCATGTTTATAATGCAGCATCCATCCCTTTGAACTATGATAAGAATCGATTGGGAGCAGTTACATGTTCCATTCATCTTTCTTCAAAGCAGTTTTCACATACCACTTCATGGGCAGCTTCACATAGAGTAAAGGTTGCCCTTGCTTGAAATCCAGTCATATCTGACTGTAGGATTCAGTGCTCATCCCTTTTTATAGCTAAAGAGCTACCGATGCCTGCATTTGCAGAAGTTTCCATGGACACGTGGCAGGCATGCCTAGACACCAAAGTACACGGAACACTGTTTACCTTTCCACCAAAGTGGTAACTATTTATCTCCTTGCAATTTCTTGCTCTTGAACTGCTAGATTCACAGGAGCTGGGACAGAGATGGGAGCTCATTCCATCATGCAGTACTCAGGTACTCAGACATTCTGCCTTCCAGTCAGCATCTTAACCACTTGAACCACTCGCAGTCCCCTTCACATAGAGTATTTGTATTTCGACTTATTTTCGTACACTACACTACAGTAATCTAATATAGAAGGTATATATTCTTGATAACAAAAATGCTTTCTCTGGTGAGTACGGGAGAAGGGAGAATAAGCTTCAGCTGCTTAATGACTGGCTGGGGAGAAGGGCATGTGTGCATGATATCTCTATTTATACCACAACTTACGTAACAGAGTGCTTGTACAATGTACATACAATCATAAATGCTTGCTTGGTGCAATCCCTCAGCCCACTGCCCCTGTCAGAATGAGGTCTCTGGAGGTCAAAAAGAGTGGCCCTTGTCTAGTTTAGAGTAATAATTGAAATTGAAATCATGCTTGAAGTCCTTTTCCTTCAGTAACCCACAGTTTAGCTTATAGTTGTTCAGTCACTCAGTTGAGTCCTGCACCATCTGTCCAGATCCACGTCCACCATGTCAACAATGCTGTCTAACCATCTCACCCTCTGCCACCCCCTTCTCCTTTTGCCTTCAATCTTTCATAGCATTAGGACCTTCTCCAGTTAGTTCTCTCTTCTCATTTAGTGGCCAAAGTACTTGAGCTTCAGCTTCAGTATTTGTCCTTCCAAGGAGCAGTCAAGGTTGATCTCCTTGCAGTCCAGGGACTATCACAATTTAATTTAACCACATTTTAAAGAGTAAATTAGATTTTAAAAAGAAATGTAAGCATCTACTCTTCCTCAAGACTGTGTGAGAAAACAGAGGAAGAAGCTCCTAAGATGGAGTCTTATTCAAGCACTGCAATTTCAGCCTCATGTCCACTGAGGACAATGACACAGTATCCAAAAAAAGAGAAACCTAAATGAAAAGTCTGTTAAACTATATGACTAAGATTCAGTGGTAAGTCACAACTAGAATAGGTCCATTGAATCAATGAAACTAGCAAAAGAGCTGACTCACCAAATTCCCACTGACTGAATGGTTCTACTCTAGTTGCAACAAACTACCAGATTTCAGCCAATGGGCAAGAGGCAGAATTCACTAGCAACAAAATTAAATATTACATTATGTAGCAGGATAAAAATTACCCACTGAAACTAATGATGTTTATTTCCGGGGTATATAATTTGAACTACCAAATGTTTTTCAACTGAACTCTTATTATCCCTTAACACCAGCTATGGAGGGGTACACAGAAAGAGCCTCCTCGAAGATTGTGGTATTTTTGAACCACAATCAGGTGTACCCTGGGCAACAGTCACCTTGTGTCAGCTAATTTTTCTCACACACATTCAGGCAAAAGGAACTACAGAATGAACTCCCCAAAGGTGGCTTCATTTCGGCAATTTCACATCTGGCCTAGACATGGAAGAAGACCAGCTATGGAAAGCCACAAATTGCCTACCTCCACTTTATCCCTATTAACTATGCACCATATATGGCATCACATATTAGCTGTCAAATCTATGAAGTGAAATTATCAAAAGCAAAATAAAGTTGATTGTTTAGACTAGTATCTCCCAACCTTTGGTTTTTGGACTTCAATTCCCAGAAGCCCAAGTCAATCCCCCAAAGCATTGATCAGCCAATGTACTAACTTAGGCTTCTGGGAATTGAAGTCTCCCTGTGGGGCTGGTCCCCCACATAGGGAAACACTTGGTTTAGACGCAAGGATAAAACTGGTGAATAAAGGACTTAGAGAAGCAGCCTGGAACTGTACCTGACTAACTCGGTTAACTTCCACTTCTTCTTCTTCAGCTTCTTCTCCAAATGACAACAAGTTGAAATTTCTTTAAGAAGGAAAAGGGGGGAAAGAAAATGTAAGCTCACACAGACCAGGTTTCTTTGGAATGTACAGTTCAGCTGCTACTTTTTGAGTTAACAATTATAACTAAAATTCTAAAATAGAAATAACAGGCTATATAATTACTTTGTGCCCTTGGATCTCGACTTCTTTTCTTCTTCTACTGGTTTCTCATTCTTCAGCTTTTTACTAGTTCTTGGAATTATGTCATCAAAAGGATTAAACAAAACCTGTAAGAAGAAGAAAAAGCTTTTAGCAGATCTTGAAGGATTTTCATTGTGAATAAAACTAATCTTTCAAAACCACTCATGCAATGCAGAAAATTAGCATTTGAATGAAGACTCACAATCTGGGACTTTGAACATACAAAAATGTTAAGTCTCCCCATTGGCACAGATAAGCTTATACTGTCCAATACACAGCAGAAGCAGCTGTAAGTAGAGGTATTTTTCACTTTACTGCTATTGCCCACCTTTCACTTAATGACACTGGAAACTGCGCCAGATCTACCCCTGGACTTTGGGCACAATTTTGTTTTTTTGGGAGCCACCTTAAGTCCTCTCCTCAGGAGAAAGGCAACCTATAAATTTTTCTTCTGTGTCTAGACCAGACATGAAACTATGAGAGGATGCCACCTTTTGGTGAACTCATTCCACTGTTCACAAGGTTGCTGTTGCCCAGGGTATGCCTGATTGTGGGTCAAAAATACCACAATCTTCAAGGAGGCTTTTTCTGTGTGCCCTAGCCTACAAATGACACAGGCAAACAAAGAAAGACATTTTACAGTCGTAGTTTAGTGCAGGGTCCCTCCATGAGTCATTTACGTACCCACACACTTTCCTTCCTGAGTGTATGTGCATACACATGTTCCTAGTTGTGACTCAGCTGCAACTATGGGATGAAAGGAGGCAAAAAATCTGTAGACAGGGAAGGGAGAAGTTGTCACCGACGATGGCCATGTCGGGTCGCCCAAAACAGACAACCCATAGAAGAGACCCCAGACTAAACATGATCCACTGGGGAAGGAACTGGCAACCTACTCCAGTATCCTTGCCAAGAAAACCCCATGGACAGTAACCGTGAGCTAAAAGGTGTCATCCTGAGACCAAACCAGCCCCACCTTCTTGTGCACAGCTTGTGAAATGTGGAGACAGTGGCAGCTGTCCTGGCTTTCCCTACTGCTCCCCTGAACTTCCACCATGTTCCCTCCTTCTTCTCCTAAGTTTAGCAACAGAACTCTGCAACACACACACATGGAAGCTAGCTTTTCCAAACAGCCCAATCAGTGAGTCGCAGGATGATTTTAGCTGACACAATGTGTGCAAATGAACAAAGGCAGAGACACAGAAAACCAGGCAGCACTCAAGTTGTCCTAACCAGGAAGACAGGTAGGCCAGAAGTGAGTGGACAGGCTCAACTCTGCAATGGATACAAGGCAGGATGTGCCCAGATTCCTACCTCATCAAAAGGAAAAGCAGCTGAAGTGAACATGAACATAAAGGGCATGGGAAGGATGGAAGCAGCAATCTGATAGAGCCAAGACAGAGTGACCCGAGGAGGTTTGGGCTGCTACAACCATCCTACTTCACAGCAATGGAATTGCATTTTGATCATCAACTAACAGAAGTATTCTGACTTTACTTGCAATAGCACCAAGTTTTGTGCTATAGCAATCAGGATTAGAAGAATAATTCTAGCAGACCCCTCAGTGGCACAAACCATGAATGTTATATTGCAGTAGCATTTAGATGGGTAAAAGTAAAGGTCGCCTTGCTCAAAAGCCAGTCATATCCAATTCTAGGGTTCAGTGCTCATCTCTGTTTATAGCCAAAGAGCCAGTGCTGTCTGCATCTGCAGATGTTTCCGTGGACATGTGACAGGCATGACTAGACACCAGGGTTCATGGAACGCTGTTTACCTTCCCATCGAAGTGGTACCAATTTATCTACTTGCAATTTCTTGGTTTCAAACTGCAAGGTTGGCAGGAGCTGGGACAGAGACGGGAGCTCACTCTGTCATGCAGTACCTGGAAATCGAACTCTGACCTTCCAGTCAGTGAGTTCAGCGTCTTAACCACTTGGGTCACCACGGTCCCTGCAGCAGCAGTTGCGGTAGCACTAATATTAAAAACTGGTTTTATTCTGTTTTTTAAAACTTTGAATGGATATGTTCTTTAAATAATAATTTTTAGCTACATTTTTAAAAAATTACCATATTTGCTGGTGTATAAGATCCATTCACCCCCCCCCCTTTAAAATACACTGGAAAAATAAAGTGTGTCTTGTACTGTATATAGTGGCCTATAGCGGGCTATTCTGGTAATGATGGGATGTGTTTTATACTCCGATACATCTTAAATGCTGGCAAATACGCTACCTCTTGTTTTACTGTGCTAGTCATAGACCATAATAAAGTGATTGATTGATTGAACACCAAACATATTAATGTGAATTGAATTTAAGAGTTTCTAAATGATTTGCTCTGATCTCTACTTCAGTTTTTAAAAACACGTAGAATTAATTTACTATATATCCATTCAATTTTAATACCCCCATATGTATTTTAATTCAAGTTTAATAATAATAATAATAATAATAATAATAATAATAATAATAATAATAATAATAATAATAATAATAATAATAATAATAATAATAATAATAATAATAATAATTATTTAGATAACTTTACACCTACCTCTGCACTTCTGATTTTGTGCGGATTGACTGGCCTTTCATTTGCATCTGTTTCAACCTCTGAAAGTCGTAACATGTTGTATATGGTATCTCCAGTGATCTGTCAAATTTTAAAAAGCTTTATACATCTAGTGTCACATAATAAGTTATTTTCAAAGTACATTTAAAATGGGTGAAAGGAGCTGAATGGTCTTGCAGCAATGAAATATACCGTACATTAACATAGTCATCTTCCACAGGTGAGGACCAGAAATATAGTTCACAGCAAAGGAATTCCTGTGATGAACTAAGAGATAAAGACCAGGTATGAGCTAAAACAGACACAGTAATCTCTTAGTCATGTAAGGTAAAAGAAACCCTCATTTTTGACAGTTCAGTGGGGTTTTCATAGGACATTTCTTCACTGCATGGAAGATACTTGGAGCACAGCACTTTAAAGCAGGGAGAAATCCTGTTGTTCAGGTAAGCAAAGTGACCTTGTCTTCGGGCACAATGTTGTATTCTCAGCCCTGAAAGACATGGAGCATTGTCCAGTTACCAAAGCATCATAAGGATGCTTTCCTCTTCTGTTATGCTGTGCTATGGTTCAATACCAAAATAACCAAGATGGTGCATTGTGGCTGTAAAGAGCAGAAGAAACGAGGGAGGAGAGGCTCCATGGCACATATGGGGAAGCTGGGAGAATGAAGTCAAAGCACCAACCATTTACCCACAACGTTCCTCATCAATTCAGCTGCTGGTTCAGTGGCCTTTTGGACAGATTAGAACCAGAATGGCAGGGATGGCAAAAGGAGAGCCTCCAGAGTGTCGTTCCCTTAAGCCAGGGGGTGGCCAACCTTGGTACTTGGACTTCAATTACTGGAAGCCCAAGTCAGCACACCTGCTGATCAGGGCTTCTGGGAACTGAAGTCCAAGGACAGTAGGAGCAAAGGTTGGCCACCTCTAACTTAAGCCATAGCCACCAGAGAAGCATCATGGGAGTTGTAGTTCAGCAACTTCCACAGTTGCCCATCTTGAGTTACAGATCACTTTTATTGACTTTATTAGTGTAGTGTAGAGGCATTCTTCTATTACTTTAAAAGTCTGCCATGTTAAAAGAATAAAAGTCTCCATGCCAAGATAAGTTTGCAACAAATCCATATCATTTTAGGCAAAGCCAATATTTCCCAGTTTGGTTACAAATCATTGTCTCAGGCTACTCATCTGATAAACAGGCTCTTTCCCCATGGCCTGGAGACCAGTAGCCTGGTCTCATCAGAGATAACAAAACTGTTTATATTTTGTTCTGCTGAGCAGTTGCTGCATTTGCCCCTTCCCTTCCCTCTCTGCTCTCAATGACCTTAACAATCTTTTTAAAAAAAACAATAACTGGGAAATAGTGTGGTACGATGATTCAACAGAAGAGTAAAGCAAGCTATAATCTTTAGGATATTCGAGTCAATGGAAAAAGTATTCTTGTTGTGCCACCACCATCTCCCCCCTTTTTTTTTTGAAAAAATATTCTTACTATTTTGTGACATTAAATAGCTTGCACCTTATGGTGATCCTATACATTTACACTCCCTCTGATTCTTGGTGGGAGGGAGAGAGGGAGGAAAAAAAACATAAATTCAGGATAGATTATTTGCAAACCTTTCCAAAGATTGTGTGTTTGCTATTGAGTTCATCTGCACGACCCAAGGTAAAAAAGAACTGGCTCCCATTATCATGAGGACCAGCATTTGCCATGGCGACCAGTCCTCGCCGATTAAAGCGCAATCGTGAGTGGAATTCATCCTGTGAATTAAGAAGAACAACAATTAAGGCACAAATTTAATTGGCTCCTGTTCATTCAACAAACTGCTCATTCAAACATGAAGTACAATATCCCTAGTACATCAAAGTATTACTAACAGCCAACTCCTAAAGCTAAACCTGCTTCCATTATGTTTTGTTAGTTTACTTTAAAATTACAAAAATTGAAAATTTGAAGCCACTAATTTAAAAAAAAACCTGCTTGTTTCATGGATTTGTAATATGCTGTAGATAAAACAATGCCTTTAAACCAGTGGTGGGCAGCAAAAAAAATTGCTACCACACTGTGGGTAGCGCCTATGTTGTGGCCAGCACCTACATCATGGGTGGCGCCTATGTCATGGGCGGAGCCTACATCATGGGCGATCTAGTCATGCCTGCCTTATGGCCATGTATACATCTGCAAACACAGGCAGCACTGGCTCTTTGGCTGTAAATGGAGATGAGCACTGCACCCTAGTCAGAGATGACTGGCTTTTGAGCAAGGGAGACCTTGAACCATTTGCAGGGACAAAACCTGACGTCAAATTTGAATACCAATCATAGATCTTCTGTTATTAGGTAAAGGTTGCCCTTGCTCGAAAGCCAGTCATTACCAACTCTAGGGTTCAGTGCTCTTCTCTGTTTATAGCCAAAGAGCCAGTGGACTTGGTCCACAAAAGCTCACATTAAAATACAGCAGTTAGTCTTTAAGATGCCACAACATTTTTGTCTTTTTGTTTTGTTTACTCTCTGATATGCTTGCACAGAATAAAACTTTTTAAATGGTAGCTGTTTTAGTCTGTGTTTCAAGCATATCAGAGGAAACAAAACAAAAGAACCTCCCTTAGCCTGCTCCAGACACTCTCCCTCCCTACACACACACACACACACGCACATGCACGCGCACGCACGCACACGCACACACACGCACATGCACACACCCTCCATCCCTCTCCACACCCACACAAAAGTCACTTATCCTGTGGAGCACGCAGCAGGGCGCTTGGGTGGCTGTTTTTTCTCCTCCTCCTCCACACTCAGGCTGATGCCAAGGAAGGAGAGTGGCCGGGCCACGGCGACGCGGCCATGCTGGGCCCAACCACGCTTTCTCCTCCTCCTTCCAGCATGGACCGCATGCAGCATGGTGCGCAGCATGGCATGCAGTGGGAGTGGGACCTCAGGGGAGATGGCCACACACCAAGGCCAGGCCGCAGCCCGCGGGCCATCGACTCCGCTCGCACCCAGACTAGGAAGTGGAGGAGGGGGCAGGGCGGGGCAGGGAGGGGGAAGGGTTGGGTGGGGCAGGGAGGTGGGCATGGCCACTCAATTTTACTACCACCCTGCCTGAAAGGCCCCCAATTTTGCCACCCTCCTGCTCAAAAGCCACCCAATGTTACCACCCTCCCTCCCGGGCTGGTGCAGACTGGTTACTGCCTGCCACTGCTTTAAACCTCTCAGTTATATCACAGACAACAGCTCAGATCTTTAAACTTAGCACTCCAAGTAAAAAAGTAGTGGAAGCAGTTGTTAAGTCTGAAGGCAAAGCATAATGACAAGCTTTTTCTATAAAAAGAACAAATCCTTTCAAAACTTCTTACAGTTAGTAATACTTATATTCAAAAATGTGTTGAAAAATTTAGGACTATTTTTTCTGTTTAGCCATTGTGCCAACACTCTAGGTCAGTGATGGCGAACCTTGGCACTTTAGATGTTCTTGAACTTCAATTCCCAGAAGCCCTGATCAGCAGGAATGCTGAGTTGGGCTTGTGGTAATTGAAGTCCAAAAACACCTGGAGTGCCAAGGTTTGTCATCATGGGTCTAGGTCTTACGTATTTACCTACTGTTACCCCACATACTCACATTTTATGTGCAATTTTATATGCATGGTTATGTTATTGTACATGTAACCTATAAATAAATCTAGAACCATCACCATTGATGGTAAAATAATACCGTAATAACTCATCACTTATATCTGAAGGAATTGAATTCTGAGCATTAATGTGAAAGAGTGTTTGGGAGAGATCCTAAAGCCTCTTGTAGGAGTATTTGTTACTGGATTACTTATTTTTATGATAGACTGTTGCTAATGTGTATTTTTACTGTATATAGCTCAGCAGGACAACAACCAGATTTTAATTCCAACCATTAGGTAATATTTCTAATTGACATTGATTTGAATACAAATTACAGCAAGCATGGTAAACTTAATTTTAACCCCAATTCGCTGATAGAAGACTTTGGATTTTTGTGTTGCCCTTTTTCGCCAGCTAAACAAAAACTTATCATCTGCAAGCATTAGACATAGTTCTAGTCCCTTGTATTTGTAGAATGATATTAGACTTATCTTGTTGGGGTTCTTTTAAAAGTCACCCCCAAGAAATAAAGTCTAGAGTAGTTGACAGGATTGGAACCTGTGCCAAGGACACCCTAATGGAAATGTGAAGCAAGAAAATGCTGACAACTTTGAACAACATCAGTGTTTCCCAACCTTTGGTTTTTGGACTTCAATTTCCAGAAGCCTAAGTCAATTCCCCAAAGCACTGATCAGCCAATCTACTGACTTAGGCTTCTGGGAACTGAAGTCCACCAGTGTTCTGCAGAACCGTTTGGGAAATGCAATGATTAGCCCTTTACTTTCCAAAGATTCTGACAAGATCCATACTTCGCTGGTTCAGAGCCCTGCCATCGAAATCAAGATTTTGTTGTTTAGTCACACAATCGATTCCGACCCTCTGTGACCCCATGGACCACTGTCCGCCTGGCACTTCTGTCCTCCACCATCCTCCTCAACTCGCTTAGCTCTGTGCCCATTGTCTCTACAATACCATCTAGCCATCTCATTTTGGGCCGGCCCCTTCTTCTTTTGCCCCCCACCCTTCCCAGCATCGAGGCTTTCTCAAGCGAATCCTCTCTTCTCATTTGATGTCCAAAGTACTTTAGCTTCATCTTCACTATTTGACCTTCTAAGGAGCAGTCAGGGTTAATGCCTTCTAAGATTGACCTATTTGCAGTCCTTGCTGTCCAGGGGGCTCTCAAAACTCTCCTCCAACACCACATCTCAAAGTCTATTCTTCTGCGCTCAGCTTTCCTTATGGTCCAGCTCTCACAATCATACATTGCCACCGGGAATACCATTGCTTTGACTAGACGAATTTTTGTTTGCAATGTGATGTCTCTACTTTTCACTATGTTCCCCAGGTTTTTCATAGCTTGCCTCCCAAGAATCAGTCGCCTTTTTATTTCATGGCTGCAATCTCCATCTGCAGTGAGCTTTGATCCTAAGAAAGTAAAATCTGTCGCTCCTTCTACTTCTTCCCCATCTATTTTCCAGGGACTGATAGGGGCTGTTGCCATGATCTTGGTTTTCTTGATATTGAGTCTCAAGCCAGCTTTGGCACTTTCTTCTTTCAACCTAATCAGGAGTAAAACCCCGGGTTATGATTGCCCTGGGTTATGTTTCCCACGGTTTACAACAGCAAATCTAATTAAATTAATACTTTGGTTCATGACCTTTTTTTTAATGACCAAAAATTGCGCTATTTTAAACTCTAAAATGGCAGTGGGCGCACCTGACAGAAGTCGCAATTCAGCGCTTATCGCTGCGGAGATTTCGTTGTCGTCGTTGTCATTTCTGCCACTATTTCCAGACTGTCTGCCACCCCTGCTGGCACTGGGAGAGTCTGGGGACTTTATCAGCTCAGTTCCCACCTTCCTCTGAGTTCAATGGGCAGCACTACAGCGGGGAACACATGCTTCTCCCAGGTGCTCGCAGGGTAGATGCGCATTTTCAGCTGTATCACTGCCCAGGGAACTCAGAGGAAGGTGGGAATTGAGAGGACAATGTTCCGAGACTCTCCAAGTGCCGGCAGGGGCGGAAAATGGGCTCAACGCAGACCTCCCCCAATTTGGAGCCGAGTGGATAAGGTCCCCAAATGGCGTTGAAAGATAGGGAGATCGCATCATCGTTTTTTTTTTTTTTTGGGGGGGGGGGGAATGATTGTGTCTGGCATTTTAAAAATGTTTTTGTGGTGTTTTGTATTTTTAAATTTCTTTTTGGTCCGGTCAGGACTTTTTTTAAAAAAATCAATGCATTCCTATGGGAAAATGTGCATTGGTTTACATTTTTTTTTTTTTGCATTGCAACAGAGGCTGTTGGAACCGACCTTTGTCGTAACCCGAGGTTTTACTGTATTTAAAAATAACTTATTGCAACTACATTCTGCTTGAACTGAATTATAAGGCATCTAAATAGCAGTTATGTAATAGTGGACTTACATAAAAGAGAAACATAAGAGCAATTAGGGTTTACCTTGAAGGGAGCGCCATAGATTGACTCTCCTCCTGCTCCAGTACCCGTTGGGTCTCCTCCTTGTACTATAAATTCAGGTACAACCCTGTGAAATATCGTATTGTCATAATAACCTAAACAGAAAATTGGTACTTTTACTTTTTTATTACTGGCAGAATTCTGAATGTTACACAGAATTGTAATCCTTTGATGAAAACTATTTAAGATTAGCTGTACAGTAATACCTCATATAACATTAGTATCGAATAACACTAAAATCGCATAACATTAAGGAATCTGGGGGGAAGAATTGCATCAGATAACATTAAGATCCTATGGGATGCTTCAGATAACAACCGCTAAAGCCTGTGTGGTTACAATGTATCTCTATGGATCCCATAGAGGATCAGATAACACTAAAAATCATATAACACCAAGACTTGTGGAACAAGGTTTTAGTGTTATATGAGGTTTTACTGTATTTGCAAAATGATAAAGAACCGTTACCACTTTCCTAAGCTACTAAAAATCCACTCCCTCAATTACCAAATTGAAAAGGATTTTTACAAGAGTTTCTTGCCAGTAACACAATTAACTAAGTGTCACATCTCCTACCCGCTCTACTAGAAGAAAAACAGTCAATAAGTATACTCTCCAACATATTACATTGGCTAAAGGCCTGTTTCTTATTGTAGTATCTGACTAGAATAATGATAATGACAATGACACAATAATTACATGTCGCAAAGTCAGTTCTAACTCAAGCCAACCCTTTTCACAGTTTTCTAGGTTAAGAATACACAGACATGGTTTACCACTCCTGTCTTCTGGGGCACGCCCTGGGACTATGCAGCTTTCCCATGAATACACAGGCTGGCTATCTCCCAGAAAGCACAGTGGGGAATTTAATTCCCAACCTCTGGCTTCACTAAGTTATAGAATAGACCCACTAAATCAGTGGGTATTCAGTTAATCAACTCCCCCTTGATTCAACCTTCCCAACTCTGTTTCTAGTGTCATTTATAGAATTAGCTTCATCAGCGTAGTAGCCCCCAGCCTGACATGACAACCAAGATGATAGTCAGGGCTGTCACTGAGTTGCACTGGTACGAGATAAAGACTTTGTTATCCTGTTTAATAATCTGGTCCTATCTGTGGAACATACATTTATTATCTGAAATATATATATATATATTAAAAAGGCAGGACCAAGCACAACTGTCAGCTATTTTTACACTTTCCACAGACCATCCCAGATGATCAGTGTTCTTTCCTCTTCTTGTTGTGCTGTATCCTATTCCAAATATTAGCTGCCATCGTGGTGAAAAGCCATGATGATTGTCCTGGGAACAAAATAATGCAGTAGTCTTCCATTTGCCTTCTGCATCACAGAAGGCAAATGACATCTGTACTACGGATCCAGTTCTGCCAATCACTATCTGGTCCTGAGCCCTTTTAGCATGCAAAGTCCTCTTCAGTCCCAGACCAGTATTAATGAAGCTGCTGCCCTCCATCAAGATAGATTAGAGTGAGATTTGATCCACTTGGGGACCATCACCCTTCCCTGTGGACTCCGGCAGGTTAGCTAACTGCTGTCTGATGATCGGTTTTGAGTCGCTGGCAGTATGTTCTACTCTCATGGCAGGATAGCCTGACCAGACTGTAGTGTTTTTTATACAACAGGTTGTTTTTTTAAAAAAAAAACCCATACATTCCTTGCCTTCTTCAAACTTCAATTAGCACTTCTTCCAGACTCTCCAGCAGTCACAGATGGCTTGGAAGAAAAAGCAAGTTTTATCTCAGTTAAATAAATGGAGTTTTGAATAAGGGGGAAACACACACACAAGCAATTCCTGTTGATTTTCCACCATCCATTAAACTCAGAAATTTACCCAATTCTCCTACAATTCACTTCTTCTGATTTCAGAAGGATTCAAGGAAGACATCACAGATTCTCTCATATACATGTAATTTTGAAGAAGTGAAGGAATGCAATGAGTTTAAATATTTGCTGTGGAAATGAAATCAGACTTTTCACTGGATCCTCTGACCAGTGCAGAGCATTGGAAGATTCTGTTCCCTTGCACTCAAGTATAAGGCATACTGAGAGAAGCTCCTGCTGCTGCTTCTCTTCTCCAAACTGCAATTAAAAAGCTGCCAGAAGCTGGTGAGAATCCTCTTCATCTAAAGCTGAATGCTTCTGGCAAGAGACAACATAGGTGATACTACATGAAATTAAAATATTGTTTTCCCCTGTACAGTGGTACCTCGCTTAAAGAGCATAATGGGTTCCACAGGATTTCTCTTTAAGCGAGTTTGCTCTTTAAGTGAAACACCATTGTAAATGACCAATTGTGGAGGGATTGCAAACCCCGATTTATTTGTTAAGCGAGTTTTTGGTTGGTTTTATTTGTTAAGTGAAGCGAACATTCAGAGAAAATTCTGCTCTTTAAGCGAGTTACTCTTTAAGCGAGTCGCTCTTTATGCGAGGTTTGACTGTATTTTAAATGATGGCTTTGGACATCCAAGTAGTAAGTCAATGTTATTTGCAAAACTCTTCAGAGAAATATTTTATAATCTATTCCTTCTGAAATGTAATACAGTAAAACACCGGATAACGCTAAAACTTGGTTCCACAAGTCTTGGTGTTATCCGATTTTTAGTGTTATCCGATCCATGTTAAAATCCTATGGGATGGATCGGATAACGTTAAAGCTCCATAGAGATACATTGTAACCGCACAGGCTTTAGTGGTTGTTATCCAATCCATCCCATAGGACCTTAACGTTATTCGATCCAATTCTCCTCTCCATATTACTTAACGTTATGCGATTTTAGTGTTATCCGATCCAATCGTTATCCGGTGTTTTACTGTATATGTAATATAGACAGTATTTATAAAATGGAAAATATAAACAAGTATTGTTTTTAACCATTACCTTCCATACAAAGCTGGGCAAAGTTCCGACATGCTTTGGGAGCTTCTTTTGACCACAGTTCAATGTCAATATCACCAGCTGTGGTTTTCAGTAAAACCTAAAAAAGAACATTAGTCAGCTTCAGGAACAAAGAAAGAGAGAATGTTCTCCTCTTCATAGCCTAGCCAGCAGTGGCCAACCTTAGCACTCCAGGTATTCTTGGACTTCAATTCCCAGAAGCCCAAGTCAGCACACCAACTGATCAGAGTTTCTGGGAATTGAAGTTCAAGAACACTTGGAGTGCCAAGGTTGGCCACCACTGAAAGCCAATACTGTTTAAATTCTGCAGACACTAATACTTTTTGGTCTCCTACCTCATCTTCAGATAATTGTTAAAATATGAGGGTAGGGGAAATCCCCACATACAGTAAGTAATATATTCAATATTACCAAGGCCAACTTCCCCTCTGAAACCAACATTCCTCTAGAAATTCACACAACCCAACACTATGTTATATCTTCACTGTGACTTGCACCATGTTGGAGTATAAAGCAAATGTCTGGCAAATATGAACAAATAGGTCAATCTTAGAAGAAATCAACCCTGACTGCTCCTTAGAAGGTCAAATTGTAAAGATGAAGCTAAGGTACTTTGGACATCAAATGAGAAGAGAGGATTCCCTTGAGAAGGCCTGGATGCTGGGAAAGGTGGAGGGCAAAAGAAAAAGGGGGCGGCCAAAAATGAGATGGCTAGATGGTATTGTGGATGCAGTGGGAACAGAGCTGGGTGGGCTGAGGAGGATGGTGGAGGACAGAGGTGCCTGGAGGGCAGTGGTTCATGGGGTCGCAGAGGGTCGGAATCGACTGTGCGACTGAACAACAAAGGTTGTGTGTAGTAACCACATATAAAACATTATCTTTGTTGCTTGAAAGCCAGTTCTAATCTTTTACAGTGAAAGAGCCAACGCTGTCTGCATCAGCAGATGTTTCCTTGGCAGTGGTGGGCTCAAAAATTTTTTTACTACCACACTGTGGGCATGGTATGGTGGGCGTGGCCAGGGGAAAAGCCCTGTGTTGCACTCAAATTAGGACTACAGTGGTACCTCATACAACAATTTTAATCCGTTCCATGGGGCTTGTTGTTGTTGTATGAAACAATTGCTTTATGATGCATGCATCGTACAGTATAGCGATTTTCCCTATGGGATGGATCGTACAACATTTTTTTTTTGCTAAGTGGTTTTTCTCATTGAAAAATTGTTGTATGATTTTTTTCCACAGGGAAAATTGTTATGCAGGATGCCATCCCCCCCCCCCCCCCAAGAAAAAAACCCTAATTGTTATACGATTCCATTGCTATACAGGGCAATTATTGTATGAGATTCCACTGTACTTTATTTCAAAACGTGGATGGGCGGGACCAGCCAGAATTTCTGCTTCCAGTTATGGTGAACTGCTGATGCCCACTACTGTTCCTTGGTCATGTGTCAGGCATGACTGGACATGGACCACTCTTACCTTTCCCACTGAAAGCTATTGCTATTGCCTTACTTCTTTTATCATCATCATCATCTTACTTCTTAACCAATGTGAGTGGGATCCAGTGTTCAGTCGACATGTCCTAAAGTAAGTTGTACATCTACCCAACCCTCTGTGTCTAATGTTGCCATAATATTCCGCATTTACAGAACTCTAGAAATATGCAGGAGACTGCGGTGGCTTAGTGGTTAAGAAGCTGAACTTGATGACTGGAAGGTCAGCAGTTCGAGACTAGAGTGATGCACAACGGAGTGAGCTCCAGTGTCTGTCCCAGCTCCTGCCAGCCTAGCAGTTCGAAAGCAAGAAATTGCAAGTAGATAAATAGGGACCACTTCGGTGGGAAGGTCACTCCGGTGTCTAGTCATGCCTGCCACATGCCTACGGCTCTTTGGCTGTAAACAGAGATGAGCACTGAACCCCAGAGTCGGATACGACTGGCTTTCGAGCAAAAACGACCTTCACCTTTACCTAGAAATAATAAGCAAACTGCTCCCTTTGCAGATTCTGGATCTCACCTTGCCGTTCGTAGGCGGCTCCTGGATATAAATGTTGCTCATGGTGGGGGCTCCGAGGCAGCCCTTTTTTCCACTGCCTATTTATTCCCGACACGTTGAAAAAACACTCAGATAAAATGAAACTTCCTTAATAGCCATATGGGAAGCCAAGGCAAAGCATCTCTGAGCCTAGGTTGAGAACTGGGTGGCACCACTGCTACTACACAGGGGCGCTAATATACCAAAGAAGAAATATGGAGCCTCTCATTTTCAGGCTCACGCGTTGTATAGAGCTTTCTGGAGCTCTACTGATTAATTAACGTGAAACAGAATTGCTTTAGGCCGGATGGACCGCGTTAATTTCACCCGGTCTTTTAAGAGTACTGCGGGATCTCCCCTACAGCTAGTGGTACAGTCCGTGGTGCTCTGCCCAAAACCGTCCGACTAGGCAGCATCACCCCGCAACTTTCTATCCCGCTTAGAGCAATTGCATAATACGCTACTTGCATAATAATAATAATAATAATAATAATAATAATAATAATAATAATAATTGCATTTTCTCAGCAGCGACAATTGAAGAAGTCTGTTGAGTTCGTGTGGTGGGAAACTGAAAAGTGGGGAGAGGACAATATTATTATGCATGGCAACATGCATGTTTACTTGGAAGTAAACTTTGTTCTGTGCAGTGGGATTGATATCTACTTACTTTCAAAGCTGAACTAGTCAGAGGCAAAAATGATGAAGCTGAGGTTTTCCTACTTTGGGCACATCATGATAAACTAAAGGCATGACTTGGGGGGGGGGGAGAATAAATCATGGAAAAGGTAGAAAGCAGCAGGAAAAGAGGAAGGCCCATTGTGAGATGGATTGATTCTATACAGAAAACCACAAGCTATAACTTGTAGGAATTGAGCGGGGCTTTTGAGGACAGGATATTTTTTTTTGAGAGATCTCTCTTATAGGTGACACTTTTGAAGTGGTAGCCACATTAGTCTGTGCAAGCATATAAGTGAGTAAGTAAAACAAAACAACGAAGACAAGAAAGTGGCATCTTAAAGACTACTATAGTTTAATGTTAGCTTTCGTGGATCAAGTCCACTTGGTCAGATGTAAGAGTCGAGACTTCATGGCATTAATTTATACCTATCAGGTGGGGGTACTGAGGTGCACAATGATTAGTATAACAGATAAGGTTACAAATCAGTTTAGCTTTTACCAACCCCTCATAACAGAAGATCCCTGATTGATATTCAGATTTATCTGTGTGAAGAATTTATCTCTGGGTCTGTGAAGTTGGAAATGGTCAGTAGATGGATGCAAAATAAATGGCATGTCTCCATAAATCAGAAACAACTGAGTGGCACTCTCTGAGTGTGGGGACAAACCCCCCCCCCCCAACTTCTCCTCTTCCTCTCTTACCCCTTCCAGTGTCAAGGAATATTCAAGGTTCTTGCTCTGCCTCCACTGGTTTTATTTTGTATTATTTTTTTAAAAATTGATGTTATCTCTCCACCTTCCTATGGGTCTGCCTTGTGCTTTTCGTTCTTTTCATATATGCCTTGTATGGTATGGAATTCCAAGACACTTTATCTGTTGTCTCTGTGTGTAGCTGGTTCGATTCCAATTCTTTCCCATATAATCTTATTCCTTATTTTATCCCTTCTAACCACTCCAGCAGCTTTCCTCAGACATCTCATTTCCATGGTGATCAACTTCTGTTTATGTTTTATTGTAAGTGTCCATGTTTGGCACTGATAACATAAAATGGTCCTTTCAATCCTTTCTTTGCAAATTGACAGGAAGGGGAGCCATCGCCCTCCCTCCTTCCAATAGCCTTGCAATGAGAATTACAGTATAAGAAATAATCTGATCCATAATGTTGTTATTGGGTTCACTCCCTAGAAAACAGTAATTTTACTTCTGTATTTGCCCCCTTGTTTCAAAAGGATAAAAGATCTTGTCCTGGCCTTACTCCTTTTACTGATAAAGGTAAAGGTCACCCCTGCTCGAAAATCAGTCATATCCGACTCTGGGGTTCAGTGCTCATCTCCGTTTACAGCCAAAAAGCCAGTGCTGTCTGGTTAAGAGGAACTCAATGACTGAAAGGTCGGAGTTCGATTCCTTTCACTAATACATAATCTTCAAATGCTCCCCATATTTTTTGAAGTCAGGGTGTTTATTTTTTAACTAATCCTTTACAAAAGGGCTGTCCAAACCTTTTGGGCCGTGGGCCAGTCATATGGTTCAGGGGTCTGGTCACTATGGCCTGGGGACCAAATCCGGCCCCAGACCCCAATTCATCTGGCCCACGATGCCCTTGCTGTTTCTGGAAGCGGAAGCAAAACGCACCCATCTGGGCCTATTTTACTTCTGCTTCTAGGAGCGACGAGAACTTCGTGGGCCAGATGAATTGGCATCATCAGGGGCTGGATCCGGGACCCAGGGTGTAGTTTAAGCACCCAATATCACGTATATTGGGGTTTTATCTTACTGTACTGTATTTTATGATATTCTATTGTTTGAATTATTGATGTATATTTCATTGTGTTATGACATTTTATTGTTCTATTGAATTGTTGCACTGTACTTGATTGTGTTGTTGTGAGCCGCCCTGAGTCGGTTTTCGCTGAGTAGGGCGGCATACAACAACAACAACAACAACAACAACAACAACAACAACAACAACAACAACAACAACAACCCCTGCTTTATAATGGGTCTTATTTCTGATGATCGGCGCACTGTCAGATTCGGGAAAAGCCGGCGGGAATTATTTCTTTGCAAATTGCCAGGAAGGGGAGCCATCCTTCCAATAACCTTGCACACATTCCCTGCCAGCCAGATGTTCTTTGTTGTTTGGATCCTTCCTGAGTCCACATCTGGGCCAGCCAGCTGCAGCCTGCGAACGGCTCTTGGGAAGGGCGCTACCACCTGCGCTGGAGGGAGAGGGGGTGGTGATGCCTGCCAAGAGAGAGACCTTCCCCTTAGGATCGCGTTGGGATCAGCGAATGGCGAACCATGGTTGATCACAGATCTTTCAGCATCAAGGTCGTTTTGAATCTGTTGCTTCCAGATCGCCTCTTTTGTTTTATTGTATTTCCCTTCTCCCCTGCTCCCCCCCCCATGCGAGGGAATGGTACATCCCGATCAGAATTTCCCGGGCGTGGAAACGTCGCCCCTGGGAAGTGGGCCGCCCGAAGTCTGGACTTCGGAGGGACCCAGTGGAGGCGGCTGCATGGCTTTGCCAGGTGGGCTGGGAAAAGGGATGGGGTCAGATCCGGACACGGGAGAGGCCTCCGGGATGCAGGGGGAGAGAGAGAACATAGAGAGTCGGAAAGGATAAGAGGCACTCTGGGTTTGATCCTGCCTTTTTGGCTAAGGAAAAACAGGTTTTGCTCGTTTTCAAGAGGGAACGAGTTCCAGGAGTCGGTTTGATTCCTGTGTGCCCACTTATTTAGGAGTAAATCCCACTAAATGCAGTGAGACTTGCCTTTAAGTTAGGCCTGTGTAGGATTCAGCCGGAAGGATCTTAGTTGTCTTTTTTTTTAAATTTGGCTGGGAGGATTTAAACTATTTATTTATTTATTATTTATATCCAGCACCATCTTCAAAAGCAAGAAATTGCAAGCAGATAAATAGGTATTACTTTGAAAACATGCCCCAATTTCTTTTCTAATGGTCTAAAAAGCAAAGGTTGTCGCGACCATTTCATTGCCATTAGTAATGAAATTAGTTCCAATCTCTCCTTTTTTTTTAATTTTTTAAAAGTTTTTACAATATTAAAACAAACTTACAAAACAATCTACAAAACATAAAAGAAACAATTACATACAAAAAAAGAAAAAAAAGTCTCTCCTTGTCACCAAAAATCTAGTTTGTCTCCAACTGTTTAGTTGTGTTAACAAAAAAAAAAGATAGTAAAACATATGTTTGCAAAAGTTATAATAATTACATGTTATCATTTACAGCTGCCACTTCCAGGGTTTTCTAGGTAGAGAATACTCCAAAGCAGTTTACTATTCCTTTCTTCTGGGAGCACCCTAGGACTGTGCGGACCACACTGGCTGACTCTTGTTTCAGGAGACACAGTGGGGAAACGAACTCCTAAACTTTGAAGGATTGGTTCAGATAAAAATATGAGAGCCTGTTGTTTGGGCTCATATTACATATTCACCCCATGCCAAGTTTCCTTGTACAGTATCTCTTTGCAGTTCTTGGCTGTTGGTCAACCTGAACCAAACCAAACAGTTTCAGTAGCCTCATTCATGGTATTGTAGTTGTCATTATATCTCTGCCAAGAAATTCTATACCTACGTGCACACAACAACCTGCCCTTCTGTACTAAACTTGCAGAAGTAATGGTGAGCTAAATGTTCCTGCTAAACAAAGCAACTTTGCAGAAAGTGGTTTGGCATAGCTGACCGATACAGAGCACGGTGGCATCACACTTGGGGGAAATTATACAGTTGTGAGACTGGTTTTTAAGTATGACGTGCAATTTGATAACTGAGTGCTGCAATTGTGTGGTGTGTTTTTAAAATGTGAGGAAATATAGTTAGTCTTGTTATCTTGCTTGCAGATGAATGGTTTCCTTTGTACAGTATATTAGTGCATTTTCATCTTCTGAAACTGACATGAAATGTGCTTGGCTTTTTTTCAGGTGGAAATAAGGATAACATCAGGGCTGGATGCAAAAAATGTGGCTATCGTAAGTATATAGCTGTGGAGATTAGGATACCATTGAACTTTGTGTAAGATTTACCTCTCCAGCTTGGTAAAACTGAATAAAACAGGATGTGAACAGTTAAGACTGCAATTGTTGGAAAATATAATGGACAGAAAAGGTGCTATGGCTTCAAACCTAAGATCACTGAAAGGAAGGGTTTTTCATGATTCCTCTTCTCTTCTGCAGCTGTCTGTGGGGAGGTGGGAAGATTTCCAGGAAAAAAACCATAGAATGGAATATGGGTGTTACTAAGGGAGAAAGAGTGATTTTACATGACCAAATGGACCATTCTTGTTACTGGTAAATGCAAAACTCAACAAGAAACAAAGCACCAACCTTTAAAATTTGACAGTACTACCTATGGTTCTTTATGGGAGTGAACCATGGTCATTAATGAAGGCCGAGGAAGAAAAACTGTCAAGAGCTGTAAGAGCCATGGAAAGATCAACGCTAAAGGTATCCCTTCACAACCACATCCCCAATCCCCAGATAAGAAAACAAAGCTGAATCACTGAAGCTGTTGTTAAATATCATAAACGGAAATTGCGTTGGACTGGTCACATTTTTCGAATGACAGACGGGCGTTGGACAGCAGCAGTCACTGTATGGTATCCCAGAGGCATAGAAAGACCCTTTGGCAGGATACCCAAAAGATGGGAAGACTCAATGTTGAAAAGTTTTAGTCGAACCTGGAGAAGAAGAGAATGGCAGCAGAATGAATGGAAAGCAAGTTGTGACCAGCAGGAATTCATCCCTTGATAGTCTGGTCAATTGAGGAAAGTGGACCATATCTAAATTTTGGGCAATTGCCTCCTTTACATGCATGCCCTTTCTCCTATCCACATTGTTCTGTGTTACCTCAGAGTACCTGCTTACAGTTTTCCATTTCATTTTCATTTCTAGGTATGCACCTGGCTATAATTCCAGATCCATATTGTGGTGTTATTAAAGTTCATTCCTATTCAAGTGCTTTTGCAGAAAAAGTCAATACTGCAGCAAGACAGACTTGTATGAAGAAGTGAAAATGTAGTGGCTGAGACAGTAGCATTTCTCTGCCAAAATCCTGTTGGGTCTTAAAACATGTAGACAGGCAATTACGCAAATAGTTTTTACATTTTACCAGTTGTTCATTAGGTTTCTGGACTCGTGGCTGATTCCTCACAAAATTGACAAAAAATAGCTAGCTAAATTCCTATCAATATTTACCCTTCAATAAGATATTTGTCTTAGTTTCTCTGATGGACCTGAGTCTTTTGGGTTTGGTTTTGTGTTTTCTGGCAATAAAACATAGGAACTGGTGCATAATACTCTGATGTTTAAGCCATGTACAAAAAAGAATGTTACACTGAAAATAATAGGGTTTATATTCCATTGTAAACAAATGCAACTAGAGAAAGCATCTGTTACTATAAACATCTGTTTTTCCTTCATATGTTTCTGAGGGTTCATTACTAAATTATTCAGGAGGGGGGGATAGTCATTGGTATAAGTCAATGATTCTCAACCTGCGGCCTGTGGGCCAGATGCAGCCCATGGTGCCATTTTATGTGGCTCCCCAGCACCTCCACCCCACCAGGAAATGAATGTGGAGGAAGGGCAAAATGGCCGTCCGGTCCCCAAAGCTGTCTGAGGGAGCACGACCCTGCCCCTAGCTTAAAAAGGTTGAGAACTCCTGATCTAAGTGAACATTTCCTGATAATGCTTTTCTCAGTGAACTAGAAAAACAAGTTTTGCTTTCTTACTTGCAAACAAGTAAGTAATAACTATTTCATGTGCATTGCTGTTGGCTATCCTGAATTATTATTTTCTTATTCAATGTCGGCTAGCTGGTCACCTAACCTTTGAATGCCGAAACTTTCTCCGGGTGGACCCAAAGAGAGACATTGTTTTAGATGTCAGCAGCACAAGTAGTGAAGACAGCGAGGAAGAGGAGTTGGGAAAGCTGCAAGCCATTCCTGAAAAGAAGAGTAAGTTCAGCTTCTCTGGTCTTCTTTTCCAACACCAGTTATTTGTTCATGTGTCCCTGGCCTCCTCTGTGTTAGTTTCTTCTGATTAAGTTACTTTTGAAATCAGTTACCATTTTAAAATCCTTCTCAAATGTAACTAAAACAGTGACATTTCCATTTCAGAATGTCTCCTGTCTAAAGGTTATGCATTCAGCAATATGGGATATAGCACAAGCCAGCTGTTTCTTCCTCCACCATCTAGTGCAGGGATCAGCAACGTTGGCTCTCCAGATGTTCTCGAACTTCAGTTACCAGAAGTCCAAGTCAGTACAACTGTTGATCAGGGTTTCTGGGAATTGTAAGTCCAAGAACATCTGGAGAGCCACATTTGCTGACCCCTGAGCTAGTGAATACTTTTATCATTATAAACGTTAACAAGAACGTTACAGTAACACTGAAAACGATGGTACAATGTTATTAATATTTTAGTTAACAGAATTAACTTCAAATAATTGTCTGTCTGTAATTTACTGCCTTTATGTTTGGGTGTTAGCAGGATAGCAGTCAAACCAAAGAATGGTATTTTAAATTTTTACAATGAGCGATGCTCCCTGGCTATAATGCCTATCAAAATGAGCTGGAAAATATCCTGTTAACCTTACCAGCATGGAACAGCAACGGTGTAGGTAGTTTTTCCATTTTCCAATTGTCCATCACATGCCATATTGCACCACTGATTAACAATGGGGCACCCAACACTAACCCTAGAAAATGGAGAAAACTCCTTACACTGGTGCTATTTCAGTGTCTTCTTCAAATGATTTTCTTTGTAGAAAGGTAGGAGACAGAAGTGGTAGCTATTCAGATTTAAAAGATGAAGATGATATTGTCTGGATTCCCCAGTAAAATTCCATGGATTTGGCAGGGTGTTTTCGGAAGTAGAAGATCAAAGCAATACTGAATTCAAAGGATCAGTAACATTTGTTGCCATTGTAAAATCATACTACAGTATTTCATTTCCCAGGTACTGCTGAGGAAGAAGAAAAGAAAAAGACAAGGAAAAAAAGCAAAGAAAAAAAAATAAAGAAAGCAAGGAAAAGGTATTCAGGGGAAGAATTTGTCTCAGAATTTGTGACTGCAAAAGGGATGGGTAGTAAAGCTTAAAAAGTAAACTGTATGGTCAAGGTATCCTGCTATGCCAGTAAAGTAGACCATACTGCCAGCAACTCAATGCCAAGTGTCAGGTGGCGGTTAACTAACCTCACAACCCTGAGGACTAATGGCTTGGGTGGTGAAGTCCCCAGGGAAGGAAGGGTGGTGGTCCCAAAGTGGATTAAATCCCACTTGAATTCATCTTGATGAAGGGCAGCAGGGTCATCAATACTGCCCTGGAGCTGATGAGGACTTTGCGTGCCAAAAGGGCTCAGGACCAGAAAGTGACTCGTGGAACTGGATCAGTGGTACAAATGTCACGCGATGCAGAAGGCAGAAGAAAGGCTACTGAATTATATTCTCAGGACAGTCTTCATGGCCATGATAATCGCCAATATTCGGATTTGGATATGGCAGAACAAGAAGAAAGAACCCTCTTCTATCTTACTACTTGGACAACAGTCTGATGTCCAAGTGGTTGGTCTTTTAAAGGGGTAATTCCATTATTCTCTCCCATGGGTAGAAGGCCCATTGCTTTAAACAAGGCCATCTCCCCTTCCACAATGGCAAACTGAAGCTTGTGCTAGAGCTGTTATGGTGAACCTTGGCACTCCAGATGTTCTTGGACTTCAATTCCCAGAAGCCCAATCCCCGTGAATCCACACGAATGGGTTTGTTGTGATTTATCTGGTCTGTGCCACACCACCCTCGCCACTCCTGGAAGTGGAAGTAAAATGTTCCCGGCGCGGGCTGGAGGTATCACAGCAAACCCATTTGTGTGGATTCACAGGGGCTTGGGCTTCTGGCAATTGAAATCCAAGAACATCTGGAGTGCCAAGGTTCGCCATTACAGTGCTAGAGTTTTGTGGGTACAGCATCATGCCCTGCCTCCTCTCTGGAAGTTTCTGGCCTGTGTTTTTAGATCACCTTCAGAGCTCAGTTACTACACATAGGGGCCCTGTTTGAGAATGTAGTGGAGGATTGCTTGGATTTCTATTTTATTTTTTTACAAGAGGGAAATGTAACTAAATGTTTATAAATTGTGGAGGGGAGTTTAAGTTCAAATAAACAAATGTAGGGCAAATAAGGAGCACTTGCTGCTAAATCTGATAGTAATCTCTGAACACAAATGTTTGGATACAGTCTTAGTTGAAAAGTATCTGTCACAAAATTAATTTGAATTTTCTTGGAATCATAATTAAAACCTAATTCCTGATACTTAAAGCACAAGTAAAGGTAAAAGTTTCCCTTGTTCAAAAGCCACTTGTTTTCGACTCCAGTGTGTGGTGCTCATCTCTGTTTGCGACCAAAGAGCCAACACTATATGCATTTGCAGATGTTTCCATGGTTATGTGGCAAGCATGATTAGACACCGGAGCACATGGAACACTTACCTTTCCCGCCGAAGTAGTACCTATTTGTCTACTTGCAATTTCTTGCTTTCAAACTACCAGGTTGGCAGGAGCCTGGGACAGACGATGAACATTCACTCCGATCAAGCTCGGTGGTTAAGATGCTGAACTTGACTGGAAGGTTGGCAGGAAAGCAGTTTGAGACCCGAATGCTGCATGATGGAGTGAGCTCCTTTCTATGTCCCAGTTCCTGCCAACCTAGCAGTTCAAAAGCAAGAAATTTGCAAGTAGATAGATAACACCACAGTGGGAAGTTAAAATGCATTCCGTGCACTCTGGTGTCTAGTCATGCCTGTCACATGTCCACAGAAATGTCTGCAGATGCAGACAGCGTTGGGTCTTTGGGTGTAAATGGAAATGAGCACTGGACCCAAGAGTCAGATTCGACTGCCTTTTGAAAAAGGGTGACCTTTACCCTATACAAAGTGACAGAAAAGGTTATTTAATATGTTTAACTTAGCAAAATATTTATCCATCTTTAATGTTCTACACGCTTAGAGCACTAAGTAAGTTGATATTCTTGTGTTTCACAGATCTCATTCCTCAAGTTCCGCAGACGAAGATAAGCCTAAATCCAAAACACAGAAATCCCACAAGAAGGAGAAAAAGAAAGACAAGGAAAGTAAAACCAAGAAAAGAAAACATCACCACAAAAAGGGGAAAAAGAAAAGGAAGAAGGGGAAAGATTCTTCATCTGATGATTCAGACTCTTCTAGTAGTGACTGAGAAGCAAATCTAGGATGAGGTCGATCCATTCTGATCAGAATTACGATGCCATACAGTTGAAATATTTTTTACTAAACTGTTATTTATAAACGCCCTTAAACTAAGCTTTTTTTTATTTTAGAGAGATTTATTTTCCCTCCCATGCATTATAATTTTTATTTGTGTTTTCATATTTGATAGGAAATTAGTTTTACTTCTTAAGTTTTTAATTGCTTAGCAATCTGATGAATAAATGTGGCTCCTATTTAAGGAGAAAAAACCCATCTACATTAAGGCTTCTCTGCTATTTGAGAGGGCAAAGAGAGGATTGTCACTGGAAAAGGTTGTGGATACAAAAACTCCTACTTCTCTATGTTGTCCAGGGTGGATGCATGGGGTAAGGATTATACTTGCTCTAAAGCTAGCATAGTGGAATCTGTAGGAGGGAAACAAGGAAGGGTGGGTTGTTGTTGTTGGTTTTTTTTTTTTTTTTTTTTTGGGGGGGGGGACTCCTGCATCCTGGAATGGTTAAAAATGCACCAGCACCCCTTTCTCCCCTGCAGGTGAACATCCAGCAGAGCATAAGACTGTGATGGCAAACCTTGGCACTCCAGCTGTTCTTGGACTTCAATTCCCAGCAGCCCAAGTCTCTGCACATGCAGTAAACCCATTCGTGTGAATTCATAGGGACTTAGGGTTCTGGGAATTGAAGTCCAAGAGCAGCTGGGGTTGCCATGGTTTGCCATCACTGGCATTATTTCCCAAATTTAGACCCTTCCAACACCTGGGAGGGGGAAAATCTCAGTAGGTGTTTATACCTCTGCTATAATCTCTGGAAATGTACAAATACTGTAATACATCCAACTACTTTATAATAGCCCACAAATCCAGTAATAAAATAGAGTTCATAAAGCATGTCATTTTTGGGTAGCAAATCCTTTTAAAATGGGCCCTTGATGCTCCACGATGAGTGAAAAAATGGAAAAGGCTTCTGTAATATTACTGACAATCTTTAATACCTAGCTGTTTATTCCATCCTTTAGATGGATCTTTCAAACCAGTCCTACTTGGTCTGGTTGTAAAGACAGGAATTACCCATGAAGGAATGGAATTATACACAGAAGGGGTAGACATTTCTAAGATTAACCGTAAATGCTTTAGCTTTCAGTTATGTTCTTGTAACACAAAGAAAGGCTTTCTCTGAGCACCTGAGTTAAGATTAAGGCTGTGGATCTGTAAGGATAATTTTCTAATATTTGTATGAAAAAGCTGTATGCTGTGTGGGACCAAAGAAGTAAAGTTAAAATAAGAGCTTCTGTGGGTTTAAAGATATTTTCCCATGATTACTTTATTATACCTATTGCATAGATAAGAGGATTTTAAGAACCCATGACTGTCAAAATTATTAATTCCATTTCTATACTGCCCCATCAAGTGTTGCTTAACAACTGCTTCCTCGTTCATTCCAGTTACTGAAAGCGATTTGCAGGTACAGTAATACATCGGATAACGACTGCATCGGATAACGCTAAAATTGGATAACGATCTGTTAATGTTATCCGATGCAGTCGTTTCATAGGGTGGCTGGAAAGCTGAACGGGGTTCTCCGTTCAGTTTCCCAGCCACCCTGCAGCTGCGGAGGCAGGGGTGGGGTGTCTGGAAAGCTGATGGGGGGCTCCCCCATCAGCTTCACCAGCCACCGCACAGCTGCAGAGGCATGGACCCCACAGCTGCAGAGGCATGGACCCCACAGCTGCAGAGGCATGGACCCCACAGCTGCAGAGGCATGGACCCCACAGCTGCAGAGGCATGGACCCCACAGCTGCAGAGGCATGGACCCCACAGCTGCAGAGGCATGGACCCCACAGCTGCAGAGGCATGGACCCCACAGCTGCAGAGGCATGGACCCCACAGCTGCAGAGGCATGGACCCCACAGCTGCAGAGGCATGGACCCCACAGCTGCAGAGGCATGGACCCCACAGCTGCAGAGGCATGGACCCCACAGCTGCAGAGGCATGGCTAGGGAAGCCGACGGAGAGTCCCTGCAGCTTTAGATCAGGTCCTCTGATCTCCCTGGGGCTCTCTGACCCACCCACCCCTGCCTGCTCCAGGGAGATCAGAGGACCCGATCCAAGCTGTTTCTGGGCTTCCCCGACGTCCCCGGCCAGTGGAGCAAGCCAAAACATCAGGGTTGCACTGGCCAGGGTGTGTGTGGAAAAAGCACAGAAACAGCTTCTATCGAGTCCTTTGATCTCCCGGGTTTTTTTTACCCATTTTGGGCTCTCTGACCCCCCCCCCCCCGCCAGCTCCAGGGAGGTCAGAAGACCCGATCCAAGCTGTTTCTGGACTTCCCCCACCTCCCTGGAGGCTGCAGCAAGCCAAAACGTCAGGATTAAAATCCCAATGTTCTGGCTTGCTGCACCTTCCAGGGAAACTGGGCTTTTTTTTAATGTCATGCGATCAGTGCATCGCACAACGTTAAAAACTGGATAATGACGAGACTTGTGGAACCCTCTCATCGTTATCCGAGGTACTAGTGTATTGTATATACTCAAATATAAGTTGGGTTTTTTAGCCCCCAAAATGAGGTCTAAAAATGGGACTCAACTTATAATTGGGTCAATGTAAACACTCAAAAACATACCCACACAAATGTCTAAATTAATTAATTTTACTGTATTTTCATACATGTTAATTACTGAAACTCGCTAGCAGCTGCTGCATTTTCCACCCCCAACTTATACTCAGGTCAGTCTATTTTCCTAGTTTTAGAGGTCCAAATTCGGTACCTCAACTTATATTCGGGACGACTTATAGTCAAGTATATATGGTACATTCCTTTATGTTTCTAAATATACCACTAGAATGAATTGAGCAGCAAGCGCAAAGAAAAGAGCTCTATAGGAATCTCACTGGCCATGCATCAGAATAGCTGTCAGTTTGAATTCCCTAATTTGAGGCATGCAGTCTACAATGATCTACCTCAAAAGAGTTAGAACAAGGACAAATAAGCTAAACCTCTGACTTGTCTAAGGCAGAATTGGAAAAAGTCTCACAAGCATTGTGGTGTGTGTGTGTGTGTGTGTGTGTGTGTGTGTGTGTGCGCGCGCGCTATTCTCTTTCTGAATGCATGGACTTCTGTGTTTAAAGAACCAAGATATTTCCTAGGAGTATGAAGAGGCACTATCCATTCTCCCACCTGAGTATCCTCAATTACATTCCATTATTCCATTACATGTATTAAAGGGCCACAGTGGCTTAGCAGGTTAAGACACTGAGTTTAACCATTGGAAGGTCAGCAGTTCAAGGCCTGAGTGTTGCATGTCAGAGCTCCTGTTGTCTGTCCCAGCCCCTGCCAACCTACAGCAGGAATCCATGCATTTAGAAACAGAATAGCACCCTTCCCACCCACCCCCAATGTTTGTGAGACTTTTTGCTATTCTGCCTTAGACAAATCAGAGGCTTACCTTATTTATCCTTGTTCTCTTTTGAGGCAGAGCGCTGTAGACTGCTAGCAGTTTGAAAGCAAGAATTTTATTTATTACATTTCTATACTGTCCATTTGGGTGGTGGTGTTCCACTCTGGGCGGTGTACAAGCAGATATCAAATAACATGACAGAACAAATCAAAACAGACAACCGACAAATATGTCTCAAAATAAAATAACTGACATCTGAGGGCATAGGGCAGTGATGGCAAACATATGGCATGCGTGCCAGAGGGGGCACTGGGAGCCCTCTGTGGCACCCATACAGTCAGCCCAGCTCAGAGTTTGGCCCACCCCTCTGCCCAGCAGCCCAGTGGGAGCGCTTCCTCCCTCTCTTAGCACAGAGTTCACCCCACCCCTCTGCCCAGCAGCCCAATGGGAGAGTTTCCTCCCTCCCCTGCTGCTGTGTTTTTATATTATTTATTTATTTATTTATTGTTCACATTTATTATCCCGCCCCAATCGGGTATACCCGACTCTGGGCGGCTTACAAGACAAAACACAATCACAAACCCAACCCCATCCAATAAATACTAATAATTAAAATTTTAAAACTGTAAAAAGGATCATAAAAACAAGAAGTAAAAACCGGGAACAAACAACCCCGTGTTGGCACTTTGTGATAAATAAGTGGGTTTGGGTTTTGCAGTTTAGGCCAGGGCCATAGCCAGAAGGTGGCCAGGGTGGGCATCACCCACCCTGAGTTAGCAGTTTGCCCACCCTCAAACTTCTGGCTGCTTATATATATGTACATTATATACAGTAAAACACCGGATAACGCTAAAACTTGGTTCCACAAGTCTTGGTGTTCTCCGATATTTAGTGTTATCCGATCCATGTTAAAATCCTATGAGATGGATCAGATAACGTTAAAGCTCCATAGAGATACATTGTAACCGCACAGGCTTTAGCGGTTGTTATCCGATCCATCCCATAGGACCTTAACGTTATTCAATCCCATTCTCCTCCCCAGATTATTTAACATGTGATTTTAGCGTTATCCGATCCAATCGTTATCCAGTGTTTTACTGTATATGGTTTGGGCACTTAGTCTCTCTAAAGGTCACCATCACTGGCATAGGGGATCAACCTGGCTGACTAATTTATAGCTAAAGGGACAACAGCCTGAAAGGCATCCTTGAACAAGAGCGTTTTCAATTGCTTTTTAAAGATAGCCAGCGATGAGGCCTAGCGCAGCCCCACTAGTACTTTTCCACAGTTCATGTAGATAAGCAGGTACTGCTTTTGCAGGAAAGGTAACAGTGTACCATGCACTCCGGCATCTAATCATGCCTGCCACATGACTACAGAAATGTCTGCAGATGCAGACAGTGCTAGTTCTTTGGCTGTAAACGGAGATGTGCACCACCCCTAGAGTTGCTTTCAAGCAAGGGAGACCTTGACCTTTACTACATGTATTAACCAGACAAAAGTAAGGGTATGGATCAATGCTCAAGCAACCCCCACCCCATGATGTTAAATGTAATAAACTTGACCAAAGGGTATTTCCACATGACTGCGGAAAGGCTTTGTAACCCCCTCCTTACTCCTGTTATCACTTCAAGACTTGAAGGGGCAAACAAAGTAAAGTCACTTCAACATAAATTTTGTTTTATTTTTGATGGTATTAGGGATCATGTTTCTTGTCATGACTCCTGGATGGAATAGTCCACCTGTTTTTCCTCTGGCTTCCTTAGCTATCGTGCAGATCTTTACCCGAGATGCCACATCATAACACTGCTTGCAAATGTAAGCTCCTGCTCGACTTCCTGCAGCAATAGTTCAGGTTACAGCATTTGACCAGGTGGTCTCATTGTCCGTCCTGACACAAAGGGAAGTATTCACATATGACCTGCTGAGGATGAAGTATCCCTCACAGAGTGGCTGTTGCATGACTGGAAGGGGAAAAGTAAGAAGAAAGGCGAAGATCTCGGCTGTGCTCTGAAGGGTGGAATCCATTTTGACGAGGCATTCTTTCCCTCAGAGGGATCCCATAATTCTTTCTAAATCAGGGTGCCCAAACTTTTCGCACCACACACCTGACCACACACCCCGAGACAGCTGAGCAGGCCTGACCACACCCCCAGAAGCAGAAGTGGGCATGTTTACAACAGCCATAAATGCGCCCACCTCTGCATTTACGACAGGTGCAGGTGCATTTATGCATGTGTGGGTGTGTTTTACGTCTGACATAAACACGTCTGCTTCCACTTCTGGGTGAAGCAAGGGCAGTGGCAGGCCACATGGAATGGTGCCGCAGGCCAGGTTTGGCTCACGGGCCATAGTTTGGGCACCCCTGTTCTAAATCTTCTCATATATTTATTTATATTCAAATTTATAATTAATAAATGTAATTTATATTTAAATCATAATTGAATAAACAGTTATCTTTCCATGGTGTTCTGAAAGCCCTTTTAAATATTAAAAATGCTTTATGTGACTGCAGTGGCTTAGTGGTTAAGGCACAGAACTTGATGACTGGAAGGTTAGCAGTTTGAGACCTGAGTGCTGCATGACAAAGTGAGCTTCTTCTCTGTCCCAGCTCCTGCCAACCTAGCAGTTCAAAAGCAAGAAATAGCAAGTAGATAAATAGGTACTGCTTCAGTGGGAAGTAACAGCGTCCTGTGCACTCTGATGTCTAGTCATGCCTGCCACATGACCACAGAAACGTCTGCATATGCAGACAGCTTTGGCTGTAAACAGAGATGAGCACTGAACCCTAGAGTCAGATATGGCTGGCTTTCGAGCAAGGGAGACCATTACCTTTACTTAAAATGCTTGCACAGAAAGAATAATAAAACTATTATAGATGGAAGGGAATCACTGAGTCCAAGCCAAACCAAGCAGGATAAATAGGTAAATATGTTCTTGGTTGTTTCTCTAAATCACATTAAACCTCTGAATACGGGAAAGTGTTTTTTCTTCCAAATTCACCTCTGGACATATTTATTTCTTGTCTTAAAGATGCCAATTTTATAGAAATAATTATTGGCATTTTTATGTGCAGAACTGTAAAAGAAATGTTGAGCTCTTTTAGCTTGTTTTGTTTCACATTCAATGCATACACCTCTCTTCTTGACCTTTCTGCCTCTGGTTGTATAATGTATTCCTAACACACAGCAGTAATCATGTTTCGGGGGGTGGGGGGGACAAAATTTTGAGGTAGAATTTATTCTCCTGTGATACATAATTTTCTTTCATTTCCAGAATTCATTTACAATGTGTCCTCAATAATGTCATTAATAACAATAAGGGATATAGATGAGGGCTTGACTGACCTTGATAATTACCTATGTCCTTGGATTTGCAACCAAGAAGCAAGTTGCAAGTTCCATTCTAATTCCATTTTAAACTCTAACATTTTGAATAGTTGCTGATCATTCTGTTTAAGCCGATTACAGGTTAATGGTCCTAAAAGCAGCAGCTAATACTGATGGGTGGAAGTGATGGAAGAGACAGATCTAGCATGCTCCCTTCTTGCATACATGATTTTCTGAATAACTCAGTAGTCTATGGCTGTCTCACAGCAGAGTGACTCTAGGGTCGTGATGGCGAACCCTGACACTCCAAATGTTCTTTGACTTCAATTCCCAGAAGCCCAGGGCCCCATGAATCCGCACAAATAAGGTTACTGCGATTCATCCGGCCCGCACAGCCCTTGTCGCTCCTGGAAGTGGAAGTAAAACGCACCCGTCCAAGAAAATCTGGAGTGCCAAAGTTCGTCATCATGGCTCTAGGGTATGGGTTCCCATCCTTTACAAGCCAAGGGCCAGGTCATGCTCCTTCAGACAGCTTTGGGGGGCAGACGGCCATTTTGCCCTGCCTGCATGATGGGAGTGGCTTGTACATTAAAAAGGAACCACACATGGCACTTCTGGGTGTGGGGGAGGCAGTGGGGGGGGCACATGAAATGGTGCCAAAGGATGCATCCGGCCCACAGGCCATAGGTTGGGAACCCTTGCTCTAAGGGCTGGAGAGGGTTTCTCTGACTGGATGTATTTATGTTTAATCCATGCTATGTCTTGATATACGTATCTTGTGATAAGGAAAAGTCATGCCTGCAAATTCTTTAACATGTAAACATGATAGTAGGTGTGTGCTCCAGTAGGTCATATGGGGGCAATTTCCTTTTCAACAAGAAACAACGCAGTAACCTTTTTAATTTGACAGTACTACCTGCAGTCCTCTATGGGAGTGAAACATGATCATTAACGAAGGCCGAGGAAGAACTATCAAGAGCTGTAAGAGCCATGGAAAAATCAATGCTAAAGATATCCCTTTGCAACCATATCCCCAATGCACAGATAAGAGAACAAAGTGGAATCAACGAAGCTGTTGCTGAATATCAAAGGCAGAAATTGCGGGAGGCTGGACACATCTCTCAAATTACAGACGGGTCACTGAGTAGTATCTCAAAGGAATAAAAAGACCCCTTGGCAGGCCACCCAAAATATGGGAATACTCAATCATGAAAAGTTTTAGTTGAACCTGGAGAAGAACGCAGCAGCGAAATGGATTGAAAATGAGTTGTGACTAGCAGGAACTTATTCCTTAAAAGTCTGATCAATCAAGGAATCAAGAAAACAAGCTAAGAGCTTGGCCTATGTTAGGCTATGAAGCCTTCCAGCGCTCCCTTTCTCCAGGTAAACATAGGTGTAGGTCTGGTAGATGGAACTTCCAGAATGGAGAAACCTATGAAATGGAGTCACAAAACAAAAGGTACAATCCTGGTGACCAGCCATACCTTGTGATGTTTGGGTTTGCTTTCCTATACCTTTTCTTCTACCTGTAGGACTACCACTGCATAGGACAATCCTCAAGGTTTAAGACAATACAGCAGACATGGATACTTATGAAAAATGTACAAAGGTAGCTTCCTGTAACAGGATTCCAGCACAAGATTTGTCAAATGACCAAAAAGGAGCACTGTATCAAATACTGGTGTCCATATTATGTTACAAAAATGGAAGTGTAATGAAGGGCAAAGCAAAGCTAATACGAACAAGAAATATCTCTGCACTAGAACTGACATATGACTCTGCAGTAGTATAGTGCTGAATTGCAGACTGCAATTATTTTAACCCAATAAGCCCAATGATTAAATGACGAATAGATTGAATTTGACATCAGAATCATAATGCCTGAGTTTCAAACCACTTTTACTATACAACCCATGGATAAGCCTCTTATGTCTAAAAAGTTGTGGGATTTGACGGTACAGTACTTTTTAAAAATGTGAAGAGATGATGCTTTTGGGGTTCTCGGGTATAAACATGAAATGTTTGCATTACCTTTTCTGGTACAACAGTGGCCTAACTATAGAGTCCCCTTCCATTGTAAATTGATTGACAAATAAAGGAAATTGATAGACAACTTTGCCAAAGGTCTTTAATCAGAAGCTAGAGAGCCACGTATTAGAAATGACCTCACCCATGAATTTTGTGCTGCAAGTATGATAAATGCCATTACCCCTCCTTGTCCTCTGCCAAAAGGAACATGTCAAGGGATCTGTAACACAACTGTCTTCCTTTGTCTTTGGCTGGCATGAAGAAAGTGTATGGAAATAGACATCTCTCGGAAGCAAAGATAACCCCAAGGCAGTAATGTTAGTCTTTTATTTTTATATCCATTTTTTTAGTAGTTCAGGTACCCACAAACTACAAGGGCTATAGCTTCACGATAAAGCAAATTACCTGTATCTGCATACAAAAGATCCTGGTTTCAGTTCCTGGATACCCCCTCCCCCCAGAGAAAGAGTGTTGTCTGAGCCATTGTCAATCATTGCTGACCGAGACAGACTAATGGTCTCACTCAGTACAAGGCGGCTTTCATGCAGGTTTAAACGCATGCACACAGTTCTTGTACAGCTGCCATATCCATATGAGAAATGCAACACATGTATCAAATCCAAGGTGAAGCCTTCCAGGAAAGAGCTGTATTGTGGATTTCCATGTAAGGCACTTGGAATTGTATATGATCTGCAACTGCTTACCACAAATTGCATTTGTAAACCATAATCTTGTTGCATAACTTGTTTTAGTGCAGGGGAAATGACATTACAGTACTGTACTTGCAGTAGTGTGCCCTGGGATTCAAGCAGGCTTAGCAGGGTCCTCTTGATTGGCAGCTGCTAATTAGACTTCCCACAGTTGGGCATGAAGCTACTTGACTGATTCATGTGCAATGAGGATTTGTAGCCTCTAATTAGCAGCTGCAAATTAAAGAGTCCTCTTCTTGGATCATACCTAGAGGGAACTGAGTGTGTCAGTGAAACTGAGGGCAGTGCCATCAGGAGGCCAGACTTCATGATGTGTCTGGCTTTTTAGCAAGGTCACCCAAGGCGGAATGATTGCAACTGAGACACCAGACTAAGGTAATGGCCGCACCAGCAGAAGAGACTGAATAATTCCAATGGTAATGGAGGGGGCAGGCATTGGGCAGCAGCAGTAGCTGAAGGTGATGTTGGCAGAGGAGGCAAGCGCTGGTGATACTCAAGCTAACTCTTGTTAGTACTGTGCAGAAGGTTGGCAACGGTAAACCATTATTGATTTTTTTCTCACTTTAAAGTAAGCAAGCAATGGTAAACCCTGGTGAACTTCCAAAAAGATCAAAGAAATCAAAAGGAAATTTAAACCTAGATTAGGAATGCTGAATGACCAACTAGGAAGTACATTATGTGACCAAAAAAGGAAGAGAAAGTGAAAACAGAATACCATATATACTCAAGTATAAGTCAAGTTTTTTAGCCCCCAAAATGAGGTCCAAAAAGGTGACTCGACTTATACATGGGTCAACAACCACGAGAGTTCAAAACCGTCCAAAACTGCACTGGATTCAGTGCAGTTTGGCTTCAGGAGAGGGGAAAGAAAAACATACGTTTGGTGAGCCATTACCTCAGGTGGCCACCATAGGGTGCAAATCGCAATTTCCCATTTAAATGCATTGGAAATCAATTTCTTGTATCTAAAGCTTTTTTGTTTTTATGTTCCCAATGCATTTCAGTGGGAAACCAAACATGTGCATAAAAATGAAAGGATTTCACTTATCTTTCTTGCCTTTGTCACTGCTCCAAAATGGAGGGGGAAGCCATGCTTCCTGGGTGCAGGGAGAGCCAAGAGACTAGGCTAGAACATTGCTCCCTGCCCACCCATTTCCCCTGCAGCGGCACCACAGGTTGGTGGTGCAAATAGTTTTTTTTTAAAAAGAAATAACTACACTAGTACCTTGGATAACGTTATGACTTTGTGCCACAAGACATAACCAGTAGTGGGCTGTAAAAAACTTTACTATCACACTGTGGGTGTTGTATGGTGGGTGTGGCCAGGGGAAAAGCCCTGCATTGCACCCAAATTAGGACTACTTTATTTCCAAATTTGGATGGGCAGGGACAGCCAGAATTTCTGCTACCGGTTCTGGCGAACTAGTGCGAAGCTGCTGATGTCCACCTGGTCATAACGTTATTTGGTTTTTAATGTTGTGCGATGCATTGATTGCACGTTAAAAAAAAAGCCCCGTTCCCTTTCCAAAGAGGAAAGGAAACATTGGGGTGATCCAGTTTGCTTCAGGAGGCACCCCCAGACAACCTGATCTCAAAGCAGGCAGCCTGGGCGGGTGGCCTGCTTTGGGATCTGGGTAGCTGGAGCTCCCTTCCACCCCCAGCCACCCTGATCCCTAAGCAGAGAGCCCGTAGTGCCAGTTTGGCGGGTGGGTGGGTGGACAGGCTTGCCCGATTTCCCCCCAACCAAACCGGTGGGTCTAAGCCTTGGTAGATCTCTGCCCCAAAGCCTGCAGAGCTGGTCTCTAGCCCTGCGGGCTTTGGGACAGAGATCAACATCGGGGAATTTGAGGCAAACAATTGCATTGCACAACGTTATCTTAACGTTGTGCGATGCAAATGTTTGCCTCAAATTCCCTGACATTATCCAATGTTAGCGTTATCCGAGGCAATTGTTATCCGAGGTATTACTGTACTGTAAACACTCAAAACATGTCCACACAAATGTTTAAATTAATTAATTCTACTGTATTTTCATGTTTTTTTTAATTATTGAAACTCACTAGCAGCTGCTGCATTTTCCAACTCCCAACTTATACTCGGGTTGATCTATTTCCCTAGTTTTAGAGGTCCTAATTAGGTACCTCGAGTTATATTCAGATCGACTTATACTCGAGTATATACAGTACTGAAGACCCGTTGAGAAGAAATGAAAAGATGACAGATTCTTTCAAAGAGAAATTCTATGGTGAAGAACCTGCAGTTCTAGAAGTGAAGTGAAAGCTGTCCTGGAACCATTTGTGAAGAAATAAATTTCCAGAGGTAAATGAGTATAATGCCCCCCAGACTGAAGATGTTAAATTAACCATATTTCCCGGCGTATAAGACGTACTGGAGTATAAGACGCACCATGATTTTATACAAATCTTAAATGAAAATGATATTTTTCTACATTTTTACATCATGAGAAACTATGGACTGTTCTGAAAGAAATGGGTGTTCCTCAGCAGTTGATTGTCCTGATGCATAGCCTGTGTTGTAAACAAAAAGCTATTGTTAGGGCACAATATGGAAAGAGAGAATGTTTTCCTGTAGGCAAAGGTGTCAGGCAAAGGTATATATTATCCCTTTATCTGTCTTATCTGTACAAAGAACATATCATTTTGAAAACTGGACTAGATTCATATGGAGGAGTGAAAATTGGTAGACGAAACATCAACAACCTATGTTACACATATTGCTTACTGACAGAAAGCAGCAATAAGTTCAAATAAGTTTTAGTCAAAATGAAAGGAGAAAGTGCCAGAGCTGGACTGCAGTTGAACATTAAGAAAACAAAGCTCATGATTACAGAAAAACTACACAGCTTTAACATTGACAATGAAGAAATAGAGATGGGGTTTTGTATACCTTGGTTCAATCATCCATCCAAATGGATACTTCAGCTGAGAAATCACAAGAAGACTGAGATTTGAAAGGGCAGCAATGAAAGAATTAGAAAAGATAATCAAGTGTGAGAATGTGTCACAGAAGGCCAAGACCAAGATAACCCACACTACTGTATTCCTGATACGTTTGTACAAATATGATAGCTGGACATTCAAGAAGTCTGACAGCAACAGTTCTATCATTCCAAAAATAGCAATTTTTGCTACAAAGCAGAGAACAGGATCTATATAAAAAGGACTACATATTACATCATGCAGCTTGGTATTTCACAATTTTTAAAAAGCTCTCAGAATTGTAGCTGCTGGCTGAGACTTTAGCACAGAGGAAAAATGGTGCATTTCTTTGTCCTTCCTTGGTAGGAATATGGGTCTAGCACAAGGATGGCTGTCCAAGTGTTACTGGACTTCAATTCCCAGAAGCCCAAGTCTCTGTGAATCCACACAAATGGATTTATTGCACATACACGCAGTAAACCTATTTGTGTGGATTCACAGAGACTTAGACTTCTAGGAGTTGAAGTCCAGTAACACTTGGAGTGCCAAGGTTCGCCATCATGGGTCTAGCATGTTCTTACTCTTAAATGAAATTGAGAGGGGAAAGTGTTCTTTTAACAAGATTGCAAGAAATTCTGCAGAAGATTTCACAGGGTTTTTTTTGGATGGGTTTTATGACCCACTTTTTTTTAATGGAAAAAACACCAAGCTACACACCGATTTACATAATGACTTGATACAGTGAACTTACAGTAGTGATTTGATATAGTGGACTTTACTTTTCATACCAATTTTTGTTTTTTCTTCTTCTTCTTTCATACCAAGGATGATGACTAATGAGATACTCATTAACTCCTGGATACATATATAACTTCTTACTTCCCATATAGCTTCTAACTGCATATATTCAGCATTAATTAGCTCAACTTTTAGCCTTATGCTATGTTTTAAACTGTGATAATATGCAGGATAATACTTTGTTTTAAACTGTGATAACATGTAAGATGGGAGGATACTGACGTAGAAACTGGCAAACCACATTTGCCAAGAGAACCCTGTGGACCTAAACAAAAGGCAAAACAAAAAGACAATTTAGATGAAACAGGATGATCAGCACATCACATCAGAAGAAGGGGAGGGACAGGAAAGGGGTAGGAGAAATACGGTGTTGTAAGGAACAATACTGTATAGGGACATGGAATGTAAGATCTATGAATCAAGGAAAACTGGAAGTGGTAAAAAAGGAAATGGAAAGAATAAGCATGGACATCTTGGGAATCAGAGAGTTAAAATGGACAGGGATAGGCAAATTCAGCTCTGGAAACCATCATATCTACTACTGTGGACAAGAAAACCACAGAAAAAACGGAGTAGCCATAATTGTTAATAAAAGAGTGAGAAAACCAGTAATGGGATATAATCTCAAAAATGATAGAATGTCAGTCAGAATACAAGGCAAACCTTTCAATATCACTGTAATCCAAATATATGCACCAACCACTAGTGCAGATGAAACCACAGTTGACCAATTCTATGAGGACCTAGAACACCTCATAGAACAGACACCAAGAAATGATATACATATTATCATAGGAGACTGGAATGCCAAAGTAGGAAATCAAAAAATAAATGAAATAGCAGGCAAGTTTGGTCTTGGAACACAGAATGAAGCAGGCTGTGTGGACCACAACAAAATGTGGCAAGTAATTAAAGAGATGGGAATACCAGAGCACCTTATATACCTCATGAGAAATCTGTATATGAATCAAGAAGCAACAGTGAGCACAGAATATGGAAGGACAGAGTGGTTTGGAATAGGAAAAGGAGTAAGACAAGGCTGCATTTTGTCACCCTGCTTATTCAACTTATACACAGAGCACATAATGTGCAATGCAGGGATGGAGGAATCACACTTTGGGATCAAAATTGCTGGGAGAAACATCAACAATTTGAGATATGCAGATGATACCACTCTAATGGCAGAAAGTGAAGAGGACTTAAAGAAGCTCCTGATTAGGTTGGAAGAAGAAAGTGCAAAAGCTGGCTTGAGACTCAATATCAAGAAAACCAAGATAATGGCAACAGGCCCTATCAGTCCCTGGAAAATAGATGGGGAAGAAGTAGAAGCAGTGACAGATTTTACATTCTTAGGATCAAAGCTCACTACAGGTGGTGATTGCAGTCATGAAATAAAAAGGCGACTGATTCTTGGGAGGCAAGCGATGAGAAACCTGGGGAACACAGTGAAAAGTAGAGACATCACATTGCAAACAAACATTTGTATAGTCAAAGCAATGGTATTCCCGGTGGCAATGTATGGTTATGAGGGCTGGACCACAAGGAAAGCTGAGCGCAGAAGAATAGATGCCTCTGAAATGTGGTGTTGAAGGAGAGTTTTGAGAGTCCCCTGGACAGCAAGGAGAACAAATAGGAGCCTAGCTGTTTCCTGAACAGAATAAATGAGTGGCGTATATGTGAGAAACTACTAAAGAGCAAATGGGTCATTTTTTTTTCATGAGAAGCCAGGAAATGTCACTAATTGGAAGGTGGAGGTGAGTCTCAGTTTGTTTGGGGAGTTTTGGAAGTTGCAGTAAAAAAAAAAACCCCACAAATGTGACAGGGAATTGTGTCCAAGAAGATGGGGCCAGAGAGTACATCTCAACACTTCTTCTCTATGATGGGAAATATATGAGATTTCATAACTTGAATAAAGGGTTATGACTGCATTGCTTAGTGCACAACCTTCCCTTGGCACAATCAGGACAGGACTGGACCCTCTGTAAAGATGTTTTTTTTCCTTCTGCATACAAGGCAAGCCATAATAGCCTTATCCTACCTCTCCAACAGGAATCCTTGGCAACGCAAGTTATTCTACACAGTTGCATTCTCTGGGAAGGCAGAGGATGAGGGAAGCACTTTCAGCCACAAAACATTTGCTCCACTCCATCTTCCTTGTGTAAGTGAAACAACTAAGCTATAGTTTTGTGGATCAGATCAGCTGTTATCCTCTCTTTAGGGCCGTGGTTCCCCACAGGGGGGCAATCTGATTTTTTAAGGGGGCAATTGGAAACTTGTTTAGACCAAGCTAATGCCCTTTTAGGCTTCCTTCTAGTCTGGCTAGTTTATCCTGCCATGCTGATAAGAGTAGACCATACTGCCAGTGACTTAACGCCGAGTGTCAGGTGGCGGTTAAGTAACCTAACAACCCTGAGGACTAACTAAATGTTCACAGGGAAGAGTGATGGTCCCCAAGTAGATTAAATCCCACTTGAATCCATCTTGATGGAGGGCAGCAGCTTCATCAATCCTGTGCCAAAAGGGCTCAGGACCAGAAAGTGACTCATGGAACTATAATAGTGGTACAGGGGTCATGCTGCAATGCGGAAGGCAGATGAAAGACCACTGATTTATATTCTCAGGACACTCTTCATGGCTGATCACCATGAGGATCGCCAATATTCTGATTCAGATACAGCAGAAGGTGGCTTCCTCCATGTGAATATTTATTTTATTTATTAGTTCAAATTTATATTGCCGCCCACTCGCCATGGCAACTCAGGGCGGCTTACAGACAATACATTACATTACAATACAATATATTGGGGTGGCCACAAGGGGAGGGGCGGCAAGGTCCTCATCCTGCCCTGGCTGCTTCTTCCCCTGGCAGTTGGTATAGGCACAGGGGGAGGGGCGGCAAGGTCCTCATCCTGCCCTGGCTTCTTCTTTCTCCTGGCAGTTGGTATAGGCACAGGGAAGAGAATAGTTATTCTCTTTTTGAATAATAAGAATTATATGTCACAGGGAGTGGGAGCCATCAGGATTTTAGAGATGCTTAGGTGGGGCATGGCCAAAAATGTTTAGGAACCGATGCTTAGGGCTTCTGAAAAAGCCAGGGGTTCCCATCTCTGTTTCTGGTCCCTGACTAAAAAGTGGTGTATTAAGTTTGTTTGTTTGTTTAGCGATAGAACTGTTGCTATATAAAACTTAAGGCTATTGTGTCTGTTGTTCCTTCTTGAGTCTGACCTTGACTCTGGCAACAAATGCACATTTGGAAGTGTTAACATCAAACAAACAAATGCAAAGGTGAAGGTTGAGAGTTAATCTGAAGAATAAAACTGTTCTCTCCTGCCCTCTGCAAGACTTACATTTTTGTCACACTGGAAAAAGAACAATGTTGTGTGTACATAAGTAATGTGTTATGTATGAAGTGTATAAAGGAGGAAGTGGCACTCCATTGCTCATTACTTCTGTAATTCAAATCACCTTCTCACCTTTTCACTGCATTGAACAGATGGCAGGGAAATAAAAGAGAACTGGGTCCAAAAACATTCTTGGTTATATGACTGAGTAGCAGTACAAATTGGGTTTAGGGGAAACCACATATGATACTTAGCAATGCAGTTATTACTACAGAGACATGTTATAATTTAACTAAAAAAATCTTTATTAACAATGTAAAATGTTTAATATTTTACAGTTAGAGCTACTTCTGGCATGCCCTATAAGCGATAACACTAAGTTGATGTTCAGACATCATGCTCCACCTTGAATGGAAACAAATGGGATACTCTGTTTTACATCTGTGGATCTTATAGTTTCCTACACCATCTTTTAAACTTCAAGAGCTTTCTTCCCAAGTTGAAATAGATACAGTTGTGGGGAGGGAGGCTGTGGAAAAGTAAATTAGCTATTTCTATGCATTGTACAGTATGTAGATATAACTATATTATATTTACAGGAACAACATATTGATGTTATGTTGCTTGTGTATTAGAAAGTAAGATATTGTATTTATGAAGACTTGTATAAGTTGAGATATAGGGTGGAAGACTAAATATGAATGAGAGCACAAAAAGCAATAGGAGAGTTTGTGCATGTTCTCTTACAACATTGGCTCTGTTTATTTTAGCATTTTAGAACTGAAGCACAGTTTTGCTGTTCTAAATAGTTTTCTATGGATTAAGATTGCTTAATAGAATATGTTCAAATAGTTTTCACACCATACTAGCAAGAGCTATAGTCATACTATTATACTGTACACAGTTGGTTGTGGTTTATACATGAAATTAAAAAAAATCTGCATGTTTTAGTTCATATTTGCATCTAATCACAGAACAGTTAAACGCAGACATGCTGTATGCCATTTAAAAAAAGTTTTAAAATATTTTAAATAATGTTAAATAAGATTCCAGATTTGTTTTTCATTTTTTTTGTCAGCAACAGATTGCAAAACTCTTGAAAAGGAAGGAAGAAGTATAATTAGGGCTGTGTAGAAAACATCATGTTATCACTTAGAGCATTTAGGTTTATCCCAATCGAGGCCAAATTGTATTGGCTTCATTTATGTGTATTTCTCTCCTGGACCATCTAGCTTGAGATAAGACAGCATAGTCCAAAGAATCGCCGCTTCCGTCTCCGCACCAATGGATAAGGAGTTGGAGTCAAGTTGAGGAGGCTGCTATCGTCTAAAATTTAAACAAACAAACAATAAGATTAGAACTGGGCTGAGCTGCAAATAAGCATGTCTTCTGCAGGATATCTCCTTCTGCAACAGCTTGCCTGACCCAACAACACCTGAGTAGGATAACACATAAAACTTACTAACAGTTGTGTGGCCTTTTTAAATTTATTTTTATTTTATTTATTTTCATACTTCTATACTTCTACACCGCCCTCCTCACTTTCATTTTTGGTTAGCCTAATAAAGATATTAGATCTATTGTGGTGCAGCAGAGAATCAAAAAAAGGAGCTTTGGGTACCATGCGTGGTGTAGTGCAGAGATCTAGTGGGATTTTTAGTCTCTCCCATCTGCCAGCCACAGCTTGAATACGGGCAATGTGATTCTACTATGGTTAAGCAACGCGGAGGAAGGGCCCAGCCACTTGCCTATCTGCCGCATCTGAAGCCTGTGCTCTCATTCCATTTACTGGACAGACATGGTAGAGCATGCAGAGGGCAGAAGGCTGCCATAGGGGCACCCACCCCCATGGCCTGGTTCAGGGCAGTCCGTGGCCCAGTACCAGTCCACGGCCCAGTGGTTGGGGACCCCTGGTGTAGTGAACAGAATTAACGGACTAGGATTCAGAAGACCTGGATTTAATTCCCCGTATTTAATTCCCACTGAAATTCACTCTGTGGGTGAGGGGTGGGAGTAAAATTGGTAAAACCACTCCCTAAATATATCACTTAAATAGAAAGCCCTGTTAGGGTCACTATAAGTCAGTTGTAATGTGATGGCACATAACAAGACATTTGAGGGAAAGAACTGGAAATTTTTGATTTCTAAAAAAATACCCACCCCAAATCTTTATGGCATCAGCCTTAACACAGTGTATCAATTGCAGCCTGTACGTATTACTTCACTTACCTATTAACCATTTGTGTTATTAGAAATGTTTTTGTGAATGGCCAGTGTTAGCAGTTAGATTATTATTGCATTTGATCTCTCATTGTTTACCATAACATATTAACCATGTGTGCTCTATAGACTATATATACTGTATCTGCCAGCTTATAAAATGCATCGGAGTATAAGACGCACTCTGTTTTTTTGGTGTATTTAAAGGGGGGGGGAGTGTGCTTATACGCTAGCAAATACAGTATATCTAAAAATCCTGATAAAAATAATTTTTATGTCTTTAAAGAAGTGGACCATCACAGAAGATCATACTGTAATAAATCAGTTAGTTTTTAAGATGCTACAGGAGTTTTTACCATAATGTTTATAACATTACAAGAAAAGATCATATCATAAACATGACTGGCAGGAGATTCATAGTAGAAAAAAGGGCACCTCAGCATGAGCAAAGTAGAAGTTCACAGTGACATTAAAAAGGAAATTCCTGCACAATTTCCATTCACTTCAATGGGACGTAATAGCAAACTAGCCAGAGGATCTACGTGGATCAGATGTACCAGCATCTGAGTTATTTGGGTGCTAATGTCACCCAAAATCTACCAATTGAAGCAGCTGCCTTACCTTTCCTCACTATAAATACAACACATTAAAGGTCAGGAAAAGGGCTACACCTTTTCTGTAACCACAGTGACAAATGAGTAAGTTACAAGAGTCCTTGTAAGATACAGAGTTTGGCCCATTTACTGGTTTGCTGTTTGCTGACAGAGACATGCACTGATGAAGACTTGGGTATGGGCAACAACAAAGCGAAGAAAGTGGCTTCATTGTGGCAGTCCAGGGTTTGATCAGGACACAAAAGAAGAAGTTGCAAAAGTGGCCAAATGAGTGAAAAATGAATGTGTGTCAATGTAAACATTAAGTTGTAGGCAGAAACAAGGTCTACCACCAGCTCTCACACTTATCTTCTGCCATTATTTTATGGACAAATTCTACTTTAATAACAGAGCATCTTTCTCCTCTTCTTTATTATGTTTAAAGGGGGGGGTAGTCTCTGGTCCAGTGATAGTGAACCCTTTTAGAGATCAAGTGTCCAAACTCAACAGGCTGCCATCCATGTCACAGAAGGACAGGGCAAACTCTCTGCTGGGAGGAGGGAGGAAGCACTCCCATTGGACTGCTGGGCAAAGCAAACTCTGTGCTGGGGAAGGGAGGAAGCGCTCCCATTGGGCTGCTGGGCAGAGAGGTGGGGCAAACTGTGTGCTGGGGTGACAGTGCAAGTGCCCACAGAGAGAGCTCTGACTTCCACCTCTGGCACGTGTGCCATAGATTCACCACCACTGCTCTAGTCATAGCTGCCTAAATGTTATGCTCTGTCATAATTCTATCATACCCAGCTTCCTTATGCTGCTTCTAAATAATATTTATTCACAATGGGGAATTATGTTCTAACTTCTGTTCTAGATAACAGTGACCTTCTTCCATCTGCAGCTTCCCTACCTAATTGGACAATGAACTGTGCAAACTATGGTGGTGGTGTTGATTGGAGGGAAGGATATCATCTGGGTTCCATGTAGGCTTAATTAAACTCACTGAGTGCTAGAAATGCTCTTTCCCTGCCCCAATGACATAGGGCTTTAACAATAAAACAAACAAAAGAAAACACCAAACACAATTGAGTCTAGGGGGAAATGACTAACTAATTATTAATATTAATTGTACAATATCATCACTGACAGAAAAAAGTGAGAGATCTGGAATGTTAAAATTTGGCAGTAGAAAGACAACAGGGCAAGGCATGAAAGAAATGGAACAGCTGACAGATGTGTACGACAGAATGCAGTGTGCAATTCTTGCCTTTTCTTGCACAAGATTACAGTCAAAAGGCTACAGCCAATGAAGAGTCCCAAGTAGATGCAACTCTCTGAATCAATGAGACATAGGCTATGATTATACAATCAAACAGAGCAGAATTTGTTCCAGTTATAAAACTGGAAAGGAAGGTTAGAAAGAAAGTGTGTGTGGGGGGGTATAAGGACCAACCTGGCAGCGAAGAGGCGATCCAGAAGCAGCAGATGCAAGTGAGAACTTTTTGAAGTTCTTGATCGCCTCATTGCTGCAGGTGGATCCTGACTCTTCCCTTTCTCTCTTACCTTCCTTCCTTCACAAAATGAACATGTTGACAGCCTGTTTGCTTCCACATCCAATGAGAAGGCGAGAGTTGGAGAGAGACTTTTTTGAAGGAAGGCTAGAAAGTGTTTTTGTTTTGTTTTAAATCTTCATAGAAAATTTATTATTATTATTATTATTTATTAGTTCAAATTTATATTGCCGCCCACTCGCTGTGGCGAGTCAGGGCGGCTTACAAAAATACATTACAATACAATATGTTGGTGTGGGCACAGGAGGAGGGGCGGCAAAGTCCTCAACCTGCCCTGACTTCTTCCACCCCTGGCAGTTGGTGTAGCCATAGGTGGAGGGGCAGCAAGGTCCTCAACCTGCCCTGGCTTCTTCTTCCCCTGGCAGATGGTGTAGGCACAGGAGGAGGGACGGCAAAGTCCTCAACCTGCCCTGACTTCTTCCTCCACTGGCAGTTGGTGTAGCCACAGGGGTAGGGGCGGCAAGGTCCTCAACCTGCCCTGGCTTCTTCTTTCCCTGGCAGTTGGTGTAGGTTTCTGAAGTCCAGTCTAAATTGCATAAGTGTCACAAGAAAGGTTATTATGTCTTCTATCAATCGCACATTGGATCACTTCGATGGGTTGACCTCGGGAAGTTGTCATATTCAGTTTCTAACATGGTTTTCCTTTGTATTTTTGCATTTTTGTGACCTCGTTTGAGTGTTTTTTTGTAAAACGTTTCATAGTCCCCCCCCCCAAGTTCAATTTCAAATGTAATAGTGTCAACACAAAAGTTATTATTTCCTCTTTCAAACGCACTTTGGGTCACCTGAACCGGTTGTTGTTTAGTTTGGTTGCTGGGCCACCGAAAACTGACCCCCCAGCGAAGATTGCATTTTTTCAAGGCAAATTTCGAAAGCAATGACATTATCGCTTTGTATTTTTGGCCAATGGCTCTTTACATTTCTGAAAGTCGCTAAGACAAGCTTTCAGTCGATGTAACCATTATTTTCGTGGGTGCTTTACTTTTGTGGTGGCAGCTTGTCAAAAGTACATGGTTTTTGTTACATTGCAAAAGCTGCCAGACCACCCAACTGAAACGTAAGACGTTCATTGAATTCACGTTAAAAAAAAATTGATATGAACTAGAATTAAGTCAAATGAACTACATCACACTACTCTGTTTCTGTGTCATGTATGTGTTTATATGCTGTGAAGAGCTTTGGAAAGTCAACTCTTTTCCTCTAGAGCTATGCACCACTTAATTTAATTTAATTTAATTTAATTTAATTTTTACACTTAAATGCCGCCCACTCATGAATCTGACTCAGTGAGGCTCACATGATAATTAAAGAGTAAATACAAAATATGAAATTCAATATTATAATGATAATTTTTTTAAAAAACCCATAAAAAGCCCTGACTAAAATTAAAAAGATTACAAATTAAAAATTAAAAGAGGGAGTGAATATTTTTAAATTAACCAGCAGGCTGGGGTCACCACAGCCCACTAACTTTACAATGAACCATAAAAGGAGAGCCAGGAATTGATAGAGGGTGAGATCAAAGAAAGGTTCCAGGGAGGGAGCAGATGCAACCATACCAGATTGATAGACCAATGTGGACAAACTGCTATCGAAACAATCTGCAGTCTCCATCTGATCACCTAATCCAGACAGAAGTGTGACATCAGCTGCATATCAAACTGCAGCAAAGCTGAATTGTTCTGGTCGGTGTTGCCACAACATCAAATAAAGAATGGCACAGTGAAATATCATTAGTTGAGGGAGTCTGTTCTGGCTGGGACTAACAATTGGATTTAGGCTAAATAAATTAAACCAAAACCTTTTCAGAAAATTTGAGGCTTCAGGAACGGGTTGAAGAAAGGGAGAGGAAGGTGGTACAAAACCATGGTAATCTACAAGGGAGTTTGATGAAGAGGAACAAGATACAGCAAAGGTAGATGGTGCTGCTTTTTCACTATCTAATTATTTACAAAGAATTCATTTACCATTATTGAATGAAATTAAGATCCTTCACTTAAATATCCTATTATTACATACAAAAAGAAAGACTTACCTTGATTTTTCAGTGGCAAAGGCATAGTCTCCCTGAGTTTGCTTAAAAGGTTTTTCATTTCTCTCATGTCTCTGTAAGAAATGAATCCCAAAGTGGTGAAACAGAACAAATATTACTTAAACACATGTAAAATTTAATTCTGATGTTTGGGATTACAAGAGTAGTCCTATGCACAGACCCAAGAGATTCCCATGTTTTGAAACCTAGAACATTAAAGGGTTCTGTAATTATTTAATGGACAGATGATGTAATTCTAGTATTTAAGTTGTGGAATTTTGGTGTGAACATGTTTTCTTGACGTGATCAGGCAATGACAGTTTAAGCAACAGGAACTGAGAACTGCCAAGATACATAACATGTATTCATATTTAATAGGCATCTGCAAGCTCTTCAGTATCCATTTTGTAGCAGATGCTACAGAAGGCAAAGCAGTCATTACATGAAATCAGCTTACATTACCATTTTATTTTATTGTATTGCTCTTGTGAGTTTTGGGCCAGTTGAGTGTCTATTGTGTGTAGAAAATGGAGCCTTTTCAGTGTGGCTCTTAACATTTGCAAATGTTTCTCAAAGTATGTCTTCTGGGCCCAATCACTGTTTGGAAAAGACAAGCAGAGAATCTGTGGCCATATCTATCTATCTATCGATCGATCGATCCATCGATTGATCAATCTATTCAAATTAGAAAATAAATAAATAAATAAACAAACAAACGATATTCAAGGACAAGTGGTCTCACATGATCAGCAACAGTTCTCTATTGAATGGTAACTGAAGGAATCTTCTTTCATGTCCATGATTGATCATGGACATGCCAAAATGAAGCCACTTTCTTGGCTTTGTCGTTGGCCAAACCCAAGTCCTCATCGATGCATGTTTTTGGCAGTAATAGGCAGACCAGTAAAGGAACCAGATTCTGTATCTCTCCACATTCACACAGCGTGTTGTTGTCCACCAGCAGCCCTCACTAGAGCATCTTGGTCTTGCATTTAGGGACTCCAACCCTCAGCCTATCCAGGGTCTTCCAAGTAATGTAGGGGTGGTTGAGTTCCTAAGCTTTTTAATTTTAATTTAATTTAATTTTCCCACTTGTATGCCACCCAATCAGGAAACCTGACTCAGAGTGGCTCAAACAAAAATTATACAATATACACAATAATACAATATACACAGTAATTATACAATATTCAACCTACAAGAACAGCATATAATAATATACAACAATACAATACTGCAGTGGCCTCTCTGCCTCGGCCACAGGCAAAGTCCAAGAGTGGTGGCGGCGAAGTTCTACCACTCGCTGCCATAGCGGACTTTTCAAGGGCGGGGCCCAGGGGTGCTGGCACCCATTGCTGCAGCGGCCTCTCTGCCCCGGGCTGCAGGAAAAGTCGGGGGGGGGGGGGAACAGCGGCAGCAAAGTCCTTTAATGTTGTTCCTTGTCCGGTGGGCTCCTTCCTCCATCTAATTTGGATTTGCACTTGTGTAGCTTCAAGAGTGTTTGTTTTTGCCATAAAGCTCTTCCTGGATCTGAGCTGGTGGACTTGAGGCGTATATCTGTTCAGAGGATGTTGAAGGTCATTCTCTTGCTTAGTTCTCTCAGCATCCGCTGCTACTTTTCTCTTTATCTTAGTTGGAGCGTTATCAACAAGAGGATATATTTTCTCAACTGGTGTAGGTATGAGGCATCCTGTCGCTATATGCATTGCTTCATTTAACAGCAATGTCAACTTATTTTGAGTGTGTGGATACACTCCATACTGGAGCAGCATGCTCTGCTGCAGAGACACAAAGGGTCAAAGCTGATGTATGCAGTGTGGATGGTTGAGTTCCCCATTTATCATTTGTGAATTTCCTGATGATATTGTTGCTTGTACTAACTTTGGCTTTGGTATTCAGGCAGTGCTGCTTAAGAGTGTCCTGTCAAGTGTCACGCCAAGGTATTTTGTTGCTGAACAATGCTGTAATCCAGGGGTCCCCAAACTATGGCCCACACCCTCGCTCTGGCCACCACTTCCACTTCCACTGCCTCCTCCTCTTCAATCCTTGTCCCCTCTACTTGGCTTGGCATGTCCCTGCTGGCACTCCATAGCAGATGTTGTAAGGCTTACAACCTCCACCCTGCTATGGAGCACCAGCAAGGACATGCCAAGCCAAGTGGAGGAGACAAGGATTAAGGAGGCAGTGATGGTGGCTTCCCTGGCAACCATAGGTGGCATTCCCGGAGGCTGCTCTGGCCAAGTACGGCTTTCCTGGCAGTTGCGGGTGGCCAAGCATGGCATTTCCTGCTTGAGCTCATGGCCCAGAAAGCCATCCTGGACCCCTCCTTCACCCATGCCATGCAGCTCCTCCAGGCTGGTAAGCATGGAAGTGGGGGATGAAGGGGGGGACATGGGGGAAAGTGTGGTGGGCTTGGGGTGGTTGCTGCTGGCAGTGGCAGAGTGGAGGGAGGGGGTTTGGGGTGGTCACTGGCACCACCAGTCCAGCTCCTCAACAGTCTGAGAGCATGAACTGGCCCACAGCTTTAAAAGTTTGGGGACCCCTGTGTAATTGGTTCCCTTGTCATGTAACATCCAACTTAACCCTTGCCTCTCAGTTTTGAAGGTGGAAAATACACTTGAGTCTTGCTTGGATTAGGCTCCAAATGGTTGATGTTGTAATACTGTCCTAGTTTTCAAGTGCTCCAGTAAGTTTTCCAGGCTTGTACAGCCATTGCTGTGTCATCTGCATAGATGAACAATTTTGTATTTTCAGGAACTGGTTGAATTTGTATACATATTATACAGTGTATACATATTATACACTTCCTTGGAGCAGTCCATCCTTCTGCAACCTCCAACTGCTATTTTTTCCATTCATCATGACATAGAAACACTGGTTCTGAAGGCAGCTGCCAATGATTTTAGTAAGCTTGGTAAGATTATTTATTTTAAGGAGCAGAATCTCATGAAGGCACACACACACACACATGCATGCACACACATACACATTCTTTCTCTTATATGAGTAGGTAGACATTCATATAAATTCAACTGAGGGAATGAATGTCTATCTATTCATATAAAAGAAAGAGAATATGTGTATGCGTTTGCATGCATGCATGTATGTGCGTGTGCATATCTACACCATTTACTACATTGAGAAGACACAAATAGAAAGAAGTTCCTACTGCATGTGCAAGATCCTGTCTAAAACTAAACTGATAAAATTTACTATCTCACATTATGAATACTGAAAAAGTACATACCTATCTGTGTTTTCAATGTCCGTGGAAACCTGCCATAAATGTTGTTGGACATCTACTGGGGAAGATGATGTGTCTTCTAAAATAGGAGCTTCTGAACTCTCCTCTGTTTTACTGTCTATGATCTTAGATGCTGCAGAAGTCTCTATTCCTTTGAAACATGTGAGAACAAAACAGAAGAAAATCTTATTTTAAACAGACAGATTTTTCTATCCACATCTTTCCTACTATCACCTGAAATTCTGAACATCATGGTTTCACTTTAGTGTATTTTACTTACATGTACTCTGAACTAACTAACTAAAGTTTAAAAAAACCCACCTCAAATTGTACACTATAGTGTAGGATTTAACATGTGACTAGTGCAAAAAAAAAAAATCAAGTTTGCCAATACTGTACATTCTGTTCTCTTCCTATGAGAAATTAAGGCTGTGAGACCAATTCAACTGAATCTTGAACACAACTATACCAACATACGGTATGTAAGACCTGAATTGACTCAGAATGACTTGTTATTCAGCATGACAATGTAATACAAGAAACACAGCTTCTTCAAATGTGTAAAATGGCACCATATAATAAGAGATAAAACAAAGTGGGTAGGGGATAGAAAAAATGCTTACCAATAGCTTTTTCAAGTCATATTTTCTTAATCCTAGGGGTACCCACCAATCAATTCCTTCACTTCTAATCATTTCCAAATCCAACTTTTTTTTTAACTTTGCCTATTGACTTCAGTGCCAATTTAGTAGGCACTGTACTTCTTTATTACCCTTAACTACTGTGATAAAATGAGTCCCCAAGTTCTTCACATATCCAAAATGGAGTTTGATATGTTTTGGTCTATGGTGGAGATGTGGCTTCTTGTGCTAATGGAAGGCCACTAGTTTGTTTTTTGCTCTCTGGGGCCCGGATGGGAAGAAACAGACTTGGAGGCACCAGGCCTCATCAATAGGACCAGAGTTGTTTACCCCAACTCTGGGATTTGATTGGATGTCTGCTAATTACCTCATACCTGGATAGAATTAAGCAAAAGGTTTGATAGAGGGAGTGGCAGAGAGCAGAGAGTGAGAGAGAGTGTGTGATTCTGAAGCAGAGAAGATCTAGACCTAGAAGGGAGGAGGAGGAAATGGGTGAATGCTACAAGCCCTTTCTCCCTGGATGTTCGCCATGAGCACATGGCTTGGCCAGAAAAGAGTTCGAATCTGGTGTTCAACAAGGAAACACCAAAAATGGAGGAAGGCCAACCAAACAGGCCTTATCTCCGGAAGATAGATTCTTTTTATTTAGAGGAAGACATGTCTGGAAGCATCCTTTCTCTAAAGCAAAAATTTGTTTAGGTTCTTTTTCCATGCTGAGATCTGTAACTTGATTCATCAAGAAACAATGCTACAACTTAAATAAAACATTTTCTTCAATCAATGCATGTTAATTGGAAAATGGAATGCCTGGGTAAAAGACAGTAAGTCCGTTTGACTCTTTTCGAACACTACCGTACCTCTCATAAAAGTAACTGGGCTGAGCTCTGTAGACAGAGAAGCCCCAGGTTTTAGTCAGCCAGGCATGGCTGAGAACGAATGGTGAACATACATTCCTTGCCGTGAGTTTTGGGTGAGTTCTAGAGGGGATTGAGGAATAATCCACCTTGGAAAGAACGCTGAGAGGTCCCAGAGCAAGTGAGGAAGAGTGTGCATTCATCATAACTACCACCACCTGTGCAATGTTGGGACTAGTTTTTTAAATCAGGTTTAATTTGGATTTTAATCTGCTATTCATAGTGTGCCTTATGTTCTTCTTTTGGTTATTCTCTTTTATCTGTGAATTCTATTTTATTTCTTTTACTATACAGTATTCATGTCCTGCTTCAAACATTTTCAAACAGTTTACAAAATACCAGTAACTAAAAATCAAAGTGAAACAATTTCTTAGTAAGAACCTTTGCCTCTTGCAACAATTTTTAACCTAGGCATTTGTTACACACTGAACAAAAAACATAAATGGGAGAGGTTTATATTTCCTATTTTAAGAAGCTTTTTGGCAATTTCTCTTGCCTCCTGATGGGCTTTGGTGCAAAGTGATTTCTCCAACCACATACACTAAGCCTCATCTACATCAAAGGAAAAGCCAATCATTGTTTTTCAGACAGGTTTGTTGCTCCAAAGACAGATTTCTGTCTTAAACTTGCATTTTCCAGCAATCATTTCAATGACATTGCCCTCTGCATTCTTATCCTGCCAGGATAATTTTAACATTTTTCATTTCATCATAGTTTTGTTCATGAACTGCAAAAGCTTTGCTTTCTTCACAAAAAAGAGTAACAGACATTTATTTATTTTTTAAAAAAGAAGGCACCCTACCTCCTTAAAAGTCATCTCTCAAGGTCCAAATTTAAATACCTCCTCTTTCTAAAACTTTTCATGTAACTCCCCTACAGTTCTTGACCCAACATATTTTGAAAAGAAATTACTAAGTCATAACATATTGTTTAACCAATCCATTCCTTTCATACTTGTAATATGGAACAGGGAAAGCCTTAAGTATAAAAGGATTTCATGTTTATCTAAAAATATAAAATAGTTAGCGAAGTTAGTGGAGACTGACTATACAATATGCACAATACAGAATACAGGTGCAATGGTTTTCAGTTTATGATGCTACAGGACTCTGCACTGGACCATTTTATTTTGGAGTGTCCTTGGTGTTCTGTATCTAGATCGTTTTGAATTTCCATCAGAGAAACACCATAACAGTTTCCTAATGATGCACGAACACCATTTTCCCCAATGGGCATATTTCTTTCTTTTCTTTTTAAAAGTACTGTACCTCTTTGATGGTATTTCTTCAAGCATCCATCACATTTATGGACTCATTTAAGCAAAATGCCATTCTGGGGCAGGGCTGTGTGTGTTTCTAACACAAGAGCTAGTTCACACGTATGAATACAGTTGTATCTCGCTTAAAGAGCATAATGTGTTCCATAGGATTGCTCTTTAAGCGAGTTTGCTCTTTAAGCGAAACACCATTGTAAATGACCAATTGTGTGGGGGAATGTGAACCCCGATATATTTGTTAAGCAAGTGTTTGGTTGGCTTTATTTGTTAAACGAAGCGAACATCCTGAGAAAATTCTGCTCTTTAAGTGAGTTGCTCTTTAAGCGAGGTGCTCTTTATGTGAGGTTTGACTGTATGTGTTTTCGTTTAGTTGTTTTTTGTGTAAACTTGACTGAGATATGGAAAAAATTGACTATTACTTGATATTGATGTTTATTGAATCTTTTTCTTACTGTAATGATATTGTTATTTTGATGTTCTTTGATATTGATTATTTATGATTTATTGACATGTTGTGTTTATGAACTTGTAACTTTACATGTGTTGTAAACTGCCCTGAGTTGGTCCTACCAACAACAACAACAACAACACAAATAGCCTGAGTCAAGGGATAGGATGGAAAAGTGAAATCTTACTTCATACAGCTTCATGAAGAAGGAAAAAATAAAGGACGAGGGGAAAAAAGTAAAGAAAATAAGGAAGGAGATAAAGAACCAAAAATGGGCAGCTTGGAGAATTTCTTTGTTTAGGACTCCTTTTTCTTTTTATTGTTTTTTAATAAACATAAAACAAAACATAAAGCTTTAAAAAAACTCTAAACTACTAACACAATATTAAAATGTCTGAAGAAACAGATTTGATCCATGAAAGCTAATATTAAAATATAGTGGTTTGTCTTTAAGCTGCCACAACATTTCTGTGCTTTTCCCTGCTTTGTTTTGTTTTATTTAGTGTCTAACATCAAAACAAGTCTTTTTTTAATTACACCCCACACCCACACCCACACCAACAGAGCTACAGAATCATTTTCAACATCTTTACAAACTCTCATTCTGTTCCTAAATGGCATCTGGCGAAGGGATCAATACTTTCCCCTTTGATAAACCATAATCTATAAATTATCCCCGGGACCCTTTCTAACAAAATTAATATTGCAAATTTATTTAAATTGAAGACAGCCGAGTACACAATTGGAAAACAATGAATTCTTTCAGACAGCATCAGTGCCAGTTGCAATCTCAGAAGAAGCACAAAGCAACAAACTGTGCTGTTCAGATGTATGTCAGCAATTTCTGTTTGAGAAGCACTTGATTGCCTTGAGGCCATTATTCCACATTCCTCAGTGCTGCAGCCCAGCCCCAGACAAATGGTTATGAAGTGGCTCTGAAGTGGCAACTACGTGTAGAGAGTCAATGCTTGCCAATCCCATATTCAACACAGCATAGCTAAGGACAAACTATCTAGAAGCACCTAGTTTTCTTGCAGATTTCTTCTTTTTCTTCAAATGCCATATCCGAATATTGGCTGTTATCCTAGCGATCAGCCACATGATGATTTCTCAACTCATCTTATTATAATTCTACAGCATATAAGAATAACACTCTGGCCAAATTATCCTAGTATGGTAATAGAGTAGAACATACTGCCAGCAACTCAATGCTGAGTGTCACGCAGCAGTTAACTAACTTGACAACCCTGAGGACTAATGGCTTGGGTGCCGAAGTCCACAGGGAAGGGTGATGGTCCCCAAGTGGATCAAATCCCACTTGAATCCATCTTGTTGGAGGGCAGCAGCTTCATCAATCCTGGCCTGGGGCTAATGAGGACTTTGTGTGCCAAAAAGGCTCAGGACCAGAAAGTGATTCGTGGAACTGAATCAGTGGTAAGGGAGTCATGCTGTGATGCGTAAGGCAGATGAAAGGCCACTGCATTATATTCTCAGGATAGTCTTCATGGCTGATCACATGAGGATCACCAATATTTGGATTCAGATATGGCAGAACAAGAAGAAGATATAAGAATGTTTGGGAAAGTTACTTTTATTGGACTCCCACCATTTCATAGTCAGAACAGCTATTGGACATGTTTACTGAGGGGCTCTGAGAGGGATAGCCCAAAAAGTAACTTTTCCAAGCTCTGTTTAAGAACACTATGTAAATGGAGTGGAGAAGGAATCTTATTCAGAGCAAACAATATCAAAATTTATACAAATGCTTTATAAATAAGAAAACCACTAAAAGTAAATCCTGTTGATGTAAAGCAGTGGTGCCCAAACTAAGGCCCAGGGGCCGGGTGTGGCTCCCGACGCCAATTCATCCGGCCCATGAAGCCCTCGTCGCTCCTGAAAGCAGAAGTAAAATGCACCCGTACGGGCATGTTTTACTTCCTCTTCCAGGAGCAACGAGGGCTTCGTAGGCCGGATGAATTGGTGTTGGGGGCCACACCCGGCCCCCAGGCCTTAGTGACTGGCTTTCTGAACCACATGATCGGCCCATGGCCAAAAATTTTGGGCACCTCTGCATTAGATCATACAGTACTGAAACGAACAAAAGTGTGGCCTGGTGTAAAGAACTAACCTGTGATGTTTTATTACTGTATACAGTATCCTTTTCACCCATGTGCAGTGAGATAATTATAAGACCCTGCTAAATCCATGTGATATGACCATTTGGTCTCTAAACTTCTGGACCAGAGGCTAAGATGTTGCAACATGGACTAATTCACTACAGTACACATACAGTACACATATTACAATACCCTACAGAATCACTATAATTTCAAGCTATGAAATATCCTAGGTAGAACTTGGAAAAGTTATTTCTGAGGAATTACAACTCTCAGAATTTGCCAGTCAGTGTGGCTACTGACTGGGGGACTCTGAGAATTTTGATGGACCTCTGGTTGCATGCTGTGTAAGTCAGCTAGCCCCCTTTCCTTAGTTTTCTGAGGGAAAACTCTAGCTGGCTTCTCTTATAGATCAGTGTACACTTGCTTATTCACGGCTGTGCTGTGCAATGAGGAAAGGACTAAACTCACAGATCCATAAAGTAAACCCAGACCTGAGCTGGGGAGAAAATACGTGTCTCAAGCCAGATGCTTAGTGAAGGCAGACTGTTTACCTGCCTCTCGGGTATAGTGCATCCATGCTGAATCCCAGCCTAGGGGCTCCTGTAGCTTTTTATATCCTTTGGTAAAGTTCACTTGGCTCTGCAGGTTTAGATTCCTGCAGGGAGCTGACCTCCAATAGGAAAGCAAGACATCATCACCAGTAAACATCTTGGAATGAAAATAGCTCTTCCACTGAAAGGCACTAACTAAGCTATCTTTACCCAAGAGGTACCCTTTCCTTGAAATCATGATGCTCTCCTCCTACACACTAATACAACGGAAGGTCAACCATTTTGGAAATTAATGTTTGCTTCTGCTGAGCACCTCCATGGAAAGCACTTCAGAGCCAATGGAGAGAGCCCCATTTACGTGTTCTTTGTTAAGTTTATGTTGATAAACAATACAAAAAAAATGGTATCGTGCTTTGCATCAGGGGTGCCCAAACTTTTTGGGCTGTGGGCTGGTCAAATGGTTCAGGGGGCCGATTACTATGGCCTATGGGCCGGATCCGACCCCTGATGCCAATTTTTGTGTTAATGCTCTGTTATGTATTTCTGAAATATTTTGTACAATATATTGATATTGTATTTTGCAATTGTTTTGTTTATCTGATATTCTGTTATTTATGGTTTCGTTGCGACTCCTGTTCATTTTGTAACTGTGACTAGGGACTCCTTGAAATGTTTTTGTTATCTGATACTTTTCTATTTGATATTGTAACTGAGATATATTGTTCAGTTGTGAGCCGCCCAGAGTTGCTAGAGTGGGGCGGCATATAAATCGAACAATAAATAAATAAATAAATAAAATCCATCCATCCCGCGAAGCGCTCGTTGCTCACAGAAGTGGAAGGGAGAATTTTACTTCCGTTAGCATTGAGGGCTTCGCAGGCTGGATGAATTGACATCAGCCCATGGGCTGTAGTTTGGGCACCCCTGATTTAAAACAAGGATCTCTTTTTGTGTAATGTAAGTGGGAGATCCCACAGTATTGTTAGTGAAACGTTACAATTTTCTGGTGCCCATCAAGATCTTGGCGAAGGGTGTTTAAAGGAAAATTCCTTAAAGGATGCTGTGCTAACAGACCCTTTTCAGTCACCTTCATTTACTCAGGTGTAGGGGGGGGAGTAGCTGGGTCATCCCATCTAGTCAAGTGAGCAATTGGGGTACAAAGAAAGAGCCTCCTCAAAGATTGTGCTATTTTTGAAACATAATCGGGTGCACCCCAGGCAACAGCAACCTTGTGTTGTCAGCTAATCTTTTTCACACTAGGTCAGGTGAATGGAACTGTGACATGAATTCACCAAAAAGGTGATTTCATTTTGGCAGTTTCACGTCTGGCCTAGACATGGAAGAAAAAGAACTCAGCAACCAATTCCATCTGACGTTTCCTCTCTCTGATGTCTTTTCACCCCAGCAGGCCGTTTTAACAACATTTTAACTTCAGGAGCAGAAATCGCCCTGGGTTACTCCTGTGAGGAGGGCGATAAATAAATTTGAATAAATAAATAAAACAAATAAATAAAATATTATCGCTTGCATTTTCTCTCCTCCCTCCTCCCACCCCCACATCCCTTTCCTTTTATGTTGGGTCTTTTGGATTGTAAACCTCAGAGCAGTGACTGTGTTTCTTATCACTCTGAGTGTTTCCTGGAGACATGTGGGCTTAAAAATGGAACAGAACTGGTAAAATAAATACCTTTCAGGTTTTAATTAATAGCTTACTGAAAGAGCCTCATATACCTACTCTCTTTATTCTGGTGCATTATTACTTAATGGCTTATGAGTAGAGTAGGAAAAGTCCCAAGCACCTGACACAAGACTAGAGAAAAGGAAGCTTGATGTTGCCGTTTCTTCAACATGGAGCAATGGTTCAGATCCCTAATTACCCAGGGTTCTGACCTACATGGATGATATACAGGGATAGTAACAACTCTCCTTCTTCAGATTCATCAGACTTTGTGTGTCCCGGTCGAAATGAACTACTGATAGAGAGAGCATGGAAGGGGTGCCACCCCTGCCCACATGTTTCCTCTGTGTGTGATATCTGAATAGAGCTACAAATAGTTGAGCAAAGCAGAGAACCATACTTGAGTATAACTAGAAAAAGTGGAGACGGTTCACAGACACTGGAGGCTGCCTATTATGTGTCTGAAAATCTGAGTCAGTCTTAATCCAGTCTTTATCACCAGCCATCTGGTTTTAAAAAAGAATATATTTTAAACAATGTCATGGTAACTGCAAGCATGGAAAGACAAAGTCATTTCTGTGTATTAGTACCCCATGAGTCTAATTGCTAGTCTCAACTTGGCATCAAAAGTTATTTGATATACAAGATCTAACAGATACATATTTAGACATAATCAAAACAGAATTAAAGTTATGAAAGGAAGCTGCTTCACTTCTTTCTATCATAGGCAGTTGGTGATCCTAGCAGAGGTTACAGTTGTAGAGTTCCTTCTGCCATTACAAGGTGTGGCACATCTCCCCTGTTCAAAGTGTGGGTTGCTTGTGCCTTCTTGTTTTACCAATTATAAATCACTGGATCAAGTACTATTCTTGAATATGGAATTTCCTGATTTACTCCAGAATAATAAAGGGAACACAGCCAAAATCAAGTTTCAATGTTCCACAAATTGCCTTTTTCAGCTGTTGCTTATTTCATCATCAGCAACACATTTAGAGAGGAGTAATCATACCCTTCCATCATTGGTTTCTCAATGTAGAAAACATATATCTGAAGAGAGGATAGTTCCTCCTTGGGTGTAGGCTCTTCATATAAGCAGGAATCTTCGAAAATTGAGATTTTTGCCTCCGTGAGAGAAAACTTGCCTCTTCAGAAATGAAAAAAGTGCATGGAGAGAGGATGAACACTTTTCGGTAGCTATGCTGTAAGGAACCAGATAAGTAACAAAGAAAGAAGCTAATCACAAATTAACTAGAGCAAGAGAATTCATAATATAACTGAATACCTTTTCGATGAAGCTGAAGTGATCCTAATAGGCATATGGATTTTAGCATCTCTGTCGTATACATTTCTAAGCAACACTGCAACTGGATGAATAATCTACAGATTTCAGGATGAATCTCACCATCTTCTGGGCTGCAACAATATAGAAAAATCAGACATATAATGTTATTTATGATTATTCTGATTCGGATTCCCATTTTTGAGAGGACCCATTTATCCTTGCCGTAGAGTTTCTGAAACTCAATGGCCCCAATCCTCTTGTGACATTATACCAGTGGAAGGGCAATGACATAAAATGCAGCAGCAAATTATCATTTGCAGCAGATTATCGCTAATTAACAACTCACCAGTTGAATTAATTCTAGTGTAAAAGTAAGATGGCTTGGCATGTAATAAGGAATCCAAGAGATGTCTCATTAATAGCCAGAAATTTGCTGCTGCAAATTACACAATTGCCCTCTAGCTAGGATCGACATGCAATAGTATTTTGGTTCTTATTTTGGAAAATAACATACAGACCATCTCATTCTAGAAAGATCTTTGAAGATGTCTGATTTAACAGATAAGAGCTGGAAGTTTTTTGTATCTCAGTTCTCCAAATACAGTTGACAAATGCGTGATGACACATTTCCTCAACGGAAACATTAAAATGGGCAGAATAGAAGGGCACATATACTCAGTATAAACTTAAAGCTGCCTATGAGAAAATCAATAAACAAAAAGGCCACAAAAAGACAACCCTTTAGTACTTTTGCCTACCACAGATGGGCAATTTTTTATTTCTTGGACTACAAGTCACATAGCTGTCTACTCTGACAGTTCTAACTAACAAAACACTTATTCTGCCATATCTGTATCCGAATACTGGCAATCCTCATGGTGATCAGCCATGAAGACTGTCCTGAGAATATAATGCAGTGGCCTTCACTGCAAACACTTCACAGGCAACTAAATGTAGCTCACTTGAGAGAAAGGCCTCATCTGAAAGGCACTGAGGCTTAACTAGGTCTCAACCCACAATCTTCCAGTTTTCGCTAGCTGAAGTTTTCTTTCTCAACAGAAAGTTAAGTGGAGTTAAGCATACCTAAGACTGAAAACCTTCCAGTTTAGGACTAATTCCTATTTAGGTGTCTATACAACAAATCAAGAATTTCATCCCCACTGGCCAATTTCCCAAGAATAGCTGTCTCTACAAATGCTATTCAATACCTAGCTTTCTCTAAGAAATCAAAATATCAAATTTATTTACAGTATTTTATTTATTAACATTTATTTGGCTCCAAGTTATCCCATCATGTTTGTAAACCATGATTTATCATATGGAAATGAGACACAGTAAATTTTAGGTTTGTGCATTCTCCCTGTTCTTGCTTCTAAAATAGTTGTACTATAGTGACTTGAACCTTTCCCTTTTTTTTTTTTTTGTTAAACACAGTTTAGTGCAACACCTAATGGTTATAAAGCTGCCCTGTTTCAACAACCAACCAAACTATGGTTAATCTGAAGGGCTGGTTGTTGTAACAGGGCAGCGTTATAACCACTGGCTTCAAATTGGCAAACTTCAAACACACCATAATTAAGCTTAACCATTGTTTGCTGGGTTCAGATGACAAGAAATGAATGCTGTAGTTAATAAAAGATAGAAGTAAAAGCTTCCAAGCATTTTCTTACAGCGATAGAAATGAGGTGGGGACATGCATACCTAAAGTTTCTTATGGCGCATTCTCGTTTTGAAAAACTGTTATGGTTATGCAGGATTTTGAGAAGTAAATATAAACATAACATTTTAATAAAAGTGACAGTGAAGACCGTTTAGTTTAATTCATATTTTGAGAGTTTATGAAAAGCCTGTAAGGTTTTATTAGAATCTAATACAAAACATGACTCCAGTATTACATGCACAGAAATTTCCCCCCTATTTTTGCAAGGGGAGGGGATGTAATGTGGGAAATATGAAAGATGGGAACATAAGCTTGTCTGTAAATCATGCTTTGGCCTGTAGCCAAGTTTATTTATAACCCACATTTGTAGCAAATATTTCATCAGGATAGCAGAGAGTAAGTATAATGGCCAATACTTTTTAAATTTATTAATCTTTGGAGAAAACAACATTCCTTTGTGAAGGTCTGTGCAAATGTATTCATGTTCTTAACTATGTTCTTAGCTGAGTTACCAAACTCAGAACAAAATAAAGGATGCAGGAAATTAAGTCTTCTTTAACATTTTTCCTGAAAGAAATCTATTTTGCAGGAAACCAATTACACATGGAAGACATACAAGGGGGCATTATAAACAGTACTACCTTTAAGAGGAATTCAGAATTGGTATCAATTTTGCAAATGTATCCACTAAATCACTATCTTCTTCTTCTTCTTCTTCTTCTTCTTCTTCTTCTTATTATTATTATTATTATTATTATTATTATTATTATTACTACTACTACTACTACTACTACTACTACTACTACTACTACTACTACTACTACTACTACTACTACTACTAATATTTGTTTCCAACCTGACTTAGCACAGACACTATTCTGAGTGCTTTTACAACATACAAAACATCAGATAAAACCAGTTGCAAAACAGACATATTGTACTCATGACTGCTCAAAGTAAAGAGGCAGCTCAGAGTATATAATACAAAAATCAAACTATTATATAACAAAAAAAGTTAATAAAAACCAAATGACAAATCCTAAAGAGTAAGTCATAAACCTCTTACTGGGGATGAATATCTGAAAAGGCTGCTCTAAATAAAAGGTTTTCTGAATACAGTAATACCTCATATAACATTAGTATCGAATAACACGAAAATCGCATAACATCAAGGAATCTGGGGGAAAGAATTGCATCAGATAACATTAAGATCCTATGGGATGCTTCAGATAACAACCGCGAAAGCCTGTGTGGTTACAATGTATCTCTATGGATCCCATAGAGGATCAGATAACACGAAAAATCATATAACACGAAGACTTGTGGAACCAGGTTTTAGTGTTATATGAGGTTTTACTGTACTTGAAATGAAGGGAGATTCTTGCACAGTGAAGGTACCAGGACCAAGAAAGGTTTCTTCCTAGTCCCGTGATGGTGGACCTTGGCACTCCAGCTGTTCTTGGACCCACGTGAATGTGTTTACTGTGCAGGCTTCTGGGAATTGAAGTCCAAGAACAGCTGGAGTACTAAGGTTCACCATCACTATCCTAGTCTCAATGCCTTCTAGCTTTTCTCAGTAGAGCAACTTGTAACAATGCAGCTTCAGAGGAGATGTAAATATATCAGGAACATGTCATTTAACATCCTTAAACCTTTCCCTTCTGTCTATCATGATTGAATTATTAGCAGCTACAAGTGATCGAGTGAGGGCAATGTCAAACCCTGTAATATATTATTCACAGGTTAACTTTAGTTATCATGAGATAGAATGATTCTGTATAATAATGTCTGATTTCTGGTAACATCTCATTCCATCATGTATCAAATTAGGCATATAGACATACATGCTCTGAAAAAGCCGGTGTAATTACTGACTTTAAAGATCACAATCTGTCCCTTGTTCTACTTTCTCACCAGCAACGTCTGAAGGCATGATACAATGTCAGTTAGTTGCTCTGCATGTATGATAACCAATAACATGCAAGTTATTTTTTTAAAGTCACAATTGCTTCCCGTTCTCAAATGTATCATTGTTATCTTCATCAATTTCTTTTGGAATGACACTCAGCAGGGCAAAAAAATCACATTCATATCCTAACTTGTACAAAAATGTCCTTAAGTTTCCCTGGTGGCTATATATCATTAAATTTTGCTCCTTGTATAATGTTTCAAAATGCTTCTTTGATGTGGTACTAGTACTGTATAGCGTAGCATCTCCTAGCTGTTCTTATTCTACATTTGTAGTTAGAACAAGATGTCAAAGGGAGAAAACGGCTTTGCCCTCCTCTTTTCCTTAGCTCCCCCCCCCCCAAGCTGCCAAACCAGGTCAACAGTTTGAAAAAAATGAGACCTATGGAATGTAACTGATAAAATACTAGGATTTAATGGGAAACTGTGAAAATGGGGACGGGCGGGGAAAAGGTATTGCATTAACTAAGCCTCAGAAAGAAACCATGCTGGATCAGATGAAAACCCTATCTAGGCCAACGTTCTTTTTCATTCAATAGCTACTCAAATGTTTGAGAAAAGATCTGAGCAGGGCATATAAACAATGGTATTCTTTTACATGTGTTTCCCTTAAATTTGTATATAATGGCTTACTGCGTTTCACATTGGACACAAGATATAACCATCACAACTTACAGTCAGGGATAGCTTTATCTTTCCTGAATTCATCCATCTCCTCTTCAAAACTGTCTAAAATGGCAGCTATCACTGCATCCTGTGGTAAGTAATCCCACAACTTTAACTATGTGCAATGTGTAGAAGTACTTCTTTTGATCTCTCTTGAATCTCCTACTATTTAGCTTCACTGGTTAAAGCACGAGTTCTACTGGTAAGTAGAATGACTTACATACTTCCAATCAACAATATATTTTTATTACATGTTATTAAGGGCTGCAATGGCTCAATGGTTAAGAAGGACAGGTTTCACTTACCAGTAACTGTCGTTCTCCGAGTATGTTGTTTGGGGATTCACACTGATGGGTTCTGCGCCTGCGCTGAATCCGGAGCGGAGCTGGAAAGCTGATTGGATAAAGAGTTTTGAATGTGGGACCGCCCACCATGCCCAACCCCTTTAGGCGCCATTTCGCGCTCTCCCCTCAGTTTGATATTAAAGCTGCCCGCTAAGCAGAAGGCCATCTCAGGCCGGCAGCCCTGAGGGGAGGCAGGGTTGGGTTGTGTGAATCCCCAAACAACATACTCGGAGAACGACAGTTACTGGTAAGTGAAACCTGTCCTTCTCCTTCGTGTTGTTTGGGGATGCACACTGATGGGTGACTAACAAGCTCACTTACTTGGATGGTGGGCAGCCGGCGTCCTGAGATGCAGGAGAGCGCGATGTCATCATGGATGGGCGGTCATCAACGAAGAAGATCGGAGACCAGCCGTCAGGATGGACCTGCCCCGTCTGACATCAGGGGCGGACCTTGTGTCAACCCGGTAGTGGGTGATGAAGGTGGAGGACCTGGACCAAGTAGCAGCCTTGCAGATATCCTCCATCGGGATGCCCTCTAGGAATGCAGTGGAGGAAGCCAGTGTCCTGGTGGAGTGAGCCCGGACATGAGGCGGAGGTGGCAGGGATGACATCTGATAGGCCAGGTAAATGGTACCTGAGATCCGTTTGGATAGTCTCTGGGCAGACAGAGGCTGTCCCTTAGTCTTGCCACCATAAGCCACAAACAGTTGTTTTGCTCTCCTGAAGGACGCAGTCCTCTGGGTGTAAAACAGCAAGGCCCTCCTGACATCCAACGAGTGCCACACTCTCTCTTGTGGAGACGAGGGATTCAGGAAGAATGCTGGAAGCGTGATGGCTTGGGCCAGGTGAAATTCAGTCAGGACCTTGGGCAGGAATGTCAGGTCTGGGTGCAACACTGCCCTGTCGGGGTAGAACTTGAGAAAGGGAGGGTCAGACCGAAGGGCTGCCAGCTCCCCTGCCCGTCGGGCAGAAGTGATAGCTACAAGGAAAGCAGTCTTGTAAGAGACAAACTTAATGTCCACCGAAGCCATGGGCTCAAAAGGTGCCTCCGTGAGTGCGGTGAGCACTGTAGTGAGGGACCACTGAGGGGGTGGTATCTTCACTGGAGGATAGGCGTTGCGTAGCCCTTGAAGGAACCTTTTAACAGTTTTGTCTCTGAAGGCGGAGGACAATACTGAAGAAGGTGGGGCCTTGGCGACCACAGCAGCTAGGTGGACCTTCAATGATGAATGTGCGGATCCCAACTCGGCTAGGTGCAGGAGGTAAGACATGACGTCCTGCAGGGATGCGGAGTCCACGGTGCGGTCGCTGGATGCTAGGAAGTCAGTGAAGCGACGGTACTTGGCATCGTAGGACTTCCGTGTGGAAGGTTTCCTGGACAGATCAAGGATCCGTGTTATGTTGGGCGGATAAGCCAGGCCGTCAGGTGTAGACTCGGCAGATCCGAGTGAAGGATCCGACCGTCTTCCATGCGGAGGAGATTCGGATCGGTGGGTAGGCGGAGACGATCGCAAGCCAGGGTTTGGAGTAGTGGGAACCACGGCTGGCGCGGCCAGGACGGGGCAATCAGGATCGTCCAGGCGTTCTCCGCACGGATCCGTATCAGGACCCGTTGGATGAGAGGGATCGGTGGAAACATGTACAGCAGTTCCTGGTGCCACGGCACCATGAAGGCATCGCCCTCCGATCCGTGGCCGATCCCCGCTCGGGAGCAGTAACGGCGGCACTTGGAGTTGGCCTGTGACGCGAAGACGTCTAGGGTCGGTGTGCCCCACCGTCGGCACAGGCGGTCGAACACCGATTCGTCCAGTTCCCACTCGTGCATCGCCGTCCCTTTGCGGCTCAGGGAGTCTGCATCGGAGTTCAGGGTGCCCTGGATGTGGACACATATGGGGAACACGTGTACCTTCAGGCACCACTCCCACATCTGGACGGTCAGGTAGAGGAGGGAGAGAGACTTGGTCCCTCCTTGCCGGTTGAGATAGGCTAGTGTCGTGGTGTTGTCCGAGGCGATCTGCACCACACTGCCCGCGATCGACGGTCTGAAGGACCTCATCGCCTTCCACACCGCTAGCAGCTCGAGGAAGTTGATGTGGTGGTCGGCTTCCTCGGGCGTCCATATGCCGTGAATCCGTAGTCCGCGGCAGCACGCACCCCATCCGTGGGTGCTCGCGTCGGTGGTGACTTGGATGGACGGTGCGGGAAGGGTGAAGAGTCTCCCCGCGGTCACATTCTGGTCCATTGTCCACCAGTTTAACTGGTCTCGGAGTTCGGGAGTCGGTGTGAGCCACTTCCCGAGGTTGTCGTGGGTGCCGTCGAAGGAGGAGAGGAACCACGACTGGAGCGAGCGCATCTTGAGTTTGGCGTGCGAGACCACCGCCGTGGTCGACGCCATGAGTCCTAGCAAACGGAGGGCGTCCCTCGCACGGACCCGACGTCTGCCCTGGATCCGTGCCACCACTGTGCGGATGTCGAGCAGACGTTTGGTTGGAGCGTAGGCTCTTAGAGCCAAAGAGTCTAGAACGGCTCCGATGTATTCTATTCGTTGAGTGGGGGTCAACTGGGATTTCTTGAAGTTGACCCGTAGACCGAGGCTCTGCATAAGGGCGAGGCAATGTGCAACGTCGTCCTTGGCTTTTTGTTGGGTTGGGGAGCAGATCAACCAATCGTCTATGTACGGGAACACTTGGACGCCTTGCAGTCGCAGATGAGCAGCCACCGGTGCCATGCACTTCGTGAATACCCTCGGAGCGGTGGAGAGGCCGAAGGGTAGGCATGTGTACTGGTAGATGTTGCCGCCCACCTGGAATCGGAGGAAACGACGATGTTCCCTCCTGATGGACACGTGAAAGTAGGCGTCCTTCAGGTCGATGACGGTGAACCAGTCCCCGTGGTTGATCAGCGGGAGGATGGAGTGAAGAGTTACCATCCGGAACTTCCTCGCGTCGATATGCTTGTTGAGAAGACGGAGGTCCAGGATGGGACCTGCCCCCCCGTCTTTTTTGTCCACAAGGAAGTATCGGGAGAAGAACCCTTCGTGAGACTCCGACGCTGCGACCGGCTCTATGGCGCCCTTCTCTAGGAGAGCTGTTAGTTCCTCCTGGAGCGGTGGGGATGGATCGGTGATGCGGATCCGTCCGACAGTAGGGCATCTCTCGAACTCGATCGCGTAGCCAGAGTCTAAGATGGTTAAAACCCATCGGTCTGTGGTGATGGCAGACCACGCCGATAGGTAGTCGGATAGGGGGCAGTAGGGTAGAGTCTCGGTCACGGAAGAGTCAAACACGTTGTTTGCCCTTCCGTTCCGTCCGCTTGCCAGTCTGAGGCCGCTGCTGGTAGCGTGGACGGTTGGGTTGTTGGCGCTGCCGGTAGGGCTGGTACCGGGAGTAGTCCCCTTGCCTCTGTGGCGGGCGAGGTTGATAGGATGGGCCCGCCTGAGACGTCGACGGCTGGTCCTGATGGTAACGGCCGGACCCACGGTGTGGAGGGCGGAGCTGCTTTATCGTGGCGTAGTCCCCTTTCAGCTCTCCCAAGGAGGTGTCGGTCTCCTTGGCGAAGAGGCCCTCGCCATCGAAGGGAAGCTCCTCCACGAGCCGCTTGACATCGTCCTGCAGGTTAGCCGAACGGAGCCAGGCGTGGCGACGGAGCTGGATGGCGGAGGCCAAGTTCTTCGCCTCCGACTCGGTGACGTGGCGGCCGGTGCGGATTTGCTGGAGGGCGAGGTGGTTGCCCTCCATGCAGAGTTTTTCAAAGTCCGCTTGTCGATCAGGTGGCAGCAGTGACTTGAACGACTCCGCTTGCTCCCAGAGTCGACACTGGTAGCCTCCCATGGCCGTCGCGTAGTTGGACGCACGGAAGGACAAGGAGGCATTGGCGTAGAACCTCCTGCCCAGTGCGTCCAGCTTCTTCCCTTCCTGGGTCGACGGGATGGGAGTGCTGCTGATCGGCGTCCGGTGTTGGGAGCCCTTGACCACTCGGGAGTTCGGTGCCGGGTGAATGTGCAGAAAGTTGGAATCGTCCAGCAGTCTGTACATAGAGTCCACTCTGTTGGATACGGAGTGAGAAGAAACCGGCTTCTTCCACACCTCCTTGGCCGCTTTAGCAATCTTAGGGAGCAGTCCGAGGCGGACGGGGACCAACTCCTTGCGGTCGGCCAAGCCGCAGACGACATCCTCACAGTCGTCCAGGGGAGCCTCCGCCCGAATCCCAAGGGTGGATCCGAGACGGGTGATCAGTCCGGTGTAGGTCTTCAGATCCTCCGGCTGGGACCCGTGGACGGCGCCGATGTTGTCGTCCGGGGACTTGTCGACCGCAACCGGCGGTGGCTGATGCTGCTCCTCCTCCTGGTCCGACGAATCGGAGTCTCCTGACCGCTCCGAGACGCTAGGCGGTGGCAGGTAGACCTCGGGGTCCGAGTCCGACCAGTACGGCCTGGCGGATCTCGGATCGCTCCCCGGCAAAGGCAGCTGGTACGGAGGGAGAGAGGCCTCCGACCGCGCCTGTTCCACCCTCTGCCGCTTCGGTGCGGGGCCCTCCTCACGGAGCGGTGGTGCCTCCGTGGCTGGTGGTGAGGGCAGAGGGCGCTCCCACGGTGTCGTCTGGGGGCCCTGGAGCTCGGCGTGCAGTTTCCGCACCATCGCCTCGATGTACGGGGCGATGAGGCTCAACTGGGGCGGCGGTTCGGTAGCCGGACCAGGAGCCACGGAAGGGCTGCGGAGGGAGGAAGACCTGTGCGGTGGTACAGGTGGAGGAGTCTCCGGTGGCGGTGGAGGGCTGTGGGCCCTCTCCGGCGTGGCGTCCCGGGCCTCGGTCGACATCCTACCCGGCGTAGGTGGAGCTGCGACCGGGGCGGATGCTAGGGAGCGTGGCGGCGAAGGGTGAGCCGGTGCCGGGGTCGGAGGAAGAGAAGACGAAGAGCTACGACGCTTCTTTTTTTCTTTTTTGTCCTTCTTCCTCTTCTCCTGCTCCTTCTTCCGCCTGAACAGTTCAGAGGCCGAGGGCCTGGAAGAAGGAGCGGAGGTTGAAGGAGCAGACGTGGAAGCGGCCTGCTCTGGAGGTGGGGGAGCCGGTGGTGCCAGTGCGGCCTCCATGAGGTAGGCTTGAAGGCGGTACTGGCGGTTCTTGATGGCGGCCTTCGAGAAGCCTCGACAGACTTCGCAGGTCTGGACCTGGTGACTCTCCCCGAGGCAGCGAAGACAACGCACGTGCCCGTCCGAGCTAGGGAACTTTCTCTTGCAGGACGGACACTGCTTGAACGCTGCCGCTGAGGCCATCCACCGAAGTAGATGGCCGAAGAGAAAAAATTAATTATATTAATTATAATTATATAATTAATTAATTATAATAATTAAATAATTATATAATTATATAATTAAAATTAATTATATTAACAAAATATATAAATAAACAACAAACAAATATACAAAAAATATACAAAATATACAAATATACAAAAAATATTCATATATTAACACATGTGCATGCATGCACGCACGCACACACGCACGCACACACAAAACACCCAAATCATTTAGCTTGTAAATATTGGTATCTCATTTCTGCTAAAACTTCAACATTTCTTGACTTGGTTTAATACCATCATTGCTAATCATACCAAATATAACAAATGGTTCCCAGATTTTCCATAATACATTCTTAATATTTAAACCTTTTCTAATCTTCTAATCTTCATTACAATTTTCCTTTATTAATAATAAACATTTTTCCATTCTCAGGCAATGTACAGTAATTGTCTCTCCACAGATAGCAAGGTGATCATTAACTCTTTCTTATTCTCACTTCATCTGCTTCCCCCAGTAACACAATTTTAGGGAATAACCTAATCTCTAACATCATGATCTTTCCCAGCTCTTTTTCTACCATTTTCCAAAATTTATTTGCATATTTATATGACCAGCACATATGAATGTACGTGCCAGGTTCTTTGTCACACCTCCAACATAAATTTGTTTCAACCTTGCCCATTTGCCATAAACGTATTGGAGTGGTGTACCATTTCCATAGTACTTTACAATTACTGTATGTTCTTTCTCTTTTATAGAAAGTACCTTCATTAATCTTTTGTTCTATTTCCATTTCCATTCATTATCACAGATTACAATACCTAGGTCCTTTTCCCATGATTCTTTTAGTAATTTTTGGGGTAACTCATTTTTATTAATTATTTATAAATTTTACCAACTATTCCTTTTTCCAGAGTTAACCCCTTCCTTAGTTTATATATAATCTCCTCAAAAGTTGCTATTTCTCTCCCTATATAATTTTTCAATCTCTGTTTCCTATCCCATTTTTCCATTTGCTTTTCCTGAAACCAATTCAAACTTAAGCTAGTATATATCTTTTTTCTTCTTTGTTGTTTCCCACAAGATGTGATCCTTTGGCTTAAAAGCATTGCCTTCTCCTGAATTAATTTTCTTTTCTTTTCATTATTTAAGGTTAATGGAAAATCTGAAAATTCTAAAATCAGAGAATCCCCTGGTGACATAGTATTTTTCATTCCTTTCCAGAATAAATATAGATCTTTCAAGGCTTTACTATTCATCTTAATTTTTTTCTCTTGATTTGTTAAAAACAAACTTCCTTTGTATTGTATTCTGTCTCTCTTTTCTGTTTTTACATGATCATGTGTTAACAAATTTGCTATACGTTTCAATTGAAAGACCTTATAGTGGTTAAGTATATTCGGGATACCCAAGCCACCCTCTTTCTGATGTTGATACCATAATGATTTCACTATCCTGGGTTTCTCTTTTCTTCATTACAAAACCTCTTTACTAATTTTTGCTATTCCTTCAGCTCTTTTTCATTTATCTTGATCAGGAGGTTCCCTAGTATAAAGTTTATTTTAGGTACAATTTTCATTTTGCAAATATTTACCCTTCCAAACCCTGATATATTTAATTTCCTCAACTTTGCTATGATCAGTTTAACCTCATTCTTAACTTTTTCAAAATTTATTTTTTGAATTTGTTTAAAATCTTCTACTATGTAGATCCCTAAATATTTTAATCTATCCTTAATTTGTGAATTATATAATTTTTTTATCTTTTCCTTTTCCCTTTTACTATGATTACATACTATTATTTCTGTTTCCCCCAATTAATTTTTAAACCTGAAACCTTTTCAAAACTACTTAAATGCTCTTTAACCATACCTATAGCATTTCTGGGATCTTTTAATACCAGAAGGGTGCCATCAGCATACACATTAATCTTCTTGCTATCTACCCCTTCAATCCTATCGTCATTTCTGATTACATTCGCTAAAACCTCCATTGCAAAAATAAACAGAACAGGGGACAGTGAGCATCCCTGTCTAGTGCCTGCTTGGATCTCAACAGTTTTTGTAAAATGTTGGTTTATTTTTATCCTCGTTTGGGCCCAATCATATAAATGGTCCATGACGTGTATGAATTTTTTCCAAATCCCATAATTTTTATTATTTCTTTAATTGTTTGCCACTGGATGGAATCAAAGGCTTTATAGATATCCAAAGACAAAAAAACATGTTTTTCTTTATTTAGTTTAATCGACTTCAAAATGTTCAATACTCTAATACATAAGTTTTCTCCAGAAACTGTTTTCTGTACTTCTGTAAATTACCAGATCAACTACTCTGCACTAAAGCTTACTTATGCTAGCAATAACTCTTAAGAATGAAACCTAATAAATGATTGAGTACAAGAACACAACATAGTGCCCTTGATATTGTCAAACTGATATTTATTCATTCAATGTTTATAGATGCCCCAGTTGACGTGCGACTCTGGGTGGTCTACATAAAATCCCCAATGTTTAAACTCTAGAAACCCTTAAAATTCCTAAAAACACTAAAAACGAGCTCCCACCTGCACCAATTAAAAATCTAGTTAAAATTTTTTAAAAGCATGAGTGATCCTTCTCTAAATGAGCCAAGGGGTGGTGGTAGTTGCTCCCTCTCCACCTCCCCACACCTGCCCTGCCTGCCAGGTTTTCATCTTTTTCCTGAAGGGCAGCAGCTCTGTCTGGAGATGCAGTTCAACTGGCAGGAGGTTCCATAGGGCTGGAGCGGATACCGAAAAGGCTCTTCTTCTAGTGCTAGAGAGGTGAGCCTCTCTAGCAATTGGTATTTTTAAAGAACTTATCCAGTCCACTCTAGTGGGTAATGTGGTCTCTTAAGTATCCTGGCCCACTACCATGTAGGCCTTTAAAGGTAATTACCAGCACCTTGAATTGCACCCAGAGGCACACCAGCAACCAGTGCAGCTCCCATAGCAGGGGTGAGGCACGGGTATAATGCCCACACCCCATCACTACACGGGTGGTTGCATTCTGAACCAGCTGCAGCCTCCGAATGGTCATCAAGGGCAGCTCCATGTAGAGTGCATTACAATAATCCAGTCTGGAGGTGACCAGAGCGTGTGTGACCATAAGCAAGGAGTCCCGGTCCAGGAGCGGGCATAATTGATGAATGACACAAAATTGTGCAAAAGCCCTCGTAGCCAAAAGATATCAGACCATACCAGGAAAGTGATACTTTAAAAGATTTAAAATAGATAAATCTTTTATTATATTATCTCCTTTTGCTGCTGCTACATTTTTTTGTGTAAAAATTGAAACCCATTAAATATTATTAGTAAATAATTGCCAGGGGATTCAATACTGAACAGTGGCAAAGGTCTGAGCATATGAAATGTCACATCAGTAACACATCACAGATAACACTTAATGAATATGTGAAGTGGGCAACACTCTCATGAACTAGAGGACCATGCAACAATAAAGTGTGCATGTAAGAGCAACAATTTTTTGAGGGGAGAATATTTCTGAGGATCAAAAATCTGTTTTCATTCAGTTTTTTTTGATGCAGGTGAGCTGCATGTGACAATTTTATTATCAACAATAGCCATAAATTATCAGCACAAACAGGCTGACCATAAGGAAGTTAACACATCATATTCGAAGTTACGAATAAACTCCGTTCCATGGCCTTGTTCGTAAATCGAATCTGTTCGTAACTCGAGGCATCGCCATTCAGATAAAACAAAAGCCCCACCCCACCCTCCAAAAGTCAATCAAACCACCCAAAACAACAGCAGCATTGAAAGAAAAGCATGCATAAGCAAAAAAGCTGTTCCTTACCTTAAAGCAGCTTTGAAAATGGACAGAAAACTCAGAAAACTCTAACAATAAACTGCAATCAGCAGCCATTTGGGTGCTGAAACTCCAAAGAATTCCTTTCTAAGGACTCTACTGCCACCTACAGGGCTCTGAAAGGCTGCATGTGTATAAAATATAAACCCATAGGGAAAATGGCATTTTTTGCTTAACTGGAGGCAACACAGAGGGGGGAAATCCATTCATAAATCGGAGCATGTTCGTAACGTGAGGCATGGATTTCAGTGCAGAACCAATTCATAAGTCGAATTATTCATAAATAGGGGCACTCATACGTAGGGGTTTTACTGTCCTGCATTTTGTATTTTGCCTTCTATATACAGTACTTTTATATTGTTTAATTTGGAAATTTTAATAAAATATATTTGAAGGGGGAAAAAACCAAAGCAACAAACTGAATGTGTTCGTAAACCACAGAGACCAAAGAGCAAGAAAATGTTCCTGACGCTGCTGCCCATGCAGACAAAAATGGATCTGACCAAAAAGCAGTGAGTGCCAGTGGGGGTGAAGTGCCTGGGAAGCATTTTTAAAATTTTCTAAATGTGGTTTACTGTAGGAAGGGATAAGATTCTGTGTGTGCCTTTGAGAGACCATGAAGATGTATCTGTTTTAGGATTTCTCTATGTAAGGGACTATGGTGGCTTAGTAGTTAAGATGCTGCATTTGATGATGAGAAGATCAGCAGGTACAGACCCAGGTGCTGCACAATGGAGGGACCTCCCATCTCTGTCCCAGTACCTGCCAACCTAGGCAGTTCAAAAGCAAGAATTTGCAAATGGACAAATGGGTACCATTTCAGTGGGAAGGTAAACAACGCGCCGTGCACTCCAGTGTTTAGTCTTGCCTGCCACATGACCATGGAAGTATCTGCAGACACAGACAGCGCTGGCTCTTTGCCCATGTTATCTGGGATCGGTTCGACACAGTTGTCCCTGAGGAAGTGGACAGGTTCCTGGGATCTGTTCGAGCCACTGCCTGTGCATTAGATTCATGCCCCGCCCGGTTAGTTAAAACTACCAGGGCAGTGACAGGCAGTTGGGTCGAGGCGATTATAAATTCTTCATTGTGGGAGGGGGTCTTTCCAGCACCATTAAAACATGCTTTGGTGCACTCCCTCCTGAAAAAGTCATCGTTCGACTCTACAGTGCTTGCCAACTACCGACCTATTATCCAACCTGCCCTTTTTGGGCAAGGTTTTGTAAAAGGCAGTGGCACAGCAATTACAGGAGATCCTGGATGAAGCAGATTATCTAGACTCATCAATCAGGATTCAGGCCCGGATATGGTACCAAAACTGCATTGGTTGTGTTGATGGACGATCTCTGGCAAGAGTGGTATGGTGGTCTTCTGTCCTTCCTGGCTCTTCTTGACCTCTCAGCGGCTTTCGATACCGTCGACTATGGTATTTTTCAGGAAAGGCTCCGAGGAGTGGGGATCCAGGACACTGTTTGGTCCTGGTTTTCCTCATTTCTGAAGGACCGGGCCCAGTTGGTGTGGTTGGAGAACGAGAGGTCCAGCCCTAGGCCCCTTCAATATGGGGTGCCTCAGGGCTTGGTGCTCTTGCCTCTCCTATTTAATATCTACATGAAATGGCTGCGTGAGATCATCCATTCCTACAGGGTGAGATATCATCAATATGCAGACGATACCCAGCTATACATCTCGGCCTGTAGAGATCCAAGCAATGCAGTGGAAGTCCTTTCCAGGTGTCTGGAGGCTCTCAGGGTCTGGATGGGGGACAACAGGCTACAACTGAATCCTGGCACTGAGTGGCTATGGGTTATCTCGGGAGTTACCATCTTTGGTTCTGAATGGGGCTGTTTTGCCCCAAACAGACCCGGTGCGTAATCTGGTGGTCCGCCTGGACTCGTGACTGCTGCTCAAAGAGCAGGTGGCAGTCGTGGCCAGGAGGGCTTTTGCACAGCTTCATGTTATTTGTCAGTTATGCCCACTCCTAGATCAGGACTCCTTGCTCATGATCACACATGCTCTGGTCACCTCCAGACTTGACTATTGTAATGCGCTCTACATGGGGCTGCCCTTGTTGACCATTTGGAGGCTGTAACTGGTCCAGAATGTGGCTGCTTGGGTGGTGATGGGGTGCGGGCATTATGCATGTGCCTCACCAGTGCTTCGGGAGCTGCACTGGTTGCCAATATGCCTCCAGGTCCAATTCAAGGTGCTGGTAATTACCTTTAAAGCCCTACATGGTAGTGTGCCAGGATACTTAAGAGACCGCGTCACCCCAAGAACATCTGTCCATACCACCAGAGTGGACCAGAGAGACTCTCTGGTCATGCCATCGGCTAGAGAGGCACATCTCTCTAGCACCAGAAAGACAGCCTTCTCTGTGTCCACTCCATCCCTATGGAACCTCCTGCCAACTAAATTGTGCCTCCAGACAGAGCTGCTGCCCCCTTCAGGAAGGGTGTAAAAACTTGGATGGTGGGGTAGGTGTAGGGTACTGGTCACACGATCACCCCAGCCTGCTGGCTCATCTGACAACTCCCTCTTTTATCTCTCTTTTTAACCTTTTAATTTTTTCTAAATTTTAAATCCCTTTAAATTTTATGTATTGGTCAGGGTTGTTTTGACTACTGGGTTGTTTGTTTTATTGCTGTTTTATGACACCATGTTAGCCACCCTGAGTTGCTCTGCAAGTAGGATGGCATATAAATGTGACCAATAAATAAATATAAAGAGATGAGCACTGAACCCTAGAGTTGGATATGACTGGATTTCAAGCAAGGGCGACTTTTACCTTACATAACTGAATTTCCAAAGTTTTACACTGTGTTAGGTCCCCAATAGAGGAAAATAGCATCTTCTGTTCACGAGAACATCTGAATGTTTTTTAGTCGCAGGCTGTCATTCATGAAAATCCAATACATTTCGCTCCTCTCTATCTGGATTATCTCCACACTGATGCTGAAAGTCTAATAATAATGAAGTTGCTGAATTTCAGAAAGAAGCAGACACAGTATCAAGAATACTTTTTAAAGCATAGATTGAGTTTTTGCCTAATCTGAACTCTATGCTAATGTGCAGTGTTCTTATTAAAACATCCCAAGTTATCTTGAAACAAGAAGGTTGGTTGACAATCCACAGAACCTTCCAATGCTTTATGTAAGAGCATTTTGTCTCGACATTCTCCTAACATTTTGATATGCACAAAGATTCTGCAGTGCTTTAAAAGCCACAAAAATGTACATGATGGGCTGTGTAATGTCATTGAGCATTTGAAAACCTCTCTAAAGAAAACTAACTGAAAAAGATGAAAGTGCGGGAGCAAATGAGAAAACGTCTGGTGCTTTTAAGACTTACAATTTATAAAAATAATTTAAAATATCAATTTTTTAATTTTTAAAAATCACGGTTTTCACTAAGACATGTTTATTGAAACCATTTTTGTTTAGGACAAAGTGAAACTTAGTGAGATTACAGTAACTATACTGTACTATGTAAATCTACCATGTTTGTTTCAGCTATTGTGTTCTTAGGTAGGTCACCCTTGGTTGAAAGCCAGTCATGTCTGACTCTAGGGTTCAGTGCTCATTGTTTATAGCCAAAGAGCCGGTGCTGTCTGCATTTGCAGATGTTTCCATGGACATGTGGCAGGCATGCTTAGACATTAGAGTGCACAGAATGCTGTTTACCTTCCCACTGAAGTGGTGCCCATTTATCTACATGCAATTTCTTGATTCCGAACTGCTAGGTTGGCAGGGACAAAGATGGGATCTCATTCCGTAACACAGTACTCAGGTAATATATCTTCTGGTAATATCTTCTGGTCATACTGAGCTACTGAAATGCAGCTCTGATCACTCATACAATATATTAGCCTGATGGCTAGGAAATACCAGTTACTGAAGAAGAAAAATAGATTTTAAAGAGCTTTACGGAAGGCTTTATGAAAGTTCAACAAGGATTTTGTAGAGACAGAAAGAAACGGTGTCTTCTTAACTCTAGCTATGTGGCTGAATGATCGGGGAGAACAAAAGAGACATCAGAGCAAGCAAAGTCAAGCCTGAGACTATGAGCCAAGGAAGCCATCAAGCAGAGAATATAAAGCAATAGCACTTCAGAAAACCTAAGTATCTCTCTGTCCCTTGGGGCACATAGTCATTTGTAGAACTGCTGTTGTATTCTTCTTTGCTTCCAGAATATAAAACAGATAATCTACAATAAGAGAAATGATAACAGTAGATAAACTGCTCCAAAGACCGGATGGATGGCTTTGGATATATGTTAGAACAAGTGGTGGGTTGTTGCCGGTTCGCCCGAACTGGTAGCAACAATCCTGGGTGGTTCTCCTGGGGGGGGGGGAGTAGTAACCACCCGGGATTGTTAAATTTTTTTTTGACGCATCTGGTTTGGACGCCTCACCAGCAAAAAAAACCTTTCAAAATTGGAGCCAAAATGGCTCCTGGGAACTGCGCATGTGTCAAACCTCCATTTGACGCATGCACAGTTCTATTTTTTACTGTGCATGCGTCTAATAGAGGCTTGATGCATGTGCAGTTCCTGGCAGCCATTTTGGCTGCCAGGAAAGGAAGGGTGCAGACAGCTCCTGAAGCAGCAGCAGCGGCGGCCTTTCCTCGCTGGGCCGCGCATGCCGTGCTGCCGTACCATTTTGGCGGTTTGCCAACACGCCACTGCCTCTGCTGCTCCCCGACGAGTCGACCCAGGGTAAGTGACCCAGGGTTTGTGTTTGGGGTGGGTGGGTGTATTTTTAGGTAATTTTTATTTTATTTATTTATTTAATTTATTTATTTACGGGTTTCTGTTGTGGGTTGGTGGGTGGTTGAGGGTTGTGTGTGTGTTTGCTTTTATTTTATTTTATTTGGCTCTGCCCACAATGTCATGACATTGGCTCCGCCCATCACAGTGTGGTAGCGAAAATTTTGACAACCCACCACTGGTTAGAATACAACCTCACACTCAACAATGATAAAGTTCAACAGACCTGATAGTTATGAAACCTACATAAACATCAGCAACACATTGCTCGAGGCAAAACTGAGGGCAACTTATAAGGTAGATTTTTCTTTTTGCTTGTGTGAATATTTCTCATTCTTTCCATCAAAATACAAGTTAGCACATTTGCCACAAATACAATTTTGATACTTCACAAATGATTTTTTTTCTTTTACTACCACCACTCTTATATGATCAGCTTATTACTGCATCTGTCATTCATATTTGATAATTAATTAATATCTAATAACATTCCAGAGCCTCTATCATTCTATATCTGGCCAGTGGCTACCTTGAGCTTGCAGTCCTTATTGTGACTAATTTACAGAATAAATTTCAGCCAGATGTCAATACTCATTGGCCAAAATCCTATTGTTATATTATGCAGCTGTAACACAAACAGTGTAATTGCTAATGGCAAAACTGCTACAAGCTATGACGTCAGAGCAGACATAATAATAATAATAATAATAATAATAATAATAATAATAATAATAATAATAATAATAATAATAATAATAATAATTTAGTCAACAGAACAACAGAGCAAAACTATACAAAATCCCACACAAAATTAATAAAGAAAATAATAATACATCTGTGGTATGCCAAGTTGTGCACTGTGATGAACACATCCAAGCTAACTTCTTAGCATGTTGTGCTATTTGTGTTCACTTGGGGGAATAACTAAGAGGATTCTGGCCAGTGTCTCTGTGAAAGTATTGTAATGGCTGAACTTGTTTGGTTTGGGTTTTCCCCCATTACTTCAATGAACCAGTCATTTCTCCCATTGTGTTGCTGAATTTTTTGATCAAATTTCCACACTGTCACAATTTCCGTATTTACAGTGACCTAGGAATAAGCAAGCAGTTCTTTGCATAATAATTGAGTTATATAACCTTCAAAGGGTAAAAGATGCCACATTGGAAGAGTCAATTCAACTGAAAGTTTTGTCATTGTTTTTATCCTAATAAGCAAATATTTATTTCCTAAACACTAATTCTGATTTCATGGTTTGTGGTTGTGAGCACTGTTTGTTATGTTTCTGTTTTGCAATACGCATATGGAGTTTTACCTGCTATTTTATCTACTGTATGATATTTTAATCTTTGTTTATTTGGATTTTAACCATTTGCTATATTTTTTCCTAAATTCAAAACATGATAGATACTGGACAAGTTGAAAAGAAAACTAAATATTTTACAGTTAAATAAATATAAATATTCCCTCCCATCTGAGTTGGAGGCTGTTGATGCGAATTTGCTTCTAATAAATCATTATGATGCTTTTTGATTTAAAAGGTATCTTAGTTGTCACTGAAAAAATGAGTCTGCAAGAGAGAGCCACTCTTTGTTCCACACAAAATGCCACTAACAAATTCAAAATGATTTCCTCTTCTCTCAGCCACTTACAGCATTTAATCTAGTAATGGTGAACCTTGGTACTCCAGGTGTTTTTGAATTTCAATTCCCAGAAGCCCTGATCAGCAGGACTGCTGACTTGTGCTTCTGGTAACTGAAGTCCAAGAACAGCTGGGAGTGTCAAGATTGCCCACCCCTAATCTAATCCTATACTGTCCATCTCTGCACATTTTTGACCACAAGGAATGGAGAGGATAGACTTTTCTTCCCACTGATAGCATTTAGGATCTAAGACAGAAACAAAACTATATACTTTGTCTGAGGGGCAAAAAAATAGATGTTATATGTAGCTTCTGATTAGAGATGAAAGCATGGACTATTAAAGAGACATACAGTTGTACCTTGCTTAAAGAACATAATGTGTTCCACAGGACTGCTCTTTATGCGAGTTTGCTCTTTAAGCGAAACACCATTGTAAGTGACCAACTGTGACTTCTGGTGGGGGGGATTGTGAACCCCGATTTGTTAAGCAAGTTTTTGTTTGGTTTTATTAACTAAGCAAAGCAAACATTCAGAGAAAATTCTGCTCTTTAAGCGAGGCACTCTTTATACGAGGCTTGACTGTACAGTAAAACCCCTACTTACGTATGCCTCAAGTTATGTAAAATTCGACTTACATAATGGTTTTGTGCTAAAGCCATGTCCCAATTTATGTAAATGTTCCGATTTATGTAACACAATTTCCCATGGATTTGCTTTGAGTCACGTGAAAAATTCATTTTTCCTATGGGTTTGCTTCAATTTACGTAAAACATACATTTTTCCTATGGGTTTGCTTTGAGTTACGTAAAAATCATTTTTCCTATGGGTTTGCTTCGAGTTATGTAAAAAAATGATTTACATAAAAGGTTATGGAACTGACTTTTTATGTAAGTTGGGGTTTTACTGTATTTTACAGACAGGCCTAGTCTGAGATCTGATTTCATCCTACACTTAAATACTGAAAACCAGTCATAAAAAAGAGAGGAATAAAAGCATGCTCATTTGGCTGAAATGTCTGCCTCTTTCCTGAATGCAGCTACAACCAGACCAGATTATGAAAATGTGGCCATATGACATTTTTCAATTTTTGCTCTGCTCAGGTAAGCCTCTTTTAAAAATGTAGAGATCAAGAGCACAACTGTGACGCACAAGTTCATTCTCCTGTAATCATAATTGTAAGCTTTCTTAACAACTGGATATTTTATTGATTGTATTTAGACACCAAATTTAACCCTGAAGAAGGAGAAGAAGAGTGTGACAGTGAAAGAAATGGAAAGTGAGTTGTGACTAGCAGGAACCCATCCCTTGATAGTCTGGTCAATCGAGGAATCGTATTTAGACACCACTTGATAGAATAAAGCCAAGTGTATTCTAACATTCAAGCATTCTAACATCCAGGATTGCTATCCTAAGTAGCAGACATTTATCAAGAAACCGGACAAAGGAAAAAAGGATAGCAACTTTATTGTTGCCTACAGGGGAAAATTAAAGAAAGCGAGATTGTTTCTTTTGCTAACATAGGATGCTTCCTTTCACAAAGCCTGAACTCTTCTGAAAAAATATTGTTCAGTCAGAAAGGATGTACAAGATGAGAATAGCAGAAGAGAAAAAAAATAGTATACAGGGGTGGAAGTGCAAATTCTGCACTATTACTCTGATCTTGGAAATACAGTACGTACTACTAAATGAATTATGACTCCCAAAAGCTCTGAATTAGGGATGGGGTGGAGAGCTGTAGTCAAAAAAATAAAAAGGTATCATTTCCAAGTTCTCAGAATGGTCTATCATAGGCAAGCTATACTAACCAGGTTTGGAATGTTTGTTTAAAAAAGGAACACTGCCTCAACCAGTATGAAGACCATTCCTGTTCCCATCTCCTAGCATCTAACACACTGCAAAATAGGTCACCAATACATTACACTATCTTTCCAGTCTCCACTTATGAAGAGTAGCCTCCCAAAGTAACCTTCTAGAAATCTGATAAAGGTTGAACTTCTACCCTATGGAATGTGCCTGATTGGGACTGGTTATATTTTTCAGGATGATAATGATCCCAAGCATACTACTTATGCGGTAGAATCCTATTCAGTGAGAAAAACAGGTGACAAACACTGACAGTCATGAACTGGTTTCCACAGAGTCCAGACCTGAATATTATAGAGGGAGTATGGAGCCACCTGGAAAGAAATAAAAGACAACCTAAATTTAAACAAGATATCTGGGAAGTGCTGAAGGAAGCCTGGTATAATATATCAGAAAATAACATCAGGACAGTCTCCCCAAAAGAGTTTAAGACGTGTTTAGAACAAAGAGAGGTTACATTAAATCCTGACTTTTGCTTAAACAAGCCATTTTGTTCTGAAAATTGTGTTCATTTGAATTTCATACATGATACATATTTACTATATTTTCTGTAATTATGAATGGTCATTAAAACTTTGCCTTAAAAATCCCCAAAGATAGTGGAGGCCTAAGACTTTTACAGAACCTCCAGGTCTTTCCATGATCCTTGCCACTAAGCAGGACATCAGAACCTGGAAGGCCTCAGATTTCAGAACACTGACTTAAATCTTTACTGCAGGATACCTTGACACCATGATTTTCAAGCTCTGCACTTAAAGAGCTGTGTGTCTACATCAGTGGGAACCCCACAACACATTGTAATGGACTCATGTGGGAAGCAGGTGACTAGGAAAGTAAAACATAAACTACTGACAGATCATTTGTAGCACTTTAGCAGAAACAGCAAACATAAGATGACAGTCTTTCGCTCCTAAATTAGACGTCTGAAATCAAGGCAGCTTTGGTAGAAACAGCAGCAGATTAGTGAGAAAACTGAGTTGATTGTTTTCTTAAAGCTATCTTGCTCTGTGACTCTGAGTCTTCCTTCTCGAGCTAATATTTTGTACCTGGCCCCGGTTGGTGGATCCCCTGACAAATTCTGGAAGACTAAATCTTTTCCACATCAATTTGAGGGTGCATGCTCAATCTGTTATGTAGACCAGCTGAGTCTCAATATTAACCTGATTTGAGGCTGAGACCCAAAACAACCAGGTGTGCTGACTTGGGCTTCAGGTCCAGCAGTCTTGTAATTTTACAAAGATGATTTCTGGAGTGATGCTCACTTTTCTCATCTGAGGGAATGACAAGTCAGGGAAATCCATATTGGCTGAAATCTAGTAGTAAGTCTAAACAAGAGTAGGCCCACAGAATCAGAAAGGAACTGGTAAATCGGCTCTTCTGTTAAGTTCAAATGGTTCCATTGATGATTACTCTAATTGTGATTTACTACTAGATTTCAGACACTGAATACTAAAGGCTTCTCTTTAAAAAGAAGAAGCTATAGTAAAAGGCTGGTCTGTTCAAAACTTTACACTATAGTGTATGATTACTGTATCACACAAAACAGGAAAGATGAATCAGAGCAAAAACAATGAAGATATCCATCACTCATATCTCTGACACACTCTTTGGTAATGTGTAGGAAGTTACACAGATGACATTGCGGAACAGACTCTAAAATAAGCATGCTGAAATCTTACTGTAACATAAAGGTACACTTGTGGAAGTTCACTGGGAATTATGCCCAGGCAGTCTGTGTCTCTGATTGCACAATAAACCATGTGGGAGAGGGTCAACAACACATGCAACTGACTATGCCAGGTGTTCTCAAGGTGTCCATGCTACAGGCCAGAGTACTCACAATCAGACCATGCCATGGGCCGGACACAATGGTGGCATATGTGTTTGAGCATGCATGGACGCTGGCACATCTGCTTCTAGGGTTGTCGCTGCTGACCTGATGGAATGGCGATGGGGGCCAGGTCTGGCCTGCGGGCCATAGGTTGTGAATACCTGGACTATGTGCTAGCCAGGTAATTGTGCCTGCAGAATTGCTTCCATTTTGATACAAATTTCATAATGACAATAGTTAAAACAATCTCAAGTTACACAAGTGTAGCTGTGAAACAGGATTTTCATCAATGAAAGGTAGCAGTTTCCAGTTTCTGCAGTAAAGGATGTTAGGACGAAACGTAGTTACCTAATATACTGTTTGAGATTTTTCTTTTTTCTTTTACTCTAAAGGAAGGGCATCCAGCACTGATCTGAATGAGGACTGGTGCATACTTCTTGGGAAAAGTAAACCATCTGCCCATTTAGTAAATACAGTACTTTAAAAAATGTGGCCACTCCACATTAAGGCTTTAAAAATCTCATCGTGAGCACTAACTCCCACTCCGCCTCAACCCCTTCTGCATATACTGATCATGACCTGGATTCGACAATTCCTGCTTACTCCAGAGTAAAAAAAAAGGTACAGAATTTAAACTATATATTTTAATGTATCATTTATTTCAGCTCTTCTTTTCTTATCACCAAATTCAAATGGAATGATGTGTCATTTCACAGAATCTTCTATATCAGTGGTGGCGAACCTATGGCATGCATGCCAGAAGGAGCACACAGACCTCTCTCTGTTGGCTTGCATGCTGTCACCGCAATACAGTTTGGTCTGCCCAGCAGCCCAATAGGACCACTTCCTCGAGCACAGAGTCCACCCCGCCCCTGTTTGAACACTTGGGTCTCTAGAAGGTTTGCCATCACTGTCCTATACAGATGTTAAATCTCAATGGCTAAAATGAAAAGGAAGGGGGGGGGGTTAAGTTTAACGTATGGTTTAACGAGAGCAATGCAGGAGCCTTGCTAATAGCTTTGACTCAGTGCACAGAAATCACTTTCTTTGCGTTACAGCTCAAAACCTTATGTCTGTAGTTTCAAATTAATTTTTCTGAACTCTGATGCTTCTGTGCCTGGATGGATAAGAAACAGCCTAGAAATCTTCTGAATGGTGCCTTGGGTTCCGTGGTAGAAGAAAACTTGAATAAACATGTAACAAATGAATCTGCGAATTCCCATAAGGAGTAAGCATCTGGGTGTTATAGTTACACTATGTAGCATATTGTATTCCTTTCTTCCAGTTACAGTTTCTATAAAATGAATCACAATATTTCTCATTATACAGATACAGTGATGCCTCGCTTAAAGAGCATAATGCGTTCCATAGGATTGCTCTTTAAGCGAAACACCATTGTAAGTGACCAATTGTGTGGGAGATTTCGAACCCCGATTTATTTGTTAAACGAGTTTTAGGTTGGTTTTATTTGTTAAGCGAAGCAAACATTCAGAGAAAATGCTGCTCTTTAAGCGAGTTACTCTTTAAGCAAAACACTCTTTATGCGAGGTTTGACTGTATAGTTAAAGGCTATAAAAACTAGAAACATTGCCAGTGCCTGCTGACTAAAGATGAAATATGAGTTCTTATTTTGAAAAGAAAACATCTCAAAAGAACTGGGCTATTAGCCAAAACCACTTATTCTGAAACACTCCCATTAACGTCAATGGGTTTACACTAGAATAAGTGGTTTGTGGACTGCAGCCAGAATCCTTGTGCTTTCATTCTGGAACACTTTTAAAACCTTGTTCAGCTACATTCAAAAATATACCCATCTCTGAATATAAGACAGAAACAAAGAAAGAAGTAACTGTATTTCCCGCAAGTCTATATCAAGTATTACAATCCAGGACTCAACAACGCAAATTACCTGAATCTTCCCCAGCTCCCAATTCTATTAGTTCCCATCACTTCTGAGCCTAGTAGGATTTTCCAGGTGTGAGATATGTTAAAGGAGTGGTTTTTACCTTGCTGCCCTGCATGGAACTGCCATAGTCAAGCAGGTATTTGAAGTCAGGTTTCCTGAGTCCTTATCCAACACTATTATCTGCTATACCACACTGGCTTCCCAACCAGTCCATGGAGGCAGCAAATACTAACAAATTAATTCAACTTGCTGGTAAGTACCAAACACATCATGCAGTGTATGTTGCATGCAATATAATCTCTGCAGGAACAAGTACCTCAGGAAATATTCCAAACACCTTAGAAGTGCAATAGAAATGCAGTAGGTATTACATATTCAATAGTGCAGGGAAATGCCAATTTAAAGACTTGGCTTTGGTAAAAAGACCAAATATGCAAGGAAGAGGATGTACTGGTTGGGACTGATCCTGCCCATGGGATTTTAGCAGCATTTAGCTATACTCAGCTAAATCTCTGCCTGCAGAAGTCAACAGAGACCAGCCTAACTCTTCAATTATGCTACCTTTATGTGCTCAACTGTCTTCTCAACAGGGATAAAAAAGATTAATCATCAGGTTTATGTACACCTGCAGCAGAGAAAGATACCCACCCTGCCAATCAGAAAACAGACACTAGATGCACCAAATGTCATATGTTTACTTCTAGGTTCATATTCTACTTGTTTGGTGTATATAAAACAGGGCAGCAAACAGTAAATACAATCAAGAACAAAACAAAATTGATAAAGATCATTCTTTTACAGTATAGCAAAACAGATAAATAAAAGGCTAAATAAAATGGGTTAACTATGTGCCAAATCACATTACCAGAAGGTTACATATAAGTATCTCAAAGCAAGGAATACCATAATAGATGCAGTTACAGAAAAGGCTTTCTCTAAAAACAAAAACAAAAAAACCCCTCCATTAAAGTATGATTATTAAATAAAGAAGGCAGTACCTTTACAGTGAACTATTCCAGAATGAATACTTTTCCTACTCAGTGTTTCTCAGCCTTGGGTCCCCAAGAGTTCTTGGACTTCAATTACCAGAAGCCCAAGTGAGCAAACCTGTTGATCAGGGCTTCTGGGAATTGAAGTTCAGGAACTTCAAATATTGTTGATGGATAGTTTTTGTTTGTTTGTTTGTTTATTTATTATTTTGTTATTTATATTGCTGCCCAACTCAAAAGACTGGGTGGCACACATAGAATAAAAACCAGCATCACAGTTAAAAACTTTAAAACCTATAAATACCCTATTAAACCTATAAAAACCCCACGGACCACCACATCCTGCTCCTAGGTCAGTGATGGTGAACCTTGGCACTCCAGGTGTTCTTGGACAGTAAATCCATTTGTGTGGATTCACAGAGACTTTGGATTCACAGCCATAGGTATTTAAAATCAATTGTTCACGATGTTGCAAATCTTAGTAAGACTGAAACATTCACAATACAAAGAATTATGTTTAAAAGTCACATTTCATTAAGATCAGACAGTCAAAGAAAACATACTTGAACTGGGTTAGAATCCTGGCCTGTATTTTTGTCTACAACTACTTCACACAAAGCACTGAACAGTTTTGAAGCTGGGACTATAATTTTAAAGCTTACTCTTATACACCCACAACCTACTTAGCAGGAAGATGCTAGACTGATGCATCCCACTTGTCTTTTCAGGAATAATATAATAGAAGTGACAACTTGGTTTGTCCTGTCTAGGAACAGTAACAGTAATAAAAATGTATCTCTTAGCAGTTAATTGTGCTTCTCTGCTGTAGTCTGAAATGTATTTTATAGTATTGTATTATGTAATTCTTACAATATCCCTGGGTGACATGTAATTATTATTTAATGTTTAAAAGACAATTACTTATAACAGACACAGAGTGTGAGGGTTGGGGAAAGAGAGAGAGGTGTATTTTTCAGTGTTTTCTAACTTTGAAAATGTTCAAAGTACTGTACTATACTTGAAAAGCTATGGTTTGAACAGCAGGGACAGTGACAGTTGGAACAATTGCTATTTAAGTAAAACTTGCAATGAATGACAAAGGCTTCATACTTGGTTACCTGAAAGAAGACCATTTGAGACATGAAGCGTACAGCAATGAGCTACAGCATTGCTCAGCTCCTGTTTCACTCCAAGGAAAATATTAAAAACTTCTGTTCCTAATTTTTAGTATAAAGAGTTCTTTGTTATAGCTAAACTCCAGCAATTGTGGTTTGTTTAAACCAGGGGTTTGCAACCTATGACCTGTGGGCTGGCCCTGCTCCTCCAACGCCATTCCATCCGGCCCACAGTGACACCAGAAGTGGAAGTGTCCGTGCACATGCGCTTTTGCAGCAAGGGGAAACCATGTGTCCAGCCCACTCAGTTGTCTGAGGGGGAGTTGTCAAGTCCGTGGCGTGAAAATAGTGGTTAAAGACTGGTTAAAGTGGCTTAGTGGTTAAGATGCTGAAGTTGACAACTAGAAGATTGGCAGGTCAGCATAGCTTCATGACAGAGTGAGCTTCTGTCTCCTGCCAACCCAGCAGTTTGAAAGCAAGTAGATAAATAGGTACCACTTTGGTGGGAAGATAAACAGCATTCAATGCACTCTGATGTCTAGTCATGCCTGCCACATAACCACAGAAATGTCTGCAAATGCAGGCAGCACAGGCTCTTTGGCTATAAACAGAGATGAGCACTGAACAATAGAGTTGAATATGACTGGCTTTAGAGCAAGGATGACATTTACCTTTACCTACAGGAGAAAAACAACAATCTTAAATTACAGTTTGAGTGTGGCTTGTTCATATGAACCATAAACTAAACAAACTCGAGTCCCACCATGTTCAGAGACCACTGGGATTTCTGGTTTGTTAAAAACCTTTTTTTCTCATTCAAATGGCCACAGGGGGAAAATGGAGAGGAAGGAGAAAGGCACAAGCTTGAGATTTATTACAGTTCATTTATGTAACAAGTAATCATACTCTCCTGTTACATATAAAGTAGGCCATGGCATTGTTATAATACCATGCTAAACCAACAACATTTAACTATACTGAATGCCTGTTAATGCCTGCTTAAGTCATCAGAACAGGAGCTTCAATATGGATCTTGTAGTAAAAGCTTTTTGCAATACCTTCTCAGATAATTTATTTATTTATTTATTTATTTATTTATTTGTCAAATTTGTATTGCTGCCCAAGTGACTCCAGGCGGCGTACAACAAATACATCATGAACTACATAAATCCCACTAGAGAACTATAAAAAACTCCCTTAAAACCAGTAAAAACCCCAATTAAAAATTCTGACGATAGTGCCACTGTCACAGGAGCTGATTGTGAATTCGACCTAGGAATGCATAAGACAGTTCATTAGACCAGCTATATGTTTTATTTGGGGGCTCTATAGATTAAATATTTACTCATGAAGCAAATATCTAGCACAATAAGCAAACAGCTGGCATGTACATGGATTTTTCAACTGTTTATGTTTATCACAGTCTAAACCTTCCCACATAGGAGTAGAAGGGCTGCGGTGGCTCAGTGGTTAAGAAGCTTGCCTTGTTAGCCAGAGGCTGGCAAGTCGGCAGTTCGAGACCCGGGTACGACATGACAGATTAAGTGCCTGTCTCTGTCTCAGCTCTTGGGGACATGAAAGGAGCCTTATATGGGCAGTCACTCAATGGAGTTTCTTCTTCAAAAATCCTTTCAACTCAGAATAATTTCTGACGTGAAATTATTATTATTATTATTATTATTATTATTATTATTATTATTATTATTATTATTATTATTATTATTATTATTATTATTATTATTATTATAGGAAACACAGTAAGATCAGAGAGAAACAGTTTCATAGAGAAGCTGCACATCTGTACGGAGAAATAGTTGGACATGCTCTCCCTTCTCCCTCATTCTCAAACTACCTGCCCCATTTGTTATCTTGTTGTTGCTTTAAAAAAGTCAACCAGCCAAGTAGTAGATTGGACATTCCAGGATGCTATGCGCATGAAAAAATAAACATCATCAGACTTTGTGAGCATGCTCAGCAACTCCCTTCAATACAGTATTTATTCATGCAAATCCTGCTGTATTTCTTAGGACTACAATGCTGAAATGGGACCCTATGAAGACAGTTATACCATTTTTGGGGGTGTAGGGATTAACTATTTTCAAATGGAGAGTTACTCATGATTACTTTTTCCAATAACCAAGGCAGCATCACATTTTAATCCTGTTTGTGGCCTAATGACAACTGTTTCAATTACATTTAGAGGCGTGAGGTATTCGGACACATTGCTTTTGATAAGTTTCCATCTACAAGCCAGTGGCCTCTAACATTCTGATGCTTAAAAAAAGATAGCCAAGATAACGTTTTAGTCTTTTTTTTCACTAACAAGAAATTAATTTTACAGACTTGCTTTCAAATATTTGCAACCATTCTAATTGCCTTTTGGTGCCTTAGAATGGTAACATTACTTTCTGAAAATAATGTCCAAATTCTTCTTCTTCTACAATAAATAGTAACATTCCAGCAGACCAGTGGGCAGCTCTATCAACAGGTTTTTAAAAAAAGCTAAGTCTGACACTCTGTACTCCCTGAGAATATTCTGTCCTAACTCCCAGAGAATATTCCATGCTGTTCTTTTGAGGTGAATTCTATGAACATCTTATGCTTCGGTTGGGTGGTCTGGAAGCTTTTGCAGTGTAACAAAAATCATGTACTTTTGAGAAGCTGAAACATCAAAACTAAGGCACCCACAAAAATAAGGGTTATGTAATTTGAAAGATCATCTCGGCAACTTTAAGAATTGGTAGAACACAAAAGCTGAAAATGCAAAGCATCATCACTTTCAGAAGTAGCATCAGAAAATTGACAGTTTTGCTGGGGGGGTCGGTTGTTGGGGGGCCAGTGAAAAAACTACCCAACCAATTCAGATTATCCAAAGTGCGTTTGAAAGAGGAAATATTAACCTTTGTGGGGACACTTTCAGATTTGGAATTGGACTTCGGAAAAACAATCTATGAAGCGTTTTACAAAAAACCACTCAAATGGGATCACAAAAACCCAATAAATGGAGGGAAAACCAATTTAGAAATTGAATATGACAACTTCCTGAGGTGGATACAGTTCACATACAACATGTGGAGAAAAATGATGTCTTAGCAGGAATACACAAAAAGGATATTGAGGAAAAAGGTGACTTTTTAAAATGGCATTTGTGTGTGTGTGTGTGTGTGTGTGTGTGTGTGTGTGTGTGTGTGTGTGTGTGTGTGTGTGTGTGTGTGTTTTGCAGTGATCCAGAAAAAAACCCACCAAAAAACAATCCACTGATTGAAGTGATCCAAAGTGCACTTGAAAGATGACAGAATAACCTTTCTTTTGACACTTATACAATTTGGATCAGACTTCAGAAACATTTCCTATGAAGGTTTAAAACAACAACAAAAAACCCACAACACTTTCTTTCTAACCTTTCTTTTAAAAAAAACCACCTATCTCTCCACACCAGAACAGATAAATTGGTGTGAGAATGGATACACTGTAGCAAGTTTTTCCTTTGAAGTCATAACCACTTTCCCGTTTGGCTTTCCCCCTTATTGAAAAACTTCTTTCAAGGAATCGTGAAGGAAAAACTCTTTTTCTTTGCGGTTTGACTATTGAAATATTTATTAAAAATAGATCTTTTGCAGTTATTCACCTGTGGTGAATTGTTCAGTCTACAGTGGGCTGCTTATGGATACATGTGCATAGTGGGTAGAGTCGAGGAGAATGGAAAATAAAGGTTAAAAGCATCTTTATTGAAAAATAAAATATAAAAAAATAATAAACAGAAATGAAATTGGGATTTCTGATTTTGGGTTAACACAACGTAGCAGTTCAAAAGCAAGAAATTGCAAGAAGATAAATAGGGACCACTTTGGTGGGAAGGTAAACAGCGTTCCATGCCTGCCACATGTCCATGGAAATGTCTGCATACACAGACAGACAGTGCTGACTCTTTGGCTATAAACAGAGATGAGCACTGAAACCTAGAGTCAGATATGACTGGCTTTTGATCAAAGGTGACCTTTACCTTAGCTCAGAAAACCTTAGATTTTATAAACATTTTATGAAAACCTTAATTTTATGAACATAATGTCTTTATTTTCCCCCATTTGAAACATCACCCTTAACTCATGATGAATGAAATAAAAGAAATAAACGAACATAATACAACACATCGAATTCACGCACTAAATCCCTGACGGTAGTGTCCTTAGACTCTATCTGCAACTTTTTTTAAGGTGTGTATTGGAATGCTGTAATAGGAATGCCCCTTCCTGTTTTTTAAAAACAGTATCTTGCAGCTTTACACAGTTTGGAGTTCTCAAGTTCTTTCCTGTTAGGATATAAGTGCTTGCCTAACTGGTTGGTTAAGATAATGTGTATACAGTAATACCCCGCTTAACATGTGCACCGCACAACGTTAAAACTGCATGTCAAGAAATCAGAGGAAACATTTGTTAACGTTGTGCAGTGCAAATTTTTCCTCTGATTTCTTGATTCACATTTTCACTCAAATTCCTTTGCATCTGGGAGGGCATTGAGGGATCCCAGCAACAGAGGCGTTGGCAATTTTGAGGCGATCAACGCCACAACACCACCAGCTTCCATTTCCCACCAGCTGGGTGGTCCAGGAAGGGAGTCCATTGGCGGTGGCGGCCTCAAAATCGCCAACACTGCCAGACTCCCTCCCCGGCCCCGCCAGCCGGTGGGAAGTACATGTACAGTGCTGTATCACACAATTTTAAAAACCACATAACATTAAAGCTTGTGAAACCAAGCTTTAATGTTATGTGGGGTGTTACTGTACTTGTAAAACTGCTGTTGCTTTAAGAGCACTAACTTATTACAGAACAGGTTCATTGTGTTGTGTCATTAGCCTGTAATTACTGTGGATAAAAGAAGGGTTGCAATCACAGTCACTTCAGCTTTATGGTCAACTGTTGCTTGGTGGTCAAGACTGCTGCATGATGTCCAGAACTGCTGTGCACTCAACTGCTACTGGTCTGATATCCAAGACTGCTTTGTGCTTTGCAACTGCTTGATGTCTGTGGACTACTTGGAGTTCAACTTCTGCCTGAACTCGGCTACAGATTATAAATTGTTGCTTACAGCTGTGCAAACTACTGTATATGCTGACGTATAAGACTACTCCCCCCCCCCTGAAAAACATGCCTTCAAGTGGGGGGGGGGTCGTCTTATACGCCAGGTGCACTTCAGTTGGGATAGACATAACTGCCCATAGTGGCCTCCCGATGCTCACCCGGTGCCCATAGTGGCCTCCTGATGCCCTCCTGGTGCCCATAGTGGCCTCCCTATGCCCACCCACCACATTCTACATACCATCCAATATCGTGCGGTATTTGGTGTGGCTGCGGCGAGCATCAGCAGCGAGACAGGGGTGCCAGCCTTTTCAGCGTGACCGGCCCATTCTGCTCGGTGGGAAGCAACGGTGCTCCGCCCCGCCCCTTGTCTATGCAGAGCTCGCACTTGCGCACTTGTGCCGGCCACAGGGAGATGTTGAAATCAAATCTGATGTTCTTTTATGTTTTATTTGGTGTGTGGAAGGTGTGCGGAAGAGGGGGTAGTCTTATACAGCAAGTATATAACAAACTCTATATTTTGAGTGGAACTGTTGGGGGGTCGTCTTATACGCCAGTCATCTTATACGCCGGCATATACGGTACCTTTTCCTGTTTTGTATTTGGAATATTGTTCTCCACTAACATTATAGACTAATAAAGAGAAAGGAATCTGCCATTTGCTTTTGAACCGTATCTCTGCTATTGCTGTGCAGACTTTAAACAGCCTTAGAACATTTGCTTTCATCTTTTACTTTGCCACAAGTAAACTACTGTTTTTCACCATACAGTGTATCTGTATTTTTCACTAAACTCTCAGTCCTTTTGCTAAGGCCGTTGCACCACAAGGGTCACTCTTCAACCTAACACTACCCTAACACTGCTAACTGGCTATCCCTTTATTTAACCAAAGCAAACAGTATTGGAATTGCCTACTTAATCATAAAAAATGATAATACAAGTGGCAAATGCTTCTTGTTGTTAGCAAACTTTCAGGAGATTAGTCGATAACATGGTTCTGCATGGTAATAGAAGGCTATCAGTTTGCTTTTTCTTCCAAATTGTATTTGTAGCTGGGATTGGCAACCTGGTTTGGGAGTACAATTCTACCCAGCATGGTGAATCATCAGTAATTAAGGGAACTGTAGTCCCAAATCTCTGAAGGGCACAGGTTCTTATTTCTGACCTACTCAATGGTCAAAATCCTCTTGTTCATCAAAATAAACTGTACTAAAGGGGTACAGAAATAACCTCCTAGAAGAATGTGAATATAATTGGGCATACCCTGGGTGGCAACCTTGCTGGCTAATCTTTCTAACACCTGATCAAACCAAAGGAACTGAACTGTATTAGAATAGGCTCACTGAATCAATGGGGATTTAGTAAATCAATACCTCCACAGAATTCCATTGACTTAAATGAGACTACTCTAACTGCAATTTACTGTGCTAAAATAAATGGCAGTTAGAGTAGGCCTACTTGAATCCACAGAATTTATGGAGGAGCTAACTCACCAATTCCCTATTGATTCAGTTGGTCTGCTCTAATGCAATTTACTACAATAAGCTGTAGGATTTTGGTTTGTATCCCTAGACATGTGAGAGCAGTGGAGATGCCTTATCTTTGGCAAAGACACAAAAATTAGCAACAAAAATAATCACATATTTGGTTCACTGGTATTTTGTTTATAGTTTGCTGAAAATTGGAATTTAGAACATAGTGTTTTTTGACTGTATCTTGTTTCTCCAATTGAGAACATTGTTTCCAATTTATCTTTTACAAGATTGCACTAGTCATGAGCTATAAAGAAAGACAGCAGGCTTGTATAAATTACATCCTGGAGGTTGGGAGAGTAACGGATGATGATACCAAGGATGTGTAGAGCATTGTGGCTTTGCCAGACCAGCTGGACGAACAAGAGGCTATCCTCCCTGAAGCAAATTAGAATAATCAGGAAGGTGAGTGAATTTAAATAGAACCACAGTGCTGAAATAGAGATTTACAGCCCAAATATGTTTTTGATTGTGGTCAGGCTCTACTTAAAAAATAATTCAAGTAAAAACCGCTCAATTCATTAAACGTGTTCATGTACTTAATGATCATGTACTATGAGGCCAAGAAAAAAAAACCCAGTGGGAACATTATGGTATTGCAATTCCTAAAGGTATTCTCAACTCTCTTAAAAACTATTTTTTTATCATCAGCCTGTGTGCATCTACATTATTCGAGCCACAAAGCTAGCACTGCAAACAATAGTGATTCAAAGCATTATGGAATGACCATCCAAATGCAATTCACATGAAGAATATGAATAGTCTATAACAGTGGTGGTGAACCTATGGCATGTGTGCCAGGGGGGGCACTCCCAGACCTCTCTGTTGGCATGCGCACCATCACCCAAGCACAGTTTGTCCCACTCCTCTGCCCAGAACCCCAATGGGAGCACTTCCTACCTCCCAGCACAGAGTTTTCCCTGCCCCTCTGCCCAACGGGAGCGCTTCCTCCCTCCTCCTAGCACAAGAGTTGCCCTGCCCCTCTGTTTGGGCACTCGGTCTCTAAAAGGTTCACCATCATTGGTCTATATCTATGACAAGTTACACTTTTTTTATTTTTACAGCATGTTGTTTAAAGTTTTTTCAGCATCATATTTTAAGTTATATTAACAGCTTTGATCAGGTCTTGTAAACTAGAGGTAGAAGTTTCCTTCATTGAATCAATCCACCTCTTATTTGACCTTCCTCTTTTCTTTTTACCTTCATCTCACTGTCTATTCTACTGAGCCCCGTCTTCTCATGCTGAGCTCAAAGTATGATAACCTCAGTTATTTTTGCTTCAATTCCCTGAAGCCTAAGTTAATTCCCCAAACCACTGATCAGCCAATGTACTGACTTAGGTTTCTAGGAATTGAAGTCCTGCTTTGGGGCATGAGTCCCTCATTGAGAACCACAGTTCTAGACAGAGTTCAGGGTTGATATGATATCACACACACTTATTTGTATTTCTAGAGATCCATAGTAGCCATAAATTTCTTCACTAACCATATTTCAAGTGGGCTGATTCTTTTTCCTTATCTGCTTCATCAGTGTCCAGCTTTCCAATCATACAACAAGGAGGAATATCACTGAATGGAATCCAAATACTGTATATACTACACAACATATAGCTAAAATTGGTTTGCTTAGCATATTAAGTTATACTATGCTAATTGAATCCATGGGAATTTGATAAATCAACTCTCCTGTAAACTCAATGCATTCAATTTGACCTACTCAAAATGTGATTTATGCTAAATTAAGTCACATAGTGGGTGTATCTGCCTCAACTGAATTGAAAAAAAGAATAGACTCACCAATACAGTAAAACCTAGAGTTAAGAATAAACTCAGTTCAATGGCCTTGTTCGTAAATTGAATTTGTTCATAACTTGAGGCATCTCCATTCAGATAAAGCAAAAGCCCCACCCCAACCTTCAACAATCAAAATGGACCACCCCACCCTCCAACAATCACTCAAACCACCCAAAAAAGCAGCAGCATTGAAAGGAAAGCATGCATAAGCAAAAACACTGTTCCTTACCTTAAAGAAGCTTTGAAAATGGACAGAAAACTCAGAAAACTCTAGCAAGAAACAGCAACTGGCAGCCATTTTGGTGCTGAAACTCCAGGCAAAGAACTCCTCTCTGAGCATTCTATTGCCACCTACAGGGCTCTGAAAGGCTGCATGTGTATAAAATATAAGCCCACTGGGGAAATTGGTTTTTTGCTTCACTCGAGGCAACACAGAGGAAAAAGAATTAATTTGTAAATTGGGGCATGTTTGTCACTCGAGGCATGGATTTCAGCGCAGAACCAATTCGTAAGTTGAATTATTTGTAAGTAGGGACATTTGTAAGTAGGTTTTTTTTTACTGTAATTCAATGGGCTAACTCAAGTTCAAGTTCAAGTTGTTTACAGTCCATGACCAGCATAACACACAAAAACATAATACCACATCCTAACTAGTCTGGACACGGGTAATAAAAGGAAACTATGGTACTATAATACTAAAAACCTACTGGGAATCGACATAAAACAGCAGGTGCCTATCTAAAAACAATATTACTAAAATCCCTCAATAATTACTAAAACCTAGTGTCATGAAAATAAAATGCAATACTGATATTTACAAGAAAAAGAGGGATAGCCTCATTACAAGGATATAAAATACTCTCTAATAGAGTTGTAGTTTACTAAAACTCAGTAATTTATGGCCAGACCGATAATGATAAGGGTGAAGAGATAACATAATAAGTAGTGTAGGTCAGCTGCTCAGTGCGGGAGCAATCTCAGTAAACTATAGAGCCACACTAGACTTCCTAGTCAGCAGCCGACGTATCCTACTAGCCTGTGCACAAAAACCCGCCACTTTGCACTTAGCAATACTACTGTCCTGGAGTAGGAAGGAAGCTTGTTGGGCCGGCAATTTTCCTGGGCATTGGCGCAGCAAGGGGATTATTAATTCTGCACGGGCATCCCTATAGAATGAGCAGAAAAGGAGAACATGCTCAATCGATTCAACATCCCCATCTCCACATGGACATAATCGTTCTGAATAGGGTATCCCGTTATATCTGCCCTCAAGGACAGCTGAAGGCAGGCATCCACAGCGGGCCTGGGTGAATGCCAGCCTATGTTTTGGGAGATCTAATTCCTGCAGATAAGCTGCGGGGACAAGCTGGTACCTGATGGAAACATTGGAGAAGAAACCAGGAGACTTGGCCACATCTTCCTGCCGTTCAGTGTCCCTTATTCTCTGTTTCACTAGCTCCCTGGCTTGTTGTGCTTCCATTGCAAGCAGGGTAGCTGGACACAAGCCCAAAGAAGCCAATTTATTAAGTATAAAACATTTCCAGGAAGAGCGAAATGAATCTTGAAGTGTAAGAAACACCAAGGTGCCCTGGGAATTGTGTATTTTAAGCCAATATGAAATCATCAGCATCCAGCACCTCGCCTCTACCTTCACTAAGCCCGTCTCCAGTCTTAATCTGGCATTGGAAACGCAGCGGGGGGTCGAGAGAGCAGCTCTAAGAAACTTTGACTGAACTCTCTCCACCTGCTGATAACTGGCTAAGGGTCCTAGCTGCGCACCATATGTGAGCTGGGCAAGTGATTTAGCTTCATACAGTTTAATGGCTGCTGGTACATAACGCCCTCCCCTGCTCCAGTAGAACCTAAGGATTGCTGATGCATTCCTCTGTGCAGTCTGAACTACATGGTCAATATGGGTTTTCCTAGAGCCTGAGGCATGGAAAAGAACCCCCAAATAATTAAAGCTGGGGACCTGCTGAATAGGATGCCCCTCGATTTCCCAATTGTAAAGTTTGGGTTTCCTGCCAAAGACCATGATCTTGGTTTTGGCATAATTGATAACTAGATGGTTTTCCGTGCAATAGGCAACTAATGCTCTGAGTGCCCGTCTGAGGCCTACCGGTGATCTTGCCATAATGAGGGTATCATCAGCATAAAACAGTGAATTAATATGCCTCTCTGCTAACTTTGGAGGATGGAAGTCTGGATTTGCCAAATGATTGACCAAGTCATTAATATAGAAATTAAACAGAAGTGGGGCCAATATACATCCTTGTCTCACACCTTTCTGGGTGGCAACTGCAGAGGACAAGTGACCCCATGGGGAGCAGCGCACCTTCAAAGCTGAGTTCTCATGCACCACAGAGATCAAGGCCAAAAGGCGGTGATCAATTGAGGTGGCTTTTAGTTTCTCCCACAGTTTGGTCCGTGAAATGGAATCAAAAGCAAATCTTAAGTCTATAAAGGCGGCATACAGTGAACTCGGATACTTCTCACGAAGGTGTTGTAGGATCAGGCAATTGTCCAATTGACTGATCTTCCTGTCCTGAACCCAGCCTGTTCCTCGGCCAAAATAGCTTCCTGGTCGACCCAGTCTTTTAGCTTCCAGTAAAGATGTCTAGTGTAGAGTTTGCTGACCACACTAAGAAGACTTATAGGTCTGTAGTTAGATGGATCATTTCTTTGTCCTTTCTTAAAAATAGGGACAATAACTGCCATCCCCCAGTTCTGGGGTACACAACCCATCCTATCTATAAAAGTAAATAGAGAAGCTAGAATGGGTGCCCACCAACTAGCGTTGTTTTTAATTAATTCTGGGGGGATACAGTCAATACCTGCTGCCTTACCAGGCTTGAGTTGGGCAATCAGATCCTTGATTTCTTTCTCTGATACTGGTGGCCAGGGGGGCAATTCCTCCCACTTAACCTCTATGTGAGCAAGGGGTTCAGTCTCACTGTATAAAGACCGAAAATGATTTTCCCATGTCTCAGGTGGAATGCTGCATTCAATATATGGTGATCTTACTGCCGAGAGGCCTGCCGTGATATGCCAAAATATTGTAGAGTGGCCTCCTTTGACTGCTTGTATGAGACGCTTCCATGTTAACTTGGTGTCCTCATTTTTTTTCTTGGCTATCAGCTTCTTATAACTCTTTTTTGCTTCCAAAAGAGCTTGTGGCAAGAGAGGATTGGGACTTTCCTTGTAAGCTTTAAATTGGGTGATCAGTCTTTGTTTGGCTAAAATGCATTCGTTGTCAAACCAGGGCTTAGACCGAGGGTTATTTCGCTGTGACCTTCTATCAGATTTGAAGGTGAGATGTTTATTCAGGTCTGCAACAAGTTCATCGTAATGAGCTAAAAGCCCTTTTGGGTCCGCCTCCGAAATAATAGCAGTGGCCCTTTGCTGGTACTGTTCAGAGTCCAGGAGTGTCTTCATCCTGCCATCCAGGGCTTGAGACCATTTCACACCATAGCCCTGTGCCCTCTGAGTTAGTTCCAAGTTATGCCTCCCTCTTAAATGCAGAAGGTAGCCAAATGACCTCAGAAGTAGACGGAGTGGAAAATGATCGCTGTCCACGCATGGAGTAACCTCAAGCCGATCTATCCACTTGAGCAGATTATTAGACACTATCATATAATCAATGGTACTCTGTCCGGCTCTGGCCCAGTATGTAAACTCTGCTGGGGAGTCCCCTGGGGTTACCCCATTAAGGACCTGGAGATTTAATGCATGTGTCATCTGAGCCAGGCAGAAACCTGCATGGTTCGACTTCTGGTCTTTGAACATCCGATGATAGCTAGGCATGGATAGTTCAGGGGAAGGAGGACAAGTGCGGTGACGTGCATATAGCGTTGTGTCGTCTGGGCCCATTCTGGCATTAAAGTCCCCCCCAATCAGCAGGTACGCAGTAGGAAAAGCCAGTAGGAGATCAGCAATATAAACCTCAAACTTGGTCCAGCGCTCTTTAACTTGGCTCAATCTTGTCAGAGGTGGAAAATAAACACAGACCACAATAAGAGTAATTTTTCCAAGGGAAATCCGGACTGTCAAAGCTAGTTGATCCAAAGAAGAGATGGTATCGGAAGTGGCCCGGAGTGAGCTTGCCACCAAAATCGCAAGCCCCCCTTTGTTCCGGCCCCTTGAGGACTCTCTAATTGCTGGCAGGGAATGGGCTGCAAATCCGTTAAGGACAATATCTGTGGTTGCCCACGTTTCCTGAATTAAAGCCACCTCAGTCCTGTTGAATTCTTCAGAGCTCTTCTCCCGCCATCCACAGACATTCCAGGTTAAGATCCTAATTTGGGGGTTATGCTGGTCAGCGTCCCATCAATTGGTGGGTACCTGCACACTTGTTAGAAAAGGCTGTGCGACTGATGCCTCTATGTTGTTAATGACTGCATGGTGAGGAGGCAGTTGGCTATCTGTCTGTGTCTCCATTATAAGTAGAGGGCTCTGGTCATTTGTCAGAGCTAGAGGTGGATTATGAGTATTTGAAGTATTTAAATCTAGCAGGTCATTTATTTCATCAAAATGTGACTCACTGCCAGGTGGAAGTAATTCAATGGGCTAACTCTAGTGTGAGCAACAGTATTTAAGCTGAAATATATAAAATATAATTATCCATTTTATATTATTTTGCTTTGATTCAACACCATTATTAACCAAGTCTCAACTTTTAAAACTAAATTTCAACCCTTTGTTGAAATTTTACAAACAGACTTTTTCTCACATTTATGCCAGTACCTATATGTCTCTTGGTGCAACTCACGGTGCTGGTATGGTAGTGGGCCAGGATGCTTAAGAGACCGCCTCATCCCAAGAACATCTGAGGACCTTGCCCACTCCTCTGGGCCCACAACAACGGCCTGAGGGGAGTTAGTCTGTGTTCTGGGTTCGTTGCACCTGTATTTTGTGAGGTTATATTTTATAATGTTTATTGTACTGTTGCTGTTTTGACTGTAAGCTGCCCTGAGTCGCCTCGGTGAGTGGGCGGCAAAATAAATCTGAATAAATAATAAATAAATAAATAAACATCTGTCCGTCCCACCAGAGTGGACCAGAGAGACTCCCTAGTTGTCCCATCCACCATAGAGGCGCATCTCTCTGGCACTAGAAGGAGAGCCTTCTCTGTTTCTGCTGTGGCCCTATGGAACCTCCTGCCAACCAAGCTACATCTCCAGATGGAGTTGCTGTCCTTTAGGAAGATCTTAAAAACATGGCTGGCGGGGTAGGTAATGGGTCCTGATGGTACAATGACCTCAACTTGCTGGTTAGTTTAAGCTCTATCTCTCCCTTAGTCTTTTTGTCTTTTAATTTTTTTATTTTTAAGATTTAGCTTTTAATTTTTGATTTACTATTGTATCTTTTAAAAATTTAAGATCTTTTATAACTGTAAACTTGAAGTTTTGGGTATTGGCTTCGGTTTTTATGATGTTGTAAACCACCCTGGGTCACCCCGGCGAGTAGGGCGGTATATAAATTTGAATAAAATAAATAAATAAATAAATGTATCAGTAAATAACTTTTTTTGCATATGAAACATGAATTATATCATTTAATTAAAAAATAAATGTGTTTGGATAAGGGATCTTTTTAGCTTTCAACTGCAAGAAAGTTTCATCATAGTTTGACTTTGGGGTATTTTTTTTACTTGTTTTTGACAAATCTTCAAGAAGAATACCTTTTTCAAGCAGAATATCTAAGAGAAATGTTCAGAGTCAGACAGGTAACAATTTGTTCAGAAATAAACCTGTTGTTTTTTTTAAAAAAGAGACACCCTCAACATTTCAACTCTGAAGGAGGACTCCTAAGAAGACCAATAATAACTTCATGTCAGAAATTATTCTGGGTTAAAAGATTTTTGTTGGCGAAACTCCACTCAGGGGGATACCCGAATGAGGCTCCTTTCATGTCCCTAAGATCTTTTTCCACTGAAGTGATCCCTATTTATCCACTTGCAATTTCTTGCTTTCAAACTGCTATGTTGGCAGAAGCTGGGTCTGAGATGGGTGCTCAAACTGACATGCAGTACCTGGTCTTGAACTGCCAACTTGCCAACCTTCCAGCTAACAAGGCGAGCTTCTTAACCACTGAGCCACCTCAGCCAATTGTTGGGGAGAAGTAAAAGTGAATCAACAGAAGAAATATATTTTGTGAACATCAGTTATAGGTGAGTGAACTTGTTTTCTACTCCATTAGTTGCTTCCCTAGATTCCAAGATTTGGCAACATACCAATAGTGTGAAACCACAAATGGCTATTTTTGGGTGGGTTTTTTTATCCTTGCAACAAAACTGGCCAAAGATATCTTAAACAAAGAATTTTATTCAACTTAAAGCTTAACCTGTTTTGAGATCAACTCACAAAAATGCATCTGAACTAACGATCTTGATTTTTGTCTGATAAAAGAATGTATCTACTGCTGCTTAAAAATTTCAGGATTCAGATCATTAAATTACAGTAAAATAACAATGACCATTTTTTTAAAAAGCACTTTAGAAATCTCATACTACAAAAAGAACAACAGGAACAACTCTCTCTCTCACTCTGTTTTTGCTGGCATATAAGACACATTGGCGTATAAGATGCACCCCATTATTACCAAAATTGCTCACCACAGGCCATGTTATACAGTACAAGACACAGCCCATTTTCCAGTGTATTTTGAGGGGGGGAGTGGGTCTTATACACCAGCAAATAGGGTATAAAAAAGTCACATACTGTACACCATTTGAGACAATATGCAAAAAACCCTGGTTGAACCACAGCTTGAACAATCATCCAGATTCACACAAAGTAAACAGAGCAGAGAAAAAAATGAGTGGACTGAAATAGCCCCCAATATGAAGCTACTGAAAAGTGAGCCATTAACACCTCCTCTGTTGAAATCTTATTAAACCTGGCGAGCTCATTTCCCCCCTTTCAAGCAGGATTGTGTTGACAGAGCCAATGCTACAAGGGCAAAAGGTCATAAGGATGACAAGCAAGCAGGCCATATTCAGCCTCATCTCCTCTATCATTCATATTACTCTCATGTAAACTTGTTTTCATATTCTCGGAAGTATCTGTCAGGAAAGGGTTGATTCAGCTTACAGACTGAGTCATTCTAGCATTTTATGACCAGTCTTTTTAAGAGAATGTAGAAACTTACCTGGTAACACTTAGAATATTTCCCTGTGAAGCCCAACATTTGTCAATTCTTACTAGCATGGATCTTCAGGGTCTCAAGGCAAGGTGCAACAAACCACCAGGTACTTGACCCTTTGTCAACTGGAGATACCAGGGATTAAAACCCAAGGCCTTTTGTATGTAGAAGCTGTTGGCTAGGATTACATATGACAAACCTTATCTTTTTAATCAATATGAAACAGTAAAACAGTTTTGCATTATAACACAGTGAAGGAGGGAATCAACATTGTAGTGCAAACAGTAAGTAAAGAGTTGATACAATCATTACAAGGTTTGTCTTAAAAACTAACTGGTAAAAAATATTTCTCACTAAATCATTCAGGTCAGATTTCACTCCGTGTCTTCTGAATTTCCTTTGCTAGCCATAAATTATGCCATAAAGACATTTACTGTATTTTTTACCCAGGATGCCTGTACTGAAGAAAACTTTCATTCAACAAATAGAAAGGCCATTACCAGTCGTTAGGTGTATTGATCTGACTTTGTTCAAAGGGTGAACAACAGGCAGCCTGAATTCCCCAAAGTCCCATGTTTATACCGAGATTAAAAAAAAACACATACATCTTGCAGTGATCCTGAAACCCTTGTTCAAGAACAGCAGCTTTTAAATTCAAATTCATCATTATTCATATTTTAGGGGGCTGTGGTGGCTCAGTGGTTAAGAAGCTTGCATGGTTAATTGGAAGGCCAGCAAGTCAGTAGTTTGAGACCTGGGTACTGCATGACAGATTGAGCACCCATCTCTGTCACAGCTCCTGCCAACCTAGCAGTTTGAAAGCAATAAACTGCAAGTAGATAAAAAGGGACCCACTATAAATAGGTGGGGAAAAGCTCTTGGGAGCATGAAAGGAGCCTCATTCTGGCATCCCCTGAGCGGCGTTCCTCCAGCAAAAATCCTTTCAACTCAGAATAATTTCTGACACGAAATTATTATTATTCATATTTTATTCATCCAACATGTTACTGTTTCCTTTGAGAAATTGCAATAGAGATTCAAAGAAGGCCAATGTGACCTTGTACTTAGAGAACATCCTGAAGTCTCTTGGAATTGTCTGCCATCTCCAAGTATAGCCAGCTGGTAAATGAGGTCACTGAACATGTTGTCAACATCATCCCAAAAGGCCAACTGTGCCCTTGGATTCTGTTACTTTCTCATTATCAATGTGGTTATTACAGAAATTGTTCTGATACCATGGGTAGCTGGAAGCACTTTCAAATTACTTCAAGCTATCACCTCTCAAAGTCACTCTCACTACTTTGCAGGAACGAGATCAACTTCAAGACTTGTAGGCTAATTTTCATCAGGAAGAGGACGGCTTCCACCCAACTCATACTGTAAACTTGCTTTCCCTTACATTCCGTTGGATTAAGCGTGTAATGTAGAAGTGCAAGCAAGCATGAAAGGGGGAAGATCCTTCTCTTCTTCCTAATACTGTACAGCCAAAGCTAAAGTTCCAAGTTAAGAATTTTCAATTAGAATAAAGAGGGAAATAACTGAAGAGGGATAAAACAGAGATACAGTAATACCTCATATAACATTAGTATCGAATAACACGAAAATCGCATAACATCAAGGAATCTGGGGGGAAGAATTGCATCAGATAACATTAAGATCCTATGGGATGCTTCAGATAACAACCGCAAAAGCCTGTGTGGTTACAATGTATCTCTATGGATCCCATAGAGGATCAGATAACACTAAAAATCATATAACACCAAGACTTGTGGAACCAGGTTTTAGTGTTATATGAGGTTTTACTGTACCAGTAAAAGACAAAACAAAATAGCATATCCTCAAGAAGTCTAAAGTGGACAATCTAAAAGAAATAGTCCCCAAATACTTGACACATGCAAAAATCACCTATGGTACTCTGTGGGTAAGTTTTCACAGATGATGAATCTCAATTTTTAAAACCATGAGACCTTTAGAGAAAAGATTGATGGGAGGGCTTGAGTACATCTTTCTGGGAGGTGTTTCTGTACTTGAGAAATGCAATTGTGAGATACTTTTCATCAACACAAGAAGCCTGCAGTAAAAGGTACTATTGGGAGAGGTGTCCAATCTACCCCTGATATAAGAAATAATCTTGCCAACCTAGCAGTTCGAAAGCAAGAAATTGCAAGTAGATAAGTAAGGACCAATTTGGTTTGAATGTAAACGGTGTTCCGTGCACTCCAGTGTCTAGGCATGCCTGCCACATGACCACAGGAATGCCTGCAGAAGCAGACAGCCCTGACTCTTTGGCTATGAAACAGAGATGAGCACTGAACCATAGAGTTGGATACAACTGGCTTTTAAGCAAGGGTGGCCTTTACCTTTACCTATAAGAAATAAATGAAGTGAAATGTACCCTGTGGACATAAAAGATAGAAACATGAGAAGCAGGCTACTAAATAATTGATAAATGAGCCTGTTATATAAACTCAGCTACACTGGATTTTTAAAGAAGATACACATTTTATTTCGCATCTGAGTCCATTGTTGTTCAGTTGCACAGTCAAGTCCGACTCTTGTGACTCAATAGACCAGGCTCCTCTGTCATCTGCCATCCTCTGGAGTCTGGCCAGATCTGCGCCCACTGCGTCAACAATGCTGTTTTATTTATTTATTTATTTGACCCTGCGTGTCCAGATGCCAGGTATTTTATTTGACTTGATGTACTTATTCTGTTGTTTTGTTTTATTTTGTGTTTGTTTTATTATATTGGGAGTGGGAGATACTGTATCCCAGGTGGGTGGTATAAAAACACAATCAATCAATCAATTATGTACTCAGTTGTAAAGCTCATCTTTTGAAGAAACAGAAACAACATTTTGGTACTGGTTGAAAAGTATCCTATCAAAGAGAATAACTTTTCAGGTTGGAACTAGGAACATGGTATTCAGATTGATTCCAGAATGGTGTCTGTGAAACCAGTGTGTTCATTGACAGTTGCATAATTTTATATACCCTATGCACTATTAGCTCTGTCAATGGTTTCAGAAAGAAAAATAATTCAGATTATGAAAACAGCTGAGCCAAAGTGCATAGACTATTGATAGAGAATACTTAGACATTATTTGGTTTCCTCAGCCAATGATACAGCTATCTCAGGCACATCATGGGAGTCTCATTTTCTTTAGCAGAAAACCCAAGAGCATACACTTTCAGGGAAAGCTGTCAACCTTTCTTAGCAGTGAGCACAAGTAATCCCACTGACATTACCAATGGGAAATACAAATAGTTCCATAATTTAAACAGTGCAAGCATAGCTTTCCAAACTATGATTAAAGTACTTTGTATGTACGTACAGTATTTGGAAGAAACGTGGCAGATAACCATGTCTTTAACATACAATATATCACTTATTTTGAAAATACTATCAGTCTTGCTGCAAACTTGATAGCACACAATGACAAAACCAACATCCATTTAATATAGACTAATTAAAGTTTGTAAAGTAATAAAGTTCATGGATATTATTCTATTTCCTGCTGCCGAAAGCAGCCAAAATCAAAAGAACTTTACAACACAATCCTCTGTCTTCTTATTTCAAATCATCTAGTTTAGTTATATACCTAAGGCAGGGTTGCCCAAACTTTTTGGGCTGTGGGCCGATCATGTGGTTCAGGGAGGCGGTCACTAAGGCCCGGGGGGCTGGGTGCGGCCCCTGACGCCAATTCATCCAGCCCACGAAGCCCTTGTTGCTCCTGGAAGCGGAAGTAAAGCGCGCCCGTAAAACACTCATTTGTAAAACATTTGTAACAATGTTTTACAAATGGGTGATTCTACCAATTTCTACCAAGGGGAAAAATGACCATAAACCACTCATAAAATTCTGTGAGATTTCTTGGGGGGGGGGGGGAAATCTTGCACAGAAAAATGTTGCTAATAGGAGAAAAGTTTTTCACTGAAGGCAAGAGCCTGTGAGATTACCCTCCCTGTTGGAAACTTAATATTGTGTTCTATTGTCAATACCTAACAAGAATCTTTCAAGTGAGCCAAGCAAAATGTCAAACTGACCCATGTGTCTAAAGAAGTCAATTATGGCCCAAGAAAGCTCATGTTGAAATAAATATGTATCTAGCTCAAAGATGATATAAAACTACCCCTATGAAAGCTTGATATGTAGAGATCAACATAAGGAACTTTACAGAGCACTGAGAGAAACACTTCTTGCTTGTGACAGCACAGTAAAGCTGCTGTGACTCATTTAAAGATTACTACTAATCCAATGAACAGATACCTTCATTCATCTTCATTATTAAAAGTTCATTAAGTTAGCTATTAATTTGCCAAATCACATTTGATTTTTTATTACTCCCATTCATTTTCCAGTCCTGTCAATGGAAAATATGCTTCTTCTTCTGCCACCTCTGAACTGGACACGTTTTCCATCTGAATTGCATAAATGTTCAGACATGCTACCATCCTTCAAATCATCAAATCTGTCAAATTTCAGGCAGACAATAAAAAGGGGGTTACCCTGGGTTAAGGGAAAACATTTTAGGAAACTATACTTACACAGCATACTCACAAGATAAAGAACACACAGCACATAAATGGACTGAGATAGGCCTGTTTAGCCCACACTTCAGGACATGGCTATGCTCTCTGGGGATGGTGGGATCTGTAGTTCCCAAATATGCAAAGGGCACTGACTTTGAGAAGGCCAGACTAACTTTTAACTATTACTGTACATTATAACTGAAGTACAAAGTTAAGTATAAGGAATGAGCCACGTAAGAAAATAGTGAGGAATTGGTTGAAAAATTTTCAAGCAACTATAAGAAATGACTGTGTGATTGTCTTACAAGAGGATAGACTGAAACAACTGAGAAACACAAGGTTCTCAAACGTCCATGGAGAAATAATTTTTAAAAACGAATCTTTACCAGCTCCCTTTTATGAATTTCCACATGTCCCTCTCTATGACAACATGACTGCACATTTTGTGAAGACGGCATCAGAATTTAGGACTGGTTTGAATTGAAAAGCTACAGTGTAAGTCTTATTTTCCCTGCTCTCTTTCCCTCTAGAAATAATCTGAATTTTACATATACTGAGTGCAACAAAACATACTACTGAAAAAGAACAAATAAATCTAAGATACAGCATTTGCTACAGATTTTCTATAGGAATGATTAAATCAACACCATCGTGACAAAATTGGACGAACTGTTATGAAAACAAATGCATCATTATAAAAGAAAATGAATGATTACTAACTGTACCACTCTGTAAGATGCAAATGAAGATCAGAAAAGCAATGCCAACCACTTTAAAACAAATCTATTGGGTCTGATTTCTACAAGCAAAAAGACATGGAATCTCCAAGGAAGAGAAATATAACCTGCTTCTGTTAATGCCTCTCTGAAAGACCATTCTCAAACAGCATGGGCTCCAGATCTGCCAGGGAAGTATGTTTCTGAAAACAAAATGGCTAGCTGATACTCAGAGACCTTGGCTGAAGTACAATGGCTGCTGAGTTGCCTTATACCAGAGGGACAGGGCAACATGGTCCTCTTTATGTCAGTAACACTGAAGATTAAAATGAGCTGGCATAACAGGTACAAGACAGTTTCCTGTGTTCCTTGTATGTGTTCACGCAAACATTTTCTTACACCGCCCCCTTGCACACAGACATAAATCAATTTCTGTGATTTTACTTTTCACTTGGCCAAAATGATTCAATTTCTTAACTATCTTTATTTTTGAAGGATATTATTTACTTCATTTAATGAATGTTCAACTGATTGTAAGTGTCTTCAGTAGTTACCTCTGGAAGCAAATTAATTTGTTACCAGTATATAATGTTTTTTCAGTGCTAAAACTCAGAAAAATCTGAACCTTTCAAGACAATATTATGACTCTGGGTGAGTGTGGGATAACAGGGTAACTAGCCAGTCTTTAAGGTGATTTTACTTAGTTCTACTTGCAAGAGTATAGCACAATTTCTGCTACATTAGTGAAGTGGTCTATAGATTGGTGATTTAACCTAGCCCAATGATGGCAAACCCTTTAGAGACAGAGTGCCCAAACTGCAACCCAAACCCACTTATTTATCGCAAAGTGCCGACACAGCAACATGGGAGGAAGCGTTCCCATTGGGCTTCTGGGCAGAGGGGTGGGATGAACTCTGTGTTGGGGGGGGGGGAGAGAAAGCACTTCCATTTGGCTGCTGGGCAGGAGGAGGGATGAACTCTGTGCAGGCAGGAGGAAGTGCTCCCATTGGGCTGCTGGGCAGAGAGGTGAGGAAAACTCTGTGCTGGGGGAGGACTGAAGCACCCCCATTGGGCTGCTGGGCAGAGCAAACTCTGGGGTGACTGCATGGGTGCCCACAGAGAGGACTCCAAGTGCCACCTCTGGCACATGTGCCCTAGGTTCGCCACCACTGACCTAGCATTTCAATGACCAAACTTTGCAACTCTTAAATAATCACACTGGCCCACACCCTCTTGCCTAGTTATACTGGTATAACACAATGGCATAATGTTTGGAGGCAAATTGTTTTACGGTAAGAAATCATCGCAGACATTACTTGTTACATACAACACTGTGTGATTCAGTACACAATTGTTAGTGTTTACTACATTTTTTATTTTGCATTCAACATTATCTGTGGTGCTCAAAGAAGGTACACATTTCATTTTTTGACAGAATCCTCCTCTGTAGCAACTATGTGAAAGGAAGTACACAATAATAGTCTATTTGTTGGGACTATCTATTGAATCTGGCCAGTGAAGAATTTTGTTCCATTTGTTCTTATAGGAATTAAAATCTGCAAATGTCTTTGCAAACAGGGCAAAAAGAATTTTTAATTCTAAAAACTAAATCAATAGTCATCCATCTCTAAATTACAACCACAATTCAGTAAGTGAATTGGCTGCAGTTCTCCAAACATTTTTCTTTCACCTCCTCTTATCAGTCATGATGGCCCAGAAGCTGATATCTATGAGCAGCTGTAAGATGTTTTTTAACTTGCAGACCAAAAATCCCCTTCATTCCTTTGCAAGCTCATCTCCATCTTCCAATTCCCCCTTGCTGGATCATGTTTCTATGCTCATTTCTATGTTACTGAGCATTGCTGCAATACATGTTTGATGCATCTTGACAAAGATCCTTTGGAACTCTATTTTTTCATGTTGGATTAAATACCAATGCAAAGCATACATGTAGCTTTTAGATTTAAGTTCCCTTTAATCTGCAATTAACAGTTTATCTCCCCCTAAGAATGATGCAGACACAACTGTTTTTGTCTTATACAAGTGATCATGCTGTTTGGGTAGGACTTATTCTATAATAGGTCTAGCCCACATTTATCTCTCTGTTTCATATTTGCTTTGAAGACTATATGCCTAGAAAATGTGAGTTGGGTATAGCAAACATTCCTTCTATACATATAAAAATACTTGCTGCCTATTATCTGTGATGGAAAAAGTTTTCTGAATAACATTATTCATGTATGCATTTGTTTTAGATGAAAGAAACAAGAAGTATTCAAAGACAAGAAAACAGTACAATTAATTTTAAGAAAAGCTATTATCTCTAGACCAGGGGTCAGCAAACTTAGCAGGCAGGCTTCCTCCTTTAAGATTGGGCTGGCTGGGGCTGTTAGGCACCCCCCGACAGCCCGATCTTAAATGAGGCAGCCTACCCAGGCTCCCTGCTTTAAGATCGGGGTGTCTGGGGCTGTCAAACACACCCAGACAGCCCAATCTTAAAAGAGGCAGCCTGCCTGGGCAGGATCCTTTAAGATCAGGCTGGCTGGGGCTGTCAGGCACCCCCAGACAGCCCAATCTTAAAGGAGACAGCTGCCCCTGGCAGGCTCCTTTAAGATCGGGCTGGCTGGGGCTGTCAGGCACCTCCAGACAGCCCGGTCTTAAAGGAGGGAGCCTGTCCGGGCTCCTTGCTTTAAGATTAGGCTGGCTGGAGCTGTCAGGCACCCCCAGACAGCCCGATCTTAAAGATGGGAGCCCGGGCAGGCTAGCACATGCGGCAATTGGTATTTTGACGCATGCGCACTCACCAGCAGCCATTTTGGGTTGCAAAGTCAGACAGCCGGTGAGGCGACCAAACCGGTTGCCTCAAAAAAAAAAAGGTAACCATCCCGGGTGATCTCCCGGGAAGGTTACTATCCCCCCCCCCCCCGGGGAGACTACCCGGGATCGTTACCACCAGTTCTACAGAACCAAAGCGAACCGGCCCATGCCCACCACTGCTGGCGAGCCAAGCTGTTGACCCCTTCTCTAGAGTCTATAGGCCAACAGCTGAGGCTCAGAAATAGAAAGAGATCAGGTCTTTTAAAACTTGGACCATCTCACAGACATTAGGAGAGGGGGGAGAAGAATCTGAGAAGTTTAAATATTTATGCCATAATAACACATGAGTTAAGACATGTGTTCCACTGTAGTCTAGAGCACTGATGGTGAACCTTTGTACTCCAGGTGTTCTTGGATTTCAATTACCAGAAGCCTAAGTCAGCATTTAGCTAAGAGATTAAAAGAGCAAACTAAAATTACAGCTAATAAATTGACATTGAGGACAAAGGGCTGAAATTAGCCAACGGGCTGGGGTGGTTGTATCACCTGTCCCCCAAACCCATCCCGCCAGCTAGGTTTTCACTCCTTTTCTAAAGGACAGCAGCTCTGTCTGCATATGTACTGTAACTCAACTGGTAGGAGGTTCCATAGGGCTGGGACGATCACAGAGAAGGCCCTCTTTCTGGTGCCAGAGAGATGTACCTCTCTGGTCAATGGCACAACCAAAGAACTTCTCTGGTCCACTCTGGTGGGACGGACAGATGTCCTCAGGGCGGGGCAGTCTCTTAAGTATCCTGGTCCACTACCATGTAGGGCTTTAAAGGTGATAACCAGCACCTTGAATTGCACCCAGAGGCAAATTGGGAGACAGTGCAGCTCTCTGAGCAGCAGTGAGTCATGAGCATAACGCCCGCAACCCATCACTACCAGAGAAGCTACATTCTGGACCAGATGAAGCCTCCGGATGGTTACCAAGGGCAGCCCCATGTAGAGCGCATTACAGTAATCAAGTCTGGAGGTGACCAAAGCATGTGTGACTATGAGCAAGGAGTCTAGATCTAGGAGCAGGTGTAATTGGCAAATGACATGAAGTTGTGCAAAGGCCCTCCTAGCTATGACTGCCACCTGCTGTTCGAGCAGGAATTGTGAGTCCAGAAGGACCCCCAGATTATGCACTGGGTCTGTATGGGGCAAAACCGCCCCATCCAGAACCAAAGATGGTAGCTCCCGAGATAACGCAGGACCCCTGACCCACAGCCACTCAGTCTTGCCAGGATTCAGTTGTAGCCCATCCAGAACCTGAGAGCCTCCAGGCACCTGGGCAGGACTTCCACTGCATAGCTAGGGTTCCCACAGGCGGAGATATATAGCTGGGTATCATCCGCATATTGATGATACCTCACCGCGTGGGAACGGATGATCTCACCCAGCGGTTTCATGTAGATGTTAAACAGGAGAGGTGAAAGCACCGAGCCCTGAGGCACCCCATATTGGAGCAGCCTAGGGCTGGATTTCTGACTCTCCAACCACATCAAATGGATCCAACCCTTCAGAAATGAGGAAATCAGGACCACACAGTGCCCTGGATCCCCAATCTTCAGAGCCTTTTCAGAAGGATACCGTGGTCGACAGTATCAAATGCTGCTGAGAAGTCAAGAAGAGCCAGGACGGACGGATGTCCGCCATCCTGCTCTCTCCAGAGATCATCCACCAGCATGACCAATGCAGTTTCTGTACCATATCCTCCTTGATCAATTTGTACTTGCAAGTGTCAATCTCTAAAACTGAATAAGTATGATAAATTAAACATGTTTCAATTCTGTAGGTATATAAATGAAGATTCTGCATTTGTACATTGCACATGTACCAAAGAGGAAATATAATGTTTAGATAAGTACTGCTTCTCATATTTTGCTATGTGATTCTCTGCCTCAGCTTTAACTGCTGTTTTAAAAAGGAACATAAGTACAGCTGGGCGGAAGCAAATTATATTACAGTACTTGTGTTGTCACAGTCTATCTAGTTAAGAGAATAGGACAAATCTACATGCACAGGCTAGCCAAATAATATTGCTCTATGGCTGCAAAATCTACCTGAAAATCTAATACTGCTTTATAAAGACATATCTTTTCATTCATCAATTCAGAGTAATAACCTCAGGTTGGCTGTGAACTAGCAATTCAACCATCAGCTACAATATAAATATATATAATGCATTTAAAGTGTATTTAAATAGCATGGACTTCTCTGTACCCGTTCTGAGAATTGTAGTTCAGGAAGCTCCTAGGAATGATCCCTTTGAGATCTTTAGTGTTTCTTTGAAGAGTACAATATCAAAAATTAAGAGGTATAGAGCCTTGCTACGGTTTTAGTATTCTCTCTCATTCGCATCAGAATTGGATGTACAAGGTGAGCATCAAAAGAAACAGGGCTTCAGTCAACAGAGGCATAACATATAAAACAGTATAAAACAGAAGAATCACACAATGAAGAATGTCGCACCAAAGAGGACTGATCATCATACATCAAAATCAAGAACAAAGTCCAAATAGGAAGCAAACAGTAACAAACGTGTGTCATAATCTAATGTCATCTCTGTTGTGCCTTGAGCAATACCTAGAAGTAAATACCATACAAGGATTGGAACTGGAGATTGAGGAGGGAGAGATTAGAAAGAGGCACCTACCCAGAGATTGCTGATAGCTTTTGGTGTGCCTGATAAGCAATTTCGCATCCTTTGGTTCGGGTTTTGTGCATTTCCCCACGTAAGGATGGACAACTGGCGGAAACGTCTCCAATGGAAATGACCAACTCACGATACAGGGCCACCTGGGTGTTGAAATCCTGGACAAGCTGGAAATAAAATTAAGACAACTTACTGACATTAAAAAGACTTCACTGCACTGTAAAATAAAAAGGAACTTATTTAAATGAAGGCTTCTCTACCAAGAGTTGAACATACACTCTTGAATTCTAAACAGGAGAGAGATTAGCCTCAATGATGACATAAATGGTCAAAGAGCTGCTCTTTCTACACACAGAATAGACATTCTCAGCGGGAAAGGAAACTTCCACAAACTCTGACCTTTGAATTGTTCTTAAATGTTAGAGCAGACATAAACAGCTTCTCTTTTTCTGGAAAAAAGGTGGGGGGATTATTTTATCATTTAAAAAAAAGACAAAATTTCCAAAAATAATTCCCTCCCTTTTCTTTCCTGGCTTGTCATTTGGGAGTGAAAGTACTAATGGATATTGACAGTATTTTCCTTCTGGTTTCAACAGTTTTCAGTAGACCGAGAAATCTGAATTTATTGGCTAATAAAACATATAAAGTCCTTACCATCTAATATATCTGAAGGCACTTTGGATTGTATAAAAGAGGCATGGACTCTTCCAACACATGGTGCAAACCTACATCATACTAAAAACCCATCTTTGCATCTCTGGAAAACTAGTTATTTGTCTAGTACTGTATTTATCAAGATAATTATTGCTTTGTTCAGTTGAACTACTTTTACCAGATCTTTCTTCTGTGCTGATTAAATGAATGTGCCTGGGGTTTAGAACAAGGAAAACTTTAATAACTTATTTCATAATGTTTCCTTGAGGAAGAAAAGATCAATTTATACCCTGCCAGATTTGCGTAGGGTTTAACTTCAATGTTCAGACTGTCACAAAACAGGAAACAAACAACATTCCTTCCAGTTTTATCACAGTCATATGGAATCTACGTTCATCAGAAAACTGTGTCTCAAACAGTGACGACACCACATGATGGGCCATAATCCCAAACTATGGTATCAATTCTGCTTCTACAACACATACAATTGTAGCTCATAATAACAACACGTTAGATATTATCTACTAGTACTAAATCTGATTTTTGAAAAAAAATTACAAGAATTTACTACACAGTGGGATTATTTATCCAATATGTTTAAACCTCAAGGGATTATTGTGTGGACGTGTTATGGAGTGAAAAATTAATCTTCCATGTCTTTCTCTTCAAACCTAAACATTCTGTGGCCTTAAAAAAGAAAACATGCATTTGACAGGTTGTATAAGATTGCTTAGGCAACGCTCATTTTAACAGCTCTTCTGCGAAGCTGACAGGGTCTGAAGAGAGCTCTATGAATTCCTGCTTTCTTCTTTTTAAATAATTCAACAACTGATGCACTTCATGTTTACAGAAATAAGGTCTTAAAGTGCAAGGATTTTTTTTTAAATGCTGAAACAAGGATACTAGCAAAAGCGAAATTAATCATGAATTGACCAGTTTTTAGAGCTCACAGTTGCTAAACCTGTATCTTGAAATCTTTTAATGAACAAACAAGAATTTCAAGAATAAGTCTGCAATCCACTAGGACTTCACAGAATTTACTTCATAGCAAAGAAGCACAGAGCTGTGATAATACAGCTTCACTGTAAGAGCAACAATCCCACCATGGGTTTTTTGTTGTTCAGTCGCATAGTCGATTCCAATCCTCCGCAACCCCATGGACCACCGCCCACCAGGCACCTGTCCTCCACCATCCTCCTCAGCCCATCCAGCTCTGTTCCCACTGCATCCACAATACCATCTAACCATCTCATTTTTGGCCGCCCCCTTTTTCTTTTGCCCTCAACCTTTCCAAGCATCAAGGCTTTCTCAAGCGAATCCTTTCTTCTCATTTGATGTCCAAAGTACTTTAGCTTCATCTTTACTATTTGACCTTCTAAGGAGCAGTCAGGGTTGATTTCTTCTAAGATTGACCTATTTGTTCTCCTCACTGTCCAGGGGACTCTCAAAACTCTCCTCCAACACCACATTTCAAAGGCATCTATTCTTCTGCACTCAGCTTTCCTAATGGTCCAGCTCTCACAACCATACATTTCCACCGGGAATACCATTGTTTTGACTATACAAATGTTTGTTTGCAATGTGATGTCTCTACTTTTCACTATGCTCCCCAGATTTCTCATCGCTTGTCTCCCAAGAATCAGTCGCCTTTTTATTTCATGGCTGCAATCACCATCTGCAGTGAGCTTTGATCCTAAGAAAGTAAAATCTCTCACTGCTTCTACTTCTTCCCCATCTATTTTCCAGGTACTGATAGGGCCTGTTGCCATGATCTTTGTTTTCTTTATATTGAGTCTCAAGCCAGCTTTTTCACTCTCTTCTTTCAACCTAATCAGGAGCTTCTTTAGGTCTTCCTCACTTTCTGCCATTAGGGTGGTATCATCTGCATATTTCAAACTGTTGATGTTTCTCCCAGCAATTTTGATCCCAAATTGTGATTCCTCCATCCCTGCATTGCGCATTATGTGCTCTGTGTATAAGTTGAATAAGTCGGTGACAAAATGCAGCCTTGTCTTACTCCTTTTCCTATTCCAAACCACTCCGTCATTCCATATTCTGTCCTAACTGTCCCACCATGGTACAGGACAGAATACTAGACAATATATTTGAATTGTGCAATGTCACATGAATCACTCATTATGTGTACACCGGCTTAAATAAGGCCTTTAAAGTGTTTCCAGTTGAACAAAAAGATGCTTCCAGGCCTAAACCACTAAGGACACTAGAATTTTCCCATCTTGGCATACAGTAACCCCCAACTCAAATAAAACTTATATCCAGGTGCTTTGTTGTGATATCTGAGAATCCACCACAGCTTATACCAGAAAGCAGGCTACAATCGGGTCTGGGTTCATTCAGCTAGGTAAAAACAGCAGCAGTCTTACAGCTCCTCTAGTTTATCTGTGAAGAATCAAATCCTCTCCAACTCCATCTTGGATTGCTCTGATACCAATTACAAGTTCAGGTCAAAGGGGAAACTTTCAAGCTAACTACTGTCAGTTTCACAGTACTGTATACTGTAAGTTCCGTGCCTCTTTACTAAAAAATAAACCCTACTTTATTCATTAGTTGGACCGACTTCCACATAAATTGGACTGCAGCCTTTAATGTTATATGTAACAAGGGTTTCTTTTCCAGTTGATGCCCAAATCTGATTTTTAAAAGAAAATTATTCCTATTACATGTAGTTATCCTCACTTGAAACAATAAGAGATGAAGGCCTAACTTCATGTAAGGCAGAAGGAAAGTAAAAAAGCAGAGGAAAACCTAGATTTTTTTTTGTTCCATACATAAAATCCATTCATGTGTTTTGCATTTCTTCTCTAATGCTGCATAAAACTGAAGTCCAGGGATAGTGATGCAGAAACCATCTTTTCTTTGCAGTGTAGCTGCTAGAATCTGTAGAGGGGCAAGTCTGATGTGCCGAAATCAAGTTTGCCAAAATCTATAGATCACAAGCCCAAGCAAGAACCATGATGGGAGTTTTTAAGCAGCACATAAGTTTATTGGAATGAGGATTCAGTGAGCACATACCCACGGCAGATTTTACTTGTTTATTCTGGGAATGGAAATGAGAACGAGACTGTTCTCAGATTGACAGAATTCAGCAAAAAGCCAAGCCAACAGATGTCAACATTTGCGTCAGATTAGTGAACTCTGATGTGGAGATGTGTCGGATTACCTAGGGGTTGATGTAGTTGGGATAAAGTATGCATATCACCATAAACACACACAGTTGCTGGCTTCCTATTTAGCAACTGAACTTGACTGTTTACCCTTTACCTGCACCTGATGCTCGATCTGGATTTGTGCCGCACAGGCCCACCACAGGCAAAGGGTAGACTATTTCCGTAGGGGACTAAAATTGGGTCTTATACTTTGATGGTAGTTCTTGGCACAAACCTTGCCCACTCCCCAGGTCCATCTTCCCTTTCCTCCCCATCCCCATAAAATGACGACAACCCTGAGCTATGAGCACCTCTCGCCTCCTGACGCCAGCAGGTCGCTGGTCTTTTAAAGCCGCTACGACTCGAGGGGGGGGGGAGGGTGTCAACTCAAAATGCGGACTGCAGTTTTAAAAATAGTGCAACTGCACGTGACCAGAATAGACAAGGCAAAGGAGAAGAAGAAGGGGGGGGGGTGATCTGTCCCCAGCGCGCAACACCAAAAAGCAACAAGGGAGATGGGGAGTGGGGTGGGGATGACACCGTTGCGGGTCTGGTTCTGTTTGGGTTGTTGTTGTTGTTGATGCTTTTCCTACCCACCATCTTGCACTCATCCAGGGCCAGCCTCTGGCTCTTCGGGGCGCCTTCCGAGGCGCTGCCTCGCCGATCACAGTCCCGGCCGTGCAACGGCGTCTTGCTGATCTGGAAGATCGAGCCCGTGGCGGACCTGGGGCGCTTTTTGCGCCCATTCGGTGCAGAACTCATTCATACACATCCAGCAGGAAGCGAAGGCTGCGGCGACACGGATCCCAGCCGGGGAAGGCGACTGTCTTGTTCCACCGCCACCGCCTCAGCTCCCGGGGGGCGACTCGGTGGGTCCAGAAAGGGATCCAGACCCGGCGCGCCACGGATCTGGCCTGGGAGGTCTTCCGCTCCCTTCCCACTTCTTCCTCACAGACCCAGAGGCTGGCTCCGCGCCCGGGAGGTCTCCTCCGCTGGCAGTCGGCAACCGGGCGAGAAGGAGGCGACCGGCGCCGTGCCGTGCCGCATCTCTTCCTCCGGTTCAACAGCGGAGCCGCGGCGGAGTCCGCGGCGCCCGCGCTGCGGAGCCACTTCGCTTTCCCAGCCCCGCCGCCAGCAGTTGCAGCATGGCAGTCCCCGGAGCCGGCTGAGCCTCAGTCTGGGCGCCTCTCGTTCCCGCCGCGCTTCTATCCCCCCTCAGGCAGGCGAAGGCCGGGGGGGCGAAGGGAGGCAGCGCCCGGTTCGAGCCCACCCGAGGCTCCCTCGCTTCTTCGCGCGCGCGCCTCTGGTCTGAGCCCACCTCACTCCTCCTCCTCCTCCTCCTCCCCGCCCTCGTGGCCTCTGCCGCCTCCGCCGCCGAAAAGGAGCGGATACCCGTGTGCGCGTGTATATGAGACGGCGCGGGAGGTGCGCAGGCGCACGCCTTCCTATGAACGGGGGTGGGTGGTGGATACGGCTGGCTGCCCTCCCGCCGTTGTTTCCTTCTTATGGCTGGCTTTTAGCCAGTCTCCGGAAATTTCCCTCAGCTGAAGAGTCCCTCAGCCGCGGGAACCCCCCGAGGAAGGCGGGCTGAGGGGAGCGCAACTCTGCCCAATAGTGGCCTTTTTTGTGGCGCCGGAGACACACACACACATATTTTCCCCTATCGTGTCAGAAGTAATAAAGGTGCTTTGAGGGGTGGAACTCCGCTCTCAGGGGACGCCCGAATGAGGCTCTTTTCATGTCCCCCAGATATTTTCCCCACTGTAGTGGTCCCTATTTATACAGCTCCCCGGTGGCTTAATGGTTAAGGCGCTGAACTTTGAGACTGGAAGGTCGGGTTTCGATACCTGAGAGGGCTGCACTTGGGGACACGAAAGGAGCCTCATTCGGGCGTCCCCTGAGCAGAGTTTCTCCAGCAAAAATCCTTTCAACCCAGAGTAATCTCTTGACACGAAATTATTATCTACCAGTACGTACTGTACTTTGCAATGTCTTGCTTTCGAACTGTTATGTTGTAATCCACATGTTAGGTTGGCAGGAGCTGAGACAGACGATGGGGCACTCATTCCGTCATGCAGTACTCGGGTCTAGAACTGGCTGACCTTCCAGAGGTAACAAGGCGAGCTTTTTAACCACTGAGCCACCGCAACCCCATGGCACTGCATAGGCTCAGACGCCACGAGAGGAGCCGCAACGCCGCCTCCCTTCTCCACACAAATGCTGCCACCCCCGCGGCACACACACCCCGCTCAGACCTCTGGGGATTAAAAATAGGGGCCTCCTGAAATGGAAACCGTGGCCCCTGTGCGAAAGGGTCTCTCCCGGCCCTCTGTGGAACTGTCGCCTTCAGACTCCGACAGGACTTTCGAAGCGTTCTGGCTTAGTGGTTAAGACCTGAACTTGATGGTAGGCCAGCAGTTCGAGACCTGAGTACTGCGTGACAGAGTGAACTAACATCGTCTGCCCCAGCTCCTGCCAACCTAGCATTCGGAAAGCGAGAAGTTGCAAGTAGATAAATAGGGATCACTTTGGTGGGAAAGGCTGCAATGTTCAGTGTGCTCTGGTGTCTAGTCATGCCTGCCACATGGCCACGGAAATGTCTGCAGACACAGACAGCACTGGCTCTTTGGCTATAAATAAAGATGAGCACTGAACCCTAGAGTCTGATACAACTGGCTTTTGAGCAAGGGTGACCTTTACCTTTACCTATCCATGAACAGAAACTGACAAACAATAAATGTTGCTCATCCTGTTTCTCAACACCCATGGGCGTCTAATTGGCTGTTCCTAATAGTAAAATGACAGGAGCTACCTTGATTTGATCAAAGGAGACAGTTTTTAGATTTCTTTTATTTTCAATATCCATTAACTTAGAATCCATTATTATTCTTGTATCTGTGCCATGAAGACTCTTAAGTAGAGAGAGGTGCTCCCTGTTGATAAATAATATCAGTGAATCTTGTACCTAAAATACATGAATTTCTTCTGTAGCTAACTCTATGCACAAAACAGCTCTGTGCTTGCTGTCAAGCACAGTTAGGCAATGGAATTCTTGTACTGTACTATCTGCAGCATTTTGTTGTTGTTCAGTCGCACAGTCGATTCTGACCCTTTGCGACCCCATGGACCACTATCCGCCAGGCACTTCTGTCCTCCATCATCATCCTCAACTCGCTCAGCTTTGTGCCCATTGTGTCTACAATACCATCTCATTTTGGGTCGCCCCCTTCTTTTGCCCTCCACCCTTCCCAGCATCAAGGCCTTCTCAAGCGAATCCTCTCTTCTCATTTGATGTCCAAAGTACTTTACCTTCATCTTTACTATTTGACCTTCTAAGGAGCAGTCAAGGTTAATTTCTTCTAAGCATAGGAATTGTTATTTCCAGGATATCAAGGTACCATATGAAGTTTAAAAAAATTAAAACTGAATGGTTGGAAGTTCTTTTCTAGTGGGGTTTTCTCATTTGAATGCCTTCTACCATTGTACTACTGATGGTACTGAGTTAGAGGGACTAATGCTCTAACTCAGCACAAAACACATATTCTTAGGTTAATGCTTTGTTGTGATAAGTATGGTTTTGCAACAAGAATGGCACTTGATTAAATTTTCCATGGAAGAGTTGTCTTGTAAAGACTGATCATCAACCATCTTTTATTACTGCTTTTCACCTTACTGACATGCACACCTTTTTAAATTAGTAAGAAAGGTGAGTTTAGTAGCAAAAGGAATTCTTACTCTTTCTAAAAGAAACAAAATAAATCTCTTATGAAAGCTTTGGATGTCAGTGTCTTTTATTCTTATTATTCAAGGATGATCACCAAAATTCTTCATATTTTTGTCTTCATTCTATCTGCATCTCCACTGCCTTTGCTATTCCTGATCACTTCTTTGGCTGAAATCTCTTTGCTAATTAGAGCTTTGCTCAGCCAACCCTGAACCGAAATTATGCTCTTAATAAGCATAAATTAAGCTCTTAATCTTTTTTCCAGTATAGATAGGATGGGAACAGTGGTGGGCAGCAACAGATTCGTGCCCCCGGCAGGGGGGTGTAGAAAATTTGGGTGGCCTTCGGGCAGGGGGTGGTGAAATTGGGTGGCCTTCAGGTGGGAGGGTGGGTAGCGAAATTGAGTGGCCACACCCACCTCCCTGCCCTGCCCAGACTAACACAGCTACCATTTAAAAAGTTTTATTCTGTGCAAGCATATCAGAGAGTAAACAAAACAAAAAGACAGAAACGTTGTGGCACCTTAAAGACTAACTGCTGTATTTTAATGTGAGCTTTTGTGGATCACGTCCACTGGCTCTTTGGTTATAAACAGAGATGAGCACTGAACCCTAGAGTTGGTAATGACTAGCTTTTGAGCAAGGGCAACCTTTACCTAATAATAGAAGATCCCTGATTGGTATTCAGATTTTGTCCCTGCAAGTGGTTCAAGGTCTCCCTTGCTCAAAGGCCAATCATATCTGACTCTAGGGTGCAGTGCTCATCTCCATTTACAGCCAAAGAGCCAGTGCTGCCTGTGTTTGCAGATGTAGACATGGCCATATGGCAGGCATGACTAGATTGCCCATGATGTAGGCTCTGCCCATTATGTAGGCTCCGCCAATGGTGTGGTAGTAATTTTTTTTTGCTGCCCACCACTGGATGGGAAATGTTTCATCTATTAAATTTATTCCTGTTTTGTGGCCATTGAAGGCATGAGAGGCATGCTCAGAAAAAACCCTTGAGAACAGAAACATGTCTAGATCCAAATAGAAAATCAATGTATGTACTGAAGATATTAAAGTGCACTTACTGGTTGTGTTTTTCATTTCATTCATATTTTACAACAGCAGTGACATTCTAGTGATGTATAAGTGTAGCAATTATAATGTAGTCCATTACAAACTTCCAGAACACATTGTCTTATGATAGTGACTTCAAAACAAATGGTCTAAAATGTCTGTCTGCAGATGGAGAAAATGAAGCCATCTGGAATTTTAAAAAATATTTTATTGGGGGAAAACACCTAGGAATTGCATTTTGTTTTGTTTCACAATAAATTTTTAAAGAAGCAGCAAAGGAAATAGAACAAATTATTAAACTGCACATGTTTAATATGTATAAAAGCAGTCATTATTCATCTAGAAATTATGATCAATTGATGCATTTCTATGTAATTTCTTTTGTAACCAAGTCTGGGATGCTTAACAGATCACAAACATTTTGTATTATAGGAATTGATTTCATATAATATGTTATAGCCATATTATGTTATCTGAATGTTTGGCTTAGGGACTGGCCATTTTGCTTAGAAATTATAAGGTAGACAGTTGTGGTCTGTGAGCATTATGACCTGGATTCAATTGATTTCTACATGAAATTTGGATGAGCTTGGCCCTTAAGCATTACTTTCTATCTAAACTTCTTTTGTTATGCCATTAGAAAACACGGAAAAGTCATCCTTAGCTGTGATTTATTTATTAAAAGTATTTTTCACTAATGGAAGGAAAGAGAGGGAGAGAATGTAGTAGAAGGTATATACCTGTGCTTGAATATTTATGCCTTCAGTTGAACTGTTGTATGCAGAGGAACAAAGAGGCTGCCAAGAAAGGTTGAAAGATGGAGGTTCACACTTTGTTCCCCCACCCCCACCCCCCAAAAAAACCCAACCTGGAAGAGACAGATACATGTGTTGGAATACAACTAGGGCCCCAAATTCATTAACTATTTAAAAACTGGTGAATCAGCCCCACTAGGTAAGAGTCTTCTCGGGGCATAGGGGCTTGAGTGGTCTAACTAGGCAGTGCTGCCCATCTCTTGTCAATGATGTTAGGCCGGGACTAAAACTCACCAAAGCATCCTCTGTTGGATCCCCTGGGCAAGGTAAAAGCAGAGGGCACATGTCATGGTCCACCTAGCCAGTGGGTGATATGATATCTAAATGGTAAAAAACAAAACAAAAAAACCAACCACATGCCTTGATTTCTTGGGTCTATTTGCATGTGCAGAATGTCATCATGGAGACGTCTACCAATGCTTGGACTCCTCACTGACTAACAACTCCAAGGTATCCAAGGAACCACCCCATCCTGTAGTTGAGCCTAACATGGTACAAAAACCTGAGCCCAGAGCCAGGGGATTTTGCCTATCTCTACACATGCCCTTCACAGAGGAGTCCTATAGTCCTATCAGCATGCTGTCAAGACAACAGCCCATTTCTGGCCACCAAAATTCCATTCTGGCCACCAGCTGGCAAGGCTCGTGACCTTAGTTAGACAACTGTCACCATGTGCTACTCCTGTGCCACTGTGCGATAGGGGTCCTAGGCAGTGGTGGGCTGCTCCCAGTTCGGACCGGTTCACCCAAACCCGTAGCAGCAATCCAGAGGGGATCGCCGGGGGGTTAGTAAACTCCCAGGTGAGCGGTTTGGTCACCTCTCTGGCCACCCTCCAGATGTCTCTTCCGGGCAGCCCAAAATGGCTGCTTGGAAGTGCGCATGCGTTTAGAAGTGTGCATGTATCAAATGGGGTTTTGATGCATGCGCACTTCTGAGCAGCCATTTTAGGCTGCCCACAAAGGGCTCAGCAGCTGAGGGAGCGGCGGTGGCCTTTCCCCGGTGCACCGCTGGGCCAGGCTGGGCCAGGCCCGGCTAGGCCACACTGCTTTGCTGCGGGCGCCACTTTGCTTCCAAGCTGCCGCGCCACCGCTGTTCCTGCCTGCCTGCTTGCCTGCTGCTCCCCGACCCAAGGTAAGTGACGGGTTTGTGTTTGGGGTGGGTGGGTGGGTGGGTTGAGGTGTGTGTGTTTTATGTAGTGTGTTTAATGTCTATTTTAATTTGTATTTTTATGTGTTTGTTATGTCTATTTTTATGTGTACTGTATTGTTATTTAATATTTAATATTTAATATTTTTTACTTTGGCTCCACCCACAACATCATGACATCATGACGTTGGCTCTGCCCATGACATCATGATGTCATGATGTGGCTCCGCCCATGACATCAGTTCCGTCCACAGTGTGGTAGTAAAATTTTTGACAGCCCACCACTGGTCCTAGGCCCTGAATCTTAGGATCTGGGCAACCGAGACGTTGAACACATTTTAACTTCCAATACACAAAAAGAGCCTCCTCGAAGATTGTGGTATTTATGGACCACAATTGGGCATATCCAGGGCAACAGCAACCTTTTGCCGGCTAATCTTTCTCACTCTAGGTCAGATGAAAGGAACTACAGAATGACCTCACCAAAAGGTGGCTTCATTTTGGTAGTTTCACATCTTTCCCAAATTCTGTGGAAACTCACAGTTAATAATAATTATCATTCTGGGTTGAAAAGATTTTTGTGGAAGAAACTCTGCTCAAGGAATGCCCAAAAGAGGCTCCTTTCATGTCCCCATGTGCTGGGACAGAGACGGGCATTCAATCCGTCATGCAGTACCACCAGGGTCTCAAACTGTCGACTTGCCAGCCTTCCAGCTAACAAGGTGATTAATAATTCTCCTTACCCACTAGTTTGACCTATTTATGCCCAGCCTCACCCATGGCATGAAGATGAGTAAGTAAATGAGCCACTGATATTGCTGAGATATGTGATATTGCTATCAGAAGAAATGTGGGTACAAATTCGAATCTATGGTGTTGTGTTTTTTTCTTTTTGCTGTACAGTATTTGTTTTTATGCTGTGTAACCAAGTGGTTATGCACCAGTAGTTATTCAAGTTTACAGGGGGCCACAAGAGGGAAGAATACACAGAATGGATTCCTGTTGAGAACATGCGAGAGTTGTTTCAGTTGGGGCCTCTGTTCTGTCATTTTCTTTTTTGGATCTGTCTTCTAATTGCTTGTTCATGGCTTCTATTCTTGCTCTAACAATTTCCCACCCCCTTCACACACACACCTTATTGAATAAATATTGCAGTTCAAGAAACATCTGCTATAAATGCATTGGCTTGGTGTCTCTGTCTTGGGGATCTAAGCAGATGTGGTTGTATCTGATGGTTGTAGCAGATTTTGTGTCAGGTTCTGGGTGGCAGGTTTTTGCAGGTCTGCATTTGAAAATCTGCTCCTGTACAAGGGTTTCTTTTATTGGCCTAAGGGGATTAGAAAGCAAGTAACAGACTTAGACCATGAAAGCTCTGCCAGTTTTTCCCAGGATTGTGCTCAGAGAGCTCATAGTGAAGAAACCTCCTAGGATTGTTCATTGCTTTGTGTGGGCTATAGAGGGGGAGCAGGAAAAGCCCTGAAGCTGTTCCTTAGAAAAAGCATGTAATTACTAAGATTGCTCTGATGTAACTTCTGAACTCTTATTCATTTAAGCCAGGGGTTCCCAACCTTTTCAAGCAAGGGACCGGATCATGCTCTCTCAGTCAGCTTTGAGGGCCAGATGGCCATTTTGCCCTGCCTGTAGAGTGGGGATGGCCATTTTGTCTCAACAGCTTCAAAGGGATGGCCACTTTGTTTCTCAAATGCCCCTGGAGGGGTGGGGTGAGGCCACATGAAATGACACCATGGTCTGGATCTGGCCCATGGGCCTTAGGTTGGGAACCTCTGATTTAAACTTTGTTGTTGTTGTTGTTAGACGGATGTGTAAATTATCCCACCTATATGTTCTCCTTTACAGTATTTTTCTACACTCTGTTACCTTTTCTCAGGGTTTTTTAAGCTGTAAAAATAATTTCAATTAATAATTCTGGTACATTTCCCCCCTCCACATTTCCCCCTGAAAGACTAAGCTAATTACTGCAGAAATTCATGTGGAAAAACAGATAGGGATGTACTGGTAGCTGTCTGGATGATTTGCAGATGATTGGCAGTAGAGCTGTGTTGGCGTCTTACTATTTTCCAGTTACCTAACATTTGAAACAACTTAGAAGACTTCCCCTCTGCTGCTAAATTGGGTTGATGAAAAGCAATGTTTCAGCAGGTAGAGAACTACAGACTTATGAGACTGGCCACATTCCTTAATTCTGAGAACACATCATGCTCAACTGCTATTATGATTGGTGGGATTCATGGTTATAGTCAAATGCAAGTGATGCTTCTAGTCTTGGATTACTACCAATCAAAATACACAGTTGAAGTATTATGCCTTTTCCTTCTTAATGGAGTGTCTGGGGTACGGGAAAAGAGAGAAGTGGGAGGAAATCAAGGAGAGATATGGATGGGGGGGGGGAGAATGTTGTCTGGAACCCACCCTTCCCTGTACAATCTTGTGAATGAGGCAAAGCAGTTGCATAACAAAAGCACATCCTGCCACCCTAAAGTCAACCTACACTGATTTAGATGCAGATAGAAAGAACTGAGAACATCTTACTAATTAGCTTGCAATCAGAGTAGTAGAAGATACAACTCTTTTACATAACACTCCAGGCAATATGTAGCACTAAATCTAATGTTGTTGCATCCCAATCAGCTTCTGAAGGTACCTAGGCAATATCAGTGAAAATGGATTTATGTGGGATCCAGAAAAAGTTGGAATAGTGATGATAATACAGTAATACCTCGGATAATGTTTACCTCGGATAACGCTAAAATTGCATAATGTTAAGTGGTGATATAAATCTAAATAAATAAATAAATAAATAAATAATAACCGGGGGGGAGAATTGCATCGAATAACGTTAAGGCCCTATGGGATGCATCAGATAACCACTAAAGCCTGTGCGGTTACAATGTATCTCTCTGGAGCTTTAACGTTATCCGATGCATCCCATAGGATTTTAACATGCATCGGATAACACTAAAAATCGGATAACACCAAGACTTGTGGAACCAAGTCTTAGCATTAGCCGAGGTTTTACTGTACTTTGTTTTAAACTGTGATAACATGTATGATGGGAGGATATTGGCTTAGAAACCGGCAAACCACGTCAGAAAGTTTGCCAAGAGAACCCTATGGACCAAAAACAAAAGGCAAAACAAAGGGGACAATTTAGATGAAGGGTGAGGAGAAATACAGTGTTGTAAGGAACAATACTGTATAGGGACTTGGAATATAAGATCTATGAACCAAGGAAAGCTGGAAGTGGTAAAAAAGGAAATGGAGAGAATAAGCATTGACATCTTAGGAATCAGCAAGTTAAAATGGACAGGGATGGGCGAATTCAGCTCTGGAAACCATCATATCTACTACTGTGGACACAGAAGCGTAGCGTGCCTTGGCGGGGCCCCGTATAAAAATTTGTTTGGGGGCCCTTAGGAAGGGTAAATATTTCTTACAAAAGAAAAAAAAATGCATAAAATTAAAAGAAATATTTATTCATCATAATTATCTATCTGTCACTTTTTCCAAAAATTTTACAAACGCGTCAATAAACACTGCTCTCCGTCCGTGGTTTATCATCGTATCATCGTATCGTATGTACATCGATTATTGTGGGATTCCCCCGTTGAAGTAAATGACTTAAACGAGGAAATCCCGCAGCCCACGATAACCGATGTAGGGTGTTGCCAACTTTTGAATGCACGCTTTAGGCGGGGAAAAAAGAAATTGCTTTTTTTGACTTTTGTCATTTGTGAAATAAAAAAAAATTGGGAAGTTTTTATTAATTTTTGCTTATGCACGTTGGGGGGCCCCGTGGCCCGAGGGCCCAGTATAATTGATACGGCAGATACGGCAGTAGCTACGCCCCTGTGTGGACAAGAAAACCTCAAAAAAAAAAACCCAACAACAACAACAACAACAACAACGCAGTAGCCATAATTGTCAATAAAAGAGTGAGAAAAGCAGCAATGGGATATAATCTCAAAAATGATAGAATGATGTCAGTCAGAATACAAGCCAAACCCTTCAATATCACTGTAATCCAAATATACGCACCAACCACTAGTGCAGATGAAACCACAGTTGACCAGTTCTATGAGGACCTAGAACACCTCATAGAACAGACACCAAGAAATGATGTACACATTATCATAGGAGACTGGAATGCCAGTAGAAAATCAAAAAGTAAATAGAATAATAGGCAAGTTTGGTCTTGGAACACAGAATAAACTAGGGCAAAGATTGATAGAGTTCTGCCAAGAGAAAGCATTGGTCATAGCAAACACCCTCTTCCAGCAACACAAGAGGAGACTTTACACATGGACATCACTAGATGGCCAACATCGAAACCAGATTGATTACATACTCTGCAGCCAAAGATGGAGAACCTCCATACAGTCAGCAAAAATGAGAACTGGAGCAGATTGTGGCTCAGATCACAACAATTCGGGCTGAGACTAAAGAAAATAGGGAAAACAATTAGGCCAGACAGATATAACCTAGGCAACATCCCTAAGGAATTATGGTGTAGGCGTGGAATAGATTTAGTGGCTTGGACTTGATAGATAGATTGCCAGAAGAATTATGGACAGAGATGCGGGACATCATGCAGAAGGCAGCAAGGAAAACCATACTAAAAGAAAAGAAGCATAAGAAAGTAAAGTGGTTATCTGATGAGGCTTTTAAAATAGCAGAGGAGAGAAGGAACGCAAAAGGCAAAGGAGAAAGGAAAAAATACAATCACTTGAATACAGAATTTCAAAGAAAAGCAAGGAGAGATAAGGAAACCTACCTAAATGAACAGTGCAAAGAAATAGAGGAAAACAACATAAAAGGCAAGACTAGAGATCTTTTCAAAAAAATTGGGGAAATCAAGGGAACGTTAAAAGAAAAAATGACCATGATAAGGGACAAAGAAGGCAAGGAGTTAGCTGAGGCAGAAAAGATTAAGAAAAGATGGAAAGAGTACACAAAGGAACTCTACAAAAAGGACCTCAACACCTCTGATAAGCACAATGATGAGAACATTGAACTTGAGCCAGACATTCTAGAGAGTGAAGTCAGAAAGGCCCTAAAAAGACCTGCAGACAACAAAGGCAGTGGAAATGATGGTATTCCAGTTGAATATTTCAAAGCCCTAAAAGATGATGGAATCAAATTATTGCATTCTATATGCTAGCAGATTTGGAAAACACAACAATGGCCACAGGATTGGAAAAGATCAGTATATGTTTCCCAATCCCCAAAAAAAGGGTAATGTCAAAGAATGTTGAAATTATTGAACAATTGCGCTCATCCCAGACGCTAGCAAGGTGATGCTCAAGATAATACAGGATAGCTTGCAGCAGCATGTGGAGAGAGAATTACCAAAAGTGCAGATGGGGTTCAGAAGAGGCAAGGGGACTAGAGACCACATTGCCAACATACGTTGGATCATGGAAAAAACAAAGAATATCAGAAACAAGCCTACTTCTTTCATTGATTACACTAAGGCTTTTGACTGTGTAGACCACAACAAAATGTGGCAAGTAATTAAAGAGATGGGAATACCAGAATACATTATATGCCTCATGAGAAATCTGTACAAGAGTCAAGAAGCAACAGTTAGGACAGAATAGGGAATGATGTAGTGCTTTGGAATAGGAAAAGGAGTAAGGCAAGGCTGCATTTTATCACCCTGATTATTCAACTTACATACAGAGTACATAATACACAATGCAGGGATGGAGGAATCACAATATTTATTTATTTATTTATTTATTTATCCAATTTGTTATCCCGCCCCAATTAGGTAAACCCAACTCTGGGCGGCTTACAACACAACTAGAAAAGACATGGACTAAAACAACAGTACACAGCAAATACACAGCCAATATGACACTCCAACATGCCTCATACATATTAAAATTCACTTATCCGTTAAAAATTGAGACTACAGTTAATTGAATATTAAAAATTAAGTTAAAATTAAGTTAGAATTAAACTTTAAGAATTACACTTACACAAGTTTCAAAACAACAATAGGCCAGAGCAGGGAGGGTGGCTGACTCAATTAGATAAGCCACCCGACATGAGATCCAACATTCTTAGATCCCCACACTTGCCCTGCCAGCCAGGTTAGGGTTAGGGTTAGGGTTAGGGTTAGGGTTAGGGTTAGGGTTAGGGTTAGGGTTAGGGTTAGGGTTAGGGTTAGGGTTAGGGTTAGGGTTAGGGTTAGGTTAGGGTTAGATCCATGCCCCGCCTGGCTAGTTAAAACATCCAGTGCAGTGACAGGCGGTTGGTTTGAAGCAATCATAAATTTTTCATTGTTGGAGGGTTTTTTTCCGGCAACATTGAAACATGCTTTGGTGCACCGGTCTGTGTCCAAACTGCCCTTTTTTGGCACGGTTTTGGAGATGGCAGTGGCACGGCAGTTGCCGAAGGTCTTGGATGAATCGCATTATTTATAGTCGAAGCTCTCCTGGCCCTCCAGCACTTAATTGTCTTCCACAGTTAGGGTCGCCTCTCCCTCTCCTAAGAGGGCTTCAAAAGCAGCCCAGTGTGTTTATTCCCTCGCCTTCATCTCCCCCATCTCCTCTGGACAATGGGGAGGAGCAGAAAGAAGGAAGAGAGAACTGCCCCTCTCACCAGCCCCCCTCTCTCCCTGGTACTTTGGTTTGGGTGGCGGACCCTTGTTGCTGGGATGAGACCTCAAACTCTCACTCCCTGCCTTCACCCTTGGAATCTAACTTGTTGCTGCCGCTGCTGTCACCACCGCCGGAAGCTGTAAAGAAACCCAATGGGTCTTTCTCACTCGCCACAGCAATTGCTCGGCAATATGAATTTGAACTAATAATAATAATAATAATAATAATAATAATAATAATAATAATAATAATAATAATAATAATAATAATAATAATAATAATAATAATAATACGCCAAGGCCATGAGAGGGTGTGGCTGTTTGGTGCATGGTGGATATTACTGTGCACCAACCAGCACTGCCCACCCCCACCCCCCATGACCTCAGCGAATGGGAAAGACCCACTGGGCTTCTTCACTGTTTGCACGGCGGCAACAGCAGCAGCAGCATCAGTTTGAATTGGTTGGTGTGTTAGGGGATGTAAGTCTTCGCCTCACACCCTAATTGGTTGCAAGCCATATTGTGTCTGTGATGCCTTTAAGACACTACTGCAGGGACACATAGGTGCTGGGACTTTTCCCTGGTGTGCTCCATGGGCCAGTGTATTTAGATGAGAGCAGGACTGCAGACTTCCAGCTACAATGTTCAACTTGCCTGAGCTTTAATGCTCACCTTCCTCTGCTGACAATATGGACAAAGATTCCTGCATCTTCCAGAATCTGCTATAAGGACTGAATCTTTGCACTGATCCTGATGATGGCTTTTGCCTGATATGCCTCACAGAAGCTGTAGAATTCTTTGGCTTTGTCTGTAATTACAGCTTGCATTTACCCTGCTGGACTGGACTGCTACTGAACTGTATGGACTGGTATTTAGCACAACTGAACTGTCTCAGTGAGGTTAAATGAGCAGTCCAAGAGAATGTATCTGTTTTGTGTTACAGTTGTTGCACTGTATACACTTGCACCTTTTTTTACTTCCTGAGTAAACCTACGTTGAGTTTTTTCTTATGCACCAAGATCTGTCTGCCTGTTTTAATCACAAGGTACCACCTTGTCAGGTGTGAACGTCTTGCTGGCCACTGTATACCACTCTGATAACCTTTTACATCAACATGGTACACAGCAGTACCCAACATGCAACAACTAGCTATGGCAGGGGGCTGCCTCCCTCCCCCCGGCTGGTTGGTGCACAGCAATACTAACTCCATGGCTTGATGGGGGGTTGTGGTGGAAATCTTGTGTAGCTGCCAGGTGACATACTTCTGCACGTCTCTGGAGAGAGAGAGAGAGAGAGAGAGCACCAGTCACTGGGGCTGATTGGGACTTGTCCTGCATACTTGTCAGGCCACCACGGGCCTGAGTGGAACACTTTTCTCCAATAATGACAATAATCAGCCATCTTATCTACTGTAGTTCGCTCAGGACCACTCTTTCCAGGCTCCATTTCCTTTTCCTCTAAGAAAGAAACTTTAAAAAAAAACCCAGCTCAATCACATCTTGTTTTTTAAATGGTAGTATAGTGAAAATGCTGAGCTTTATGACCAGAAGACTGGTAGGTCAGCAGTTCCATACTTGAGTACTGTGAGATGGAATGAGCTCTGGTCGTCTGTCCTAGCTCCTGGTGTCTAGTCATGGCTGCCACATGACCATGGAATGCAGATGAAAAGAGCACTGGGTCTTTGGCTGTAAACAGAGATGAGCACCACTCCTAGAATCAGACACAACTGGTTTTAGAGCAAGGGAGACCTTTACCTTTACTTTCCAAAAATGCCAGATGGAAGAAAACAGTCTCATTTTGCTGGTGGGGTGTATAACTACGGGACTAGATGGATATTTCACCAGGAAGGCATTCCATAGAATGTTTTCTGAAATATTTTATTTATTTATTTATTTACTTATATTTGTTTATCGCCCTCCTCCCCAAAGGGACCCAGGGCGATTTCCAACAATTTAAAAAACACTTAAAAATTAAAAACTTTAAAAAGCTTAAAAACTTAATTAAAAGCTAGGTATTATAACTATTATATTTTTATGATGTATTAACTTGTAATTCTGATGGGGGATTTTTGAACTGTATGATATGTCATTGATATGTGATGTGTTACTTTGATATGTTTTAATATGTGATATTTTGTTTTCTATGTTGTTAGCCGCTATGAGTCGCTTTGGCAAATAGAGCGGAATACAAATCCAAATACAAAATACAAAAATGATGCCAGAACAGTGCATCTGCTTTTCTGCTCATCTGGTCTACTTCTGAGATTAATAGGAGACCTGGAATAGGATCTTTGAGATGAGTTTGATTGCCAGAGACGTGAGAAAATGTGTTAAGGTGATATATATGGCCCTCTGAAGATGTTTTTGTGTCTTCTAGCCACCCACATTCCTCTGGCCCTTCTTTATAAAATAAATACACCTAGCTCACATCCTCAAACTTTCTAAGTGTTGTGATTCACATATGAAGCAGATTGTGAAGACTCTCTGAAGCATATAACATTCCCTAGATACCTGTTGTTCTTTTCTTTTTTTTAAAAAAAAGTAGAGGTGGACTTTCTGGCCATTTCAGGTTTCATTCTCTTTGCTATTAGGTTCCATTATTTATTTATTTATTTATTTATTTATTAAAATTTGATACCCCGCCCCAATCGGGAGGACCTGACTCTGAGCGGCTTACATCCTAATAAAAGCAAAACAAAACCTAAACACTCAATCAAAAACGTCAGGATTAAAAATCATCAGAAATTTAAAAACAAAACAGAAACTACACCCCAGTATTCCCCCAATCCAACTCAGGAAGGCAGTCCTTATATAAGCCACTTGGTATGGGAACCCACGTTCCCGGGTCCCCAAACCTGACCTGCCAGCCAGGTTTTCACGCCCTTCCGGAAGGGCAAGAGCTCTGTCTCCAGGCGCAGTTCGGTGGGCAGGAGGTTCCAGAGGGTCGGGGCGGATACGGAGAAGGCTCTCCTCCTAGTACTGGCGAGGTGCGCCTCTCTCGCCGAAGGGACAGCAAGGGAGCCTCTCCGATCCGCCCTGGTGGGCCGGACAGATGTTCTTGGGGTGACGCGGTCTCTTAGGTATCCTGGCCCACTACCATATAGGGCTTTAAAGGTAATAACCAGCACCTTGAATTGCACCCGGAGACATACTGGCAACCAGTGCAGCTCCCGGAGCAGCGGCGAAGCACGAGCATAGCGCCCACACCCCACCACTACCCGGGCCGCCGCATTCTGGACCAGCTGGAGTCTCCAGATGGTCATCAGGGGCAGCCCCATGTAGAGCGCATTACAATAATCAAGTCTGGAGGTGACCAATGCATGTGTGACCATAAGCAAGGCATCCCGGTCTAGGAGTGGGCGTAACTGGCGTATTACACGAAGTTGTGCAAAAGCCCACTAAATTGGGTCCTTGAGCACAGATACAACCCATATGTGTGATTCACAGTAACCACCAAGAAGAAATTGTTGCTATCCTATATATTCTTAGTATTATCTGAATTCAGGAGGAATTTTAAGAGATGTGCACAATTTTAAAAGTTATGTAGGGTCTTATATTTATTCACAAGGGAAGAGATGGGATTAAGAGTTTAAATTTCAACAATACTGATGTACAGTAATTGAGAAATACCACTTCCATATTTCTTATAAGGCTTCTAATTATAACAGTTGCTTTATTTCTAAGACACACCTTAGAATATTTGCCTCTTGGATCCTCTGAATATATAATATTTATAAAAATATTCACTAAGGAAAAATCTATTGTTGCAGTATTCATAGAAAGGCCTTATTACAGAGCATCATACGGTGAGTCATTTACTTTCTTTTTCTGCAGAAACTGGTTGACAGGGCAAAGTGGAGTCATAGGTATAAATGTTGATGAAAGCTGTTCAAGATTTCATTTATTCAAATTAAAATCACAATTTAAAACTTTAGATTACTATCAGTTTCTACCCCAGGTTTCCATTTATTTCCATTTCTTTCTAACAATTGCCAATTCTCACATTTGTAGCAGCTGCCTGACAGTAATAAATTGAACAGGTAAAGCTTTCCATATGTCTCCTGTCGCAAGAAACAACACCGGTTGAGTTTCTTCCTATCATTATGTTCTTAAAGCATTCATAAATTTCAGTACATTTTCATAATGTTTTCTTGGTTTGATTTTGTAGATACTTTCAGGGCATCTCCTGATCTCATTTTATAGACTTTTTTCAACTGTATTTAATTCAAAGTGATATTATTTTCACTAAAAATAGGGGAAATTCCAGTCCACTGAGTAGTGAAGATTCTTAGTACCCTTGGGTGTTGGTGGGCTCTCTTCCAGTTCAGATATTCAAAGAGCAGTTAGATCAGGGGTTCACAACCTATAGCCTGTGGGCTTGATCTGGCCCATGACACCAAATAATCCACTCCTCAACCTCACTCCAGCCGCCACCAGAATCAGCCACAGACTCATTTATGGCTGTGCAAATGCATTTACAGCAGCCGTAAATGAGTCCATAACCATCGTAAACATGTTTACAGCAGCTGCGGACATGTTTTACAGTCTGGCCCACTCAGCTGTTTGAGGGGGCATGGTTTGGTTCATGGCTGAAAAACATTGAGAACCCCTGAGTTAGATGGTCATCTCCCAAGTATGGTTTAGCTGTGGGTTACCATATTGTCAAGGAGTGTGTCTAGAACTGGTGTGCTGTGCTTCCAATTCTATAATTCTGATAACCTGGAGAAACACTTGGATCCCAAATAATTTCCTGTTGTGACCTGCAGGTATGTCTTGCCATTTCTTTGTGATTACAGCTATTACGAAGTTGTGAAAGTCTATGGATTTTGTTGCTATGGTTACTAAATAATATTGCACCGAACAATTGTTTTATTCAAGGTCCTGTGTGCAGCTCATCTATGGGGAAATATCAAAAGAGTGGTTTGCCTAAAAGAATAGAAGCAAGGTACTTTCCAGTGAGACATTTTATTTGGATTTACCTGAGAGGAAAAATGGATCTTGGTCCTCAGAAGATCATCAAGAATTTACAATAGTTTATGATATGCTAAGTACAAATGTTGGGAACTTACCTTGCTTTATCCACTCAGAAAACAAAGAAATTGAATTACTTTCTTGTTTTCTTTATCAAAAATTGGCAAATCTTTCCACAATTTATCTTTTCTGCAATTCCTCACATTTCAGATCATGTGACTCAAGCAAGTCATCAAGTTGTTTATTACTTGGATCTCAGTAAAACACCTAGAGACAAATGTCAAATCCTCTCCTCCATTGTTGCTTGTAATTGGTCTTCAATAATGGGATTCCTTTGAAGTCTAATTTCACAATCGTGAAAAGACTGTCTCTATTGCTCTTTTCAACATTAATCTGCTTTCAGCTCTATTTACAGGCAATTGCTAACATCTGTTTCTTGTCCCACTAATCTGTCTAGCAAAGTTGTTCTAGAGATACTGTAAAAATGAGTAAACAAAAATAAGCAGTATGACCCATCCATAAATTCAAGCAAATGCCAGAAGGAGACGATACCTTTTATAGGCCACTTTAAAAATTCAAAACTTTGCAAGCTTTTATAACTCAAAGTTACTTCACCAAAGCTTCTGCATGGCATGGTGTACAAGCCCAGTTTTATTCTTAGATGTTAAATGGGAAAACAGACAGCAGGCTACATCTTTTTACAATCCAAAAGCAGGAAGCTCGGGATTTGTATATAAATGGCCCTTTGAAGCTGAAAATTTCCTTTGAGGCCTGGGTAGTGCAATTCAAACCCAGTCCTCCAAAATTGGGCAACAAATTTACATTACCCACTAGGCATGTGAAATTAGCCCAGATCAGTCCAAATCAGAGTTTAGGAATATTATCTAGTGGAAGTTCATCAAATTGGTACTTTTGCTATGTTGGTGTTCAAAGTCCCTGTCAAATGATGCGGCTCCTTGTGGTATCCTCAGTGGTTCAGTAAACAAAAATAAGCCATGTGACCCATCCATAAATTAAAACTTAAAAATGAGGAGACCCATTTATGTATGCAGTCTTAAACTCTGTGGAAGAAAGGTGGGATATAAATGAAATTCTGTCAATATTTATTTATCGTATTTGTTTATATTATTTTTCCCAACATGGGGGCAATGCCCCACAGGGGGTCTTCGGTTCCCAGAAGCCTAAGTCAGAACATTGGCTGAGCAGTGCTTTGGGGAATTGAAATCCAAATTCCAAAGGTTGGGAAACACTGGTCTATATCTACATGTATCTGTAGTGCTTGCTGCTTTTAATGTTTTCTGTAAATGTTTAATAAATTTGTTTAATTTGTTGTTTGATATATAAACTTCAGAAAATATTTAAAACAGATTCGTCATCGGCCGCTACTTGTATCTGAGCATACATTTTTCCTGGAAGTCATTTTCTTAGTTGATAGATGTGTCATTACTCTATAAACTACTGAATCCTTAACCAGCGAAGCAGGAAAAAATATCTGACAGTTCCAAGGCTTAATTTGAGCCAAGATTTGCTACATATACACCACAGTGTATTGTGAAGAGCCACATTATTTCAATGTTTGTTGATGACATGGGAAGAATAAAAGGTACAGTACAAGTATTTTGAGCACAAAAAATGTCACTGTACTGTATATTTCCTGTAGAGAGTTCATTTTGTACACACGCACGCACGCACGCACACCTTTATTCTCAATAAAAATACTTATCTCGTTATTTTTAATTTGGCTCCCACTTCAAGGTTAGGTTTAGGTGTGCACCAAGCACTTCACTGACACACACATCCATTCACAACACTTTGCAGGTAAGATAACTGCAAGGGTTGATTTTTTAATAAATTTATAAAGACCTCAAAGGGCCTGGGCAAAGTCCCCCCCCCCCTTCTCTCAGTCTGGGCCTCAGCAGTGATTTGGATCTGGGAACTGCAGCTAGATTACTTCTATTTCATTAGCAGTTATCCCTAGGATGTCAAATAAATACCATGTACCTTTAAACTGTTCTGGTCTCAGAAGCTCTTAACTTCCTCTTCACATACTCACATACAGCCTCTTTGTTTGTCTAAAAGCTTAAATTCTATTATTTATTTATTTATTTATTTATTTATTAGTTCAATTTAATATTGTCGTCCACTTGCCATAGCGACTCAGGGCAGTTTACAAACAATACACTACACCAATATGTTGATGGGGGTCAGGGTCAGGGGCGGAGAAGTCCTCAACCTGCCCTGACTGCTTCTTCCCTGGCCGTTGGTGTGGGCACAGGGGCAGGGGCGGAGAAGTCCTCAACCTGCCCTGGCTGCTTGGGGTCAGTGGCAAACCTAGGAAATTAAGTGCTGGGTGGGGCTCTCTGAGTCTCTGCAGTAGTTTGGTTTAAAATACATATTTCCTCCTGCCAAGGAGACACAGCCGGACTGCCCTCGTCGCTCCTGGAAGCGGAAGTAAAACACATCTGTACGGTGGCGCAGTGCGGGCTGGATGAATCACAGCAAACCCATTCGTGTGGATTCACAGGGGGTTTGGGCTTCTGGGAATTGAAGTCCAAGAACATCTGGAGTGCCAAGGTTCGCCATCACAGTGCTAGCATATGTCTTAAAAATAAAGTGTTGGATGCTACTGTTCGCTTGCCATATACACATGTAGAAGTCAGGTTTATTTCCATTTTAAACCTCTTACTGTTAACTGGCCTTATTTTATGGATTTTGGCAAGGAAATTGACAGCACAGAGGGCACTTAGAGCATGACTGACTTAAGATGTATGAATGCCATCCAACTCTGTAGATAGAGTGAGTGAGATAGTTTTAAAAGCCTGGCTATTTGGCTATAAACAGAGATGAGCACTGAACCCTAGAGCTGGATATGACTGGCTTTCGAGCAAGAGTGACCTTTACCTTTTCCTAGGTAGAGAATATTACTCAGTAGTAGTTTACCATTCCCTTCTTCTGCGGCCTCCTGAAACTGTGACTCTTGCCCATGGCTACTCAGGCTGGATAGCACAGTGGTGAATCAAACTCTCAGCTTCTGAATCCACAGTCAGATACTTAACTCACTCAGCTACCCAGCCAGCCATGTTGCTCAAGCTGGGCCAAACCAAAAAAAAAAAAAGATGACTAGACACGGAACACTGTTTACCTTCCCACTGAAGTGGTACCTATTCATCTACTTGCAATTTCTTGCTTTCGAACTGCTAGGTTCGCAGGAGCTGGGACAGAGACGGGAGCTCCCTCCGTCATGCAGCAGTTGGGTCTCGAAATGCTGACCTGCCAACCTTCCAGTCATCAAGCTCAATGTCTTAACCACTAAGCCACCACAGTCCCATAGCAGCTAATGAGTAGGATCATTTTTAGGTATAGAAAGACACAGAAGACGGTGCTAGTCTAAATAGCAAATGCTTTTTGATCTGTATAAGACACATTCTCAGGTTCCTGTGAAAGTAACTTTTGTGTATGTCTTAGTAGATTTAACTTTCCCCCTTCAAACATTTCTGCATTCACATATTTTAGGTCACATTGTCATTACAGTTTATCTACCCCACTTCCCATCATAGCGGATTCAGCCCTATATCTCCCAATCTTGGGAGGATAGAGGTAGCTCTGTTCAAGTACACTAGTTTAAAAAATAGAAAGATGTACTGAATGAGACAATCAAGCAAGAGAGCAGTTGCCTAATTACCAAATACTGTAATCTACTCTGTGCTGGATCAATCCGGGAGGAATCAAAGGCAAACTAGAAATTAAGAGGCATGCATTTATTTTAATTAACACATTTAGCCTCAGCAGACTTGCATATTAAGCTTGTGTTTACCTTCCAATGACCAACACAAATTAAAACATACCAAATACAAGATACAAAGATAAGGAAAATCATGTGGTATGAGACCACACCTTTCATAGTGTAAGGGAGCATCTGACTTAAATATGTGATAACCACATTTTAGGGTTTTTCTCTCTCATAAATTTGTGAGTATCAGAATTGTCCCCATTGTGGCAATAATTCTTTCCCATATTCCTGTAAGAACTAAAACTCCTGAAGGAAGGAAAGAAATAATTGAGCATACAACTTAGAAACTGCTTCTGAGAGATTTACTGTATATGTAGAGAGGTACGGAGAAAGGTCTACAAAACTCCTGAAACTCTATGAAGAAAGTCAATAAAAGTAGAGAGATTGGAGATGATTGAGAACTCCTTTCCAGTTGAGACCATGAAATTTATTGCACAGGTTTGACAGACAATATTGACTTATATTCAGTTTTAGAACTTGATCTTTCAATAAATATCTCAATATTTCACAGACTGTTTTTCACATGCAGTGTGCTGCTTGTATCTTGAATACAAATTCAAAACTACTGTATAATGAATGTAATTCAAAATGGCAGAAGTATTAAAATATAACTAAATGAAACCAAATTCAGGGCATCATTCGTGATGGAGGATTTTTTGTGCCAGGATACTTAACAGACCGTGTCATCCCAAAGTTTTCAACCCGTCCTACGAGAGCAGACCATAGTGGCTCCCTAGTGGTCCCATCAGCCAGGGAGGCACATTTCACTGCGACCAGGAGAGCCTTCTCAGTACCTGCTCCAGCCCTATGGAACCTCCTGCCACTTGAATTGTGCCTCCAGGCAGAGTTGCTCCCCTTCAGGAAGGCCTTAAAAACATGGCTATGCCAGCAGGTGTGCTGGCTTATTTAGCCCTGTCCGGGGTTCTTATTTACTCCTGCCTGGGTCTCCTTCTTTTTTAAGGGGATTGGTGTGTGTGTATGTTATGGACTTTTTAGATAGTTTTATAGTACAATAAAACCTTGCATAAAGAGCGCCTCGCTTAGAGACTAACTTGATTAAAGAGCAGGATTTTCTCTGAATTGTTGTCCTCGCTTAACAACTAAAAACAACAAAAATCTCGCTTAACTAAATCGGGGTTCGCAATCCCCTCTGACAGAAATCACAATTGGTCACTTACAATGGTGTTTCACTTAAAGAGCAACTTGCTTAAAGAGCAATCCCGTGGAACACATTATGCTCTTTAAGCAAGGTACCACTGTATTTGGTTTTAATTAGTATTGGGTATGGGTTTTAACTGATGTTGTGAGCTGTCTTGGGTCGCTTAGGTGAAAAGGGCAGTTATATACATCCAACAAACAAACAAACAAACAAATTTTTCCGGCAGGACTACCAACCATGTAGAATTCCTCTTTGTGCTTTAAGAAATGGGCCACTGTCATTCTGTATTTTTGTACTTCCAGAGACCATCAGTGTTCTAGTACTATTATATAAACCCCTTCAAAGTGCTCATGCTATTTTTCTATTAATAATTTAATAGAACACATTGTTAATCATCGTTGTTGTCTGCAACTTGTATCCGAGAATGCATTTTTTCCTGAAGCAGGAAAACTGCCATTGGCGTGAATTTGTTTAAGGTGGATCCCAGCTTGCCATGAAGTGACCCACACACTATGACCCCGGAGCCATCTCCTGTGACACATATAAAATGCAACATGCAGGATTTAACACTGGGACTGCAATGGACTGCCACAGCCTTGAGAATATGGGCAAGGTGCGCCTTCATAGTCAGTCCATCTTGCATGGCCTCTTCCGCCTCCATGACAGTTGGAAGTCAGAGTTCCTCCTCTGCTCATTTTGCCATTTGTCCAGTGGCATTTTCTCCACTGAAGGGACCATCACCCCACCTAAAGGGGCTCATCCACCCATAGCTGTTGGCCCCTTTAGGGAGCAAGGTTATTTACCATCGTTGAATACTCAGGTTGAGTACAGTCTACTCCATTATCGCAGTGGAATGTCCGGCCAGACATTTACATTGTTAATATATTGTGCTTATTAGTGTATTGTATACAACTAGTGTATAGTGTAATATATTGTGCTACACCTGCAGTTTTTGAAAGCAGTGCTTAGCTTGTGTTATTAAGTATCTGACAAATTGTTTCCCCTGCAGGTTATTTTTCATCTAACTATCTTACTATTTGTACAATCCTTCAAGACTTCTTCTGTTATTTACTTGGATCAATTTATGGTTTAGAGATCTGACTAGAGAGGATGCTGAAGGACTTTAACTATGTTACACAAACATTGTTAAATAGAACAGGCAAATATTCAGCTCTAGTAACTGCATCCTGAGAGCAACACTATGATTAATGTGGCACTATTTGCACTTGATATATTCAAATGTTTGATCTCTATAGTTCTTAACTTATCAGAAAATCTTTATATTATTCCAAATTATAACCCTTGTATGATTAATCAAATGTACTTTTTAAATATCTATTTAGATATCTAATCCTGTTGAATTTCCATTCTTATGGACACCTTAGTCTCTATGATTTTTTTTAGATAAAAAGAATTATTATATGATGTTTCAAAATTGCCCAAAGATGTTTGATACAGTTTGTACAGATATTTTGAATGGTAATTAATCACAGTGCTTCTCTGTTGACCAAATGAATTTACGGTAATTACATTTTTTTAAAAAGATTTTGCCCAGATGACTGGAATTCTACAAGAAAATCCAGGTTGTTACTCCAAATATGCTTTTTTTTTTTGGTTGAAGCTTTTAGATGAGACTTTTATTGTGTTGCATTCAAGAGATTTTATCAGAAGAACAGGTCCAGAAAATATATTCTTCTACATGTAATGCTCTTTTGTTTTTACCTGTCCCAGATGATCAACCATTGTTGAGGCAGAAAAGAAAGCTGCTGTACAATGTTACTGAATGGTAATGCTATATCTCCAACTGGAAGGAGCCAGTGTCTCATTTAGGATTTTGGACATGTTCATATCTCCTCCTTCCTTGCATTTAGGAATTATTTTTCATTAATTCTATGTTAAAGGTCTAAGGACATGTAATTCTCTGGAGCTTTGATTATTCTTACTTGATAAACTGCGTCACCTGACATTGGGCTGGGCAGAATATATTCATTGCTGCCGTTATTGTGAATAGAACTAATGAAATATGACTAATTAATTATTCTCTGCCACCGTGAAGTATAAAACCCAGGTTTCTTATTATTTGATATTTCATCTTCCTGCACACACTTTTGATATACCTGGGACTACTGCCAGCATTTTCTCTTTCTTGTGCTTTTTCTCTGAAGGCGAAATTTCCCTTTTTTCCCCCAAAGGAAGTTGAAAATGTTTATCATTGAGTTAGTCATAGAGGTTTAGGAAATAATTTGAGCTAATCCAACAATCAGAGTTCTGCTAAACTAAAAGCATTTGAACCCAGCAGAACTAAGAAATAATTTATTCCAAGATATACCCTCTCACTATAATAAATCCAATCATATTCCGGATGACTTTGTGCAATGAACTATATGTACATATAGCCACAAGAAGTTCCCATGTTCATTTGAAGAAAGAGAAGTACAAATTGGGAGAAATGTGGTTAACCAGTGTTAAATCCTGCATGTTTCATTTCATTTGTGCCGCAGGAAATGGCTCTGTGATCACAGTGTGTGTATCACTTCATGGCAAGCTGTGATCCACCTTAAACAAATTCGTGCCAATGGCAGTTTTCCTGTTTGTCATTGTGAAAATGATTTCCAGGGGAAAGTGTATACTCGAATATGAGTATACACCGCCACTCCTGCTTCCCTTTCTCAAAATGAAAATGAATAGACATTTGAGGGAAGCTTTACAATGAAGGCATTGCCTTGAATGAGCTAGCTTTTAGAATTATATAATCAAAATTTGGCATAGATATAGAATAAAAAAACACTGGGGTTTGGTGGGTTAACTAGGAAGATTGGTTTGTTTTATTGGTTATATTGTTTTAGAGGAGCACTGGAAAATGTGGAGTTTGCCCCACAAAACCTTGTAAAATAATTGTAACATTCCAAAATAGGTTTTGAGGAGATCCCAGTTTTCAGGGTTAATACTAGTGAAAAGAGCGTTTATGGATTAGTCCTGTTGGGTTCACTTTTAACTTGCTAATATAGGCAAAGGATCAGGAAAACAAGCAGTTTGATGAAACTGTCCTATGCCTATTCACAACATCAGACTTCACCTGTTGAAACTTTTAAAATGTAGAACTTACACTATGCATGATCACTATTTTTGACAGAAGTAGATGGGAATTTAGATATTTGCATGCATTTTGTTTCTTGGTGAAGCATGACAAACTGAATTGCCTTGGGGTGAGATGACCCATTTTAATGGTCATGCATGTTCAGTCCAGCAGCAATGGAGATAAATCAGTGCCACAAAGTTGTTCTGTGTGAGCAGGAGTTTGTCAACTGAACTACTAATAGAGCCCGGAACTTCCCTGGGCTTGCAACATTGTGCATAAGTAGAACTGTGGATGGATGATTGACTGTGTGCAAGCTTTGATTGGATAGAATTTGGGACTAGCTTCTATTCTCCTCCCCTCCACCACTTTAGCCCCTTCTCTCATTTTTTTTTTGGGGGGGACTGCAAATAAATGCCTTTACCTGCTGCTATTTTAGTCTTTTTGACAAAAATAAGAAAAACCAGGTACAGTAATACCTCGGATAACGCTAAGACTTGGTTCCACAAGTCTTGGTGTTATCCGATTTTTAGTGTTATCCGATCCATGTTAAAATCCTATGGGATGGATAGGATAACGTTAAAGCTCCATAGAGATACATTGTAACCGCACAGGCTTTAGCAGTTGTTATCCGATCCATCCCATAGGACCTTAACGTTATTCGATCCAATTCTCCTCCCCAGATTACTTAACGTTATGCAATTTTAGTGTTATCCGAGGTAAACGTTATCTGAGGTATTACTGCATCAGTTTATTCAAATTTCTGCTCTTATTAGACCTTTGGTGCAATGCCATCGCTGGGAAAGAATCCTTTTGGTGTCTTACCTGGGCATACTTCTGGTTGAGAGAATCACCTACATAGCTTATCCACTTCCGGATTCCATACCAAGCAGTACTAATGCTTTGCCATTTAGAACGGTCTGGCAGATTATTTCTTTCTCAGTGCAAATTATTACTTTGGAGGCAACTTTTCCAATGCCTGAAAAAGTTCATGAGTGTCTGAAATATAAGCACAATGAACCCTCTATTTCAGGCTTACCACATGCCTCAAGCTGGTGGCAGTGTGAAGCATCCCCATGGCAGACCATCATAGGCCTTTATCTGAAAATGTTTTTATTAATTTTTTTAAATTAAAAATAATAATAACAACCTCCCTCTACAGCTACAAATATCTGCACAAATCTGAGAACAAATCAGTTTACATCAGAGTGGGTCAGCTCCAAACTGTTCAACAAATACTTGGCTACAGATGGGAGGGGGAAGTGAGAGGTACTGGGATATCCCTACTTAAAACAAGAGCAGATGGCACTCGATAATGAATCAAAGCAAATATAAGCCATTTTATTTTCAGATTCGCCTCACAATATGTCATAATAGGCTTTTGTGGGCTATGCTGTAACATTCCCAGGTCCCAGATGTGTCACCTTTTTTATCTGACTTATCTTTTCTAGAAGACTACCCAAGGCTACAGTGGGGGGTGGTCAGTTACCAGCACTACCAAGTAGGCATAAGTAGGTAAGGTAAAGCTTGCCCTTGCTCAAAAGCCAGTCATATCTGACTCCTAGAGTTCCGTGCTCATCTCTGTTTATAGCCAAAAACCCATTGCCTGCATCTGCAGATGTTTCTGTGGACATGTGCCAGGCATGACTAGACACCAGAGTGCATGGAATGCTGTTTACCCTCCTACTGAAGTGGTACCTATTTATCTACCTGCTTTCGAACTGCTGAGTTGGCAGGAGCTAGGACAGAGATAGGAGCTCACTCCATCATGCAGCACTCGGGTCTCAAACTGCTGACCTGCCAACCTTCCAGTTGTCAAGTTCAGTGTCTTAACCACTAAGTCTCCGCAGTCTCACTATAAGTAGGTATCTTGCTTCTATTCGTTTCTAAACATTTATAAATGTGTGCCATTTGCCTCTTAGTCATTGTCTTGTTGTTTCATTACTTCTAGCTCTCTGATAGTAATGAGAGCTGGAAATAATCTTGCTTGTTTCAATGCTTCCAGCTGGGCCTTACAGTGCCGGAAATAACACTTGAGAGCTATCATGCAGAAGAGCCCTGGTTACCTCATCATAAGAGGAGAGGCCCAGCTGCTGCAGAAGTTAATGTCTACTGGAAACTCTCCCAGAACATTCCATAAATCTAGGGGGTGGGGGTGGTTGTCAACCTGGGGGGGGGGGAGCCATCATCTTTGATTTGCTTTTCGATTGCAGCTGATATTCCAAAGGTGTCCCTGAAATATGTGAAGAGTAAAGGGATAAGATGCTCCTTTAGGTTATACTACAAATTAAATATATCAGTGTTTGCATTAGAATCTTATTATTTCACTATAAGTCTCATGCACTCTTAAATTCTTCTTCTAGTATGGTTTTTTATTTATTTATATGAGACCCAAAATAATACATAGCATTTTAGAAAATATCCTTTGGATATTCTATCTACCTCACTTCTGGGCAGAAAAATGAATTGAGTAAAAAGTTTATACAGTAAAACACCAGATAACAATTGGATTTTATGCTAAAATCGCATAAAGTTGGGGAATTTGAGGCAAACATTTGGATCGGATAACATTATGTTAACCATTATGTTAACTTTATCCGATCCATCAGATAACCTTTGCCTCAAATTCTCTGAGGTGTGGCTGTGACTCACCAGTTTCTCTTGGGAGAAAGGGAGGGGCTGCCTGGTCTCAAGCTTGCCACATTTGAATAACAAAGGCTTGCAAAAACCAGTTTGACTAGTTTAGCAAAGCAGAGGCTTAGGACCCTTTCCCCAGTGTAACCCAGAACACTTTGCAGAAAAATAATTGCAAAGAGACAATTTGACCCAATTACCTTTATGAAGTTTCCCCTTTAAATTCTAAACAGCCTGACCCAAGATTGTAGCTCCGCAAGCCTCATGCATTGTCAATGGAAAACAAGCAGACTGAAACCTTTCACCTACAAAGCAATTAAGCTTTTCACACCCTGCAAAGCCCTGAGGGAACTTCCTTTATTACAGCAATGGTAGATGGGCTGATTCTAAACGAAAACATTTTCTTAGCTTCTGTTCAGATCTTTTAAAACAGCACTTTATAAAATTTTCAAAAATTTAAAAATGCTGTATGGCTTTGTTCCCCTAAAGTCAGGGTGCTCTGGCATGTTTTTGTAATGTATTTACCCTTTAGACAATTATTTCTTAAAGTTCTTTAAGTTTCCAGCATGTTTCCTTGACTTTCCCTTGAAGCCTCTGTTGCTTATCTCTATGGCTGATCCACCTGAATAAGATTTTAACGTTATCTGGTGCATGCATCGGATAAGGCTAAAAATCGGATAACGTTAAGACTTGTGGAACCAAGTCTTAACGTTATCTGAGGTATTACTGTACTATTATCTTCTCTATTATTATGCAAGTTTCTTCTTCAGGTGCTGTATCCATTCCAGATATTGCCTATCAACATGGTGACAGTCTTCCTGTTCTAAACTCCTCGGAACAGTTCTTCTGAGGACATTCCACACCAGTCTCTCAGGTTCTTCAGCCATGTAGTCTGTCGATGTTCAGGGCCTCTCTTCCCAGAGATCTTCCTTGCAGAGTGAGTTGGAGTATTCTATATTTCATGTCATTCCTCATGATATGCCTAAAGGTATTGGAGCTTTCTTTGCTGAATGGTCTTAAATAGTTCTTGTTCTTTATCCATTTGACACAACACTTCTACATTAGTTACATGGTCAACCCATGATATCCTTAGCAGCCGTCTAGATCTACATTTCAGAAGCTTCGATTTTCTTTTCAGATACTTTAGTCCAGTGTTTCCCAAATGCTGGTTTTTGGACTTCAATTCCCAGAAGCCTAAGTCATTTCCCCAAAGCACTGATCAGCCAATGTACTGACTGAGGCTTCTGGGAATTGAAGTCCACTAGTGCGCTGTGTACCCCTTGTTGGGAACCACTGCTTTAGTCAATGTCCAAGCTTCAACTCCGTATAGCAACATTGGGAATACATAATATCTATTTGGAGCTTTGTAGTAGGAGTTAGATCTCTACTGCATAACAAATGTCACATTTTTATGAAAGTGAATCTTGCTTTTTTAATTTGTATTTTAATCTCTACTTTGGGATCCCAGTTTTCATTTAACATACTCCCCAAATAGACAATTTGATCCACTCTTTCTATTTCTTGTGTTCCTGCCATTAGCTTGCAGTGAGTTGGTTTTTGGCTTATAACAAGATATTGTCTTGGCGTTGAGATCCAAATCATATTCTGTGCTTGAAGCTCTAACTCGATCTAGCATCAACTGAAGATCTGCAAGGTTTGTGGCCAAAAACACCATGTCATCAGCATATCGGACGTTATTCAGGTATTCCCCATTAATTTTAATGCTAATGTTTAAATCTGATACTGCTTCTGAAAAAATACTTTCTGAATATACATTAAACAGTGTTGGGAACAACACACAGCCTTGTTGCACACCTCTGCAAATTTGAACCTGCTCTGTCAACTGCTTTTCAACTCTGACTTGAGCTGTCTGGTTCCAATAAAAATTGGTGATGATTCTGATATCTTTATCATCTTGCTCAGAAGGATACCTGTGTCATTAATGCTGTTAAAAATGTCAGACAATTCATTGATGTTAACTTTGGACAGAAGTTTTAAAATTTCTTCTGGGATGGCATCTGTTCCTCTTGCTTTCCCATCTTTGGATCTTTGAAAAACTCTTATAACCTCACTCTCCGGTATTAGTGGTTCAGTATTTGCCATTTATGACCAGCTGTTCACCTCTTCCATCACTAAACAGCTCTTCTATGTATTCTTTCCATATATTGACCTTATCCCGGATTTCCACTGCAAGATTTCCATTCTTGTCTTTTAACAATGCATGTGGTCCTCTGTTGTCTTAATAACAGATGAGCTCTAAAGCCTTTTTATTGTCTAACCCAGTGTTTCCCAACGTTTGGTTTTTGGACTTCAGTTCCCAGAAGCCTAAGTCAATTCCTCAAATCACTGGCCAGACAATGTACTGACTTAGGCTTCTGGGAATTGAAGTCCCTCTGTGGGGCGTGGGCCCTACATTGGGAAGTATTTTTCTTCTTTAACATTTTCTACTTCTGAAAGTAGAAAATGGAAATTTACTATTGTCAATCTGAATTTTCTTCTGCACATGCTATTGTCCCAGTTCAGAGGTAACGGGACCTCCATTTTCTGCTTACCAGACTGTAGAGGGAGGTACATAAGACCTCCAGTAGATTGATTTCCAATATTCCCTAGGCTTGAGTCCCATCTCCAGTAGAAACTTACTACTTTGAAGTCTTCTTTGATGGCATGCAATCAAAATTTTATATAAAACTATATATAAATAGCAGCTTGTTGTATCAGCATAAATTGACTCAGGTTGCCTAGGTCACACAGTTTTGTAGGCTGAAGACTGATTGACATTTTTCATTTCTTTTCATATGCAGCTTGGGAATCAAATATTCTTTAATGGTAGCTCAATTATATAAAGAGCCGGGATCCCCATAATGCTACTATTGTGAGTTGAGTGCTATTATAAAAGATAGTTTTAAAAGCCTGTTATTTTCATTTCCTCTCTGGATGAACATCATAATGTAATAGACTGTTATGTTAGAAAACAGTAAACCTAATTTCTTTCCAAGAATTAATCAGTGCCAAATATAGTTATATTGACTCTTAAGTTCCATTAATACCAAGTCATATTCTGACATGAACTATAGTGTATGATTTTTATTACACAGTAAACCAATTTTTATAACATCATAAAAAGAACAGCAGTTTGTCCTTTGGTCACATTTGGCTTCTTCTTCTTTTCCTCCTCCTCCTTCTGTATCCAAATCTGAATATTGGCGATCCTCATGGTGATCAGCCATGAAGACTGTTCTGAGAATAAAATGCAGTAACCTTTCATCTGTCTTCCACATCGCAGCATTACACCCGTACCACTGATCCATTCCATAAGTCACTTTCTGGTCCTGAGCCCTTTTGGCACACTAAGTCTTCATCGGTCCTAGGCCAGTATTGATGAAGTTGCTGCGCTCCATCAAGATAGATTCAAGTGGGATTTAATCCACTTGAAGACCATCACCTTCCCCTGTAGACTTTGGCACCCAAGCCATTAGTCCTCAGGGTTGTCAGGTTAGTTAACCGTCTCTTGACACTTGGTGTTGAGTCACTGGCAGTATGATCTACTCTTTTACCACAGCAGGATAATCTGGCCAGACGCTATGGTTTATAGTGTGACTATTTAGCTGACATGTTGGGAACTACTGTGTTGTGAAAGGGACTTTTACCCTCAAGTAAGCCCTTTCATGCTTCTGAGCTGCACCCCTCTGGCTGGACAACCCAGGCCTCCAGATTAGTGTAATAAAGTAAATAGTTAGCGTTGTAGCCAAGTAATCACTCCAAGTCTCTCCAGGTTTCAAAAATTATATTGAAGTCAAAGAAAAAGTAGAGAACAAAATCCAAGCAAAGTCCAGTAAAACCTAGAAAAGCATTTCAAAGTAAAACAAGCTGTTCTCCAGGGAAAGTCCCCCTGGCTAAAAGCGGCTACATGATGGCAGTCTAAAGTCCAAGTGAGTCTGAGTGAGTCTCTAGCCCACTTTGGGGTTTTTATTCTTTTTTATTTGATTCCCCCCCCCCCCCCCGGTGAGTAATCTCCTCCAATTGGAGTTAGTGTGAGTTAGCATGTGGGAAACTTCACATGCGAAAATGTTCTTGTGACACAGCTAGCTGTTTCCAGCAGCCGTTCTGGTTTCTCTCTCCTCTTCCTGGGTCCACCTCCTTGCCATCCCCCTTTAAGGAGTCCAACCAATGATCTTACAGCTTGACATGTTCATCACACATTTCAGGATTCATTTCTCCCAATTCATGAGGCTAACATGTTTACATTCCAATCTCTCTCCCCCTCATTAAAATCACCATCTTAGACATTATAGTAATTCAATGGACAAAAAGATCATGAAAAAAGCAGGCCTTATTTTATGACATACTGCATCAGAAATCTGTAACAAGAGTAAATAATTATTGTAAATAGAGCAGAGATTCTCAACCTGTGGCCCACTGGTCAGATGCAGCCTGCAGCACCATTTCATATCCCCCCCCCCCGCATCCACCACACCAGGAAGTGTGGTCGCTAAGAACACCTGTGGCCGGGTGGAGAGGCCGCCGCCGCGTCCAGCCCCAGGACTCCCCCCAACTTTCCCCAGGGGTTCCGCCCTCGCCAGGGCTTAAGAGCTGCAATGGCGGCAGGACTTTTTGCACTGCTAAGAACACCTGCAGCCAGGTGGAGAGGCCACCGCCACATCCAGCCCCGGGACTCGTCCCACCTGTCTCCGGGGGTTCCGCCCTCTCCAGGGTTTAAGACATCGGAGCGGCGGGCTGGAGCCAGCCATAAAAACACCGGACGCCCTCACCACCTTCGCTGGACGCTTCCCTTGGCCAGCCCCGGCCCCGAGGGAACTTCGAACAGCTGAGCGGCGGGGGTGGGGCTGGCCAAAAAAAGCCGGATGTCTTCGTTGCCACCGCTGGACTTTTTTCCCTAGACTTTTCCCCTGGCCATTAGCTTGCTTGCTGGCTTTGAGGGAACAACAGCTGTGGGTCGGTTGTCACCGGGACTGAATCCTTTCTTTTTTGACTTCTTGGATTTTTTTTGTAACATTTTATGGTGATGTTAATACTTTCTGTTACTGTGTTATTGATATGTATATACATATACTGTATACAGTAAAACACCGGATAACGATTGGATCGGATAACGCTAAAATCGCATAACGTTAAATAATCTGGGGAGGAGAATTGGATCGAATAACATTAAGGTCCTATGGGATGCATCGGATAACAACCGCTAAAGCCTGTGCGGTTACAATGTATATCTGTGAAGCTTTAACGTTATCCGATCCATCCCATAAGATTTTAACATGGATCGGATAACACTAAAAATCAGATAACACCAAGACTTGTGGAACCAAGTTTAATTGCCGCCTAGAGACAGGCTCGCCTGAGCAAGGCGAGGTATAAATTTGAAATGAAATGAAAAAAATGAAAGTGCCATGTGGTAGAGGAAGGGGGAAATGGCCCTCTGGCCCTCAAAGCTGCCTGAGGGAGCGTGACCTGGCCCCTGGCTTAAAAAGGCTGAGAACTCCTGAAATAGAGTACAGTGATTAATAACTTGAATTGACACATAAACACTGCTGTCTATTTAGATGGTGGGTAATGGGAAACTATAGAAGAGATGAGTCTATGCATATGTTGTTACATATAGGCCTGTTGTGACTGAGAGTGAAGATCAGTACTAAATTACAGAGTTCCCAGAAGACATTGGTTTGGAGCCAGAGTTGGAAGAAAGACAGAAAGATGGCACCCAGAAGAGAGAGATGCAGAACAAAGAATAGATAGTTTGGTGGAATGAGGAAGGGGAAGGGATGTGAGGCAAAGGCAGAGACAGAGACAGAGGTAGTTGGTACCTGGCTCTGCAATGGTAACATGGAAGGGAAGATCTGTTTTGAGGGGGAACAAAGCCATGAACGTTTATAAATTCTGGGCTAGTTGCAGAACAAATGTTCCAAACCTTGGCTGTCCAGTTCAAATGCAGAACTCTGGCTGCTTGCCCTCCTGAATCTGAAAATGCTTTAATGCACAAAGACAGATGTAGTATATTGTAGTGGTGTGTAGTAAATGTTTAAATTATGTTACTTATCCTGCTACAGCTTGCTCTTCTTCCCACATTCCATTCTTTCAGATACATTTGACTGCATTTGACATACAAGATATACTGATGCATCATATCAAATGGTCTGTGATTTATAGTATCAAAAATAAGCACTGAACTAAATAGGTCAATTGATTTGTCATCAAATGTTCCATGATAGCTTCTGAAGATTCAAATGCAAACCTTTAAAAATAGCTTCTGATCCCACAACTTTTATAATATATTTACCATTATTTAGCAATAAGTCTATTGATAAATGGACTTCCTTAGGAGGTACATTCTTTAAATCAGGGGTGCCCAAACTACAGCCCCGGAGCCGGAGCCGGCGCTGACACCAATTCATCCAGCCCACGTTGGCCTTGTCGCTCTCAGAAACGGAAGTAAAACGCGCCTGTATGGGTGCATTTTACTTTCACTTCCAGTAGCCACAAGGGCTTCGTGGCTGGAGGAATTGGTGTCAGGGCGGGATCCAGCTCCCGGGCCATAGTGACCCTCCCCTTGGAACACGTGACCGGCCCACAGCCCAAAAGGTTTGGGCACCCCTGCTCTAAATATACTACAGATGGCATGTCTTGAATTTTAAATTATTCCTATTTGCTTATCTGCTCAGATTTTTTGACCCCACAGTAAAAATTGTTTTAATATTAGTCAATATTTATGTCATGACTGATATCTCTGTGATCAATCTTCTTCTTTCCCTTCCCCTTTTGTACACATCATTTATACAACAGCTATGTTAAAAAGTACATTTCAAAATGATACTGTTCTGCTGTTATGCATTCAATTCATTTTTAACTTTCCCTTTTTACCATATGATGTGCCAGTTCTTGCCTTTCCTAGAAAAACAGGCCTTGACTAAGGCTATTTATACCTTAGTTACATAAGATTTACTATCACAGAAGCCTCTATTTGGAGCTGTTTCCAAAGACAATCTGGGATTTTGAATTGGTAAAAAATGTAGCCATCAAAGCTTAAATTGAATCTCTTGTGACTATGCTAGCTGGTAGATTCTGGTTGTTGTCATTCAAAAATGTCACTTTTCCTAATTTTGTTTTGATATTTCCAAGTTTTGTTTTGACATTTTCATGCCTCCATGTTTTGTCTTCATTTAAAGAGATAGCTTAAACATAAGGTTCTGAAATGTTTGGGGGTCAGGATGCCGCAAAACAGATATATTTCTATTATGGCTGTCTAAATTCTAAGATCAGTGTTCTGCAAACCTATTTTCTGTGGCACTCACACCAGATGCTTGCTAAGTAGGTACAAGAAACAGGGCGCTTTCTATACTTCGACTCGGAGGCAACATGTTAGATTTCTACCAGACATTTATACAATAGATTAGAGATTCCCAACATATGGCCTGTCAGCCGGACCTGGTCCCCGATGCTCTCCCATCTGGCCTGTCACTGTCTCTGCCGCACCCAGAAGTGGAAGCAGATGTTTACGTCATCCGTAAAACACGCCTGTGCATGAACAAATGTACCCGCGGCTGGCATAAACATAGAAGTGGGTGCATTTACATCAGCCATAAATGTGCCTGCTTCCGCTTCCGGGGGGAGGGGGGTTGATCTGGCCAGTGACACTGTCCATAGGCATGGTCAGGCCCGTGACAGAAAAATGTTGACCACTACTGCAATAGATGAACCAAATGTATAAATAACTGGACCACTCAGAGTGTAACAGTACTTCCTATGTTTCTATAAACTACTTGTTCAAATTGTTGCTCAGTACACCACTGCAAGATCTGTGCTTATCTTCTAGTAACCAATAAGAATGGTACAATAGTTTGTCACAAAGGGTGGCTTCATACATAAACATTTTGTGGCACATGAAAGCATTTCTTTTTTGAAAAATCCTCACTCCTCCCTATCTACATCTATTGTAACCCTCTATCATCTGGAGAAAGCGATCTTTCTCTCAGTGAGCAGCCTCTATGATCAAGGCTTTGATGAGATGGGGAAGGAAGATATTTTACTTGAGCCCCAAAGTGCACTCAAGCCTAACATGCACAAATCTACAGCTACTGAACAAGAAATCAGTGACAAAAATCACCCTGCACACATTCTTCACAAGATGTAGTGATAGAGAAACCATGAAAAACTTTATTTTGCATTGTCTGGTATTTTGCCGTAGAAAGATCAATGCTAAAGGTATCCCTTTGCGACCAGATCCCCAACACGCAGGTAAGAGAACAAAGCGGAATCAATAAAACTGTTGCTGAATACACAAATGGAAATTGCTCTAGGCTGGATATGTATATTGAATGACAGACAGGCATTGGACAGCAGCAGTCACTGAGTAAAAAGACACTTGGCAGACCCACTAAAAGATGGGGATACCCAATTGTGAAAAGTTTTGGTGGAACTGGGAGAAAAGTGAAACAAATGGAAAATGAATTGTGACCAGCAGGAACTTATCCCTTGATAGTCTGGTGAATTAAATAATCAAGATACAACTATTTTGCTCTGTTACCTAGATATCATGTTTAGAGCATGGAAGCAGAAGATGCATAAAGGAAATACCCAGTTTGTACTCATGTTTTGAGGTGATAAGAGCAATAGTAATTACATGTATACCTCTCCATAGTATGTAGAGAACTCTCTGGGCAGGTCATAGGTAATTATCATTTTGTTCCCAACATGCTGGATACCCACTTGCTTCTATTACTGTTGATTCGGAGGCAGGACTATTATCACTACTAATGTGGGGAGTGAATATGGGAATTTTAGCTAACCTGTCATCTGGTGGTTAAATCTTATTTCTTCACCAATGTGGTTGCATGAACCTTTAGGGACAGGGAGCCATCTCCAGGCAGGGAAAAGCAATTACATTTTACTGCTTGGATCCATTCTAGTTGGGTTTTAGGCCTTGCCACGGCACTGATACCGGGTTGGTCTCGCACTGCAAGATGACCTTCTCCAGGAAGCAGACAGGGGAGCTTCATCTTTCCTGGGCTGGGAATCCTGGGTACTGTACTGCAGTGGTTCCACTCCTTCCTTGGCAAGTGGATACAGAGTGTTCAACTTGGGGAGTTTGTTTCGGCTCCATGGACCCTCCAATAGGGTGTTCCACAGGGGTTGATCATCTCCTCATCGTTGTTTAATATCTACATGAAGCTGATGGGAGAGGTCATTAGGAGATTTAGGGTTTGGTGTCTCCAATATGAGGGTGACACTCAACTCTCTATCTCCTTTTCATTGTCTGCTGTTGATGCGGTTCAAAGTCTTGACAAGTGTCTGGACTCAATAGTGGAGTGGACAAAAACTGACAGGCTGAAATTGAACCTTGACAATACAGAGGTTTTGGTGTCTGCCTGACTTGGAGGCCTGGTCCCTACCCTGAGTGGAACTACTCTTACCTCTAGGAACCAGGTCCGCAATCTGGGGGTCATTATGGAGCCATTGCTTTCATTTGAGCAACAAATAGTGGCAGTGTCCAAAGCTGCTTTTTTCCAGCTTTGGCAGATTGCGCAGTTATGCTCCTACTTGGACAGACGGTTTCTCATAACCCTGACCCACTCGTTGGTAATTTTGTGGACTGATTACCATAATGCTCTCTACATAGGGCTGCCCTTGTGTCTGATACAGAGGTTACAGTGGGTTCAGAATGCAGCAGCCGGGCTGATGACAGGCATAAAGAAATTCAATCATATTTCTCCAGTTTTGGCAGGCCTGGACTGGTTACCTGTTGGCTACCATGTCAGATACAAGGTATCTGTCGGAGCGTCTCTCTCTCAGAACACCTCCCTGTATCACTTATTCATCACAGTCTGCACAGCTCCAGGTGCCAACCCTGAGGATGGCTCAAAAGTTGTCAAAAGTCTATAACTAGAAATAGAGCCTTCTTGGAAGTGGCACTAACAGGGTGGAACACTCTACCGGAGGATCTGCACCAGGCCCCATTACTGGCTATCTTTAAAAAGCAAAAAGCAATTTAAAACTCGCTTGTTCTAGGAGACCTTTCAGGGTGTTAGCTATAAATTAGTCTGTCAGGTTGATTCCCTATGCCCTCAGACACCAGTTATTTTATTTTATATGTATTTGTTGGTTGCCTGTTTTGGTTTGTTCTGTGCTCTCTCATGTTATTTGTTATTTGTTTGTACACCTCCCAGAGTGGGATACCACCCAAATGGGTGGTACAGAAATGTAATAGATAGATAGATAGATAGATAGATAGATAGATAGATAGATAGATAGATAGATAGATAGATAGACAGGCAGACAGACATGTTGCCTCAAGGTGGTTCCCTTAAAGTGACACCAAAACATGATCTTTACCTGAGGAATGGACTAGCTGTAAACGTATCTCATTTTCTCTAATGGAGAAGCCAGTCATGGCCATTATAATTTTGAAGGTACACAGACAAATCTGATTTCAGAATTACAGTACATGTCTTTGAACCCTTCCACTTATTACATATGTGTGTTATGTGCTGTCAAATCAGAATTGACTTACAGTGACTTTAATATGGCTTTCAAGGTAATTGAGATATTTAAGGAGTGGTTTTCTGAGCCCACTTCCAATTGAATTTTCCTGGGTTGTCCAGAAAATCAGGAGTCCTAGTCTGTTATACTATCCACTACACCATCCTGGATGCAGAGAATAAACACACATAATATTATATTTTAATGCCTAAAGAGAGACATCTACTTAACATACATAGGGAATGACACTAAAAATATGACATTCGTTGTAAAAACATTTTAGTTTAATTGCTACAATCAAAATAACAGTCAAAATGGTTGTGAAAACATTTCAGATCTTAGTAGTTCCCATTACAAATCACAAATAGAAATATATTTCCGAATAAAATGGTTCATAGAAATGAAACAGTCATAGAAAGTTTGCTAAGAACAGGGAATCATAAAAAAAGATAGCAGTGTGCTCAACACAGTGTATTTAGAATAGTGGTTCTCAACCTTGGGTCCCCAGTTGTTCTTGGGGTAAAATTTCTAGAAATTGGCCAAGATTTCAAGGAGGGGAATCCGAGGTTCAGAAACACTGATTTAGAGGAGTGGAATGGAAACCAAACATTTATTTGACACGAGGCACTGAGAAAAAGAGATTGCAACATCACTGTGCTTTGGAGAAACTGGATCTAACATTTCCAATAGTCTATTCAGTAATACAAATTTCATGGTCTATAATTTCCATTAACTAATGAATCTGTTAAATGTTTTATCAATACAGAACCACTCCCATGGCTTTCTGCAGCAGAAAAACAATAACTTAATTTGTTGGACCTGGATCTTATCCTGTCCTGAAACAACCGGTAATAAGAAAAGTGAAACTGCTGCCAGGGCCAATGACCAGGGCTAGTTTAGATTTTCACATTATTTCCATATGATGTATCTTAATCCTCCTACGGATGTATCTGCAAAATAATATAATGTGTGATGCATGCTGATATACTCTTTATTTTGGAAATCTTTAGCTGCTTTACTCACAGATATCACTGTTGGTGAACTGTTGTATCTCTGTGTAAACTTCCTTAGCCCTATTATATCCCTCATGGGAATTTATCCCCAGGTCAAGTCAAGGCACAATGGATGGGAAAGATTGGGAAAGCCCAAACCAGAAAAGAAACAGTTGTACTTTTTTTTCTTTTTGCACTGGTGCCCTTTTCCACTGTTAATTATGCTAAATGCAAAATATATTTTTCTTTTTCAATCCTTTCATTTTATTATACCTATTTACTTTATTTTCTTTAATTTTTCATCATATGAATATGCAAATCTGTCCTACATTTCTTTACCAGTTGCTGATAACACACCAAAGGATAATCTGAGGACAGGGCCGTGCTGGGGAGAGAATTTACCTGGATGGGTGGTTGCGCATCTCTGCTCCAAACCCATACCTTAATGGGGAGCGCCACCTCACTTCATTCCTATCACCAGGCTCCGCTCTGCTCTGCGGGAGAAAGTCTGAAGCACTTTGGGCAGATTCTCCTAAAGTTGCCCAAAGTCCTTCAGACTTTCTCCCATGGCGAGAGGAACCAAAGTTCGGTGGTGTTTCCCTTTAAGGAATGGATTTTGAGCAGAGATGTGTGGCCGCCTGTTCCACTACATTCTCTCCCCAGCACGGCCCTACCTGAAGAAGTTAACGGTATTTTAATATTCATTACACTGGTTAATTTGACATGATTTTGCTATATACAAATGTTGCAAAAAACAACAATAAAAAACCAAACAATTAAAAATTGACATGGAATTAACCTTCTATAACCTTGTCATTGTCTCATAATTCACACATAACCTGCACTACATATTAGGATACATCTATTACATTGCTTGTTGGCCAAATTGTTTGTTCCATTGCCTGATAGCTAAATTAAACTATAAAGATTACAACTTCTTAAAAAGGAAAGAAAAAATAGCAGAGAAAACAAAGCATAATGAAACCGATGACCCAATTGATGGAATAAATATAGATTATCACCATGTCCATGTCAAATCGCCATCCCCGGCTATCGTCCTCAAAGTCCATATAATCCATTCTGTGAGCAGCATGTGGGAAATGCCTTCGTGGCAAGGAATCTGAACTCTGGCAACCTGCTGGACAAGCAAAAACGATGTTGTAACTGTCAAACAAGCAACTAGCAGAAGTCAATTTTTATTTATAATTTTTATTAATTTTCATTTTTAGGAGCACATAGAAATGAGGGGAGAGTGTATAAGAACCTATATCAATGATAGCGAACCTTGGCACTCCAGCTGTTCTTGAACTTCAATTCCCAAACACGCAGTAAACCTATTCATGTGGATTCACAGGGATTTGGGCTTCTGGGAATTAAAGTCCATGAACAGCTGGAATGCCAAAGTTTACTATCATGGATCTATATCATTGCCTGGATATGTCTGGTTTCCCTCTTCTCCTTCTGTCTTTTTGAAGCAGCAGTTGGATATAACTGGTGGTGGTGAACAGAGAGAATATCTCTTTGCAGCTTCTTCCTCAAATATTTTTATTCAACCTGCTCATCACTTTTCCTGATTTTCATTTCAAGTATAAGTCTGGAGTCAGGGTTTGTTTTTTTTACTGATTTCTGTAGTTGCATATGAACTCTATAGCCATGCTTGCCACATGACCAAGGAAACATCTGCAGAAGCGGACATTGCGGCTATGAAACAGAGATGAGCATTGAACCGTAGAGTTGGATACGATTGGCTTTCGAGCAAGGGTGACCTTTACCTTTAAATGTTAAATATACTAAATAAATATGGCTGATTAAAATATGTACAATGAGAACCATTATGGCATGGTTGAGTATGCTCAGTAGTAAAGGGGAAGTGGAAAATGGACCTCTGGCTTACACTCTGGAATTTTCCAATGGTTTCAGTACAGGAGCCAAAACCCATGTGATTCACAGAGACGAGGAAGAATAGCATAATTTGCTTGTAGTATTCTGTTGGCAGAGATATTATAGAGCTCTTCTTTCATCTGCCGATCAAATCCTGAACTCCCAAAATGAAGCCACCTTCTTGGCTTTGTTATTGGCCAAACTTAAGTCCTCATTGGTGCATGTTTCTGGTAGTAATCAGCAGACTAGCAAATGAGCCGGATTCTGTATCTCTATTTACAGCACATATTGTTGTGTGCTAGTAGCATTTATACTTTATGGAAGCACATGAAAAAGGATGCAACAAACTGTTATGGTTTTTGCAAAGAGAAAAAAACTGTGCTTTTGGTGGCAACTGTGTACAGTTTACATATACAAGCCATAAACAAAACAGGGAGAGAATATAGCCTCCTTCCAGCTACCAGTCTCTCAAAAGGCCCATAATTTCCCCGTTTGCATTGTAACACTGAGGAAACAATTCACTTTTAGTGATTCTTAGTTTAGTTCTTTTGGACTAACCTGATTCAAACAACAATTTCCACCATGTGTTTCATGAGAAAGAAATTTTTAGCACATCCGTCCGAGTCCAGCCTGTGAAGGACTTGGAGAATGCCCCTCCTCTTGAGAGTGGAACATACTCCTAACTCAACACAAAGTTCTGAAATGGGTAGAAAAGGACTATTTGGTCTCCAATCAACGATGGGAAATAACAGTGATGATTGATTCCCAACCCAAATGGGAAAGTAAGCAACCATGAGAGGAATCCTCCCAGTAATCTCCTCTCTTTGACTGAAAAGGAAGGCTTCTCAGAATCCTGTAATCATTAATCGAAGTATAATTATACAGTTACTGACATTAGTTGTGACTAGTTAAGTGTTCCAGTTGAGAAAATTTAGATGAATAAATGTAATCATTCATCTCTATCCCCCTGTGATTTAGTTTAAGGAAGCCAACATTACATTTTACTCTAGATTAGACCTTTTAAATGTAATCATTCTTCGTTCAAGAAATTGTTCTTGCTGTGGAAGCTTACAGAAGTATAGCTCATACAGCATTAGCAAATGACTCAGTTTCCTTATTGGAAATGCCCAGGTAAGCCCTACGAGTAAAGTAAAAGAGCCACAATTCCAAAGATTAGTTCTATCCAGCAGGGATGGAGAAGGCATTGGTTTTTACACATTCACAGATATACCAGAAACAGGAATATAGTAACATCTGTGGCACATACCTCACAAGTTATTTCAGTTTAAAGTGAATAGAACAAGGGAATTGTACAAGAGAAGAACTCATCTGCCCATGAACAGGAGATTATGGAAGTGGTTAGAATTTATTTTATTTTTTAAAAAGATATTAAAACACTTGCTTTTAATTTAGAAGATGGGTAACAATTACAATCCAATTGAATAAAATATAATTTGTTCTCTACCCACACTCTAATCATTATTCTCCAAATATGTTTCTGCACACTTGCAAAGCATGACATTTACATCATTACTGAAAAACATCACCATTACTGACTACTTTTCAGCAAAATGGAAGACACAGGATATATTAGCATCATAATTTAGTTGTGGAGACCTCTAGAAGAAGTTTAGTGCAAAGTTTAAAGGATAGTTTGGGGCACTTTTAACAATGATGCTTGAAACCTCTCTCTTACCAAAGTAATAATATAATTTAAATAACTGCTTGCTATCCTGCTTTCAAATTTTTGTTTTTGTTCTGAAAGAGTTAACATAAACATATATTAAAGCTACTGACATCTACAAAGGTACCTAATCACAAATAAAATATGGTGGTTTTCATATCATTGCTTGTAGAAAGGTTTCTTTCAAAAATATTTAAAATGTTTTAGAAAAGAAAAGCCTTTTTGAATCAAACATTTTCTATGCCATCTTAACAAAAGGTTCCCAGTATCTTCAGAAATTACATCCACGCATAGACTTAACACAGGGGTGGCCAAACTTTTTGTGCCGCAGTGTGGGGAACTGATGGGGGCCCTATATTTACCCTTGTACCCCAGCAAGTTAGCCAGCGCCCGTCCCTGATCCAGTTCAAAGGTCTCCTGCTTTTGGGGCTGTGACTGTCTCAGGTCACGAGATTGCATACGTGCCCGGAAGTTGTTTGTTACACAGTTAAGTCATGAGACTGAATGCTATAGGAGGCATGCATATAATGTATTAACCAATCAGGTAGAAGCCCACCCTAACATGACCCAATCACAGCCAATGTACTGAGCCTAAATAGCAAATCTATGATTTTCTATGTAAGCATTTCCTTATACGATTATAACAATAAAAAGGGCTCGAATGGGAGTTCAAGAGGTTGTTGTTCTCCGCTGGATTGGACTGAGTGTGTGTATTTCATGAAGCTTCATCCCATCCCCCCATTGTCACCCTGACACCGCAGGCTAGTCACGTGGTTCTTCCCACCGTAAAATACATCCGTGGTTGTCGTAAATTCGTATATTACAGTCACAGATGCAATTACCGCAGCGTTATATGCCTATGAGGAAACGTTATACACATGCACAGGCGCATGTTACCTCAGCTTCCAGTAGTGGTGAGGGCGGCATGAGCCAGATGAAATGATGCTGTGGGCCGGGTCCAGCTTGCAGGCCACAGTTTGGCCATCCCTGACTTAAGAAATGAATTCTTTTAATGTCTCAGGAAAACAGAAAATAGGGCTTCTGTTAAATTTATACTAGTGATATTTTGGAAAGCAAATCTAAAGAATGATAGCATACCCACAGAAATTAAGAAACTTGTCTGAATGATGGACAAAACCAATGAAATGATACATTTTATTACATTATCTGATTGTCTAAATTTTTTGTAGAGGCTTTTGTTTGGGGAGTTAAATGAAAAAACTTATGTAAATTAAACAGGTGGTTTAAAACATTTCTAGAGTTGTATGTACTGGGGCTTAAGAGGAAAAAGTAAAAGCAGATCTGTTATGTGTTCAGCTTAAAAGCTTGTTCCTTAGCTATAATGCTTTTAAAACAAAGAAAGTCAAATTGGACTGTATTAAGTGGATTGAAGATAGTCAGGCTTTGCTCCAAGAAACAACTTTCTCTAACTCAACTGACAGGCTGCTTTCATCTTCCTTCTTTCAGATGCATTTGTTCATATGCATTGATTTTTGTAGCATTTAAGAAAACAATCCAAATTCCTCTACCAAAAGAAAAAACAATAGACAAAAATCTATTAGTTGGTATTATGTGAAACAATACAAAAAGTTTTAAAAAAATTAAGATTATGAGAAAAATGAAAAATAGTAGAATGATAAAAAACATATAGAATATACTTTTCTCTCTCTAGCTCAGGGGTTTCCAACCTATGGCCTGTGGGGCAGCCCCAGTCCCTAACCAATTCAGCCTATCATTGCCACTGCTGCACCCAAAAGTGGAAGTGGGCATGTTTATGTCATCCGTAAAACATGTCTGCACATGCACAAACAACATGCCCGCAGCTGGCGTAAATGTGGAAGCGGGTGCATTTACGTTAGTCATAAATGCAGCCGCTTCTGCTTCCAGAGGGCATGGTCCAGCCCACAATGCTATCTGGGGTCATGGTCAGGCCTGTGACAGAAAAAGGTTGCCCACCCCTGATCTAGCTTATCAAAGAAGCAGGTAAATTAAAGGCAGATATCATTTTATTACATTTTAAACTGTGACAGTAAAATGCATTTCTCACAGCTCAGGAGATTTCTGCCAAGAAAGATTTTTCTCTTGTATGATGGTTGTACAAAGTAGTTTATATAGAGATGTGAGCATTGTGTGATACTGAGAAAATACTGTAAAAACAGTCACTCTGTTTCCTTTTAGCCTCAGAGCAGGTGGTTTACAAGAGCTGCTAATGGATAACAAATATGGCTGAATATTTTTAGATAAGAAAGTAAAATATCTGAATATTTTCAAGCCAGGTTTTTTTTTTTGACAACTTTCAGTGGAGACTTGAATGTTAACTGTTAAACAATTGCTGGCCATGCAACAGAAATACAGAATTAAAACACAGGTATTGAACAAAACCTATGCACTAAGAAAGCAGGAAGCTACATTAAAACTAGGTCATGTGATCTGTCTATAGAGCCAAGCATTGCCCACTATGACTTAGTGGGAGATGTCAAGAGTCTTCAGCACGGGTTTCTCCCAGCACCGGCTACTGCCCTTTTTAAAATGATGTGTCAGAGACTGAATCTGGACTAGTCTGTATGTAAACTATGTGCTCTAACACTTAGCTGCAGTCCTTCTCACTGTACATGTCCAGGTCATCTAATATTTTGTTATGAAAATGTTTCCTACATTCAATCTATCCTCCCCTCAACCCGCCACATTGCCTGCCTTGTCACGCAATGGTGGAATTTGAATTGAGGGCCTTTTGTGCGGGAAGCACATGAACATGGAAGGATGGCAGGAGATTGGGGCTCCTATACAGCTCCTTTAAATTCCTTTACAAGGAATTTAACCCATTTGTGTGAATTCACAGGGACCATGAAGAAGACTGTAGTATACCTAAGCAGTAGCATCCAATAACACAATAGCACAGGGAGATCATAACTTATTTTTGAGATAAAGTACATTTTGCCCTCCAGATGTTTTGGACACTATGAAACCAGTGGTGGGATGTCAAAAATTTTACTACCCCACCGTGATGTCATCACAGTGTGGGTGGAGCTAACATCATGATGTCATGGACGGAGCCGACATCATGACATTGTGGGCGGGGCCAAAGGAAAAAAATAAGCACACCCACCCACCCCTCAACCCACCCACAACACAAATCTGTAAATTAAATAAATAAATAAATACAAATACATTAAAATACACCCACCCACCCACCCCAAACACAAATCAACCAGAGCTTAAAGCTTATTCTGGCTAATCTTTCTTACACTAAGTCAGATGGAAGAAACTACAGAATGAACTCACCACAAGATGGCTTCATTTTGGCACTTTTCAACAGTTAAAGAAGTTAGGTACTAAGTCTTTGCCTAAACAGTTCTCTAGGATAATATGCCTTAATGTAAATGTAAAACAGCTGTACCTCCTTAAGGGTTCTCCAACTGGAACAGCACAGGTGCAGCTTTTTGATGAGGTAACACCAAGACTTTGCTGCAATGTATAATGACAGAAGCCATCTCCCATGCCCTCCTCTACTCCCTTTCTTATACAGGAACATAGTGTCCAGTTTGTATTACTAAGGCTTTTGCTAAAAAAAAAACAAAAAAAACCCTAATTGGGCAGAATATGACATATGCTTATTGCTTTCTAGAGTACTGGGAATATCTGCTTTGCATAGATCATAGCAACTTTCACAACAAAAATAAACTGAATTGCATTTGCAGTCTGATCATTCAAACTGTAAAGAAAAGTGGAATCCTGATGGCCCACATTAAACTTTACTATGACTCCATTCAGTTCTAAAATGGATGATTAATCAGATAGCAAATATAACAAGGAACAATGATTTCAATTTACAGTATTTCAATTCTTCTTCCGTGCCTAGGCCAGACATAAAACTGCCAAAATTAAGCTAACTTTTGGTGAGTCCATTCTGTAGTTCCTTTTGCCTGACCTAGTGTGAGAAAGATCAGCCAGCAACACAAGGTTGCTGTTACCAGGATATCCCTGATTGTGGTTCAAAAATACCACAATCTTTGAGGAGGGTTTTTCTGTGTACCCCAATTTATTTCAATAACATCAGCTAATATTTAATATGTTTTGTGAAGACCTGGATAAGTATACACATACAGTACTGTACTTCTTCTTCAGTGTCTAGGCCAAAATGAAGGCACCTTTTGGTGAGTTCATTCTGCAGTTCCTTTCGCCTGACCTAGTAAGTATACTTCTAAAATATAGAGTTAATATTGAACTGGAACTTGAGCAGATGCTAAATATTTAAAATTATCTATAATTAATAGGAAAATTATTAGAAGTAAGTAAAATTAAATATCCTAAATGTATTTAAAGAAGAGATAGTTACAATTCAAATCAAGTAAGTAGCAATTTGAAACAGAGCTAGAAATAATAACAATGAACTGAATATGCCAACAAATGTTGTGCTAGATTACAACAATATTAAATTATGAATTATTATGGTTAGCAAATAAGAAATATGGAAGGCAAGAAATAATATACTTGGCATTTGTGTAGTGTTTTAATGGAATACAGTCTCATTTAATTTTTTGGTCTAGTCTTTTAGAAAAGCATTGAGAATATGGAACACTTATACGCTGGAGGGAATCCATAAGCAAGATCAATTAAAACAGATAAAGTACACGAATAAGAAAAAGAAAACTGGAAAGGGATTTTAGAAATAATGTTGAGGAGTGGAATATTGATGAAGATGCTCCATTATAGGAAATCTTTAAAGAGACACTTTGAGAAGCAAGACAGGTTTCGGTGTATACTCTGTAATAAGGTTAATGCCTGATATTCTCTTCTTACTACTAGATTAATATCCTAAAATAGTGGTGGCAAACCTATGGCATGCATGCCAGAAGGGGCACACAGACCCCTCTCTGTCAGCATGCACACCATTGACCCAGTACAGAGTTCATCCCGCCCCTCTGCCCAGCAGCCTGATGGGAGCGCTTCCTCCCTTCCCTCAGCAGTGTGCCCTGCCCCTCTGCCCAGCAGCCCAACGGGAGTGCTTCCTCTCTTCCCCAGCATAGAGTTCACCCCGCCCCTCTGTTTGGGCACTCTAAAAGATTCAACATCACTGTCCAAAAATAAAGACAGGTTCAGGCATGATCTGTCAGGAGTTTCAAACTAATGGCCCAAAAGATCCCATGGAATCTTGTAGTACTGTAAGAAAATTTGTAGCACTTTCTTTCTGGAAGATTACAGAATTTTCTTCCTTGTAGATTTCCATTACAGTGATACCTCAGATTACTAAATTAATGCATTCTCTGGGACCTTTAGTGCACTGAAATTTCCGTTAACAGAAATGCAATTTCCCATAAGAATGCAATGAAAAACAATAAATCCCTTCTGAAGGTCAAAAAAAGCCATTTTTACTGGGTCCTCAGGGATCTGCGCTGCTCCCCATGGCACAAGTATAGTCTTGTGAGTGAATTACAAGACTCTACTCATGCCATTGGGAACCCCTGGAAACATTTTCGGTATACAAATAATAATAATATTGTTATCTAAGGGTGCATTTTCCTTTAATTTCCTTTTGTTATGTGATTTTTTCATTATCCAAACCCTTTGCTATCTGAGGTTTTAGTGTATAAGCTTTAACAGACATCAGGGAGAAATACTGTAGACATGAGATATATTGGCAGCGAGTAGGAAACTAACCAACAATTCTCTGGTTTCTTTGTAATCATATAACAATCCTTTCTATAACAAAATTCATGGCAGCTTGTGCACCTTGCAGGGTGGAGAGCCTTTACTCTCAAATGGTAGAAGGAATTGGTCCTCTTCATGAACCCACCAGAATCAATAAATATTTCTACAGTTACTTCCTCTAAAAGCAGAACTATATTGAAATCTAGGTTGGAATAGATATTTACCAATCATTGTCATTGATAAGGCTTTGCATTGTTTTCAACTTATTTTTGCATATACAGTGGAACCTCATACAACAATCACCCCGTATAACAACAAAATCGCATAACAATTCGGTTTTTTTTTTTTGGGGGGGGGAAATGGTGTCCTTCATAACAATTTTCGCTATGGAAAAAAATCGTACAAGAATTTTTCAATGGGAAAAACCACTTAGCAAAATAAAAAAGGTGTACGATGCAACCCATAGGGAAAATCGCTATACGATGCATGTATCATATAGCAATTGTTTCGTACAACGATGAGCCCCATGGAATGGATTAAAATTGTTGTATGAGGTACCACTGTATGTAGCATGTTGGTTCCTTTATTTCTTTTAATAAAATATTCATTTACTTTTGCTTTTACACTTACTTCACATTCCTAGGTCTTCTCCTTCTTTTGGTTGTTTGCCAGTGACACTCCTGCCTCTTCTATGTTTGGTTTTACTTCCTATATTTGACCTCTACCTAGACAAACTATTTTAATTTGCTTTCATTGAATCTGTTGTATTACACTCCCTGACTATCCTTTTCAAAGTGACATTTTGTAAACGTAATTGATTGCAACAGTTATGTCTTGTGCTGTATTTAGGCCCGTTATGTAAGAAAAAAATGCCTGCTCAGCACAAGCATAGCGAAACAATGGTACCAAGGAAAAGAGGAGAAAAGCAAAGCCTTTGAGAGTGCTAATTTTTGTCTAGGAGAGCTACAAACTAGCGACAGGGCTATCTCACTTTCAATATTAAAGACCTGCTTTGTAGTTCTTTATTTTTCAACATTTTTGTCTCAACAGGCCTTGAATACAGTATTCTCCAGAGAGTAACTTCTGATCTGAACCTGAAGCAAGACCACTGTAGAATAGCCCAAGTCAGTATAGAACCCCAGAATGAGTCACTAAGTAATTTCAGGCTGTTGGCAATTAGAGACCTAGGATGTTTTGGATTATGGAAGCAAGTCTTGCTTTTTACTCCCTTTTACCTTACTCTTCATTTGCCACAAGGCAAAAAAGATATCAATTTAAGTTTTCAAATTATTCTGTCCCAGTAGGATTATACAGCATTATGGGCCAACATCTGCCACGGATTCAGATCATCTTGAGGGATGTTGGTAAAAAAAACTTTTATAGTTTTAATACTATATCATAGGACTGAGTAAATGACTGGACGAGGAATACAGTAAAAGCTCGGCTAACGCTAAAACTTGGTTCCACAAGTCTTGGTGTTATCCGATTTTTAGTGTTATCCGATGCATGTTAAAATCCTATGGGATGCATCGGATAATGTTAACGCTCCATAGAGATATATTGTAATTGCACAGGCTTTAGCGGTTGTTATCTGATACATCCCATAGGATCTTGACATTATTCGATGCAATGCTCCCCCACCAGATTGCTTAACGTTATGCGATTTTAGCGTTATCTGATGCAAATGTTATCCGAGGTATTACTGTACCAGATAGAAGAACTAAACAAACTTCCAGTGATTCATGTGTGTAACATGTAGGTTATATTTGGCAAAACTACTAGGATGCAGGGAAATGTTGAAACCTTCAGAATTCAACTGTGCTACACAACTTGAACAATGAACATAATGCTTAGACTTTTCATTCGATATCAGGACTCATCTGTATGGATGTGGTGGTATCTTATACTGCTCCTTAGCAATATCTTATTATTCATTCTTCATTCTTGGAAAGTATTTAGGAATACATGGTGACCGAACCAACAAGTCAATGTACAATTTGCAGTTAAGGTTAAACAAATGGCATTAAACATAACTTGGAAGTCACAAGCAGCAATTCATTTAAATGCCAAACAGTGAAGTCTATCTGGCCAAGTAATCCTGTTATGGTAACAGAGGAGACCATACTGCCAGCGACTCAACATTGAGTGTCAGGCGCCGGTTAACTAACCTGACAACCCTAAAGACTAACAACTTGGGTGCCAAAGTGAATTAAATCCCATTTGAATCCATCTTGATGGAGGGCAGGAGCTTCATCAATACTGGTCTGGGTCTGATGAGGACTTTGCGTGCCAAAAGGGCTCAGGGCCAGATAGTGACATGCGGAACTAGATCAGTGGTAAGGGGGTCATGCTGAAATGCAGAAGGCTGATGAAAGGCTACTCATTATATTCTCAGGTCAGTCTTCATGGCTGATTGCCATGAAGATCACCAATATTCAGATTCAGATATGGCAGAGCAACAAGAAGAAGCCTAGTTACACAGTTATACTTTTTTGAGCTCACCTATTCTCTAGTTTTTACTAAATACGGATACACGTTTCTTTATAAATCTACTTAAAGCCTTCATTTTACCTACCAGACATGTTTGGTATGTTTATTTGATACATCCTGCTTCTCATCTTTCTGCTTGCTGTAGCAAATGCAACATTGCCTCACAGCAATGTGAGAAATTACCCTATTTGTTGGTGTATAAGACCACTCCCCCCCTAAAATACACTGGAAAAATGGGGTACATCTTATACTGTATATAGTGGCCTATAGCAATCTATTTTTGGTAATAATGGTGTGTGTCTTATGCTCTGATGTTCGGCAAATACAGTAATGTACGAAACTGCAGATTAAATAAAATATCAGGTGAAATTTAAACCATGTCAGCTTTTACATAGATTTCCCCATACAGTAATACCTCGGATAACGTTTACCTTGGATAATGCTAAAATCACATAACGTTAAGTAATCTGGGGAGGAGAATTGGATCGAATAACGTTAAGGTCTTATGGGATGGATCGGATAACAACCGCTAAAGCCTGTGTGGTTACAATGTATCTCTATGGAGCTTTAACGTTATCTGATCCATCCCATAGGATTTTAACATGGATCGGATAATACTAAAAATCGGATAACACCAAGACTTGTGGAACCAAGTCTTAGTGTTATCCGAGGTATTACTGTATCTATTATATCGGGAAGTTTGGGGCCTCATGAACATTACATTTTTCTTCACAGACTCTTGCAATCTCCAACTCGGCTGCCCTATTTTTTGAGAACCAATGCAAAATTTAACCAGATGAACTATGTTCCTGAAGGATATACACATATTGACCAATTCATTTTTGTGAACACTGAATTTTAAGACTGTGAAGTTACACATATTTACCTGGGAGTTGTCCATAATGAACACAATGGAACTTGATTCTGAATAAATGCAGTAGGTATAGGATTGCCCTATACCAGTGATGATGAACCTTGGCACTCCAGCTGTTCTTGGACTTCAATTCCCAGAAACCCAAGTCTCTGTGAATCCACACGAATGGGTTTACTGTGCATACATGTGCCCTAGCGACTGGTGCCCCCCAGAGGTAGGGAGAGGTAATTGGAATGTACGGGATTTTTCCACCAAACCCCCCAATAGGTGCCCCATCACTTCCTGTCTACCGCCTTCCCAAGGTGTCCAGCACACCTGACAGTAATTCCATTCATGTGGATTCACAGGAACTTGGGCTTCTGGGAATTGAAGTCCAAGAACAGCTAGAGTGCCATGGTTCACCATCACTGCCCTATACTTTGCTGAACTGCTAAGCTGAAATACTCTATAATAGTTCTCTTACCTTCAATAACTCTGAATGCTTTCTTGCAGCTGGGAAGGGGCCATTTTGCTAAACCTGATTCCTGGAAGTTTTCTTTCAGCTTTGAATATTCCATAGGAAAGTGAGCTTTTATGGAACTGTCCAGTTCTGCAATACACAAGAAAAGTAACTGATATTTTATATAAATTGTAGCCATTTCATATGTAATTTTAAAAAAAGATAAACAATTTCAGATTTCTTCAGATGTACCATATATGCGCAATATTTTCTGCATATCGAGCATAAATGCTATCAAGAACAATTTCACAATCTAAGGTTGTGAAGTAAAACCTCTGGCCTGCCAGATGTTTTGAATGGCAACTCCTAGAAATCCTTAGCACTGGATGAATAAGTCATTTTACAGTTAAAGCCTAAAGCATCTGAAGGAGTAAATATTCCACACACATAACTTACAGAAACAAATTCACTTGTTCCTGTTTATATAGGGCAGTGGTGGCAAACCTATGACACGTGTGGCAGAGGTGGCACTCAGAGCCCTCTCTGTGGGCACCCGTGCAGTTACCCTAGCACAGAGTTTACCCTGCCTCTTTTCCCCCAGCAGCCTAATGGGAGCACTTTCTCCCTTCCCCAGCACAGAGTTCACACCACCCTTCTGCCCAGCAGCCAAAATGGGAGTACTTCCTCCCTCCCCCCAGCACAGAGTTCACCACGCCCCTCTACCCAGCAGCCCAATGGGAGTGTTTCCTTCCTCCCTTGCAGGGAGTGTTTCCTTCCTCCCCTGTTGCTATGTTGGCACTTTGCAATAAATAAATGGTTTTGGGTTGCAGTTTGGGCACTTGGTCTCTAAAAGGTTCACCATCACTGATATACAGGCTTCAATTTTTTTCAGCAGTTTCCCCTTCTTTTGACAAATCAAATCTAAAACTTCAAAAATGTCAGAAATGATTCATTACTACACTGGAGGCATGTATCGTAAGACTTAGATTCGAGTTCTGTGTAATCTTCCTGTAATGTAAATTCTACTAAAGTCAGAGTAAGTGCATATTGGATCATTTTTTTAAAAAAAAAGCTGAATGGTTACACGTTAGTTTCTGAGCTGACCAAAAACAGCTTTTCATGGTATAATCGAAGCCTGCAATATTTATCTACTTGACATGGAATATCTTTCTGAAGTCAGAGGTAGTTTCTCATGCAACCAAAAGCTTTGCAGTAATTTATGAAGCATACATAGATTGATCTAGTTATGAAATTCTTTGGTATGTAGTGATAAGATCTCAAATGTCTCTTCCTTTTTTGGAATCCAGCTTAAGCATGAGGCTTTTCTCACTTGACATAAAGTAAAGGCCTTTGTTGCAACACCTTGAGCATCACTTTGCATGGGAAATCAGAGCAATTTGGCAACCTTGAAACATGATTTGGTGTGCCCTCTCATGAAAAAACCAACACTTGACCCTACGGTGCTTGCAAATTACCAGCCCGTGTCCAACTTGCCCTTTTTGGGCAAGGTTTTGGCAAAGGCAGTGGCGCGGCAGTTAGAGGAGGTCCTGGATGAAGTGGATTATCTAGACCCTTGTCAGTCACTATTCAGGCCTGGATATGGTACGGAAACAGCATTGGTCGCGCTGGGGGATAATCTCTGGCGACAACAGGACGGAGGTCATCCGTCCGTCCTGGCTCTTCTTGACCTGTCTTCGGCTTTTGATAGCGTCAACCATGGTATCCTTCTGGAAAGGCTCTGAAGATTTGGGATCCAGGGCATTGTGGTTGTGGGTCAGGGGTCCTGCGTCAGGGGTCCTGCACCATACAGACCTGGTACGTAATCTGGGGGTTCTCCTGGACTCGTGACTACTGCTCGAAGAGCAGGTGGCAGTTGTGGCCAGGAGGGCCTTTGCACAACTTCGTGTCATTCGCCAGTTATGCCAGCTCCTAGATCGGGACTCCTTGCTCATGATCACACACGCTTTGGTCACCTCAAGACTTGATTATTGTAATGCGCTCTACATGGGGCTGCCCTTGTCAACCATTTGGAGGCTGCAACTGGTCCAGAATGCAGCCGCCTGGTTTATTTATTTATTTATTTATTTATTTTGGTGATTGGGTGTGGGCCAGGATACTTAAGAGACTGCCTCACCCCAAGAACATCTGCCTGTCCCACCAGAGCGGGCTGGAGAGGCTCTCTAGTTGTTCCATTAGCCAGAGAAGTGCATCTCTCTGGTACTAGAACGAGGGCCTTCCCCGTGTCCGCTCTGGCCCTATGGAACCTCCTTCCAATGATGCTGCACTTCCAGATGGAGTTGCTGTCTTTTAGAAATAATTTAAAAACATGGCTGACAGGGAAGGTATGGTGTACGGGTTGTACAACAAGTCTAGCCTGTTGGCTGGTGTGACCTCCCTCTCTCTTTTAACTTCTCTTTTTAACTTTTTTTTAATCTCAAGAGTGAGGCTTAACCTTTTAATTTTGTCATTAATATGCCTATTTTAATTTTTTTAAAATTAATTTAAATTTCTTCTTCTTTTTATATGATATGTTAAACCGCCCTGAGTTGCCTTGGTAAGGAGGATGGTATACAAATTTGAGTAAATAAATTTGAGTAAGTAAATAAGTAAGTACAGTCAAACCTTGCATAAAGAGCACCTCGCTTAAAGAGTAACTCGCTTAAAGAGCAGAATTTTCTCTGAATGTTCGCTTCGCTTAACAAATAAAACCAACCAAAAACTCGCTTAACAAATAAATCAGGGTTCGTAATCCCCCCCACAATTGGTCACTTACAATGGTGTTTCGCTTAAAGAGCAAGCTCGCTTAAAGAGCAATCCTGTGGAACACATTATGCTATTTAAGCGAGGTACAACTGTATGTAAGTAAGTAAAATAGTGGACTCTGTAGAATTTCCTTTCTGAGGGAACTGAAATGTATGTTGAACTTTTCCAGTCTGTGGGTCTTTATTTTGTTTCCCAGATTTGTTTAGGTCTCTATTCATTACCTTTTGTAATCTGCTGCAGTTTCTGAGGCAACAAATAAATTATAGTAAAGTACTTAAATAATCAAATCTTCTTTCCTGTGCTCCAACTGTTTATACAGACCCTATATTAAAATATAATGCATGGATTTTCTCCACCTATCATGGAAAATATCTGCTACAGTTCTTGCTATGTGAAAGGCAAATATACAAATATTTGCATGTCATAAATTCCACTGGTTCCCCCACCGCCCCCCCAGATCTTTCCCAGTTACTGTTCCAGATCTATCTGTGTAGAAAACATCTAACACTTATCTCCACATTAGTAATTATACTTATATACCACCACAGCACTTCCAAGGACCCGCCAGTTGACGAGGTAATTAGCACTTTTGCCACCAACATGCTGGGTGCTCATTTTCCCAACCTCAGAAGGACTGCACTCACAATGTCAGGATTTTTGATTGCAGTACAGTAAAACCCCAATTTACATAAAAAGTCCGTTCTCTAGCTTCTTATGTAAATAGGGGTTTTATGTAAATTGATGCATCTCCATAGGGATGCATTGAAAAATTTAAAAAAAAAAAAAGGCTTGAAATTGGTTTTTAATGTATCTCTATGGAGAGTCATGCTTTGCGCCCCTAGTGGCCACCTCTGTAATTACCTGCAAACACCCCCCCCCCTTTTTTAAGCTCTGCTCTGACAAACAACTGAGCACTCACCTAGTCCCCTAAAAGCAGTGGGGGCTCCCAAAAATACAGCAAAATTGCCTCCACCACTGCTGCTGCTTCCGCTGCTGCTGCCACTACCAAGGTAAGTGATTTCTTGAGACTTCTAGTGGGTGGTGGGTGGGGGTGGCACAGGGTGGAATTCGTAATTCTAAGATGGCGCTGCCACCATCTTAGAATTACAAGACAGTTGAACCCCTTACGTAAGTCTATTTTTATGTAAGTAGAGGCATACATAAATCGGGGTTTTACTGTACTACATTTTAACCACTGAATCACTAGGGGTCCTGCATAATCCTTGTGTTTGTTTGTTTTTTCATTTTAGAAGCCATAGATAATGATGATTATTTTGATTTTGTAACAATTATAAAAATCATTATACCTGACTGGGGAAAAACTTGAACAATTGCAGTACGACACAGAGGACACGGAGTACTGGTTGGATTATCTTTAGCAAGTGTGCGTAGGCAAGGTTCACAAAAGATATGATGGCAAGGATGGCACATATATGGATTAAAGTAAACATCCAGGCATACTGCACAGAGGTAGCTTTCTTTATGTTGTCTGTAGTCATGTTCCTCTTCTGTAGTCATTGTCTGTAAGAGAGAGGAAAATAACATAATCTGGAGGAGAGAAAAATAAAAAAATGTTGATTGGCAAAATAGGAGCCATACAATCTATCTATTGTATGATAACCTTGGGGAAAATAAAATATTTGTTTGTCCTCTACATTTCTATACTGTATACTCCTTTAATCTATAACTTATTGGGTGAAATCCTATTGCTTAGTGTAGTACTGTAAATATAACTAGATAGGCCTCCAACAGAAAGTGAGGGAACAGCAAGAAAGAAGAAAAGAGAGAAAAGCAGATCGGAATGGAACTCTTTCCTTCAACCAGCAAACCAACAGGTGTCTGGAGAAGTGAACAATAAATCTTTTACTCTTATCACTGTCTGCCACCAGAAACAATCCCAAATGAGAAATAAACCTTTCCAGTGGAATACCCACCCAACAGCACAGGGAAATCTGAACAACAGTCACAGCTGGAAATTATCACAAAACAACTGTGATATGAGTGTCTGATCTCTGCAGAATCGCTCGTGATATTTGAACATCTCAACAAAATACAGGAACAGATACATACCCTGGCACTATCCCTGGACTTTTCCCAGGCAAGCTACAACAAAGAGTTAACAACTCAGGAAAGGCCACCACAACCCTCCCTTCTACTCCAGTCCCTGAGAGCAACACAATGAAGGTGCTGAGAATCTTATAACATGACCAAATTGTGATAAACTTTCCTAGCAAAGACGCTATCTGTGGTCAAACAAAAGGAAAATTGCTTTTTGCTTTCAGATTGAAATATCTTTTCTAGGCTTCTCTGCTGGTCAGCAGATCTGCTTACCTACAAACTGGCCATCAACTGTGTCTTTAGAGATCCAGAAATTGCAAAGCTGCAATTTAGGGCTAAGTCCTCAAAGTATTCGGAGGGGAGCTTCACAGGACATCATAACAAATGCATTGTACAAAAATATTTCAGATAAGCAGCATTCCTCTACAACAGGCATTCTCTACCTTTTAAAGCCAGGGCCTGGGTCATGCTTCCTCAGATAGCTTTGGGGGCCGGATGGCCATTTTGCCCTTCCTCCACCACACATTAATTCCTGGTGTAGTGGAGGCAATGGGAAGCCATATGAAATGGTGCCACTGGCCGCATTTGGCCCATGGGCAGCAGGTTGAGAATTCCTGTTCTACAAGGTCTCCTTGCAATCAAGAAGCAGATGACTTCACAGTACTTAAAGGGCAAGTCAGCCAACTTTTGGACAATCTCTCTCTCATGAAACAGCCAGCATGAGGACCTAGGGACTAGCCCCGTCCCTCCAAGATCTTCATCCAGACGCCTCCAAAAAAGTTAACCCAGCAGACTTCTGCAAAGATCCTGAAAGTGACTTGGAATCTGACAGGGATGCAGACTTGGAAACTAGGGAGGGCCCTTGCTCAAAGGAGGAAGAGAAACCAACAAAACCAATCAGCGCACCATCAGACACCCTCATTCCCTTTATCCAATGGGGTTGTAGCCAACTCCACAGACCTAAGGCCTGGACCCAAACTTTTGCCACAGACCCAAACTTTGGTATGTTCAGTGCCCTTCTACTGCCTGAATGCCAGATCTCACCAACACATCTGACACCACTGAGCATAACACATGTCCTGCCAGCAGCCCCAGGTAACCTGTAAGAATAGAGATGTGATCTAGACACCCATGATGGGAAGGAAACCCAACCTACCAATATATCTGCAACAGTCACCACTGCTGAGACAATAAAGCCTGACAGTCATCTTGGAGAAGAGGAATGGACAATGTGTGCCATCAACTCTGTCATGCTGAAAGACTTGGTTCAGGGGCAGATCTCAAGGGAACCGGTACAGACTGACCGTATCCCTATCTCGGCTGCCACATACCTACCCACCAACTGACAGCCTGCCAACCAGCATAGGATAAAAATTCTATCCCTCAATTTGACATCATATTAGGGCAAGAAACCTGGACAAAGACAGACATTTCTCTAAATGGATATAACTCACACACAATAGAGGCATCTGCCTTTCCCCCCCAGAGACATCCGGAACAAGTTCATATCTCCACTGCTCTGCAAGTATCCTGGCCAGCCAAACAGCACATACACCCGCATGCACTGGCTGGTTCTGATGAAAGCCCTACCTACACGCACAATACTGCCAGGTTCTACACCACAACGTGTAAGTAAGATAAGAAGAACAATCCTGGCAGGTCCTTCAGCTAAATAAATTACTACATCATAGGCTTAGTAATAGCTGTAACACTATTAATCTTAAATACTAATTTTATTACTCCTTAACACTAAGCATGTTACTTTTAAAAATAAATTTTAAGTACCCTCATTTTGACTTCTGTCTCTTTATATATTTTAAATACTCCCATTTTAACTTCTGTTCATCTTGCTGTACTATGCTGGTCTTGGACCATAATAAAGATTGACTGACTGATTGATATTATACTGCTTCTACATCTTCTTCTAAAGAACTAAGGACCTACCATATTAATGGTCTCAAGCTGAAGGACTACCATAATTAGAGGTAGAAAACAAAATGGCTCTGCTTGGTAGGACAGAACCAGAACTAACACTTGTTCTTGGTGAAGGCCTTACTGATAATCCAAGGAGAGATGCAGTAGAAGGGGGCAGGCAATAAAGCTCCTCACTTCTGTTTAGTCATTGCTGATGCAACACCTCATTTAATTTAATTCCCTACGCTTTCAATGAGGCCGACTTTTTACTTTCTGATTTGTTGAACAGCTAGTCAGGTTTGCTGTTAAGCAGAAAATTTAAAGGACACATCATTGGTAGTGGAACTAGAGGAGATGAAAATATGGGCTATCCAAGGGCAAAGAATAAGCTACATAGTCGGACAGTGGATTGGAATCATATTTGTCTGTATTCAGTCCCAGCTCACTAAATGGTCAACCCTTTTCAATCATTACTTACGAGCTTCTCCCCAACACACTTAGAAGGGAATACGTAACCATCCCCTCTCCACTGTTACTTTCTTCAGGTAGAAACAGATGCACAGTATCTGCAAACAAGAAGGTACTGTTTGCCAGTAGGTTCTCCATCTGAATAAGAACCCTGGATAATTGAAATTCTTGCTTCTGTGGAGAACTACAAGTACAGTACGGTAAATAGAATGTCTGTTCGAAAATTTCAGTACTTACATTGAAAAAATGGCAATGGAGGGGAAAGACTAGTCCCGTGATGGTGAACCTTGGCAGATGTTCTTGGACTTTAATTCCCAGAAGCCAAGCCCCTATGAATCCACATGAAAGGGTTTACTGCGATTCATCTGGTTGTCCTCTATCATTCCAATGGTAATGCACACATTGTTTATCTTAACAAACAAAAGGCTTTGATTCCTGTTTTACCTGTGAAATGGAAGAGGAATCAATCTTTCTTATCAGAAAACAAAACAAAATCAAAAACACTGTAGCACTTTAAAGACTAACCACAATTTTTTTTATTGTCAGCTTTCGTGGATCAAGTCCACTTCTTCAGACAAAGAGTGAAACTTACAGGCATGGTTTTATAAACCAAATTCCTTTGACCCCCTGAATTTGGTGTATAAAAACCATGCCTGTAAGTTTCACACTTTGTCTGAAGAAGTGGACTTGCTCAACGAAAGCTAACAATAAAAAAATTGTGGTTAGTTTTTAAAGTGCTACAGTGTTTTTGATTTTGTTTTGTTTTCTGATAAGATTGATTCCTCTTCCATTTCACAGGTAAAAATATAACAGTTAGTCTTTAAAGTGCTAGTGTTTTTATTTTTATTTGTTTTCTGGTATGCCTGAACCACAGACTAACACGGCTACTATTCCAAAAATTTCAATCTTTCTTAGACTCAGAGAATACTTGAGTTGGAAGGGGCGATGAAGTCACCAAATCCAACCCCTTGCTCAATGCAGGGATCCAAACAAAGCAGAACTAACAGGTAGTCCAATTTTCTCTTTAACACCTTCAGTGTTGGAGCACTCACTACTTCCTGAGGGAACTGGTGCCACTGTCATACTGCTTTAGCAGTTAACCTTTTCCCAATAGTCATCCTATATCTGGCTTCCTATAACAAAAGCCTGTTATTATGGATCCTTTAACTCTGGGCATGAAATAATAATTTCTTCAGCATGTACTACATTCCCATGAATAGTTCTATAGCTCAGACTGTGAATGGGCCATCTGATTCATGCATTTATTCATGCATGACTACTGAGATGTATTTTCAGGACGTGTGAATATTCAGGGATATCAGATGTCTTGAAAACAAGTGTCAGATCCCTTTGTGCCTGGAATGCTGTGGTTGTGAGCATGCTCAACAATGTCACGTGCAGAATCTAAATGTTCATGTGCTGCATCAATTGGTAATTGATTTGTGGTGACGGCATTATGCTAAATCTAGATTTTGCAGCATGATAAATTTAGTCATCCATGAAGAGACCTAAGTCAATACAAAAGAAATCATTGTCCTTACTTCTTGCTACAGTACAGGCTAGGAGACAAAATAATTCCCTTTCATCCCAAGTTCATCTATGTTTATTGAGATTTGAATAGTTCAGTTCCTTATATTTCATAAATGTATTGCTTATTTCCATACATACATAATCCACACACACCCTTTGGAGTCTGTCATACCTATTGATGTTCTACTTCATTGCTTCCTGTGGTTAGCCCACTTTGGTTCCAGACTGAACAGTAACTCCACAGATCACAGTCTAGTTTTTGCACAGGGGGATTCTGTCACACTCCTCCCTGAACAATTGAGGCTTACTAAGGCAAAACCTGAGAATTGCCATACCAAATATTCTAAAATCAAAGCATTTTCTGCAACAGCTCATACCTCTCATGCTACTACTGCAAGTCTCATTGCAGTGACTGGGAATGACGTAAGCCATAGCAGTTTGCAGATAGGTCTGCTTTAATACTTAGCAAAAATTCTGACTGCACTCAACATTATCAACACTATTAAACAGTGCTCTTTGTCATGCAGCTGCACTAATCCCTCTAGATCACTTCATGTTCTAACTGGGATGTCATTTATTACAATTCATATCTAAAGTAGCCAAAGAGACATTACTAGTTCCCACATAAATTACATTTGTCAAAAAGATAACCTTAGGGGATGCATCTCACAGTCAACTTTAGGGAATGCATGTCAGTCAAGTTACCAGCAATTGCTCTGGGGATGCCCCCCCCCCAATTAAACAGGTAAATTAACACAATCAATTCTACAGCAGCTCATGAAAAGAGCCTCCCAAAGATGATTAGACATACATGCATGTTCACCAGTTCTCACATGTTGCATGAAGAACAGGGCTGGTGGCTCCACTAGAAACAGACCTCAAGCCACTGCCAGTGTTATTATTAGAAAATGTTTTAAAAGAGAGAGAAAAAAGAAAATGACTGAATGAAGGAAAAATATATTAAAATGCAGGCTTTATCCCAACATGAAGGCTTTAGGGGGCATGAAAGACCAGGTATATCACTGATGTTATTGATTCTGCATACAGTAAAACCTTGCATAAAGAGCACCTCGCTGAGAGACTAATTCACTTAAAGAGCAGAATTTTCTCTGAATAATCACCTCACTTAACAACTACAACCAACCAAAAACTTGCTTAACAACTAAATTGGGATTCGCAATCCCCCCACCAGAAGTCACAATTGGACATTTACAATGGTGTTTTGCTTAAAGAGCAAACTCGTTTAAAGAGCAATCCCATGGAACACATTATGCTCTTTAAACGAGGTACTACTGTATTTTGGTTTATCCCTTACCTGCTGCTTTGTTTCCTAGGTTGACATCCTCTGCTCCCAGTTCTGATCCTTTGGCATTATTGCTAACTCCTGATCCCAGTGTGTGTGTTATGTGCTGTCAAGTTGGAACTTACAGTAACCCCAATAGACCTTTCAAGATAAGTGAGATTTTAGAGAACTGGTTTTACAATTCCATTTCCCCTCCCCACTGAGTTTCCAATAGCCAAGAGAGGATAGGAATCCAAGTCACTTGGGTCCTATTTCATCATTCTATCCATTATTCAACTGGCCAGTTGTCTGTGACATAGCCCTGCTTTTAATGCTTTACTCCTATGCACCCTGAAAAATCAGAAGACCAAGACTGTTCCCCTTAACTCACTTCTTTTTCTTTTGTGTGTGTGTGTGTATGTGTGTGTACAGTAGATAGATAGATAGATAGATAGATAGATAGATAGATAGATAGATAGATAGATAGATAGATAGATAGATAGGGAACACCATACAGGGGGAACCTCACTGGTCAGTAATTTCTCTCCTTGCCAGCCTCTGGGTTTTAGTGGGAAATTCTGATGACCAGAAAGTGAAAGTCTATGAGTCACCTTAGCCTTGAAGAGATTTATCTATCATTGCATCAGTGATGGGATTCAGCAGATTCATCCCAGTTCGCCAGAACCGATAGCAGAAATTCTGGCTGCCCCCATCCATCCACGTTTTGAAATAAAGTACAGTAGTTCTAATTTGGGTGAAATGCAGGGTTTTTCCCCTGGCCACACCCACCATATCAAGCCCAGCGTAGGTAGCAAAAAAGAAAAAGAAAAAAAAGAAAAAAGAATCCCACCACTGCATCGCATCACAGTAACTTTAATGCAGTATGAGGACCTCGCCCCCTCCTCTGCGCCCACAGCAACCGCCTGAGGGAGAAGACTCCATGGCCTGGCAGGCAGCTGAGGACCTCGCCCCCTCCTCTGAGCCCACAACAATGGCCTGAGGGAGAAGACTCCATGACCTGGCAGGTGGCTGAGGACCTTGCCCCCTTCTCTGGGCCCACAACAACGGCCAGAGGGGAGAGTCTGTGTTCTGCTTTTGTTGTTTTGCGAGGTTGTATTTTATGATTTTTACTGTACTGTTGCTGTTTTGACTGTAAGCCGCCCTGAGTCACCTCGGCGAGTGGGCGGCAATATAAATCTGAACAAATAAATAAATAAAAATAAATAAATGAAACCTGATGTGGTAGCTAACAGATAACCAGTGTAAAGTAGCCAGAGACAAATGTGAGAATAATTATTTACACCTGTCATCAATTTTCCTTGCTGCCTCCTGCATGATGTGCCCATAATTCTTCTGGCACGCTGTGTATATGGTCCAAGCTATTGAATCTGTTCCACACCTCAGCTGTGTATTCCTTAGGGATGTTGTCTAGGTCATTTCTGTCTGGCCTAATTGTTTTCCCTATTTTCTTCAGTCTAAGCCTGAATTTTGCGATCAATAGGTTGTGATTTGAGCCACAATCTGCCCCTGGTCTTGTTTTTGCTGACTGTATGGAGGTTCTCCATCTTTGGCTACAAAGTATGTAATCAATCTGGTTTCAATGTTGGCCATCTGGTGATGTCCATGTGTAAAGTCTCCTCTTATGTTGCTGGAAGAGAGTGTTTGCTATGACCAGTGTGTTATCTTGGCAGAACTCTTATCAGTCTTTGGCCTGCATCATTCTGTGTTCCAAGACCAAACTTGCCTGTTATTCCATTTACTTTTTGATTTCCTACTTTGGCATTCCAGTCTCCTATGATAATGTGTACATCATTTCTTGGTGTCTGTTCTATGAGGTGTTCTAGGTCCTCATAGAACTGGTCAACTGTGGTTTCATCTGCACTAGTGGTTGGTGCGTATATTTGGATTACAGTGATATTGAATGGTTTGGCTTGTATTCTGACTGACATCATCCTATCATTTTTGAGATTATATCCCATTACTGCTTTTCTCACTCTTTTGTTGACAATTATGGCTACTCCATTTTTTCTGAGGTTTTCTTGTCCACAGTAGTAGATATGATGGTTTCCAGAGCTGAATTCACCCATACCTGTCCACTTTAAATCGCTGATTCCCAAGATGTCAATGCTTATTCTTTCCATTTCCTTTTTTACCACTTCCAGTTTTCCTTGATTCATAGATCTTACATTCCATGTCCCTATACAGTATTGTTCCTTACAACACCGTATTTCTCCTCCACCTTTCCTGTTCCTCCCCTTCTTCCGATGTGATATGGTGATCATCCTGCTTCATCTAAATTGCCCTTTTGTTTTGCCTTTTGTTTTGGTCCATAGGGTTCTCTTGGCAAACTTCCTGACATGCTTTGCCAGTTTCTACGCTAGTATTTTACTCTCATACATATTATCACACTTTAACATAAAGTAACAGACTAAAATTAAGTTGATTAATGCTGGATATATGAAACAAGAAGTTATATATGTAGTCAAAAGTATCTTGTTAGTCATCAACAACCGCCCAGAGTTGGGTTTTACCCGATTGGGGCGGGATAACAAGTTGAAATAATAAATAAATAATAATAATAAATCAACCTTGGTATGAAAAGGAAAACCTTGGTATGAAAATGAAAGTTTGTTATATCAAGTCAACTACAGTAATTCAGTTACAGTAATACCCCGTATAACGCGAGTACCGTATATCGTTAAAACCGCATAACGTTACAAGATTTTCGGAAACATCTTGTATCGAGTAACGCGATTTTAACGTTACACGATACAGTAGTTCTTAGCAGCAGGGTGGGTGGAAAGCTGAACGGGGTTCTCCGTTCAGCTTCCCAGCCACCCTGCAGCTACGGAGGCAGGGGTGGGGAGGCTGGAAAGCTGACGGGGGGCTCCCCCATCGGCTTACCCAGCCACCCCACAGCTGCGGAGGCATGGGCGGGTGGCTAGGGAAGCCGACAGGGAGTCCCCGTCAGCTTCCCCAGCCACCCTGCAGCTGTAGATCGGGTCCTCTGATCTCTCTGGAGGTGTTTCTGGGCTTCCCCGACGTCCAGAGCCGGTGCAGCAAGCCAGAATGTCAGAGTTCGAATCCCGACGTTCTGGCTTCCTGCACTGGCTCAGGACGTCGGGGAAGCCCAGAAACACCTTGGATCGGGTCCCCACACCTCCCTGGACCCGGCGGGGGGGGGGGGGTCAGACCCCCCAAAATTGGTAAAAAAAGGACGTTTTTTTTACCAATTTGGGGGTTTCTGACCCCCCCCGCCGGGTCCAGGGAGGTGGGCAGACACGATCCAAGCTTTTTCTGAGCTTCCCCGACGTCCTGAGCCAGTGTAGCAAGCCAGGATGTCAGAGTTCGAATCCCGACGTTCTGGGTTGCTGCACTGGCTCAGGACGTCGGGGAAGCCCAGAAACACCTTGGATCGGGTCCCCACACCTCCCAGGACCCAGCGGGGGGGTCAGAAACCCCAAAATTGGTAAAAAAAAGGACGTTTTTTTTTACCAATTTTGGGGTCTCTGACCCCCCCCCCCCCCGCCGGGTCCAGGGAGGTGGGCAGACACGATCCAAGCTTTTTCTGGGCTTCCCCGATGTCCTGAGCCAGTGCAGCGACCCAGAATGTCAGGATTCGAATCCCGACATTCTGGCTTCCTGCAGCATAAAAGAGGGTGGGGGAAGTTCAAAATTAGCGCGCATCGGGTCTCCCGACCTCCCTAGAGCTGATGTGCGCTAATTTTGAAGGTCAAATTGTAAAGATGAAGCTAAAGTACTTTGGACATCAAATGAGAAGAGAGGATTCACTTGAGAAAGCCTTGATGCTGGGAAGGGTGGAGGGCAAAAGAAGAAGGGGGCGGCCCAAAATGAGATGGCTAGATGGTATTGTAGACACAATGGGCACAGAGCTGAGCGAGTTGAGGAGGATGGTGGAGGACAGAAGTGCCTGGCGGACAGTGGTCCATGGGGTCACAGAGGGTCGGAATTGACTGTGCGACTGAACAACAACAACAAACATCAATTTGGCTGCTGCATTCTAGTCTTAAGGGAAGCTACATGTAGAGAACATTGCAGTAATTGATCCTTGAGATTACTAGCATGTGGACCAATGTTGTTAGGGACCTGCCATCTAGAAAAGGTCACAGCCGGACAGTACACCCTAAATGGGAAAAGGCTGATGTTCCATTGATAGTGCTGGGTCCAACAACATGCCCAAACTGCGAACCTGATCCTTAATGGAAAGAGCAACTGCATCCAAAGTCATAGTGATTCCCAACAGGCAGATACATGACTCACCTAACAACACGATCTCAAACATATTTGGTTTCAGCTTTAGTCTGTTCGCCCTCATCCAGTCAAGATCGCAGCCTGGCACTGTTCAAGGTTCTTGGAAATATCCACTGCACAAAGTCTACATCAGAGATAAAGCTGTGTGTCATCAATATACTGGTGACATGTTAGCCCAAATCTTGTGATGACTACACCACTGGGCCCTCATATAGATATTAAACAGCAGTGGGGAGATAATTGACCCCTGTGGGGCACAACAGTCTAGAGGCCAACACAGCCTCTCCAAGCTGCATCGCCTGTGACTAGCCAGTGAGAAAGGATTGGAGACAGTGTGGGGCTAGACCCCTAATGTCCAGCCCTGCCAGCCTGCCCAGGAGACCATAGTTAACAATATTTTTGGCTGCTGAAAGGTCATGGAAGACCAAAATGGAAGCATTTCCAAATCAGTTTCTCTCAACAGGTGCCTCCACAGCTGCAGGGTGGCTGGGAAGCCAAACAGAGAATCCTGTTCAGCTTTCCAGCCACCCTGCTGCTACAAATGACTGCATCAGATAACGCTAGCAGATTGTTATCTGATGCAAAATTTCTTTAGAAATTTTGCATCATTATCCGATTTTAGCATTATACGATGCAGTCGTTATCCAAGGTATTGCTGTATTAATTTATGAATATGAAAACTCATATCATAACTGCCAAATGAAATTAAATTACTACTTTATTATAGAGATGGAAACAATTACTACAACCTCTTTTAAGTCAGATCAAAGTGAATACTTGTAATACTAAAGTGAGTAAGATATCAAAATGTTGATATCTCACCCTCACCCCAAGAACATTTGCCCGTCCCTCCAGAGTGGACCGGAGAGGCTCTCTAGTTGTTCCATTGGCCAGAGAGGCACATCTCTCTGGCACTAGAAGGAGGGCCTTCTCTGCGTCCGCTCCAGCCCTATGGAACCTCCTACCAACTGAGCTACGTCTTCAGATGGACTTGCTGTCTTTTAGAAAGAACTTAAAAACATGGCTGGCGGGACAGGTATGGGGTTCTGGCGGTACCATGACCCCAGCTCGCTGGCTTGTTTGAGCTCCCTCTCTCCCCTAGTCTTTTAATCTTTTTAATCTTTTGTTTTTAAGTTTTTAACTTTTTAAATTATCATTGGGACCTGTGGATTTTTATAAATTTTAAAAACTTTTTAAATTTTATAATTGTAATTTTGATGTTTTTAACAATGGGTTTGGGTTGGGTTTTATTATGCTTTTATGATGTTGTAAACCGCCCTGGGTCGCCCTGGCAAGAAGGGTGGTATAAAAATGTAAATAAATAAATAAATAAATAAATAAATAAATAAATAAATAAATTTTCTTGAAAAAGTTCAAAACAAAGAGCAAGCTATGTTACTACAAAACATTAATAGGAGAGATTTCTAATTTAAACTAAGTTCTGATACTCTGAGCTTCTTCTGGCAGAGTTGCTTTGCATATGATCCTTACACTTGAGGATCTTTTCTCATTCCTTCATAGCTGCCCTTTCAAAAGTCTTCAGAATTTTTTGGCTCCAGTCTCTATATGGATTGATGATTTAATTAAGTTACAGAAAATTTTCAACAATTTTGATTTCTTCATTGTCAACATTCAACATCAAAGTTGTGTAATTTAGTCACATATCTTCCTATTTAACTTCAACTACTGAAAACAGGATTTGAAACATGCACTGCCAGAAAGACAAAAGGTATTAAATCAAATCATGTTTGAATCCTCCTAAAAACAAGAATGACTGAACTGATGATTTACACTATGTTATTCCTAAGTACTATGTACCGATATGAAGGTTAGACAGTGAAGAAAGTTGACAGGCCAAATTTGATTAATTTGGAATGTGGAATTGGAGATTGCATGGGTTACCAGAAAGAGAAATGGTATTAAATCAAATCATGCTTGAACTCTCCCTAGAAACAAGAATGACTGAATTGAACCTTTGGGTGCATGATGAGAGGATACAATAGAAAAAACAATAAAACTGAGAGAAGCTAAAGGCAACTGGAAAAGATGAAGACCAAATAAAAAATGTATTGATTCAGGCTTGAACCCTTAAACCACTTTTGGGTAATAGTTTGTAAAATATCTTGAGGATTCTATGTTGAAACATCTTAAGAACAATGTTCAGTATTTTCTGTGGGAGATGAAAATAGGTCACAAGACATGATTCATATCTAAAGATAGCCTTTTCTTTTCAAAGCTGTTGTGTACATGCAGATAATAATAGGGTTGTTTTTAAACTTACGCCTTTTAACTGGAATTTTAAGTTTTAAGATACTTAAGATGGTACACTCTTAAGTTTTCTAGACTCATCACAAACAACAACTGCTCTAGTCTTACTTGAGAAAGGAAGGAAGGAAGGAAAGAAAGAAGGGAGGGAGGAAGGGAGGGAGGGAGGGAGGAAGGAAGGATGGACGGACGGAAGGAAGGAAGGAAGGAAGGAAGAAAATTTATTTGCATGTTCTTTCCTTTCTCATTATTCCCTTCCTTTTATTTAGTAGCTGCAAATGTTTCTCAAAGCCCCAAATTAATGAAAATTAAATAAAGCTTATTATAAAAACTATGTTTTAATTTTACATAATTTTAAAACATTCAAACACAAATATTTAATCATATAGCTGCTTTCTGAAAATCATCAATTTTTTGCTGCAGTAAGCAGACAATATTGGCTTTTACCTGAAATGATTCCCAATGTAAATTTAGGCAGATGGGCACAAAACCCAAGCTTTGGTTAAAAAAAAAAGATGGGAATTTCCATCCCAATGTAATTCTAATTTCCAATGTGATTCTGCTTTTCAGTAGTAGGAAGAATGGAAAATTCAATACAACAGGACAGCAAAGAAAATAAAGTTAGTTACATAAAGTAACAATTATACCACATACTTACAACATGCTGTATGAAAGATTCTAAGAGTTTATCCAGCTAACATTATTTCCTTTTGCTTAGTACATGCTTTCATTTTTTATGGAGCAATTTCGGTATCTTCCTTAGTGATGATACAGAGGTCCAATATAATGTCAAACAAATGACCTTGAAGCCAGTAAGGAAGAAGAATATGCCATTTCAGAGAGGACCCCTGGAGATCTAAGCTGAATATAAAAACATTGCTTTTTCCAACACCATCTCATATATCAGAGATTCTCTGAAGTGTCAGGAACTGGGCACAGAAGTCCCTCCCTCCCAAAAAAAGTGATTACATGATACTGAACAATAAATTTGTTAACAGCATAACCAACAGAGTGTGACAACATTTTATAGGCAAGAAGCAACCACATTAGCAACAACAACCAAATTGTTGTCAATATGCTGTCATGTTGGGAATCGCCCTGGGTCCCTTCGGGGAGGAGGGCGATAAACAAATTTAAATAAATAAATAATAATAAATAATAAACATTAGATCAATCTACTGTATTGTTACAATTTTGCCTTAATGTTAGGGAATATCATTTCATAAACACTGTAAAGAGTTCTGTAAACACGAGCATACCTGTCTTTCCTTCTGTCAAACAGGCCTGTGTGTTGCTTTCACATGAGCTCAGAGATAGTATTACGGTAATCCTGTACACTTCTATGACAAAAAAGTGGCAGGTAGAGTCTAAGGACACTACCGTCGTGTGACTTGTTTCCCGAATTCAAACCACAGCTGAGTCGTTGCTGGTGGCTACAAAGACCCTGCTCTCTCAAGCCTGTTTACTTCCACATCCAACAAGAAGGTGAGAGTTGGAGAGACTTTTTTTGAAGGAAGGTTAGAAAGAAAGTGTGTGTGTGTGTGTCTGTGTGTGTGGGGGTATCAGGACCCACCCGGCAGCGAAGAGGCGAGTCAGAAACAGCAGACGACAGTGAGAACTTTTTAAAGTTCTTGATCACCTCTTCGCTCCTGGGTGGGTCCTGATACTCCCCTTTCTTTCTTACCTTCCTTCACGAAATTAACATGTTGACAGCCTGTTTACTTCCACACCCAGTGAAAGGTGAAAGTTGGAGAGACTTTTTTTGAAGGAAGGTTAGAAAGTTTTTTTTTGTTTTAAAATTTCATAGAAAATGTTTCTGAAGTCTGATCCAAATTGTATGAGTGTCACAAGAAAGGTTATTTTGTCCTCTATCAATCAGAATTTGGATCACTTCAATCGGTTAATCAGTTTGGTTGCTGGCTCACTGCCAAACACCCCTCCCCCTGAAAATGTCTTTTTTACGAATCGCGTTTTCCCTTAATATCTTTGTTGTTGATTCCTGCTTTGGTGTCATTCTTCTCCACATGTTGTATTCCAATTGTATCCACCTCGGGAAGTTGTCATATTCTGTTTCTAACACGTTTTCCCCTTTTATTTTTGCATTTTTTGTGACCTCATTTGAGTGGTTTTTTGTAAAATGCTTCATAGCCCCCCCCCCCCCGAAGTCCAATTTCAAATATAATAGTGTCACCACAAAGATTATTCTTTCCTCTTTCAAACACACTTTGGGGCACCTGAATTGGTTGTGTGGTTTGGTTGCTGGGGTGCCGAAAACTGACCCCCCCTGCGAAGATTACTTTTTTTTTGAGGCAACGTTCGGAAGCAATGACGTCATTGCCTTGTATTTTTGACCAATGGCTCTTTAAATTTCTGAAAGTCACCGAGATGAGCTTTCAGTCGATGCAACCATTATTTTCGTGAGTGCTTTATTTTTGTGGTGGCAGCTTGTCGAAAGTACATGACTTTCGTTACATCACAAAAGCTGCCAGACCACCCAACTGAAACGTAAGACGTTCATTGAATTTACGTCAAAAATTAAAATTAGAAATTAATTTTTTAAAAATCTAAAATCAATTAAAGCATTCTATTAGGATAATCCCAGAAACAGTTTCTTACTTCTTCTTCTTCTGCTATATCCGCATCCAAATACTGTATAGGCAATCATCATGGCGGTCAGCCATGAAGACTGTCCTGAGAATATAATGCAGTGGCCTTTCATGGGCCTTCCACATCGCAGTGTGACACCTGTACCACTGATCTATTTCCACGAGTCACTTTCTGGTCCTAAGCCTTTTGGCATGCAAAGTTCTCATCAGTCCCAGGCCAGTATTGATGAAGCTGCTGCCCTCCATCATGATGGATTCGAGTGAAATTTAATCACCCTTCCCTGTGGACTCGGTACCCAAGGCCATTAGTCCTCAGGGTTGTCAGATTAGTTAAACACCACCTAACACTCGGCATTGAGTCGCTGGCAGTATGTTCTACTCTATTACTATAGCAGAATAACCTGGCCAGACAATGTGCATAAATAAAAATTCTGTACTGTACATATGGGAAAACCCCCACAAATCTAGGACTCAGGGTCACCTTTAGATTGTGTGTGTGTGTGTGTGTGTGTGTGTGTGTGTGTGTGTGTGTGTGTGTGTGTGTGTGTGTGTGTGTGTGTGTGTGTGTGTGTGTGTGTGTGTGTGTGTGTGTGTGTAAATGATATTTATTTAACATATTTCTCTGCTACCCTTTCCCTAAAAAGGAGGTTATAGACTCAATACTATTTTATCCGAAAACTGGAACCAGGCTTAAGAATAGGTTTGTGTTTTTTTTAAAATCTAATTTCATGTAACAGATACATCAATCACTATTATGACAAACATAAACTTTTAAAGGATTTGTACCTTAAAATCAGCATAAGGTAGACTGCTGCTTGGGGAGAAATGTTTTTAGTTATTTCAGTAGCTACCACAACTTTTGAACTGCACAGTCATCTAATCAATCTCGCTATTTTTTTGTTCCTTTTTCTTCTAGTTGTCACTGAGGACTTCTTACTCTTGAAATGATAGACAGATGTTTTAGAACATTTCTCTTTAGACTACTATATCACTCCCACTTAAATGCATTATATGAATTCCAATAACAAGCACTCAGCAGCAGCTATATTGATTTTCCACTTCACAGTTCCACTTAGTAGGCAATCTTCAAATATTTTTCTGGGTAACACTTTCATACAAGAGGTTACATTTTATTTTATGCTGTTGTTAGCATTTTCTGCCCATCACTTAATCCTTCTTCACCCAGCTTCCCTCTTTATCCTTCTCGGTTTTTCACCAAATATCTCCAGAACAACCGTGAAACAGGCTACCTTTCTGGTGATATATACCCTTCACTTCAGGCTTTGATCATAATATTTGCTATTGTCATTGGATTTATACTAAATAAAGCAGTCAACATTCTTGTGTCCTTTATTGCACTAAAGACTAGTTCTCTCTAGCGTCTTGAGTATATCAATTTAGATAAAATACTCTTCTTGATCCTTCTTCACAGAATGCAAAAACATTCATTTGTAGCTTTGTTGCCTGTACAGTAATACCTCAGATAATGTTTGCATCAGATAATGCTAAAACCACATAACGTTAAGCAATCGGATAACGTTAAAATCCTATGGGATGCATTGGATAAAGTTCGCTAAAACCTGTGCCGGTTATAATGCATCTCTATGGAGTTTTAACATTATGCGATTCATCCTATAGGATTTTAACGTTATCCGATGTATGCATCGGATAACACTAAGACTTGTGGAACCATGTTTTACCGTTATCCGGAGTTTTACTGTATTCTTCTTCTTTCATGTCCTGACCAAACCCTTGACTGCCAAAATGAAACCACTTTCTTCGCTATGTTGCCTATATGAATTATATATTTCCCAATGAAGCGGAACCTATTTATCTACTTCCAGGTTTTTTTTGCTTTCAAACTGCTAAATTGACTAATTATCTTGTAACCAGAAAGTGTACTAAGTGCTATGGGGTGGTATATAAGTATAATTGCTATTGTTATTAGAAATACAGTACACCACTCATACACAAAACTCCTGAGGAAATGTCCCTTCTTTCTCATTCATACCCACTCACCTCAGGTACAAGAGCACCAACAGCTAGTCTGTATGTCAGCCAGCCAGCCAACAATGCTATGCTTCTCTTCAGCTTTTGAGGTCCTGTCTCTCCAAAGCATGAATGGTCACATATGCACACACAAAACACACAACTCTCATCCAAGATTCACCTCTTCTTAGAGGAGAAAAAGAAGTGACCATCTTATCCTGCCTTCCTGCCCGTCTAATACTCTATCTGAGGAAGGAAAGAGAGGTGCCCCCCCTACTTCCTTTGAAACTCGGGGAAAGGAAGAAAAGGAGGTAGATTTCACTGTTCTCACACTTCCCTGTCTCTCTCCTCACATAAGCTCCGCTGATCTGACACTGTTCACATCTTAAACATTATTTTAAAATGTATTCTAGAAAACAGGCAACAGAAGATGGAGACTTCTGCCATGCCCCCAAATCAAAGGTGTACCTGTTCTATACATCCTGTTTTATGTGGTACCAAATCTACCTAAAGAAGTCACCCTGGGGCACACACACCACTGCTTTAAAACAAAACAACTACCTGTGCCTGAAAATAGACTAAATCTATGTGACCCCAATCATAAAAAATGCATAAAATAAAGGAAAAAACATTAGCAGTCCTTTTTAGTGATCCAAAAAAAGGGACAGGACTGAAAAATGCCAAACTGGTTCATTATGAGCTGTACATTAGGTATCGGTAGTTGGCTCAAAAATAAATTAAACACAGCAACAACAAAATGTACCGATATTGTGTTTTAAAACTATAATCTTCAGATATATGTAATATTACTATTTTAAACTGGATAATATTCTACAGATGTCAAACACTATAATATACCATACCATACCATACCATGACACTATACTATACCATACCACATCACACTTTTTAATAAAGTTTCCAGTCTTACAATGTTTTGTAGCTAGGAAATCTAGTGCCCCCTGCTGTTAAAAAATTACACTTCTCCATTACATGCCCACCGCAGACTCTCCTTATACAGTAACACCTCATATAACATTAGTATCGAATAACACGAAAATCGCATAATATTAAGGAATCTGGGGGGAAGAATTGCATCGGATAACATTAAGATCCTATGGGATGCTTCAGATAACAACCGCTAAAGCCTGTGTGATTACAATGTATCTCTATGGATCCCATAGGATTTTAACATGCATCAGATAACACTAAAAATCGTATAACACCAAGACTTGTGGAACCAGGTTTTAGTGTTATCTGAGGTTTTACCATATCTAAAGGGATTTATAAAAAGATAAAATTCTAGCACAGACTTGTAACAAACTTGGATTCTAGTACACAAATGTGTTTTTTGTTAAAACAATCAAGTAATACAGCTGATAGGTTGAGAGTTTTAATACTTAGTATTTAAATAGTACACTGGTTGTAAAACACAGATAATCGCCCAGCGATCTTGTTCCGGGTGACCAGGTCCCTCCTCGGTAGAGGGGGGGCGGGCCCTGGGTGGCAGGGATCGGCTGAGATTTTTGCTGATTATCTGGCGGAGAAAATCACTCAGATCCGCTCGAAGCTAAATCCCGGCGTGGAATGTGCAGAGCTGGGGTTGACCATAGCACAGTCTAGCCATGTTTTCTGGGATCGGTTTGATCCTGTTGGCCCTGAGGAAGTGGACAGGCTTCTTGTATCCGTTCGCGCCACGACCTGTGCACTGGACCCATGCCCTGCCTGGTTAATTAAAGCTTCCAAGACGGGGGCAGGAGGCTGGGTCGAGGCGATTATTAATGCTTCATTAAAAGAGGGGCATTTTCCAGCACCTTTTAAACACGCTTTAGTGCATCCCCTCTTAAAGAAGCCGTCCCTCGACCCCACGGTAATTTCCAACTACCGTCCAGTGTCCAACCTACCTTTTTTAGGTAAGGTTCTGGAAAAGGCTGTGCCGCAGCAGTTACAGGAAGTCCTGGATGAAGCGGATTACCTGGACCCGTTTCAGTCAGGATTCAGGCCCGGATATGGTACTGAGACTGCACTAGTCGCATTGGTGGATGATCTCTGGAGAGAGCGGGACGGAGGGGAGCCATCTGTCCTTGCTCTTCTTGACCTCTCAGTGGCTTTTGACAGTGTCGATCATGGCATCCTTCTGGGAAGGCTCCGGGGCTTGGGGATCCAGGGCACAGTGTTGTCCTGGTTTTCCTCATTCCTGAGGGACAGGACCCAGTCGGTGTGCCTGGAGAAGGAGAAGTCCAGCCCTAGGCCCCTGCACTACGGGGTGCCTCAGGGCTCGGTACTCTCTCCCCTCCTATTTAACATCTATATGAAGCTGCTGAGTGAGATCATCCGTTCCCACGGGGTAAGGTATCATCAATATGCAGATGATACCCTGTTATACATCTCCGCCCGTGGGGACTCAAGCGGTGCGGTGGAAGTCCTCTCCAGGTGCCTGGAGGCTGTTAAGGTCTGGATGGGGGACAACGGGCTACAGCTGAATCCCGGCAAGACTGAGCGGCTGTGGGTGAGGGGTCCTGTGTTAACACAGGAGCTGCCACCTTTGGCTCTGGATGGGGCAGTTTTGCCCCAAACAGACCCGGTGCGTAATCTGGGGGTCCTCCTGGACTCACGGCTACTGTTTGAAGAGCAGGTGGCAGCCGTGGCCAAGAGGGCTTTTGCACAACTTCGTGTAATACGCCAGTTACGCCCACTCCTAGACCGGGACGCTTTGCTCATGGTCACACATGCGTTGGTCACCTCCAGACTTGATTATTGTAACGCGCTCTACATGGGGCTGCCCCTGATGATCATCCGGAGACTCCAGCTGGTCCAAAATGTGGCGGCCCGGGTAGTGGTGGGGTGTGGGCGTTATGCCCGTGCTTCTCCGCTGCTCCGGGAGCTGCATTGGTTGCCAGTATGTCTCCGGGTGCAATTCAAGGTGCTGGTTATTACCTTTAAAGCCCTATATGGTAGTGGGCCAGGATACCTAAGAAACCGCGTCACCCCAAGGACATCTGTCCGTCCCACCAGGGCGGATCGAAGAGGCTCCCTTGTTGTTCCTTCAGCGAGAGAGGCGCGCCTCGCCTGCACTAGGAGGAGAGCCTTCTCCGTGTCTGCCCCAACCCTCTGGAACCTCCTGCCCACCGAACTGCACCTTCAGACAGAGCTCCTCCCTTCCGGAAGGGCTTAAAAACCTGGCTGGCAGGACAAGTTTGGGGACCCGGGAACGTGGGTTCTCATACCAGATGGCTTATCTAATGGATGGCCAACCCTGGATCCGAATGCGGGATTACGGGCTGTTTCTGTATGGTTTTTTAACTTTGATAACTTTTTTAACTTTTGTGGATTTTTTATTGATATAGATCATTTTATGTTTTTATTTCTTGTAAGCCGCTCAGAGTCGGGTCCTCCCGATTGGGGCGGGGTAATAAATGCATTAAATAAATAATAAATAAATAAAATAAATACATATTTACAAATCTATTGCTTGCATTCCAAGCAGTAAAAAGAACATGTAACCTTTAGCACAGGGGTGTCCAAACTTTTTGGGCTGCGGGCTGGTCACATGGTTCAGGGGGCTGGTCACTATGGCCTGGGGGCCGGATCCGCCCCCAATGCCAATTCATCCAGCCCACGAAATCCTCATCGCTCCCGGAAGTGGAAGTAAAACGTGCCGTTTTACTTATGCTTCCAGGAGCGATGAGGGTTTCATGGGCCGGATGAATTGGTATCAGGCCCCAGGCTGTAGTTTGGGCACACCTGCTTTAACAAATCAAGATTTAAGAATGATCATATGAGGATTAATAAAATGGAAGTTGATAAGATCGTTGATACAATTATGAACTATCTGCTGAAAAACTGTGCTACGTTATAATAATCTCATTACTGCAGAGATGGAACCCTATAAATCACTGAGTCAGACCCCAGTCAAGGAGATACTGTGGGGAATCAAACTGTCAGATACCCAAACTACTGAACTACCTGGAGGAGAAGGATTTCCCAAAATGATTAGAAAGCACCAAATATTGTGTAAGAAAAACCACTAGTAGGAAAATGCATGTCATAGCCAGTCAAAGAGTCTCATCTCCATAGGGGACATCAGAATGCTCTATACACTCCAGTTTTCATTTTCTTAAGATGAAATGAAGTTCTGTCAGAACATATTAGACCAACACCTGCTTTAAGTAGTATAGAGCTTTTCAAAATTACCAGGGGGTAAGGGATGACATTTTATTTTCCCAAAACGGTGTAAGACACCATTAGTCTAATTTAAACAGATACAGTACCAGAAAGGTGATATGCAATCTTGTTTCTTTGTATCTATTCCTGGCAGTCTGGACTCTAGTTTGGTTTTGGCTAAGGAGGCACTCACCCCATTTGTGCAAACATTATTTCTCTTAAAATTTAAAGCAGTGTGTAATCATAGAGTTGGCTTGGAAGGGGCCGATGAGGTCATCGAGTCCAACCATGCTCAATGCATGGATCCAAATCAAAGCAGATCTGACAAACGGTGCTCAATTGTCTCTTGAATGCTTCTAGCATTGGAGCAAGTGGTAATTGTTTCCATTGTCGTACTGATCTAACAGTTTTTCCTGATATTCAGCCTATATCTAGTTTCCTGTAACTTGAGTCCATTAGTACCCTGGGATGACTGAGAACAGATCCTGGCCCTCCTTTTATGTATTTGAAGAGTGCTATCATATTCCCTCTAAGTCTCCTTTTCTCAAGGTTAAGCATAGCCAATTCTTTCAGTCTTTCCTTATAAAGCTTTCCAGTCCCCTGATCATCCTTGTTGCCCTTCCCTGAGCCTCCTTTTTTGTTGGTATCTTTCTTAAAGTAAGGTGTCCAGAACTAGACACTGGAGTCTAAATGAGGCCTAACTAGTGCCAAATAGAAGAGACTACCATAGTATATTTATTTATTTATTTACATTTCTTTATCGCCCTCCTCCCCGAAGGGACCCAGGCCGATTCACAACATGTCAGCATATCGACAACAATTTAAAACCAGTTCAAAATTAAAAGAAACTTAAAAACTTAGCATTAAAAACTAGGCGTTGTAGCTAGGAGGCACTGGGTGTCAAACCATCCAGCTGGCTGGGGAAATTGATCTATCCATTCCCCAGACCTGACCTGCCAGCCAGGTTTTCAATCCTTTCCTGAAGGACAGCAGCTCCGTCTGCAGGCGTAGTTCTATTGGCAGGAGGTTCCACAGGGCCGGAGCAGACACCAAGAAGGCCCTCCTTCTAGTGCCAGAGAGATGCGCCTCTCTGGCTGATGGCATAACCAAAGAGCCTCTCCAGTCTGCTCTGGTGGGACGGACAGATGTCCTTGGGACGATGCGGTCTCTTAAGTATCCTGGTCCACTAACATGTAGGACTTTAAAGGTAATAACCAGCACCTTGAATTGCACCTGGAGGCAAACTGGAAGCCAGTGCAGCTCCCTCAGCAGCGATGAGGCATGGGCATAACGCCCGCATCCTGACACTACTCATGCAGCCACATTCTGGACCAGCTGTAGCCTCCGAATGGTCCCGGTCTAGAAACAGCCGTAACTGGCAAATCACACGAAGTTGTGCAAAGGTCCTCCTGGCCACTACTGCCACCTGCTCTTTGAGCAGTAGTCACGAGTCCAGGATGACCCCCAGATTACGTACCGGGTCTGTTTGGGGCAGAGCTGCCCCATCCAGAACCAAAGATGATAGTTCCCGAGATAACACATAGGTTTTGGAGACTATATTTCTGTTAATGCAGCCTTAAAATAACATTGGCCTTTTCCAGCCACACTGCATTATTGACTCATATTCAGCATGTGATCTTCAACAATACCAAGATTCTTCCTGCTGATCCAAGTCTCTCCCCCCCCCCACACACACATACTCTTGTCAGTTTGCATTTGGTTTTTCCCTAGGTGTATAACTTTGTACTTATTCCTGTTAAATCTCATTCTGTATTTTTTCCATGTCTATCAAGTTATTTTTGAATTTTGTTCCTGTCTTCCAGAGTATTAGCTATTCCACCAAAATTTGTGTCATCTGCAAATCTGATAAGCATTTTCTGCACTCCTTCCTCCAAACCACTAATGAAAATTTTGAAGAGAGCCACACTGAGGACTGAGCCTCGTTAATCCCACCCAGTTTGAGTAGGAGCCATTGATAAGTACTCTGTGAGTACAAGTCTGTAACCAACTGTGTAGCCACCTGACACTTTCCAGATCACACCTAGTTACCATATTAATGGGAATATCATAGACCACTTTGTCAAATGTTTTGCAGAAGTCAAAATATATTACATTGACAGCATTCCCACCATCTACCAAGGAAATTACCTGATCAAAAAATGAGATAGGTTTAATAAAATTAAACCTCTTATCTCAATATGAATGTCACAGTGGATGCAATCACATCAATACTGAATGCATTGTCTAGACTTTAGGATGAACAAACATTAGGAAACACATTTTGAGGAGCTATTAATTTTGGAATAATGTCTAGGAAAATAGGAATTTTTTGGAATAGTAGCTGTGTTAGTCTGTGGTTCAGGCATATCAGAAAACAATGCCTGTAAGTTTCACTCTTTGTCTGATGAAGTGGACTTGATCCACGAAAGCTAACAATAAAAATATAGCAGTTAGTCTTTAAAGTGCTACAGTTTTTTTTTTATTTTGTTTATTTTATTTTGTTTAGTTTTGTTTTCTGATAGGAAAATAGGACTGTTTCTGCGAATTGTCTCAGTAATATTATGTTCTGTACATAAAACCATGTGCAGGAACAACTGGATATATTGCATAGGTTGTGTGTTTCTAACATAGTGCACAGAGTTGCACCTCCAAATAAATAATAGGCACAGGTGCTATGTTTCTGTGTTACCACAACCCATTATACTACACTGCTGGGACACGGCAGACTGTCAAGCTGGCACAAAGGTATAATACAGAATAAGCAGTGTTTTTATTCCTTATAGATGAAAAAATGTATTTGCACCTAGTCAGATATTTTTTTATAAAAAGTATACTAAAGGAACAGAGTTTGTCTTTTACCTAGACATCTAATTTACTGAAGATTTCATTATTTTTTCATATTTACAGAGAAGGCTCTTGAAGACTGCCCATAACCAAAAATGACACATTATTATTGGTAGCAAGTGATGGGAATAATTTCAATGTATACATAAGTGACTATAAACAAAAAATAGTTGTCGGTTATTTATTTATTTATTTATATTTATATACTGCACTTCTCATTGGGGTGATGCAGGCTGATCAGCTTAGCACACAGTATGTTTGCTCATAGAAGTATATACTGTACTCCAAGGTTAAAAAATATTACATTGACATAAACCATATTATTTCTACTCTTATTTACACTAAGCTCTATTAGCACTGTTTCATAACACAAAAGTGACTATAGATTCATAGTGGCTTGGCTGGGTGAGCACTTAGAATAATTTGTGTTTGTGCTATTGTATCATGCTTAAGGCTAAAGACTACTCAGTTATAATGCTTTTTACTTTTAAAATGATGTAGCTTTGCGTTAGCTAATATTTCTTTATAATAAATAAAACCATTATCCAAATTAATTATGGCTTATTATGATGTTTAAACTGATATATCATTACTACAATTACAGCTCTAACTTAGTCATGGCTGCAGCACAGGGAAAAAGGAAAGCTGACTGTATGGAAAATGACAAGCAACTCTAAATTATCATAGATTATCCTTATGTTAAAAATTTCTAAGGGCATTTTCAGAAATTACTGGTAATTTATCTAACATACCCAATCTCCTACATCAGGAGTGCCCAAACTCAGGCCCGTGGGTCTAATTGGGCCCCTGTATATAATTAATGCGGCCCGTGGTGAGCACCCGGGCTTCACCGCGGACCGTCCCCCACCCACCCCCATCACCTGACAGCGACTGTGCTTTTTCCAGGCTGCTCCAAGCAGCCTCTCACTTGATCCTTTCCCCTCAGCAGCCTGTTCTGAAGCCGATTGCTATTTGGGAAAAATTTTCGGAGCCTCCTGCAAGTCAAAATTCGTGGCACAAAGAGAGCCTCCTGGCATGCTCGGGATGATATCATCCTGAGCGCACCAGGGGGCTCTCTTAGCGCTGCAAATTTTGACTTGCAGGAGGCTCCGAAAATTCCCCTGAGGCAGCGATCGGCTTCAGCACAGGTTGCTGAGGGAAAAGGATCGGGTGAGAGGCTACTCGGAGCAGCCTGGAAAAAGCACAGTTGCTGCCTCCGTTGCCACCACAGTTGACATCAAAACTGTCAGCAGTGGGAACAGCCCGCCTCCGGCCCAAGCCGCTGTGTCCAGGGAGGGACTGGCCTACAAGAAAAAAAGTTTGAGCACCACTGTTCTACATCATGTTGATGTGGCCCGATATTGGGCAGATGTAATCCAGCCCTTTTAAATTCTATTTTGTTTTAGATGTGTTAATTTTAGATGTGTTTATTTACACTAAGATCTACTAGCACTGTTTCATTACACAAAAGTGACTATAGATTCATAGTGGCTTGGTTAGGTGAGCACTTAGAATAATTTGTGCGTGTGTTATTATATCATGCTTAAGGCTAAAGACTACTCAGGGTTACAATGCTTTTTTACTTTTGTATTTAAGAGAGGTATTCTGTTCTTTCAATGTGCCTTTTCATGTGTTAATTTTAGCTTTGTATGTTATTATCTGCTGGTGTATCTGACAAGAATAAAGAAAAGAACCCAATCTCCTCTTGTTAATCGCACCAATTTTCTTCATATTTTAGAATATTTATATTTTTTTCATACCTGTTTTTGGAGCCACCTTTGCTTTTTCCTCAAACTGTTCAACTGGTTTCTTTTTCTTTTGCTGAGCTTTTGCTCAGCAGTTACCAAGGGATGAAGAAAACCAAGAGGCGAGATGTTCTGCTGCAAGCTGGTTTCTTCTGTAGTCCTCTCTTGTGAAGCCAGGAATAGCTGCTGGTTAGCACTCCTGAGATAGTTTTGGGATGCTTCTAAACCAGGTCTAAAGTCAACCTCCTCTTGTGCTAATACCCTGCCAAAACTGACTGGAAATGTGTTTGGAGGCCCATCGACATCTGAGTTATGTGGGCAGTGAAAATAATTCTCTGTGCTGCTGGGCTTTAATTGTAAGGGAGTCCTTGTGTCATAAAGCTGTGTTTCATGTTGCCTGTAGAAAACAGGTCTCTCAAGCATTGAAGTTCTGTATAAATTAGGTAGCAAGACGAACCTCCCTGTGAAGTTTAAATCCAAACTCTGTGATTTTCTGTGGAATGCTTTCACAGCATTTCTGTCATTCACAGCCAGTGAAGCTGAAATACCTTTTGGATTAGATGCTTTGAAGAATAATTTTTTACTGTTTGTCTCAAAGCTCGTTGATCTCACCTCTAGGCACAGTGCCTCCATTAATCTTCCAATGCCATCACTATTTTTGGCCATGTATAAATGCCTTTGATTTCTAGGTTTCAAAGTCCCATCTGTCACACTCTGCTGTATTTCCTTGTTAAAATCAGAAGGAACTTTGCAAACCGGCAAGTATTTTAGCTGCGATATTGGTGATATAACTGAACCAGCAGTCTGGTAGTCAGTTCGTCTCTTGCAGAGATGGATATTTGTAATGTGGCCACAGGAACATTTTCTTTTGTTGACAAAGTTAAAACCACCATGATGGGACCCACAGAACGGGCAGTTCAGTTTTCCAGTTGTCCACTTACCCTGTGGACAATGAGAAACAAACTATGAATTTTTTTGCAATCCAAATGGTTAACAAACTCTTATGTAAATTATATTTCACCAGAGAATAGGAGAATGTTGAGACCAGTGTCCTATTTAGTACTGGCCCGATAGCACAGTGATTTAGGTATCTGGTTGCCAAGCCAGAGGCTGGGAGTTCAGTTCCTCTAAGGCAAAGAGCCAGCCTCTGTTGCTTGGGCAAGTTGCACAGTCCCAGGATGCTCCCAGAAGAAGGGAATGATAAACCACCTCTGAGTACTCTCTACCTCTGAAAACAGTTGACATAAGTCAGAATTGACTTTAAAGCACAGATATTACATCCTTTTCATCAAACATGGAGGCAAAAGCAATAGCGTATGTGTTCCCTTTGATCTGAAAGCTCCTCATCACTTGCCTGATCTTCCAGGGATTCCAACATTCATCATGCTATGGAAATCCTCCCAGAATTGGTGGGAACATTTACATGATTGCCTTTCTGCTCTGCATTCAACGACAGCTTTTTAGCATTAAGCTTTTTAACCAAAATAATGGCAAATCCTATTTTAGTACGATGTTCAATGAAAGTGTCCTCCATCGGATCCCTTGGGCCAGGTGAAAGCAGAGGGCACACATCATGGTCTGCCTAGCCAGCGGGTGACATGATATCCAAATGGCTAAAACACCTCATGCAAGTGGACTTGATTTCTCAGGTCCATTTGCATGTGCGGAATGTTGTTGTGGCGACGTCTACCAATGTGCGGATTCCTCACTGAATAATGACTCCAAGGTAAAGGCCACCCTTGCTCTAAAGCCAGTCGTATCCAACTCTAGGGTTCAGTGCTCATCTCTGTTTCATAGCCAAAGAGCCAGCGCTGTCCACTTCTGGACACGTTTCTGTGGTCATGTGGCAGGCATGACTAGACACCAGAGCGCACGGAACGCTGTTTACCTTCCCCCCAAAGTGGTCCCTATTTATCTAATTGCAATTTCTTGCTTTTGAACTGCTAGGTTGGCAGGAGCTGGGACAGAGACAGGAGCTCCCTCTGTCCTGCAGTATTCGGGTATCAAACTGCTGACCTGCCACCTTCCAGTCAACGTCTTAGCAAGGTTCATTTTTTTTTAAAAAGTATATTTTTTAAAAAAAATCTGAAGTAATGCATATTCAGTGTAATTATTTCAAATATTCCTTTTCTAAATGCTCTGTTCTTAGATTTACATTAAGTACTATGCATCTTAATATAGACATTTTGAAACAGATATATGTTCAAATAATTTTGTATACACCTGTGTGGAATCAGCATGTCAAAATCCTGCAGAGGTTTATAAGCTTTAAGAAGTCTAGCTCTACATAGGACTACAGAATCATATAGAACATTTTAAAAGAGGGAAGATACAGACTTTTATACCAAATATCCTATTACAGAATTTTTCACAATAAGCACTTACTTGATTTGGGGAACTACAAAATGCATTAAAGCTCATTAGCAAAACCTAAAAATTGTCCATTTTATAAAGCTAGAAGAAAGAGGTTCAGAAGCTATCCCTTCCAGAAATAAAGAGGGTAGGTTAATGTATGGTTTTCCTTGTAGATACATGTTTAGTTTTAAATGCACAATGAATAAATTAAATAGATAAGAATCTCATATAATTTACAAGACTGATTAGTACAATCAATCAGATGAGTTATTACAAATGAAGCTCTTATACCTGCTTAAACAACACATAATCAAAATTTCTTATGTGTACCTTTTTAAATGAATAAGCAGAAACAAAATTATATATTTCAAATCAGAATAAGTGTCATAATGTAAATGCAAACATATTAATGTTTTAGGACCTCAGTATTTTGCAGACACAAACTATTCCCACATATCTGTCTGAGGCAACTAGAGGCAGAATATTAATAGCTGGGTCCTGTATGTGTTTGTTTTCCAGTGATACTCTTACAAACAGATATATTTTAAACAGAAATAAAAAAAATTGATACCCCCAGATTCAGGTAAAATTCCAGCCTTATAAAGAACAAGTACTCTTAATCAGGAAGTAAATTTTGTTTTCCATACAGTCTTTAGGTCAGTTCTTTTTCTGTTATCGCTTAGCATTAAAAGAGAGTTCACTGAGAAACCGATTATACCAATTTTACTTTCAATTGTGTAAGACTTCCTGGAATATACTGAGACAATGTGCATAAGATTAGTGTCTAACTGTGGACAAGTTAAGCCATAGCCAGAACACTATGCTCTGGGCCTAACATCTGGTTTCTACATATCCATTATCAGTTTCCAAACACGGGAATGCAAATTCTAAATATTTATATATATCCAAAAAGCCAAGGCCTTCTCTCTCTTTTAATTTTAATTTTTCAGTTAACTCCAGGCTCTGGTGTCCCTGCCGAGAAAGGCCAGAGTCATTTCTTCTGTTAACAGATCTTTTTTAACACTCATAGCAGGCTTTTGCCACATGACAAGTTAGAAAGCAGGTCTCCAGAACCAGTCAGAGGCTGCATTTTACTTAATGATGGCCGGAATCTAATTATTTTCAGAGTCAAATTGCTGCAGGTTAAGTAGCCAGTGCAGGCAAATGCATAACATGTACAATTATATAACTGATGTCTTTCACAAGATCCCCAGAGTGATTTCTACCTTGTAGCAATTTGTCACTGAAAATGATGCCAGTGGCATTACATCAAAAATAAAAAGACAACAGGATTCCAGCTGATACACTGTTAAGTTGTATTTTACATTATTTGAAATAGTAACATAAATGTTAATTCTTTTAAAAAACATCCTGTACTCTTTTACATTTTAATTGCATTATTTGTTCAATTACTGCTAATTGGCTTGAACCCTATTTTGGAGAGAAGACTACCATATAAATCCAGTAAACAAATATATAGACTGCCCTAAACAACCTACCTTTCTGGAAGAACTTTGTTGCCCATGCGCCATACTTCACAAATATCCTGAGTAGCAGCTGAAGTGTGAGGTAGCTGGCTGTTCAATTAAAATCCAATAAATTAATTACATTCTGGAATATCTTCTATTTTTGCTCAAATGTTTACTAACGCTTAAGCATATTTCATGAACTTCTCCCTTGACCATATATTTTGTAATTGCTTCAAGATATGCTGCTAGCATTATGCCAGTAGAAATATGCAATAAGGTGTGCCATTTAAAAAGAAAAAAAGGACTACAGAGCCTGAAGTTCTCCATTCTAGAAGTCTCAGCTGACAGACACGACATCCTGCTCCCACCCCCCTGTGACATATTACATCCCCCTCAATTGGAAATATTTTTGGCCCAACATAGGTCTAGCTCCATTCAGCTTCCTGTTCAGAAAATCAGTTAATGAGTTCACCAAGAAAAGCTTGACAAGTCACTTATTCTTCATCCTAGCTTGGATCTCTTCCAGACTGAGTATTTGTTACTCTACTCTTTTTGTTTGATGTTTGAAGAAGTGCACAGTTTACCATGCGTATAAAAAAATAATCACACATTTTCTCATTAAGATGACATTTTTCTCTAAGAAAATCTGAAAAAAACCACAAGGATTTTCTTCACCAGAGCTGGTTTGTTCTGTTCTTTGAGTCCGAAGTACAAACTAGCACGTGAAATCTTGCTGTGAACTATTGAAAGGCTCATCAGTAGTGATAACATGAAAATTCAGGTCAGAGCCAAGATTGTGCTGGTTTAACCAACATGGAAGAGCCTGAGAAATGTGTGTGGTTTTTTTTTTTTTTTTTTTTGGGGGGGGGGAGGCAAAGTCCCTTCCTGGAACAGTTATGTCCATAGCTTGAGTGCAGAGAGGAACCAGCACTGTAGAGATACGACAGTGATGGCAAACCTATGGCATGCATGCCAGAGGTGGCACTCGGAGCCATCTCTGTGGGCACCCATGCAGTCACCCCAGCACAGAGTTTGCATTGCCCCTCTGCCCAGCAGCCCAATGGGAGTGTTTCCTTCCTCCCCTGTTGCTGTGTTGGCACTTTACGATAAATAAGTGTGTTTTGGGTTGCAGTTTGGGCACTTGGTCTCTAAAAGGTTTGCCATCACTGAGATAGAAGATAATGAGCCCTAGTGGCACAGTGGTTAAACTGCTGTACGTTGTGAGTTCGATCCTGATGGAGATCAAGGTTGAATCACCCTTTTGAGGTTGGTAAAATGAGTACCTAGCATGTTGGGTACAAAACTGCTATTTATCTTGCGAACCACCCAGAGAGCGCACTAAGTGCTACGGGGTAGTATATAAATGGTATTGTTATTGCTAAGATGTGTATGGGCTAAAACTGCTGTTGTGGCTGTCATCCAGACCACAAGGAACTGGATACTTCAAGCACAGCATCATCTGTATAGGGAACCTGACATTTCACTTTGATCGTTATCGATCTTTGTCAGAAAGATTGTGGGATTTAAGAAGGAGCTGAAAAGAGATCTGATATATTGGCTGAACTGTGTTCATTACCAAGACAGGAAGCATGCAGAGATGAGGGAGTGATTTTTCTCCCACTTCAAACAGTTCATGCTGAACTGCCAATGAATTTCAATGTATTGATTGTGGCTGAAAGAAGCCGAACACTTTTCCTTCTTCTGGTCTTTCAAACTCTCTTTTCCATTACATATTTTTGACCTTTATTTCCTACATGTTTAGAAATGACAAATTAGTTATTCAAGACCTCTATGGTTTCTGAAGAAACTGAAATTAAGTCTTCTCGGATATGCTTCAGATATACAGCATATGGCAGGGGTGGCCAACTGTAGATCTCCAGATGTTCTTGGACTTCAATTCCCAGAAGCCCTGATCAGCAGGAGTGCTGACTTGGGCTTCTGGGAATTGAAGCCCAAGAACAGCTGGAGATCTACAGTTGGCCACCCCTGGCATATGGTATAGCTTTATAAGTCTTGCTGTCTTCATTTTAAGTAACTAGCATTCCTTAGAAGCTAACTTCCCCAAATTATAGCAGGCCACATAGATTAATACAAAATTAACGTGATTGTTTATTTGGTAATGATAAGAGGATTTGACCCAGTTATTTCCATATTGGAATTAATATAATTTTGTAACTTTATTCTTCTGCAAGCAAGGTGATCTTACAAAAGTGATTAATGTGCATATTTTCTATTTTTGTACGTTAAATAAAATGGTCCTGAGAAATAGAACTGGTGAGAACATGAGACACTGAGACAAAACTGTTAAAAAGTACTAATCTCAGGGTTTAAACATTACCTATTCTATATGGATATATCTCAGAATGTGCAGAAGTTTATACACATGTCTAGAGAGGACACTTGATAACATCTGCAAGATTAAAAATAACCCCAATGTTATTCCTAGCAATTATTTTATTTTATTTCGCAGCAAACACACCATTTCATTATAAAGAATAACCATGGTATACTTCAACAACCCCATCAACATTTTTTCATATGAAAATGGGTCTTTGTATTTTTATTTTATCTTCCTTTTGAAGCAGCATCACAAAATATATCAGCAGGAAGCAAGCAGAAACTAATGCCTGATAATTAACTGATGCTGCAAAATGGAATTGCACAGATTTTTTTTCTTTTAAAGCATCACTCATTTTCTCATCTATGATATATTAACCTATATGTTACAGCTTTAAAATTCTCCAAACAGAGATACTTTAACACATGAGTAATCAACCTCTGAGGATCTGGGGAGGATTTTTGCCCTTCTGTGGACTTTGGCATCTGACTGCATCATTTCCCATACATTTTGCACCCAAGTCACAATTGCAAATCACTAGTTTGAGCTGCAGAGATGTGAAACATATTGGAAAGATAAGCATACTACAGAGACATCTGTTTGCCTTAAAGAAGCAATAAATATAAACACATCTTTTGCCAAATTATTACCATTCATTTCTTTTGCCAAGTTGTGTTTTGTGCACTGTGCATTTTATCTCTGTAGCGTAAGTACTTCATGATGGTTTTAATTGTTTGTAATCTGATTCTTGTAGATAGAAATACTGTAGCAAGTCCAAAATTTCTATTGTATAATACAATGTTATTGAAATAACCTTTAAGGAATAAAACAATTTTTTAAAAACTTACTTCAAATAGTAGTTTGCCTTGTTATGAGGCAATCAGTGCTAGCTATGTATTCTTGACACTTCCAGTAATGAAGCATGTCAACTTCCGTTTGATTATTTATCCTGGCTTTGATTTCTTGAATCAAGAAATCTGTGAAAAACAAATAAAACCAGAATACTTTATTATCCCTCCTTCAATTCCATGTTTATCAACAGTTCTTTTACCAAGAAAGTAACTTTCATTTACTTTTTAATTCCCCTCAGACCCAAACTATGTTCTTGTTAATTGGCTAAATCCAATAGTAAGAACCAGACTGGACTCACTGGGGAAAAAAGGCAATTAGATTAGTTATTATTAACACATTCTATTGGCCTACTCCTGCTAGGAGAAACACTGGATTTAGTCAAGGATTAAAAATAAACATATCTCACATGGGTTCTAAGAACAGAATAAATGTTATTCAATAATACAGATGAGAGAAATACACAGTTTAAAGAGAAACTTCTGGCATTTTTCTCAATATTTAGTATACTACAGTATTACAGGATTTCACTCATTTGTGTGCAATCACAGAGACCATGAAGAATCCCTGCTTATGAGTGAACCAACTCAGTCAAAAGAGTACAGTAGTTGAAATAATAAGAGATTAAAATTATGTATCCAAGTCTTGCCTCTCCTGATAAACTGAACAGTCTCAAACATTGTTGAGTCTTACAGTACAAATATAATGAATTTTGGTGTTGATAAATGTGCTATTACCCACATGAAAAAAGTCAAATTCTCAGATGGCAGTAACTGTGAGCTTAATTATTATTACATGACAACCCAAAGGATATAAATAGTAAATACAGAAAATAACAGGTCTCTGTTAAGGAAAGAGTAATTACAAGACAGTGGTGCCCCACATAAACGCTTCATATAATGAAAAATTTGTATAACAAAGTGTTTTTGAGCTATTGGTGATACCCTGCAGGTTATACCCCGCATAACGGACATTTTTTTTTGTTATATGGAATATACCCGGCATAACGAAAAAATTTTTTGCGTTATGTGGGGTGTCACCAATAGTGATTTGCATAGCGAAAAAATCTGTATAATGAAGCGCTCTGTGGAATGGAGCTTTTTCATTATACGGGCTTCTACTGTAACAGGTTTGGAACAGGCGACACAAGTTGCACACTGGGTTAAAAAAAATCACTTGTAAACTGAATTGAGTTATCACATAGTCAAGCACTTGAAGTGGCAGGAATTGCTGCCACCTGAAGTTTATTTGATGAATTGTTGCCTTTCAAAATGTGGGCAAAAATTTAGGAGAGAGGAAAGGAGAACCATAAATAAGGAGAAACAAATAATGGTTTCTGTGGTTTCACTAATTTAATTTTTTGAAATTATGTTGTTATGTACTGTCAAATCAAAACTTTTTTGCTCTTTGATTGTCCTTGTTTACTATTTCCAACACACCTATGAGTTTATATGACCACATGGGAAATTCAACCTAGGTCTCCTGAGTTGTAGTTCATAATTCAATCTGTTACACCATACTGTGTTTTTGTCCTAAAAATATATACAGCACTTAGGCATTTTCATGCAAACAATGTATAAGACTGTAAGGTATAGTATCAACCAACATTACATACTATATTTTAGAAAATGCTATTATGGTCAGTTAAAATGAACAATCCATGTCATTGGGAAAAAAACAAATAATTAATTACACAAATATTTTTGCAAGTTGTTTTTAACTGATTTAGGGAATAACTCTGCCTACACTTTTATTTCAAATATGCTCATTTTTATAATCAAGCTTTTTCCATTTAGTTCATTATTTATTTTATCATCATACTTCTACGCTGCCCTCCTCACGAATGACTCAGGGCGACTGACAACAAATAAAAAACATACCAATTATACAGTCCAACAATATAAACCAACCCATCACAAAAGATGATAATATAAACACATCAGAGGGTAAACAAAAAAAAACTCCCAAAAGACAAAAAATGCTGAGGCACTTTAAAGACTAACTTTAAATCATTTTAATGATTTTCTAGTTACATTTGTTTTTACTTGTATTTATTGTTTCACAAAGATTACAAGCTATGTAATGGGAAAAAATAAGTAATAAATAAAATTGAAATTATCCATAAATTTACTCTACATCTTTACTGAGTAGCACTACAAGTAGTCCCCTAAAACTATTTGCCTGGATGTGTCCCTAGTTGACAGGTGAAATATATTGCTTTGGAACAATTTGAGGTGGGGTTTTTTTTTGCAACAATATGTTCCTTGTGTATGATCATAAAAGCATTGTTTTGGGTCAAGGTTTTGCCTACAATATTGAATTGGTTATTTTAAACTTCTAACCAAGTTGAAAGTGATTGCCAGCTCAATCAGCAACATGATGCTCCACCTCATTTAAAGCTGGTACAAGTTGTTCTTTAGCTTCATGTGATAAAAGTGGCAACCCACAATAAAAGCATCAACAGCAGTGCATAATTTATCAAGTGAAGCCTAGATTGCAATACAAAGGACACTTCCAGGGTTACCCAGTAATAGGGACGAAAAAATATAAAGCATTTTATTTGTTTATTGTTTCAGAGGTTCAATCTGTCCTATAGTCTATCTTTACAAGGATAATTTCTAGATTTCTCTTAAGAAAACAATTTTCTGCTAATTTTGTTCTACCAGTGTCCATACACACACATATACAGGGATACGTAATGTACAGTGGAACCTCAGTTAACAAACAGCTCAGTTAACATAAAAATCGCATAACAAAAGGAAACCCATAGAAAATAGTGGTTTGGTTTGCATAATTTTTTTCAGAACAGATTAATTGGTTTTCAATGCATTCCTATGAGAAACTGTGTTTCAGTTAAACTATTTTGGTTTTCAACACATTCCTATGGGTAACTGCACTCAGTGCATTCCTATGGGAAATTCAGTTAAAGCAATTTTTGCTGTAAGAAACGTCCCGGAGAATGCATTAATTACGTTAATCAAGGTTCCACTGTGTATGAAATCAAATAATAAACTTAGAACTGGAGAGCTGGAAGGGACCCTATGGATCATCCAATCCATCCCGTCAAGGAGCACATTGGGATATTGAATCCTCAACCTCTGATGCCGTAGTCAGACACATTGTTATTGTTGCTGATGTACTGCCAAAACACTCCTGATGTACAGCAATGCTATGAATTAATGACCTCCAAACAGTTCTGTCATGAACAGCCCTGCTCATCTCTTGAAACTCAGGGCTGTGGCCTATTTTGAGTGAGTTATTCTCATAGCTGGTCTTCTTTTCCTTCAGCTTTTACTAGCATTGCTGACTTTTCCTGTGTGTCCTGTTTTCTTATAATACACCCAAAGTACAATACCCTCCATTTAGGAGCTATTTTTAAAAAACTAACATTAAAATACAGCAGTTAGTCCTTAAAGTGTCACAACATTTTTGTCTTTTTGTTTTGTTTACTCTCCGATATGCTTTAAAAAAAAAAAAACAGCCAAAAACAGCTACCGTGTCAAAGACTATTTCCAGTGTGCATTTTCATTAGGCTTTGATCTTGGAAAGCTCATGTTGAAATATATATGTTAGTCCTTACAGTTAATTCTTACACACCCTTAGAGGGGGCAGTGGTGGCTTAGTGGTTAAAATGATGAACTTGACATTTAGAAGGTTGGTAGGTCAGCAGTTCAAGACCTGAGCGTTGTGCGATGGGGTGTTGTGCGATGGAGTAAGAGCCCATCATCCGTTCCTGCTAACATAGCAAGAAATTGCAAGCAGATAAATAGGTACTGTTTTGGCAGGAAAGATAAGTGTTCCATGTGCTCGGGTGTATAGTTATGACTGTCACATGACCACGTAAACATCTGCAGATGCAGGCAGCATTGGCTCTTTGGCTATAAACAGAGATGAGCACCACACCCTAGAGTCAGATATGACTGGCTTTCAATCAAGGGAGGAGTCTTTACAGTCCTATGGCATTTTTATTTTCCCTTCTTTTTCCTTTTTAATTTTGCCAACATGCTCAAACAAGTAGATGCTCCCCAACCCCTTTAACCCTTGTCAACATTGGAAATGCATTATTATAATCTATATCTGACAAACTAGAGGCAGGACACAAATATGGAGGAAAAAAGTAAGTAAGTAAGTAAGTAAGTAAGTAAGTAAGTAAGTAAGTAAGTAAGTAAGTAAGTAAGTAAGTAAGTAAGTAAGTAAGTAAGTAAGTAAGTAAGTAAGTATGGAAAATGGTAAGGCCCTTGGCCAAGAGGGGTACAAAAATACAATTAATAAAGCTAAAATTCTAAATAAGTTGTTGTGAAAGACTCCACCAGAATAAGACATTTTAAAGAAAATACAGTAGTACCCTGCATAACGAACACTTCGTATAACGAAAAATCCATACAATGAAGCCTTTGTTAGGCAATCGCAATACCCCGCATAATGAATTTTTTTCGTTATACAGGGTTTTCATTAAGCGGGGTATACCCTGCTTAACAATAACTCCGCATAACAAACATCCCCCCCTCCATTATCCAGGGTATTGCCAATTTGATCAGAATAATGAAACAACCACATAATGAAGAGTTCCGTGGAACTGAGCTTTTTTGTTATGCGGGGTACTACTGTATGTCAAAGAGGACTGAAATTATGTGCCTTAAGATTTCTGGTGGTGCAGTGGTTGAACTGCTATACTGCATCCAAAACGCTGTGAGTTCGATCCCAAAGTTGATTCAGCCTTTCATCATTCCGAGGTCATGAGTCCCCAGCATGTTGGGGGCAAAATGTTGGTTACCTGTAAACCACCCAGAGAGTGCACTAAGCACTATTTGGGGATGGGGGTGGATATATAAGTACAATTGCTAGGAGTCCTCATGGCACAGTGGTGATAATCTCATGTCAGAGATTACTCTGGGTTGAAAGGATTTTTGCTGGAGAAACTCCGCTCAGGGGACGACCGGATGAGGCTTCTTTCATGTCCCCGAATACAGCCCTTGGGTATCGAAACCTGACCTTCTGGTCTCTAAGCTCAGTAACTTAACCACTAAGCCATGGGAGGGGAGGCACTATGGCACCGTGGTTAAGCTGTAGCACTGCAGCCAAAACTGCTGATATTGTAAGTTTGATCCTGACATGGTTCAGGTGGACTCAGCCTTCCATCCTTCCAAGGTCGGTAAAATGAGTACCTAGCATGTTGCGGGCAAAATGCTAATTACCTTGTGAACCGCCCAGAGAGCGCACTAAGTGCTATGGGGTGGTACATAAGTGTTATTGTTATTGCTCCTTTTCTTTCTTTCAGCAATATAGTATATATGGGGAAACCTTCCCTTTACATACACATGTTGTTCCACACATCCCCACAACCAACCAACATGAGTGTGCACACACATCCCTACAAGCAACACACACACACATTTTGTTCTACACATCCCTACAACCAGTGGTGGGATGTCAAATTTTTTACTACCCCACCGTGATGTCATCAGTGTGGGCGGAGCCAACATCATGACATCATGACATTGTTGGCGAAGCCAATGAAAAATAATAAAAATAATAAATAATAAATAAAAATAAGCGCTCACACACACACCCCTCAACCCACCCACCCACAACACAAGGACAGCAAGGAGAACAGTAAGCAGGCCGTGCATACGCGCCAAGCACTGTAGACATGCATGCACACCAAGTGCTTGGCATGCATGCGCAGTGAAAAGGTAAGCCCCAAAGGTGGTTCCCCTCAAAAGCTGCTACCGGTTCTCTGGGACAAAAAGTTACTACCGGTTCTGGCGAACTGGTGAGAACCTGTTACATCCCATCACTGCCTACAACACACACAAACACACACGTGCGTCCCTACAAGCAACACACACACTTTGTTCCACAGATCCCTACAACACACACAAGCACAAAAGTCCCTACAACACACACACACACACACTGCTCCACACATCCCTACAAGCAAAACACGCACACTTTGTCCCACCTCCCCACGTCACTACAAGCAACACACAGACACACACAGACACACACACTTTGTTCCACACATCCCTACAACACACACAAGCACAAAAGTCCCTACAACACACACACACACACACACACTGCTCCACACATCCCTACAAGCAAAACACGCACACTTTGTCCCACCCCACGTCACTACAAGCAACACACACACACACACAGACACACACACTTTGTTCCACACATCCCTACAACACACACAAGCACAAAAGTCCCTACAACACACACAGACACACTGCTCCACACATCCCTACAAGCAAAACACGCACACTTTGTCCCACCCCCACGTCACTACAAGCAACACACACACACTTTGTTCCACACATCCCTACAACACACACAAGCACAAAAGTCCCTACAACACACACAGACACACTGCTCCACACATCCCTACAAGCAAAACACACACACTTTGTCCCCCCCCCCACAACACCCACGTCACTACAAGCAACACACACACACACTTTGTTCCACACATCCCCACAACACACACACACGTCCATACAAAGACACTTTTTTCCACCCCCACCACCACACGTCCCTACAAGCGTCGCACACACAGGCACCCACGTACACTACGCACACACGTCCCTACACACAAGCAACATTACATTTCTCCCCAGGGGCGATGCTGTTGGAAGCAAGGAAATGGGGCAGCAAAGCCCCTTCGTTGCTTCCAACGAGCAACATGGGGGCTCTTCGCCAAGCAAGGCAAGGAGGCCAACTGGTCTCCCCCACCAACCACCATCCACCCCTGCTGTGGTAGTAGTCCAGGGGGAAGGCAGGCAGGCAGCATCCGTGGGCGACACCCCAGCCCCCCTCTCTCCCGCCAAGCCTCCCGCTGAGGATGGGGAAGACTACTAGAGGCGCCTCCTCGACAACTAGGCCGCCGTCACCAATGCCGCTGGCTGGAAAGATGCCCGCGTCCATTATTTACCTGCCTCTCGCGCGGCCGCCCCGCTCGCCCGAGTGCCACGGCGATAACCGGGAGGCGGCTGGAGGCGGGGGACATGGGGCTGATCTCCTTTACCCAACCCACTTCCCGGGGTCTGTGGCAGGCGGGGAGGAGCGGCGGGAAGTGTTTCACTCCCCCATAGGCTGCCGCTCGCCGTGTGGATTTGCCATAGCAATCACATACTCATAGACCGGCACCATAGCACTTAGTGTACTCCCTGGGCGGTTTACAGCAGTGGTGCCCCCAAACTAAGGCCCGGGGGCCGGGTGCGGCCCCCGACGCCAATTCATCCGGCCCGCAAAGCCCTTGTCGCTCCTGGAAGCGGAAGTAAAATGCGCCCGTACGGGCGCATTTTACTTCCGCTTCCAGGAGCGACAAGGGCTTTGCGGGCCGGATGAATTGGCGTCGGGGGTCGCACCCGGCCCCTGGGCCTTAGTGACGGGCTCCCTGAACCACATGATTGGCCCATGGCCCAAAAAGTTTGGGCACCCCTGGTTTACAGCCTTTTGCTCTCCAAACATGTTGGGTACTCATTTTACCCAACTCGGACGGATGATGGAAGGCTGAGTCAACTTTGATCGAACTCACGTTTTGGCTGCAAACAGCAGTGACACTGATATGCCACCCCATAGTGCTTAGGGCAGTTTACAGGTAATTAGCATTTTGCCCCCCAACATGCTGGGTACTCTTTTTACACAACTTGGAATGATGGAAGGCTGAGTCAACCTTGTATCCCGTCAAGATCAAACTCACAATGTTTTGGATGTAGTACAGCAGCTTAATTGGGCTGTAGTGGCGAAGTGGTTAAGATGATGAGCTTGAGGACTGGGATGTTGTCAGGTCAGCAGTTCATGACCTGAGTGCTGCTCCATGGAGTGAGCTCCTGTCATCTGTCCCAGCTCCTAGCATTTTGAAAACAAGAAATGGCAAGTCGATAAATAGGTACTACTTTACCAGGAAAGGTGACAACATTCCATGCACTCTGGTGTCTAGTCATACCTGTCACATGTCCTCGGAAATGTCTGCAGACACAGACAGTGCTGGTTCTTTGTAAATAGAAAGGAACACTGACCCTAGAGTTGGGTAGGATCAACTTTCAAGCAAGGAAGACCTTTACCTTTACAGCAGTTTAATCACTGCGTCACCCGGGCTCTTTCTGGAGAGGTGCTTCTTTTATTTTTGAAGAAGTCTGTTATGGGGATAGGATGACCTCTTTCCCATTTAGGAGACCATCCTGAGGGTGAAGCCTCTGTCCTGCTGAAAGGGATGTAGTGGACTGTCTCCTGCACGGAAGCTCATTTCCTCTCCCATATATGTAACCTGGGGCTGAAATCCTGTTGCTTAGATTTAGTTGTAGTTTTAATTGGTTTTAATTATAGATTTTAAGAACTTTTAAAATTTTACTCTATATTGTCCCGATGTTTTTATGATGTGTTAAACCGCCCTGGGTCGCCTTTGGCGAGGAGGGCGGTATAGAAATTTAAGTAAATAATAAAATAATAGTACAACAAATTGTACTAGCACAGGACTGTTGAATCAAGGCTTACACTAACTGTAACTTGCTGTGCTGACAATAGTCACCATTGGAGTAAGCCCCTTGAAATCAATGGAACTTACAGATGAGGTGACTTACAAAATTATCATTGACGCAATGGACCTGCTCTATTGCAGCTAACTATGTAAGCAACAGGATTTCAGTCTGTGGGTATAATTTAAATGCAAAAGATTTATTTATTTTATTTATTTATTTGTTCGAATTTGATACCCCGCCCCACTCGGGAAGACCCGACTCTGGGCGGCTTACAAAATGTATTACCGCAATGGGTAATCTATAAACACACAACACCATAAAACATTAAAAATTCACGAGTTCATCAGAAGCAAAAATTTAAAACATAAAAGATATGCAAAGGATGCCAAAATGTATACAGATTTTAAGAGATGGTATCTATGTCTTAGTTTTTTAAGTTGAATTGAATTATGGGTGTATGATGGTTGCTCAAAAGAATTAATGGTAGCATCACCATGTGACAGGCAGGACAGTCAAAGTAATGGCAGAAGCATGGTTGTCGTTCTAGGATCCCAATACCATGTTGAAGAGGTACAGTTGAGTTTTCCCCATGCCCTCCTGACTTAACACTCCTTGACATCTACCAGTGTGGGATCTTAAAGGATGCCGTGTACTGTGGAAAACTAGCCACACTGGTGGTACTTTGAGAAGGAATTGAAACTGTATTCGCAGTGATACAAATGGACACTTTGGTCAACATTGCTCAAGCAGTAGTTTGTCATAATCAGGAGTGTCTGGACACTGGTGGTAACCACTTTGAGCACCTCTTGTAATTGCAGAAGTCAAAGGTGACTTATATTCATCTATTATTGGCATATATTGAGCATTACAATTTTAATACAGTACATATTTTAAAGATGTGTATGCATTTTGGCACCCTCTGTATACCACTGGAAAAAACTATGGATATGTCCTATTCAATGGGTGAAATGCATAAATTAGGTACAGTAAAACGTGTACTGTATATGTATATAGGTTAAATGTTGAAATAATTTATGTAAATAAATATGCACAAAGTACTGTACACAAATTTAAGTGTGCAGGTTTTTTAACATTACTAAAGCTAGATCTTGATCATAGAATTTAATTACTTCATTGTACTGTATATGTTACTGTCATAATTTTGTTGTGATTTACCGGTACATTGTAAATCAGCCATGGTTAGCATAGAAATGTATCATAAATAAATTTTTTTGATGATGTGTTAAAGATAAAACCAAATGTAGTAGGTTAATAATAGTTGACAGTTAACTGTATTTGTTAATCAGCTCTTTTGTTCATATGGTTGCATCTCATGCATGGTCAGACTAGCTAATGTTGACATGTGCATTCTAGATCAATATGTGCTTCTTAATCAGCAGTGCATAAATAAACTGTTGCAATGCAGAGTGGTCTTAAAATAGTTTTGAGTTTGCTAGCCTTCTTTTTCAGAATACAATACTCTATTTCATACCTGTTTTATAATGCCAGTTAGCATTCTGTGACAACTGGGCAGGCTGAGTCTTTACTCCATTGTTCTGGAGTCTTTCACCTTTTCTAACAATAAGAAGACCAGATTGTACTGTTCTACAGCTATGGAGAAATTGTCAGCAAGAGGTGTGTGGCCTTCCTGGCAGGGAAAGACAAATCAGTTTTTGTACACCTGCTACTTCAATGTCTAATGAATGATGCTGACCTGTTTTACTTGCCTTTATTTCATACTGCGACCTTCCATGGGCAGAAAATTCTCCCTTTACAGCAGGGATTCTCAACCTGCGGCTTGCGGCACCATTTCATGTGGGCCCTCCACCACACCAGGAAGTGCCATGTGGTGGAGGAAGGGCAAAATGGCCATCTGGCCCCTGAAGCTGTATAAGAGAGTGTGATCCGGCCCCCGGCTTAAAAAGGTTGAGAACTGTTTTAAAGCATCCATACTGGGATTACAGTACTGCTGGATGTTACAGAGGGGAAAACTGTTGTTTCTGAGTTGTTCTATAGTCAAATGCTATTTTCTCCCTTTTTGTCACTAACATCAACCACTCAGGGTTTGCTGCTCTTGATAATATAAATTCCATTCTTAGTCTGATGTTTGACTGAAGCTGGGTGTTGTCATTTTGATTGCATCTGAGAATTATTTCCTGTGCTATGAAGCTAAGAATGACTTTGTCGAAGCTATAGCTTTTTTATTTAAACAGTTTTAGTATTTGGTGGCAAAGACCATAAAGAGTTCATATATGCTTAATTTAAGCTTTTCCCAGAGCTTCTATCTGATTTGTTTTATGAGAACTTTGTGAAACATAGTGTACTAGAAAATCACCATCATCATAATCAAACATTAGTTTTTATTATGAAACAATGACATTACAGTCTAAATGATTGCAATGATGCATTTTTTTGTAAAGACTGTAATGATATAAGCTATATTTGTTTATCAGTTTCTTCCCTAGTAGATAATTTACCTCATTTTTACATATCTGGCACCCAAATCTCCTGTTTTCATTCATAAAAAAGTAACCTATGTTATATTTGAAAGATAACAGAGTCTCACCTTTTAAACAGTGTAGAAAAATAACAACATTCTGGGAAATGTTGAATTTTTGCGTCTTAGTACATATAAATCACTTGTTATTCTGTCATTTTTTTCCACAAAGGCTGTTGGTTTTGTTTGAAAAATGAGAGATCATTAAGGGCCCTTTGTGATACTATAATAGTTATTGCTGCTGGAACGATCTCATGGCTTTGCAGCCCCAATAAGACACATCGCATGTGCTTTAAAAAAATAATGGAAAGAGTTATATCTAGCCTACGTGATGAGATCAATGCTAAACCTGGATAGAGTGTTTTGATATGCAGTATATTGCAAATGACAACTGTGGTGGCTAAGTGCCATGGCCTCTTCTTCTCATATATATATGCTGCAGAAGATGGCTCCGTAATCCGGTCACTTCATGGCAAGCTGGGATCCACAACAATATTTATTTATTTATTTATTTATATCCTGCCCTCATCCATAGACTGAGGGCGGCTTACAAAATTTAAAAAACACAATTAAAACACATTTAAAGGTTAAAAAATTTTAAAGTTTAAAATTTTAAAAAGTTGAACAGATAATGGGGGGAGAGGTGGGGGTCAAAAGAGCCAGATGGTCAAACTGACCATCTGGCCCGCACCCCACACATGCCCTGCCAGCCAGGTCTTTACCCCCTTTCTGAACGGCAGTAGCTCTGTCTGGAGACGCAACTCAAATGGCAGGAGGTTCCATAGGGCTGGAGCGGACACAGAAAAGGCCCTCCTTCTAGTGATAGAGAGGTGAGCCTCTCTAGCTGATGGCACGACCAGGGATCCTCTCCGGTCCGCACTGGTGGGACGGACAGTTGTTCTCGGGGTGATGCAGTCTGTTAAGTCTCCTGGCCCATTACCATGTAGGGCTTTAAAGGTAATAACCAGCACCTTGAATTGCACCCGGAGGCACACTGGCAGCCAGTGCAGCTCCCGGAGCAGTGGTGAGGCATGAACATAACGCCCGCATGTCATCACAACCTGAACAGCTGCATTCTGGACCAGCTGCAGCCTCCGAATGGTCACCAAGGGCAGATTGCAATTATCAAGTCTGGAGGTGACCAAAGCGTGTGTGATCATGAGCAAGGAGTCCCGGTCCAGGAGCGAACGTAACTGGCAAACTACACGAAGTTGTGCAAAAGCCCCCCTAGCCACAACTGTCACCTGCTCTTTGAGTGGGAGTCATGAGTCCAGGAGGACCCCCAGGTTACGCACTGGGTCTGGGGCAAAACCACCCCATCCAGAACCAAAGATGGTTGCTCTCGAGATAATGCAGGACCCCTGACCTGAGCCACTCAGTCTTGCCAGGTTTCAGTTGTAGCCCATTGTCCCCCATCCAGACTTGGTTTTCACCAAGTAGGGCGGCATATAAATCGAACTAATAATAATAATAATAATAACAGCCTCCAGGCACCTGGAAAGGACTTCCATTGTATCGCTAGGGTTCCCATGGGATGAGATATACAACTGGGTATCATCAGCATATTGATGGGAACGGATGATCTCACCCAGCGTTTTCATGTAGATGTTAAATAGGAGAGGTGAAAGCCCTGAGCCCTGAGGCACCCCATATTGGGCTGGATTTCTCACTCTTCAACCACACTGACTGGGTCCAGCCCCTCAGAAATGAGGAAAATCAGGACTACAAAGTGCCCTGGATCCCCAATCCTCGGAGCCTTTCCAGAAGGATACCGTGGTCGGCAGTATCAAAAGCTGCTGAGAGGTCAAAAAGAGCCAGGACGGACGGATGTCCGCCATCCCGCTCTCTCCAGAGATCATCCACCAGCACGACCAATGCATTTTTCCATACTATATCCGGGCCTGAATCCTTACTGGAAGGGGTCCAGATAATCCGTTGAAAACAGAGGCATAATTAGTTAATTTTGTGACTGTGGCAAGGATAAAAAATTGCATGCATACACCATCAGTGCTTTTTACTTATCACTAATTTTGGTTATCCCTCTCTAAACCGAATAACATTATCTGTGCAAGTTATGACTGAATAGGGTTATGAAATGCTTCTTTATCCTAATGGCATAATATGCTACAGATAGAAAATACACATTTTATGTTTTTTTCCCTGTAGTCCTCAGCACAGTGCATCTTGCTATGACTCTGAATGCAACTAAAGAAAAAGAAAAATCATCATTAATGTGAAGACTCCTGAGCAAAATGGCTTTAGTAAAGACAGAAAGTTGCAAAAGAGCTATGAAATAAGCAATATTTATTTATTTATTTGCTCAGATTTATATTTATATAGATTCCAAAATATGGTTGTTGTTTTTTTTTTTTAATTACCACACAATTTTGAGCTCAGCGTACCATCACTAGAAAGCCCAAGTGACCATCCAGCCTTAAAAGATAGCAGTAGCAGCTGCAGCCAAGCACCATTTGCAGACTCAAGTAATGCTGGAATGTTTGTGATAAAAGGTGGCAAGAACAGGGAGAGTATACAGCATGCTTTTTCCTATGTTTCCTTAACCTGCCCCCAACAAAAAGACAAATTAGCTTCTTTATCTCTGTGAATAATGGGGACTAGGAGGTTAAAAATTTGGGGTTGTCTGCGTTATGCCTGGAGTGCTTTTCAATGCTCATTCTCTTGAAGCATAACAAACAACTTTTAGCTAATCTGTGTCTACATGTGCAAGGTAGAAACTTTAGGGGAACCTTCAAGGCAAATATTTTCTACACATCCCTACCCTATGAATGTCTTGCTGGAAGTAGCAAGACCATATGGTTGAGTCATCTTCTTTTTTATTTATTCTTTTACCCCTTTGGGTGTTGAGGGAGATACAAGGTTCTAGGGTGTTCTTGTAATATTTCTTTGATATTGTTTCTCTACATTCCACTGGGTCTGCCTTGTGGTCTTTGTCCTTCTCTTTTCACATTTGCCGTCTATGGTACAGAATTCCAAGACATTCTCTTCAGATGAGCAAACCACTGTATTTGTTGTCTCTATATAGTTTGACTCAAGTGTCTAAGACGCTGCCTGGGAGATGGAAGATCAACAGTTCGATTCCCGAGTACTGCAGGACGAAATGAGCTCCTGTCTTTGTTCCAGCTCCTGCCAACCTAGCAGTCTGAAAGCAAGAAATTGCAAGTAAATAGGGACCAGTTCAGTGGGAAGGTAACAGTGTTCCATGCACTCTGGTGTCTAGTCATGCCTGCCACATGACCACAGAAATGTCTGCAGAAGCAGACAGCGCTGGCTTTTCGGCTTTGAAACAGAGATGAGCACTGAACCCTAGAGTCGGATATGACTGGCTTTCGAGCAAGGGAAACCTTTACCTTTACTATATATTACTATATTATGCTCATGCCTCACCACTTCTCTGGGAGCTGCACTGGCTTCCAGTGTGCCTTCGGGTGCAATTCAAGATGCTGGTGATTACCTTTAAAGCCCTACATGGTAGTGGGCCAGGATAATTAAGAGACCACGTCACCCTGAGAACATCTGTCTGTCCCACTAGAGCAGACCGGAGAAGCTCTCTGGTCGTACCTTCAGCTAGAGAGGCTCATCTCTCTAGCACAAGAAGGAGGGCCTTTTCTGTGTCCACTCCAGCCCTATGGAACCTTCTGCCAATGGAGTTGCGTCTCCAGATGGAATTGCTGCCCTTTAGGAAAGGAGTGAAGACCTGGCTGGCGGGGCATGTGTGGGGAGTGGGCTAGATGGCCAATTCAGTCGCCTGGCTCTTTTAAATATTCCACCTTTCTCCTTGGTGTTTTTAACTTGAATTTTAATTTTTAATTCTAATTTAATTTTATGCTAATTTTTAACTTGATTGTATGCATGTGTTTTAATTGTTTTTAGTTGTAAAGCTGCCCTGAGTCTTTGGAGGAAGGTTCTATTTCAAATCTTTCCCTTACAGTCTCATTCCTGATTTTCTCCCTTCTAGTAACTCACTCTAGCAGCCTTCGTCAGACATCTCATTTTTGTGATGACCAACTTTCGTTTATGTTTTGTTGTAAATGTCCATGTTTTACACCTGTAACATAAGGTGGTAATATTATATGGTTGAGTACAGTGAAGAAATACCACTATTTCCCCTTTGTGAGCAAAAATTATTGAGATAGGGGGAAAAAAGGAATCCAATCTACTTCATTTCACATTATCCTCACACATGACCAAATGTTTAAGATAGCATAAGCAGCTCCTGATAACATCACCAAAAGGAAGTGTTTGCTTTTAAAGGCAAAAGGAAAACACAGGTAGGGATAATTTTAAGATTGAGTCTGTTTTTTGTCAACAAAGAAAAAAGTAATATACTGTACATTGTTGTAAATATTAGCCACCTTTTCTTCTCTGACATTCACTTCCTAGATAAAATGTTATCATTGTCAGCACAAGTCTTTCATTTATGGTGAATAATCCATATAACCTGGAAAGAAGCCAGCATTGGAGAAGTGGGGACAACCACTATAAACAGAAATATTATTTCTGTGCATTATCCTTAGGTGCAGATTTCTGGATGCTAAACTGGCTATAAAAATGGCAAGTACCTGTATGTACAATTTGTTTTGTTTGTTACTGTTTTCTAAGTTTCACCATGCCAAGGCCGACTACTGAGACTTTCTCCCTTTATCAGTGTGATTCTCAGACTTCCCACAAATACAGGAACATTAACTTGTTCTCCTGAACCTCTTGTCCCTGTTTGTTCAGTCCTGGATATGGTCAAGTTCAATGTTACTTACTGTCCCTTCCAATTAATCCTGTGCATGAAAAATGCCCTTCTGTGGGAAAATAGAAACAATGTTGCACAATATGATGTTTATCTTGCCTTTTCCAGTTGAATCTTGCTCAGATAGCCTGTCTTTCATCATAGGAATTTTAATACTCTTATGCAGCTTTGGGATTTCTTCTAAAAATGTGATGAGAATAGGAAATGATGAGAGATTTCCTGGATAATTTCTACAGTTGGCAGGACTAGGAGCACCAGCTGAAGTCCCAAAGAACTGCAATTTACCCTGGAAACAACCCCCCCTTCTGAATTTGAGCCAGGTGTTTATATGTGTTTTGTCTATAGGTGTGCAATTCATTTTCTTATGAATTCCAATTCCCAGATTTTTTCAAGAATTTCCCAGACAGAATTCTAGTAGTTCTTACCCACAGAGATGTTCAAGGAGTGTCAGGTTTTGAGGCAGCTTTAGGGCTCCAGCTGCTACGAAAGCAGCTGTGATTAGACTGACTCAGTGGTTAAGAAGCTCGTCTTGTTAGCTGGAAGGCTGGCAAGTCTACAGTTGGAGACCCAGGTCCTGCATGACAGATTGAGCACCTCTCTCTGTTCCAGCTTTTTGGGACATGAAAGGAGCCTCATTTGGGCATTCGCTGTGCGGAGCTTCTTCCGCAAAAATCCTGTCAACCCAGAATAATTTCTGACACAAAATTACTATTATTATTAGAATAATGGCTAGTTGATGCCCAGATGAGCTCCCGCTGGGGGAAGTGCTATAGGAGAACTGCCCCCTCCCCTCTAGAAGCTGCCATAGAAACAATTATCCTACAATTTGTTGTGTTTTGTGTGAACCTCCTCCTCTTGCTCCAGCCTTAAAGTACCCTGCTTCAATTGCTTCCTTGGTCGCCTGACTCTGGCCTGTTTGGACTATGTGTTGTCTACTGGACTAGCCTTATTTCCCTGTCTTGCTTCTGGCTTTGACCTTGGTCTTGGATTACGACTTGGATAAGGTTTGCCTTTAACCTTTAGCTTAGTTGTCATGGTCCTTGTGTTTCTAGCCGACTGCCTACATCCCAGACTTTGACAAAGAGACACATTTCATTCACCTAGAAAAGGGACTCTCTTCAAGACTGCCTCCAGCCTAGTTCTGTACAAAAAGGAAACTGTCCCACTGGGTTCTGGTAGGCCAAGGCCTTTGAGGGATGTATAGTTTTGCTGCCCATTCAGTTCTCTATAATCAGTTAGTTATGTGCCTTCAAGTAGCAACCCTGATAGGACTTTCAAGAAAAGTGAGTTGTTTAAGCTCCTCTCCCCAGTGAGTGTCCTCAGCCAAGCGGGGATTTGAGTCATGTTTCCAAAGACCTAGTGCAAGGGTTTCTAACCTAAGACCCATGGGCCAGATGTGGCCCACTGCACCATTTCATGTGGCCTCCCACCCCCTCCAAGGTCATTCCAGAAACAAAATGGCCACACCTTTGAAGCTGTTGGAATAAAATGGCCATACACACCCCATCATGCAAGCAGGGCAAAATGACCATCTGGCCCTTGAAGCTGTCTAAGAGAGTGTGACCTGGCCCCTGGCTTGAAAAGGTTTGGGAACCCCTGACCTAGTGCATCTTTCTATCCATTATACCTCACCTCTCTTTAAGGCACCCCCACAGTTCTGCATGTCCCACAAAGAATTAGGGCTCCTAGGAAGCACAAGGACACTTTACTTTTTTGTGTAGCAAGTAGACATAAGACAGCTTTGAAGATAAGAAGTCCTCTTCCAAATGAGAACAATGTACGTGTACCTTGGTGTTGATAGGTATTTGTGGGCAGGAACTCCCACATTCTTCCCGTTGAAGTAAAAACAAACAAATGAATGGAACACCCCTTACATCATACTTGGTTCTTCCCAACCCTTACCTGATGCACCAAATGTGGTCTCTGAAGCCAGGCCTTAAGCTCTGGGCAGGTTTATTTGGATACAGACGATTCTTTGTATAATTTGCTCCTCAACTATTTAGGGCTTTGAAGACTGCTGTTAGTACTTTCAATTGTACCGAGAATGTCTGGTGTCATTAAATGGTGGTGACCTGCCCCTGTTACAAGTACCTTCTCCCCTCACCCAAGGGTACCCTTTTAAGAAAGTAGTCTTTCCATGTTTTCTAAAGCTGTACAGCTATGTGGAGAACAACACTCATGTGTATTGAATTTTTTGAACTAGTTCTTAGCTTGTAACAGCTTGGTATGCTAGGAGGTATTTGACTCTCCTGACTCATAGATATTATTTCTAGTTATAGTGCAATCTGAGAGGAGGAAATGCCATTTGACTCTTTCTGTTTTGAAATAATGCTTTTGGATCACTAGGTTAGAATTAAATGTGGTTTGTCAGGTGAGTAATGTTATTATGACAATCATTTCCCCCTTTATCATACAGAAACAGAATTGTCTTTAACCTAATTACGGCAAATAATACTCTTGTCCCAATTTCACATCGATGAGCAATTTAAACTGGTGTTCTGTTCTATTTTCTCCACAGGAAGTACTTATTCTAGTCAAAATGAGTCAGACGCATGGGATTTGTACTGTGAAAAAAAGTGAAAAAGTCAGGATACAATATGTTAAAATCTGAAGACTATGAACTAAGCAAATTATTGTAAACAGTTAAAGCAGGGGTTCTCAACCTATGGCTTGTGGGCCAGATCTTGCCCGCAGCACCAAATAGTCCAGCCCCTGCCCTGGCTCCAACCCCCGCCGCCACCAGAATCGGCCATAGACTCATTTATGGCCATTGTAAATACATTTACAATGGCCGTAAATGAGTATGTGGCCTTCATAAACACATTTACGACAGCTGTAAATGAGTCCGCGGGCATCGTAAATGTGTTTATGACAGCTGCAGACTCATTTATAGCCGCCGTAAACAGCAGGGGGGTGCAACAAGTCTGGCCCCCTCAATTATTTGAGGGAGCGTGAACCAGCCCCTGTCTTGAAAAGGTTGAGAAGCCCAAGTTAAAGCAATAAGGACTGGGAGAATTACAGATTTGGCAAATGTCTCATAGTTGAGAAACAATACAGTACTTGCCATTTAAAAGGGTGCTTTCGCATTTAGATATTAGTATGTTGTGGGTTTTGAAAGAAATATTAAGTTGTGGGTTTATTTTAGCTTCTATTTATTGAACATTAATAACACTAGAACATCGGATAACGTTATGACTTGGTTCCACAAGTCATGATGTTATCCGATTTTTAGCATTGTCCGATGCATGTATCGAACAATGCAAAACAAAAAAAATAAAGCCCTGACATCAGGGACAAACCGCGTGGTTTGTCCCTGAAGTCAAACTGACCCTAGGCAAGCGATTGCTAGCTTAGGGTCAGCTTGACTTTGGGGGCAAACCGCGTGGTTTGTCCCTGACATCATTCACAGCCCAGATGGGGTTCGAAAGAAGCCTAGCGCAGCCCAGTGGGGCTGCGCTAGGCTTCTTCTGAATCCCATCTGGGCTGTGCTCAAAGCCTAGAGGCTTCGAACACAGGAGAAGAGGCGGCCACTGGTGCGCGACAAGGTGCATGAGTGGGCACCTATTCTCCCGACCTGACCCTTAGCGCTTGCTAAGGGTCGTGTTGGGTGGCGATAAGAGGAGCAACCTGTTGGGATCTGCTGTAGATGGAGGCTAGCCACGTGAAATATAGGATAAAACTGCTGTACCTCTAACAGGTATGTAGAAATGCAAGTTTCAGCAAATGTACTGTATATACTCGAGTATTAGCCTAGTTTTTTGTCCCCAAAATGAGCCCACAAAAGGGGAAACAGCTTATACTCAGGTCAATGACCACGAGGATCCCAAGACTGCGTTGGGTTGAGACATGCCAACAGTTTAATTAATTTTACCATATTTTCATATACAGTAATACCTCATATAACATTAGTACTGAATAACACTAAAATCGCATAACATTAAGGAATCTGGGGGGAAGAATTGCATCAGATAACATTAAGATCCTATGGGATGCTTCAGATAACAACCGCTAAAGCCTGTGTGGTTACAATGTATCTCTATGGATCCCATAGAGGATCAGATAACACTAAAAATCATATAACACCAAGACTTGTGGAACCAGGTTTTAGTGTTATATGAGGTTTTACTGTATTTTGATTATTGAAACTCACTAGCAGTTCTGTATTTCCCACCCTCATCTTATACTCGGGTCAATCTATTTTCCTGGGTTTTCAGGTAAAAATTAGGTACCTTGGGTTATATTTGGGTCAGCTTATACTTGAGTATATATGGTAGTTTGCATCCAAAGCTACGTATGTTAAACTCTGCTTCTGCACCATTATTAGATATACAGCAGTGCTGTCCTTGATCTCCTGGTGTCACTGGATCAGCACTAAGCTGCAACTGAGACCAATGGATTTTCAATCAGAGTGAAACAAGGGACATTTTCTAGTTTTAAAAATTCCACATTGAAGATGATTGGCCTCTCTAGTTGGAATAATATGATAGGAGATGATAGGAAGCATCAGAGACTCTAGAAGGGTTTCTGCAAGGAAGAGTAGATAGTACTGCAACCTGGTCTAAAGCAACTTCCTATGTTCTTATTTTATGGATGTCTGGGTGAACATCAGGTTGCAGATTTGATTAGTGTCACTTTAATGGTAGGTACATTTAGACATACATCTCAATGTACAGTTGTATTTTGCTTCAACCAGTCATGGGCAAATCCTGTTGCAGACCTTTGAATTTCTGGTCAAATACTTTTTCATAGAAGAGCAGAGACCCACAGAAGATAATTGCTACAAGTCTCCCAGAGTCCACCCCTTTCTCGCTAACTGGCACTCAAAGTCTCAATAACTCACTCTGATACCTTTGTAGGAGAAATAATTTAAAAAAAAATTCTTTTCTTACTATTACTTGGAATTATAGATGTATGCATCTGTTTTCTTTTTTGCACACATGCTAGCAACCAGCCAACCAAACAGATCAATAGCAACAAAACAACTGATACCAACTGACAAAGAGAGGGAAAGAACAAAGAGAGTGGTGAGGCTGTCTTTGAATTCAGAGGCTGGAAGGAACAATTGGTTAATATTGGATAGATAGATGGACAAGCATCCCATCCCAGAAAAATATCCTTCCTACTACAGGCAGCATGCAAGGTTGTTATAAAATCCTACCAAACCCAAATGACTGAAGGTGATTTCTGGAACAAGCCTTCTTCCACCCTGGTAGTCAGTTAAACTAGCAAGGACATACCTTTACAAGAAAAGGAGTATCAAGCAGCTGTTGGGCCATAGGAATAGTTGGCTTTCCCCATTAAGAATTACAGTAATAGGAGGCTTTCTTTCTTTTTTTGCCTCCAGATTTGCTGTCATGCCCTCTCTACTGTCACATGGTGGCTCAGCATTATTATGTTCCATCCATGATTCTTAATTGACTGGGGTAATGCACTTAAGGAAGGAAGGAAGATTTAAAAATTTGCTGCTGCAGCAGAAAATCATAACTATTAAGTAGCTGCAAAGCCATTATGGTGGGGATTTATGGCTTTTCTTAAGCAGCTGTTTCACACCCTTCAAAAGTCCACTTTTCATATCAAAATTGAAATCTTGAGTACTGTATACAGTGGTACCTCGCTTAAAGAGCATAATGCGTTCCACGGGATTGCTCTTTAAGTGAGTTTGCTCTTTAAGTGAAACAACATTATAAGTGATCAGTTGTGACTTCTAGCGAGGGGAGTGTGAACCCCGATTTAGTTGTCTCTAAGCAAGGCACTCTTTATGTGAGGTTTCACCATATTTGTTGCCACAGGAGAGAAAGTATACATGGGTTATGGATCCTGTAGAATAGACCAATGTTACGCCTGCTTACCACCAGAGGGAGTGGTTAGAAAAGAACCAGGTAAATACCAACAGAAGGAATGGAGCTGCTTGATTTCAAGAAAACAAAATAATAAAAAGAAAGAAGCTTAGGCTATAATTCTGTTTTTGTATTCAAGTGCACTTGAGAGTGAAGATTATTTCTCAGCTATGAAACATGAAGAAACTGACTGAATGTATGATCAAAATCTTGACCTTAGGTCTAAATTATTCAGCAAAGCAATTCACCAAGGAAAATGTGCTTTGTAGCTGCCTCACTATATTGTGTTTTGAAAGTACACTTTCTGAGCTATATACAACAACTCTAGCTATGCATTCCAAACAAGAATAGTGCAAAGTCATCAATGCTGGTAATGAAAAGCTCTGTACAGGAAGGAAACATTGTACAGTACAGTGATACCTCGGATAACGCTAAGACTTGGTTCCACAAGTCTTGGTGTTATCTGATTTTTAGTGTTATCCAATGCATGTTAAAATCCTATGGGACGGATCGGATAACGTTAAAGCTCCATAGAGATACATTGTAACCGCACAGGCTTTAGCGGTTGTTATCCGATCCATCCCATAAGACCTTAACGTTATTCGATCCAATTCTCCTCCCCAAATTACTTAACGTTATGCGATTTTAGCGTTATCCAAGGTAAACGTTATCCGAGGTATTACTGTACTGTATTCAGTAATAGAAACTGAAGAGAATGTAGCATATCCCTATTCAAAAAGAACAAACTAATCAATACTGTAGTTTGAAACATGGCTCCTTTGTCTGTCTGTCTCTCTTGTTGATATGATTGGTGGGCATCACAAGCTTTTGAACTGATTTCAAGCCTCTAAGAGGATTGCAGCTTGAGTATGATTGCTTTATAGAATTCCTCTTAAAAATTAGCTAACATCTGCTCTATCTGTGCCTATAACTAAATTCTCTGGAAAGGTGTTTTCTATGAGCTGTATCGCTTATTCCCAAACCTTGGAGATTAACATTTTTTCTTTAAACCAGGGGTTCCCAACCTTTTCAAGCAAGGGGCCAGGTCACACTGTCTCAGTCAGTTTTGAGTGCTGGATGGTCATTTCATCCTGCCTGCATGATGAGGGTGGCCATTTTATCCCAACAATTTCAAAAGGGATGGCCATTTTGGTTCTTGGATACCCTTGGAGGGGTAAGGACCCACATGAAATGGTTTTGTGCCCCGGATCCGGCCCATGGGCCTTAGGTTGGGAACCCCTGGTTTAAACAAAATGCCCCTGTGGCTTGTTTTAAGCATTTCAGAAACAGGAAGTGATTAGATGACTGTCAAATTTTAGAGTGCTTTCTAGGTAGAGTTCCTTTGCTGGTTTTTTATCTATTAAAAGCTGCTAAGCTATTTGTTACTTGTGGTTCCCATAATAAACATATTACTGGGTGGGTTAGATTTTACCTGTGTTTCGCCCAATAGCTAGCCTGTCTTCCAAGGTGTTATTTTAAAATGAAGTGTGAGAGTAACCAGTCAGCCCAGATCAAACTCCTCCTCTTTCCCTTTATTCACATGATTTCCCCCTGCCTTTCCTGTTATTGACTATTCTATTCTAAACTCTCCTTGCAATTAGCTGATGAGGAAGACATGAAAGGATATATTTTACTTGGAGCAAAGAAAGAGCGAGCCACCTGGACTTCATGCAGTGCTTGCTTGTCTGGACAATGACAGCACTTTTGCTTGTACATTATTTGCTTTTCTTCCTGTTTCAGTCCTCACTTGAGCAGTAGGTAGTTTTGCACAGGCGTGGTGGGAAATGGAAGAGGGCAGAGCTGGGCAAATGAGGAGGAGGAGGAGGAGGAGGAGGGGAAATAAAAGTGGGAGCAAATGCTTACAAGTTTGCATTTCTCTGGTTGTACCCACTTTACCAGGGACAGCAGTGGCTTAGTGGTTAAGATGCAGATCAGCCGAGAACCGAGTGCTGCACGATGGAGTGAACGCCCAGCTCTGTCCCAGCTCCTACCAACCTAGAAGTTTGAAAGCAAGAAGTTGCTAGATATATAGGCACCGCTTCAGTGGGAAGGTAAACAGTGTTCCGAGCACAGCGTGCCTGCCACATGTCTACAGAAACATCTGCAGCCCTGTCTCTTTGGCTCTAAACAGAGATGAGCACTGCACCCTAGAATTGGATGCGACTGGCTTTCAAGCAAGGGTGACCTTTACCTTTACCCTCTTTACCACATTCCACAGGCATTCTAGGAAGCAAATAATCATAGGCTGAAAACTTCCCGAGGGGACTTTCTCCAATATATTGGCAAAATTAAAGGGGGAAAAAGTAAAAAGGGGAAAAGCAATATACTGTGGTGCATTAACAAATGGTTTATTTCAGTGTGCATTAGTGGTTCAAAATCTAGTTTTTCAGAAACATTCAAAAAGTGCGCACTGAAATAAATATGTTAATCTTTAACATGCCATCATATTTTGCTTGTCTTTCTTTTTATCTCCCCACCACCACCATTTAATTTTGCCAACATTATGAGACAGACCAAGACATGATTTTTTTGGAATAGTAGCCATGTTTCAGGCATAGCAGGAAGCAAAAACAAAAACACTGCAGCACTTTAAAGACTAACTGCTATATTTTTAATATGAGCTTTCGTTGAGCAAATCCACTTCATCAGACATAGGAATGAAATAGCAAGGCATGAGCTTATATTCACCAAATACAGAGTCATTGAGTGATTAAATCAGAATGACATCATCATGCAAATCAATACAGTTTACCACAGCTGGCAGTGGTAGATGATCTCTGGTTGTTACTCGGATCTGCTCTGAGTGTCCCCTATTCAATTTTAAATGTGGAGAATTACAAAACAAGCACCTGGCAATGAATAAATGCTAATGAATTTAACCTCTGTGTTGCTGTGTGAGCATGTCCCCCATTCTGTGAGAGATGCTGTGAAACGGAATATTATGAAGGTGGTATATATAACAAAATACAAATTATATAGCAGCATATAACAATCTGTGTATCAAATTTGATAATGTCACATAAGGTAAAGGTTTCCCTTGCTCGAAAGCCAGTCGTATCCGACTCTAGGGGCCAGTGCTCACCTCTGTTTCTAAGCCGAAGAGCCAGCGCTGTCTGCTTCTGCAGACGTTTCCATGGTCATGTGGCAGGCATGACTAGACACGAAACGGTGTTACCTTGCCACCGAAGTGGTCCCTATTTATCTACTTGCAATTTCTTGCTTTTGAACTGCTAGGTTGGCAGGAGATGTCACATAAACCCCCGGCTAATATTGAAACCCTTGTGCTGGATGTCCAAAAGATGGATGTACAGTAAAACCTCATATAACACTAAAACCTGGTTCCACAAGTCTTGGTGTTATATGATTTTTAGTGTTATCTGATGCATGTTAAAATCCTATGGGATCCATAGAGATACATTGTAACCACACAGGCTTTAGCGGTTGTTATCTGAAGCATCCCATAGGATCTTAATGTTATGTGATGCAATTCTTCCCCCCAGATCCCTTAATGTTATGCGATTTTAGTGTTATTCGATGCTAATGTTATTTGAGGTATTACTGTATTTGATTTCTGCTGTCTCTCTCTCTGGATCGTAGTCTTATAATTTCTCTGCTCCAGAGTCATAGCTTCCACGTCTTGAATAGTGTCCAGGTAGATTGAAATAGTTTGAAACAGGTTTCTCTATGCTTGTTTGTAATTCCCCACATTTAAAATTGAATTGGGGTCACTTAGAGCAGATCTGAATAACAACCAGAGATCATCTACCACTGCCAACTGTGGGAAGCTGTATTGATTTGCATGATGATGTCATTCTGATTTAATCACTCAATGACTCTGTATCTGGTGTATATAAGCTCAAGCCTTGCTGTTTCATTCCAATGTCTGATAAAGTAGACTTGCTCCATGAAAACTCATATTAAAAATATAGCAGTTAGTCTTTAAAGTGCTGCAGTGTTTTTGTTTTTGCTTCCTGATAGACCAAAACATGACTGCCTGTATAGAATTTCCCCCAACAGACCATAAGACTTACCATATTTGTTTGGAAATAGTCTGGTTTGCCAATACCTGTACCTGCACTTTTACACATTTCTTGAATGAGAAATATAAAGAGATTGGATGGGGAATTGATCTTAAATCGAATCAAAGGGTTTTTTTGCCACCTCTATAGATACTTCTTCTTCTTCTTTTAAATAGAATTCCCTACCTCTTGGTCCATTGGTACCTGAAGGACTGCAGTGTGTTTGCTCTAGCAAATACCATTTTCAAAAACTCTTCCTTCCAGAAGCTGTTCTTGGAAACAGTGTTTGAGAACAACCTCCTGCCTCTTGTCTGCACAGAATGTGCCAGCTGCCTTTTGGGTGTTTACATCATTTTTATGAAGACTCTTGCTAGTGTGTTTGCAAATGAGAGTTGCCATGCTTGTGCTCATTTCTTCTGCTCATGAATATCAAAGCTTCTTGAAATACAAAGCTAATAAGTTAACTCAACCTCTTTATTGCTCTGGAATATCACAATAGAAAAGTTCTTATCTCAAATAGAACAAAGATACCAAAGACATCATGATTTCCTTGAAGGAGCTAACACTACAGGCTTAACCATATTGGTCCAGAGGCAGTCTTCCATTTGTCAAAGAGGCTCCCTCCCAGATAAATGTGGGTGGCATTGCAGCCTTTGGGGGCATATGTAGCAACCAGCTGCTATAATTAAAATATTATGCTTTGTATAATAATTAATTGCATGCCATCAAATCAATTCTGAATAATGTACATGCTTTCCAGAGTTTTCCAGGTACAGAATACCTGTACATGGAAATGGTTTACCCTTCCCTTCTTCTGGGGGTGTCCTGGGATTGTGCATCTTGCCCAAGGTCTCATAGGCTGGCTCTTTTCACAGGAGGAACATTGAACTCCCAAACTCTGTCTTTGGAACCAGATGCCTAAATCATTGAGCTATCCAGCCAGCATATTGATTTTTTTTGCAGTTTATATAATTCATTGAGAAGGGGTTGCGATTTGTTTTTATAGTTGCCTCAAGGAAAAGTTTTTGACTTCTAATGCTCTGATTGATCACTAATAAATAGTGTTGATTTTTGTGGATCTATCAGGATCTCTTGCTTCTTTCTCTTATGGCTTGTTAACTCTCCTCTTTTATACTCTGCTTCTTTTCTGGCAATGATCCACTGAAATGTAATTAAACATGTCAAAACAAATTTGTAGAATAATTAAGCCAGCTGAACTTGTAGCTATTGTTTCCATGCATATCTTTGTCATGTGCATTTCATTTTGTGTACCTGAGGAATGTGAAATGTATGTAATCCCCACTGCTGAAACCAATATAATGCCGGAAATTTATTATGTTGTTTTAAAGAAAACACAGATGTTTTGCTTTTAATATTATATACTTGTAAAATATAGATTAAATGTTTACAAAACAAAGACAGATTGCACTGGCAGATTAATATGTCTCACAATCTGCAGTTGTGTGTGTATGTATCTGTTGTAAACTACTTTCAATGGACTGAGCAGAGGATACAACCGACAATTGGAGATTACACAATAACATGTCTAGATTTATATACTGTAGTATAAAATGTTCATCTCCGGCCAGTAGTTCTATGTACGATTATTATTTTGGAGAAGATTCTTGTATATACAGTATATTATTTTGTATTTTGAGATTTTCTTCTTGTTCACCAGTTAATGCTCTAATCACTTGATGTTTTTAAGATTTCTTCAAAACACTATTACAAGAACCCTTCAAGTGAACAGAGTATAATGATTTTCATTATCTGCTGCCTGGATATAGTCTCACTAAACTGACAGGTCAAAAATAAAAGCTAAAGGAGAACCATCATCAGTAAGAAACTGTAGCACTGTGTATAATATCCACTGTCCTCTGCAAGACATAATCACAGCTTTGCTCTTCACTGTTTCCACAGCCTCCCCAGTGTTGATTGCCTGTGATGTCCACACACACCACAGGAGTTATTTGTTACATCCAGTTACAACTTGTTCCCTCCAACTAGTTTTCTAGTGTTCAGGTTCTACAGTGAGTGCTTGTTTTCTGGATGCCAGAAGAGAAAGGAAACATTAAAAAGCAAATAGAGGAAAGGAAAAATCTCACCAGATCCTAGGAAAAACCAATGGCAGTACAATTAGGATGTAACCATAACACCCAACTATGACAGCAAATGTCTTGATATTGGCTTGAATAATGACATGAGAGAAACTCTATTCAGTAAGTTGCATTTTCTCTCTTCTTATAGTGTGTGCACATGAACACATTTACACACTTGCTAAATTACTCTTGGTGGTTTCAAAGGCCCCTGGAGAGGTGTGGCTTGTAGCACTGGGGCAGGGGAGAGAGATTTGGAGTGAATCAGGGTAAAGTTTTTCTGCTTTGCCATGGGTCCAAATCATCCTTTCATAAATGTGCCTCTACAACTACAACTGTTCTTGTGCAGCAATTTTATTTTCCTAGAATACCTGATGCAGCCTCCTAGTCATTTCCAACAATCTGCATTAGACAGAACTGATGCAGAGAGAATGATTTGACTACACAACCCACAGCAAAGTTGAGATTTGAATCACAGACTTATTTTCTTATGACTCATGCTTTTAGTCACTGCTCCAATTCTCAAAAAGATCTAACCTGCATTACATTCAGTAAGGGAGATCGTAACCACACCAGTCATAAAAATAACAAAAATAATTAGGCATATCAGAAAACAAAATAAAATAAACAAAACAAAATAAAAAACACTGTAGCACTTTAAAGACTAACTGCTATACAGTCAAACCTCGCTTAAAGAGCACCTCGCTTAAAGAGCAGAATTTTCTCTGAATGTTCGCTTCGCTTAACAAATAAAACCAACCAAAAACTCGCTTAAAAAATAAATTGGGGTTTGCAATTACCCCCCCCCCCCAGAAGTCACAATTGGTCACTTACAATGGTGTTTCACTTAAAGAGCAAACTCGTTTAAAGAGCAGTCCTGTGGAACACATTATGCTCTTTAAGCGAGGTACAACTGTATTTTTATTGTTAACTTTCATGGATCAAGTCCACTTCTTCAGACTTGATCCACGAAAGCTAAAAAAAAAAGCAGTTAGTCTTTAAAGTGCTACAGTGTTTTTTATTTTATTTTGTTTTCTGATATGCCTGAACCACAGACTAACATGGCTACTATTCCAAAGAATAATTAGAGTTCTCTCAAAGTTGTTGTAGAGAAGGAGTGCCCAAAATTTTTGGGCCACGGGCCAGTCTCATGGTTCAGTGGGCCAGTCATGTGGTTCCTCCCACCGAAAGTGGAAGCAATCTGTTTTGCAGCAGGATGAGATAGATTTTTATGCTGCCATTGTATCTGCTTAAACCAGGGGTGCCCAAACTACAGCCCGTGGGCCAGATCCAGCCCCTGGTGCCAATTCAACCAGCCCACGTCATGCTTGCCACTCCTGGAAGAGGAAGTAAAACGTGCTTGCATAAGCACGTTTTACTTCTGCTTCCAGGAGCACCAAGAGTAGCATGGGCCAGATAAATTGGCATCAGGGTCCAGATCTGGCCCATGGGCCATAGTTTCGGCACCCTTGTTGTAGAATAGTAATTAGCCTTAGGTAAGTATAAACCCTCTGAAGTTTGTGGCCCATATCCCTCACTGAATTTTGGTCAAGAGTTCCTGGCCTCCAGTTTGCCAGTTGATTGGGGGATAGAATACTGTGAGAGACAGAGACTTTCCTAGTGAGGAAGGCTAGCCAAAGGAAGAGGAACTTTTGGAATGGGGTAGTGTCTGGAGACACAGAGAAGCTTCTGGATTAAAAGGGATGGAGGAACCAGTCGACTTCAGTAAGGCTTTGGAAGACATAGTGTGACAATAGGTTTCCTAGAGCCTAAAGGCACCACAAATTTTTATTAATTTTTAACTGATCCAATAAAGGTATCGCCTTCCTCCTGCATTTTTTTTTGCATTATTTACAAGCTAAAGAGAATAAGCCTAAGAAGTCATCTTGCTGGGGTGAACAACAGCAGCAGGAACATTGCCACTGAGACCTCATTGCTAGACTTGGTCATGGGGATCTAATTTTCATAAATGCCCTAAGTCAGCATAAGCTGATTGCTCTGCAACTTACCCTCACTGCAAAATATATATGGACTGATTATAAGCATGAAATACCTCTGGGGTGGTGAACTAACCAACCTTGGTTGATGAGCTATTTACTAGAGAATGTTAAAGACTCAGAGAAGAAACCGAGGGTCAAAGTTCAGAGTTACAGTATTAAAACTAGGTTCACTGACACACAATAATCAAGCACAGTACATTGCTTGATTATTTCCTTGAGAAGTTAGATGAAGACAGGTGAGTTACAGTAAGTGAGCATAAAAAAGTGGTTTTAGGGCAAAATCCTGTTATTCTCAACTACACTAGAACTGTTGAATGAGTGACAGATTCACTAAAGTATGAAGACAACTTTTCTAGTAAGTCTCGTGTATTGATTTGAAAGTAATAATTTATTTTAGCCATTGATCTTTTATGTAAACAAATCAAAATCCACTATTAAACAAATACTTCAGTTTTTCAAAAATTCCACCACAAAAACCAGATGATTAAAAAAACTATAAATGAAGTTGTTAGTATATACTGAAATAAAACAGATTCTGAATTTACTCTGGAAAAGGTGCAGATGTAGAAATAGGTCTGGCCAGGTTATCCTGCTATTGTAATTCGTCAGGTGACAGTTAACTAACCTGTCCACCCTGAGGACTAACAGCCTTGGGTGGCCAAGTCCACAGGGAAGGGTGATGGTCCCCAAGTGGATTAAATCCTATTTGTATCCATCTTGATGGAGGGCAGCAGCTTCATCAGTCCTGGCCTGGGCCTGAGGAGGACTTTGTATGCCAAAAGGGCTCAGGACCAGAAAGTGACTCACAGAACTGGATCAGTGGTACAGATGTCACACTGTGATGCAGAAGACAAATGGAAGACCACTGCATTATAATGTTCTCAGGACAATCTTCATGGTTTCTCGCCATGAGGATTACCAATATTCGGAATTGGATACAGCATTTGAAGAAGAAGTAGAAATGGGCTTGCATGTCACCTTTCCAGTACACACAAGACTCCTTTGATTACTAATATGTTACAGGATCCTTTGTGAGTACTCGGGTACTGAAGGAAAAGGGATACATATCTGCTTGTTTTCAATATATAGCAAGATGCCACAGAGCACCCTATCTAGTTTGGTGCTTTCCAGATGTGTTGAACTAAATGGGAGTTCCATAACTCTGTGACAGATTCTTCTTTACATTTTGGATTATGATAAACTGCTTCTGCATATTCTCTACCTAGAAAACCCTGGAAAGGATTGCCATAAATCAGAATTGACTTGATGGCATATAATTATTACTATTATGATAGTTGTAATTTTCTCTTTATGAAACTATTGGAAAACATCATTAAAAACCCTAATGTCCTATTGCTCTGCTGTTTTATTGCTTTACTTAAATGAGATACCTAATGTTGTTTATCTTGGCATTTTTATAGATGAAGCACACTAATCTCCTGAATTTTTAAACAGCTGAAGTCAGAATTGTTTTTCTTTCTTTTAATAAGACCTAAAAATAAAATGCTTTCACATATTGGCCTACTAGACTCCTTTATTCTCTGTGATGGCAATCTACATAATAATAAACCTTAAATAAACATGTATTTACAATACCCTGAATGGTAACTTAATGATATCCTTAGGGTCTGAAACATGCTGTTATTAGCAGTGTTTTATCCAGGGCTGTATTACTATCATGGTTGTGAACAATGGTTTCTTCCTAAGGCTTCCTATGTCTCTAATTAAGATTTTCTCATTCTTTCTTCTCATAGCACATTGTCATTCTCATTTTAAAACCACTGGCCACAATCCACTGAAATTTTCTGCAGAAACTCCATTGGCATAGAAGATATGTATGTGGGAACACAGCTTTTTGTTTTTGTGCAAATCATCATCATCATCAACAACAACAACACTCAAATTGAGAGAGTCCTTTGTCTCTGCAATGAGTCTGCCTTTAGGGATTATATGAATTTCTTCTGGAAGAAATTTTGTTGTTCAGTCACACAGTTGATTCCAACCCTTTGGGACTCCATGGACCATTGCCCGCCAGGCACCTCTGTCCTCCACCATCCTCCTCAACACGCTCAGCTCTGTGCCAATTGCATCTACAATACCATCTAGCCATCTCATTTTTGGCCACCCCCTTCTTTTGCCGTCCACCCTTTCCAGTATCAAGGCTTTCTCAAATGAATCCTCCCCTCTCATTTGGTGTCCAAAGTATTGTAGCTTCATCTTTACTATTTGACCTTCTAAGGAGCAGTCAGGGTTGATTTCTTTTAGGATCGACTTATTTGCTCTCCTTGCTGTCCAAGGGACTCTCAAAACTCTCCTCCAGCACCACATTTCAAAGGCATCTATTCTTCTGCGCTCAGCTTTCCTAATGGCCCAGTTCTCACAACCATGCATTGCCACAGGGAATACCATTGCTTTGACTATGCAAATTTTTGTTTACAAGGAATTTCCTGTCTCAAATGAAAAGCAAGATAGTATCCATTCTTTCTCCCATTCTATACAAAAATGGTTTGCCTCACTGTATAAGGAATTATGGAATGTGGCCATAAATGACAAGCTGACACGTGAATTAAAATTAAGAAAGGTGTGACAAAATAAAATGAGTTTATTGATATCTGGGGAAAATTTATTCAATATGTATTTCATAAATCCAAAGGAGTCAAGTCTGGTTAAGACTATTCAATATTTTGGAAATGGGGAATAAGATGCTTATAAATAAATAGATTGTTTAGAGAGGTAAGGATAAAAGAATAAGGTCCCATGGTGGAAAGGTGCACAGCGTAGAAGTATTATTAAGTGTCTAGATTTGTATGATTAATTTTCTGTAATACTAAATCTTGATTTAAATGATGTGGTATGTATGTTTGTTTTATGTTTTAAAGAAATAATTTTAAAAAATAGTTTGACAGGCAGAGAAATGCAAATAATGATTTAACATCCTCTGCCATATTTCATGTCTAAATTGGAGGGAACACAAAAAGCCTTGTGAATCACATATACAGTAATACCTCGAATAATGATTGCATTGGATAACGCTGAAATCGGATAATGATGCAAATTTTTTTTAAAAAAATTGCATCGGATAACGATCTGTTAGTATTATCTGATGCAATCGTTTGTAGCAGCAGGGTGGCTGGGAAGCTGAATGGGGGCTCCCTGTTCAGCTTCCCAGCCAGCCTGCAGCTGCAGACACGGGGGCAGGGTGACTGGGAAGCCAACGGGGGGTTACCCATCGAGTTCTTCAGCCCCCCTACAGCTGTGAAGGAAGGGATTGGGTGGCTGGAAAGTTGACAGGGGATTCCCCCGTCATCTTCCCCAGCCACCCCACAGCTGCGGATCAGGTACCCCAAAGTCCTTGGAGCCAGCAGGGGTGCTGGAGAGCCCGAAATGGGTGAGGAAAAAACACCAGAATTTTTTTGCCCATTTTGGGCCCTTAGGCATACCTGCCACCTCTGGGGAGGTCGGGGGACCCAATCCATGCTATTCCTAACTTCCCCAGATGCTGCAATCACAGTGTGGGATTGGCGCTTGGGTTGGGAGGTTGAATGGGCACACGCCCGGTTCAACCCCCAACCCAAGCAGCCGATCCCACGCTGCAATCTGCCTGCCTGTTTGGATTCTACTCATGGAATCCCCACTGCTCTTTCCAAAGAGGCAGGCGGATCGCCATCCTGTTCCCTTTCCTCTTTGGAAAGGGAACAGGGCTTTTTTTAAAACATTGTGTGAACAATGCATCGCACAACGTTAAAAACCGGATAACTACGAGACTTGTGGAACCAAGTCTCATTGTTACCCGAGGTACTGGTGTACAGCACTTTCCTCCAACAGAGAATAGCTGACAGCTCAGAGTTAACAGCCAAGGAACTGCTGTTGCTCTTCTCCAAGAGCATCAACTACATGATGTAATTGCCTAATATAAGGCATGGTTCAGAACATGGAATGCTGCTTATAAAAGGAACTCATTATGTTACTCATTACTTGACCTAGTCTTTAGGCCAGGGGAAAAAAACACAATAATATACACATACAAAATATATGGTCATTTCTTAACTTGGTGCCGACTTTCTCTAAAAATTAAGTTGTTTGTGAAATGCCAGAATAAGTGGGTAAAATAATTTGAGCAACTGTGTGACTTCTTTTTTTCTTTTGTGTCCAGATCAAACCCTGGACTGCCAAAATGATGCCACTTTCTTGGCTTTGTCATTGGTCAAACTTAAGTGCATGTTTCTGGCAGCAATCGGAAGACTAGTAAATGAGCCAGATTCTGTATCTCTCCACTTTCTCACAGTGTGTTGTTGTCCACCAGCAGCCCCCACTTGAGAATGTTGGACTTACATTTAGAGACTCCAACTCTCAGCCTATTCAAGGTCCTCCAAGTGACATAAGGGAAGATGAGTTCCTCAGCCATTTCCTCCTTTAATGTTGTTTCTTGGCCAGCGAGCTCCTTCCTCCATCATTCAAGTAGGACTCACGACTACTGTTCGAAGAACAGGTGGCAGCCGTGGCCAGGAGGGCTTTTGCACAACTTCGTGTAATACGCCAGTTACGCCCCCTCCTAGACCGGGACGCCTTGCTCATGGTCACACATGCTCTGGTCACCTCCAGACTTGATTACTGTAATGCGCTCTACATGGGGCTGCCCTTGGTGACCATCCGGAGACTGCAGCTGGTCCAAAATGCAGCGGCCCGAGTAGTGATGGGGTGCGGACGCTATGCTCGCGCCGCGCCTCTGCTTCGGGAGCTGCATTGGTTGCCAGTATGTCTCCAGGTGCAATTCAAGGTGCTGGTCATTACCTTTAAAGCCCTATATGGTAGTGGGCCAGGATACCTAAGAAACCGTGTCACCCTAAGAATGTCTGTCCGTCCCACCAGGGCGAATTGGAGGGGCTCTCTTGTTATTCCATCGGCTAGGGAGGCTCGCCTCTCTAGCACTAGGAGGAGGGCCTTCTCTGTGTTCGCCCCGGCCCTATGGAACCTTCTCCCAATCGAGCTACGTCTGCAAACAGAGCTCCTACCTTTTCGCAAAGGTTTGAAGACCTGGCTGGTGGAGCATGTGTGGGGTCCCAGGAACACGGGATCCCACGTAGGATGGCTGATTTAAGGGGACAGCCACCCCCTGTGACGTTTGGGATATTTGGTTTTACCAGTCATATTGTTTTAATTTTTTAAGAACTTTTAAGGATTCATTTGTGATTTTAACCCACGTTGTAAGCCGCCCAGAGTCGGGTGCTCCCGATTGGGGCGGGGTAGTAAGTATAAATAAATAAAATAAATAAAGTGTCTCCTGTGCTACTTATGAACCTGTTATGTTACCTTTACTATTGTAGCACTGAGAAATAGAAGACTATGCTGTGTAGTTACTCTAAGAAAACCCTCAAGTATGGTCCTCACAATTGAGGAGATGGAAAGGAGGAAGATAAATTGGAGAGAAAGAGGAAACACATGATTCTTCTTGGTACAGGCAGGCCCTGGATCAGTTCACTTCCTGCTTTGCTTTTCATCCTCTAGGTCTAGCTTTCCGGTTAACTGTCCAGCTGCTTTCTTTTACTTCCTTGTTTGCTGTTCATTTTTTTACTTTGTTGTCTCATCTCATCCCTCTTTGCTGCCTAACACTTCATCCACAAATAGAGGCAGATGAGCCAACAGCACAGAATCAGTGACAGATGAGTGATCTGTTGTCCTTCTTCTTCCCAGTTCTATTGCTCAAGATCAAATATCCCACCACTGCCAATAAGGAGAAACAGAACAATGTCTATTCTTATTCCATTAAAGAGTTTGTGACTTACACCCATGGGTCTGCCAGACAATAAAGTAACTTCATTTCTGTAAAATATAACTTGTTACAAACTGATCTTGTTAGAAAAATAAGCTACTTGCAAGCTCTGAGCCAGCCCTGCCTGAGAGTATGAGCCAAACAGAGCCTATTAATATATTACATTGAATTTTATCATTCAGTACATAGCTTGCCTCATCTTAAAAACACTTCATTCTTTCTATCCCAGATGTAGTTATTATCTTGATAGTATCAAGGGCTTTCCATTCTAGTTGCAGGACTATTTCACTGTCTGATAAGATGGTCCAAGCTGATGCTGTCATATCCCGTCCATGGTGTCACAAAGGGTCGGAATCGACTGTGCAACTGAACAACAACAAACTGAGTAATTTTAATTCATATGCGGAGTCCTAAAACATGTATAGGAAAAAAAATCCTCAAAGTAGTAAGTGGTAAAAAGAGATCTTAAACTACCTGTATAGTTTTTCCTCACAAAAGAGGCATTAAAGGCATGGGAGAAAGCTAAAAAAAGTTGCCAATCATAATATACAGGTTTTTGTTTTGTTTTTTAAAATCCAAGCTAAGGAAATAGCAAGTTACAAGTATCAAAGTTAGCTTCAACAGTTTTCTTTTTAGGAACCTTGCAAGTAGAATTTAGCTATCTTTCAAAAGAAGTGTAACTAGTAGCTTTTGTGGAGGAATGATTGATGTGTTCCATCTACTTTTAAAAATTTCTTTTTAAGGACCAGTTCAAGACATTTTTAGAGGATTTTTAAAGCAAATTTTTAAGTTATTCTCTTGCCAATCATAAGTGAGAAGGGAATTTTTTTTACCTCATGGCACAGTGGTTAAACTGTAGTACTCCAGCCAAAACATTGTAAGTTCAGTCCTGTTGGACTCCAGATTGACTCATACTTCCATCTTTTGGAGGCCAGAAAAATGTGTATCTAACATGTTGGGGGCAAAAATGCTAATTACCTTATGAACCACGCAGACATACCGTATATACTAGACTATAACTCATCCCAAATATAAGTCGAGGTATCTAACTTGGACTTCTAAAACTAAGAAAATAGATTGACCCAAGTATAAGTCAGGGGTGGAAAATGCAGCAGCAGCTAGTGAGTTTCAATAATTAAAATGCATGAAAATACAATGAAATTAATTAATTTAGACATTTGTGTGGGTATGTTTTTGAGTGTTTACACTGACTCGAGTATAAGTCGAGTCCCATTTTTGGACCACATTTTAGGGTCTAAAAAACCCGACTTATACTCGAGTATCTATGGTATATAAGTATAATTGCTATTAGTATTTCTATTCATTTGTTTTGTATTTTGCATTTCCAAGGTGCATTTTCAGAACTGACAACAAAAGGGAGCTAGAGAGTATTTCTGTGTACTTTCCTACTATGCTGATAAGAACAATGCAAATATAAGTAATGTATAATGCCACTTGGTTGCTTTACAACAACCTCAAAGTCATGGATAACTATAGTGTTGACCTTTGTAAAAATTATCTTTTAAACTATCTTTTATAAAATTATCTTTTACAGAATTAAGAAATTGGCATAGAAAAATGTCTTTGTGTTGTAATGAAGGTAGGGAACAGTATTGGAACTTTAAAAAAAAACCTGGAATACTTCCTGATATAAAAACTCTGTGTAAGTAGCCACACTGCAGAAATAATGGCATTTGGATGAAAAAGTAGGAGAACTGCTATGGGCATAATTTTAAAACCACCTGACCATAGGGACATTTATTCTCAGTGACCGCTCAAAATCAAATATTGATGAAATAAGATTAAATTGTTAATAGAGCAATTTGTTTCATCGCTGGAACATATAATTCTTCACATCGGTTCATTAGATTATAGTTTGTAATGCAATGTCATTTTACAAGAAGATTTATTGGTGAATTTACATTTTAAAACTTTCTTTGATACTGGAGAGATTGAGGTGAACTATGAACAAACAAGACAGACTGGAAAACAATTCACAGAATCAGACTGTGGAATGGTCAAGTAATGATCTGAAAATACCAGAATGACATGTATCCTGCGATAGTTGAAGTTTTTAGAGCACTCCTCTGAACATCGTGAATATATTTCACCCTGTTACCAGAAGCACGTCTTGTCTTGCCGGACCTCAGCTGCTAAGTTGGGTCACACTAGGTTAGTACTAGATCCATGATGGCGAACGTTGGCAGTTCAGGTGTTCTTAGACTTCAGTTCCCAGAAGCCCAAGTCTCTGTGAACCCACACAAAAGGGTTTACTGTGCATACATGCATTAAACCCATTCATGTGGGTTCACAGAGACTTGGACTTCTGGAAATTGAAGTCCAAGAACACCTGGAGTGCCAAGGTTTGCCACCACAGCACTAGACTATTAGGGTCCACTATAAAAGACTAAGAAGTAAGCTGTTTTAAGTTCAGAAGTGCTGCCACTCTGAATTGGCAATAAGGATGGGAATTTTGAGGTAAGCCAAAGAAATAAACAAACAAAAAGAAAGACTTGCTTTTGTTTTTGGAGTCTTTTGTAGGTTCACGATAAAGAGCTTTCTAAAATATGATAAATTCATGATTCTGAAAGAGAGTATAACAAAACTATTGAATTTCATTTTGATCTCCTCCTTTGAAAGGTGCTAGGTCTGGTGAATAGTAATGATCTGACAAACCTGATAAATCTTCTGTTTCTCCCCTGTATTATTTTCTGCTGTTGATGCTGACTAGAATGTGATATAAAGTGCCTGCTGTACAGATCTGATAATGATGTTTGTTTTTCAGACACTATTATTACACTGTCTGCTTTGAGAGTAGATGATTGACCATTGCCTTGACCCTGATTTTTAGAGTAGCTTTGAGGATTTTGTATGGCTTTACTCAGCCCAGTGTCAGAGACAGGGTTGAGGTAAACTGAAATAAAAATACATAAAAGATTCAGACTCTGTGCCAAAATACTAGGTATCCAAAAGGACCCAAAATGAAAAAGAAACCCTGAGAAAGAACCCAAAATAAAAACAATCTGAAAGTTTTCCCTGTGCACATCTGCTTGACAATACTGGACTAGATAGACAAAAGTTCTATCTTACTATAGGGCATATTTCTATGTTGCTATTTCTCCCTCACCTGTTAACCATGTTATTAATTGTCAAGAAAAAGCTACCTGCATTTCCTTTTTCTGTGGGACTACAGAAGTAGTAGGATAATAGGGCTCCTGTCAAAATGATTTATGGCCCCCTAACCCACAATCCTGCTGGATTACCAGGCTAGAAAATTGGTGCCAGTGGCCAAACCTGAACCTGTAAGAAAAAAGGACATATTTGTGTTCACAGGCCAGAAGACCAAGGGTGCTGAAGCCATAGTGGAGACGGGTCTCCAAGGAACCCATAGTCCTGTGGGTTTTACTAAGCCAACAATTTTGCTGGATAAACGGTACAGAAAGAGAGTGCCACCCAGGGGCTCATACCCATTGGTCCATGGTGACCTCACAAACACAACACGTGCCTGGGGCTCTTCCCCACAGGGGGAAATCTCTGCCCAGACATGCCTATCCGGTTGGGAGGTGCAAGGGGAAGTGCAAGGGGTGGGCCATAAGGATAGGGGCAGGGACTAGTACTGGGTCAAGGGCTAAAGGTTGTGTTAGGGGTCAAGGGTTAAGGGTCAGAGGTCAGGGAGGGGTTAGGATGGGACTAGTAAAGGTAAAAGTTTCTCTTGCTTGAAAGCCAGTTGTATCCGACTCTAGGGTTCAGTCCTCATCTCTGTTTCAAAGCCGAAGAGCCAGCACTGTCTGCTTCTACAGATGTTTCCATGGTCATGTGGCAGGCATGGAACGCTATTACCTTCCCACCGAAGTGGTCCCTATTTATCTACTAGCAAATTCTTTTTTACAGAAGCCCTATTATCCTACTACTTACAGAAATGTGTGCATGCCATCAAGTCAATTCTGACTTATGGCAACCCTTTCCAGGATTTTCTAAGTAGAGAATGCATAGAAGTGGCTTGTGTTTTTTTTCTGGGGATGCCCTGGGACTGTTCAGTTTACTCATGATTCCAGAGGCTGGCTCTTCTTGCAAGAGGTACACAATCAGAAACACACCATAATAGGAAAAAAACACCCTCTTCTAATCCCTATGGATTATTTGGTTCAGCCTAATGGGTATGGAAATCATTGGAAGGAGTTTTGATTTAGAATTTGAGTTAGAAAGAAGAGAGCTGAAAAGTCAGGAGCTGCTGATAAGGCCCTTGCCACCATGGTTTTGGACCATCAGGTAGTAAAATTTCAATATTTTGCTCGGGAGGAGCACTGGAAGGGTAAATCTACATAGTTATATCATGTATTTGCTTTTGTATTTGCATGTTACCTTAGAGTTTTAGAGACTATATATGTGGAGCTAATTCCCCTATGTTGTGGATGTCCTTCTTTGGTTGACAAATATATCTTGGATTTTGTTCTCATTTGTTCTCAAAGAGACATGAATTTCTTAATTTTTCAAGCAACTTCTGCTTTGCTGCTGGTGAAAAGAACATTGTGACATTTAGTTTTGTTATACTGTGGTACCCTGAGTTATAAACACCTTGAGTAACATAATTTCCTCAATACAAAAGGAAATCCATTGAAAATGACTCCTTGGATTGCATTTTTTTCACGATATGAACAGTTTTTTTGGTTGAATTGTGTCATTTTTTTCCAGCTGTCCAGGCAGCTTCTGCTGCTTCTTACAGTGGTGGGAGGATATATAGATAGAAATTTCTGGCTTTTTTGTTGCATTTTCAGTGCATTTTAGGAGCTAAAATCAGGCATTTTTGGCACTTCTGGTGGTGGTGGTGAGCTTACAGCTGATTGTTGGGGATGAGTTAGGCAAACTACCAGAGCTGGCCACTAGAGGCCACTGTCAGAAGTGCTGAAAATGCATTGAAAACCAATTAATCCCTTCTGGAGGTCAAAAAAAGTGGGGGAAAGTTATTAGTATTATTTAATTAGACTTATATGCCACTCTACTCACCTTAGGCAATAGATACAGTATCACAATCACAAATATAAATACAGCATAATATAAAAATATAACAAAAGAAGCACAGATAATGCAATCAATAAATTTTTCATAAAAAGAAAAAAACAATTAAACAATACAATAAAATACAGTGTAAAAATACAGTATAGTCAAGAGAGACAGCAGTCTTCAGCCAGCCGGCCAGTCCACACAACTGCCCCTCATTCTTCCCATCCGACCAGCAGGGAGAATTCTGTGATGTTCCAAGGGTGGTCGTGGTGGCAGCAGCAGCAGCAGCAAGGTCTTTTATGGCTGGGCTGGCTAGTCCACACAACTGCCCATCATTCTCCCTGTCTGACCGCTTCTTTTATCTGTTCAAATCTCTTTATAAAGTGGTGAAAACATGGTGAAAAATTCCAAAGTGCACTTTATAAAGAGTTTGGAACAGAAAAAAAAAGGATTTAAAAAAACTTTTTTTCTGACCTTCGGAACGGATTATTTGGTTTTCAATGCATCCCTATGGTAAACCATGCTTTGAGATATAAAATTTTTGTGATATGAAACCCCCCCAAGGAACAAATTAATTTTGTAACTTGGGATTCCACTGTATTACTATTATTTGTTATAATGCATACAGTGAAGAAACGTTGTGAATTTTGTGTTTGCAACAGATAGATAGATAGATAGATAGATAATTATTCTTCCATGTCTAGACCAGATGTGAAACTGCTAAAATGAAGGCAACTTTTGATGAGTTTCTTCTGCAGTTCCTATCGCCGACCTATTGTGAGAAAGATTAGCTGTTGCCCAGGTTATGCCCAATTTTGTTTCAAAAATACCACAATCTTAGAGTAGACTTTTTCTGTGTACCCTGACAAAGAGACAGACAGATGTTTTCACAGTATTATATATATTGAAGAGTGTTTCTCAGTTGGACAATGTTCTGGCTGGACCATCTAGAAATCACTTAATAGACTTTTATCCTCCAACTCCAGTGTTGCCATGAATTGATGGAGATGATAAGTCATGCAGCATGTTGCACAGATCTCTGAGCAAGTTACAGAAATGTGTTTAAATCTCATTTAAAAAGACAATTAAACTGCGTTCATAGGCCAAATAACACATTACAATGGTTGACTGAAAATAGGTCAACTGAGCTTAATTTATTGCTTAGTGTGATTAACACATTTAAATTGGTAAGTAAGGAGAAAATAGTTACAGGTAGATTGTAGAATGTTGGCAGCATAGAATCATTCCTCTGATTCATCAGTGTGAAGCTGGTTTAAACCATATGAAAATATCCATCTATTTTAGTTTTGCCTCAAAATTAAATCACGACTGACTCATTTTGAAGGCAGCCATGTATTTCTGTATACAAAAACAAAGCCAGCCAGTGATGTAGTGTGGGTTTCAGCTGCCCAGGGCACAGGCCAAATTCACCACCCCATGCTACGCCACTGTGAAGGACAGTGGGGGGAAGGGAGAGGAGGAAGAGGAGGAGGCCTAGGCTGAGGGGTCGTCGTCCGAAGCGCTGAAGCCAAGAGCTAGCCCACTGCAACTGCTCCTGTCACTGTGCGTCTCCTGCTGGAACATTTTGCCGCCCCCTGGAAAGGGCTGGGAGCTGGATGGACCACATGCATGCCACCTCCTGCTGAGACATTTTACTGCCCCCTGGAAAGTGCCACCTGAGGTGGGCCTCCCTCTGCCCCCATGCTACGCCACTGAAGCCAGCCCAACACACTTTATTGTCTGAGGCAATGGAAAAGTTGTGTCACATCTATACCATGAGACTATCTGTCAAACATTGGCAGTAGAACCACATCTCACTATATCCAAAGGTTAGGGCATTCTTAATTCTGTCTTCAGCATTTTGCTGCCATTTCCCAATCTGTCCTACTTAAAGTAACTCCCTTGTTCTACACAACGTTAGAGCCCATTCTACACAGCAGTTTGCACTCTCCCAGGCAAAGGAAAACAATGTGTGTGAGTGGGTGGTGTGAGTCCTCTCCACTTCCCCAGTTTCTTTACGCATTTAATTGCTGATATCCTAATTCATAGCTCCAGGAGCACAGCTAGAGAGATGTCACCAACAAGTGGTTCATTGCCACTAATTAAAGAGTCCCTGCTTCAGTTTTGGCTTGCACACATCTATGTCTCATTGGGTGCAAGTCCTGCACAACCTAAAATTTCTATAGGAAGGCAATTGATCACTACTACTCTTGTAACTGCCACTGTGCTGGCAGAAGTATAAAACAGAATACTGTACTGGTCAATAAAACTTCTTGAATATTATTGTAAACACTTTTCGCAAGTGGTAAAAGTTCCTCCTGCCTGCCGCTTTCAGATCAAAATCCTGTTGTGTGACATATAGTATGTTTGTGGAAGGGTAATAATCCCACAAGTGGAAGAGATTATATTTTTTTGCAATTAAATACTTCCTCCTTCTGTTCTAAGGTTCCCACATCTTCAACACAATGAATCAGATTACTGTACTTGAAAGTCAGAGAAGCCACAGAAAAGAAGGAGGAATCTTTACTGAAAATCTCCCCCCGCCAGTGATGCCACCATCTTTTCGCAGGCTTATTTTGTAAGACAAAAAACCAAAGGGAATCAAAACATCCAAAATATCTGATTGTGCAGGAGAAAATATGGTCTCAAGATGTAAGAAAATACAGTACAGGTATACTTCAGGTTTAAATTGACCAGTGTGGTTCAGCCTGAATATATATTTCAAGGGGCATTAATTTCTTCCTTCTGGTTTCTAATATATTTTTAAAGTTAAGAAATGCATAATAAATACAGGTCAAAACACATTAGGCAATGTTAAATTGGAATAAAGTGTAATATGTTTCCCTAGATCCTGAGACTGTAGTTTCCCCACACAGAATCAGATATGTTATGCAACAGAATTGTGGCCCAACAGTGGAAATAAGAAATCCCTTTAAAGCTTAAAAAATATGTCCCAGACATCACCTCTGCCATCTCTGCAGAGATATAGCTGGGTCCATATCTACTACTTTGCAGTTTAAAGGCAGAAAGTATCTTGGACATTTCCTCACATTTCCAGTCATAGTCCATCCCCCTTCTGCGTTGAGCTCTTAATTTTCTAAATGCAAACACAAACTCCTGCTGGCAGCTTGCCTTTGGGCGATGTGTTGCTGTTGCTTTTAAATACATAATCTATTCATGCATTGTCTCTATTAGAGTTGAAGAGAAGTCATTTATTATTGACTGGGTTTTCCATGGGTGTAATATAAAAAAAAACCTATGACTGGCAGCAAGTGCCCCATGGGCCATGTCACTGGGAATAATGAATTCATTTTCTGTGCAGCTTAAAAAGATATAACAACATCCCACTAAGCTATTTAGTGTTCAGAATTATTAAGACATCTATGATCTTACACTGCCATTGCCATTCCAAGAGACGAATGGAGGCATTGTTATAACAAAAGCAGCTCTTTTTATCATAATCATGGATCATCTGCATGTGAAAGCCACAATTATGGCTTTGCTACACCAGCTTTTATATTTAGCAAAGGTCTCCCTTGCTTGAAAGCCAGACACGTCCAACTCTAAAGGGTGGTGCTCATCTTTGTTTACATCCAAAGAACCAGTGCTGTCTGTATAATAATGTCACATCAGAGATAACTCTGGGTTGAAAGGATTTTTAGGGGTTGTTTGAATGAGGCTCCTTTCATATCCCCAAGTGCAGCTCCCGGGTATTGAAACCCAACCTTCCAGTCTCCAGCTCAGCATTTTTACTACTAAGCCACTGGAGGAGCTGCATCTCTAGTTTATAGCCATATATTTAGATAGGTTGCAACTTCAGTCAAGAATAGCTTTGTCAAACTGAGTACATATTGCATTAGAGAGTCCTACTCTGCTATAAAAAAGATTGTTAAAGCAATAGCATTAGCATCACTTTAATGTGTTCCTTTGATATCAGAGATAACAATAAAGTTCTGAAATATTACATAATGAGAATCCATTATTGTTCAATACAACCTTCTTTCCCCCAATACAGCTCAAATTTTCACTGTAGTCCAAGAAAGCTTTGTTTGTTGTTTGGCTTAAAAGGAATACAAATTTTGGCTTTCTGTCTTCATGACTGTGAAACAAGTGCAATAAAGAAGGAAATGTGTGTGACAGAATGAGAATAAGGCTCCAGTCCTGCCTTTATCTGGTGGCTTTGGGATTCCTTAACACAGGGGTTTGCAACCTTTTTGTGCCCCTCACACCGGTGAGCAGGCTGGAGGTGTGGTTCCTCCCACTGAATGGAGGTGGTGGCAGTGGTGGCATTCACGGTGTGATCTTAGCAATTTCTGCCACTTTCCCCATTTCCTGTGGCAGCGGGAGCAAGGGTAGCAAATTTCTGCCACGTTCCGGGAATTTTTCACCTCATTTTCATGGCATGTTCACCATTTCTGGTGGCAGGAGCAGTGGCAGCCACAGCCTGGGATCCTCACTGTGGGCCGGATTAATTGGATTAACCCCAATGCACACTATTCTTCTCCTTCACCTAGTGGAGAATATTAAATAACATACTGTATCAGAATTTTCTTTTCTTTTCTGGACAGATGTTCTTAATTTTTCATAATTTCACTCTCCCAATTAATTTAGGATCTAAGATTCTTGAGAAAACAATAATAGAGCCAAAATTACGTGATCTTGCTTGAATATGCATTTCCATGAATACTTTGCTGTTCAAAATATATTTGACCAAAGCATGACTGTGAGTATCCCTACCATACTATCTTTAGAACCCCGAAGGTTTGCAAAAGTATCCAATGGCTGAAACCCAGTAGCGCAACTCACATCAACTGTGGTGATTTTTTGTAAATATAAAATTTCAAATTGCTTCCTCTGCCACCCAGTCGTGAGGCTCCTTATGGATCCGTTTTAATCATGGTGAACTCAGTGAGGGTCATGAGATGGGGAAAATCTTCAATTTATGAAAATCATTAGTGGCAGTAAAATTTTCCAGCTGGTGGGAATTTTCTGAAAGTAAAGACTTCCACCTGCTCCCACTTATCTCCCAATGGCTTTCCCATGATGAATGAGTTGCTTGTGCGAGTAGGGCAGAATATAAATTTGATTAATAAATAAAAATAAATCAATACCAAGGGAAAATTGTGACCTTCAGAAAGGACTGCTAAATGTTAAAGTGGCCTCTTCAATATTTATGGTGTAAGTTATGCTGCTAAATTTCAGTCACTATCTGCTGACTAAAGTACAGTATTGTAGTGCTAAACAGCACTGGGATACAAAATATGTCAGTGGATCATTAAGTTGTCAATGCCAATGAGTTTGCAGAGTTACTCAGAAGAAGCACTAAGAGATCCTTGCATTGGTACATCCTGCTACATATATACATGACATTTACCCATCATGGTTGATAAGATCTAGCAGAGATGGAATGACTGGGTGCATCCAGAAGGTGCTAAATTCCTCATTATGGAATAGGATGGGTCCTTCTGTTTTGAAAGGGGAATTGGTGTACCCTCTCCTGAAGAGGAAGGTGCTTTATCATGTGGGGGCTGGGCAGCTTCAGATGTTCTTAGAGCAAACTGGTCTCATTTCACTGTTTTCAGGTTGGGTTTGTATTACAATTTTATTTATTTATTTATTTATTTATTTATCTATTTATTTATTTATTTATTTATTTATTCCTCATCTGCCATGATTAATGACCAACTCTCGGCTAAAACTGGTGGAAGTGAGGCCCTGTTGATTTCTCTGGACCTCTCAGCAGCTTTTGATACCACTGATCATGGTATCTTCATAGACACATTCTGTAGAATGGGAGTGGGAGGCACTGTAATATAGTGATTCCATTCATATCTTCAGAACCAGTTCCAATGGATGGCATTAGGAGACCTTCTGCTCAGTCTCATGGTGATTAAACTGTGGGGCCCTGCAGGTGTCCATTCTGTCTAACATACTGTTGAATATCTGTATCCGTGATGGCGAACCTTGGCACTCCAAATGTTCTTGGACTTCAATTCCCAGAAGCCCAAGCCCCTGTGAATCCACATGAATAGGTTTGCTGCGATTCATCCAGTCTACGCCATGCTGCCCTCGTTGCTCCTGGAAGCAGAAGTAAAACGCGCCCATATGGGTACGTTTTACTTCTGTTTCCAGGAGCGACGAGGGTGGCATGGCATGGGGTGGATGAATCGCAGCAAACCCATTCATGTGAATTCGCGGGGGCTTGGGCTTCTGGGAATTGAAGTCCAAGAACATCTGGAATGCCAAGGTTCACCATCATGGATCTATAGGAAGCCACTAATTCTGATTTGGCATTCTCTCCCATACACAGACACCTATAATGGACAAATGTCCACTGTAAATTATCTTTCAGAAATGAATGCTACTTGAGAAATAGTACATTGTGTGTTCCATCTTTTTATGAACCAAGAATGTACCAGGAGCCATTCCAAATGACTTGGCAAAAAGAAAGGTACCAGGTCAAGGAGAGCCAAAGTGGCTCTTCAACCATGACAAGAAGACTAAATCACAAAGAGACGGACAGAAAGTCTTTCAGTGATGATACATGTTGAGATGTAAGGCTGGCTTTCTTTTATATTACACTCTTGACCTGCTGCCAGATTATTTGCCTGACAGAACCTCTGAAAGACAGGGAATAATGAAGTTATAGACTAAAATAAAATAAAATAAAATAAAGACTTTGGAAGGATTTATAACTTACCTAGATGGTTGTTTGTTGACCTTTCTCCATTTTACTCCTTTTGCTTGCAATAATTTATAAGCATTAGAAAGACTTGACAGAGTTCTTACTTCAAAAGGATATACAACAAATGTTTCTAAAATGCTTGTGGCAAACATAGATAAAAAATACAAACTGCTGCACACAAGTGGAAAAATGAGATGTCAGTATATGATGGAGAGGAGGGGTAAAAATTATTTTCCCTGTTGTTTCAATTATGGACACACCAGGGACCAATATGATATTTTCAACCACCCTCTCTGCCTTATAAAATCTATGTCTTCAAATAGGAGGGAGCATCTAATATAGGGAGCAACTAATAGGGAGTTTATTTTGAGGAAGAAATGTGGGGGGAAGGTATTGTGCTTATACTGTATTGATATATGGACTTATGATAGGCTCAAGAATAATGCTATCTAGTTGCAATGGAAATATAGTGTGGTTAGATATATGTTTAATCTGTCTATGTGGTTATTTCCTAAGAGCCATAACAAATAGGATGTTTCAGAGGGCTAGACAGGAAGAAGGTGAAAGACTTTTCAAAGAAAAAAACTATCCATCCTACAGCTTTCTTTTCTGAAAAATATTGTGTGGTTAGATATATGTTTAGCCTATTTGATCATTTCCTAAGAGCCATGACAAATAGGGTATTTCAGAAGGCTAGCCAAGTAGGTGAAAGCCTTTTTGAAGGGGGAAAAAACCACCCCTATCCATCTTACAGCTTTCTTCTCTGAAAAAACATCTACATTCTTGGGAGCTGTGAAGTGTTCCAATTGCTTTGGCTCATATTGACACATGTCCTTTGTTCCTGAAGGCAAAATACACACCCATAGCGTGTTAAGATTTTTTAAATACACAGCAGTAGGTGGGGCAACTTTACAAATACAGTAGTTTACTTATAGTTTGCATGACCACTGGGGTGGAATTAGAAACCTATAATCCTGACTTGTGTTTCCAGCTTGCGTTTTGAAGCTCACCTGCCATGATTTTTGGGACTTTTGCATATTTTTTCTGTGTGATATATTGGTGCACAGCTTGATAAAGAATAGTATAGGTTGAAAGCTAGCATTTTTTAAAATGTGGTTTTGAAGTTTAATAAAGGTGTCCCCTGTCCTTGCTATTCTATTCTTTTCTTTTCTAGTTAATATCAGATATAATAATTCTAGCAAAAACTCTTATGGAAACCATTTTTACTGAAATCATACAATCATGCCTGGTATTAACTACCCCCCAAAAAAAGTCATCTCTCTAATTGCATAATAAAGGCTATTGTCTGCTATGAAATGTCTGTTCTCTGCAGGAGATTGCTGCTTTCAACCACCTTCATTGTTTATTAGACTTTTTATGTTGATTTTAATGGCAAGCTCCATATCAGTTAGTACTCAACTATCTCAGTGAAGTGGACTTCTATATCTAGGAAACTGAGAGGAAAAATATTGTTTTTGTAGGAAAAATACATCCCAGAAAGTTTAGCTTAACTTAAATTCTCACTGTGCTGAAAATCATCCTCCACTTTTCTGCATGAAAGATGCATGTATTTTTCTGCCTGATTCTCAAGGCAGCTCAGAATTTACCCAAAAATTTTCACAGATGTTGCAAGTACTGTATACCAGCATTTTCCCCATTCCTTTCTTTCTTTCCTGGATGATAAGATCTGAGGGTGAAACTCCTAACCCTTAGCACATATGATCACAGGCTGTTTGGCACTTTTATATGGAAAAAGGCAATTTATTTCAGAATACAAAATTGTATTAAGGTAATTAGGAAGAAACCTTTGGCAGTAGTTGTCACTGGAAATGAGAAGGGATGATTTGCTACCTTTTTACTCTCAGTAATAGAGCATCAAGTCAGATTGAGTGACTATTAATAAAGAAGATGAGGGAAAGAAGAAAGCAAAACTTTGCCTTGTTTTTGAATTATGATCTTTTCTATGATCAAATCTTCTCAGATGTCTTGGCAGACTTCCTGATACCTCACTGTAAAACACAAAAGTGTTCATGTCATGGATCACAAAGACAGGAATACATTCTAAAGCTCTGGAGTCAAAGCAGTGACAGCTACTACCTGGATGACCTTAAAAGTGGATTTTATAAATTCTTAGAGATATGTTACTAGTCATCACAGCTATATATTATCTCCAGGCAACACATCACTCATGATGAAAGAGATCTCAAGAGAAGTTCAGCACCTGGGGTTGCAAGTGGGATCAGAAAATATGAATTAGTGACTGAAGGCCATGATTGATTATGTAATCATCCTTCCATGATAACAGGATTTAAGTTAAGGAGGTGAAGTTCTAGAGAAAGTTTGAAGTTTTTTGTTGGATTTTTCACCTAATCCCTTAACAAAAACGCCGCCGCCGCCGCCGCCGACGACGACGACGACGACGACGACGACGACGACGACAACGACAACAACAACAACAACAACAACAACAATAATAATAATAATTTATATGCTGCCTCCTCACTCACAACATGTAGCAAAATACAGGAAAACATCAGTATAGCAAAATACAATATAACAAAATACATAAGGCAAAATATTACAAAAAATAATAATCACAGAATATAACAAGACACAAATTGAAACAGCAAAACACATAGTGTCCTTGACGGGGCCTGGGGCTTGACGTCTGTGACAGGGCCTGGAGCTCGACGTCTGTGACGGGGCCCGGGGCTCGACATCTGCGACAGAGCCCGGGGCTCGATGTCTGTGATGGAGTCTGGGGCTCGGCGTCCTCCTCAGCCGAGCTGGCAGAGGGCATGCCCGGCAATGGCAGCGGCAATGGTGGTACAGTTTTAAAAAACCCGCTGGGCCACTCAGCTGTTTGTCCTCGTGAAGGCAGAGTGGCCGAGAAGAAGAAGAGCAAGGAGGCAGCATCTGTGGGGCATTTGATTCCAGTCTGCAGGGCCGCTCAGATGTTCTGGATTCTCTCGGCCCCCTTCTTGTGGCCGGCCAGCCACTCAGCTGTTGCTCCTTCCACTCAGCCGGATGAACCAAGTGCAGTTTCTGTTGAGAGACAAAGATTTACCGTTGTCGCACTGCTTAACAAGTGAATTCATTTCAATAATGTTACCCCATATCTGAAAATTACCCCTTTTATTATTATTATATATATATATTTTCAAATAAAGATGATTTTACTCCTTATTTTTCATTTGTCCCTCACTTCAAATGTTAGGCTTAGATTCACAAGCACTACACTAATACATGCATCAATTCAACATACTTTGCAGATAGCTGGCAAGACCTATATTTAATAAATTCATAAAGGGTTCACAAAACCACAATTTGAAATGGCTCTGCAAAAGCCTATTCAGTTGCATGGGTGGAAGATCAGCCCTCGTTCATTTGATTGCATTGGAGGTAGACCGAGCTCCACTCTGGAAGTGGAGCCTCGGTCGATGAGCCTCTGCATTTGTGTGAGGAGGGTAGACTGGCTGGCTGGCCTGTTCAACTGCATGGGGGTAGACCGGGGCCTTGCTCTGGAAGTGAGTCCTCAGTCAAAGCGCCAATACGATTGTAATGAAAGTAGACCAAGCCTTGGTAGCGAACCAAATTTTTAAAATGGAAAGCCGAGTAGACTGGGCTGATTTTGAGAATGAGATTTTAAAAAAATACAAGCAAGGTAGACTGGCCCGATTTAGAAAATGGGATTTTTATAATATAATAAATGGAGAGTAAACTGGGCAGTTTTTCTGGACAATCGTATTCATCCAAAAATAGCAAGTAGTCCGAACCCATGTCCTCAGATAACCCCTGGACTTACATGAATGGAGTTCCAAATATGGTAGTTCAAAGACTTCAGAGACTACAACTTCGAAACATTGTATCCAGTTGACTGACTTAATCAGGACATCAAAAGACTTCAAAGAAATAGTTACTTTCCAGGGATTTTTAGATAGCGCTGTGATAAAAAAATAATAGTAAAAATTCAGAGTGATTGGAGAAGACAGCGGAGGAGATTTAAGGTTGAATGTTAACCCTTTAAACGCTGAATTAAAGTTTAAAATAATCATTAAAAATTGTGTCTTCACTCCCGGAGTTTGGCCAAGCCTCAAAATCAATCCACTGGCCAAGGGCCTGTGGCGGAACCGAATCAAGGATGGTCTATTTGGGAGTAAGCCAGTAAAAGTGTCTTTATGATTGATTGGCGATAACTCAGAAAAAGTGGGCTTTTTGAAATTGGATTTCTCCTTGCCTCTTCTTCTGTTTAAAAGTTGAATGCAGCTGCAGTGGGAAAGTAAATTTAGGCTTTAAAATGACTCAAAAGTAATTCCGGTTTGGATAAAAAAGCATTTTTCCGGTCTTTGGAGCCACACTTGACCATAGACATAGGAAACTTAACCCTTTCATCCCTGATTAAAGTTTAACTAGCAGTTGCAAATAAAATGTTCCAAAATTCATTAAAAAATACTGAAATATGATTCTAACATGTTCTATTTTGTATTTTCAAAGCAGGAAACTTCCACAATATTTTCTTTAATTTTGAGCCTGGCTCAGCAGACCCAAGAGGTGTACCACATTCCAAAGGAAACATTCAATTATCACCTGATTCCCAAGGTTACACACCCATCTCCAAACTTCCTGAAAGTCTGCATCAAATACCACAGTCTTGATTGCTTTAGGGATTATTCTTTCACCATGATTGCATGTGTCTTCTGTGTCTTTTTGTTTCTGGGGCATGTAATTAGCATGTGTACAGTAGGGCTGGGTTTCTCCACCTGGGGATAGACAGGATTAGCCTGGGTGGGGGGATGTGTGGGCTGATCTTCAATGCAAATCCAACGATTCTGTATGGCTGTTCAAGCCTCCCACCTTGGATGTGCAATGCTCCTGATTGGTTCCTGTTTTCAAGCCAAGCATGCTTATTGGCAACACACTCAACAAATTTATTCTGCTATTGGCTACTGTATTGACTTTGCCTCTACTTAATCCCCAATCTCCTCCCTCTATTTTCCTGGAAATTGTAATCTTTTTACCATTATCATTTAGCTACATAAATATTTACTTTTGTAACCCAAAATTGATTTACTTATCTATGAAAAGACCACCTGCTGCAAGTTTGTTTCATTGTAAAATCTTTATTGTTACAGTAAATAGTTGATAGGATTAGTCTGTATCTGTAGAATAGTATAAGAAGACCTTGTGCTGTCAGGACTTCCGCTCTCTCTGAAAAAATTAGTGAGGGAAGCTCTTGCATAGATTTTTGTAGCAGATGAGGTTTACAACTGTCTTTGAACAGCAGATGGCCAACTGTTGATTAAATGCATTGAGAATAAACCTTTATTTTAGCCTGAAAATTAAGCTTCTTTGGTTCCTGGGGGGTCTGCCAGTGGAAGAACTTTTTGAATTAAATTAGGCATCCTGGTGGTTCACAGGTCTATAACTGTTTTGACCTACAACAGAAAAAAGGGTTAGCCATTTTTTAGGTAACAATAGTATGGAAAAAAGAGAGGTATCAAAAGAGAGGTTTCAAAAGAAGAATTTCCAGAGGAGTAGCTGACATTTGTCTTGTTCTGCAAATGGTAGCAAAAGTCAGCTAGCAGCTTTGCTACTTACATCTATCACATCTTGAAAAATCCATCACACCTTGAAAATTACTTCCCAAAGGCATTACTTCTAAAAATGAGAGTCAGAAAGTGAGTGCTAAGTGATGTTCCTTAGACTGCAATAATTTAAAATTCAGTGTCAGAACATACAGAAAGAAAACTATCTGGTCCATTCTCAAATGTTCAGACCCCTTTGTTTTAAAAAATAGTATAAGAGATAAAGTGGGGCTTTTAAATATATTTTTAAAGAATCTGCAGTTCATACCAGGCTAGGCTAATGGTAAAGATAAAGGCCGCCCTTGCTTGAAATCCAGTTGTATCCAACTCTAGGGTTCAGTGTTCATCTCTGTTTATAGCCAAAGAGCCAGCACTGTCCGGATTTGCAGACATTTCCATGGACATGTGGCAGACATGGCTAGACACCAGAGTGAACAAAATGCTGTTTACTTTCCCACTGAAGTGGTACCTATTTATCTACTTGTAATTTCTTGCTTTCAAACTGATAGGTTGGCAAGAGTTGGGACAGAGATGGGAGCTCACTCCGTCATGCAGTACTTGGGTCTCAAATTGCTGACCTGTCGACTTTCCAGCCATCAAGCTCAGCATCTTAACCACCAAGCCACCGCAATCCACACTTTAATGATAAGAGAACATTATTGCAACTTTCTTTGATCAAAACACATTATCCACTAGATATTTCAGTAAAGTTCAGTTAAATGCATAGGCAGCTGTTTGACATCCAGTTTAGAAACATTTAACTTTTGTAAGACAGGGAATATTGCTTGGGATATATTCACCATCTCATAAAGGGAGAATCCCACATTTTTTTTACTTCAAATGTTTATTATGATTAAAGACTTAAAATAATAGCAAATGTTGTAGCTCATGGAAAACAGAATGCAGAAGTCAAAATCACACAGGAATGAAGATTTACAGAAACAGGGATATTATACAATTTATCAGATGGTTACATTCAGTGTTTACTGATCTTTGGTTTTTGGACTTCAATTCCCAGAAGCCCAACTCAATTTCCCAAAACACTGATCAGCAAATGTACTGACTTAGGCTTCTGGGAATTGAAGTCTCCCTGTGTGGTGTATGCCCCATGTTCCAAACCACTGGTTACATCCATCTGGGATTAGTAGGGATCCAGTTATAACAATGATCAAAGACAATCACAGTAAATCACAACTTTATTATCAAAGGTGTGGTTGTCCACATATATTACCAGATAACATTAAGGGGGAAAAAGTACCACATTTCTATACAGCTGACTTTTCATTTCCTCCCAGTAATCTATTTCTTTGTGCTAGCTTTTCCATCAAGGCTTCACCTCAAGTGGGCTCTGGAAGAAAACTGTCAAGTTCAAACTTGTATTACATGAATTTATGTAGTTTACACCCCCCCCCCAAACCGTTATGCAAACTGAAATATAATTTTATTTTGCTACAATGTTCAAAGAAGACAATCATCAGCTAGTCTTCTGAAAATACCCTTTTTTGAAGCCTCTCTTTTGAATGGTAGTTTAACATTTTCTAATTTTGTGCTATACCTCTGCAATATATATGGTACAAAAATGCACTTATCAGGAAAAGTTTGTACAAGATGTAAATATCTGTAAATATGATGTACAAAAATTATATCTGGGACATTTCTTTCAAAAATATTTATTTGGAAAACAAAATACATAACGGTATATACTTTAGAAGAAAGAATCAAAATTTGCACTTTGGTGCAAATTCTTACACAAAATACAAGATATTACAGAACAATACAGGACCAGGATGAAATTTATTTAAATCTGGAAAAAAAAAAGAGAAACTGTAATAAATCACATTTGGCAGATGTCATCATTCCTAGTTATCATTACAGCCATAGCTGATGTGTCTTCTGTAACCAGAACATCTAGAAATGCATCTTTTGTTTACAGTCGGTGCCTCAACTCATCTTAAAAGGATTTGGCACAGACATCTGGCATGAATTTTTGGGATAACTTTTTCTGCATTATCCATAAAATATTGGTGCATAATCCAGAAGTGGACTTTCCCACAAAAGCTCATGGTAATTTTTTTAGTAGTCTAATTAAGGTATCATCTTATTTTGCATGTGTATCTTCTGTCTAGCTAGTGACATCAGGATGCCATATAACATGATGATTCTTGACATCCAATTACATTGCCATGTCCAGCAACTTCATATATAGATATATCCTCCTTTTCCTACCCCCCCCCCGCAGCTTTAGAAAGACTATAAAGATTCCCCTCTTCCCCGCTTTATATTCACAATGATCTTTTTATGTAGGTCAGGCTGAGATTAAGTGTCAACTCCAATGTCATCCAGTGAGTCTCATAATTCAGGAGCGATTACAATCTGGACTTCCCCAGTCCTAGGCCAGCACCCTAATCATTACACTGCATTGATTCTCATGGACAATGATCACTCTGGTAAGAGAACCTGAGATGAACATGGTGGCTGTAAATTTTGAATTAGTGTAAAAGGAGCAGAGCTTGGAAACATTATTCTTTGAACTAGAATTCCCAGAATATTCTTGCAATGTGATAAACATTTTTTCACAAGTTCTGAGAGGAGCTTTGCCACATATAGATGAACTCTACACTTTACATATTATAGCCTCCCCATCTGCATTAGCATCAAATACATGGCTATTGGATATGTGTGTAGGGACAAACAAAACTATGATAATGATCATTGCAAGGAAACAGAAGTCAACAACAACAACAAAACCAACAAAAAAGAGATCTCTTCCATAAAACCTGATAATTCAAAGGGAAATTTAAATCTTAATTAGGGTTGCTTAGAGATCAAATGGGAAACATTTTATCAGAACAAAATAAAATCAATAGAAGACAGAAAAAAAAGTACTAAGGACTATACAGCAAAGATGCAAGGATGACTGTTTCCTTTAAAGAAGAACCATTTAATGAAAAATCTGCAATTTATAAAGGGAAGTGAAAACTGCTGTCAAAGCAATCGGAATGACTAAATCATGGATTCTCAACCTTTCAAAGCTGGGGGCTGGGTCACGCTACCTCAGACAGTTTCGGGGACCAGACACTGGCATGTCCCTGTAAGGGCCCCTCCCCTTCAGTTCCTGAGACACCTTGTCCCATTCCTGGAACTCTCACCCTTACCTTACACACTTGGGAGAGCCGGGCTGCGTAAAAAAGAGAACTCTTACTATGCTCAGGCAATAGAGCAGAACAAGGGAGGTCTTGGTAGCGTAGCTGTGTGTGTGCCAATGAAAAGAACAACAATCTTCAGAGAAAAACAGCTGCTTTATTCATCAGGTTCTTATAGCATAGTCCATGGAAAAAACGTAGTTATAAAAGGTCAATAACAGATATCAGTCCAGGTAACAGTCCAGGTTCATTAGGTAATCATGATGAAAGAAAGAAAATAGTCCCACGCCATAGCCAGGGTCTTAAGCCATTGAGATCCAAACACGAACTAACTAACTTGTCTGCAAAACGGAGATTCTGCAGTCAGGTGGGCTAACCTTGGCCAATCAGGGAACAGAAGAAAACATTCTCAAAACAAGGAATTGTTTACACACTTGTACTGAGTGTTCTAGCATGTAGACAAAACATGAAACTCAGCTAGCTAGAGAGATAACATGCAGGAAAACAAACTGTCTCATGACACATAGTCTATGAGACACAGAGAGAACAAAGGATTTTTTGAGGCCTAGCTAAAACTACAACCTCAAGCCTTGAGAACATTAGGAAATAGATGTCATTTCCTGACAGACCATTTTGCCCTTTCTCCACCACATCGCCCTTCTGGGTGTGGTGGAGGAGGTGGAGGCCCACATGAAATGATACCACTGGCCACATTCGGGCCATGGGCCACATGTTGACAATCCCTGAACTAAATCATATAGATGAAATGGAATACAAATGGATCTGTTTCAACTACAGAGACAGAATGTATCACAGTCTAGACAACAATGTGCCAACAAAAGTGGTAGACAGCACAATGGTCTGCAACTGGACACAATCCCAAGAAGAGGTATACCAAACCATACAATAATTATTCAACCATTGCACACATTTTGATGTGAACAAAGTGATGCTCAAGATGTTACAAATATTTTACCATATACACATGTGCTCAAACTGTGGTCAGAAAATGAGAAGGTGTTGGAAATATATTGCAGATATGCAATGGCTATAGGCACATGCCAAGAAATCTCTAGTGCTCCTTTCAAAGCAGACTAATTTTTTTTTCTTTAAAGGCTATAGTAAAGCCTTTAGCTGCATGGATTGTAAAAATCTATGAATTGCTATACAAGAAACGGGTGTTCCATACCATTCGATTAGCCTGATATGAAGCTTACATTTGGTAAAGGAGGCTACTGCTATGATACAATATGGAGAAATGGAATGGTTTCTCATTGGCAATGGTGTCAGACCAAGTGGAAAGTGGAAAGAATGCAAGCTGGATTATAGCCACTTTCTTCACTCTGTTGTTGCCCAAATGCAAATCCTCATTGGTGCATGTTTCTGGCAGCAATCGGCAGACCAGCAAATGGGCTGGACTCTGTGTCTCTCCACATTCACACCATGTGTTGTTGTCCACCAGCATCCCCACTTGAGCATGTTGGTCTTGCATTTAGGGACTGCAATCCTCATCCTATTCAGGATCCTCCAGGTGACATAGGGGAGATTGAGATCTTCAGCTATATCCAATTTTAATGATTTTCCTTTCCCAGTGAGCGCCTTCCTCCATTTTCTGATTTGGTTTTGCTCTTGTGTACCCTCAAGAATGTTTGTTCTTGCTATAAAGCTCTTTTTGGATATGAGCCGGCAGACTTGAGGTTCGTATCCATTCAGAGGGTGTCAAGGGTCATTCTCTTGCTTAGTTCTCTCAGCATCTGCTGCTATTTCTCTCCTGATCTTAGGTGGAGCAATACCAACAAGGGTTTTTTCTTCTTCTCAACTGGTATAGGTTTAAGGCATCCTGTCACTATCCACATGGTTTCATTAACAGCAATGACAACTTATTTTGCTTGTGTAGATGCAGTCCATACTGGAGCACCATACTCTGTTGCAGAGACTCTCAAGGCCAAATCTGATGTGTGCAGTGTGGATGGTTGAGTTCCCCATTTATAGTTTGTGAGTTTCCTAATGATGTTGTTTCTTTTACTAACTTTTGCTTTGGTATTCAGGCAGTGTTACTTAAAAGAGAGTGTCCAGTTAAGTGTCACGCCGAGGTATTTTCATGTTGAACAGTACTGTAGTCGATTATAGCTGGACATTGAAGAGACAATGACTACAGATACATTTACTGTTGGGAATGAAGAAACTGAAAGATTTTGAATACCTTGGTTGAGTTGTTAATCTAAATGGAGAGTGCAGCAAAGAAGCCAGAAGACTAGAAAGGTTAGCTATGAAGGAACTAGAAAATATCCTTATGTGTATTGATGTGTTGTGGAGACCAAGCCAAGATCAGAAAAATCCCTGAATCCCATACCTACTGCTGTGTACACAATTATTTCTATTAGTTCACATGTACAAATGCAGTATTGCCAATGAATTACAAAATGTAAATAGAATAATGCATTTTACTCAAGTAGGAGAAGCCTATAACCAACTAGATTTGCTGTCCAAGCCTCTTTGAATTTTCTCTGTTAAATGGAACTTGAGCTGCACAGCCCTTCAAATGAAGTATATCTTCTAATAGAAGAAGAGGATTATTATCTGGTAGTCTTCCAATAGAACAGGGGTGCACAAACTATGGCACGCAGGCCAGATCTGCCCCGATGCCAACTCATCTGTTCCACGCCACCTGTGCCACTCCTGGAAGCAAAAGTAAAACACACATGTAAGGCCTTGTTTTACTTCCATTTCTGGGAGTGATGCAGATGGTGTGGGCTAGATGAATTGGCATTGGGGAGGATATGGCCCACAGGCCGTAGTTTGGGAACCCCGGTTTTAGGAGAGAAAATGGCGGCCTAAAATCTGTCTCATCCTGTTGCAAAACATATCTGTTGCAAAACAGATAGCAGTGCACATTTTACTTCTGCTTCTGGTGGGAGGAACCACGTGACCAGCCCACTGAACCATGTGACTGGCCCACTGCACCACATGACCGGCCCACAGCCTGAAAAGTTTGGACACCAATGCAATAGAACAATGGCCAAAAATGATACATGGCCATCCTACTTAAGTGCCTAAAATCATCTGTCCAGTGTTATGCCACATGAGAAGGTATGGTGAACAACAGGAAAACACATTGCATTGGAAATACTGTATCTTCTATTGATACTAGAAACAGTCAGAAATTAACCGTTCTAATTTTTCTGTGATATAAAATCCAGAGGGAGAACAAGAGCCATTAAAATTGCCACCTTCCCTAAAATGACTAAACTGCGATGAAGTATTTGGTTGTCATATCATCCATTCAGTCCTAACTCGTCACAAAGAGGAGGGGTTTTTTTGTCAGGCACTTCCACCCACTTTTAATTTCCCAGTCGGTTCCATTTGATATGTTTTGATGAAAATGCTTTCTTTGGAGCTATCACTCAAATCAGTGCTTTTTATCTTCTCATGTCCCCTTCCCCCATTTGCCTGCTTCAATTCTCTTTCTTTGCATTCATCCAGCCTTTCTTAAACAGCTCTTGAGATACCGTACTGAAGATTCAGCCACAGCAGACTTTCTCAGCAAGTACATGAAACTATCTTAATACATAGGTATTGCTTCTTCTTCTTCTTCTTTTGTGTCCAGTGATCTGGGCAGAGAAAGGTTAACTGGCAAAACAAGGTTGCTGTTGGCTGGGGAATGCCTAATTGTGATTCAAAAATTTTAAAAATATCCACAATCTTCAAGGAGGCTCTTTATGTGTTCCCCATAGGTTCTGCTAAAACCAGAAGACTTTATGTGCAACATTTCAAGAGTTTGACTTAAAAACAGTTCTGTCCTGTGAGTTATTTTATTCGCAAGGAAGAGGTTGATTTCCCCCCATTAATTATAATAAATAACAATGGCCAGAATAATACTGGTAACATTCACCAGTATAATTCAAAGTGTAAATTTCAACGCCAATGTAGGCATTTGCTGTTGTGTCCAGAATCATTGGCTACTTACCTTATGGCAGTTCATTACTGAAATGTACAGTGGTCATTGGAGTAGTGTCAATGCAATAGGATTTCAGCCCATATGTTGCCCATTAATAAAGCTAGATTTAAACTTAAGTTTCCAGCTTTGTTTTCTTCAGTTTTATTGCTGTTCTTTTTAACTTCCCTTGACAAACTCACATGTAGGGGAAGGTCTTTAGTTCACAGCTATAGCCATATGGGTCCTGGCATACTCCAAAAGTCTTCTTCCAGTATGAGAGAGTGCCTCATTTATCTTTTCTGCGCTTCAAGCTGCAGTATAAGCACTGTAGATAAAGAGAGGTCATAGTTAATGGGTAGAACATATGCTTTGTATACAGAAAGTTCCAAGATTGACTCTTGGTATCATTAGGTTTGACCAGGAAAGAAATACCATTCAGGAATATCATGACATGAATGATTTCATAGTTATGTCTTCTTTTTCCATTACATGTCTAAGAAACATTACGAGATCCTGGCATATACTTGGAAGAATACTTGTCTGCACTATTAAAATATATTTTTTGCAGAGACTAGGAAACAATTTGGTTAATATTAGGATCTTGGGAAATCAACAATATCCGTCAGCAGGTAACAAATGTTATTTCTTGAATAAATGGTGTCCCCATTTATATATGTAGACACAAAAATTGATATTTACAGTATTTTTGGAAATTGTGCTGACCCATGCCTTTCTGCAAGCAAGAGTTGTGTCCCTTAGAACAATATTTCTGCCACATCCAAATAAAATCTGTTGTGTACAGTAGTAGTTTACTGTCTGTGAATTACAATGTATTTTCAGCTGAAGTAAAATAAAAGTTCAAAGAGATGTCACAGAGAAGATAATGAACAAGACCTCATGACTGATAAGCATGAAATACACATAAAATAATTGAAATATAAAAACAAATGCTTTTATAATCTTTAGACGGCTTAATTCATGAAAAATGCATATTTTCCTGGGCATCAGCAAGCTATGCAAATTCCTTGTGTTTTCAGATTAAAATAGAATGGTGATCACTTTAACTATGCAACCAAGAGGATTATCAAATGGAAGATAAAAGATAGAAGCCATTATTCATCCATAGGTCTGTTCATCATGCACATAAACATTATCAGTCCTGAAGCTGGCATATGTTTTATAAAATCAGTCTGAAAACAGTTTTAACGTACATGCATGTATACTTGATTAGACCTGAACTCTTCTTGAGAATTGATATGGACAATAGTTGATTATCATGTCTTAAGAGAAACCTTCTATTTGTGGCTCTAGAGTTCGCTTTTGGCTTTTTTATTAACTTGGCAGTGGTATGCAGAAAGAGCCTCATCGAAGATTGTGGCAGCTTTGCTTTAACATACAGTTCCAAAAGTTCTTTTCATCCCATTTGTGTACTTTCCAATGTTCACAACTTTTTATTAAGAAAGGAAAAGTGAAATAAAATTCTCACACGTTTACAAGAGACAAATTCAAACTAGTATAGTTGTTCCCAGCACAGAGGAAATTGTATTTCACCTGCTTGCTATGTAGCTGTTAAACATGAGGTGCTACCAAGGGAAAGAGAAAAAAAGAAAGAGATGACAGTCCTAATTCAACATGATAAACACAGTTGAAGAAACCTCTCTGTCCCTCATGACACCCATCTGGGATTTATCTCTCTCTCTGTCAACATTTGGCATGTTTTAGGGCAATTTATTTACATTGACACTTAATGGTACATTCGTTTGTTCGTTCACTCGTCCGTTCCTTCCTTCCTTCCTACACTGGGGAGAGCTTTTCTAAAGATTCAGTATAATTTGGAACTACAGTAAAACTCCGGCTTACTTACGCATCGAGTTATGTAAGATTCAACGTACGTAAGGGTTTTTTGATGTGAATTCGATGAACGTCTTACATTTCGGTAGGGTGATCTAACTGTGTTTCGCATGTAATGAAAATTGTGTACTTTTGACGAGTTGCCACAACAAAACTACAGCACTGACAAAAATAAGGATTATGCCATATGAAAGATCGTCTTGGCGACTTTCAGGAATGCTAGGACAAAAAGTCCAGGGATGCAAAATGACATCGTTAAACTCGAAAGGTGACTTGGAAAAATGATATTTTTGCTGGTGGTATCCTGTTGTCGGTGAGCCAGCAACCAAACCATGCAACCAATTGAGGTGATCCAAAGTGTGTTAGAGGATAAAATAACCTTTGTTATGACACTATTAGAATTTTGGCTGGACTTCAGAAACAGTTTTTATGACAACATTTACAAAAAACCCTCAAAAGACATCACAAAAGCGCTCAAATGAAAGGGTCAGATCTGTTGGAAACCAAGCAAAACCATCCAACATCCTCATCAGCAACCTCTATCAACCATGGAAAGTGGTTTGGGTTGATTTCAGACACAGATTTGTCCCTTTTATCTGAGTTTTTCAGGATTCTGGTCGAGGACTTTTGGATAAACATTGTCATAAAAACCTTTTGGAAAGCCCAAACAAAATTCTAATAGTACCAGAACATAGGTTACTTTATCCTCTATCTAACACACTTTAGATCACTATGATCAGTTGAGTGGTTTGGTCACTGGCTCACCAACAACTGGATGCCCCTAGCAAAAATGTCATTTTTACAGGGCAACTTCCAAATGTAATGACGTCATCAATTTGCATTCCTGGCCATTGAGTCCTAGCATTCCTGAAAGTTGCTGAGACCATCTTTCATATGGCATAATCCTTATTTTTTTCAGTGCTGTAGTTTCGTTGTGGCAACTCATCAAAAGTACACAATTGAATTCACAAACTAAATCCCTGACCGTAGTGTCCTTAGACTTTACCTGCCACACTTTTTTGGGGGCATAAATCACATCCTGATTTATGCAAAAATATTGAATTACATAAGGGGTTTCTGATGTGATTAGAGCTCAAAGTTCTCCCTCCTTTCCTCCTCTTTCCCCCTCCTTCTCGCCTGTATTCTTTTATCTCATTCCATCCTATTGTTCACTGAGTTTTACACTCTACACATTCTCCTCTCAGCATTTCCCAGACGGGGATGAATAAGTATGCTTCCTTCTTCACAAAGAAAGATATACAGTACACAGTTCTGTTTCACCAAGCATCTGTGTTACAAAGGAAGTGGATTTATTTTGTTCCAGTGGTAGGAAAGAGCAGAAATGAAATCTAGTACATAGAACCTCACCCTAAAGTATAATAAACATTTGGACCAAATTGTCAAGCTTCCTAATTTTGCCAAGGCTGTTAGAGTCATAATGAGCCTGTGATTGTGTAGGCAAATCAGTTAAAATTAGTAAATCTAAATATAAACTAAAATAACTCCAACATACATACCTTCATGGTCCCTTTAGTATATATCTTAGGTTCAGGTGTATTGTTTCATGGTCTCAGAGCTAGGCTGTAGATGAGTTGAGAAACATTCACATATTTTATTATTAGACTGATTTTATATAATAACATGCTGATGCTGTTTATAATAAAACAGTGGTTGGATGATTCACTGGGTCCCTACTCCTTCATCTTGCCACTGCTCGAGTTACAGATGGCTTCACCATATCATATATTCATTTCTCTTTAAAGTGACTTGCCAGGCTCCAACTCTTAGCAACTGCAAGAAAAAGAGGGTAGGCTGCAGGTTTTTGTTTCCGTATTACACAATGATTTATGTTGGATAAGTAAAAAAAAAATCCAGCAAAGCTGAGAGAATTCATGAAGTGTGTGATTTAGGGTATTTTCCATGCATCAGCAAAAGTCTAAAGCAGTTTTAGAGCAGTGCAGCACAGCTGGGTGCAAAGAAAACCAATTTGTTTTGAAGTATCTTTCATACTATTTTTCTGTGATTTGGATCTAAGGCCTTTCCCATATTTAGTCCTGATAGTCACTTTCATTTTTGACACTCCTATTAAGGTAAGTCAACCTACAAGTTGGGCAATATTTCTCTAGAGTGGGATATTTGAACAAATCAGCTGGATACAGCTGGGGTTTTGTTTGGGTGGTATCCTGGATCAGAAAAGTGTAAGTTCCTCTTGTTCTATGGGGGCTATCTAAATTCACATAAGATACAGTTATCTTCATAAACATTTAGACAGTCTACTATGTAAAGGGACTTAGGTCACCCATGCTTGGAAGCCACTCATATTCAACTCTAGGGTTGAGTGTTCATCTCTGTTTATAGCCAAAAAGATAGTGCTGTCTGTGTCTGCAGAAGTTTCCATGGAAATGTGGCAGGCAAGACTAGACACTGGAGTCCATGGAATGCTGTCTACCTTCCCACCAAAGTGGTACCTCTTTATCTACTTACAATTTCTTATTTTCAAAATTCTAGGCTGGCAGGAGCTGGGACTGAGGCGGAAACTCACTCCATCCTGCAGCACTCAGGTCTTGAACTGCCAAACTGCTGACCTTCTGGTCATGAAATTCAGTATCTTAACCACTAAACCTGGAATTGGGCAGCAATAAAAACCCAATAAATAAATAAATAAATAAATGAATAAATAAACCGCCACAGTTTATACACAAAGGTAAGGAACTTGTGTATAAACAAGTACAGGAACATTCTGTTTACAGTAATCTCTCTCTCTCTGTGTATGACTGTGTCTGTGTGGTGATAGACAGTCAGGTGAGATTAAGCATCTTGACCTCTCTTCTGTACATGTGCACTTATCGATACTCTAAGGTCATGTCCTCATTGGATCATTGCTGATCTTTTGTTCTCTTTCGTCTGCAATTTGATTAGTGTTTCACCATCCAGCCAAATGTGGTACACAGTGCTAGAAGATAAAAAGGTGAACATCTAGAAGGTGTTACCTACACCTGTCAACCACAATTCCACTTTGTGTTTACAGAAGAAAAGCAATGATTTTGTAGTAGGAATTACACTTACACTTGGAAGAACCCATAATTTCTTACTCTTGGAAGCACCCATAATTTCTAGAATAATTAGGTCTCTTAAGAGCAACTAATAATCATTTACAGGGAGATAACTCACCTCAAAATTTTGGCAGTGAGGAGCCCTTCTTAACCGGAAATTGTAGGTTTCCTGTTAATCTGATTATTTTGGCAAAATGTTTGTTTTGCTCTTGTTCTGCCCAGTTTGGGTTGGAAACAATGTGTTAATAAAACAACTTATTGTAATTATTGGTATATTTAGATGATAAAATCTGAGTTTATGCATCCCTTTCACAATAGTTTGCATCAATTAATGTAAAGCATTAAATTATGCAAGCAACTGTAAATGGTCTTTTTACTACTCTTTCCTACTCTGTTGTGTCTCAGAAATAAATGCTATTCAATTTAATGGTACTTACTAGCAGAGGTGTGTGTGTGTGTGTGTGTGTGTGTGTGTGTGTGTGTGTGTGTGTGTGTGTGTGTGTGTGTGTGTGTGTGTGTGTGTGTGTGTGTGTGTGTGTGTGTGTGTGTAATTACCTACCACCAAATGACAATGATTGCTCCATCAGAAACTGCCTCCATTACCATCAAATCTCATCCTCCAGCCAGAAATAACATTTTATAAGTAAATATTGACATTCGAATTATCTTAAGTAGGTTGATTGTTTTAGCCTGCCTGCTGGCAGCTTCAATAAGGCAATTCCACAGTGCCATTGATTCACATATGAAATGCTCTTTGCAAAGATTTATTTTAATGACATAACAGTGAATGGAGGCAGGAATGGACTGGTCTGAAGGCCCAGAGGTGCACCGCTAGGGATTACATAAGGAACTAGAGATGTGAGAAATCCCCTACCTTGCCCCACTCCCTGCTTGAACAAAGGACATACACATTGATACTGACTCACTCTGCACTTTTTTGGAGCTCTTTCGACCCAATCCTTGTCTGGAACTCTGGTGTTAAATGTGTGTGTTTTTGCTTCTCCTTAGGGACTACGGTGGCTCAAGTGGTTAAAATGCCGAACTCACTGACACAAAGGTCAGAATTCAAATCCCTGGTAGTGCATGACAGAGTGAGCTCCTGTCTCTGTCCCAGCTCCTGTCAGCCTAGCAGTTTGAAAGCAAGAAATTGCAAGTAGATAAATAGGTACTATTTTGGTGGGACATGTTGAGACTTGCCTGCCACATGTCAAAGGAAACATCTGCAGACTCAGACAGCACTGGCTCTTTGGCTATAAATGGAGATGAGCACTGAACCCTAGAGTCAGATATGACTGGCTTTCGACCAAGGGTGACCTTTACCTTTATCTCTAAAGCCATCCTTTCTGTAAATAAGGAAATGAAAACAGCAAGACCAAGTCATAGACTGAATGATAAAGAAAGGATGGAAGGAAGGAAGAATGTTCAGGGCAGCAGAACATGCAGAGCCTGGCAATCTGTTATATTTTCATGTTTATGTTTTATCTTTATCTCTATTTTTTATTATTTTATTTTCCCCTTTGCTTTTTTTTTTACAGCCACCATGAACAAGCACCCAGAAGCTTCCTGAGGCCAGTAAGAGATTGAGTGAGGAACTTTAAAAGAACAATGAATATAGCCCTGTTCAATGTTTTCTCTGTGATCTCTGTCCCCGCTCTCTCTGTCCCCTGGTTCTGAAATCACTGGTACTGCAGCCCGAAGACTATGATTATTTAACAAATGAGTTAGCAGCAGCAGGACGGGCAACAAAGAATTATCTCTTTCCCCATTTCTATTCACAACATGTAATGTCTAATTAATGCCACTGTGATTCTTGCTTCACTCTGCGGCAATTTCAGAAACACCAAGGTACCCTTGATTCAGTTTACTTTTACATATTTGCCCTGAGAGTGTTCACACATCTAGACAGAGTCAACACAATACAGTAACTTGCTGACCATCTGGAATACAGATGCTGGTCCATATATTTCCTCCTACCGCCTGTTGCCATTAGAAACTCCTTTTGATCACACTAGATCATAAAAAAATTGGAAGGAGTGACTGTACCATCCCAGTTCAGTGAGACAGTGGTAAATGATAATGATGACAGGCAGATAGATGTACACCATACTTCTCTCTAGGTTCTGAGGGTCTCTTTTCTTTACACGAGTATTGCAAGCACAATGAACTTTACAAAGACTTGAAAATATTTTCCCCCAAATAACAATCAGCAATGACAGTAATAGAAGCACAGCCTAAACTGGATGCAACCAGATAGACACTCTTGAGTTGTATTCATCAACACTATGCCAGAGCAGGATCTACTTGTATGGAAAAATGAAGCAGTGTGAAAATATCTTGAAAAGCAAAGAGGCTCAGGGACAAAATCCCAGATCTTTATCATCCAAGGTAGATCCATAGCACAAAGATAGGTGTATATACCTCATGAATGTAAGAGGGAATTTTAAAGCTAATTTGAGTGTCTGAACTTCACAGCATGAGTTTCCCTCACCTATGGGATGATGCAAATTATCTTACTTAGTCTGATGATTGCTTTTCAGGACTTAATCATGAACTTTCTTTGAAGTCTGATTCCATAAGCACAACGAGGCTGCCTCAATCACTTCTTTGCACATTAACATGCTTTCAGTTCTAATTCTGGGCTGTCTCTAACATCTTTCTGGCCTCAGTTAACCTTTGCCTCACTCCACATACTCCTTTCCCTGTCATATTTTCTGTGACAGAAAAATAAAATAAGAATCAACCTGGCTCAGTCTAAAGGCTTATATGGTCCTCCTCAAAGATGTGGGACTGGGAAGAGAATCCTGTTAAGGAGATATAAAACATAACACTCTTTGTGTTTAGTGCTCCTCATGTTGAGACACCTGCAATTCTATGGGCCAAAGATTACAACTTTGAAAGCAGTGAGGTTTCCCTGCGAAGGACTTAATGCATATACCTCATGCTAATGCCAAGATAATAATAATAATTTTATGCCAGAAATTATTTTGTGTTGAAAGGATTTTTGAGGGAGAAACTCTGCTTGGGGAACGCCCAGATGAGGCTCCTTTCATGTCCCCAAGAGCTGGGAGAGAGACCGAAGCTCAATCCGTCATGGAATACCCGGGTTTTGAACTGCCAACTTGCCGGCCTTCCAGCTAACAAAGTGAGCTTCTTAACCACTGAGCCACTGCAGCCCCAATGCCAAGAAATAACAACTGTGCTTGTGCAAATAGACCAGTGATGGCTAACTTTGGCACTCCGGCTGTTTTTGGACTTCAATTCCCAGAATCCCAAGTCAGTACTCCTGCTGATCAGGGCTTCTGGAAATTGAAGTTCAAGAACACGTGCAGTGCCAAGGTTAGCCATTACTGAAATAGACCATTGTGCATGCAGTAAAACCAAAGAAGGTTGTGCTTGAGAAAAGTTACTTTTGCAGACTGCAACTCCCAGAATTCATCAGCCAGCATTGTCTGGGACTTGTAATCCTAAAATGTGACATTTCCAATTTTTTATCAGCAGTCTACTTGTGTGGTGTTGTCTGCATGAAACTCAAAAGCTGGATGAAATTAACTTCAGCACAATACAGAGAATAAGTAATGGATCCTTTGAGACCAACCTTTCTTTGAAAACACATGTCTGCATGTGTAGAGGAAGGAATGTTATGAGTCCCTTTGTCCTAGCTGCCAGCATTCAGGTTTCCAAAGATAATAAAGAAATGGTTATATTAGCAAGTCCTTCTGGCATCCAAAAAGCAATCCACCACCTATCCTGTTTGATTTGCCTAAAATGTGGTTTGCCTACAGATCGTTAAGGAACATTAACCAGCAGTTCTGGTTCATTAGTGTGCTTTCTTCCAAACCTCAGAGATGTTTGTAGCAATCAGATAGCAAATTCAGAATACTGTACCACTTAATTTTTAAAAGAAATTGCTATTAGAGTGGACCAGGAGGCAGAATTCTGATGCAATCTACATGGTGGGAATGGCAGATGCTAGTTGTTGTTGTTTTTTTTTTAAAAGAGATTATGGGATACCCATTAGAAGGTTATATTTTAGCACGCTCATATCTGTGAAATCTAATACAGTACTCAAAGATGCAATGTTTTGTGATTGATTGAAATGTAAACACAAGGGCTGTGTTCAAGTTTAGGCCAATCACAAAACAATGCCATCACACAACCAGTCATAGAAAATGCAAGTTAATTTACAAACTACAGGAGGCGTGAAAAGCTCATGTTGGGATAATCAGACACTTTCAGCACTTAAAGAACATGATATGCTCTCTGTCAGGTATACCCAGTGTCTTAACAGGTATGTAGGTGTTATTTATTAGTTAATGCTCTTTCATTGCTTTGTGTATGTAGGCAAAAATCTTGTTGATATTTTCTGTGTGTTTAAGGACAATCTTGCAATGTTTTGCTCTTGCAAGTGTGTCACACAATTAGTCTTGAGTGCTCATGTGCCTAATTTTGCAATCAGTGTGAGCCTGGGTGCATGAGAGAGAAAGAGAGAGAGAGGGAGAGATAAAATCCTCACTTATCTTTAGGTGATCACGTAAGTGCTCCACCTAAGATCAGGAGAGAAGTAGCAGCGGACACTGAGAGAACTAAGCAAGATAATGACTCTCGACACCCTCTGAACAGATATGAGCCTCAACTCCACCGTTTCAGGTCCAGGAAGAGCATTATGGCAAGAATAAACATTCTTGAGGGTAAAGGTAAAGGTTTCCCTTGGTCAAAAGCTAGTCGTATCCGACTCTAGGGTTCAGCATTCATCTTTGTTTCAAAGCTGAAGAGCCAGCATTTCTGTGGTCATGTCCAATGGATGGACATGACCACAGATGGAGGAAGGAGATCATTGGACACCAGAGCGCATGGAACGCTGTTACCTTCCCACCACAGTGGTCCCTATTTATCTACTTGCAATTTCTTGCTTTTGAAAAACCAAATTAGAAGATGGAGGAAGGAGATCATTGGACAAGGAACAACATTAAAGGAGGATGTAGCTGAATATCTCAACCTCCTCTATGTCACTTGGAGGACCCTGAACAGGCTGAGGGTTGGAGTCCCTAAATGCAAGATCAGCATGCTCAAATGGGGTCTGTAGCAGACAAGAACACACAGTGTGACTGTGGAAAGACACATAAACTGGCTCATTTACTGGTCTGCTGATTATTGCCAGAGACATACACTGATGAGGACTTGGATTTGGGCAATGACAAAGCATAGAAAGTAGCTTCATTTTGACAGTCCACGGTTTGATCGGCACATGAAAGAAGAAGATGAATCACATAAGTGATTATGATTCTGGCCTCAAGCTTGAGATTCCATTGATGGGAAAGTCCTACCAGTGCAGTAATGTGGGATCGTACCACTTCTGCAAGCAGAGATCCCTGGAAGATAACTGGCCACCTGCTTGTGCAAGAACACCTCTTGCACAGCACTAGAGCAATTGCTATACTGGTAACTCTTTCTGTGCAGAACGATCCACTAGTTTCTGCACAAGTTGTTTCCTGCAATGGCTATCAAATGGAATTTAAAAAAGGCCTTTGATGGAAGCCCTCAAGTGCTTGAACATTAAATGTTATTAAAATTAGAAAATGCCACTTTATTTGAACTTCTGAGAGTTAATGTTTTGCTCTGACAGCAACTGTACAGCTTGTTATAATTATAAGGTAGTGAAGGCTGATGTTGTAATCATTCATGAAACCCTGTGCCAGAATAAATGACTTCCAGAACTTGATTGATTTTGATTAAAATGTCAGACTCGAAATTCAGACAATGTGACAATTTTTTTATTTTTCTACAAAGAGAGAAAAGGAAAGAAAAGAGCACCTTTTTATTGCTGAGATGCTGGCAGCAACTATGCAAAGTGTGACGATGCTCTTTCCATTAATACTGATTAAAAATATGTTCTACTTTACGTTCTTGATTCAAGAAAGTCCTCTGGAACTGATGAAGTAGGCTCAGTCGCACTCAAGCCAGGCATTGCAATAGATTCGTTAGTCGTAACATGTTATAAAATTATTGGTTTTAGGTTACTTTTCTTACCCAACAGCGCCTCTCTCAATTCTGTTAAATCCCGCTATTTCTAGCCCATCTTTGGTAGGGATCTGCATTAGATTCAGGAAAAAGAAACCCAAGGTCCATCTTGAATCAGGCTCTCTCAGGCTGTTTCTGTTGCCGAGGGCCTCAGCAGCCGCCACTGGTTCCTCTGTGGCTGTGTGTGGCCGCCTGACGCTCTGCGCTGCAACACTCCAAGCAGCAAATGGCTGCTTGGCTGGGCAGGCAGAGCGCTGTAGGTGTGCCAAGCGCTATAGGCATGAATGTGCGTCAAGAGCTGTAGGCATGCCAAGTGCTGTAGCCATGCATGCATGCCAAGTGCTATAGGCACGCATGCGTGCCAAGCGCTTGGCGCACATGCACAGTGGGGGAACTGGTGAAAAGGTAAGCCCCTGAGGTGGTTCTCCCCAAAAGCCACTACCGGTTGTCTAGGACACTGGGAGAAGCTACTACCGGTTCTGGCAAACTGGTGTGAACTGGCTGCTGACTATAACTGATTTCAAGTAAAGGTGACCTTTACCCAATGACGTAGTGTGGAATTCAGCCACCCAGGGCTGAAGCCAAATTTGCCGCCCTCTGGTGGACACTGGCTCCCGCTAGGGCTTCTGGGAATTGTAGTCCAAGAACACACATAGCCAAAAAAGCGTCACCCGGGGGCGCCTGCCCCCCAGTGACGCCACTGCCTTTACCTTACATTTATTTGTATTTCATTCTCTGCACGTTTCATGTGGCTTCACCATTATCATTAAAAAGAAAATAAAGTCATGGCAGGGGGAGGGCAATTTTCAGTCTGGTGGTTGCAATGTTTGGGCCGTTAGTCATTTCCTTCTGTAGCAGTGATTTCCCTTCCCCCAGGAGAATTGAGCTCATTTGGGCAATTCTAAAAGTCCAGTGGGGGAAGGAGGGAAAGTTGTTGGTTAAACTGGAGACCTCACCCAGTCAGAGGCTCCCACTTAGTCTAAGGGTGTGTCTTGATTAGGAAAAAGTCTTACATTTGTGTCAGTTTTGCCAGGTTCCAAATTGGTTCAAAGATGGAAGTCTACATGACACACAGCTGATGCGCACATTATCTTGCCAAAATGCAGGTTATTTTAAACCACTCACCAGGGGACATTTATTTTGCAGTGATTCCTGAATTGCTGTATTTAGGTGAAGACACATATGTTTCAGTACACATTGTGTCTGCCATGGTGACAGTAGTGGCGATAGTGGCAAGGGGTATGACAGGGACCAGCTTTCCAGAGAAGAGCCAGCAGGCAGGAGTGCAGGAAAGGGGAAGGGGTGGCAACATGAGGTGAGAGGAGATGGCTTCTCTCCTTTCTTGCTCAGAGATGCCAGCAGGGGAAGGAGGAGAAGGAAAAAAAGATGCTCAACTGTTGTGCATCCGGCTTTGTTCCACTGAGGAGTCCCTGCTTCCCCTTGGTTGGATAAAAGGACACTGCTTAATTTTAGCATTGGTTGCCTGTCACAGCATGCATGTTTGTAGAGATCTGAAACCAGGTTTCACAACATGGTGTTTTTGGCCAGTCTAGCCATACCCTAAGACAGTGATAGTGAACCTTTTAGACACCGAGTGCCCAAGCTGCAACCCAAAACCCACTCTGTGCTGGGGGAGGGAGGAAGTGCTCCCATTGGACTGCTGGGCAGAGGGGTGGGGTGAACTCTGTGCTGGGGCAACAGCATGCCTGCCCACAGAGAGGGCTTTGAATGGCCCCTCTGGCACACATGTCATAGGTTCACCACCACTGCCCTAAGACATATCATTCTGTTGCTTTTCCTCACATTGTTTTACAATGAAGTTTGAGAGTTAAAACCAACCTGTCTCATTGCCAGTTTAATAACTTGATTTCTGCATTACAAAGAACAAGAGAGATCTTCCTCTACATCCATTAGAATCTGTTGTTCTGTACTTATAAGATGAGCCTTAATTTATACCCAGGAGAACAGTTTTCCTTATATTAAAAGGACAGGGAAGGAAGAAGTATATGTCCATGCCTGTGTATATAAAAGAGTTGCTCTGTTCTATTCCCACCTTGCTCACTTTCCAGACTTCTAAGTTGTTTCTAGTGTGTAATGCAGTGGCGTAGCGTGGGGGGGCGGGGCGGGGGGGGGGGCGGATGCCCCGGGCAGCGCCTTTCAGGGGGCGGCAAAATGTCCCCTCCCCACCCTTTTGCTGGCGAGCGCCCCACGTGCGCTTCGCCGCTTGCCACACACCTCCGTCCGCTCGCACCTCCATCCGCTCGCCCGCCCGGCTGGCCGTCGGGGGCTCTCCGCCGCCTGTTGCCCCTGGCAGCGCCTTTCAGGGGGAGGCAAAATGTCCCCTCCCCACCCTTTTGCTGGCGAGGAGGAGAAAAAGGGTTTTTTTCTAGGCGGACAATTCAAGGAGGCTCCTTGAATTGTCCGCCTAAAAAAAAACCCTTTTTCTCCTCCTCGCCAGCAAAAGGGTGGGTAGGGAAGGAGGGGCACGCCCGGTCGCCCACCCAGCTGGCCGTCGGGGGCTCTCCTGGCGGGCGGCCCGCGTGCGCACGGACGCTGCTCGCCTCCGCCCGCCCAGCCACCCACCCAACTTGCCGTGAGACGGGGCGCTCGTCGGGGGTGGGTGGCGCCGTGGCGGGGAGCCCCTGGGGGCTGGCTGGGCAGGAGGAGGTGGGCAGCGTGCGCGCGCACGCGGGCCGCCCGCCAGGAGAGCCCCCGACCGACAGCCAGCCCGGCGGGTGGGCCCCTCCTTGAATTGTCCGCCTAAAAAAAAACACTTTTTCTCCTCCTCGCCAGCAAAAGGGTGGGGAGGGGACATTTTGCCGCCCCCTGAAAGCCGCTGCCAGGGGCAACAGGCGGCGGAGAGCCCCCGACGGCCAGCCGGGCGGGCGAGCAGACGGAGGTGTGAGCGGACGGAGGTGTGTGGTGGGCGAGCGGACGGAGGTGTGTGGCGCGCGCGCCGCTAGTCAGCAGGGGGGCGGCTTCTACCTGGGGAGGGGGGAGGGGGCGGCGGCAGCGGCGAGCTGGGGGGGGCGGCGGCGGCGAGTTTGTTCTTCGTCCCAGGCGGCTGAAGACTGCACGACGCCACTGGTGTAATGGACATTTCACTGCGGAACAGAAAATGATAAGGACAAAAACAGGCTGCTTACAAAATAGTCCAAATGCAAAATTGTCATGGAAAGAAGGTCAATGGTGGCAAATTAGGATTTGGGAGGTCTCCAAAAGAGGCACCTTACCAGACATTACTTGTATCTGCCCCACTTGCATTGTGACTCTGGGCGGCTAACAAAGAATCACAAAGCATCACAATTACCATAGTACAATAAAAAAGAATTACAAAGTATCACATTACAATAGTACAAAAACAATACACAATAAGCAATACAGTACTGTACTGTACATATAATATTGTAAAAAAACCTCAAATCTCAGAAACTATGTCCATTTCCTTCCAGGCTGGGTGGGCTGAGGGAAGGAGTCCTGAGGTGGCATTTTTGTGGCCGTGAGGCTGCAACAGCTGCTCCCACTTCCCTCCAGGCCGGGTGGGCCGAGAGACGGAGTTCGAAGGCATTGTTGTTTTTGGCATTTTTGTGTCTGTGGTGCCGCAACAGCTGCTCCCATCTCCCAATTTAAACAGAAATAGAAAACATATAATCTGTTGATCTGTACACCTTTTGAGTCTGCAGAAAAGATGCATTGGCAATTGCAAACACCCTCCATATGGTTCTTTATCTTTAAATCAGAGTTGGATTGGATACTGGAAGATATCTTCAGATGCATAACAGTTCTCTGTCAATTCTTTATACAGTCATACCTCACATAATGAATTTAATTCGTTCTGCGAAGCTGTTCGCTATGCGAGTTTTTCACTATGCGAAACAAACTCACATAGCGAAAATTCCTATGGAAAACCTCGCATAACGAGTGTTTCTATGGGGAAAACTTGCATAGCAAAACATTTTCATTACACGAGTTTTCCCCATAGAAACACTCGTTATGCGAGTTTTCCATAGGGAAAGTCCGACTTGCATAACGAATATTTTCGCTATGCGAGTTGGACTCACATAATGAAAATGTTTTTGTTATGCGAGTTTTCCCCATAGAAACACTCGCTATGTGGGTGTTTGCATAGGGCAAGTCTGACTCGCATAGCGAAAATTTTCATTATGCGAGTCGGACCGGTTATGCAAGTCGGACCGCTAAGCGAGTCACTTGTTAAGCAAGGTTTGACTGTATAAGGTTCTGTCCTTTGCAAATAAAGTTTTGACACCTTCCAGTTATTTTGGGTTACAGTTTCTACCACTCTGTCACGGTATGCATGAGCACACTGACTCAACATCACATTATCTGAAATTAGAGGTTGTATTTTTTTGGGGACTACATATTCCATAATTCTCCTTTCTGAGAGTTCCACTTGACAGACAGCTCAATATGGCTCTCCTGGGAGAAATGCCAAAGCAGGAAACTTGGCTGATGTCCACCTAACTTTTTATTCAGAAAGGAGGCTCCTTGTTAGCAGTAGGCAGCTTCCTTTTCCAACAGGACACTAAACAGAGCTAGGCCTATGCTGGACTGGACCACAAAACTTTCCAGTTTAGGCCTTTCTGTCAGGTAAGCCAAGTTTAGCTGTCTATATGCCAAGTGTAGTTAAACGCCTACCAAATGTTGGACTGCAGAAATGACAGACTCAGAAAAAAATGAGTGTATAATAATAAAAACAAGCTGGACACAAAATAAGAATGCCATGATATCAAAACCACAGGAAATGAAGCTGCTAAGAGCAGAATTGTATATAATACTCAAAACGTGTTTGGAGTGGAGTGTAAAAATAATAAATAATAAATGTTCTAAAACAATAAAGCTAGTAATAATAGAAAAGTTCTTAGCTTGTCTTTGTAAACTAAGACATGAAATCCCCACAAAGAAATAATTTGCAAATGGAAATTATATCTATTTGGGCATGAGTATAATCTTATTTACAGTTGCAGTTTTGTGACTCATTCTATGAAGAAAAGAAAAACCGCTCACAGCAGGGGGCTCGTAGTAGTCTAAATAGGCTGGTAATAAAAGATATTCTTTCCCTACGTGCTGAGGCACTTCAGTATCATTTTTTTGTTAATAACCAGCATAATAAGCCAATGACCTAGGGTCTTTGTCTGTTTCTCTTTCGAGTGCGAAGAATATAAAACAGCCTGTACTCTTGTTGTTAGAAATATAGCTTGACATGAAAAATAACGCTGTAATTTGGGATAGTTCAAATTGCCAACTGCCAATTAGATATTTCATATTTCTTTATTAGAAATGTATCCAGATCTTGTGAAATCCTCTGGCAGTTGCCCTGTCGATCAGAACAAGGTTGGCCCACTATCCTTTGCTGCCTGAGGTAGAGGAGCAAAATAAATAGAGTGCAAAGAAGTTACTTTTTTTGTGCATGATAGCTTCCAGAATCTCCAAACCAAGTTGAATAAAGGATGTGCTGACTAGAAGATTCTGGGAGATGTAATGAAACATCACTTTTATAAATGGTACAAATAGCCCAACCCACTTAACCAAGTTATAGTGTGCCATGTTCAAAACCAGTCAAGTTACAGTCAAACCGCTACATAAGAATTTAATTCATTCCTTGAGGTTAGTTGTATCTCAAAAAATTCTTATCTTGAATTTCCCATAGGACTGCATTGCATTTCTTATCTTGAAAAAATCCTATTAAAAATTCTTATCTCAAACCTGATTTTTTTCCCTGAGATTTTCAGATTTATCTCGAGTTTTTCTTAAGTTGAGCTGTTGTTATCTCAAGGTTTGACTGTATTTTAGTATATAAGGCAGAGAAGCTAATAATGTGCTGCATTTTCATGACACCAGTTCTTCTTCTTCTTCTTCTTCTTCTTCTTCTTCTTCTTCTTCTTCTTCTTCTTCTTCTTCTTCTTCTTCTTCTTCTTCTTCTTCTTCTTCTTCTTCTTCTTCTTCTTCTTCTTCTTCTTCTTCTTCTTCTTCTTCTTCTTCTTCTTCTTCTTCTTCTTCTTCTTCTTCTTCTTCTTCTTCTTCTTCTTCTTCTTCTTCTTCTTCTTCTTCTTCTTCTTCTTCTTCTTCTTCTTCTTCTTCTTCTTCTTCTTCTTCTTCTTCTTCTTCTTCTTCTTCTTCTTCTTCTTCTTCTTCTTCTTCTTCTTCTTCTTCTTCTTCTTCTTCTTCTTCTTCTTCTTCTTCTTCTTCTTCTTCTTCTGTGTCTAGGCCAGATGCAAAACTACAAAAATGAAGTCACCTTTTGGTGAGTTCATTCACCAGTTGAGTTCTACCTTCCTATTCTGTGTGCCTTAAATTTTGTATAAAAGTCAAGCTCCCATTAAACTTCTTCCCCTGCCTTGCTGCAACCCTATTTTTTGCCTGTCTGCTTTTCTGAACCTCAACAAGTATTTATAAACTGGTCACTCACTGCTTCCCTCTTTGTATCTCTAAGACATTGATTTGCCTGTCTGGCATTACCTTCATCAGCCTTGATAATGGCCCATACAAAGGCACATAATTGTAGTGCTGGAAGAGACTCCAAAGTTCACCGAGTCCAAACCTGTTCCAAAGCTGGAAACCATCAGCTACAGCACTGCTATCAGGGAACCATTTCATCTTTGTTTAAAAATCTCCAATTAAGGAGAGTCTACAATACCCAGAAGTAGTTCATTCCACTGTCTAGAGGATGTTTCCCAATCTTTGGTTTTTGGACTTCAACTCCCAGAAGTCTAAGTCACTTCTCCAAAGCACTGAACAGCCAATGTACTGACTTATGCTTCTGGGAATTGAAGTCCACCAGTGCTCTGTGGAACATAGTTTGGGGGACATTGGTCTAGAGCAGTGTTTCTCAAACAGTGGCCTGTGGGATGGATGCGGCCTAAGGCACTATTTCATGTGGCTCCCACTACCTCCACCACATCAGGAAGTGCCATGTGGTGGAGGAAGGGCAAAATGATAGTCTGGCTCCCAGCTTAAAAAGGTTGATAACTCTAGAGGCTCTTGTGATCTGGATGTTCTTTCTCACGTTTAGGCAAAATTTCCTTTCATATGAGTTTCTTCAAATGCCAGCCCTGTTACACAACAACCCTGAGGTACACCTGTGTTTCCATAAGACATGGAGAGACCTTACTTGGAGGACAAGTCTCAAGGTTGGAGCATGACAGCAAAGGAATCTCTTCATTCATAGAAAAGCTTCCAACATAGGGGCAAAGAGGGTGTGATTCTGGCTGAGAAGGCATTCAGAACAGATGAGGAGTGGAAGGAGAGCATTCATGGAGGAAGATGAGGGGAAACCCACTCTCTGAACGGACATCTGCTTCCATGACATTACTATGCCAACTTAAGTATACTGTTGGTAATCTCTAGAAAAGATCTTACTTGAGCCACAGGTAAGAATAAGGTTTTCTGATTAGCAAGATAATAGAGGAGAAAGAACTTTTGTAGTTGATAGTGGGAAAATATGGGTGAGGAAGGGAATGTTGATGCCTTTTCCTGGCAGCTTTCCTCTCTCTCAATCATTATACATTTATATGTACCTTGGTCTGAGGGGAAAAGAGCTGTAGATGTGCGGGTAGGAAAAGAGAAAGATTCAAACACCTTTTATTTCCCCCCCTGACACTACCCTCCAAGTGTTGTTTTTCAGGTACAAAAAGGCAAGATGCGAGGCTTCTTTAGAAGTACTCCTGTATTAAAAATTCCCTCCACTCAGACCGTGCTGAGATACAGTGTTTGCAAACCAGTCGTATCCAACGTATCAGCACTGTTTGCAGCCAAAGAGCCAGCACCGTCTGTGTGTCTGCAGATGTCTCCATGGTCATGTGGCAGGCTTGACTAGATGCTAGCGTACATGGAATGTTGTTACCTTTCCCATTGAAGCAGTACCCATTTATCTACTTGCAATCTCTTGTTTTCAAACTGCTAGGTTGACTGAAGCTGGGACAGAGATGGGAACTCACTCTGTAATGCAGCACTAGGGCCTCGACCTGCCATCCTGCTGATCTTCCAGTCCTCAAGCTCAACATCTAAACTACTAAAATGACAGTAGTAGCACTATAGTGCTGTCTTGTGATTTAGTGTCTATCAGAAGGCATTCTGGGACAGAGGAAGTGGCCTCCAGTTGAAGCCACTGTCCATCAGGGAGGTCCATTCTGTCCCACTGGTGGCTGGTAAGCGCTGTGATTGGCAAAGTCAAATGGACAGTAGCTAACAGTGGGCAGAGCCAATGTGACAGGCAGAGCCAAAGGGAGAGACTGAGTATTCTTGCATGCACCTACAAAGTCAGGCAAACATGCATTCAAAAATGTGTGTGTATACACAGAGGCACTATAGGCAGATAGTCATAGTGACACTGTCTCACCTTGTGTTTTTCCCCTGCTCTCTTCCTCTGTGCCTTTTTTAAACCTGGGAATCACTACATATTCCTTTTCCACTTTCCTCTCTCTTTCTTACTCCCTCTTTCTTTGAGACTCACTTAAATGCACACACATATACTCACACAGAGTAAGATAAGGCTGGGAGCTCAGCAAGAGAGGAAGACAAGCAGGGCACAAAGATATGGAATAGACCCCCCCCCCCCCAAAAAAAAAAAAAAAAAGCTAGACAGACTAGACTTTTCTGGATGGACACTGCCCTGCTAACTCAGATTCTTTGAACTGATAATGCCAAGGAAAAAGCCAGGAGTAAAGTACACAAGGAATGTGCTGTATTGCGTCCTTGTTAAGAATATGTTGGCGTGAGAATGACTTTATAGATTTTGTATTGTGAAATCCATAATGACCTGTGCTCATCCAAGGGAAGCTGATATGGATAAGTATTGGCTTATAAAAAAGGCATACAGTACTAGATAGCATTGTGGAAGCAAGACCCAACCTGAAATTCAATGTTCTGCTTGGATCTTCCATAGTAGTAGAAATATAATTATTTGATGACTAAATATCTTTAATTGAAAGATGTTAGGTCTAATGCAGTGAGATGCGATAGTGGCACTTGTGGTAAGCTAAAGGTAAATGTAAAGGTCACCCTTGCTTGAAAGCCAGTTGCATCTGACTCTAGGGTTCAGTGCTCATCTCTGTTTATAGCAAAAGAGCCAGCACTGTCTGCGTTTGCAGATATTTCTGTGGACATGTGGCAGGCATGCCTCAACACCTAAGTGCACAGAATGCTATTTACCTTCCCACTGAAGTGGTCCCTATTTACCTACTTGCAATCTCTTGCTTTCAATCTGCTAGGTTGACAGGAGCTGGGACAGAGACAGGAGCTCACTCCATCGTGCAGTACTTGGGAATCAAACTCTGACTTTCCAGTTGTCGAGTTCAGCATCTTAACCACTTGAGCCACCACAGTCTCTTGTGGCTTGTGTGACAGTGGCCCAAATCTGATTATCTATGTTCCTAAGTGTAATGCAATCAGCATAAATCTTAGTGGCAAATGGCTGCAAGTTGGGTGGTTTGGTACACAACAGCAAATGCCCATGTTGACTTCTTAATTTGCTTCAATTTGCTGTTGACATTTATGTTGATTGCTTTATCCTGGCATAAAAACCTAGTAGGATTTTGGCCACAATATTGCAGGGTAGACAGATCCTGTTTCATGTTCTGTCTGCTCAGCTGTGCCCATTTCCAACTTTCTGATAGCCGGTCAACTTTCCATGCCTCTTGTGAATGTCCATGAATCATTAGGTTGTTTGAGGCACACACACCCCCCCCCATTTCTCCCTGTATTTGGACTACTGCAGGGCTTCCTTTTTGTCATAGCCTGGACAGTTTACTTTTCTGAATTATAATTTCCGGAATCTCTCAACTAAATTACTTGTCCTGTCATTATATTTTTGTTACACGAGTATTAAAGAATAGGTTTGCTGTTGAAACATAAATGAAAGCCTTGCATTTGGCAGCAGTGTACTTAAAAAAATTAGTTACTGGGAAGAAGCTGTAGAGCTAGCTCTCAGAAGCCAAAAGCAAAGATTTTGAATGCATGTATTTTCTTCATATAGAATTACTCACGTATGACTCACACAAGGAATGATATACAGTAGTTCTCAACAGAGCTTTAGAAAGCTTTAGGAGCAAGTGGAAACTTTGTGTGATTAAATACACAAACACACACATAACAACAAGATGGGAACAAAAGGTCTACGGACCAGTCTCCTTTGTTGCAGTTTTTGCCTTTGCGCATATGTCTCTAAACCCCACACTTTTTTGGGGGGGAGGGGAATGCAATCACACATGCTTTTATTTGTTTGTATTTTTAAATTTATTTACTGCCCCACTAGTGCAAACACTCTCTGGGTGGTTCACAATACATTTCTACCATACATTATACCATTCACCAAACTCAGGGAGTGCAAGATGACCATAAACTCAAGATGGCCATACTCATACCATTGTTTGTGAATGTTCAGATAGAAACATTAGGCAGACTTTTGGGTGATCTGGAAAGCAAATGTGTACATATTGCATTGGATCCAGATTTTGACATGGGGAAATGGCTAGCTCTTTATGTCAATTAGATGATTTGAAAACCCCAATAAGCAGAATGTGATATGGCAGGGTGAGAAAGAAGTCCTACAAAATGTTTTTACCCAGTTTACAGGAATTCCTCTCTTCACTCCAAAGAGAACATATCTAATGAGTATGCCCACTCTCTATAGTGTTTTCAAAGGATTAGAGATGGTCCATGGGCTTGAAGGAAGAAAAGAAACAGAGAAATCATTTCCCATCATCCCAACTGCACTACTGTTTATATTCATGTATAAGTCGGGGTTTTTAGCCCCAAAAATGAGGCCCAAAACTGGGACTCGGCTTATACTCAGGTCAACGCAAACACTCAAAAACATACCCACACAAATGTCTAAATTAATTAATTTTACTGTATTTTCATGTATTTTAATTATTGAAGCTCGCTAGCAGCTACTGCATTTTCCACCCCCGATTTATACCCAGGTCAATCTATTTCCCTAGTTTCAGAAGTCCAAATTAGGTACCTCGATATATTCAGGATGACTTATACTCAAGTATATATGGTAATTTACATCAGGATCTAACCCTGTGTTTCTACTTATAACATTTAAGAGACCCACGCAAAAAAGAGGGATACATTTATACTTTCTCCTGAAAATAGTGGGCGTGTTATACAAAGGTAAAGCAGGCTGGACAGAGTGCCTTGTGAAAAGATGGTGAGAAATATTATTTTCTCCTAGGTTGTTCACACTTTTGATCTCTTCCTTCTTTAGTCCCTACCCTCTCCCCTCTCCTCCTTTTCCTGTCTCCCTCCAGGTGAGAACATTCTGCTCAACAAAATACATTTGTTAGCAAAATTTATCATTAGACACATAACCTTTCTGAACTTGGAGGACATTTTTACCAGCTAGCAACACATTTACTTATGATGTGCCAAAAATCTGATGCTCCTTTCAGATTGTTCCCAGAGATAATGTTCTCATTTTGCTCTGTCTTTCAGACATTTTCCTCCACTCTCCCTTCCATCTAGTGGAGCTCTGGCATCTTTTTATCTTTTAGAAATCAGCAATTTCAATAGTTGGTTGCATTGTAATTTCCTGTAATACAACTTTCTTTTGAGCAGGAAAAGCAAAAGACCATAGAGCCTTAATTTTGAGGCTGTGTGTGAGCGACTGAGAGAGAAAGAAGAAGGGGAAAGAGAGGGGACATGGTTTTTTGGAAGGTAGTTGTAACCACACTAAGACTAGCTCTCCACTTCCTGTTTAAAATATTTGCCTGTAAAAACCTGACACAAATAGGTATGGCTGGGACTTTCCTCATTTGCTCTCTGTTGCACTGCTTTGAAATGATTTGAGTGGACACCAGGTAAACAGATCTATCTTAAAGTGCTTCAAGGACATTCTGTTGCAGCTACTTGTCTTTCTCCCACCTGTAATTCCTCTATTTGACCACTGCTTTGCCCAACTAATGCTGTTTAAAGTTTCCATAGTAGAAACATTTGCTTATGCTATAAGCAAAATTAGAAGAGAACTGTGCATAATCTTCCATATTTTATAAACCTGTAGTAGGGTTGACACCCACACACGAATAAAACAAACCTTCCAGCTGGTAGATGGTCCACAGTCCTTTGCTAGGAAAACATTTTTTAAATTTAAATTATCAGACGTTCTTTAAAGCAATGATCTCCAACCTTTGGCCTTTGGACAACAATTCCCAGAAACCCAAGTCAGTGCTTTGGCTGATCAGTGTTTGGAGAATTGACTTAGGTTTCTGGGAATTGAAGTCCAAAAGCCAAAGGTTGGGGAACACTGCTTTAAGGAAAGCTTGACTGATAAAAAGGTAACTGCTATGCTCGCCACAAGGAGGATAATACATATTTCAGATGTGAATTATGTTTCATCCCCAGGATGTGTTTTTAACTGTAATATCTGCCTAAAGTTCTATGACAGAAAGGAGTATCTTTTGAGTAGACTCAGGCTATTTTTCATTGCTGTGTCATACACAGGTCACCAGCTGATCAAGGAGGCCTTCTGAGCAAAGGACAAGGTTGATTTCCTGCCTTCTGCCCTGACACCTATTCTTATGGAACTTTACAGCTACCCTTTATAGAGGCTGAGAGAAAGGACGTCACAGCACTTTCCAAGCAAGCACTCAGACTGCAAAGCTACTGTTTTTCAACTTTACTATGGCTTGATTTACCTGTCTGTGAAATGGCAACAAGAAATATTGAAGGACAGGGGAAAGAAAGAGAAAGATCTTGAAAAAGTGAAACCAGGGTCATCATAGGTAGATGGTGACCACAGAGAGGGGGCATACCCCAGGTAATTTGGGGTGGGATGATCCCCATGCGGAGGGGCACATCCTCTTCACCCCAATGCTTTTCTCCCCAAGCTCTGCCTCACTGGAAAGGCAATATGGAGTTAATAGGATTTGTCTTCCCCCAAGCTGAGATGTAGTGAAACACAAGGAAGGATGTTTAAAGAGCCCAAATCTTTGCAGTTGGAAGCACGTCTGTGTGCACGCAGGCAGACGTCATCCTTTCCCCACACTCTAGATATGTGAGCTTACATGGTGTGAGTCGGATCTGGTAGATGTGCATGTGTGTGTAATAAATGTATCTCCTGGAGCTGGGAAACTTTACTTTTTTTTGGGACTACAGTTGCCAGAAAACTCCCCCCCCCCAGCAGATTCTGGGAGTTGTAGTCCAAACCAGCATTACCTTTTCAAAAGCGTTGGGAGTGCGGGAAGACCCGGGTCTATGAGTTGCGACTGGAAGGTGGCTGGCATACCTGCAGGTGGCGACAAATGCCCTTGAAGCGGAGCCGCTGTCCGTGGTGCTGAAGGAGGCCGCGAGTGGCGAGGAGGGTTGTGAGGATGGCGAGGGGGTGGGGGAACGGACTCTTCCCTTCACCTCCAGCCTCACCAAGCGCCGAAAGCTAGCCAGATTCTTGGGGTGATGGAGTTTATTGAGTATATTTTAGTCAAATTCAAAGGAGTGGTTTTTTTTGTTGTTCAGTTGCACAGTCGATTCCGACCCTCTGCGACCCCATGGACCACTGTCCGCCAGGCACTCCTGTCCTCCACCATCCCCCTCAACTCGCTCAGCTCTGTGCCCATTGTGTCTACAATACCATCTAGCCATCTCATTTTTGGCCGCCCCCTTCTTCTTTTGCCCACCACCCTTCCAGGACAAAAATGTGTGGCTTTCTGGAAATGACTAGACACGGAACTCAGTTTCTCTTCCCACCGAAGGCGTCCCTATTTATCTACTTGCAATTTCTTGCTTTTAGACTGCTAGGTTGGCAGGAGCTGGGACAGAGACGGGAGCTCACTTCGTCGTGCAGCACTCGGGGCTTGAACTGCTAATCTTCTGACTTACCACTCATCAAGTTCAGCGTCTTAACCACTAAGCCACGCCAGTCCCTTATTTTATATAATATAAAATAAAATAAATTATGCCTCAATCCCCGGAGCCACACTTGCCCACAAAAAACAACAACCCAGCAGATAGAAATATTGCCTCCCTAATGCTCTTTTCATGCACAGGATTCGACCCCCCTCCGTTCCTTCAGCCTGGCCCCTGGCCAAGATTTAGTTCATCCGTCTTGGACTGTCTGCCTTGATCCTGCCCAGTAGGGGTGGAGGGCCCCTCAGGAGGTTAGCAGTGCTGTGTGGGAAGAAGGCGAAGCGCCTCGATGTCTAAAACTCACTTTTGAGATCTGGATCGGTCCTCTTCACTTACACCTGGGCACTAACGTGGGGGACTCGGAACTGGATCAGGTGGACGAGGGTGGGGGAGGCTTTGCGTGTGGAGAGTTTCTCAATTTGCATCCCTCTATTACCCATTTACAACTCAACCGAATCAAACTTCACAGCAAATCTGAACCCCAATCTGGAATCTTCTGTAATTACCGGTTGTAAAATTCCACACTTACCTGTTATGCTAGCCAACCACTGTGTGCCTAAATTGACGCCATGATGTCTGACGAAGTGGATCTTGATCCACGAAAGCTAACATTAAATATAGCAGTTAGTCTTTACGGTGCCACAACGTTTTTTGTCTTTTAGCCTAGTTTTGTTTATTCTCCGATTTCTTCGATTCTGTTTCCTACATTGGGGTGGGGGAGAAATAGGACTGTGTCACACGACTCCTGGCCGTCGCTCTTCTTTCCTTCTTACTCTCCCAAACCCTCCGGTCTTGACTTTCTATTACTGTGAGCACCAAAAGCGATTGCCGCTAGAAATCAAATGCGATTCCGTGAGATAAACACCCCTAAGATGCCAAACAAGGCGTGTGCCTTTTTATAGGCACGGGTGGGGCTGGGGCTGGGGAGTGAAAGACAGGGGGAAGGGCGTGTGACAATGTTAAGTAGTGCTAAGTAGTGCCCATGTGAAATAGAGTTAAGTAATGCCCATGTGTTAAGCGGTTAAGTAATGCTCGTGTCTCTTGCCTGCTTCATTTTGAGTTAAGCAGTACCCATGTCTCTTGCTTTCTGCGTTTTGTATATAGTAGTGCCCATCCCTTTTGCCTTCTGCATTTTGTGGTTCACCGCCCTCCCTCCCAGGTCAGGGGAAGGGAGGTGGGCCACAAAAATGAAGAAGGCAAGAGAAATGGGCACTACTATATACAAAACGCAGAAAGCAAGAGACATGGGTACTGCTTAACTCAAAATGAAGCAGGCAAGAGCACTCCGCAGTGAAGAAGTGTGAATGAGAACAAAGTGGGGAGGGTGGGTGGGGAACAAGAGGAAAGGAGAGGGAAACCCCCAAACCAGGAAGCGGAGCAAATAAATCACAGTGACGGGGGTAGAAAGAAGGAATCAGAGCAGAGGAAAGAAAAGAAGGGAAGACTCAGCCAAGGGGCGGCGCAGAGAGAGAGAGGGAGAGGGAGGGAGAGAGAGAGAGAGTTAGCAGTAGAGAGAGGTTACAAGAGGGGGTGGGGGTGGGCAGCAAGAGGAAGTCAGAGGGCGAGCGCCAGGGACTGGGGCTGGGTGGGTCTGGAGACAGGAGGAAAGGAAACGCGTGGGGCGGGGTGGGGGCGCAGAGACGGCACAGAGGTGGGAGGAAAAAGAAAGAAATACGCCCAGTAACCGGATCGAGGGTGAGGCAAAGAGAAGCAGGGAGAGGACGAGTGGGGAGAAAAGCAGCAGCAGCAGCAGCATCGAGGGACGCCAGCAAAGTGGGAAAGAGCGACAGGGAGGCTGCCAGGAGCCAAGCTCCGCGGAGTGAGTGACGGGGGGTGGGGAGGGTGAGAGAAAGAGAGAGATTGAGAGAGAGAGAGAGAGACTGAGAAAGAGAGAGGAAAAAAGGAAGGAAGGCAAGAAGGGAGAAGAGAGGCAGTCAGTGGGTGTTGGCTGCTAAGGGCTTTTAGAGGCAGCCAAGAGGGGGAGGACGAAGAAGAAGGGCAGCCTCGACAGAAGGCGCTGCCCCCGGCAATGCCCAGCCCGGGCGGAAATGCCCTGGTCGCCTTGCGAGGGGGACTGGCGCACCGATCAGACGGGATGCCGGAGCCTCCGAGCCGCCGCTTCGCCTTAGCCCGCTGAGGGGCGTGGGATCCTGCTCGCCCTCCCCGCTCAGCCCCTCCCCTCCTGTCGGGGGGGAGGGGGGGCGCCATGGTGTCCCCCGGGAAGCGCTGCCCGCCCCCGCGGCCCCCGCCGCCGCCTCCTCCGCCGTCGCCGCCGGAGTGAAGGCGCTGCCCTCGGGTCTCCTCCGGGCTCCCCACTCGCGCCATGGAGCTGCCCAACAGCACGGCGGCGGCGGCGGCGGCGGCCGGGGAGCCGTCGACGAGCGGGGCTGTCCCGACGGCGGCGTCGCCGGCGTCGGCAGCCAGCCTGGGCTACCAGCTGAGCACGTCGCTGGCCCTGGCGGCGCTCATCCTGTTCGCGGTGGCGGGCAACGCCTGCGTGGTGGCGGCCATCGCGCTGGAGCGCTCCCTGCAGACGGTGGCCAACTTCCTGATCGGCTCGCTGGCCGTCACGGACCTGATGGTGTCGGTGCTGGTGTTGCCCATGGCCGCCCTGTACCAGGTGCTGGGCAAGTGGACGCTGGGCCAGGTGACCTGCGACATCTTCATCTCGCTCGACGTGCTCTGCTGCACCTCGTCCATCCTCCACCTCTGCGCCATCGCCCTGGACCGCTACTGGGCCATCACTGACCCCATCGACTACGTCAACAAGCGGACGCCCCGCCGGGCCGCCGTCCTCATCGGCCTCACCTGGCTGATCGGCTTCCTCGTCTCCATCCCACCCATGCTGGGCTGGCGGACGCCCGAGGACCGCTCCGACCCCGACGCTTGCACCATCAGCAAGGACCCCGGGTACACCATCTACTCCACCTTCGGCGCCTTCTACATCCCGCTCCTGCTCATGCTGGTCCTCTACGGGCGCATCTTCAAGGCTGCGCGGTTCCGCATCCGCAAGACGGTCAAGAAAGCCGACAGGAAGCCGGCGGTGCCGTCGGCGGCGGAGCAGCCCCTGGCTGACACCTGCCTCTCCAGCCCGCCTGGGAAGGCCAACGGGCGGCCTCCAAGCCGGGGCTGGAAAAGCGGCGTCCACGGCGCCTGCATCAACGGGGCAGTCCGGCAGGGGCCCCAGGACGGCCCGGGGGCGCCCGCGAACCTGGAGCTGCTGGAGGCCACGCCGGGCGAGGCCCCCAATAAAGGCCACCTGCCGCTGCCCAACCACCCGCAGCCTTCCACGCCGGGCCCGGAGCGCAAGAGCGAGCCCAGGACGGCCGAGGCCAAGCGCAAGGTGGCGCTGGCCCGCGAGCGCAAGACGGTCAAGACGCTGGGCATCATCATGGGCACCTTCATCCTCTGCTGGCTGCCCTTCTTCATCGTGGCCCTGGTCTTGCCCTTCTGCCACCAGGGCTGCTACATGCCGGACTGGCTGCGCGCCGTCATCAACTGGCTCGGCTACTCAAACTCCCTCCTCAACCCGGTCATCTACGCCTACTTCAACAAGGATTTCCAAAGTGCTTTCAAGAAGATCCTCAAGTGCAAGTTTTGCAGGCAGTGACACCGAGAAAGGGGGGGGGATTTGCGTGGGGCTGGGGGACACCAAAGCAGGGACAGGCCCCCTCTTTAACAAGAGAAACCCTGGTCTGGTGTGTGTGGGGGAGGGGGTTTGCTATTGGAGAGGGGCCCTCTCTCCTCTGGCTTCTTCTTGAACCTTTCCACGTCTGCTCCTGCCGATGCTTTACGGACCCTCCCCAGGAGTCCCACCGACCTGAACTGGAAGAGGACAGGAGGATTTCTTCGCCCCACGTCCCTGGGGCGCTTGGAGACGCCTTTCTCGGGAAGTGAAAGGGACGTCCCGTCTCGAATCCTTGCCTCGCTCCTTATTTATTTATTTTGAGGTCCTGCCTTGGGTTCGAACCACACACCAGACCGAGGGGGACCAGAGCCGTCTGGCGGACTGTTGAACGCCCCCTCGAGACTATAGTCCTTGCGCATCCATCTGTCTCTCTCTCATCCCCCCCCCCCAACTGCTTCTCCACGTCCAAGCAAGCCGGCTCAGGAAGGTAGGAGGCCCCTTTGGGAAAGCTGACTGTCGGTTCGCTTCTTTGGTTGGGTCGCTCCGGGCGGGGACGGGGGGGGGGCGCAGGGAGGCTCGACTCCTTCTCAGAGTTTTACTCCTTACTCCCCAGCAACGGAGCTGAATCCACCAATCTGATCTTCTTGGCTCTGGAAAGAGAGGGGGGGGAGGGTTTGTTGAACCGGGGGTACAGGGGTGATTTTCAGGTCGGACGGCTGCGGATCTCGGAGCAAAAAGCAAACGGGTATCCGTCCAACTTTTAAACCACAATAACAACAACAATAAAAGAAATCGTCCTATACATTAAAAAAGAAAGAAAGAAAAGTCATCTTGTCTGGTTTTTCTTCTCCCCACTTCTTATTAAGAAAGGTTTGCTTCTTGTTAAGGCCGAGTAAGCAGGAACTCTGAAAGGGATCGGAGCCACCAAGCCGAGGGAGAGATGGACAACAGGTTTGGGGACGAGCGCATTTAAGCGCAGGGGAAACGGATTCTCCTTTCGGAGTCTCGCTTCGCTTTCAGAAAGTAAACAAAACAAAAAGACCAAAAAAGGTTGTGGCACCTTAAAGACCAATTGGAGTATTTTACTGTTAACTTTCCTGGTTCAAGTACACAAGAGTGAGACTTCATGTACACATCAGGTACAGAGGCGCACAATAGTTAGTTAGTATGTCAGATATGCATACAAATCAATGTGGTTTTTTATAACGGTAAGGGCAGAAAATCCCTGGTTGTTATTCAGATCAACTGTGAAGTTCGGCCCTGTTGAGTTGCAACTGGTTAGTAGATGGGTGTAAAACAAAACATTGTGGCATTACACACTTGCTAATGAGTTTACCCTTCACACCTAGCATCTATTGACAATGATGTGAGTGACCTAGGCAAAGCACCAAATTCTTCCTTTCTTCTAGGAGGTGCCCTGAGGCTGTGAATAAGAATTCCACTGATGTTTTCCTCTAAAAGTGGTGTGGGAAATTTCAGCATAGAAATTTGATAATGTCCCAGAAACCCTTGACTATGATTCAAACCTTTGAGATGGGTGTCCAGCATATACCGCATCTGCTTGCACTATGCGATGTATGGAGTGATGGAGCATATTGTCAGATTGACACCACGGAAACCCTGTTTTGGAGGCAAGTTCAGGGGGTTTCAACAAGGCACACTTAAAAAAAGCATATGTGGTGTGTGTGTGTGATCCTGCAAGAGGTTTTACTCAATGACTTCTTAAGTAGCTTGCCAGCCAAGGCTTGCAGTTTGGGTACTCCTTGGAAATGCCTTCACATTCAACCTTGTCTCAAGCAAAAATGAATATCTGGGGTCCCGGGAAAGACACAGCAAAGCAGTTGACTGAGCTTTCTAAAAACCTTAGAAGCAAACTTCCCCAGTCACACTGAACAAGGTTTCTTCGAAACATTCAGTTATATGGAGCTATATCTCTTTTTGAAAAAAAACAAGAGATGCACACAGGGCAGCCAAAATGAACCTAGGCTGTGGCTATATTATTGTGACAGGACATTTAATATTTCTTTAAAGGCCTTCAGTGACATATTTGATTGGATTTGTGGAATATCTTCTGGGTCTTTCTATTGCTTTGCTAAACTATATACTATTCACTCACTCACACCTGGGAACACAGACTGACTCAGTCAATACTTTGAACTCAGTGTATCTACTTAGGAGTTATTTACTGGAGCCTTGCAGGTAGATGTGCAAGTAGGCACATTTCATATGCTCACATGCTTTTAGGAAATCAAAACTCTTAAAAAAATAGTCTTAGTGAGTTTTTAAAGAAAGGACAAAATGATGCCAAAGATAAGCATCTGCTAATCATGTAGAATTGCCTACATCTGCTTTTTGTTCTGGTTGCGGTTTTCACCTTTCCAAGAACTGGCAGGCTATCCTGCTATGGTAATAGAGTAGACCATTCTGCCAGGGACTCAACACCGAGTGTCAGGCAGCAGTTAACTAACCTGACAACCCTATAGTTTGGGAAAGCAATAGGAAGACCCAGCAGATATTCCATATATCCAATCAAATATGTCACTGAAGGCCTTTAAAGAAATATTAAATGTCCTGTCACAATAATGTGGCCACAGCCTAGGTTCATTTTGGCTGCCCCTGTGTGCATCTCTTGTTCTTTTTCAAAAAGAGATACAGCTCCATAAAGCTGAATGTTTCAAAGAAACCTTGTTGAAAATATAACACAGCTCCTGAATGCAGTCCCAAACTCCTTTAACATAACAATTTTAAAATAGATAGGATTGTGGTCGCTTGTGGTTACAAAGGTGTGTCAAAGTGGTGGATTGCTTTTTTCTTCTTAGAGAAAGCACTTTGAAGCATCATTAAAGGGAATTGTGCTAATCAATACTTTTAGGTATCTCCACCCAAAAACATTGAAGCATTTCCTACCTCATATCCCAAGGATACCTCATTGCTAAGTGCTGCTTTCACCAAAACCAGTGACACCATGATGTGCATGGTTTCAGCTCCCACAATCTGTGTCTAAACACTAAGACTGCTCCTAGGTGCTTCGTGGTTGTTACCAAGCCATCACCCTGTCTGTTCACAGATTTTTTTTTCTGCACACATAAGATGTTGCTTGCAAATTTTTCCATGGTTCTTTCTATCTTTTTGCAAAACAACATGCATTAAGGAGAGTAGCAGGGACTATGGTGGCTTAGGAGTGAAGAGGCTGAACTTGACGACTGGAAAGTCGGCAGGTCCCAGCTCCTGCCAACCCAGGAATTTGAAAGCAAGAAATTGCGAGTAGATAAATAGGTACCACTTAGAAAGGGAAGGTAACAGTGTTCCATCATGCACTCTGATGTCTAGTCATGCCTGCCACGTGGCCATGGAAATGTCTGCAGATGCAGACAGCACTATTTCTTGGGCTGTCAACTGAGATGAGCACCATACCCTAGAGTTGGATACAACTGGCTTTTGAGCGAGGGAGACTTTAACCTTTACTAGATGGCATAGCACAATTTCTTTTGACCACTAAGAACCATCTACCTTCTTTTACTCAGATTGTGAACCAGGAGCTGAACATTTCCAAATGTTTCTGGGTTGCAGCTCTTATAATAAAAATAGCCATGGGCTATTTCCAGGGTTCTTCTTCTACTCAGAAGTGGCTTACCATTCCTTTCTTCTGGGGGCACTCTGGGATTGTGCAGCTTGTCCATAGCTGCACAGTCTGGCTCTTCTTTCAGGGAATTGAGCTCCCAACCTCTGACTCCGCAGCCAGATATCTAAACACAGTTGTCTAAGCTGGACAAGAATAATTGGAGTTGAAGGCACAAAATATTTAGAAGAGAAAAGTTGACTCACTGTTGGCACATAAAGGATTTTTAGAGTCAAGAAGACATCTCCTACTCACTCTCCCCTGCCACGTGCCCTTGGCTCAGGGATTGTAAGAGTCAATAGGCAAACCTTCTTCTTCTTCAGGTTCCATATCTGTTCCAGATATTGGCTCTCATCATGGCAATAGTCTTACTGTTCTTAACACCTTGGAACAGTTCTTCTGAGCACATGCCACACCAGTCTCTCAGGTTCTTCAACTATGAAGTCCATCTACGTCCAGGGCCTCTTTTCCCAGGGATCCTTCCTCGCAGAGTGAGTTGGAGTACCAGTGGTGGGATGTCAAAAATTTTACTACCCCACCGTGATGTCATCACAGTGTGGGCAGGGCTATGATGTTGTGGGCGGGGCCAAAGAAAAATAAAATAAAATAAAAATTAGCATACACACTCACCCCTCAACCCACCCACCCACCCACCCACCCACAACACAAACCCGTAAATAAATTAAATAAATTAAATAAATAATTTTTTTAAAATAAAAACTACATAAAAATACACCCACTCACCCCAAACACAAATCAACCAGAGCTTAAAGCTTATTCTGACTAATCTTTCTCACACTAGGTCAGATGGAAGGAACTACAGAATGAACTCACCACAAGATGGCTTCATTTTACAATTTTCAAATTTTCAACAGTTAAAGAAGTTAGGTACTACATCTTTACCTAACCAGTTCTCTAGGATAATATGCCTTAAGGTAAATGTAAAACAGCTGTACCTCCTTAAGGGTTCTCCAATTGGAACAGCAATTGGAACAGCACAGGTGTATCTTATTGATGAGGTAACTCCAAGACTTTGCTTAAAAACTCCAAGCTAGGCCGCCAGGCCTTTTTAGGAACTGTGGTAGTACGTCAATATAGGTAAAGGTATCAAGTACACATTAAAATACACACAGACACACCACATCCAAAGGTGAGTCACTTACCCTGGGGAGCAGGCTATAGGGAGCTTCAGGCTAGCAGCTTCTCTTCCTCTTCCCTGCTTGGGAGGACAGTAAGGAGACAGTGCATAAGCACCAAGCACTGTAGGCGTGCATGCACACCAAGTGATTGGTGCGCATGCACAGTGGGGGAACCAGTGAAAAGGTAAGCCCCAAAGGTGGTTCCCCCCAAAAGCTGCTACTGGTTCTCTGGGACACTGGGAAAAGTTACTATCGGTTCTGGCAAACTGGTGAGAACCTGTTACATCCCATCACTGTGGAGTACTCTATATGTTATACTTCATGATATGGCGAAGGCAACTCTAACTGTGCATTTAAGAGGATGAAGGGCATTTTCATTCACATGCATTGTTTACTTTCACTGAACACTTTTTGGATGCCTCCTTTGGAGACAGACCAGACATGGCAAAAATATTACATCAGAATAATAGGGATTGCTTCAAAAATAAATAAATCTCAGATTCATAATCTCCTAGTTTGCTGGGGTATAAGTATAAATAAATAAATAAATAAATAAATAAATAAATAAATGGGATACCAGATTTGTGCTAATCAGTTCATAGGATTGTCTCTGAAAAACAGAATAAAAGTGTCTCATTTCTGTGCAGGAGCTAGACACTTTTACAAAACATTACAGGAGAAACTCAGTAATTGGTTTCACACAGGATAGATCCATATGACAAATGAGGCATGTTAAGTCAAAACATATGTCAATTTCATTGATTGATTAGATCTGCTCCAATTGGGATTAGTAACTAGACTTTCCCTCATGTTTCTTTAGGCTAAAGGTAATGGTCTCCCTTGCTCAAAAGCAGAAGAGTAGCGTGCCTTGGCGGGGCCCCGTATAAAAATTTGTTTGGGGGGCCCTTAGGAAGGGTAAATATTTGTTTTGCTTACGCACGTTGGGGCCCCCCGTGGCCCGTGGCCCCCGTATAATTGATACGGCAGATACGGCGGTAGCTACGCCTCTGCTCAAAAGCCAGTAGTATCTCTAGGGCACGGTGCTCATCTTCATTTACAGTCAAAGAGCCAGGGCTGTCTGTGTCTGCAAATGTTTCCACGGACATGTGGCAGGCATGATTAGAAGCCAGAGTGCATACCATACTGTTACCTAGCAGTACCTATTTATCAACTTGCAGTTTCTTGCTTTTGAACTGCTAGGTTGTCTGGAGCTGGGTCAGAGATAGGAACTCACTCTGTCATGCAGCACTCAGGTCTTCAAGTGCTGGCCTACTGACCTTTCAGTCATCAAGTTCAGCATCTTAACCATTAAGCCACCACAGTCCCTCCATGTTTCTTTATCTACAGTATAGGGAAATGTAGTCTCCGACTGAGAATTCCTCCAAGGAGATTTTCTTTCTAGTGCACAGAATGCAACAGAAGAACATATTGGACAATGCATCATCAGCCACGAATGGCACAACTGTTTTCGATAATTTCATTTCTAGTACACTTTATATTTGATATGTTTTCAAAAAATTACTATTACTATTGCTACTATTTTTAGACATTGAGTACAAAAATGTTTGTGGAGGCCTTAAAAAAGGGTCAGACTAAACAACCAGACACCTAGCTCAGTAACACCTACACAGTAATATTTTGTTGTTGTTCAGTTGCACAGTCGATTCCGACCCTTTGCGACCCTATGGACCATTGTCCTCCAGGCACCTCTATCCTCCACCATCCTCCTCAGCCCACTCAGCTCTGTGCCCATTGTGTCTACAATACCATCTAGCCATCTCATTTTTGTCTGCCTCCTTTTTCTTTTGCATTCCACCTTTCCAAGCATCAAGGCCTTCTCAAGTGAATCCTTTCTTCTCATTTGATGTCCAAAGTGCTTCATCTTCATCTTAATTATGTGACCTTCTAGGGAGCAGTCAGGGTTGATTTCTTCTAAGACCGACCTATTTGTTCACCTTGCTGTCCAGGGGTCTCTCAAAACTCTCCTCCAACACCACATCTCAAAGGCAGCTATTCTTCTGCGTTCAGCTTTCCTTATGGTCCAGCTACATTCCATTTATTTATTTTGCCAGACCTCTTTGGAACTTTTCCTTCATCCCCCATCCCCCATTCATTTCTTTCTGCTATTTTAAAGGCATTATTATTCATGCAGATGTCTCTTTCTTTTCTTTTGATAAAGCAGCAATATAGCAAATCACTCCCCATCTGTTCAATCTGGTGACAATATTAAGCTATTTCTCAGCCTGTCCTGCTGGATTATTCAGGGAAGAGTAACAGATCTAAAAAAATTTTCTGATTTGTATCCTTTTAACGCTGCCTTGCTAAACATATTCGCTAAGGCAGGTGAGAGGAAGCTCTGATTTGTGAGTTTGATTTGGCACATGGAATGTTGAAATCTATCCCCCTTTAGCATCAACGCTCTCCTGAAATGCATTACAGAAGTACAGTAAAACCCCGACTTACATATGCCTTGAGTTATGTAACATTTGACTTACATAAAGATTTTGTGCTAAAACCATGTCCCAATTTACACAATTTCCTATGGGTTTGCTTCGAGTTACATAAAAATTTCATTTTCCTTGTGGGTTTGCTTTGAATAACATAAATTTCCTCCCCTATGGGTTTGCTTCGAGTTACATAAAAAACCGATTTAAGCAAAAGCCTATGGAATGGACTTTTTTTTGTAAGTCGGGGTTTTACTCAGTGATGGGATGTAACAAGTTTGCACCAGTTTGCCAGAACCAGCAGTAACTTTTCCCAGTGTCCTGGAGAACCGGTAACAGCTTTTGGGGGGAACCACCTTTGGGCTTACCTTTTCACTGGTTCCCCCACTGCACATGTGCACCAAGCACTTGGTGTGCATGCATGCCTACAGTGCTTGGCACATATGCACGGCTTCCTTGCTGTCCCGCCTGGCGGGGAGGAGGAAGAGAAGCTGCTAGCCTGAAACTCCCTATAGCCTGCTCCCCAGGGTAAGTGACTCACCTTTGGATGTGGTATGTCTGTGTGTATTTTAATGTGTATTGAATACCTTTACCTATATTGACATACTACCACAGTTCCTAAAAAGGCCTAGTGGCCTGGCTTGGGGTTTTTAAGCAAAGTCTTGGAGTTACTTCATCAATAAGCTACACCTGTGCTGTTCCAATTGCTGTTCCAATTGGAGAACTCTTAAGGAGGTACAGCTGTTTTACATTTACATTAAGGAATATCATCCTAGAGAACAGGTATGATGCCCATATCCATCTTGCAACATGGTGCTGCCCAGGCACTTATACTAACAGGTAAGTGATGGGTTTGTGTTTGGGGTGTTTGGGTGGGTGTATTTTAATGTAATTTTTATTTTTTATTTAATTTATTTAATTTATTTATAGGGGTGTGTGTGTGTGTGTTTGTGTGTGTGTGTGGGTTGAGGGGTGTGTGTGTGCTTATTTTTATTTTATTTTATTATTTTATATTATTTTTCTTTGGCTCCACTCACAACATCATGTCATTAGCTCCACCCACACTGTGATGACATCACGGTGGGGTAGTAAAAACTTTGACAACCCACCACTGGTTTTACTGTAAGCTCCTTTGAGCACTGGAGGCCTTTCTTTCAAGTCAGTCTTCAGTGGAATGTGGTGCAAGAGCTTCTTAAAATGAGTTTTCCAAAAAGAGCTCATATGTAACCAAAAAACAAACAAAACAAAAGCCAAAAGAAAATCATCAGAGAAATATTTTGTTGAATTGAATGGAACCTAAGCTGAAGTTAAGGCTATCAGAGTTTCAAAATACACGTTTCAGTGCACTACGTTCATTGAAATCATCATCATATCAGCCTTACTTGTGTTAACTGAATCTAGCTCCAGACATGGGCTGTACTTCTATCAAATAAATGAGATTCAGTTTTATTCTGTTTGAAGAACATTCCCCTTGTAGGAAGGAGAGGTGGAAAATAGTGGAGTGCAATATATTTTCAAAGGAGACCCAGATCTACATGGAAGAGTTTTTTTTAAAACTAAGTTTTGTGTCACACATCACATTTTTGTCACATGGAGGCAATTCCCACATTGATTCAAGGGCATACCTTTTCTTTACGATACAATGACTGGGCAATTAATGTGCTGTTCCAGTCCAGAAAGGTAACTTTTCCAATTTCTGTTTAGGGTGAAGGGGCTCTTACATTTCCCCAAGGTAATGCTAGGGTTGTACTGAAGGCTGATTTAAAGGTCTACTGAAGTAGGACAGAATGTACAAACTCTGATTGGGGGCCCATTTAAACTTAAATGATGCAGCTGAAGTTGTACTTGATGTGTCTGTGTGGGGATAAGCTCAAGACATTTTGCTGCTTGAAGTGGAGCCAAAATTGCCCTGACCTCCACAAAGGCCCACACTTTAAAAAAGGTTGTTGTGCCATTCAGACAAGATTTTCACTCTTCATCATCTCTGCTTGTCAGGGTACCTCCTAGCATAAGTTGTTTCATGTTATGTGGTCACCTCAGATTAGCTCTAGAGCAAGTAGTTATCAAAGGCACATGTTTCTGCTTCCAGGGAAGGCATCAAAGGAAGCCTAAGAAATTAAAAACAAACTTAGTATTCATTTAATGTCTACTCACCCTTTCATCTGAATGTAAGGCTCGAGCTTGTATCTTCACAAAGTGGAAAAAGCTACTGCAGCCTCTATTTCAGAGACCTCTTACTAATGACTAAGTGCTGTTGAACTGAGTGGGACTTACTCTGAATAAATGTTGCATGAAGTTCCATTCTGACCATTACCTTATACTGTCCTGATATTTTCTAGCTAAAGCACCTAAGCTTCTTTCCTAGCTTATTCCATGTCCCTTTTATTGTACTAATAAGCTGTATGTAATCAGCCAACTTTGTCAGTGCCGTTGTGTGTGAACAGAATTTATTCAAGAAATTCCATTTTGAAAATGGATTTTATGTTCCTTGGCTTTGAGCCCACACACACTGGTTTGCGAGGATGTTCTACTGAATTCATTTGGTTTGCTTCTAAATACACATGTTTACAATCCGGGGACTTTTATCTTAGGTACTGTGAAAAGTGAACTGTGTTACTTTTAGCCTCTCTGTCTCTCTTGTGGGTCCTTCAATGGGTCCTCATCCTAAGTGAGTCTACTGTTTCACTAGTACTCTTATCACCAGTTGCTGCCACCATTTGTTTCCTTTTCCACACTGGTTGCTTGCTTTTTACTTGGACTTCAATTCCCAGAAACCCAAGTCAGCACACCTGGGAATTGAAGTCCAAGAACATTTGGAGAGCCAAGTTTACTGATCCCTGCTTTATACCACCCACCCACCCAAACAACCAAACAGGAAGTAATGGAATTGACTATTCTTCCTTCCCTCCACCACCATTGTTCAGAGTGAGATGAAGCAAAAAGCTAGCTGCAAAGAAAGTGGAACAATAAACTGAGATGTGTCTTGAAATGGTCCCTGATGGTTTCAGGCCCTCAACACATTCCTGATCATGCCTACCTTTGACACTGTCCCTATTCTGAAGAACAGGAATAAAGGGATGAATCTTACATATTGCAATTTTAGGATAAAGCTTATCTTACTGTAAGGTAGGCTGGGAGGTCTTAAGTAAAGCAAGTGTGGAAGTAATGGGATGAGTGTTTAGAGAAAATACCTTTGCAGCCCTTTCTATAATCATAATTTATAGGAGGAGGTGACAGAATGTCCATTTTGCATAGCACTACCTAGTTTTCATACAGGGTATGGATTGTGACCTATTCCAAATTCCACAAATCTATCTCCAAATTGGCAGGGATAATAATGTTTGCACTATTTAAGCCATATGAAATCTTTGGAAAGGTCATCTGCAATCAAATTTTTTTAACGGGTGAGCTTCCTGCTGAATTTGTCTTAGTTTGTGCTACCTGGTGATAAAATGAATGCTTAGTCTGTGTTTCATATGAATGCATGTGCCTACTCATCAATGAAGCTACTATGTTCAATGATAATGTTAATATATCCCATAAACAGTTTAACTTTCCAATAAAAATGAACTGCATTTTCATGATTAAAATGATCTTTGATCTCACTTCCCCTTCTGGAAATTCTGGTTTTTGGAAACGAAGCAGTATTTTCTTTTTTCTTGTTGCAAAAAATGAATTCACATGGATGGTCCATGTAATCACATCTCATTAGTAGATCATATTTTTACACAGCAGTGTGAAAAGGTTTACATTCTTGTTTACTGTACACATATAAAGGATTTTATAGATCAATTCACAAGATCTATGAAAGTGGTGGGTGATATTCCTTGCTACAAGAATCATGCTGAGCTCAAAATACTGGCTGAATTTATCTTGATTTTGCTCCTGAAAAGTAGCCAGAAATGTATGAAATAAATGAATCGAATCAAATCAAATCAATACCATATTAGAGCATCTCAGAAATGAGCAAGAAGTTATGGAATACTCTGAGATAATTTTAAAACTTTATGATTTCTTTTGTATCTTGAGAAGATGTGGACATGGCTGGTACTAGAAACTTCATACTGGAGCAGACAGATCATGTAGAATTGCCTGGTTCAGTTAGAACAGGGGTGGCCAACCTTGGCTTCTGGGAATTGAAGTCCAAGAACAGCTGGAGCACCAAGGTTGGCCACCCCTGAGTTAGAACAATGGTCTATCAAGCCAAGTATTACTACATTGGCAGGATCAAGCAAGAGCTGTCCATGGTGCTAGATAACGGTACTGTATTTCTATTCGTATCTGGAAATGTTGAGAATTAAACTTGCAATCTTTTATGTGTAAGATATGTTCTCTGCCAAAGAGCTTTGGATTATTTGTGAAAGTTTGCTTTTGTGTCATAGTTTGTTACCTCTCTAGCATGAGGAGAGACTTTTCTGTGTCTGCTCTGGCCCTATGGAACCTCCAGCCAAGTGAGTTGCATCTCCAGACGGAGCTGCTGCCCTTCAGGAAAGGGGTGAAGACGTGGATGGTGGGCCATGTGTGGGGTGCGGGCCAGATGGCCAGTTTGGCTGGCTGGCTCCTTTGAATACCCCACCTCTCTCCTTGTTTTTTAAAACTTTTTAATCTTTTAACTTAATTTTAACTTTATTGTAAGTAATGTGTTTTAATTGTTTTAAATTGTAAGCCGCCCTGAGTCCTCGGATAAGGGTGGGATATAAATGTAATAAAATCAATCAATCAATCAATCATAGCTAAATGTACCTTTATTCATCCCAATTTTTTTATACAAATATTTTCAAAATATTATGTACCTATTAGCCACCTCCTTTCACATTCATATGAAATCTCCCCCCCCCCCCACACTCATGGTGAACACTTTCCAAAATTTCTGTTATACAATTTTGCTTATGTATGGTGGCTTTTGGGACACCTTGTAGATGAAATATCATTTGTATGGGAAACGTGGATGCAGGAATCCAGCCTGAGATTTCCAATCAGTTGTGACAATCTGTCACAGATCATGTAAACAGGCAGTGACCTGTGACATTGTTACCTGCAATGATTATCTTTCTTTGCAGGATAATGAGGGAGTAGCCAAGTTACTTATCCAAAATAACATGAGTGGAAATTGTATGTGTTTTGCAAAAACAAATTCCTAGTTACTCTTTAGTTATTTTTAAAGTGCATTTCTAAATAGAGATTTTTCATTTCTGTGACACGTTTTTAGAAGTCCTGAGCTAGGAGGAGACATGCTTGTAATGCATAGTACTGTACCAGGTGAGAGGTGGGATTTTCTTTGTCTATCAGAAACCTGCTTCCAGAATGAGAGTTAAAACTGCAACAATTTGAGTTTGGTTGCTACACTTCTTCAGAAATACAGGAACCATGCTGGTGGACTGGAGTGTGTATGTGTCTAGCAAATAAATGCAGCTCCAAGAGGAAACCCTGAGAGCTCCAGTGAATTATACAGTCTAGCATCTCTCTGCAAAAACCTCACACAGGGCTCATTAAGAAAATTAACTCTGGTGCTGAGTCTGTTTCTTCTCTCTGAGTTGGCAGTTACTGCTGCCCCGGCAGCTTTAAGCCTTGGTCTTACTGCTGAACATCTTTGCAATTGAGTCTTTCAAAGTGCTGACACTCACTGGCAGTTAGTGCTGCCAGATGGAATATTCATACGATATAGAAGAAATATGTCTGTCCTGTTGGAATAATTCAACAGAGTAACTTGTCTCCAGGGAAGATGAGCAGCTGTCGTCAATGAGGGACTAGTATACGGTGGAGGCTGATCTATTAGGTTAAGTAGAGCCCCTACCTCAGGCCACTGCCAGCAAGTCCACTCCTGTCTACTTCTTCAGTAGAGATTAGGAAGCCCTGCCTATGTTCCTCTCCTTCTGTGTGAATACGTGTCTTCTCACCTTTGGCTTGACAGAGAGGAAAAGAGACAAAATATTCACATTTTCCCCAGCACTGCCTATCACTCTTGGCTCCAGGAGTTGCCAAAATGTTCTGAAAGATCTTTGGTTCCCTTCTTCAAGCATTGAAGAAATTGAGACTCAGTTGCCAACTTAATTGGATACTTTACATGACTGTGGTGGGTGAATGATTTCTTGCCACCTTCGGGTGTTCAACTAGGAAACTATTAGAAACCCATTCTGGAATTGAAGCATCTGCAATTCACAGCAACTTTTAGTCCCTTTTTCTTCACTTGCAATTTTTCATTCTTTTAAGTAACTAAAGAAAGCACACACATTGATGGTGCACTACAAATAAGTGCATTGGCAAGAACAATCTCCTCCAAATAATTTTGCTGCAACATGAACCTGTTTGCCAACATTTATTGCCGGTAAAACAACAAGCGTCCTGTGTCACAGCAAAAATGGATGTGTTCTATTTGGCACAATCCCTTGTTCATTGAGAAATCACTGCGAAGAAGCACTTGGGATGCAATCTATTCCTCCATTTTATTCCATGTGTTTTTAGAAGAGAACAACAGCCCATGAAAACTCGTGTCAGATAAGTCATATTGTCTTGCAAAGCCCATCAACTGCAGTCAGCATGGATAACCCAGTGGCAAACATGAAAAATGGGTGCTCAGGATGATAGCTCCCACAACAACCCCACTGTTATCAAATGCAGAAGCTATTGTAAATTCTCTATGATTTAACATGAGTCAATTCTCTCTCTCTCTCTTTATGTGTTTGTATGCATATGTGAAGGTACACACATACACACACATTCATAGAGCTAAGACTTTAGTTAAAAACTCCATTAATAATAATGAGACATCTAAAACAAAATAACACATTAATTACTGTTACTCTTACAATTACCGTATATACTCACGTACAAGTTGAGTTTTTTAGCCCCCCCCCCCCCCATGAGGTCTAAAAAGGTGACTTGATTTATACACAGGCCAACAACCATGAGAGTCCAAAACCGCACTGGATTCAGTGCAGTTTGGCTTCAGGAGAGGGGAAAGAAAAACATATGTTTGGCAGGCCATTACCACAGGTGGCTACAAGAGGATGCAAATTGCATTTTCCCATTTAAATGGATTTGAAATCAATTTCTTATATTCTAAAGCTATTTTGTTTGTATGTTCCCAATGCTTTTCAGTGGGAAACTAAACCTGCGCATAAAAAGAAAGGGTTTCACTTACCTTTCTTGCCATGTGGTCAAAATAGAGGGGGAAGCCATGCTCCCTGGTTGCAGGGAGAGCAAGAGGCTAGGCTAGCTAGAGCATTGCTTTCTGCCTCAGTGCAATTGGCCTGCCTGCCCATGTCCCTTGAAGCGCCATCACTGGTTGGTGGTGCAAATATAGTTTTTTAAAAAAGAATTAACTACCATAAACATTCAAAAACAAATGTTTAAATTAATTAATTTTACTGTATTTTCATGTTTTTTTATTATTGAAACTCACTAGCAGTTGCTCCATTTTCCACCCCCAACTTATATTTGGGTCAATCTATTTTCCTAGTTTTAGAGGTCCAAATTAGATACAGTACCTTGATTTATATTCAGATTGACTTATACTCCAGTATATACAGTAAATTAACAGACTATGACTGCAATCTCGTATAGAATTACCTAAGAGTAAGCTTCAATGACCTCCATACTATAATGCTTACCTCTGATTGTACAGCTTCAACTTATAAAAAACTGTAAAATGTTTTGGCCAAACCTTTGTTGCATAGTGTAGTAAATCACACTAGAATAGGCAAACTGAATCAATGGGAATTTTGTGGGACACATGCTCTCAATGTGTATACATAAATTCATATACATTCAGAGGCACACCCATAGGGGATCTTTGAACCATGACAATAGTGCTTCTTGACAGGGATTGGGCTGAACATATCACACTCATTCAGAGATATTCAAAGGGAATTTTACAGAACACAAAATAATTAGATTCAACAATCATCATCATCTCCTCCTCCTCTTCCTCTTCATCTTTTCTTCTTCTTCTTCCTCCTTGTCTAGGTCTGTGATGGCACTGTACCCTGAGTTTGGGGAGGAAGGTTTTCTGCCAGCTCCTCAGCCTGCTGTTAGCTTGGAACTGCCTGTTCATGACTAAGCTGATCAAATTTATCATGAATTGACAGCAGCTCAGCCAGCTCAAGCTGAGGCTCCAAGTGTCAGTGAGGAGGAGGAGGAGCCGCCTGCAGCTGATAAATGAGCTGCACATGGGAAGGAAAGAAGCAAGAGCTCATTTACAAAGACCACCTCCATCTGAGAGTCCAGAGCTTGAGGACTCTTAAGGAAATGCCCATTCCAGGCAAGACTTTTGTTGGAAGATGACTTGCTCTCCCAACACTGAGATTCTCTGCTCTGTGTATTCTGCCTGTTTGATGTATCTGGACTCTCAGACTGTATTCTGACAACACCTTTGGATTCTCCTTTCAGACTCTTGTTTGGTAACTCTGGAGTTTGGACCTTTAGCCTCCAAACTAACTGCACATCTGGATCTCCCTTAGGACCTTGTTGAACCAACAACCGGTAATTGAACTTGGCTTTCATCTGACCTATGCTTCTGCTTCTCCCTCTTTTGCTCCTTCTTTGCAGTAAGCCTGCTCTGTCTTGGCAGCAGCGGAGAGGCTTAACAAGGTCAGACTTTAAACTGCCAAAAATGAAGTCACCTTTTGGTGAATTAATTCAATAGTTCCTTTTGCCTGACCTAGTCTAAGAAAGATTACCCAGCACAACAGAGTTACTGTTACCTGGGGTAAGCCCGATTGTGGTTCAAAAATGAGATAAGTAAAAAGTAAAGTAAATAAGTTAGAAGACATTCAAGAAGCAAACTCACACAGCTGAGAGGGTTTTGAGATTCAAGCTGCTCTGTAAAGGCCTGCAGTACCTGAGCATCCTATTTGCAGAGGTACTACAAGGAGGAAAGAAAGAGAAGATATTTCCTTAAACCACTCATAAAATGTGTGGGAAATATTCTCCCGGAACATAGAATAGAGGAGAGAAAGATTACCTCTCCTTAGTCTTGTTCAACTGTCTGGGAGATACTCTAACTGCAACTAAAATGACAGCATGTCTAGACAAGTGCTTAGTGGCTCTTTTCATTTCTCAAGGGTCTGACTGGGTTCTGTACATCCAGATACTAGAGTGCCTCAACTTCACCGTGAATGCTTTTTTAACCCCTATCAGGAGTTTTTCCATTCCTGCATCACTGAAATATGTGTCTAGTACCGTAATAGAATTTGAAGGCAGGCTTGCAGGTGAAAGGCTGCTTCCACTGTGAACATTTGTTGTGCTGAAGAGGCTAACAAGCCCCATCAGTAAAGATGCAAAAGATGCAGGAAACGGGGGATACCTTTATTGGATTGCTTGTTTCCTGCATCTTTACAATTTGAATATGTATCACATGGCTAATCTTCCTTGTAAACCCCATCAGTATATCAGATGTTGCAGTTAAACAGTTTCTCTGCTCCTCTTTGGAGGGGTGAAGAAACTATTTACTTTCCCCCCTTTCTAGCTTGTTGTTGTTCAGTCGCACAGTCGATTCCGACCCTTTGCGACCCCATGGACCACTGTCCGCCAGGCACTTCTGTCCTCCACCATCCTCCTCAACTCGCTCAGCTTTGTGCCCATTGTGTCTACAGTACCATCTAGCCATCTCATTTTTGGCTGCCCCCTTAATCTTTTGAACTCCACCCTTCCCAGCATCAAGGCTTTCTCAAGTGAATCCTCTTCTTATTACATGTCCAAAGTACTTTAGCTTCATCTTTACTATTTGACCTTCTAAGGAGCAGTCAGGGTTGATTTCTTTTAAGATTGACCTATTTGTTCTCGCTGTCCAGAACTCTCTCAAAACTCTCCTCCAACACCACATCTCAAAGGCATCTATTCTTCTGCACTCAGCTTTACTAATGGTCCAGTTCTCACAACCATACATTGCCACCGGACATACAATTGCTTTGACTATGTGAATTTTTGTTTGCAATGTGATGTCTCTACTTTTCACTATGTTCCCCAGGTTTCTCATTGCTTGCCTCCCAAGAATCAGTCGCCTTTTTATTTCATGGCTGCAATCTCCATCTGCAGTGAGCTTTGATCCTAAGAAAGTAAAATCTGTCACTGCTTCTACTTCTTCCCCATCTATTTTCCAGGGACTGATAGGGCCTGTTGCCATTATCTTGGTTTTCTTGATATTGAGTCTCAAGCCAGCTTTTTCACTTTCTTCTTTATAGCTTATCAATGTAATATTGAACCAAATAGGAGGGTAAATCCCCCTTCTTTGGGTTTCCTTTTTATTGCCAATCAAAACTGGTTAATGTATGGTCAGCAAACTGGTTAGTGTATCGTTAGGAAAAACACAAATGTTTATGTTCTATCTGAAGCCACAGTGTTTTTCTTCATTGTTTGTTTCTGGCTTTAACTACAACAGACACCCTCTCCAAAGCAACATGTCTACATTTTTAGTCTTAAAGGTGCTACTGGACTCTCTGGAGCCATTAAGCCATGAGTTCTCAACCTTTTAAAGCCATGGGCTGGGTCACACTCCCTCAGATAGCTTCAGGGTCCAGACAGCCATTTTGCCCTTCTTCCACCACATGTCACTTTCTGGTGTGGTGGTGGCGGGCAGGCAGGCGGGACACATGAAATGGTGCCGTGGGCATCAGGTTGAGAATCCCTGCATTAAGCTTTTTTGAAAAATATTTTTAAAAAGTTGCCGTTTAATCATTATCATGAAGTATACATTTTAAGGGGTGGGGTGGGGGAGAAAAGTATCAAAGTACAGTAAAACCTCCCATAAAGGGCACCTTGCTTAGAGACTAACTCACTTAAAGAGGAGAATTTTCTCTGAATGGTCGCCCTTGCTTAACAACTAAAAACAACAAAAAACTCACTTAACAACTAAATTGGGGTTCACAATCTCCCCCCCCCCAAAAAAGTCACAATCACACACTTAAAATGGCAGCGGTGGCGCTTTCTCCAAGTGTTTTGCTTAAAGAGCAACTCACTTAAAGACCAGTCCAATGGAATGCATTATGCTCTTTAAGCGAGGTACCACTGTATTTAGTTCATTTGAATTATTTTCTTCATGATTTTGTTGATGGACAGCACCACTTCATTTATACACGAATTCCCCTTGATTAAGTAACATTCCTTCACTAGAACTTTATAGGGAAAATGCTCTTTTAAGAGAGTACCATAAAATAGTTCAGAATCCAGAACTACCAGTAAATTCTGACATAGTAGACCTGAATATTAACAGACTTTGCTCAGGATATCCACCTTTAACCAGTGCCACTATTGAAGGCAATTAAAAGTTCAATCTACAGAAGAGAATGGTTGGAAAAGCGCTACACCAGTATCAGAGTTTTCAATGTGTAACTGAAACACCACCTGGTTTTGATCAATCTTGCAAGATATGGGCTAGCCTTGATAGAATATGTATAGGGCACGAGAGATGTGTGGATGTCCTGCATAAACGGGGGAAATCACCATCACGTGAGTGTGGGGCACCATGACAGACTGTGCAACATATTATAGAACAATGTAATCTTAGAGCATATGAGGGCAATAGTGAAGATTTTCTGTGACTCCTGCAATCGACTCCTGCAATCTAATATATAAATGGCTTAGATGTTTGTTTATAATTTAATGTTTAGTTTTATACAGTTTATATATATTTCTTTTTGATATATGTTGACTCAATGTGTACAAGTGCCATACACTGAATGAATGAATGAATGAATCCCCTTGGTGGTAGATGCTCTGATCAGCACCTGTATATCAAAATTTACTTTTACAAGACTACACCTTTCTCTATTAATGACACCAATTGCATAAAGCTTATAAAAAACACATGGACTTTAGGTAACTAATTGCAAGCGAAGTGAATTGCATAGTGTTAAATCTATCATTCATTCTTTCTCAGTATATTATTTAGATGAAGAATTAATGCAGAGAACCTGCAGAGAATGTGCTTCTATTTTGCAGTTTTGAGGATCTGACTTTCCAATTACATTTGAGATTTGGTCTTTTGTCAAGGAAATTGAATCAATATTTTGAATCTTGCTATGAAAGATTCAACTTTGAAAGGTTTATCTCACTTTTCAGATTTTCATATGTGGGAGGTAAAGCTGAAAGAAGACATCTAAAATGGAACATCAGTATAAATTTTGGTGGGTAATAGCACCTGCAAATATTCAACACTAGGGGAACACGTGGGATCCTTTCCCCTCCAGAGCTTACTAAAGTCAAACGAAGTTTTTCTTGAAAAGGTAAAATTCAGGGATTTTTAAAATTTTGAAACTGTATCTAAAAGTTAGAGGGTTAATATAAAATAAAGTACAGTATTCTGAAAATCCCAGATTTACATTTTTTTTCAGAACCATGATGTAACCATCAAGGCTGTGGACAAAGAAGATGGGGAAAGATAAAGGATGACAATATGAAAAATTGTAAGGGGCTACTCTCTTTTTTACACATTAGGAAGTTTCACTCCCTCATGTGTTGAACTACAAATCCTATCAGCCCCACCAATAGAAGGTATCAATGCTGCTGAAAGACCATCCTACTGCTGCTGGCTCTTGGTCAGAAGAAAGGGATTAGCAGAACAAAGAACTGTCTTGAGGGATATATTGGGACCTCAATGAGCCCTTAAGTATTCACTTGACTCACAGATTCACCATTCTCTGAAATGTGGAGTTCATTTCTCTGGCTCAAGCTGTACAGACCTGACAGCATGAAATTTTAAAAATGAATACAGATTGCTCCCCATTTCTGTAGGTTCAGTATCTACAGTTTAAATCCAATAGTGATTTGTCTTAACTTATCTATGTATTTAAGTGCAAATCAAGAAAATCCAAAATGTTCCATCCTTAGACTTCTGTTTCTTCTTCTGTCCAAACAGCTTTATTATCTGCTCATCCAATTGTTTTCGGGGTCTGCCTAGTGATCTTTTGTGGTCCCTTGTTATTCAGCCTGTTTGCCTATAGCTCCATCTGTTATCATTTAGGCGGGGATATGGCCTGCCCATCTTCTTTTTGCCACATAGTATAGTTCATCAACCACATCACACAGTCTGGTTCTTTGCCACAATTCCTTATTGTTGACCTTTTCCTCGATTGTTACTTTGCACATCTGTCTTTCCGTTGTTCTTCAGGTTACCACTAGTTTTTCTGGTCTAAATATTCAGTATAAAATCATGAATTTCATATATATATATGTATTTCTATGGCACATTACTGGAGATGGCCACTAAATGTCAGTGTCTGCATTGCAAATATAGGGTTTGCTGTTATCAGTGGTTTCAAGTATCCACAGTAAGTCTCAGAATGTGCCCTTCATTGATACATGGTGGAAGATTTCTGGTTGTCACACCTCAGGCCTGTCATATCCCTTGGAACTTGAAAGTTGATATGATTTGTTTGGTGATTACAACATAAATCCAAGTTTTGTTTGTAAGTATGAGTACTAACACATGAATGGAATTTGCTGGAATGATGGCTCTAGAACATTAATGTGATCTAAGCTTCTTAGAATGTGCTATCTATAACAATTATAGATGTTGCTAGAAAGCCAGTAAATTCATATGTCTACGGTGGTGAACCTTGGTACTCCAGCTGTTCTTGGACTTCTTTTCCCAGAAGCCCTGAGCAGCAGGTTTACTGACTTGGGCTTCTGGTAATTGAAGTCCAAGAACAGCTGGAGTATCAAGATTCATCACCACTGCCATAGGTTATTATGATACTATGAACATGCTACAGAAATGGGGAGCAAGTGGTGTTCCAATGTGTAGCTGGACTGCTGCTAACAGGCCTCACTGTTGGCTATGCTGGCTAAAGCTGATGGGAACTGTAGTCCAACTTTATCCAAAGTACCACTGTTTTCCCACAGGATATCACACCAGAGCAGGAGTGCTCAAATCTGTCAGGCTGAGGGCTGGTCATGTGGTTCAGTGGGCTGGTCACATGGTTCCTCCCACTGGAAGCAGAAGTAAACATGTGCATGTGCAAAACACTGCTGTAAATGCACCCATGGCTGTCATAAATGCATTTATGACAGCTGTGGGTGCATTTACGGCAGCGTTTTGCACATGAGTGGGTGTGTTTTACTTCTGCTTCCGGCAGCAGCATAGATGGCATGGGCTGTATGATTTGGTGCTGTGGGCCAGATCTGTCACATGGGCTGTAGTTTGGGCACCCCTGCACCAGAGGTTTTAAATATATCTATGGTGGTGACTTCAGATGGATTAGGATGAGACCTGTTTGACCGGTTTGGGAAGCTGCTCTTCTGCCAGCCAAAGGAGAAGTTTGTTGCCATCAGTTACTGTCCTCCTCCTTAACTCAAATGTAATGATTCTTGGAAAATCACCAAAGAGGAATAATAATAAAGTGAGGACTTCTTTTGTATTTTAAACTAAAATGGCTTTCATCCCTATGGCCTTTAGAGTAAGGATATATTTGACTGTTACACTTAATGACTCAAGACAGAACTTCTCTGTGTACTTAAAATCAAGATCTTTTATGAAGAATAATCAGGCCACTGAGAAAAAGGAAAACCAAATAGATCTAGTTATGTGAACTGGCAAGTATTCTGATTGGAAGTAGTAAAATTAGCAACAGAATAGCCCCACTAGAAGAGACTAAAAGAAGGTGCGTAGCCATCAGCTGGCCTTTTCTCCCTGAATTTGTCCTAAACCCTTTAAATAGGCATTTAACCAGAGTGATTATACGTATTGCATATAGTCACATATATTGTGTGCATAGTTAAATCTCATAGTTTCATTTTGCTCTGTTTTTTAAAAGAAAAACTTCTTTTTAGTGTGTTCACAGCCTTCTACTGTCCTCCTGAAGTCATAAATTTTAATAAATGACCTGGGTTTCAATATTATAAGGGAGAAAAGAGCTATTTCCATGCTCTGCATAATTTTATGAGCAAAACCCTTCTCACTCACCTCTGTCCCACAAAAAACTTTGCAACCTTCCTTTATGGTACTCCTGCTCTAATGATAACCTCTGTTGCTCATTTCTACACTTTTGAGGTTGGTGTCACTAGTAAAGCCACACAATTTTATTCAACACTATTAGTGATTGCATAGGTCTTGAGGGATCCAGCCACTAGTTTTGAAGAGTTCTCCTGTGCAAAACTTCATGGCTCAGAGGACCTCAGCAAATACTCCCAGTCTTTTTTGACTGATAAGAACAGCTCTACATTTCTTGACTCTTCACTTTACAGATGGGCATAACACCACAAATCCACAGCTGATATCAACACTAGCAAGCCTGCACTTTAGCTCTGTGCTAAATACCAACCCGTGCAATTATTTAAAGAACTTTCCTAGTTATATAACAGTAACAGGTTCATTTATACATCATTTTCCAAGTACCATCCTCACAACCATTTGCAGCTAGAATGAAAACAAACACAACATAGTCATAAACTGAATGCCTCTTTCTCCAGATAGGTCTTTTGCTCCTAGCTTGGTTTTGGTTGAAAGTGGCTGTTCATTCTGTTAATTGGTTGCTTTAACATTAGCTTCTGACCTGTTTCTATGTTTTAGTTGAATTTGTTTTTATTTGAAAGTTCATTATGGAATGTTGGCTTTATTTTGTGGGAAAAGGAGTACAGTACTTAATAAATTTAATTTTTCAAAACAACACAACAAACATTTCAAACATACAAAAACATGTAAAACAACTATGTTAGAGCACCACCTTCATACATGCTATAAAATAAAAACCCATTTAAGCCACATTATCTTCCACCCTCCAGTCACTATCAGGGAAGAATGCATGTTTGGTAATTAAGGTAAGACCCATTGTATTGATGGTGGCCAAGATCTTTGTTAGTGTTCTCAAGATGCTTGAAGTATGCTGACAACTGTGAGCAATAGGATTGAATGGCTGCTTTGCATAGGAAATCTGCACAATTCTCAGAGAGCAAACTTCTGTTCTGCTTTGAGTAAAACACATATGCAATGTAATGAATCAGAATACAGTAATACCTTGGATAACATTAGTATCGGATAACACTAAAATCGCATAACATTAAGCAATCTGGGGGGGAGAATTGCATCGGATGACATTAAGATCCTATGGGATGCATCGGATAACAACCGCTAAAGCCTGTGTGGTTACAATGTATCTCTATGGATCCCATAGGATTTTAACATGCATCGGATAACACTAAAAATCGGATAACACCAAGACTTGTGGAACCAGGTTTTAATGTTATCCGAGGTTTTACTGTACTCCAGAATCTGTCACCCAAGTCTTTTTTTTTTACTCTTTTCATATTCAGGACTGCCAAGCTCTGACACTGAGATTTTGGAGTCAACTCACCTGGCCTCCCGTTTGGCCCTGAAGTCTCAGAGAGTGAATTCTACCACCCTCATAACCCCAGGGTGCAGGATTCATTCCACTGGCTTCAGAAATGGTATTTAGACTTCCTCCTTTGTCTTTTTTGTTCCCTGGCTATGAGAAATCTGGGGGACATAGTTAAAAGTAGAGACATCACCTTGCAAACACGGGTGTCCAGGACAACATGGGATGGTGTTGGACAGGGAGTGGTGGGGGTGCCTGTTGGGGGGGGGGAAGGAGAATCCCATTCATTGCTATTGGCACCCCAGGGCACCAGAGGTGAGGGCAGGGTGGGACAGAGCCCGATTGCCCAATATACTAGCATGTGCCTGCTTGCAAACAAAAGTCCACATAGTCAAAGCAATGTATGGTTGTGAGAGTTGGACCATAAGAAAAGCTGAGTGCAGAAGAATAGACGCCTTTGAAATGTGGTGTTGGAAGAGAGTTTTGAGAGTCCCCTGGACAGCAAGGAGAACAAACAGGTTGATCTTAGAAGAAATCAACCCTGACCGCTCCTTGGAAGATCAAATAGTGAAGATGAAGCTAAAGTACTTTGGATATCAAATGAGAAGAGATAATTCACTTGAGAAGGCCTTGATGCTGGGAAAGGTTGAGGGCAAAAGAAGAAGGGGGTGGCAGAGAATGAGATGGCTAGATGGTATTGTTGATGCAATGGGCACAGAGCTAGGTGGGTTGAGAAGGATGGTGAAGGATAGGGGTGGCTGGCGTGCAATGGTCCATGGGGTCGCAAAGGGTCAGAATCGACTGTGTGACTAAACAACAGCAAATGCTGCAGAATTGCTACTAGCAGACTTCATCAGTTAGTCCTAATTATCATGACTGCATTTCCACTTTGTCTGCAATGCATTTTTCAATTGGTGCTGGAAGAACCATCCGACTGTAGACTGTGAACTGCTAGCCAGTGGATTGCTGTTGTCCTGGTTGTCTGGCCACGAAGCAAGGACTTCCTTCATCCATCAACCTGCTGCCTTCATGCTCAGGCTGCATGAATTCATTTAAAAGTATAAACAATTCATTTTCTCTCCTTCATTAACTACTGTATTTTAATTATTTGAAAACATTTATGGTACAAAGTCCACTTAAGGCAGCATAGAACAATATAAACCCCAAGATGGAAATAGCAGTATAAAAAAGAATGACATTAAAGTGCTAATTATGTGTTGAAACACAGTCCGGGAGGGATAAAAAGCGAAGAAACCATGGCGGGTCCAACACCTTTCCCACCGCTGGTGCAGCTGCCTCTGGCCCATTCCCTCCCAGTTTGGGAGGGATAAAAGGTGAAGAAACCGCAGCAGGTCCAACATCTTCCCCGCTGCCGGCGCAGTTGTCTCTGGGCCAGTCCCTTCCCAGTCTGGGAGGGATAAAAAGTGAAGAAACCATGGCGGGTCTCCCCAGTCAGATGGGCCAGGGATTGGAGGCAGCTGTGAGTACTAGCCGTGGCTATTTCATCTTCGCCATGGCCCCGCGCCTGTCAGTGGACTCGCCCTCCCAACACAGCTGCTCTGGAGCCAGCCCTTCCAGTCCATGAGGGGGAAAAACTGTACTGCTTTGCCACCACTGTCGTTGCCGTGTGCACCTCCAGCCAGCCCAACTGAGGGTGACATTTGAGCTTGGGCGTCATCATGGACGTTGAGCTCTGGGCTCCGTCATGGATGTCAAGCCCCGGGCTCCATCACGGACATCAAGTCCCAGGCTCCGTCGTGGACGTCGAGTCCGGGCTCTGTCGGAAACATGGTGGATTTGTTTGCTTTGGGGTTTTTTGCTGCTGAATTTTTTTGGTATTGATTTTTTTGTATTGTATTTCCATTTATACTGAGTTTGAGATTGTAGCACTGCTGTAACACTGTTCACTGCTCTGAGTTGCTTTGGCAAGGAGAGCGGCATACAAATCTAAATAAAATAAAATAAATAAATTTCAATTTATGACATATATTTCTAGGGTTTTTTTGGTGGAAAGTACTCATAAGTGGTTTTACCACTCCCTTCTTCTAGAGCAGTGGTTCCCAACAATTGATCTGAGTTTCAATATTTTAAGGAAGAAAAGAGACTACCCAAAGGGGGACTTCAATTACCAGAAGCCTAAGTCAGTACATTGGCTGATCAGTGCTTTGGGGAAATGATTTAGGCTTCTGTGAATGAAAGTCCAAAAAACCAAAGGTTGGGAAACATGGTTCTAGACCCTGTTTTGATACATTTAACCCAAAACTACACAAGAGAGCTCTTTTTCTGGGAGACCTGGCCTATGGTTCTGTGGCCAGCTAACTAACTCAGTGAGCTATTGGATATAAAATAAATAAAGCTTCAAAAGTCACAAAACCATATAAGATTTAAAAAGGATTTAAGCACAGAATACCAACAACATCAACCTTGTGTGATGGCAAATTTTATTTTATATGTCATCTAGTAATTCTAATAGCCACATTTCTAGGTTTTTCATAATTTTTGAGTAATCAGCAGTGTTTATCAGCCCCTTCTTTTGGGGGGTGGTCTATGGCCATTCAAGCTGGTTCTTTTCTCCAAAAGCACAATGGAGAAATTAGATTAAATTCCCAACCTCTACTTCCACAGCTAGCTCTTTAGCCACTTAACTGCTGAGCTAATTGCTAGGGAGAGGTTGTGCTCATCTACTGACAGCAATAACAGTTGCATTTTCAAAAACAGCTCCCTTCAATTTTCTTTTCCTTATATTAATCTGATTTTTTGGTAGAAATCATCTGGGGATCTATCTTTTTTCATATAGATATCTCCCAAGTTTTAAGTGATCTCCTTCTTTATTGTTACACTTTCCTTTAAAATCTGTTTGAAGCAAAACATTATTTAAAAATAATGAGGTTTGAGTTTTTTTTAAAAAAAGATTAAGGTAATTCTCTCTTGGATTTTCTTCAGATACAAAAATATTTTGGGCTAGCCCTAGTTCTAAGTATAAATATGTTTCTGCTATCCATCTGCTGAAGAAAATCATCATATAAGTTTAATCAAATGTCCCCTTTTCAACATATTGATTAGCAATTCACAGTGAAATCTTAATAATGGCTTTTAAGTGCCTGCTTTTAAGGCTAACTGTGAGATTGCTCTCTGCACATTGGCATCATTTCTCACATTGTACAGATTATTTTAAATGAAAACATATACCAGTTTAATTAGGAAAGCACTGTAAAGGCCATGAAAGGACATCATCAAGGCCAAACTGTCTGGCAAGCTTATTAGGCAAACTGGTCATTTGGAACTGTAAAGAAATTTGGATGTTTATGAAAACACTGTTTTTATGCCCAGGGTTAATGACTGCAGCCAGTTGTCTGTTTATATGTAGAATTAAGTAGAAAATTGCCAAGTTTCAGAGTGCTGGTTGAGGTCTTGGAGAATTATTAAGCTTCTCTCTCTCTTGAGGCAGGGAGGCAAACATGAAGCAGCCCTGGGGGCAGGGAAGTTTTAATATTTTGTAAGTTGGCTTTATATCCTTGTCAACCATCTCCTTCCATCCCCAGGGGTGCCTTGGTTCACTGGCTCAGCACAATGGTGATTATATGTGTGTTGCAGTTGCACGGTGTTGGCACCCTGAAAAGCCAAGTGTGAGAGGAAAGGACAGAGGAAAAAATGGTTGTATTTAGGCACTTGACTCGTTCTTCCATGGAATAAGGCAAGGAATGGAGCACCAACACCATGACTCCTGAGCACTTGTTGCACAAGCCTTGCCAGCAGTGCTCTAAGCAGGGGTTCCCCACCTTTTCAAGCCAAGGGTTGGGTTACGTGCTCTCAGTCAGCTTCAAGGGCCAGATGGCCATTTTGCCCTGCCTGCATGATGAGGGTGGCTGTTTTGTCTCAACAGCTTCAAAGGGGTAGCTATTTTGTTTCTCAAATGCCCTTGGAGGGGTGGGGGGTCCACATGAAATAGCCCTGTGGGCTGGATCCAGCCCACAAGCCTTAGGTTAGGAACCTCTGCTATAGAGCCTGGGAAAAAACCAATCCAAACCAAACCTTCCCTTGCTGGATGGAGGTTAGCTGCACTGCAAGGGTTGAAAAAAAATACACCAGGTGTCATATATGCATTGCAGGTAACCCATGTGGGGTTTTAGCCTCCTCAGGAGCAGTGTGGCTGCTAAAACTGCTGACAGCATTTTGATGCATGCATGGCTATGATTCTTGGTTGCCATTTTATCTTGCTAATTGGTTTCATTCAGAAGCCAGGCTCATTTAGCTGGCTTCCCTTCATGTTCATTTTCACAATCAACTGGCTATGAAGCAGGTCTGCTCCTACCCATTTCCTAACCAACCTCTGTGATGTTGTTGGCATCTTATATTGTGATTCTGCACACACAAAACCCCTCCCAGGTGTTTGAAATGGACTTGACTCTTAGGGAATAGAAATATGCTGATTTGCCAACCCTATGAACAGCAGACAGGGAGAGAAAGCCAGTGACTCAGAGGGATGGAACAGATGACTGGAATGGCTACCGGTACCAAGGCAGGGCATGAGGGACAAAGAGAATTACTAGTGAAACAGAAGCTTGTGTGAAGAAAGTTCTATTTTTCATATAACTACTGCAGGGGTGTGCTGAGCACCATGGGAGGGCACTGGACAAGGATGGGGGCGGCGACCAAGGGACAGGGGAGAAGGCTGCCCCTGGGAACCGCTTGGTCGCTGCCCCTCGATTGCTTTCGCCTGGCGCATGGCACTTTAGAATAAACCATTACTCCAAGCTGAAGGATGGAACTTGGAACAATGGCTTAATCTAAAGTGCAGTGTGGTGGGCAGATAAAATAATAATACAATTATTATTTTCTCCCCAGGGTGCCAGAGGCGAGGGCGCACCTAGATGAATCCCCTTGTCCCAGTGGCCCAGCCCATGCCTGAACTCCTGCTCGATTCTTAAAACAAACACAGCTTGAAACAGTAATTAGGAAGAAACATTGGGAGGACTTTGAAAAGTTACAGTGCTGAACTAAAGCAGGGGTGGCCAAACTTTTCTGGCCATGTGCTGATCACATGGTTCAGTGGGTTGGTCATGTGGTTTCTCTCACCAGAAGTGGAAGTAAAACATGTTCGCACAAGCACAAAATGCTGCCAACATGCACCTGCAGCAGCTGTCATAAAGACATTTATGACCGCCACAGGTGCATTTACGAAAGTGTTTTGTGCATGTGTGGGCACATTTTACTTCTGCTTCCGGGAGTGGTGTGGGTAGTGCAGGCCAGATAATTTGGCATTGCAGGCTGGATCCTGCCCACAGGCCTGAGGGAGAAGACTCCATGGCCTAGCAGTGGCTGAGAACATCGCCCCCTCCTCTGGTCCCACAACAATGGCCTGAGGGGAGTTAGTCTTTGTTCTGGTTTGGTTGTATTTTGTATTTTGTGAGGTTATATTTTATAATTTTTATTGTACTGTTGCTGTTTTGACTGTAAGCCACCCTGAGTCACCTCGGTGAGTGGGCAGCAATAGAAATCTGAATAAATAAAAATAAATAAATAAATTTGACCACTCATGAACTAAAGCTTCCACAATCCCCCAGCCAGTAGGCCTAAAGGCTGTATTAGTGGGCAGATCGCTGGACATTGTAATTAAAAAACAACAACACATTTGCTATGACTTGCACAAGCCAACAGGGCTTGATGAGACATTAGATCCACCTTGAGCTTCTTCACTCTGGATTATTTTACCAGGTATTCGTTTGTAGGATTGCTATTTTGAAGGCAAGTGTGGGTAACCTATGCTTCTCCAGTTTCGGTCAGACTACAGTTACCATCAAGTCCCAGCAAGAACAACCAATGGTTGGGGTTATGAGTTTTGTGGCCCAACAGTATCTGGTGAGCCACACATTACTCAGCTCCATATAATGGAAAGTCAAAGTAATTTCTTGTTAAACATGTGAAGGTACTTACAATGCAAGGCTTTTTACCATAAATGGAATGAGAAATGCCTCCTGTTCAAGCTGGATTCAGAAAAAGAAGAGGCACTCGAGATCATCTTGCAAATATCCAGTTGCTGATGAAGTGCACCAAAGAATTTCAGAAGAAGATCTGTTTATGCTTTCTAGACCACAGCAAAGTTTCTGACTGTGAATCATGAGAATCTATGTATAGTTCTGAAAGAAATGGCTGTATCTCAGTGGTTAAAGATCAAATACAAGATGGATTAACTCCTTAAAGTAAGGGTTCCCAACCTACGGACCATGGGCAGGACACGACCCCTGACACCATCCCATCTGGCCTGTTGCCGCCTCCACCGCACCCAGAAGTGGAAGCGGGCATGATTATGTCAGACGTAAATTATGCCCACACATGTGCAAACATGCCTGTGGCTGTTGTAAATGTGGAAGAGGGTTCATTTACAACAGCTTTAAATACGCCTACTTCTGCTTCTGGGTGTGTGTGGTCTGGCTCACTCAGCTATCTGAGGGTGTGTTCCGGCCCACGACATAAAAAGGTTGGCCATCCCTGCCTTAAAGGAACTATACCCTTGAAAATGAAAGAGCTGAACAGGGCTCTTGAAAACAACACATTTGAGAGAGCTCTCATTCTTAGGGTTGCCATAAGTCAAAGGTGACTAGATGGCACATAAGAACAACTTCGCACCAGAGCAGATTGCCTGTCCATGTAGTCTAGTCCTGTTTTCCACAAATGGCAGAAAATTTCCAGGTTGTGATTCTGGCCATGCTTATCTGAGATATGCTGGGAGGTGTAGTCCCAGAAGATGACATTCTGAAGCTCTAGTGCTCAGAGAGAGGTAATTCCCTCTGCCTGATAGCTTGTCTTGTACATTAAGCAGTACTTCTAGTATGATCCCCTCTAGCTAAATATGGAAGCCAATAGTCTTCTGAGTAACGAGCAAGCGTATTTTCTATTTTTAGCTTCCATTCTGTATCTGGTTTGATTTAATAGCGGCTTCAGCTACCTGTCAAAAGCATCACTGTGCACCAAGAAGTTGAAGCAATTATGTTGGACCAGTGTCATTTTGGCTACAGACTTGGTTGCTTCTGCTATAATAAAATTGATCAGACCTTTGACAGCAAAATTATGTGGTACATCCAGATTGAATAAATGGCCATGTCATCCCTATTGGGCAGCTGTTCTGTCGGGTTATAAGATCTCTTCTCCCTGCAAATATACGAGCACAGCTGTTTTCTAATAGTGATCTAATAGATGGCAATGGGACGAGGTTGGCAATGCATTTGTTTTACAGATGTTGCCTTAAACTGATTGCCTAGGTCTCACTGTCTGTGCCCTTAATACTTCTAAATACACCCTGCTTAGGTACTTTACCATGTCAAGGACTTCAAACGTCTACTGAGAAGTAAGCACAATCAGGGCAAGGCAATAAACAAACTGAGTGGAGACAATTTAAGCTAAGACACAATTTAGTAGTGGAGAAATACAGTGATAAGTGGAGACAGAACCAACTGGAGGTGGGACTGAGATAATGGTAGGTACTAGAGCCAAAGAAAATGGCAAGGAGAGTCAGGCCAATGCATTTATGGTTTTGTTTCCTGCTTACTCCTTGATTAGAACTTCAAAACACGAGTGGAGAGCAGATTATGAAAACAGTGGCAGAAATATGGCTGCACCAATACTGGAGGCAACAATGTTGTTGCCGCTGCCACCGCCGCCACCGCCGCTGTCGTCTTCTTCTTCTTCTTCTTCTTCTTTATGTAATCAAATTTATAAGCCGCCGTCCTCACGAGTTACTCAGGGCGGCTAACACAACATTAAAAACAACAATTAAAACACAAGATAAAAATTAGAATTAAAAAGATTAAAAAAAGATTAAAAGAGATTAAAAAGATTCAAAGAGAGAGGAGAGGAGTCAGATAAGCCAGCAGACCAGGCTAACTGTCTGGCCTGTACCCCATACCTGCCCCACCACTCTTAACACTCTTAACACTCTTTCCCAAGGGCAGCAACTCTGTCTGGATATGCAACTTGGTTGGCAGGAGGTTCCATAGGGCCGGAGCGGACACAGAGAAGGCCTTCCTCCTTGTGCTAGAGAGATGCACCTCTCTAGCCTATGGCATGACCAGAGAGCCTCTCCGGTCCACTCTGGTGGGCCGGACAGATGTCCTTAGGGTGATGCAGTCTCTTAAGTATCCTGAGCCACTACCATGTAGGGCTTTAAAGGTAATAACCAGCACCTTTAATTGCACTCAGAGGCATACTGGGAACCAGTGCAGCTCCCAGAGCAATAGTGAGGCACGAGCATAACGTCCACACCCCATCACGACCCAAGCAGCCACATTCTCGACCATTTGCAGCCTCTGAATGGTCACCAAGGGCAGCCCCATGTAGAGTGCATTACAATAGTCAAGTCTGGAGGTGACCAAAGCATGTGTGATCATGAGCAAGGAGTCCCGATCTAGGAGCAGGCGTAACTGGCGTATAACACGAAGTTGTGCAAAAGCCCTCCTGGCCACAACTACCACCTACTCTTTGAGCAGGAGTTGTGATTCCAAGAGGACCCCCAGATTATGCACTGGGTCTGTTTGGGGCAAAACTGCCCCATTCAGAACCAAAGATGGTAGCTCCCGAGATAATGCAGGGCCCCTGACCCACAGCCACTAAATCCTGCCAGGATTCAGTTGTAGCCCATTGTCCCCCATCCAGACCCTAACAGCCTCCAGGCACCTGGATGGGACTTCCACTGCATTGCATGGGTCTCCATGGGCCAAGATATACCGCTGTGTATAATCTGCATATTGATGATACCTCACCCTGTGGGAATGGATGATCTCACTCAGTGGTTTCATGTAGATGTTAAATAGGAGAGGTGAGAGCACCAAGCCCTGAGGCACCCCCATATTGGAGGGGCCTAGGGCTGGATCTCTTGCTCTCCAACCAGCAAAGAACGGGTCAAAAAGCTTGTCATTATTATTGTTGATTGAAAAGCAATAGCTTGTTATCCTGAAATACTGAATCAGAAAGAGAATAGGAAGTTGCAGATTGTTCCTTCCAATTTCATTGCTTGTAAGGCTGCCATTCTAGACCTCCTTACATAGGAGTAAGTCCCATTGAGCTTAAGGACAGTTGGGTTGTTTGCTTATGGTTCGGTTATCAACAGCTGGATTTTAAGCTTCATTAATACTGGGGCCGATGAGGACTCTGTGTGCCCAAAAGGGCTCAGGGCCAGAAAGTGACTCATGGAACTGGATCAGTGGTATGAGGGTCATGCTCCAATGTGGAAGGCAGACGAAAGGCCACTGCATTATATTCTCAGGACAGTCTTCATGACTGATTGCCATGAGGATTGCTGATATTCAGATTCAGATATAGCAGCGGCAGAAGAAGAAGAAGAGCTGCTCTTATGACCAAGGAAAAGGCACACTGAAAACAGACAGGTTATATAGTTTAACTTACCTTGGGACATCAGCAAATATCTCCTTTTTAAGTGGAACATCTTGTGGTTTCTTTTCTTGGACACTGACCTTGAACAACTAGTTCAGATTCCTTATTCGGTTCCCACAAAAGTCAATTATCTCCGCTGCTCAAGTTCTTATTGATGGAAGAACATATTGCAAGCTTGAAAGTCACAGCCTAACAGCTTGATCAAAATTGCACTTAATATCAAGCATAGCATTAAATTTACTTATTGGTAATGATGTGATTGCATTTTTAAATACCTCCCTCAAAAGAAAAAATCTTTCAAATTAAAAAAAATAGAGCAGGGAGATGTTACCATTTATTATCTTGGCACTCTCCTCTAGAGTCACCCCTGGATTTTGGTACCACCCAAATTTTGGTACCCTGGGAACATCCCAGTTATGGTGATCTGATCCAAACATTTCTTTTTTGTTAAAATGATCTTTTCCTCATCTATCCAAAAGTATTTTTATTCAATTGCTAATATTTTTATGAGCCTTTTGAGGAGTATTGGAGAACTCAAAAGCTTGCACACTCCTGTAGGACTGTAATTAGTACTAATATAGGCATAGATTTGGGTTTTGTTTTTTGTCCTTAGGGATTAACCTTGTCACTTTTGAGACTTCTCTGCCTTCCCCACAAGTCTTCTGTCATTGGAGAAGCAGAGGTGTGGTGGAATGTCCCCCAAGCCAACAGGGTGAGAATGGGGTGTCATTGCTAGAGAATCGCCAAGATGTTACTTAACCTAACAAAGAAGTGCTGCTAGAATATCTGAATAATTCCATTTGATACTACTGGGCTTTTATTATGAACATGAACATGGCTTAGTTCAGGGGTGCCCAAACTTTTTGGGCCATGGGTCAGTCATGTGGTTCCTCCCACCAGAAGCGTTAGTAAAACATGCCTTGCAATCTGTTTTGCAACAGGATGAGATAGATTTTAGGCTGCCATTTTCTCTGCTTAAACCAGGGGTGCCCAAACTATGGCCTGTGGGCCAGATCCAGCCCTCAACGCCAATTCATCTGGCATACTCCACCCTTGTCACTCCTGGAAGTGGAAGTAAAACATGGGTGTGTTTTACTTCTGCTTCTGGGAGCGATGAGGGTGGTGTGGGCTGGATGGATTGGCATCAGGGGATGGATCCAGCCCACGGGCCATAGTTTGGGTACCCGTGGCTTAGTGGTTAAAACACTGAGATTGACGACTGGAATGTTGGCAGATCAGCAATTCGAGACTTGAGTGTTGATGGAGCTAGCTATTTTTATAACAACTATGGTGGGTTTAGGAAATAGAGATTGGCTAGTACAGACAGTTGGAGTTTACATGCTTCATCAGGACTCATGAAAATGGCTCCATGCTGTCACCAGTTTTAATATTTTTCTGCAATAGAAATTTACCATTACTTCTTAATCCCTGAAACATGTAAATCTGTTACTGACAACACCCAGTCTGAAAGTTTTGAGAACGAGGCTAAATTACACGTATCATAGTTGTATAATACTTTGTCAATTTCATTTCAGACTTCTCTGCTTCTTACTCACTTGCCTGTATTTTCTATATTACTTATCCTAACAAAGTTTCTGCAAAACCCGAAGGGTAGCACATTTTAGCAGCGCTTTCTTTGTTCCTGATAAAGGCATTGCCCAGCTGCAAGTTTTGATATTTTTTCTCAGTGTATAGTTTTGATATACAGTATTTTTAAATATATCAAGGATTTTCAGTAGCTTATGCTAAACTTTAAAGCCTAAACAGACCAGATGTCAACACTGAAAAGAATTGTTCTCCCTGTGATTTTTAAAGTTTGCTGCAGTTGTGCTAAATTGTTATATCTGCGCTGAGTAAAATATATTCTTGGACCATCATGCAACGCTATAAGTAATCAAAGGAAAATATGAAATCCCTTAGTACTGGCTGTCTTCATAATGAGAAATGTATTTTTTTTCTCATTCAGTTATCATTTCTTTTAAAGTTTTGGAGTTTTATCAGCAAAGATGTTTTCAGATTCTGTAGGTTTACAAAGGACAGCTTGGATCTGGCTAAAGCGTCCTTTAGCCAGCTGCTTCCTAGCATTCCTCAGTCCTCTCAGATAATTTGCAATCGTCATCCTGCTAACGTAGCATTATAAATTGCCATATGCCTCCAAAGACTAATAAACTATAGAGATTCACAATGTAACATATGGGAGAGCTTGACAACATTTGCATTAAAGTTCCAAAAGGGTAGCCATGCTCATCTTTCATCTTTGGAGATCAGATACCATTTTGGATTCTTATTTTTATAACAACTATGGCGGGTTTATGAAATTGAGATGCATTCTGGAACTGCTCTGGATCTAAAGAACTATGAAGTTATACATGAGTTGTTTTTGAAACCTTTTTAAACTTTTGCCTAGAAAACAATTTTTGAAGTAAAACTATTTCTTAGCGTGACAGATATGCATTTCCCCTACAGAAAAGAATTCTGATTGCCTATGTTAGCTGGAGAAAATATTAGATCATGAAGGGTTTTGATTGTCTATATTCTTTTTTGCATTCTTATAAAATAGTTGGTTTGGAAGGTGTGTTAGGACTGAGGACAGAGTGTGTCCAGGGTGAGGGATGCTTCCTTCTGAAATTTCCTTAATTGAAAGGCTTTAAAGCTATTGTATTTTTTAAAATAATGGTGCCTTATGTTCTATTTGCTAATATATTGTTTCATCTGCTCATGTTTTAACTACACACAGAATTAAACTCTGATCATTTTTGTAGTGTTTCATCACTGCCTTTCATAACAATCATGGTATGTCTACTTCATTTGCTATTATTATTATTATTATATTTAGATTTTTATGCCGCCCCACTCGCAAATGCGACTCTGGGCGGCTAACAAGGAAATAGAGCATTACAAAATTGCAATTTCAGAATATAACATCAATACAGCATAAAAACATTTTGAGAGTACATATATCAGAACAATATACATTTCAATGTATATGAACACAGTACACACCCACAAAAAATACATTGCAAAGACTTGGACTTATCCCCTTCCCTTCCAGATGACCAGCAGAAGGGGGAAAAGTCCAGTAATAGCAGTGAGAGCGTCCGTTGTTTTATGGCCTGCTCCAGCCCCTCCACAGCTGTTTCATCATCCCTGAGGCTGAAGCCAGCCAGGGAAAGAGTCCGGTGAGGTGGCAAGAGCGTCCGCTGTTTTATGGCCAGCTCCAGCCCCTCCACAGCTATTTCATCTTACCCGGGGCTGGGGCCAGCTATGCTTTTAAAACATCATTATTGTTATTTTCAATGCAATATATTATCTGTTTTGCATGTTTTGTGAATATCTATGACCTCTCACCATTGTATCTGTTATTTCAATAAATTTTAAATAAATTTTAGTTCAATAAATTTTTGGTGTGGTTCATTAGAACAAAATATCAGGTATGAGAAACCCCCCCCCCTCCCCTTTTCATTCTGTTGTAGCAAAACCAGCAAAGACTCTTCTGGCACATGTGTACAAGTTTTTTATTTAAGCTTTTGTGCATTGCATCTGAAGAAGTGGGCTGCAGTCTGTTCACCTTGAAATTTTAACATCACCTTTCCTCTAAAGAGCGCAAAACAGTGTACAAAGCTTCCTTCCTTCCTGCTTTATCCTCATAACAATGCAAGGAGGCAAATCAAGTCAATGGTTTCAATGTGCCCAAGATCCCCCAGTGAGCTCAGTGGCTGTGCAAAATTCTGAAGCCAAGTCTATAGGATCTTAATCCAGCTCACCAACCACAGTGCAACATTAGGTCTGTATGAAATGGGGTTCCACAGGAAATGTCTCAGCCTTCAAGATTCTTTGTTTCAAAGCCCAATATTGACATTAATATGGAAATTGTTTCATTCATGTTGATCATTTTCACAAATACTATAACAATTAATTTATTATGTCAAAAATAATACATTTTAAACTTGTTACTTTTAGATGTTAACACTCCCCTCCACAACAATTAGAATGAATAATTATTCCAAATGACCAAGATCTTAAAAAGGAAACAGATTAAAGTGACATGAGACTTTAGCCATTAATGCAGAGACATTAAAACAATAAAAATAACCATTTTAATACCTTTGTTAAAATCATCACAAATCATGGGTAAAAAATTTGTAATGACCAAAATCCTACTGTGCAATTATGAAAAAGGCATAACTTTTAGAGGCCTTTTTAGTTAAGAAATCTCTATTGGCATTATCTGTTGCATAATGAGCCATATGATTCAGATATAGCTTTTGTTTAACCATGCAACAGGAATTCAGTCAATCATTTATGCATTAAATCTGAGTGCTGAATAGTCAAATTATAAACTAAGGTTATATCCATGTACATTGTCACTGTATAGTAGCTGTCACTGCATTTGGTAGAAGAGGAAGGAACCTAGTGATTACTGGGGGGGGGGGGAGTTCTTTTTGGTCATCTTCCAAATCTCATCATGCTGTGACTCCCTAATGCAGGGGTGACCAAACTATGGCCCGGGGCCCGGATCCGGCCCCTGACTCCAATTCATCCAGTCCACGAAGCCGTTGTCGCTCCTGGAAGTGGAAGTAAGATTTCACCATTTCCCACGAAATCAAGACCCAAGTCTCTCCACCACCACCCCATTTTCAGCTGTTGTGCTGTGCAAGAAAATTGTCAAATCTCACACTGCCCAGTGCTCTCTCCAGTGCACATCTTTCTGCACAGGAATTGTCACAATAATGTGGCTCTTCAGCTTCTTCTGCCCGTTCTGAGTGGATAACATTCTGCACAGCAATTGTGATAATATTCACTGTGTGAAATTTGATCCAGAAAAAAAAAAAATGACATCCACATTCTAAGAAGAACTCTCAAGAGATTTCCTTCAAATATGTCATCACCATCATAGCCTTCTCCTCCTTTGGGTGGTCCAGCAAAATCTCATTGTGGGGAGCAAAAGCCTTCCCTATTCTCCAGAAGCAATAGTTACAGCTTCACAGTAATACCTGTGGTTGTGATGGTGAACCTTGGCACTCCAGGTGTTCTTGGACTTCAATTCCCAGAAGCCCAAGTGTCTATGAATCCTCACAAATAGATTTACTGTGTATACATGTAGTAAACTCATTCGTGTTTATTCACAGAGACTTGGACTTCTGGGAACTGAAGTCCAAGAACACCTGGAGTGCCAAGGTTCACATCACTGACCTATAGTATGTGTGTAGTGCATGCTGTCAAGTCAGTTCTGAGTTATGGTGACCTGTTCCAGGGTTTCTAGGTAGAGAATATACAGAAATCGTTTACCATTCTTTTCTTCTGGGGGCTCTGTGGAACTGTAAAACTAGAACATGAGGACACATGCTGGTTCATCTCCCAGGAGGCAGAGTGAGGAATTGAACTTCTAACCATAAACCACTGAGCTATCCAGCTAGTCAGGTACAGACTACGCTAGAACAATTGCAAAGGCTTACATTGTAACTCAACAAATATGAGGAAACTGCAACAATCATTTTAAGTACCGTAAGATATAGTTGGTGATGAAACCAGTCCAATGTTTATGAATACTGGATAGCACAATGTTTTGCTGAATCAGCCTTGTGCTATGACCAATCTACCATGTAAAAGCTGTTCTATTTTCAGGTGACACTTTCTCTGACTCTAATCTGAGGTTTTCTGCTTGAGTAACCTATCTCTGAAATAAACACAACCGACAATGACAGCAGCAGGACTACGGCATACTGAAACAAGCTAAGAATCCAGGTTCACTCCAGGCATAGATGGCTCAGATGATGCACAAACATTGTCTTTAATGATATAATAATAAGGTGAGAACTGAATCTCCAACCACTTGCAGCTCAGGAGAAGGGATGGGTAAGACTTTAGTTCTGTTCATCATTTGTTAGGAGATACCAAAATTGGCAAACTTCTTCATATTTAGGTTGAAAAGAAGTTGATATTAAAAAAACAACAATGTGAGAGACAGTTAAACCTTCAGATTGGTCCACCCAGGTTCAGGGCCCTGTTGGAGTAACTCTTAAAACTCTTGACTTGGATCACTTTCTGACAAACCATGTTTGTTTTGAACTGCGGTGGCTCAAGTGGTTAAGATGCCGGAGTCAATGACTGGAAGATTAGAGTTCAATTTGCAGGTACTGCATGGCGGAGTGAGCTGCCATCTCTGTCCCAGCTCCTGCCAACCTAGCAGTTTGAAAGCAAGAAATTGCAAGTAGATAAATAGGGACCATTTCGGTGGGAAGCTAAACAGTGTTCCATGCTCTCTGGTGTCTAGTCAATGCCTGCCACATGTCCACGAAAATGTCTGCAGATGCAGACAGTGCTGCCTCTTTGGCTATAAACAGAGATGAGCACTGAACCCTTGAGTTGGATACAACTGGCTTTCAAGCAAGGGTGACCTATCACTATTCTTTTCTAAAGTGCTGCGTGTCGATAACACTACATGGTAAGGGTAACATTGTTTTCTTTATGCTAGAAGTAGCTGGGCTCATTAACACTAGCCATTGCAAAAGGGAGACAAAGTTATTTCAATTTGTTTTTAGGGAGTGTCTTCAGATTTCTAAATTTATACAGAATTATACTGAATACCAGAGGAAGTGAAAATGACAAATTTTTCCATTCACACTATGATGCTTAATACATTCAAACACTTGTTTGAGGTTTATCTCTGCCTGTGTTGGTCTGATTTTTCCCTTGTTTCTTCATGTTGTCTGTTTTCTGCCCTTAGAAATTGAAACCATGAAAAACAACTTGTCGGTGTGCTTGTATTTTCCAGGGCCTAAATCAGTTAATTTTGATGTAAGCCTTGAAAGCCACCTGAGGTGCTTTTTTAATTAAGGCTTGTCATATTCCAGGATGTTAGCTGAAGCTTCAGGGAATTCTTGTGCTCCTCTTCTAGCGTTGTATGGACCTCAAAAATACCTTCAATCTGCTGCAGAAGATTTATTTTTAGATTCATCATATCTCAGTGTAAAATTTAGTCTTGCCCTTTCCTCTGAACTCAAATTAACCCCATTAACAGCTGATTTTTAAAAATCTTTTAAAAATCTGCTTAGTAATGACCGCATCGTTCCAAGGACATCTGTCCAACCCACCAGAGCGGACCAGAGAGGCTCTCTAGTTGTGCCATCAGCCAGAGAGGCGCACCTCTCTGGCACTAGAAGGAGGGCCTTCTTGGTGTCCGCTCCGGCCCTATGGAACCTCCTCCCAATAGAACTACGCCTGCAAACGGAGCTGCTGTCCTTCAGGAAAGGATTGAAAACCTGGCTGGCAGGTCAGGTCTGGGGAATGGATCGATCAATTTCCCCAGCTGGCTGGCTGGTTTGACACCCAGTGCCTCCTAGCTATAATACCTAGCTATAATGCCTGGTTTTTAATGCTAAGTTTTAAAGCTTCTTTTAAAACTTTAAAAACTTTTAATTTCTAAATTGGTTTTAAATCGTTATCATTCTGATTGTGTTGGGAATCGCCCTGGGTCCCCTCGGGGAGGAGGGCAATAAACAAATTTAAATAAATAAATAATAAACTAGAGGCTTGGATTGGATTTTCAGATGTTGTAGACTACAAATCCAATCATTCTCCATTTTGGGTGCTGTATCTGATGGACGAGCACCTAAATACTGCTCACTCAGGAGAAAGGTCTCAACTGGAAGATTTCAAGTTTAGCTAGGCTTAGTTCTACCCAAGATTACAGTTCCTGCCTCAGTGCTAGTTGGGAACTTTCTTTCTGAACAGGACGCTGGAGATAGGCATAATGAAGCTTTTTAGCACAGGGGTGCCCAAACATCTGGTTCAGGGAGCTGAACCAGTCATATGGTTCAGGGAACTGGTCACTATGGCCTGGGGGCCATATCTGTCCCCCCCCCCCGACACCAATTCATCTGGCTCACTAAGCTGTCGTTGCTCCTGGAAGTGGAAGTAAAATGCACCCGTATGGGCACATTTTACTTCAACTTCCAGGAGAGACGAGGGCTCCATGGGCCGGATGAATTGCCATTGGGGGCTGGCTCCCGGCTGTAGTTTGGGCACCCCTATTTTAGCACCTTCCAGATGAGACTGCTGGATAGCTCTGTGGTTTGGGTATCTGGTTATGGCAGGGAGTTTGAGCCCTCTCTGTGCCTCCTTGACAGGGATTTGGACTCAATGATCCATAGGGTCACTTCTAGTTCTGCAGTTCTAAGAAGAAAATGGTGATATGGTACCCTTTTGAAGTTTTAGCTGTTCACATTACCTAGCACACATTATTCAGAGAAAAATTCCTGCCCTCTGAGAATTCATTTGCAAGATTATTTTGCCTCTGGTGCTTGGTTATGCCACATTGATGATGTGTGTGTGCGTCTGACTCATCAGCCAAATCACAACACATTATTTCCTTTCATTCTTTGATTAGATGACACTTTGCAAATTGAAATAATGAGCCATCAGCAAATAATAGAGATGCCTGGTTATGCACAGACATGGAGTATATGGGATCAAGCAATGTTCTGAACCATTGATGAAGATGCTTGTAAGAGATCATTTTACAGTTAAAGCTGTGAATATTAACTAATAGTTCAGATTTATGGAGTGCCAGTTTTAACAGTGAAAGCCCTAAATGGTTTATTTTTTGGGGCGGGGGGAGGATTAAGTTACCTGAAGCCTCTTATATTTACTGCCTGTCTATTTGGATTTCACTTGAGGCACTCCTTTGAGGGGATCCCATCAAAGAAGATAAGCCTGGCAACTATGTCACTTCTTTGGTGGCATACATCTGTGGCAAACCCCCCTCATTTAAATAGGGTTCATTAATGCATGCCTTTTCAGTAACAAAAGCACTTTTACTTTTCATTTCTCAATTACTGCAATTGTAAGAACCGATTGATATCTCTGCCCTGTTTTATATCAGCTGATAGGATCCTTTCTGATTTTAAGGTGTGTCATTGTAGCCATTGTTGTCTTGCTTTTAAAATTGTCATTACTGTACTGGAATTTTGTATTTTACTGGTCATAATTTGTCCAACATTGATCACTGGGCATTATAAATGTGTAAGAAAAATACACAGGCAAGTAGGAATGATATATACAGTGGTACCTCGCTTAGAGAGCATAATCCATTCCACAGGATTGCTCTTTAAGCGAGTTTGCTCTTTAAGCGAAACACCATTGTAAGTGACCAATTGTGGGGGGAGGATTGCGAACCCCAATTTATTTGTTAAGTGAGTTTTTGGTTGGTTTTATTTGTTAAGCGAAGCAAACATTCAGAGAAAATCCTGCTCTTTAAGTGAGTTACTCTTTAAGCGAGGTGCTCTTTATGCGAGGTTTGACTGTACTGTATAAGGCAAAGTGGATACACACGTATTTGTACACAAACACACATGTAAACACATACTCTTACACACTATACCACCACATTTCTCCCAGCACTAAAACTCAACACTAACAACAAAAGTTATTTTTAAAGTATGAATATGTTTTGCCTTGCCATAGCAAGGGGGCTTCCGTGCTTTGATGAGGCTATGGGCTATGCCATGTAGGACCACCCAAGCTGGACAGGTTATAGGAAAGAACTCAAGATGAATCACAATCCACTGGTGAAGGAACTGGCAACCCATGCCAGTACCTTTGCCGAGAAAACCCCATGGACACTATCAAAAGGCCAAATGATATGAATAAGAACATAAAGCTTTCTTATTAAAATAGAATTAAGCAAATTAAATATAAAATGCAATTAAGTTAAAAACAATGGCAAAGAACAAAAATGCAAACAACAGCACCCACCATTAGAAGACCCTTCCTCAGCAGCCATTCATGGGCTATATCTTTGCTATTTACTGGATTGTTTACTTAAGGATTATCCTCATGTGAGGATTGAGTAAAAGTACTGTTTCATTTCCACAGGTTAGAATGGGTAATCTCCAGGCAATATGGATTTCTGCCGTTATCAAGAGTTTCTCTTGGCCTGATGGAAGAACCATGGTTGAGCATACTTCTCCAACTTTGTGAATCAGTTTAGTAAATATTACAAACTATGGTGCAAGCTTTGATATTTTCTGGAACTCTTCATCAGACAAGATGCAAAGTGAAATAAAAGAGAAGTGGGGAAACAAACTGCCATTCAACTCATGGGGATTTCATTTTAGGTTCCTCTTTTCTTGTTGCCTTTCACCTTTCCCAGCATTATTGTCTTTTCCAGAGATTTTTGCTTTCTCATGATGTGCTCAAAATAGGACTGCCTTAGCTTCATCATATTTGCCTGAAGAGACACTTCAGGCTTGATTTGCTCTAGGATCCACTTGTTCATTTTTCTGGCAGTCCAGGGTATCCACAAAGCTCTCCTCCAGCATCATATTTCAAATGAGTCATCCCCCCCACATCAGCTTTCTTTAAAGTCCAGCTTTCAGACTTGTATATAAGGTTCAAATACCGTGTGACCATTTTAGGGGGGGGAGGGGGTCGACCAAAAGTCATGGAAAGTCATGGGGGGGGGGGTTTCAGCGTGAAGTCATGTGACTCCAAGATTATCATTGCTTTTTGCATCCAGCTGGCCATAGCTCTATCTTCAAACCACATTTGAGGGGGTTGGTCATAGGTCACGGAAAGTCACAGAGGGGAGAGGGGGGTGTCAAAAATGGTCTATTTTAGGTCACGTGATATTTGAAAGAGCCCTAATGACTAGGAATACAAGAGTGTGGATGGTCTTGGGCTTCAGTGACACATCCCTATACTTAATGATCTTTTCTATTTCCTTCATTGCTGTTATTCTGAGTCTTAATCTTCTGATTTCCTGGTTGTTGGAGTGTTAAAGTTCTGTAGTTCTTCTGCAGCCATGATTTCTGTATTCTGAATAGATCCTCCATGCTACTAAAGAGAGATAAACATGATCCTTTTCCCTAACACATTCACAATGCAAAGTGGTTCCCCAAAACAAATAAAATTAAGAACATAACAATTCCGATATATTAACACTCATCTAAATGGATAAAATATCTCCTCAATAACTCACACTGAGCAAATTCTATGGACCTTTGAGCATTATATTTGATGAAATGGAATTCCAGTGCATTGTGGACCAACAAGAAGGCTCAGGGTTCAGTCTGATTTCCTTATATTTCCTGAACACACATGGAAGTCCAATGTCTCTTTTACCAAATGAGGTCAAGCCACTGACAACTAGAGAATGGCACTTCTGCTTCACAATACTGTGTTTTGACAATAAAATGAGCATGGAATATTCTTCTTCCAATATATTTAATTGGCTAGCATGAAAAAGCACATTAGTGGCAAAAAGCGACCAAGCAAAACCAAGCATGGCAACAGGGACTGGAAACTGAGAAGATTGTTTCCAGAACTTCAGGTGAAAGTGTCATAAAGTGCCATATTATTAGGTCTATAGCCTGTAACAAAATGTGATGGAGGAGGTCTACAATAACCTGTTCAAGCAGATGAGAATTAACATCATTGTTGTTGTTGTTCAGTCGTATAGAAGATTCCAACCCTTTGTGACCCTATGGACCACTGTCCGCCAGGCACTTCTGTCTTCTACCATCCTCCTCAACTCACTCAGCTTTGTGCCCATTGTGTCTACAATACCACCTAGCCATCTCATTTTTGGTCGCCCCCTTCTTCTTTTGCCCTCCACCCTTCCCAGCATCAAGGCTTTCTTAAGTGAATCCTCTCTTCTCATTTCATGTCCAAAGTACTTTAGCTTCATCTTTACTATTTGACCTTCTAAGGAGCAGTCAGGGTTAATTTCTTCTAAGATTGACCTATTTGTTCTCCTCGCTGTCCAGGGAACTCTCAAAATTCTCCTCCAACACCACATCTCAAAATTCTTCTGCACTCAGCTTTCCTAATGGTCCAGCTCTCACAACCATACATTGCCACTGGAAATACCATTGCTTTGACTATACGAATTTTTGTTTGCAATGTGATGTCTCTACTTTTCACTATGTTCCCCAGGTTTCTCATAGCTCGCCTCCCAAGAATCAGTCACCTTTTTATTTCATGGCTGCAATCACCATTTGCAGTGAGCTTTGATCCTAAGAAAGTAAAATCTGTCACTGCTTCTACTTCTTCCCAATCTATTTTCCAGGAACTGATAGGGCCTGTTGCCATGATCTTGGTTTTCTTGATATTGAGTCTCAAGCCAGCTTTTGCACTTTCTGTTACAATTAAAATATGTCCTTAGCCTAAATGAATTTAACACACATCAATAGGTTAGTTACTAATAATGCACAAAATGTGTTGAAATCACTGTTCTGGAATCCCTCAGCTAGAATGGCAACATGGCTGCTGAAATCCAGCTACTTAGCTCAACTCACATATGACTGGTGGTGAAATGATCATTTGTGGAGTTGCAGCCCTAAAACGCAAACATGCATACATCCCTCTAGCTAAAGAGAGAAGAAACATTTTCACACCTTGGAAAGTGGTGGACTTTTCTTCAGTGGAGACTGGGTGACCATTTGCTGGGTGACCATCTGTTGGGGACCCTTTTCTAGGATTGGGCAGGGATTGGACTAGAAGATGTTTTTGTCCTTTCCTTTATTTCAGTTCTCTAATTTCGTGGTCCCATGGACACTAAAGTAGCAGCTATTCCCTTGCACAGAGGTATGGGGCATTTAAAAGTTGTCATCAGAATGCAAGAGGGTCATAGCAAGACCACATATATTTGTCCTCACAAATCATGTTAGTTTGTCACTTCATTGTTATCACCCTTACTAATGTCTGCAAATAAATATAACAGCTTTGCAACATTTTTTTAGAAATAACCTGTCCTTCTGTTGCATTAGGTAGCTTCCCGGCCTCTTATTGTGGTTACAGTAAAGCCTCTTCCTTTCATGCTACATCTTATTAAAAGAAAAATGCATCTGCATTAAGTCTGCTACTTTCCATTGTGGATAATATACTGCATTACTGCTCTTAACAAGCCAATGTGCTTAATGGGGAATGTATTTCCCACCTAGCACACTTGTCCTTGAAACATTTCTTTGATTATATTCTTGAAATAGCCAAAAATACATCAAGTTCATCTTGGTTTTTTTTTGTCCCAATGGACTGTAGAAGCTGCTTTTAAAATGGTCCTTAATAGCTAGCTTGTGTCATCCAAACACTAGACAGATACTTTTTTTGCTTAATGTCATGTCGCTTTAATATTATTTTTTGTTTTTAACAGGAAAGATGACAAATAAACTGCATCTTGCACAGGCAGATTAGAGCAGCAAGGAAATATTAAGGGGATGCTGAGATTAAAGGAGACGTCATGTTGTTTTTCTTACTGGCCATGTCTTCTTGTCTTGTTTGCTCCTTTTCCCAAGTATGGAGCATAGAATTCTATGTAAGCCTGAATTTCATCTTCTCAATGTTTCTCTGAGGTCTTCAGATACACCTATTCCTTCTTGGTCTAATTCCAAGTGCTTGCTTGATCTTCAAAACATTTCCTCATCTGTTAGCATCTACACTTATAGGCCTTTTCTTTATATAAGTATTCTTTTGTTTTAAGTACTGCCATATTAAAGTGTCTTCCTCTGAACTGTGGTATTTTTTGCCACATGATCTATCCCTTGAGCAGTGGCAGAGCTTTCTACCAGAAAGATGGTGAATTTGTCACCTCTCATGATCTATTACCAAATGAAGGTGCTCAACCTTTCTAACAGAATACAGTAAAACCTCAGATAACGCTAAAACTTGCTTCCACAAGTCTTAATGTTATCTGATTTTTAATGTTATCTGATGCATGCATCAGATAACATTAAAATCCTATGGGATGCATCGGATAACGTTAAAACTTCATAGAGATACATTGTAACTGGCACAGGCTTTAGCGAACTTTATCCGATGCATCCCATAGGATTTAACGTTATATGATGCAATTTCCAGATGGCTTAACATTATGCGGTTTTAGCATTATCTGATGCAAATGTTATCTGAGGTATTACTGTATCTTGGCTGAAGATCCTTGGCAACTAGCTTGGATGTGGAGCAACATAATCTTGTAGAGTTATTGCCTCCAAAGTCAGAGTGGCCTGAATCTCCAGCAGGAAGGAATAGGAGAAGACGATTTAGGCTTGTGTAAAAACAGATCCAGAAAATTCTATCAGCATGTATGGCCACAGGAAAAGAAGAGGATTAACTCACAGAATCAAAATATGGACAGCGTGACCAACTGTGCTGTTTGCACATGGAAGCCAACTTTTCTTCAAATGGTCACCATAGTGATACACCATAAAATGTGAAGAGTTGTTGTCAGAGGACTGCATATATACAATCTGAAGTGCTGTTGTTTCATAGCCAAAAATGGGGAGTCGGGTTCTCCCGAGTGGGGCGGGGTAATAAATTCAATAAATAAATAAAAAATAAAAATAAATTTCACCTGCTTTTCCCAGCAGTACCACAATGAATGCAGGCACTCTAGCAGCATTTTCTGAATTGATCATTCATTAGTTGAATTTTTCTCAAGACGTGAGGAAGACCACATTCATGAATGGCACATAGAGATGGAATATACTGCAAACTATTTCACTATCTGAACAATGGATATTTTGTCCATGGATGACATAGATGTAATTCCATGAAGAATGAAAAGCTGCCTTGACATGGATTTTAGAGTCCCCTCAAAAAACAAGCTTAGACAACCTCAAGAGTACCACTGAGGAGAAGTCCACAAGCCCATGCAGGGAGAGAATCAGGTCACAAGGAAAATGGTACACTAGCACTAGCCCTACATTGTTCTAACCACCCCAAACCATGTGTAAGGTCTCCAGACCCAGGCAAAAGGGGGAGGAGAGCGTATTCATTACACCATACTAAGTATCAGTAGGGTATTGTTTTGAGAAAACTTAATGTTTTAGACTCTCCCCAATTAGCACAGGCATTACCAAACTCTGTGATGTTGAATTTAGTCCTTTAATAAAAGATACCACTGCTTGGTAGGGTATAGAGCCCTCCATCTTTTGGATTTCCCCATAGTTTCTTGTTCCTGACCTTTGAGTCAAGTGACATGATCCTATTTCCATTCAGTGCTACACATGAAAAAGAGTCTTCAAGGGAACCTGTGTTTCTTTAAACACCTTCCTTCATACATACATGTATCCAAAGTGTTAAGCACTACACATTTTAATCTCAACTTTTTTGTCTTGTCTCTAAGTTAGTGATGGTGAACCTTTTAGAGACCGAGTGCCCAAACTCAACAGGCTGCCATCTGTGCCATAGAGGGGCAGGGCGAACTCTGTGCTGGGGGAGAGAGGACGTGCTTCCATTGGTGGGTGGGTATTGGGGAGGGGCAAACTCTATGCTGCGGGAGCAATGAAGCATTCTCATTTGGCTGCCGGGCAGAGCGGCAGGATGAACTCTCTGCTAGGGTGACACTGTGCATGCCCACAGAGAAGGCTCTGAGTGTCCCCTCTGGCATGCGTGCCATAGGTTTGCCACCACTGCTCTAGGTTAACCTCTTTGGTGTTGATGAACTGTTTTTTTCTGCCACAAAGCTCATAATTTCAGTCTAAAGGAGCACATTTCTGGTTCTCTGTGTGTGCTGGAGCAAAAATTTGCAAAATAATGGGCTGAGTGAAAGAGTACAACCAAGGATTATCGCATTTGGCTTTTGGAGCACTGTGGCTGTGCTAAAGAAGAAACCAGTCAACCATGAAATCATGAGCTAAGCTCTGGTTAGATGCAAATGTGCTGAAGAAAACCCCACAGAAAAAAAAGGCATTTCCTGTAGAACTTTCTCACTTTTTGACACTTTGTGTATTAAGCTAGCTAAATTGCAGTAGTATAGTTGGGGAGTTCTCTACAATGGGCAGATTTACATGTACTATTAAGCTCCCTCTCTTGACAAACATGTCAAGAACTGACATATTTAAATTCCTTTTGCTTAGTCAAAGTAAGGACCTTGCACAGAGATTTTAGTTTAAGTAAGGTTTTTACTTAAACCTTACTTAAACCAGACAGGTATGACCTAGACAACATCCCTAAGGAATACACGGTGGAGGTGTAGAACAGATTTAATGATTTAGACTTGATAGACAGAGTGCCAAAAGAATTATGGAGAGAGGTGCAGGACATCATACAGGAGGCAGCAAAGAAAACCATACCAAAACAAAAGAAGCTTAAGAAAGCAAAGTGGTTGTCTGATGAGGCTCTTAAAATAGCAGAGGAAAGAAGAATGCAAAAGGCAAGGGAGAAATGAAAAAATTCAATCAATTGAATACAGACTTTCAAAGAAAAACAAGGAAAGATAAGGAAAATTTCCTAAATGAACAGTGGAAAGAAATAAAGGGAAAAACATAAGGGGTAGGACTAGAGATCTTTAAAAAAAAGAGGGGGGAATCAAAGGATTGTTTAAAGCAAAAATGACCATGATAAAGGACAAAAAATGGCAAGGAATTAGCCGATGCAGAAGGGATATAGAAAAAATGGAAAGAGGACACAGAAGAATTCTACAAAAAGGACCTCAACACTCCTGATAATCTCAGTGATGAGAGTTTTGAACTTGAGCCAGACATTCTAGAGAGTGAAGTCAAGAAGGCCCTAAAAAGCACTGCAAACAATAAAGCCAGTGGAGATGATGGTATCTCAGCTGAATTTTTCAAAACCCTAAAAATTGATGGAATCAAATTATTGCATTCTATATGCCAGCAAATTTGGAAAACACAACAATGGCCACAGGATTGGAAAAGATCAGTTTATGTTCCAATCCCAAAGAAGGGCAATGCCAAAGAATACTCAAATTTATTGAATTGCACTCATTCCACATGCTAGCAAGGTGATGCTCAAGATAATGCAGGGTAGACTTTAGTAACACGTGAATAGAGAAATACCAGAAGTGCAGGCTCGCTTCTAAAGAGACAGGGGAACTAGAGACAACATACGTTGGATCATGGAGAAAACAAAGGAATATTGGAAACAAGTTTACTTCTGTTTCATTGACTATACCAAGACCTTTGACTATGTGGACCACAACAAAACGTGGCAAGTAATTAAAGAGGTGGGAATACCAGAACACATTATATGCCTTATGAGAAATCTGTACAAGAGTCAAGAAGCAACAGTTAGGACAGAATATGGAATGACGGAGTGCTTTGGAATAGGAAAAGGAGAAAAGGCAAGGCTGCATTTTATCACCCTGCTTATGTACAGAATGCACAATGCTGGCATGGACGAATCACAAGTTGGGATCAAAATTGCTGGGAGAAACATCAACAACTTGAGATATGCAGATGATACTACCTTAATGGCAGAAGTTGAGGAAGACCTAAAGAAGAGAGTACAAAACTGGTCTAAGACTCAGCATCAAGAAAACGAAGATAATGGCAACAGGCCCTATCAGTCCCTGGAGAATAGATGGGAAAGAAGTAGAAGCAGTGACAGACTTTACTTTCTTGGGATCAAATATCACTGCAGATGGTGATTGCAGCCATGGCATAAAAAGGTGAGTGATTCTTGGGAGACAAGCTATGAGAAACCTGGGGAACATAGTGAAAAGTAGAGACATCACGTTGTTAAAAAAAAGTGCATTGTCAAAGCAATGGTAATCTCGGTGGTAATGTATGGTTGTGAGAGCTGGACCATAAGGAAAGCTGAGCGCAGAATAATAGATGCCTTTGAAATGTGGTGTTGAAGGAGAGTTTTGAAAGTCCCCTGGACAGCAAGGAGAACAAATAGGTCAATCTTAGAAGAAATCAACCCTGATTGCTCCTTAGAAGGTCAAATAGTAAAGATGAAGCTAAAGTACTTTGGACACCAAATGAGAAGAAAGGATTCACTTGAGAAAGCCTTGATGCTGGGAAAGGCGGAGGGCAAAAGAAGAAGGGAGATGGCTAGATGCTATTGTAGACTCAAGGGGCACAAAGCTGGGCAGTTTGAGGAAGATGGTGGAGGATAGCGGTGCCTGGCATGCAATGGTCCATGGGGTTGCAAAGGGTTGGAATCGACTGTACAACTGAACAACAACAAAAGGTTTTTATACCAAAGACCAGAAGAGTAGCGTGCCTTGGCGGGCCCCCGTATAAAAATTTGTTTGGGGGCCCTTAGGAAGGGTAAAGATTTGTTTTGCTTACGCACGTTGGGGGCCCCCGTGGCCCGTGGCCCCCGTATAATTGATACGGCAGATACGGCGGTAGCTACGCCTCTGCCAAAGACATCCTCAAACCCTAAACTGTATCATAGTTAGGAAGCTCCACAACATTACCAAAAATGTCTTCTAGTCTAAGACTGGCAGAATATTTGTACTTTTTAAATTGAGAGATTCTCCATAGCTTGACGTGCTATGTGGTGGTAGGCAAAATGGGTGAGAATAGAGTGCATTATTTTTTCCCCCTTCCAGACCTTTCTGACCCCGAGAAATAGCCAATTTGGGCCATGGGACAGAGAAATATGAAAACCAACAGTTTCATTTTCAGCTTTTTTTCCTGAGGGATGGTAGGGTGGATTTCATAGATTCTTCCCAGGTCTTAGTGTAAACACTGGCAATCCTACAGAATTCCAGGAGTAAAAATAGGCCTTTTCAGATGAAATTTTATTTTAAAAATTAATGAGGTATCCTCTGATAGCTTAGGGCAGGGGTTCTCAAACTTTTCCAGCTGTGGAACTTTTCCAGAGAGCTAAGCAGGTTGTACATGTGGTTCTCCCTGCCATAAACACTGCTGTAAAACACATTCGTGGCTATTGTAAACATGTTTATGACTCCTGTGGGTGCATTTTCAGTGCATTTTCTGCTGTTTTTGCTGCTTCTGCCACTTCCGGTGGTGGGAGCAAGGGTGGTACATTTCCAGCTGTTTTTGCCACCTTTGCCACTTCTGGTGGCAGCAACAGTGGTGGCAGTGGCAGGAACGAGGGCAGTAGGCCACATGAATTGGTGCTGCAGGCCGGGTCCGGCTCACAAGCCATAGGTTGCAAACTCCTGGCTTAGGGGCTGAAAAAAAGTCTATTGGTTGCTAAAAGTCTACCCCTGTCCTACCCAGTAACTGTGTAGCAGGATATTTATTGCTTTTCAGGCATCCGGACAGCTAAGCAGTGTGCAGAGAGTAGCATCTGAAAAGAAACTCATTTCAGATCGGCTCTCCTGCTGATAGATTGCAATTGGTGGCTGATTGAATATGAGATGGGTTTCATTCTTTTCTACCCAGCCTGACCTGACTGCTCTGGTCATTTCCTGTCAAGAGCTGAAATAGGCTGCCTCAATCAGTGGAAAAATGCATTTATCTTGCTGAGAGAAAGCACTTCAGTGAGATCTTGAAAGACTCTCCTGTACTAAGCAAAAATGGAATTGAGTCACATGTTTAAAGTGTTTTGCAAGTTAAAGCAGAGCATTTAAACAGTAGCAGATTGCAAATAATTGCTGCTGTTGATTTAGTTGCTCTCCTCCTTTGAGGAAAATTTAACTGAAAAAACTTTCTATATATTTATATAGATTTAGATTTACAACATTTGTGTATTAATGGTATACCCCACTTTTCTGTCAATATAAGAGACAGAAGACAATTAACAGTGATTTTATCAAATAAAAATAAGTACAATTTACATACGGTATACATTTAAACATACAGCGGAACTTTGGTTAACAAATGGCTCAGTTAACATAAAAATTGCCTAACAAAAGGAAATCCATAGAAAATAGTGGCTTGGTTGAAGGAATTTTTTTAGAATGGATTAATTGGTTTTCAATGCATTCCTATTGGAAACCGCATTTTGGTTGATGTATTTTGGTTTTCAATGCATTCCTCTGCGAAATTTGGTTAATTTTAGCTGTAAGAAATGCCCCAGAGAATGCATTTATTACACTAACTGAGGTTCAACTGTAAAGTCAAAGTTTAAAATGTATCATAAAAGGAAGAGAACCTACCCGTCCAGTCAAGCCCTCCTTTAGCAACAACCCAACTTACATTCAAGACATATTTAAAAGTAAAGTATGACAACAGTAATCTAAAGGCAGACTAATTCTATTCATTATAGTTTTTACCCAGTTTTTGCTTTGAACCCAAAGTAGTTCATACTGTGTCTTATTTATGTGAGTTATTTATGTATTATATTTACTTCCTGCCTTTTCTCCAACTAGCTTAAGGTGGTTATGAAAGTAAATATATGATGAGTGTTCACAAACCTTATTCTTATTGGTGATTCTTTGATATTGGGTGCACTGAGATTTCCTTCTTAAAACTTTGCTCCTGCACCATTGAGAAATCTAGGCTCCCAGTAGCCATGAAGATCCTGATCTTGTTTTTCCTTTTGTTTTTATTTGGCTTTGCCCCTGTGCATAAAACTGTCAAACTCTGAACTGCTTGATGTCCTTTTCTCTGAATCTTCCACAGAAAACATGTCATTCTGCACTGGAACTATAACAGTCCAGCACAACTTGGCATTGCCTCAAGAAAAAAAATGGTTACTGACCTTCTGAGGTTTTCATGAGATTTCTCAGGAAGAAAAAAAATCTCATACAGAGACATTTCCTAGCAAAGAGAAAAGAGGGCTTTCCTCCTTTTTTATTTTCTCTTTGAGAGTGAGAGTCTGTAAGAGTCACCTCTGTTAAAAACAACAGCCTTCCATATTTGGTGCTGCCTGTGGATTTCTAGAAAATGCAATCCATTCTTCCATGTTTGGTCAGAGATGTGAGAGCAGTAAAAATAAATTTTCCATTCTTATCACAGTTGACTGAATACATAAATGATGGGGGCAATGACAGAATTTTGAGGCTCATTTCCTAGCATGAAACTTATCTTTTATGGGTATAAAGCTATCTATTGCAAGGTTTCCTTTGCTAGAGATGCTCTTGGGAATGTCAAGAACTCAGGTACAAGGAAGTCCAGGTTATGTGGATTTCAGTATATCTGTTGCAGTCAAGGACCTTGTAGAGGGTCATTTTTCAGGTTCCATCTCAAAAACTGTTATTTCTTGTATTAAGCACTAGGAAAGGAAGAACGGAGAATGAAGAATGGAGTCATTTCTCTAAATGTTACCAAATAAATATTGTGTGACAGAACAGTCATGAACTGGCCTGAATATGCTGCTCATAACAAGTTCATCAAAAGTTGGGCCATAAAGTCATTAAATACAGTATTACAAGCCTGCTGGTTTTTTATTTTGACAGCAGGGCTATGGATCTCACTGTTTTTTTTTTCTTTTTGAGAATCCAAGAAAGCAATATCTTTCTTCTCACAGCAATATTTCTCTGGGTAATTTTTTTAATGGGAAAATCTAATAGGATTTCTCAGATGTTAAATGATCATATTTTCCCATGGAAGGAATGCAAAGCTCTACAGGATTATTGCAACTCTTGTGCAGAATGGTATCCTTCCTGTACAGGATTCATTTGGGAAAGGGAGAAGAAACTCCAGATGTTGTATAATTATTACAGTTCCCACACAGAATACATTTCTCCTGCACAGGATTCACTGGAAAGAGCACTAAGTTGTGCAGAATTTGGCAGACTTTCTTATTCAGGACTTCAGGAAAAAGATCGGGTGGAGGGAGTGAAGACAAGATAGGGTATTGTTTTCATAGAAAACTAGGAAATGTTGCTCATCGGGGGGGGGGGACTTGTGATGTCAGATTTGAAAATTCATAGTGCATGAGACCCTTTCTATAGTGCATTTTAGAAAAAGATAAAGGTATTTCTAGCCTAATCAAAATAACTTGAACAAATTTGGGAGTTATAGCAATGAGGTCATGTGGCATACTTTGCTCAAATTTCCTGTAATTCTTTGGTACTTGAGAGCCATTGTAAGTTATGTGTGTGGGACATCTGGCCCATCAGATGTCTAGATTTCGTCTCCCTTAATTCTTCAATATTGGCTATGCTGAATGGAAGTTTTGTAGGCTCCTGGCTCAAGCCTTTTGTTCTTAGAGTGGTCACTCAATGGTATGAAAGATGTTGCAGCTGTGGCTGTGTAGAGGCCATGGCCAAATTCCAAATTAGTAACTGAGTCAGCATGGTGTGAATGAAGGCCAGATTGAAGCAGAATGGCAAATACAGCTCTGGATGAAGTCAATTTACTAAACGATTTGGGTCAGGGGCAGAAATTAACTGGATAAAACACAAATCAGTTCAGCTTAGCCAATCTCCACAAAACAAAAGATGGCTAGGACACAAACCCTGGAAGCCAGCTGTCTGAAAAACCTAGATTTAGTCCTCTGTTTAGGATCTATCATGTAAATATGTCACCAACACTAGTGCAAAACCAAAAAAGTTGTAATCATTTTGGTTTTCCAGTGCAAGTCAATAGGAGACAGGGAATTTGATTTTAAGAATCAATTCAGATTTTTCTTGATTATATGAGGATACATTCTAAACTCCTGAATTGGACTCTAGACTAAAACTGAGTAACCTGTAGTTGCACCTTTCTCCACCCCCCTAGGAATCTTCTGGATGAAAAATAAAAGCATAAATAAAACTAAGAACTAAACAGCACTACAACACATGTATATGTTGTATTCTATATAAATAACAGAATTCTGTATAAACATTCTGTATAAATAGCAGAAAATATGAGAATGGAATTAGTGGAGGTGTTTAGGAGTACAGTATGTGAAAATCATAGGAAGCAACCAAAGGAGGCAGGGAGGCAGCTGCCAGAATAGCTTCTAAAAAAGCACAAGCATTGTGGAGACAACGAAGCTTTCAAATTAAATATAAGTTCTCTTTGTCATAAAGAGAACAAAAGCTTCTCTAGTCCTTAGGAATGGAATCAAATAAAAAGCAAGGCTTAGTTGAATCTCAACAATCCTACTGTGAAGGCAGGGCAGTTTGTAGTCATAGCACAGGAAAACTGTTTATTGGCTGGACCATTTCCTAGTTTCTGGGAATATTTCTTTACATACAATGCCATCATCTTGTTATTAATCAGCTAAAGCAATCCTTGAACTTAATTACCATTAGTACAAGCGCTGATATATCTCTGGCTTGCTCAATAAAAAAAGTATGGCTCTTTGTTGCTTTAAAGAACCTTGAGTTACCTTGGCTTCAGCAGCAATGAATGGAGTCTTGCACTTTTAAAAATTTCTTCCCATTTAAACAGTCAATTTTTTGACTGCTTTATCAATCAAACCTTTTATCAAAGTTAGCAAAAGTATTGTTTTCTATGTAATATTGTGCAAACTGTATAGTCCTGGGATTCCCCTCAGGAAAAAAATTGGGTTCTCTCTATCTAGAAAGCCCCGTAAAGGATCACCTTAAGTTAGAATTGATTTGACAGCATGTAATCATTATTATATACAATGGCAATTACCTGTAAAATCCTAAACACTTTGAGCCCTGAGTATCTAAGGGAACAGCTAAATAAGTTTGACAGAAAGAAAATAATCTAAAGCAGGTAGAAGTTTTTCCTACAAGATCATAGGATGGCAGAAATACCATGTTTTCTTTTCAGACCTGAATATTGGCTGCTTGTGGACTTGTAAAATTAATATAATCTTATCTGTTGGTCAGATTTTGGATATGCTGCAGAACAGGGAAAATTAATTTTAAAATTAATAAGTTACTATAATCGTTGGAAAATCCCCAAAGTCATTATTTGGTATAATTGTTTTCAGTTTTAAAAAGTAAGATTTTAGCTTCCTGTCACTCAAAAGTAAGTAATTACTTATTGTTAGTTACGTTTAAAAGCCATTTACATGCTATGAGAGACGGAACCCATATAAAACAGCTGGGTAACATAAAATGACATTAAAAATAAATATACACAAAAGGTCATGAGTTACAACTCAAGCTAGAATTTGAGCCATGTGAAAATTTTCATCTGCTGTTTAGAAATGATAACTATAAAAGTTACATTTGCCCTGCAAAAGAAGACATTCAATTTAGTCACTCATGAAACACATTAAATAAAGATGAGAAGTGTGTGTGTGTGTGTGTGTGTGTGTGTGTGTGTGTGTGTGTGTGTGTGTGTGTGTGTGTGTGTGTGTGTGTGTGTGTGTGTGTCACACCTTGCCATCCTCCAATTCCATTATCTCCCCCCCAAATATCTGCAAAGAGTCTCCATGTCAACTGGAAGAAGAACCCACACAGAAGGTCTCCACCAAGAATAAAGGCTCTCCAGGCTGTCATCTTTCATGTGTAGGCTAGCAACAAAAACGCCAATGAAGAAGACAGTTGTTCTTCATATGTATTGATTCAACTCTCATCTAGAATGAGTGAATAACCGTGTATCCTTTCAGACTGCCTGTTGGCTAATTCAGTAAGAAACACTCTCTCCCTCTTTTAATCTGTAGGGGTTGCAGTAATTTTTGGTGGCAGTTTTAATAGGGTTTTAAAAATGTGATTGGTTTTATTTTCTGTGAACTGCCCAGAGTCTTGGGAATTGGGCAACAATATAAATAATAAATAAATAAGTTTACTCATATCCCCAAGTTCTAGGATATTTGGATGTCACCATACACTGTGAACTCCCAAAAGGATTTCTTAAAAGGTGTTGCAGGATTTTGCTGGAGGAAGAAAACATGCTGATAATTAGGTGGTTCTCCAAGGACTCTGCTTGCACTTCAGCTCCTCATTATGTGCCAGATTATTTAAGAATAGGTTGTCTTGCATTTCCCCCTAGAGTAGTGCTCAGTTCCCCCCCTGCAACAAATTGTAGGCTCTTCTACATATAATGATGGGATTGTGCAGCACCTGAATATGAAGTTTGATGCTCTCAGGAAATCTAATCTGTGGCTCGGTATGATTAGTGCTTTGATTAGTGTGTAATTTATTTTTATATCAATGCATTAATTTACAGGAATTCCCAGAAAGCATGTAAATTAAAGCGTACGCATATGTAATAAAATGCACATGAAACCATTACAAACAAACTCAGAATACCTAGCGGTAAAAGCATCGATACAATTGATTTTAACATGCTTTTTACTATTAATAGGGGCTGACTTTGAGTGGAGGTATCACTCAAGTGGTATCTTACCCATGGGGAAGGTTTGTTGTTGTGGAATGAATGTAAAATTCAAAATTACACTGGATCTTGGCAGCTTATGTTTATGACCATTTCCAACTTAAGTCTTCAGGTTAGATCAACAGAAATACAAGGATTAATTTAAATGAGTGTGTGAATCAATTTAATTACTATAAATAGCTCCCAGTTATTTTATTGCTTCTGAGTTATAAATTGAGCTGTCAAGCTTGTGCTTCAGCAACAAAATGACCTGCAGGTCCTAAACGATCTACATGTTACTTATCACACAAGTGTTCATGTGCTAAAGCATATCCTATTAAAAATACATGGTTTGTTTCCTTGAGGTTGAATCTTTGTTTACTGGGATAACCACCCTGCCCATGTTATTTTAAGTGATGGAATTACCAAAGTATCAAAATATAAATCAGATAATCAGTCATCTAAAATAAAGTCCATTTGAGCATTGTATAGGTTTGTTTTTCTCTTCAGGAGACATAGTTTAAACCAGCAAGAATGAAAGTTTCATGGTCAGGATTTTTGTTATTAAAATATTTCTAAACTGGGGCTGCAGTAGCTTAGTGATTAAGATACTAAGCTTCATGACTGGAAGGTGGGCAGGTAAGCAGTTCAAAAACTGAGTGCTGTGTGATGAAGTGAACTTCCGTCTTCTGTCCCTGTTCCTGCCAACCTAGCAGTTCAAAAGAAAGAAATTGCAAGTAAATAAATAGGCATAGCTTTGGTGGGAAAGGTAACAAAATTCCATGTGCTCCGACATCTAGTCATGCCTGACACATGACCTTGAAAATCTCTACAAATGCACACAGTGATGGCTCTTTGGCTGTAAACAGAAAGGGTCCGAAATGACTAGCTTTCGAGCGAGGGAGACTTTTATCTTTACTGTACTTATTTTTTCAGTGGAAATTAAAATGTGCAACCAAACCCAAAATAGGAAAATACAGCAACCGCTTATCAATAGTTTTTAATTTTCATTGTTGAAATCTGCTGTGAAGACAATTTAATTTATGATGACCCAAAGAATTAATGAGATACCCAGCGTGGTGTAATTGATACAACGAAAGACCAGGATTTAGGAGGCTTGGGTTCAAATTGCTGCTCAGAAATGGAAATTCACTGGGGTGTGTGGACCTGGTAAAGCTATTCCTTAAATACCTCACTTACATTGAAAGACTTATCAGGGTTGCTACAAGTTGGTTCTGACTCAACAGCACATAAGATAACAAAATAATCATACAATCATAGAATAATTGTGTTGGGGAACTCCTTCTAGTAGAAATTGTAAAATCTATAAAACACAATTTAATTTAATTTAATTTAATTAATTTAATTCAATTGTTCGATTTTTAAGCCGCCCCACTTGCCTAAGCAACTCTGGGCGGCTAACAACAATACAAAAAGAACATAAAATATACAGCTACAATCAAACTAGGATAATGCACAAAACATCTCAGAACTTTAAAAAAAAATCCCACTTAAACCAGTACTTGCCTGTGGGGGCTCGGCGGCCCCGGGGGAGGTGCCCTCCTCTGAGGGTTGGTGCCGCCTGCCCACGCCGCCGCTGAAGTCATCGCCGCTGCCATCTCTGCCGCCGCCATTATCGCCGCCGCTGTCGCTGTTGCCACTGTTGCTGCCGCTGCTGCCGCCATCATCGCCGCCGCTATCGCCGCCACCACCATCGCTGCTGCCATTGCAGTCGCTGCCGGTGTTGCCGCCGCCACCATCGCCGCTGCTGTCATCGTCGTCGTCGTCACTATCGCTGCCGGTGTTGCCTCCGCCGTCAGCGCCACTGTTGTCATCGCCGCCACTATCGCTGCCGGTGTTGCCACCGCCGCCATCGCCGCCGCCGCCTTCGCTGTCGCCGCCACTATCGCTGCCGCCGCCACTATCGCTGCCGGTGTTGCCGAATTTTTTTTTTAAATTGGAGCTAAAATGGCTCCAATTTACTGCGCATGCGCAGAAACTCAATCTGCCGCATTGCGCATGCATCAGATTGAGTTTCTACACATGCGCAGTAAAATTGGAGACAAAATTGCTCCAATTTTATTGCACATGTGCAGAAACTCAATCTGATGCATGCGCAATGTGGCAGATTGAGTTTCTGCGCATGCGCAGTAAATCAGAGCCATTTTGGCTCCGATTTAAATTTTTTCTTTCTTTCGGTGAGGTGTCCGGAACCGGACACCTCAAAAGTTGTCTACCCTCCCAGAGAACCCTCCAGGATTGTTCCTACCGGTTCCAGGGAACCGTATGGAACCGGGGACATCCCATCACTGGATGTGCCTCTCTAGCTGATGGGATGATAAGAGAGCTTCTCTGATCTGCTCTGGTGGGACGGACAGATGTTTTTGGGGTGATGCGCTCTCTTAGGTATCCAGGCCCACTACCATGTAGGGCTTTAAAGGTAATGACCAGCATCTTGAATTGCACCCAGAGACATACTGGCAACCAGTGCAGCTCCCGAAGCAGTGGTGAGGAACGAGCATAATGCCTGCACCCCATCACTACCCAAGAAGCTGCATTCTGGACCAGCTGCAGCCTCCGAATGGTCACCAAGGGCAGCCCCAGTAATCAAGTCTGGAGGTGACCAAAGCATGTGTGATCATGAGCAAGGAGTCCCGATCTAGGAGCGGGCCTAACTGGTGTATTACACGAAGTTGTGCAAAGGCCCTCCTGGCCACGACTGCCACCTGCTCTTCGAGCAGTAGTCGCAAGTGCAAGAGGGCCCCCAGATTATGCACCAGGTCTGTTTGGGACAAAGCTGCCCCATCCAGAACCAAAGATGGCAACTTCCGAGATAGCACAGGACTCCTTACCCATAGCCACTCAGTCTTGCCGGGATTCAGTTGTAGCCCATTGTCCCCCATACAGACCTTGACAGCCTCCAGGCACCTGGATAGGACTTCTACTGCATCAATTGAATCTCCACGGGCTGAGATATACAGCTGGGTGTCATCTGCATATTGGTGATACCTTACCCCGTGGGAATGGATGATCTCACCCAGTGGCTTCATGTAGATGTTGAACAGGAGAGGTGAGAGTACCGAGCCCTGAGGCACCCCATATTGAAAGGACCTAGGGCTAGACTTCTCACTCTCCAGCCACACTGACTGGGTCCGGCCCCTCAGAAATGAGGAAAACCAGGTCAATACAGTGCCCTGGATCCCCAATCCCTGAAGCCTTCCCAGAAGGATACCGTGGTCGACGGTACTGAAAGCTGCTGAGAGGTCAAGAAGAGCCAGGACGGATGGGTTACCTCCATCCCGTTCTCGCCAGAGATCATCCACCAATGCAACCAATATCCGGGCCTGAATCCTGACTGAAAAGGGTCCAGATAATATGCTTCACCCAGGACTTCCTGTAGCTGCCACACCACTGCCTTCTCCAAGACCTTACCCAAAAAGGGTAGGTTGGATACTGGTCGGTAGTTGGTAAGTAACGTAGGGTTAAGGGATGGCTTTTTCAGGAGGGGATGCACCAAAGCATGTTTTAAGGGTGCTGGAAAAAACCCTCCTGCAGAGATGAATTTATAATTGCCTCAACCCAACCGCCTGACACAGCCTTAGATGCCTTGACTAGTCAGGCAGGGCATTGATCCAATTCACAGGCAGTGGCACAAACAAATCCAAGAAGCCTGTCCCCTTCTTCAGGGCCAACTGGACCGAACCGATCCCAGATAACATGGCCAGACTGCACTCTGATCAACCCCAGCTCTATATCTTCCACGCTGGGATTATAAACTTCAAGCAAATCTTAGCTATTTTCTCCACCAGATAATCAGAAAAAGCCTCAGCCGATCCCTGCCAACCAGGGCCAGACCCCCCCTCCACCAAGGAGGGACCTGGTCACCCGGAACAAGGTCGCTGGGCGATTATCCGCAGAGGCAATAAGGGTGGTGAAATAGTCATTTCACTGCCCCCATCACCACTAGGTAGGCTTTAATAGCAGCTCTAACAAGCCAAGCATTCTTTGCTGTGGCCTCTCAACATTTAGATTAGGGTTGCCCAAACTTTTTGGGCTATGTAGTTCAGCAGGCTAGTCATGTAGTTCCTCCCACCGGAAGCAAAAGTAAAATGTGCATGTGTAGGCACAGAACAGCATTTTACACCCACTTCCAGGAGCAGCGAAGGCTGCGTGGGCTGGATTAATTGGTGTCAGGGGCCCGATATGGGCCCCATTCCATAGTTTGGGAACCCCAGATTTAGGGTCTCTTTTGTAGGAAGAATTCCACAAATTGTCTCTGAACAGGGTCATATCACACTTAATCTAGTTTTCTAGCTTGTCCATAAAGGAAATTTCTCATCTAGTACAGGGGCAGCTTCATTTTCAGACTGGAAGCCAAGTGGAGTTTGGTCACAAAGCCTTCTACCTTTAGCCTTTGTCCCAGGGGAGACAAAGGTAGGCATTTTCCCCATTAGGTGGAATCTCCAAATTGAGAATTCCAGGATTTGAAGTCCAAAATAACACAAACCAAATGGTGCTTCCCTAGTATTTCCTTCTCTTTTAAATACACATAAGAAGAAAAATGAGGATGGGTACTTCAGCCCTTATGGCCTTTCACCATTCACATCATGCTTCACAAGCTGGAGAGAGAACTTCTTGCATAAAGCTTGGGGTGGGGAGGAAATGAGCTTCTTGAACCACAACTTATAAATTCTCCAGTCAGCATAGCTTCTGGGAGCCGTCCTCAAAAGGTTAACCTCTTCAAACTTTACATTTGAGCAGGGAGCATTTTCAGCTTGTGGAGCATTGTGGTAAAGTCTACAATAGAGATTCCTTTCCCACAGTAAAGATGGAGGCACAAATCAAGTGAGTGACGATAAACTGAGTTCTTTATTTCATGTAAAAGAATACACCCTTGTGGCACAGTTTGTTGTTTTTATTACATGCTGTCAAATTGTCTCTGACTCTTAGTGACCCTAGGAATAAGAGATTTCAAAATGTCCTGCCCTCAGCAGCCCTGCTCAACTCTTGCAAAAACAAGCCTGTGACTTCCATCACAGAATCAAAACCTCTCATGTTTGGTCTTCCTCTTTTTTATGGCCTTCCACCTTTTTCAGCATTATTGTTTCTTCCAAATGTACTTAAAGTAACACAGCCTCTGCTTCATACTTTTTGCCCCCAAAGACAGCTCAGGCTTGATTTGCTCCAAGATTCACTTGCTCATCTTTCTGGCACTCCAGGATATCTACAGAACTCTCCTCCAGTACTATATTTCAGATTAATCTATTTTTTCTCCCGTTACCTTTCTTTACTATCCAGCTTTTGCATGCTTACATGGAGACTGGGGATACAATAGTGTGAATGGTCTTGGTCTCCAATGAAACATCTTTACATTGGATTACCCTTTCAAATAGCAGTACTGTGATGGATTAGTGGTTAAGACGCTGAGCTTGGAGACCAGAAGGTTGGGTTTTGATACCTGAGTGCTGCACGATGGATCTTGGGGACATGAAAGGAGCCTCATTCGGGCACCCCCTAAGTTGAATTTCTCCAGAAAAAACTCTTTCGGCCCAAAGTAATTTCTGACACGAAATTTATTTATTTATTTATTTATTTATTTATTCTGTCAGATCCCTTCATTGCAACTCTTCCAAGTCCATCATTTTTTTTTTGCTGCAGTCCCCATTTAGATTGATGACTGAAGCAAGGTTTACAAAATCTTCCACCATCTCAATTTATTCATTGTCAACTTTAAACTAGTGTAGTTTTGTAATGGTGAAAAAGTTACAAAACCTTTATACACTTTCTCCTCAGTACCAGAGGAATTTGCCTAAAACTGCCAATCACTCAAACGTAGTTGATCACCAACCACCCATTACAAAAGATATTTCAAATGCTTGCCTAAATATGGAGTGTGAGTATATAGTACAGTAAAATCCCAACTAACAAGTTACATAAAAATTAAACTTGTGCTAAAACAATGTCCCTGTTTACATAAACGTCCTGATTCACATAAATTTACATAACATGATTTCCTATGGGTTTCCTTTGATGTACATAAAAATTTTATGTTTCCTATGGGTTTGCTTCGAGTTACATAAAAAAACAATTTAAGCAAAACCAGACTTTTTGCGTAAGTAGGGGTTTTGCTGTATTTGCCATCAATCCTGAAAATATGAGGCAAGTAGTTTTTAGCTGTGCAGGATAAGGATTGTTACTGGCCAAACATTCCATGCGTGTCTCTAGCTAAACATGCCCAAGCAAGTTTCACACGTTTTACTGATTATATTACTAATACAGCAAATAACAGAATAACAATAAAACAAGAGAAATAGGCAGTTTTAAAAATATTCCTTTGCATTCAGCCTCTCCAGCAGAGTTGAGAAACTGTTTAGTCTACAGTTCTCAGTATCTGCCAGGAGGCATGGAAGATGGCTGCCTCATATTATGTCCTGTGTTGTTGTCTTGTGTGGTGGGTGTAGAGGTGACAACAAGATGACTGGGTGGAGTATTGTATGTTAAAGAAGAAAGACCTGTAGCAGTCTGATTTTTATAAAAGTTTCAGAGAAAGTAAAAAGTTCCTTGAAAGTGTAGCTACAATTTCTTCTTCTTTTGGGTCTAGGTCAGACTTTAAACTACCGAAATGAAGCAACCTTCTTGGCTTGCTATACTGGCAGCTAACTGCTGTTGAAAGTACCATGGCAAGCGACTGAGAGATTCTGGAAGCTGTAGTCCAGGGGTAGGCAACCTTGGTGCCCCAGCTGTTCTTGTACTTCAGTTACCAGAAGCCCAAGTTAGTACACCTGCTGATCAGGGCTTCTGAGAATTGAAATCCAAGAACAGTTGGAGTGCCAAGGTTGGCCACCCCTGCTGCAATCTAATTCCCCCCCAAGCTATATTCTGTGTCTAGGACAGAACTCTGGGAGCTCAAGATTCTGTTCCTGTGGACACCCATGCCAGGCAAAGTCCTCAGAGAGAGAGGATTTCCATCATTCCCCTCTTCGTGCTTGTCTGTCTCCCAGATCTCTAAACTCCCCCTCTCAGTATCCCTTGATTTATGGATTGCCAAAGGAAGAACTGTGTTGCAACCCACCTGTCCCAAATGGATCCAGTCCCATTGCTTTACCTCATGTGTAATTTCTCTTCATCCCAGTAGGATGGCTTGACTGGGACTTCACCTCATAGATCCAGCAGGCCTTCTTTGCAGGATGATCTTCTGGCCCAAATACTTTCCCAAACTCTGCCTTAACTTTGCTTTCCATACCACAACCCTAATCCAAATCCCTTTGAGCCTTGGAACTGTTATGAGTCACAAAAGAGAAAACATATGTATGTTTAAAAAATAATAATAATGTGTTAGTTTTCCTCTCTTGTTAGTTTACCAGTTTGGATGGCAGCATCTGAAGTCAAAGAAACTGGAACAGAATCAAGGGGTTCTTGATTCCACTTCCATACTGGTCATGAGGTCTCTCAATCACTAGTTCCATTCCAGCCACTTTGGGTCTATACCCAATCTGTCCCCCAATCTGCTTCCTGGTGCAGAAGTATGTCACATTTGTATTTCCTGCACATGTCTGCTAGGAGGACACTCTTTTTACACGAAAGACCCTCAATATTTATTGAGATAATTGTTATGGTTGGTCTTGACAAAGGCTGGTGGATTCATTCTTCAATTATTTTGGTTTGAACTGGTGTTAGAAAGATTAGCTGGCAAGGTTGCTGCCCAGGGTACACCCGATTGTACTCACAATCTTTGTGGATTTTTTTCTGTGTACCCTAACACCATGCTCATCTATTTGGATGTTTTGGACCCCTGGAGAACCCTGGAGAACCCTGGAGAACCCTGGGAGTTCCAACTAGCAGATCACAAATAAATAAATAAATACAGATCCTAAATGTCTCTTAGCTAGCACTGGGACAATTTTTTAAACAAGAAAGTTAGGCCAGAGCTAGGACAGGAAGACTTCAAGCTCGGTTTTCTTTACCTAAGTGTATATGTGAATCGACACTGGATAGATAGCTCAGTGGTTATAGTATTTGGCTGTGGAGCCATATTCCCCATTTTACCTCCAGGAAGGAAAGCCAGCCTGTATTCCAAAGGTTTGCCCTACTTTTATGAGCATTCTGGGACTGTGCACTTTGCCCACTGCCCATGCTAGAAGGATTTCCCTATGTCAGAATTGACTTGATGGCATATAATTATAAGCCTGGCTAGATAGCTCAGTGGTTTAGCTATCTGGTTGCAGAGCCAGAGGTTGGGTGTTTGATTCCCCACTGTGCATCCCTGGACAGACAGCCTATGTAAACATGGGCAAGATGTACAATCGCAGGATGTCTCCAGTAAAAGGGAATAGTAGCCCCCTTCTGTATATTCACTACCTTGAACACTTTGGAAAGGCCCACCATAAGTCAGAATTCATCTGACTGCCTGTGATTATATATCGCTGTAGATGTGAGTCTATGGAGAATTGTGGATGGAGTCTAAACATTCCAAATGACCTATCCCTAATGCAGAGCAAGTACCAGGCAGCATAGTGCTAATAGTGTTGAAACCCTTAATTCTGTACCCGTTTCTTTGATTTAAATTGCTATTAACAGCTGAGAAGAAAATGAAAAACAAAAGAAACTGTTGACACATGTTTTCTTCTCAGCAGCTGTTAACAGCTCCAAGATTCAGGGGGACCTGGATTAGGATGTAGCGTGGGAAGCACAGTTAAACCAGAGTTTGGAACAGTTGCTTGTTTGCAGTACTGTACTACTTTCCAAATCCTTTCAGCACGGGCAGTGGGCATGCTGGCAGAGGAACCTAGGCGCTGTAGTCCAAGAGAGTAAGATTCCCATGTGTTAAGCCAGACTTCTTCCTCTTTTTGGGACTGCGCTGGCTTAGTGGTTAAGATGCTGAACTTGATGACTGGAAGGGTGGCAAGTCGGCAGTTCAAGTCCTGAGGACTGCACGATGGAGTGAGCTTCCATCTCTGTCCTAGCTCCTGCCAACCCAGCAGTTTGAAAGCAAGAAATTGCAAGTAGATAAATAGGTACCACTTTGGTGGGAAGGTAAAAGTGTTCCATGCATTCTGGTGTCAAGTCATGCCTGCCACATGTCCATGGAAACGTCTGCAGATGCAGACAGCACTTGCTTTTTGGCTACAAATGGAGATGAGCACCAAACCCTAGAGTCGGATATGACTGGCTTTCGAGCAAGGGTGACCTTTACCTTCTTTTTCTTTTGCAATGGCTCAGATCGGAACTGCTGAAAGCATTGTCTGAAGGGAAATAAGGAGTTGTTTCAAACTGCAGTTTTGTCACTGATTGTGTTTGGAGTTGTTTCAAACTGCACTTTTGTCAGTGATTGTGTTTGGTCCACACACTGGATGTAAGTGAAACACGTGGCTATGTATGAAGCATAGCCACCTGGTGGTGCTATTGCTTTAGTTAATTGCTTTAAGGAAGTCTCTGGCTAAATGAAGGTCTGTCCCAAGAGAGGCCAATTACTAGATCTGTCCGATAAACTGGGGATTACACTAAATTGCCATGCCCAAAACCAACAGCCCCCTTTCGTTTCACAAGACAGAGAAACTTATTGATTTTTCTCCTTTGAGACCTAAAGTACTTTGAAGTTTTAGATCCACTTTGACTAGCACATTGCTGCTCTACATTCCCAGTGGAAGTTGAACTCTTGAGACTGAAGAATATTTCCTGATACTTTCCTTACACTCATCTGGCTGTTTTTCTCTTCACTGAATTAGAACTCAAAACTTGAGGCTCTCCTAGTTTTGAAAAACTGAATAGCATCATAAAAATGGAAGAGGTCTAGCATTTTCCTAGCAGGAAAGCTGAAAGCATCTCGGATTTTCTTCAGAGTGAAAAATACACTCTTAACTGTATTCCTGAGGCAACACTAAGCTCAAAACCAGTTCAAGGATCTGATAAAAAAAAGTTTTTTTTCCATGAGAAATCCCTAGTAGAGATGCAATTTTTTTGCAAGTGTATTTTTACTTCTGTAAAGAAAGCAATGTATGCAAAGAAAAACTGAGGAAGATGAAGCAATTTAGTTGCTTTGGTAATATTTAAACCAGAGATTCTCAACCTGTGGTTGGATGCGGCCCTTGGCACCACTTCATGTGGCACCACCACCACCTCCACCACACTAGAAAGTGTCATGTAGTGGAGGAAGGGCAAAATGGCTGCCCAGTCCCTGAGGGAGCTTGACCCGGCCTCTGGCTTTAAAAGGTTGAGAACACATGATTTAAACTATCAGTAAGGATATCGTGGGAGAGATTTATTTTTAATTGAAATTTAGAAAATAAAACCTTGTTTATTCACAGAATTCTGCTGTGCCAAGGTAGCATAGCAACTGGTGAGTGCATTCAAAAAGCTTCTAACACTGTTGTACACCCACAATAGGGGCTTCAGTGGCTTAGCAGTTAAAACACTGAGCTTGAAGACCAGAAGGTTGGCAGGTCAGCAGTTCAAGACCCAAGCGGTGCACTACAGAGTGAGCTCATCATCTGTCCCAGCTCCTGCCAACCTAGCTGTTCAAAAGCAAGAAATTGCAAGTAGATAAATACTGCTTCAGCAGGAAAGGTAACAGTGTTATGTGCACTCTGGCGTCCAGTCATGCTTGTCACGGGATCACGGAAATGTCTTCAGATTGCTGTAAATGGAGATGAGCACTGGCCCCTAGAGCTGAACGGAGTCCTTTACCTTATACACACAATCCTGGATAAAATAATGAGTGATTCTTTTTTGTCTAACAGCCTTATCACTTTGTTTTTCTGGATCTGAAAATTTGAACAAACACATTGTACTTTGCACAGCAGTATGCAGCTCCACTAAGCTCAGCCATAATTGCTTTTGCTGCAGAAGTAAATAAGCAGCTGAAAAAGTATATCATGCTTGAAAAATAAATCTCTTGCTTTCATATGTGACATGTCTGAGTATAATAGAGGAAAGTTATGATTTTTCAGATAGCTACAAAATCTCTGCTGTCCCTTTCTAGATAGCTTTATATTAACTATAGAGAAATTGTTGCTTATTCTGATGTTGGTGAAGTCCATCTTCCAGCTAGCATGGCCAATAGCCACAAATGATGGGAGAAGTATTATAAATATACCCTGAAAGGCGCAGACTTATGATTCCTGCTCTGTCTTGTTTTTGTAAATGAAAAACTGTAATATTACAATTTGGAGTATTCTTTTAAGTGAACCAATGATTAACTTGGTTGACGTAATTAGATACTCCACCTTTGGCCAACAGCATATGTTTTGGATACACTCTTAGAAATCTGAATTAGTCACCAAGCTTTGAAAAATTCCATTTTTCAGCTATAGTTCCCAGAATCCCACAGAGCCTCAAGTACCCTGACTTAGACCCAGGAGGAATTTATGGCAAGAACAAACATTCTTGAGGGTACGCAAGAGTAAAATCAAATTGGAAGATGGAGGAAGGGGCTCATTGGACAAGGAACAACTTTACAGGAGGATATGACTGAGGCACTCAACCTCCCCTACATCACTTGAAGGACCCTGAATAGGCTTAGGATCAGAGTGCCTAAATGTAAGACCAACAAGATCAAGTGGGGCTTGCTGGAAGACAACAACACATTGTGTGAATGTGGAAAGATACAGAATCCAACTCACATACTGCTCTGCTGATTACTGCCAGGAACATGCACCAATAGGGACTTATGTTTGGCCAATGACAAAGCCAAAAAAGTGGCTTCATTTTGGCAGTCCAAGGTTTGATCAGGACATGAAAGAAGAAGATGAATCCCACAGCAAACATCACCACACAAAGAATTAAATTCTGGTTATAGTCATGGATATAGAGAACTAGAACATTGGACACCAAATGAGAAGAGAGGAATCACTCGAGAAAGCCTTGATGGTGGGAAAGATTGAAGGCAAAAGGAGAAGGGGGTGGCAGACGATGAGGTGGCTGGATGGTATTGTTGACACAATGGGCATAGAGCTGAGTGGGCTGCAGAGGATGGTGGAGGATAGGGGTGCGTGGTGTGCAGTGGTCCATGGGGTTGCAAAACGTAGGATTCGACTATGTGACTGAACAATAAATAGAGAACTTCTCTTCAGGCAGAAAAGTGCTAGTTGCAGAATGTTGTTGTAAGCTAGTAGGACATGTGGAATACTGTAAGAGTTTAACTGCAAAGATCTGTGTCCTCAGAAATGAATTAATTGGATTTTTTGGAGGGAATTGGTATCTTAATAAATAATATCTAATTCTCCTTCTTCTCCTGTGTCTAGGCCAGATGTGAAATTGCCAAAATGAAGGCATATTTTAGTGAATTAATTCTGTAACTCCTTTTGCCTGACTTAGTGTGAGAAAGATTAGCCGGCAATACAAGGTTGCCATTATTAGAGTATGCCTGATTGTGGCCAAAAAATAGCACAATCTTTGATGAGGCTCTTTCTGTGTACCTCAATAATATCTAATTAAATGTTACTAATCACAACCTAATCTCCTACAGCAATAAAGCTAACTTTAAAAACCCACACAGTCAGTCTTCTTTAGGTTGAACAAAATATATGTAGGCAGGTCTGTTCATGACATCCCATATTCTAGCCAATTAATGTATGCAAGTTGGTTTCTATTGCAAATAGGCAGAAGCTCGTTTTCCCAAGTCCAGTCTTGGTTGGAAGGTCGGTCCTTTTAACAATAAAATATTGTGATCAGTGATCCCACTGATTAAAGTACAGTATGTACATTGGCACATCCCATGCAAACCTTTGTCACAGAAAGTTGTAATATATTTTTAAATCCACATTTCCCTGGGCCATATGGGCCAGGACATAATTAGGTAGAGACAACAGAGTCGTTGCCTAGAACACCAGATTTAGAAGATTAATATTTCCCCTCAATTTGATTGACTTTGTGGTATAATTTCTTCATGAAAGACAGAAATGTAGAGCCCCATTTTCTCCTGACAAAAAGAGAGACAAAAACTCACCAGACACTTTTATCTATCCTGGCCCAAATTGAAAAGCCAAAGTTATTGTAGCCTCAAGCAAACCTACCAGTATTTGCTAATTAACTTGTGAACCGCCCAGAGAGAGCACTAAGCATTATGGGGCGGTACATAAGTGTAATTGCTATTGTTAACAGTATCTGAAAATTTCCTTATGGAGATCTTACTTTTGAAGCTGCAGCAAAATTCCAACCAGGTCAGCTCACTTTGTTCTACTATTCTGAGGGAGGAGGATGTGAGAGAGCTTGAGACATTCACATTCCTGTGAGTGATCACTAAACAGAATGAGAAACTTTTCTAAAATTAATTGTTAAAGGTACATGGCTTCTCAGTCCAAACTACAGGAACACATACTTGATGAATACATTGTTAATAAAATATTTACAAAATTTTAAACTTTACTTTGTTCATAAAATATTATTCATTCTGTGAAGATCAAGCTAATTCATTCAATAATTAATTATTTAAAAAAATCATTCATGAATTTTTATGCATACTGAAGCTTTTATTCACATTGTTGAAGCAGAAACATCATGTAATTGTAGTCTGTGATTCTTTGATAGTTAATAGTCCCACAAATATAAATCCTTTAATTAAGAATGATTGCTTAAACTCTTAAATAACAAACTGTTAACCCTTTATAATAAACATTCAGGGTTTAAGAAAGGGAAATATTGAGGCAACAGCTGAGAACTGGATAGTAATTAAAGGCTTCTTATTTAAATTAACACTGATAGAAAGCTTGCTTACTATATTCTTCCTCTTCATCCTCTTCTTCCTCTTCATCCTCTTCTTCCTCCTCCTCTTCTAACAAAAAAGGACAAAAATGGTGTGGTATCCTAAATATACCTGTATTTAAATGTGAGCTTTTGTGGGTCAAGTCCACTTCATCAGGCATAAGAGTGAGACATCATGGCATGTCTGACTAAGTGACTTGATCTATGAAATCTCACATTTAAATTTATTCTATAATATACGTGCACAGATTAACACAGCTACCACGTCAAAAATATACAGTCAGTTGTGTGTGCCTTTTGTGTGTGAGAAATGAGCTCTATAGTGTGAATAGCCAATAATTATTATTATCAGAAATTACTCTGGATTGAAAGGATATTTGCTGGAGAAATTCCACTCAGGGGACACCTGAATGAGGCTCCTTTCATGTCCCTAAGTGCAGCCCTCGAGTATTGAAACCCGACCTTCCAGTCTCCAGCTCAGTGGTCTTAACTACTAAGCCATCGGGGAGCTGCGAAGAGAGTAATCTACTATTTGATAGGGTCTCCTAGAAGTACAAAGTAGATACTCATCCTTTCCCAATTCATGTGTAACTTTTGCAATTATGGGAAATCCTGTCCTTAGCTAATTTGTAGATATCTGGAATCTGTTAAAAACTTCCTAAAAACAATGCATAACAAAAAACGAAGCTATGGAAATAATTGCTGTCTGGTAGGAGAGTTATGGTCCAAAAAAAACCCTGGGTTTTTCCTGATGCTATTCATCCTATAGGGGTGGCCAAACTGTAGCCTGTGGTGCCAGATCATCTCAACACTCCGGGAAGCAGAAGTAAAACGTGTGCACACATGTGGATAATGCTGCTGTAAATGCACTTGCAGCTGTTATAAATGTGTTTTACTGTGGGAGGAACCATGTGACCGATCAATGGCACAAAAAGTTTGGCCACCCCTGCTGATCAGGGCTCCTAGAAATTGAATTTCAAGAACACCTGGAGTGCCAAGGTTCGCCATCATTGTTCTAGAACAATCAAGTTTCATTCTCAGCTTCCACAGGTGTTTGGAAACTTAGCCAGAAATTTAGCTGAGAGCTTAGCAAGGTGCTATTCTGAGAAGAGGAAAAGTTTGGGGAAAGCAAGTAGAGAGATGAGGAAGTTATAGCATATAAGTTATTAGAATGCATCTGCTTATTATTGTATTATTATTATTGAACTCATCACGTTTATAAATTGCTGTAAGTCTTAAATTTTTGAAAAGAGATTTCAGTGATAAGGAAACAACAATGTCATTTCCCCAAACTAATTCCACTTGTACTTTGTTAAAGGATTATGATATGGCTTTTGGAATTGCTTACTCAATCCTGTTAAATTAAATGTACTTGACATTAAAAAAATGCATAAAAGGAGATGTTTTTCAAGTTTCCAAGCACTGCTAGTGATCTCATTCCTACTATATTGCAGCCTAAAGAAGTGAAACAAAGCAGCAAGTACTGGTGGTAGGTATTTTAGGAAGGATTTGTATTGAAGAGAATTGGAATCAAAACATGAAAGATGCCACATTAGATTAGCACTTGCTTTGACAGATAGATAAGAAGCTGAATATGTAGAAGAAAGCTAAATTATCATATTACCTAGTTATAGCAGAATAATAAATCTGAATCTTTTAAAGATATAACACCTTGATTCTCCTTCTATCCATTCCCACCCTTTCCCCTATGAATCAGATGACAATACTGTATGTCACTTGTAGGTGATCTCTCTCTCCCCCCCATATTCTTATGACTTTACCATGTTTTCCTGTCAGTAAATGTCAAGCAAAGCAAAAATTATGGCATTTCATTGGAATACCCGCAGCACTGCTTGTGTGGGAAAATGATATTTTTTATATTTGTGCACTAGCAACGTACATGGGTACTATAGATGTTTCACTTCACCCATTTTCTTTCAAAAACAAGCATCTAATGTAGGTTTAACTAAGAGATACTGATCGGCTCTGAAACACCAAGTAAACATTACAACTAAACCTGCATTTTAACTTGGCTTTCCCTATTGTAAGTACAACATTCCAGCCATTACACTGTATTGTCTTTCCTAGAGCAATGGTTACTATGTAAATGAAACATACTGGTAGGAAAAAAATGCCATAATTAGTGTGCATATTTTGCATAATAAGAAACTGAGGCAACTCAGATTCGGAGAAAAAAAGTTGCTAACCTTTAGTCTTTAATATGTCCTGGAATGCGAGAATAATTTATCAACAGAGTTGATATAGTGCCTAGATGGTACCTTCAACATCTGTATGTATCTTGCCATCGTGGACTACAGACCATGCCCTATTGTGGGGCATTGGTCATTACAGGGTTATGAAAGAAACAATTCCTATGAAGAAACTTATTTCATCATTTAGGAACTCCAGTCCTTAGATCCTGAAGTGACCTGACACAGTCACCTTGATTTGTGTTGACCACATGGTGACATTTTTGACTGGTGTGAAGAATCTAATCGTAATAACATGTTTGGATAGTTTGTAAGTATCCAAACATCATAAACATTAATATGTATTGTCCATAATGATATTCTTGTATAATACATTGATTGAAATGATGCTTGGAAACATCAATAAGACATCTTGAGCATCTCTTTTTCCTCTTCTGCATGTTTTCTGACATGCTATGTTATATGGTGAGGATATATTTGCTCATTTTGTTTCATGCGCAGAAATTGGGTTATAGATCATAAGATCTATAGAGCATGTCATCCATCAAAATAACAGCTCAGTTGCTGAATTGCAACTGCTGCAAAGATTTGCAGATCTAGCAAACAGCATATTTTGTCTCTATTCTAGATATTAACTCATAAGAAGTATAGCCACTTTGGAAACTCATATGAAAATGGTATTTGAGGATTAACCTCCAAAATTTAAAACATCTAACTGGACTCAACATATGGAAATAGAAAGGAATAAAATCAATGCAGGGGAAAATCTTAATATATGAGTCAAAAAAGAAACTCATGTAAATATTTGGAAAGGCAACCCAGTAAACTCTGTTTCTACATGGATGAGAGAAGATGGAATCAAGTTATTTAATACATGGTATTGAAAACCTGAGAAATTGTGTGACCAGTCACTCTAGTAAGGTCAAATATTAGGTACAATAGTGGCTGGAAAAGGCAGTAGAGTGGGTAGCAGGGTTATCTTAGAGCAGGGGTTTGCAAACTTTTTAAGTTGGGAGCCAGATCATGCCTCCTCCGATTGTTGGTGGGCCGGACTGCCACTGCCACCACTGCCACCACTGCCCACACACACCACTGCTGTCAACAACACTTCCCCATGCCACCAGTCTGGCCCACAAACACTCATCCTCATGCCGCCACCATCTCTGCTTCCCAGCCTGTCGTGGGTGAAGGTCTGTGCTCGGCCAGAGCGGCATCTGGGAAAGACACAGGCAGCCATGTGCATCTGCTGCTTCCCCTTCCCCTACGCCAACACTCCCCCCATGCCACCAGTCTGGCCCTCAAACACTCACCTCCATGCCGCTGCCACCAATAATTATTCCATGCCACTAGTTCGGCCCACAAACACTCACTCCATGCCATTCCTTCCATTTCCCCATGCCACCAGGGCCATACTGGTGGCATGGGGGAGTGTTGGCATAGGGGAAAGGCCTGCCGTGGGTTAAGGACCATGCTTGGTCAGAGCAGCACCTGGGAAAGACATGTGTGTCTACCACTTCTGCTTCCACTGCTGGTACCACCACCTTACAACACACACCCAGCTATTGAGCGGCGTTAAGGACACAGCAAACCAAGCGGACAGGAAAAGGGTGGCGGGTGTGGTGGTGATGGCAGTGGGAGTTTGGCCATGGGTCAGACTGGTGCCGTGTGTGTGTGTGTGTGTGTGTGTGTGTGTGTGTGTGTGTGTGTGTGTGTGTGTGTGTGTGTGTGAGTGTTTGAGGGCCATACTGGTGGCATGGGGGAGTGTTGGCATTGGGGAAAGGGATGCAACAGACACACATGGCTACCCATGTCTTTTCCAAGTGCCATTGGCCATAGGTTGAGAACTCTTGTTTTAGAGGGTCAAGATGTCATTGGAGACAGGATCAGCCATGTTACAGGACACATATGATATTCACAGGGTTTGGCATGAAACAAATTGAAGAAGAGTCTTTCACCCTGATTGAGAATATTGTCGTGCTTTCACACTCAGTTCTATGTCATGCTGGGAAAGAGGTTTGCCTTCACACCAGGAATCAGAAAGTTGGACTCTGAACTTCAAGAAACTACAAACTTTAGGATTTCAAATTGAATGAACCATATGAACCAGAAGGGGACTCAGGTCAAAAATAAAGAACTCTCAAAACCAGAGATTTACAAATGGATTCAGCCACATAAAACTGATTCAGGATGTACCATAAGTAGCACAGAGACCAAAGTGGGCTCTAGTTCAATACTAAAGTGACTTGTAGAGGGAATTGGGGAAAATATCACACACCATCGGAGGTTTGCTAACGAAATAATAATAATTTCATGTCAGAAATTATTCTGGGTTGAAAGGATTTTTACTGGAGAAACTCTGATTAAGGGATGCCCAAATAAGGCTCCTTTCATTTGCCCAATATCTTTTCCCACTGAAGTGGTTCCTATTTATCTACTTGCAATTTCTTGCTTTTGATCTGCTAGGTTAGCAGGAGCTGGGACATAGACAGGTGCTCATTCTGTCATGCAGTACTCGGGTCTTGAACTGCTGACTTGCAGACTTTCCAGTTAACCAGGTGAGCTTCTTAACCACTGAGCTGCTGCAGTCCCCTGCCAGTGAAATGAAACACATGGTAAGATAATAAGACCCTTGATTAAACTAGTTAGATAACAGCATGGGATGTTCTGCTTTGGCATAGCGTTGGCTGAGATTGTCCCTGGGCTCCCTTCCATCTTTACAATTCTATGATGCTATGTATTAGAAAAATGAAAAATGTAGATCAGGGCTCTTCCTAAGCCTTCTTCTCTCTTCCTTCTTCTCTCCCTATGCCTCTCAGTTATGGTAAGGAGAGCCACAAAAACAATAGATAATAAAATGCGGGCAGGCAGCAACAGGTAAGAAATTCAGATGACACCTTGAGAATCCATTAGTCCCCTAGACCCATAGCACTGAAATCTTACAATATTCATTTACAGTCTGAGTATCATCTGTCTCTCAATAGAGGTAGAGTGGGGTCCCAAATACTGTATTGGTCAAATAAAGAAGTGTTGCGAAAAGCAATAACTGCAACCTCTCTTGTTGGGAGTAGAAATATATGTAACCATAACATCTAGCATACTTTGAAAGAAGAGCCAAAATAAGCACAAAAGAATGACAAGCCAATATAACCCTGTAATATTTATTTAATTCATGGCATTGTTCGTAAAGCACTGTGAAGATTCCAAGGAATACTTAAAATATCAGTTTCAAAATGTTAAGAGAACTCTATATCCTGCAATGCAGTTGTGGAAGCAAAGCTGGAAGAGCTGGTACAGCCTATTTCAGCTTGTTTGATGAAGTATTTTCATTCCGATTGTGTTTCCTCCAGGAATAAGCACAGTTTTGGGGTTGTACATTCCTTATGCTTCTCTAGTTTTCATGTGACAACATGCTTAATTTGTTACACACTGTTATTACAATATTATTATTAAACTCTGAACAAATTTGAAACTACTTGGTTTGCTCTGAGTGTTACTGCATATTCACAAGACATACAAATGCTAAAGGAATTTATTTTTACTTTTTCTTGTTTCCCAGGTATTTTTAACTCACGTTCCCCCAGCTGTCATCAGTATGTACACAGTCATTTCAGCTGATTATTTTATATAGTGTACAGTAACCACAATCTGACTACCTCTGTGGTAACCATGGCAACTTCTTCCTGCTTAAGCACAGTTGAACATACAGGTTCATTTTAATTTAGTTGCAGAAAGCAAAAACTATCTTTTTGTTGTTGTTCAGTCACAGAGTCGATTCTGAGCCTTTGTGACCCTATGGACCATTGCCCGCCAGGCACCTCTGTCCTCCACCATCCTCCTCAGCCCACCCAGTTCTGTGCCCATTGCATAAAAAATACCATCTAGCCATCTCATTATCTGCTGCCCCCTCCTTCTTTTGCCCCCCCACCTTTCCCAGCATCAAGGCTTTCTCAAGTGAATCCTCCCCTCTCATTTGATGTCCAAAGTACTTTAGCTTCATCTTTACTATTTGACCTTCTAAGGAGCAATCAGGGTTGATTTCTTTTAGGATCAACTTATTTGTTCTCCTCGCTGTCCAGGGCACTCTCAAAACTCTTCTCCAACACCACATTTCAAAGGCATCTATTCTTCTGAGCTCAGCTTTCCTTATGGCCCAGCTCTCACAACCATACATTACCACCAGGAATACCATTGCTTTGACTATGCAAATTTTTGTTTGCAAGGTGTTGTCTCTGCTTTTAACTATGTTCCCCAGGTTTCTCATTGCTTGTCTCCCAAGAATCATTTGCCTTTTTATTTCATGGGTACAATCACCATCTGCAGTGATCTTGGATCCTAAGAATGTAAAATCTGTCACTGCTTCTACTTCTTCCTCATCTATTTTCCAGGGACTGATAGGGCCTGTTACCATGATCTTGGTTTTCTTGATGTTGAGTCTCAAGCCAGATTTTGTACTCTCTTCTTTCAACCTAAGCAGGAGCTTCTTTAGGTCTACCTCACTTTCTGCCATTAGGGTAGTGTCATCTGCGTATCTCAAGTTGTTGATGTTTCTCCCAGCAATTTTGATCCCAACTTGTGATTCCTCCAACCATGCATTGCGCATTATGTGCTCTGTGTATAAGTTGAATAAGCAGGGTGATAAAATGCAGCCTTGTCTTATTCCTTTTCCTATTCCAAACCACTCCGTCATTCTGTATTCTGTCCTAATTGTTGCTTCTTGACTCATGTACAGATTTCTCATAAGGCATATAAGGTGTTCTGGTATTCCCATCTCTTTAATTACTTGCCACATTTTGTTGTGGTCCACACTGTCAAAAGCCTTGGTATAGTCAATGAAACAGAAGTAGACTTGTTTCTGATATTCCTTTGTTTTCTCCATGATCCACCGTATGTTGGCAATGTAGTCTCTAGTTCCCCTGTCTCTTTGGAACCCAGCCTGCACTTCTGGTAATTCTCTCTCCACGTGCTGCTGAAGTCTATCCTGTATTATCTTGAGCATCACCTTGCTAGCGTGTGGGATGAACGCAATTGTTCAATAATTTGAACCAGGGGCGTAGCTACCGCCGTATCTGCCGTATCAATTATACGGGGCCCCCGGGCGACGGGGGCCCCCTACAGCAAAAATTAATAAAAACTTCCCAATTTTTTTTATTTCACAAGGGCCCCCCAAACAAATTTTTATACGGGGCCCCGTTAAGGCATGCTACGCTTCTGATTTGAACATTCTTTGGCATTACCCTTTCTTGGGATTGGTTTGAAATCATTTATTACTGGCTTTCATTTTAAGTTCAGCTGTGGTCCACTATCTGGACACATTCTTTTCTCCTTCTTGTGATCTCTTCCTTTCTCTCTCTACCTTTTCCCCATCAAGATTTTTTTTTAAAAAAGGTATTGAAACATTGGAAGTATCAAGTTTAAGATATTGAACATATCTACAGTACTTTACAATTCAATGAATTAAGTTGCGAAATAAGTTGCGCAGGGAAGCAATTATTCATAACACTCAGATTAGGTAGCATAAATGTGGCCATTCTCTGTGTGGTCCAGTCAGCCCCTTTCCACCCAATCCAATAGACACAAAGGATCTATATTGAATAAGGTTAATTAAGTAAGTAAATGAGTATAGCATGAAAAATCAAACTTGCAAACTAGTCATTCAAAGAATACATACAAAAATAAGAACACTTACCTGGTTATCTAGGCCCTCTGGCCTTATCTGGCTCACAAGTCCATCCTGTTAGGCTCCCCCCATGGCTTTCCCTGGTGAAAGAGAGGAAGCAATTTCTCGCACTGTGGTTTTATTATTCTGATATCAGTCTTCCCATGTGGGGACTTCCAGCCAATTGAAATTAATTTACATTCCAATGTCTCTCTCTGGCATGTTATATGTAGAGCCTCTTAAACAAGGAAATCTCCATCTTGGATGTACTAAAGCACAAAATAATTAGGTGGATGAAAACTATTGAAAAGGTGTAGCACAACTAAGGCTCAAGATACTGAATTGATCAATAAGGTTTCATAGGAAGCTGTGCCTATGTTCTTATAAAGGACAAGTTATACATTCATTCATTCCAGGATTCTCTGCCTAGGCTGGCTACAATTCTATAAAGTCTCAAGCAGACCTTTTCCTACAGTTTAACCCTTCCTGCCAGAATATGGCCCCATGTCTTTAAATCATGCATAAAGAGGCTGTAGGCTGCAGAGGGCATCCCCGGTTCTATTGCTGACCCACCTTTTGGCTCACTTTTTGCTGCTCTAAGAAAGTTCTTGCTAGATGTGTCAAAATATCTTCCTGAGAGGGATATCCTTGATCAATCATAATCATTCCTGGACAAGTAAACTGTTTCGGATTAAAACTTCCAGACTCCTTCTGAGATTATGGGTTGTGTAGTCCCAAATATGTTTCCTCCGCTAATGAAGCAACTAAACTGAAGGCAAAAAGATGTGTAGTAGCGGTCATGCATCGGAGTGAAAGGAAAGTTCTTTGAAGTTCTGAATCAGTTTAGGTCTTCTATTTATGCCCAGCTGAGTGGCAGAGCCCGTGGCAAGTGAGTGGCATACTATATTTCCCTGCAAACCCCTTCCAAGCGACAGACCAAGAACAATATCACCCATTAGCCATATGAGATTACTAACAATGAATTGAGTCTTAGTTTATGGATGGTGTTGATAGGCAGGGCCATAACTCTAAATTTTGTCATCCAAGGCAATTTACACCATCCTTTATCCTCTTTGCTTTGAGTCATGGATGCAAGCGTGTGTGTGCGCGCACACATACACAGACACACACACAGTCACACACACAGTCACACACACATATGCATGTGCACAGACAAGAAAAAAGAGGAGGAATTTTTTTTAAAGGGCTAGGAGGAAGGAAACAATAGGGCCAGAAATGTTGCTTTCTTAATATATCAGGAAATTTACCTCTAGATTTGAGTGTTCTCTAAATTCTGATGTTCTTAGGGAAAACTCCAGTTGCTCCATCCCAGTTACATTCATGGCTTGTGGCTGGGTCAGACTTTAAACTGCCAAAAATCAAACAAACTTATAGTATAGTCATTCCGTAGTTCCTTTTGCCTGACCTTGTGTGAGAAAAATTAGCCAGCACAACAGGGTTGTCATTTGCCCAGGGTATACCCGATTATGGTTCAAAGATACCCCAATCTTCAAGGAAGTTATTTTTATTTACCCTACTGCTACACACCCTACATCTGCTTAGCTGAGATAATTTCTGCACAGGGAACACAGCATGATCCATCACATGAAATTTTTTATTTATTATTATTATTATTATTATTATTATTATTATTATTATTATTATTATTATTATTATTATTATTATTATTATTATTATTATTATTATTATTATTGTTGTTGTTGTTGTTGTTGTTGTTGTTGTTGTTGTTGTTTCAAATTTATATTGCCGCCCACTCGCCATGGCGACTCAGGGTGGCTTACAAAAATATATATTACATTACAATACAATGGAAGAATGAGATGACAAATAAAAAATGTTCATTAATTTTGCTATAAATGCAGCATAAAACTTGGAAGTTATATGTGTGGCCAGTGAACATGATTGCAAATTCTTTCCAGTGGGAAGGTGGGCAGGATGAACACAGAATGTTTTGGCAGGCCTTTGTCTGAGAAGTAGGAAGAAGAAATGCAGCCAACAGCTATCAAGGAACAGTTTGAAAACTTGATTGCAGCCTGTCCTCCGAACTCACCTTTAAAGAATATGTCTGGCACAAGCATCTGCCAAGGCTTTTGAACTCTTATGTCTATTGTACACGATCCCCAATCAGTGTGCAGCTTGAAGACGTGGTCTTGAATTAGGAAAGCTTGCTGATTGTTTGACTTTTTTTGTGGTTTGATAAAGATATCTCCTGTTTTGCACTTGTATTTTGTAAAGGTCATATGGCTCTCTTTATGGCTCTGAGTCGCCAAAGCGACTCAGAGCGGCTAACAACATAGATAACATATCAAAATATCACATATAAGATAAAATATACAGTTTTAGTTACAATTACAATTATCATAATAGAAATTTTTTTAAAAAAATTCAGAAAAAAATATCCCAATTACAATATCAAAATATCAGATCATCATCATACAACAACACTTCACAGAAAAATCACAGAAAAACATCAGTAAGTCAACCCCACCAACTATGTCCAAGGGAGAGTCCGATGGCAGTGGTGGCATTTCCATGACCTGCTGGTGGGGCCACACCGCTGTCTCCCCTTCCCTTAGCCCGACAAATTCAGTAAACTGTATCTTAAGGGAATTTCTCCAGAAGCTATTATAAAACTGCTCTGACTGCAGATATTTGGGCTTGTTCCAGTTAGAGAAGCTGTTTCATTTCTGTGAGAAACTATTCACACAATTTTTCTGCATTGAAATATCAAGTGCTTCACACAATATGACCTCTGCCCTATGTCTAAAGTGGCACCACAGCTTTGTGCTAAATTAAGCATACCTTCTTGGTTATTACCACAAGGCAAGGAATTTGAACATCTTTCTCATTAAATCCTCAAGGGGCACCTATGTGCTTCTTTAGAGTGATGCTGTTTTGACAAGTTTTGCTAAGGTACGTGACTAAAATCTGATAATAGAATTTGTGTTTATTTAAAGGTACTGTATATAATAAATTCAGAAGGGATGATCACTACAAAAACACTTCTGATTTTAGCTTTATACTTCCTTTATACCTTCTTACAGACCAGGGATTCTCAACCTATGGCCCATGGGCCAGATCCAGCCTGTGGTGCCATTCCATCTGGCCCGCATCCTCGCTCCCACTGCAGCAGCCACTGTCCTTTCCCCCTCCACCTGGCTTGATGTCCCTAACACTGCTCCATAGCAGGGTGGATGTTGTAAGATGGCGGGGGGACACCAGTCCAGTCTGCCAACAGTCTGAGGGGGTGTGATCCGGCCCCCAACACTTTACTCCCTCTGCTACAGCTAGTCTCCAGCTAGATCTTCTTCATATTCCTTTAGCATAGATGTTTTTGTGACAAGTATATGAATACTGCTTTGATTTAACCCAACCCTTAAAGAAAATAAATTATCTTTTGGCCAAAATCCTGTTTGCACTACCTACTCCTTCACAAGACTGACAACATCTAAAAGATAGGCATTTCCCCCCAGAAATTAATCAGTTCCTACTTCACAGCTTCTGTGCCATCCTTTTCAAGGGACAGAAGAAGGGAGTTTTTAATTACTGAAACAGCTGGTAGAGTGACAGTACTGATGGTGGAAATTTTTTGAAATTAGGATTTCTTCCTCCCATCCTTTGGTTCCCATGATTTACAAAAGATAAAAGGGATTACATGGGAGCCTTGGTGACTATGGGACAGAAACAGGAAGCATTTAATTTTTGCAAAATCACCTCTTCTTATGATGTCATCAGCCTTATGAAAGTGTAGTTGCATGAACAGGATTTTAATGAGTACATATCATATTGGGGGCAAATATGCTAATTACATTGTGAACTGTCCAGAGAGTGTTCAAAGTGCTATGGGGAAGGGGGGGAGGAAAATAGACGTGTGATTGCTATTGTTATAAAATAAATTTATTGATACAATAGAACCCTGTATAACGAAAAAACTCCATTCTGAAGAGCTCTTCACTATATGTTTTTTTTCCTGTTATACGGATCCCAATGGGCGATGCACCATATAACGAAAAAAAGTTTGTTATGCAAATCACCATTGGTGATACCCCATACAATGAATTCCCCCCCCACCCGATGTATGTGGTATTGCCAATGGTGATTTGTATAATGAACATTTTTTTCGTTACACGGTGCATCAGCAATAGTGCAAAAAAGCTTTGTTGTACCGATTTTTTATTATATGAAGTGTTCCTTATATGAGGTTCCACTGTACAGTCATTTTTATAAATATATATTCTGTGGGAATATTTTATTTGGCACAATCACAGGGGAGGTGTCAGACAATGCAGAGAAATCCTTTGAAACGTTTTTCCTTTTTGTCTTTTTAAAAGGGGGAAATAATGACTATATAGTACTCATATTGAATGTAATAGAATACTGTACTGGATATCCAGTAATTCCAAATTTTTTAAATTCTGAATTCAAAATCAGAAGGGTTGTAATTCTTCTTCTTCTCCTCCTCCTCCTCCTCCTCCTCCTCCTTCTAGGCAAGATGTGAAAGTGCCAAAATGAAGCCTCCTTTTGGTGAATTCATTTCTGCAGCACCTTTCACCTAACCTAGTGTGACAAAGATTAGCCAGCACAAGATTGCCATTGCCCAGGGTACACTTGATTGTGGTTTAAAACTACCCCAATCTTTGAGGAGGCCGTGTACCCACTACGTTGTTGAGGTCCCTGTATAGACAGAATGGGAATCTGAATTTTGCAGCTAACTGTTACTTTTCATAATTGGTTTTCTGGGGAGTCCTGGGAGGAACTGGGAGCTGCGGGCTGTTGACAAAGCTTAGTGGCGCTCGGGCTACCCAATCCAACTCCCCACACACACGATTGCCTCGGATAACGCTAAAGATTGTTGAATAGAATCGTTATCCGATGCAAGGTTTTTCCAAAAATCTTGCATCGTTATCCAATTCTAGCGCTATCCGGTCCAATCGTTATCTGGTGTTTTACTGTATCTGAAAATTTCCTTATGGAGATCTTACTTTTGCAGCTGCAGCAAAATTTCAACCAGGTCAGCTCACTTTGTTCTACTATTCTGAGGGAGGAGGATGTGAGAGAGCTTGAGACATTCACATTCCTGTGAGTGATCACTAAACAGAATGAGAAACTTTTCTAAAATTAATTTTTAAAGGTACATGGCTTCTCAGTCCAAACTACAGGAACACATACTTGATGAATACATTGTTAATAAAATATTTACAAAATTTTAAACTTTACTTTGTTCATAAAATATTATTCATTCTGTGAAGATCAAGCTAATTCATTCAATAATTAATTATTTAAAAAAATCATTCATGAATTTTTATGCATACTGAAGCTTTTATTCACATTGTTGAAGCAGAAACATCATGTATTTGTAGTCTGTGATTCTTTGATAGTTAATAGTTCCACAAATATAAGTCCCTTAATTAAGAATGAATGCTTAAGCTCTTAAATAACAAACTGTTAACCCTCTATAATATACATTCAGGTTTTAAGAAAGGGAAATATTGAGGCAACAACTAAGAACTGGATAGTAATTAAAGGTTTCTTATCTAAATTAACACTGATAGAAGACTTGCTTGCTTACTACATTCTTCTTCTCCTTCTTCTCCTCCTCCTCCCTCTTCTTCTTCTTTAGTCAGACTAGGCCTGACTAAAAATCTGAAACTCTATAGAGATATGGGCTTTGAAAGATAGTGATATCTATCTTCCACAGACTTCCCACCATTCTGTTTCTTCTCTGTCTACTGTACAGCATGAATAGAGAAACTGTGTCTACTTGCAAGGCCAAGGGTCAATGAGCCCAATCAATCACCTGTCAGTTAGCACAAGCAAATGTCAGAAATGATGAGCACATCATGATGGTTATTTATTGATACAGCTTAGCCTCTTGAAATGTGATAGACCTATAAAGTATACAAGGAGAAAAAAGTAGGCAGCAGAACTTACTTTCAAACTGGAGGAATCTCACAAGTGCAATAAATAAAGAGAACATATTGAAAGTTCACATTTCTCTGTTTCTTAATCCATGTTATACACTCCACAATTTCTTTGTATCTCCTGCTAAATCCTGTAGCTATGAATATCATTTTTAGTTCTCATCTTTAGACTTTCCTTGCTTCTAGAACTAGCAGATGTTATGTGATTTTGGGAAACAATTGCTGAATTCTCAAAAGAAAGCACCTGAGCTCAATACTTCACAAAATCACAATGGCCCAAACCCTCTTGATTACCATAGTAGATGGCACTAGAGTTGGCCCATTGAATCAATGGGGATTTAGTGAGTCAAATCCTCCATAGACAAACAAAACTTCCATAAGTTCCTTTGACTCAAATGGGCATATTCTTATTGCTCTCACTATGCTAAAGTAAGCCATCATTACAGTAAGCCAATTTAGTCACTTCTAATGTAATGTAATTCAAATCCATTATTTCAAATCTTACATTTTAGAGTTAGAGAAAACAAGCATCTGACACATGACAGCCCTTCAAATAATTGAATACGGCTAGAAGTGCCAGAACAAAAAGCTCCTCTATTCTATGTTCTTGGAGAATATCCCCAATACACTTTATGACTCCCCAATCTTGGTTTCCCAATCATGGTTTCCCAATCTAAGGAAAACCATTCAATATCACAGTAATTCAAGTCTATACACCAACCACTGGTGCAGATGAAGCCACAGTTGACCAGTTCTATGAGGATCTACAACACCTCATAGAACAGACACCAAGAAATGATGTCCACATTATCATAGGAGATTGGAATGCCAAAGTAGAAAATCAAAAAGTAAATGGAATAACAGGCAAGTTTGGTCTGGGAACACAGAATGAAGTAGGGCAAATAGGGTTCTGCCAAGAGAACACATTGGTCATAGCAAACATCCTTTTCAAGCAACACAAGAGGAGACTTTACACATGGATACACGGCGGCAGTGATGGGAGGGTGCGGGAAGGTCCCTCGCATCCTCCTCTCACCGGCGCCACGCCGCACAACCATCCAAGCCGCCCGAAGTTCCAAAAGGGTAAAGATCCTTACACTTTTCGAACTTTGGGCGTGCGCGTGCGGCACGGCACCGGTGAGAGGAGGATGCGAGGGACCTTCCCGCATCCTCCCGTCACTGCCGCCGCACCGCACAACCCTCCAAGCCGCCCAAAGTTCCAAAAGGGTAAAGATCCTTACACTTTTCGAACTTTGGGCGTGTGCGTGCGGCGCTGGTGAGAGGAGGATGCAAGGGACCTTCCCGCATCCTCCCATCACTGCCGCTGCGCCGCGCAACCCTCCAAGCCACCTGAAGTTCCAAAAGAGTAAAGATCCTTACACTTTTGGAACTTCGAGCGTGCGCGCGCATGTCGTTCGGGGTTAGGGCAGGGGACGGGGGTCTTTCCCGTGCCTTGCCCTAACCCCGAACTACATGCGATCGCGTGCCTACCCGGGGGGGGGGGAATGCCAAGCCTTGCCTCGGCGTGGTTTGTCCCTGACGTCAGGGCTTTTTTTTTTAGCATTGTTCGATCAATGTATCGAACAACGTTAAAAACCGAACAACATCATGACTTGTGGAACTATGTCATCACGTTGTTCGAGGTTCTATTGTACAACACTACGAAAAATAACAACATAATTTTCCACATTTTAAGACAAAATAACAAATTCAATACATAAATGATACATAAAAATACATAACTACTACTACTACTACTACTACTACTACTACTACTACTACTACTACTACTACTACTAATAATAATAATAATAATAATAATAATAATAAAAACATACAAATCTATACCTAACTTAAAATACACACCATAGTGCTATTTACATTGCCTGGAGGATCACGGTATATTACATTCATCTTCATTGTTTCCAAAAACTCATTTGTTCTGGTACTGGCTTCATTCCACCACTCCTACTCAGTGTAGTTTTCACAAATAATTGCCAAATTTTCCAAAATCAATTTTCTTGAATGATACCTTTTTAAACATTCAATTCCCACGTTAACTTGTCATTTAAAGCGAGTTCCCACATTTCTTTATACCAATCTTCAATCTTTAGAACCACATCATTTCCCCAATTTCTTGCTGTACATTGCCTTGCTGATGTTAACATTACAGATATTAACTCTTTTTTATCCTCATCCACATTTATACTGTCAACATCGGTGAATAAAACTGTAAGTGACCCCAGTCTAAGTCGCATCTTCATAATTCTTGCAATTTCTTCTTCTATTTCCCCCCCAAAAAAACTTTTACCACATTGCAACTCCACCACATGTGCTCATATGTTCCCCTTGTTTGTTTGCATCTCCAACATATATCACTTGTATTTTTATCTATTTGATGGAGCCTAACTGGGGTGAAGTACCATTTCCATAGCAATTTATAGTTATGTTCTTTCATTCTTACAGACATTGTTCTCATAATTCTTCTCCTCCATTTTCTTTTCCATGATAGTTCAGTAATTTTAACATTCAAATCCTGTTCCTAAATACATTTTAATATTTCTTGTGGTCTACCTTCTTTATTTAACATCTTATAAATCTTGCTTACCAAACCCTTAATTCCCATTTTTCCCTTTCTTATTTTTGATATCAGTTCTTCAAATTCAGTTTTACCCCTTTCCAAACTAATTTCATTCAAGTATTTACCATTCCATTTATTTACCAATATAGTTTGAAACCAATTCAAATTCATCTGTGTAAATATCTTCACCTTTTTATCTCTATTTTTACAAACCCGAATCCAGTGTTTCAGCATGGACACACCATTTCTAGTAAGAACTTTCTTCAACCTAGCATCTAATTTTATGGGGATTTTTAAAAATATCATCTATTTCTATTATTGGAGATGTATCCGAAGCTAACACCTTCTTCACTTTCTTCCAAACATCTAGTAACACCTTTATCAGTTTATTTTTAAAAAACCATTTTGTATCTCTCTGTCCAAAAATAAAATAAAAATGCTTTACTCACTTGAAACATTTCTCTCATCTCTATTTCCTCCCAAATTACTTCCTCTCTCATTAATATCTTCACCAAATTTTTTATTTGAAAAGCTCTATAGTAATTCTTGATGTTTGGTAACACTAAACCACCTTCTTTCTGGGATAAATACCACAGGTTTCTCTGTAATCTTGATCTACACCCTCCATTACAATAGTTATTCAACAATGTTTGATATTCTTTAATTTCCTTATCTTTCAATTGGATTGGCAGAGCGTCAAACAAAAAATTCAACCTTGGTAATAACATCATCTTACACAGTGACTCTGCCGAACCAAGACAAATTCATTTTTTTATATTGTTGTATTTTATCTTTAATCTCATTATTTTGTTTATCATAATTCAATTTCTTGAAATCATCCCAATCACCTGAGATATTTATCCTCAAATATTTGAAACTATCTTTTACCTGTTTTTTATATTTCTCTTTTATTTTCATTTACCGATATTCTTTTTTGTCTACATTACACAGTATCATCTCCGATTTATCCCAATTAATTCTTAAACCTGTAATCTCCTTGAATTCTTTTAAATGTACTGTACTTACAAATTAAAATCCAAGCAACATTAATAAATAAACCCAAACCACAGCATATCATATTTAAGATTTGTTCTTTTAAACTGAGGTCAAGATATGTCTTACGTTCCATGTTGAGCTTCAGAGCTGCAGAAGATGTAGCTCTCGCTAAACTCTACATCAAATAATGTTGTAAAGAATAAATATTAGAAGATATATTTTGGATGGGCAAATAGAAGACTTTGCCTGTCCCTCCTGGTTTGTGGTCATGTATAATTAGGGGTATAAACATATCTCTTCATTGAATTTATATCTGAATGTTTGTCATACAGATTCTAAGCAACCCACACTGAACTGTTCTGTTACTGTAATTGTAACTAACACCTAAGGAAAATTTCACCTAAGGATCTTACTTATTTTGAAAGGATCTCTTCACCTTTTGCTTCCCTTTCCCTTGGAAATATAAATGCTGCAGAAAAATGAGCATAGGAAAAGAGAACAGTGACAAAAACAAAATTGTATTTCTCAAGTGTTCATTTCAAATGGTCAAAAAATCCATTGAGAACATTTGAGTGTTCACCCCAGTGTGAAGATGGAAGGAACATATATATAAAATTAAAAAAACCTCACTACCAATATTCTAGCACTTTCAAAATTAACAAAAATGCAACCATATTTTGGTGGAGTTATTTGTTTTCTTTCTCCTCCCCTCCTTTTAATAACATGCTGAGAAAGACAAATGCAGCTTCTGAGGTTGTCTGACATGAATTAATAGTAAGGCAGAGTGTCTGAAGTAGTACTGAATTAACAGAATTAGCCTGATCTGGACTGATTAATGTGAAGTCTAGATCAAACTGGAGTGGTCAGGTTCTGTTCCAGAATCAAATGACTGTACAAACTGATTTGTATCTAAAGCACAAATTGAATTGGATTGGACACAAATAGTTTTAGTATTTTTTTTAAAGCATGGCACAAGATACCTGAAGCTAGCTGTCTGAAATTTGGCAGGTTTGCTTCCATCTATCATATCCTCAGATTTCATGGATACCAGTACCAAAACCAAGAAGGTGCAGCCATTTTGGTCTTTATTAGCCTAAATGGAGGCTAATAAATTCATTTGGATCAGGAACACAATCAAATTTGATAGGATTAAAATCTTCCTGCATTGAAGAGGAATCTTTTTGGAAGATCAGCTTTCAAATCAAATAAAGGATTCTGTATACAACCTTGTCTGAAGAATCCCAGTTTGATTCCAGTTCAAAACAGAATGGGTTAAATTCAATTGAGGACTATACAAAAGGTGGAATGAATGCTGCTCAAATTCTTATCCATACCAAGAACTATTGTCCCTTGAGAAAAAGGTAAGGGTAAAGGTAAAGGTAGTTCTTGCTTGAAAGCCAGTCCTATCTGACTCTAGGGTTCAGTGCTCATCACCATTTATAGCCAAAGAACCAATGCTGTCTGTTTCTCCAGACGTTTTTCTGTGCACTGGAGTGCACTGAATGCTGTTTACCTTTCCAATGAAGTGGTATCTATTTATCTACTTGCAATTTCTTGCTTTTGAACTGCTAGGTTGGCAGGAGTCAGGACAGAGACAGACACTTACTCCATCGTACAGTACTCGGGTGTCAAACTGTTGACATGCCAACTTTCTAGTCATCAAGTTCAGCATCTTAACCACTAAGATGTCAATGCATCCTTATGGGAAGGGGTGTTTCCTGCACCATTAAAACATGCTTTGGTGACCCCCTCTTGAAAAAGTCAGTGCTCGACCCAACAATAATTGTCAGATATTGGCCTGTATCCAACCTCCCCCTTTTAGGGAAGGTTTTGGAAAAGGCAGTGGTGTGGCAGATACAGGGAGTTCTGGATGAAGCAGATTATCTGGACCCCTTTCAGTCAGGATTCAGGCCCGGATATGGTATTGAGACTGTGTTGGTCACGCTGTTGGATGATCTCTGGCAGGAGCCGATGGAGGTCATCCCTCTGTCCTTGCTCTTCTTGATCTCTCAGCGCCCTTTGATACCCTCGACTACAGTATTCTTCTGGAATGGCTCCAAGGAGTGGGGATCCAGGGCGCTGTGTGGTCCTGGTTTGCCTAATTTCTGAGGGGCCGGACACAGTCGGTGTGGTTGGAGGATGGGATGCCCAGCCCTAGGCCTCTCCAATATGGAGTGATGCAATCAGAGTCCTATCCAGGTGTCTGGAGGCTGTTGGGGTCTGGATGGGGGACAATGGGCTACAACTGAATCCCGGCAAGACTAAGTGGCTATGGGTTGGGCCCCCTGCATAATCTCGGGAGCTACAATCTTTGGTTCTGGATGGGACTATTTTGCCCCAAACAATGCATAATCTGGGGGTCCTCCTGGACTTGTGACTCCTGCTCTATGAGCAGGTGGCAGTCATGGCCAGGAGGGCTTTTGCACAACTTTGTATTATACGCCAGTTACACGCACTCCTAGATTGGGACTCCTTGCTCATGGTCACACACATGCTCTGATCACCTCCAGACTTTATTGCAATGCGCTCTACATGGGGCTGCCCTTGGTGACCATTTGGAGGCTGCAACTGGTCCAGAATGTGGCTGCCTGGGTGGTGATGGGGTGCAAGGCAGTATGCCCGTGCCTCAGCACTGCTTTGGGAACAGCACTGGTTGCCAGTGTGCCTCCGGGTCCAATTCAAGGTGCTGGTAATGACCTTTAAAGCCCTACATGGTAGTGGGCCAGGATACGTCACTCTGAGACCATCTGTCCATCCCACCAGAGCAGACCAGAGAGGCTCTCTCATTGTGCCAATCTGCTAGGGAGACTCACCTCTCTAGCACCAGAAGGAGGTCCTTCTCTGTGTCTGCTCTGATCCTTTGGAACCTCCTGCCAATTGAGCTGTGTCTCCAGACAGAGTTGCAATGCCAAAGGGGTTTTTCCCCACACCGCCTCTGGACGGGACGGCAGGGACGGGCGCCACCAAAGCATGCTGGGTGCAGGGGGAGGAGCTCTGGCTGGGTGGTTAAAAGGCCAGCTCACTCTCTCACCCAGGGATGGCATGGCAAAGATATGAGCAATCTTTGTGTTTTTATCTATCTGTCCTGTTATTATTTTCCATGAGAGATTGTTGTTTTGGGGGATTGTTGTTTACAAGATATCCCTTGGGTCCAGCTTCTGTATGGGAGATGAATCACTGCCAAGGGCAATTATGCTTAGACATATTTCTTATTCCTAAGGTGTATATTTTCCTTGTGCCAAAATATCAAAGTTTTTTTAGTAGTACTAAAAGGGTCAGGTACACATTCACAAACATATAGTACTTTGAAATATGGTACCTTTAAATATAGTGACTGAATTAACTTTCCGCTATTGCCTTATGCTATGTGCACCACTTTAAAATCCTTATTCTTTGCAGGCTTTTACACCTGGCACTTGATTATAGTTTGTGGAGAACTTTCTTTTTATTTCCGTTTTTCTTGACTTCCAATGAACACCTGCCATAAGTCAGTGCTCCTCTGAGAAGCACTTGATATTTGTTTATCAATTTCCCATTTGTTTAGAAAATGATGTAATGTCAGCAGACATACCAGTTCAATATTTAGATCTTTTTCTATCCACCACTGATCCAATTGGTTTTTTTAAAAATAGGACAATTCTTATTTTTTTAATCAAAAAAATTATGATTGGTGTTAGTATTGGCTAACCTAGCAGTTCCTTCCAAAAAACATGATTCAGGGATTATTACATTGACAAATAATTCAGAGAATACTCTAAACATGGGACAGTCAGATTTCTATCATTTTTCTTTGACTACGTGACATTCAAGTCAATGCAAATCAGCCTGGAGTCTCCTCATAACTGTATGTTTTCCTTCACCCTTGTAGCTTCTACTTTTTGTAAAAATAAAATACATTCACCTCAGTTCAGGCTGTGCGATCAGCTAGCCTCCTAAAGATTGTGATATTTTTGAACCACAATCAGGCGTACCCTAGTAACGTCAACCTTGTGTTGCCAGCTAATCTTTCTCACACTAGGTCAGGTAAAAGGAACTGCAGAATGAACTTGTCAAAAGGTGCCTTCATTTTGGAAGTTTCACATCTGGCTTAGACACAGAATGGGCAACCTGATGCCATCTCTCCTTGTTTTCTTATTTAATATGGAGAGAGAGGAAGCATAGGAGAACTTGTTGGAATTTCAGTTTCCCTTGGAAGACCTTGGCTGCACAAAAGGGACTGGTGTGTCTTTATGTGAGGAGTGTACTTTGTGAAATGCACAAGCTGTGTGGTGCCTTTTTATACAGGTGGGTAGAAGGGGCAAGCATAGAGGCTGAGGATGTGAGGGCGCATGGCCATCATAGTGGTGGCAGGAGAAGAAATAAGATGAAGGTGGTGAGATGTATATGGAGGCAGCAACAGTGGCATTTCTTCACCTGCCTTGAGAACAAAGAATATGTTTTGCTGTTGCCAGTAGAAACATAGTTCCTATTATTTCTACAAGGTCTGGTTTTGGAGCACCTTAGCTGAATGGAAATTCCAGGAAAATTGACAGATATCAAAAATGCACCTTAAGATGTATGTTTCAATTAGCAGATAGCCATATGCTGGTTCTTGTGCTTGATATTCAGAATTAGGTTACTCTGTGAGTTTCAAAATAATGTAGAAATGGAGGGATTATTGCTACTTGGGTGGTGGTGGTGGTGAACCAGCTGGTACAGACTTTTCACTTCTATTATGAAATATCATTAATATGTTTAAACAGCTTCAAAGCACTTTGTGGGAAAGCTTTCTTTCTTTCTTTCTTTCTTTCTTTCTTTCTTTTAGAAAAACCTATTTTAAAATATATACAAAATATGCTGTTTGCTCAGGCTGTGCAATACAAACCAGCAGTTTAGGATAATTAAGAAATAATAGCTTTTGTGGGATCATCACTAATTTCCAGTACTGTATTCTTATAGCTGTTCTTATCAATACCCAGCTGAGATTGTTCTGGGGAATACATGTCCTACTTTGATAGTACATACTCTAGAGCCACTGCATTCTCCAGATTCCTAATAAGTAGTTTAGCCACAGATACCCGATGTGTCTCAGTGGATAGAATAAAGGACTAGAACTCAAGGCATAAAAGGAATAATCCTTTACCTCCATGTTTTACAATTCTCCTAAACCATAGGCTTAACTATTGTTCACTCCAGTGACTTTGTGTGGGTTTCAGCCACCCGGGGCAGAGGCCAAATTCACTGCCCCCTGGTATGAAATTTTGCTGCCCAAAAAAGTGCCCCCATGTCCCCCATGCCACTGGGGGACTTGCCCTTGCCACCTCTGGGTCCCCCACCCCTGGCACGCTGCCACCTCCACCTGATTCCAAAGTGAGAGATTTTTTTGAAAATATGCTCCTTTGGATCCCAAAGAGGACGAGGAGATAGGAGGGGGAGGGGACAGGAAGGAAAGTCGGGGAAAGGGGTGATGGTATGTGCCGGAGAGGGGGCTGGGGCGGGGTGTTGGTGGACCCAGGAACAAGCCCACGGGCTCCCTTTCTCACCCAGCTCCAAGGGCATCAGTCACGGGATCCCTGAGCCATTGGCTGTGGCCCCGGGAAAGAGGAAGAGGAGGAAGATAAGAGAGAGATCTGGGGGGCAAATGAGGCTACTTCCAGCTTCCCCAGCAGTTCAAGACCCGATTACTGTATGACGGAACGAATGTCTGACTCTGTCTCAGCAGCTCCTGCCAACCAAGCAGTTTGAAAGCATGAAATGGCAAGTTGATAAATAGGGACCACTTCAGTGGGGAAGAGATCTTGGTGACATGAAAGTAGCCTCATTTGGGCATCCTCTGAGTGGATATCCTCCAGCAAAAAATCCTTTCAACCCAGAAAGCACATTTGTATGCTTCTGACACGATTTCTTTCTTTTTTAAAAAAATTACTTCTCCACGTGGGTAAAAGGGTGATCTGACAATACAAGCTATCAAGTTCACCTTGGGTTCCCCCCCCCCTTTTACAGGTTCTGCAACACTAGAGGATCTCTGCTCAGAGGATGTCTGAATGAGGCTACTTTCGTGTCACCAAGATCTCTTCCCCACTGAAGAGGTCCCTATTTATTGACTTCCCATTTCATGCTTTTGAACTGCTCGGTTGGCAGGAGCTGCTGAGACAGAGTCGGGCGCTCGTTCCGTCATACAGTAATCAGGTCTTGAACTTCAGGAGAAGCTGGAAGGTTGGCGAGTTGGCAGTTCAAGACCCAATTACTGTATGACAGAATGAGCACCTGACTCTGTCTCAGCAGCTCCTGCCAACTGAACAGTTGGAAAGCAAGAAATGGCAAGTTGATAAATATGGACGACTTCCGTGGGGAAGAGATATTGGTGACATGTAACAATTGACCGGCCTCCTCCCCCCCAGAGGAGGCAGCGGCTTCCCTCGATACATTGGAACATTCTGCTGCCCCCTGGAAAGTGCCACCAGAGGCCGGTTGCCCCCCTGCCTCCCGCTACACTACTTGTTCACTCTGTTAGTCCATCCTTCTTATCTTTCTACTACAATCTGACAGCACAGAGTACTGTATCTAGAAGATGATGATCTGTCCTCTGCTGACTTTCAGTTAATCATACACTCCTTCTGCCTAAATCACTGATTATAATTTGCCTCTTCCAATGCATCAGAAGGAGGCACAAGGTAAATTAGGAGCAATTTCCCAGACCTTTATATGTTTTTTAAAATAAATACCACTCTTCCAGTATTAAATTCTATTTTTCCCTCTTGATCCACCTCCCACAGCAAAACTTCTTAAGATACATTTTGAAGCTCAACTGAAACTTACTGGACAAGTGAAAGATAAAAGTAACTCACCATTCCTGTTTACACCATTAAATTGTCTACCATCTCCAAAACTTTTACTTCTAAGGAGATAAGTTGAGACCAAATTTCATAGATATAATCAATGACATGAACTCAGTCCCTCTAATCCAGGAGTTCTCAAACTTTTAAAGCCAGGGGCTGGGCCGCGCTCCCTCAGACAGTTTAAGGGGTTGGATGACCATTTTGTCCTTCCTCCACCACATGGCACTTCCTGGTGTTGTGGGGGTGGTGGGACAGCACATGAAGTGGCACCATGGGCCGCATCCAGCCCATGGGCCACAAGTTGAGAATCCCTGCTCTAATCCAAAATTCTGTAAACTACAGTGGACCATGTTAGCACTATTGTGGGGTCCAGTTCACAGAAAGGAAGTGATGCAGTAGAAGGTAGATTTGATATAAATTTAGAAGGAGGGTACATGAATACCAAACAGAGGACACCACCACCTTTCCAGTTGAACAGATCATTGAGGAACCTGTACAGTCAAGACAGGGGCATGAAACAATGACAAGTTCTCCATTCAAACCCACCATATCTTGCCCATCAGAACTGTGTACCTTGTGGTGTCCTTTATCAGAGTGTTTTGCTTCTTCCTTTGTTGAATTCACATGGCTAAGGATGAGAAAAATCTAACAGTACCCCAGTCTGTCTGATTGCCTGATATAACTGAGCGATTATGTAAATTCATAGCAGGCAGCAAGAGTGTCCACAAAAGGAGTGACAATGAAAAATCTTGCTTTTCAATTCATCTGCTGCCTGAATTTGGTGGAGACGATCTAAAGTGTTCTTGATCATGGATGTATTGCTATATTATAACTGAACACCTTACCCTATGGGCATTGTGGTTCTGCCAAATTCAACCATATGGCCAAAACAAAGATTACTGTGCTAGATAAAAAGATAAAATGGCAAATCATGAAGGAATGAAGGTTGCAAAATTTGCATTACAAAATTATCCAAAGCAATAACAATAGTGGTTAATAATATGCGTTCCCGTTAATCCTCTGCTTCTGTTGTGAGGACTTTCAACTTTCGACTTCTATTTAATAACAATATTGTTCTATCCTTTTCATCAGGAATGCTCAGGCACAAACAAAAATTATATAAAATGATGTTTTTCATTCTCTCAAGCACAATGACGGTAAGACACATCTGGAAGGACTTTCTTGCATTCACAGATGGAACTGAGCAAACACTTCACAATGAATAATTTATGTGGCAGATAAATTTAATGTTCCCACTTCGTTCATGAACAGATCATGAAATTCCTCTTTAGTCAAATTATTCATGAAGCTGTTTAGCAGATGACTTTCTGTTCACATCTGGTGCTCAAAGACTTTGCAGCATGTATTTTCAGTTTTTATTTCAGGAATGTTTTTGTATTCTTTTCTCTTCTTGATGGGTTGGAATTGGCCCAATCTCCAGCAAAAAAAGTGAGTGTGAATTGTGCTGGTTATTCTATGTTGCACGGGGCTAGTGTCATTACACAGCCTATTTGCTGTGTGGTGCTGGACTTAGTTGTATCTTGGTGACCTGTTGATTCATGTTTGAGGGCACCAATAACATTTTGTCTAGCTTCTGGACCAGGCATAGCCTTTAAATCTTTGATGGGACAATTTCTACCATTAAGTTTTAATCTCACAATTTCTTATCAAAGCATATTTGCTTGCTTTCCCTTTGGTACAAAATCCCATAAAAAGGAGGAATGGGAGATGTTCAGTTCATTTATTCATGGCACACAGAAGGAAGCCAGTAATATTTATACATTCTTCATCTTTGCTGAAGAGAGTTGGAGGCTTTATGTTTGCTAAAGAAAGATAGGTCTGACTATGCAAGACATGTTTGCTGCTCACTTCATATGTTAGACAAAACGTGCTTATGAGAAAACTGAAGAAGCTTAAATCACTTGTTAGGGTCTTGTTTTAATGGGCTATGTATCAATAACTCCAAGACCTGAGATGCATTCCTGTTTGGTCCAGAGTGATCTCTGCCCATCCAATTTGATTTGTGACGTGGACTTGAATCATTCAGATTAATAGGCTACATTTACCTGCACTGGAAAACAAACAGTTAGAACTCTTTCTCTTTTTACAGTGATGCACATGATATTTGGAGACACAATAGTTTCTAAGAGGCGAGTCAACCCTTCAGGGGATCCCATATTAGGCATTGTTAACATTTTTTAAAGCCAAAGCGCATGGCTCATCCAATTTGATTTATGCCCTGGATCTGAATCAATTTGTAAATTCAATTTGTTTTGCTGTGGTATGGAACTTGGCGGTTCCACAGACCTCATACAAACAGGTTATTTCTGGTTTCAGCCAAAGTTGGCTCATGGCTCTAATAAATACTGTGAGTTGAGTTTAAACTTTGAGACTTTTCATATTATGTCCAATCAGGATGAGTAAATGGCTTAGCCATCCTTTAGAGATAACTAGAAAGTGCTTTGCTAGATGTGGACAATTGAACAAGCTGGAAGCTTACTTGGAAGGTACTGTTGTGGATTATTAGATACATGATCCTTGCCTTTCCTGGCTTATAAAAACAGCCAAGTAGGCTTATGTGATATTGAACTAACAAGAAGAAAATATTATCCTGCAGCTGCTGCAGAAGGAATGATATCAGAAAGCCTCAAGGAACAATCAGAAGCAGTGGATTGTTGTCGGAGGTGGGGCGGAAACTGTCAGACGACTGAAAATAAACAGAACAAACTACCAATGGCTATTGTAAATGTTCCTGTTAGGCTATGTAACATCATGCCACTTGGGTTTCATAATGAAAGGCAAATGTAATTATGCCAACACCTTGTGTAGGGGAAAAAAAGGATTGGGAGGATTTGTACAAGTAGGTATTGGTTATCTTAAAAATTTCTGAGAATGATAATAAAACTGATGCTGAAAGTCCAGAGGGTATTTCTTTTAAAGAGGTTTGCAAAACTAAACCAAGCCATGAGCAGAAAATAACACAACTGAGCTTTTTAAAAAAGCACAACCCAAATGTTGCAAAATGGTCGCATGGAGTTACTGCCTAGCTCTCAGTTGCTGAATTGTATCTCAACCACATAATGGGCTAGAGTCACCCCTGCTGGTCCAGGGAACTACAAATTACACTTCTCTGCATGAGAGGGCCAGTGGCATTTCCTTTTCTACCCTCCCTTATGGTTGACATCCTTACTTCTCACCATGGGATCAATAGAAGCCTGCCTTAAAAAGAAAAGTGCCAAGTCCATTCAGGCATGTAGAGGAACTTTTAGAAATTTTCTGCAACAGCCTTTCTCCTTGTATATCTTCCTTCTCTTTGATCCCATAGGAAAAGTGAAACATATAGGTCTTAATCTAGGGTTTGCTTTCCATGGATAGAATGTGCCTCTGCTCTTTCCAGGGAGTCTCTTTTCTCTTTGTACCAGAGATTGTAATACTCAGTAGGATCTCTGAACCCTTTGTGCAATATTTGCGCCTACGGCAGTGATGGCCAAGCATGGCATTCCAGATGTTCTTGAACTTCAATTTGCAGAAACCCTGACCCGCAAGTATGTTCACTTGGGCTTCTGGGAACTGAAGTCAAAAAACACCTGGAGTGTCAAGGTTGGCCATCACTGGTCTAGCAGCTAGAGCAGTGTTTCCCAACATGGGGACAATGCCCCACAGAGGGACTTCAATTCCCAGAAGCCTAAGTCAGTACATTGGGTAAACAGCGCTTTGTGGAATTGACTTAGGCTTATGGGAATTGAAGTCCAAAAACCAAAGTTTGGGAAACACTGTGCTAGAGGCAGGGCCAGCACTACAGTTGGACAGAGGGATTTGCACTTGTCCATCAGTTCAAGTGACTGTTGAGAGAGAAAAAGGGCGGAAACAAACGTTTCTCCCTATGTCATCTGCCAATGTGCACCCAGGGTTATATGAATTCTCATCGTCAGTTTCTTTCTGAGTAGAAATAAAGTTTAGGCATAATGAATAAGAAATGAGTACATGTCAAGCTCTCTGTTCAGAATGCTATTTTTGAAGAGAGCAGGTTTGGGTTTTTTTAAAAGCAGAGCTTGAAAACAGGAATGAAAGTTTAAAGATTATGCTATTGGCTAGTGTAGCACAATACCTTTAGAAAAAAAGACAGCTTTGTTCTATATCTGCCTGTGAAACATTTATGTAATGCACAGAATACAATTTATGTCATTATTGCATAAAAAGGGGCATAGTTGTAGACTGTGATTAGTGTCATTGATGCCAGTGAATGCTATTTTAGCTTGATTACATGAACCCAATTTAAAGGACTGATCTTCATTGTCAAAGTAAGCACAGCTCAGTTTCACTTCTAGTCATGCCTCCCCTCCAGCTTATTTCTGAGTACATCTCCCTTGTGAAGACCATGGCCTGTTTACTCTTCCAATGAAATAAGTGAACTGTGTCTCCAGACGGAGCTGCTGCCCTTTAGGAAGGGGGTCAAGACCTGGCTGGCAGAGCATGTGTGGGGTATGGGCCAGACAGTTGCTCCAGTCTGTCTGTTTATTTGATCCCACTCTCTCTGTTTGTCTTGTTTTAGCTTTTTTAAAATTTTAATCTTTTAATCTTGATTTTATATTATGTTTTTATTGTGTTTTAGGTTGTTAAGAGTTGTGTTAGTCAACCTGGGTCTTTTTGAGGAGGGCAGCATAAAAGTTTGCTTAAATAAATAAATAATAAATAATCCATCATCCAACTTCCTTCCATTGGCTTTGAAAATTTCCTGACAGCTTTCTTCACCAACCAGTCTCTCTCAGTGTTTTAGGTATTTGTCTCCAGAGCCAGTGGTTTGGAGTTCGATTCACCAACATGCCTTCCAGGTGAAGAGCTGGCCTATGTAGCTATGGGAAAGTTGCACATTCTCAGAACACCCTCAAACAATGGGAATAGTAAACCTTTGGATTAAAGACCAGTGTGGACCACTCAAACAATCGCAGGTTTCCTTGTGATGATCTAATTTGAATACAATCATAAGAGAGACTGTGAATCAAGTGACAAAAAAGGAATATCACTCCAATTTGGCTTGCCCGCTGTCTATGGGACTCTCTCCTAAAGGAGTAGCAATAGCAATAACATTTACAGTAAAACACCGGATAACGCTAAAACTTGGTTCCACAAGTCTTGGCATTATCTGATTTTTACTGTTATCTGATCCATGTTAAAATCCTATGGGATGGATTGGATAACGTTAAAGCTCCATAGAGATACATTGTAACCACACAGGCTTTAGCGGTTGTTATCCGATCCATCCCAGAGGACCTTAACGTTTTAACATATAGCATATTTCATTGCTTTTAATATTGTAACATATTTTATTTTAGCTGTGATTTTGAGATAGTTTGAAAGCTGCCTTTCATGTTTTTATTGAGAAAAAGGCTGGCAATAAATAAATGCAATATATGAACAAATTAATGATTTTTCTGTTAAACTAATCTGCACAAGAACCACACTTAAGGAATTTTTTTTGAAGATATTTCCTCACAAAGTATAGAGATATTTCTCTATATTTTTTCTTCAACTATGATTTTCTAAATTTATATTACCCTACAAGAGAAATTTTATATACATCGTAGCAGTGGTTCCAAGTCTACTAAAAAGTTCCAAGTCAACTTTGCAGAAAATAATATTTACACATTTTGCTCAGGAGGCACCACAACAAAGTTGAGATCTACAATTAACTTGCCATGTAACCAAGCAATAATAAGTTTTAAAAATACCCAGAGTGTTGCTGACTAATATTTTTATAATGTGGTTCTCAGAGTCAAAATGCTAAAGATGAAGAAAAGATTAACCCCATAGACATATTTTTATAGTGCTTACAGAATAGATTTTGTTATTGACTCAGTATTGTTGTTTTTATTCATTGCAGTGTCTTCAGGAGGGGAAGAAAAATCAAAACTGTGTCATGAGAGAAGAGCAACATCTTTTCTGCCCTACATCAGCTGGATATGGCCAATGTATGAGGGAAATTGTACCGATAGAACCTTGGGTTGGAAGTTTCCAGAAGACCACATGGCAGACCATTGCAGGAATGCTGCAGACAAAGTCTTAGCAGGATAAATATTATGTTATTTTATCCTGTGTTATTTAAATGCTTCCTTTCTTCTCATATGGGACTCAAGATGATTCACAATAATTAAAACATGCTAAAAGTATGTGAGAAATGTGAGACCAACTCTAACGAGGAACTCATAGTAGAAGGACGGCCTCCATCCTTGTTTCATGGAATAATCAAAGGACATACCCAGTCAAGAAATGACAGAGAAAATTTATTATGAGACTTCAAACAATCCTCTCTAATTTTAAAGCATGCATGAACGGGACATAGGATTATGCAGGCAAGACCTATTCTACCACCAACGGATATAGTGGTCGTGTAAATTGTAATTCACTTGTTTAGTTGGTACATGAAGAAGCTTTACAAGCATACAAATGTACATATGTAGTACTCTTCTGCACAAGGTGTGACCAATGAGAACAGCAGTCCATGTCTGAATAACTCTTAGTTACCCAGGAATGATGGGAATTACAGTTCAATTATCAAATTTGATCAAATTGAGAAAGTCTGGCAGAAAATCTTAACCTGTAGTGAAGATTCAATGCTCAGTGATTTATAAGTGTACTCTGCTTTCTTGAGTCATTTAAAGAACAGGGGAATAGAATTTTGTGTATGTGCCTATATTTGTAGTATTAAAAAGGGTTTCTCTTAACCAAAAACAAGGCAAAAGGAATGAGTGTGTCTATTGGGCTCTCAGTATCATGGAAGGGTTGTGTGACTATTGTGTGTGTGTGTGTGTGTGTGTGTGTGTGTGTGTGTGTGTGTGTGTCTGTGTCTGTGTGTCTGTGTCTGTGTCTGTACGTATATGATCAAAATGAAACAATTGCAAATGCAACCTTTAAAAACCATGCTCTCAGAATTTGGAAAGAGTGAGAAAACAATAGTGGTGTTAATAGTGGCAATAGAGGAAACCAAGCAGGGCCTAGAATAAAATCTGGGTCTCAAAATCTGCATCTGCTTTGGAGTGATCTTTCTTACTAGGAGTACTCAGTACATGCACAACAGCAATGATGTATTGAATCATCTAGCCACTAACCCCAGTGCCCATGGAGCACTGCCAAATCTCTCCATTCTAGATGGGTAGCTTCTGGAACAACAACAACAACAAAGATACCTCATTTATCAAATGACCTGAGGAACAAAGAGTCAATCTTAATTGTAAGCTATGCATCAACTGCCAAAAGATGCTACCATTCCCATGTCTAATTTATGTCAACAAATTAGACCCGGAGGTCTCCAAATATTTAGGCTACAACTTTAATTACTGAACTGTTGGGCATGGGAGCCTTAGTTCAAAATTCTGTGATGGTTTTGCTTCTTTTGGTTTTGATTTACTTGCATGCAGCTTTGAGTCCTTAATACAAGTCAACTGTTCAATGATGCACAGATTTCTTGATATAATTGGGACAACGGAACGATTGCTCTGATACAGGCTTTAAGTTTAGCTACAAAGATGTTTATTCAGGTGAAATCAGTTAAGAAGATATGATTCAATCAGCTTGCTATTTATTTTACTTGGAAAGCTCTCTGATTCAACCTCTGTTTTGACTCATTGAGTCCACCAGGCAGGTGATAATAAATGAAAAATAATAAAATTTAAAAGGCTTTTAAAAATGGCAAGGGCAACAGATAGGAGGAAGTAATGCTGGAGAACTACTTAAAATACAGCAAGGGAATAAAAACATCAGTTAAAGCTGAAGGCTTAATGAAATAACAATGCCTCTACACAGGCTGTCAATGAAGGAACTAATAAAGTCTTCTGTTAAGGGATTGTTATGGTTGGAGCATAACTCTTTTTCTTTAGTTCAAGCCAAGTAAACCTTGGGTTTTAATGGGACATGGAGTAAAGCTTTTGAAGGCATGAAGAAGATCTTTCAATAGTGATGCATCTTAAGGAACAAAATATGGGAGGTGGGGCCAATCATGCTTCGTCTGAATTTGTCTTGATCTGCTAAACAACTGCTTGCTTCCACAGTGGATTGAAGTCGCTGATGTTACTCAGGAATCCCTTATGGTCTCAGTAGGAGGACATGACATGTCAGCCCAAAATATTGGGGAAAGATGTTTTCCCGCAGACATCAAAGCTCACATGGTATATACATCTACAGTTTTCTATAAATCAAGGCATTCACTTTATTTCCACATCATATAGATCATGCAGCATATATACGTGTCCCTGAGTTAAGGCAGGACCACTGGACCTATTCTCAACACTCAACTGTTACACCTGAATAACACACCAGAGGAATTCTTGCTGTTGTATAGAGAAAATCTAGGTGCACAATTAGTTCCAAATCATGTAGAAAGCCTACATGATTTAGAGGTTGAAGTGTGCAGTATTTCTCTTGCTATGGAAATTCTAACTTGTGTTTTCAAGTGACGATGACAAATGGCAACTTTTTTTCTGCTCATTGGTGAGGATGGTGAGTAATTTCAGTATGTTTTTGACAGAAATCTTGCAGAGACAGGGTGCTGTTTTAGGCTCCCCAGAGCTTCCAGCCTGTTCACTAGGGAGAAAAACAAAAACAAAATGGAGTCCTGGTGGGACAGCAACCAAAAGATTTTGAGTTCAACCCTGACCAGAATCAAGGTTGAATCAGCCTTCCATCCTTCTGAAGTTGGTAATATGAGTACCCAGCATGTTGGGGGCAAAATGCTAATTAACTTTATTTTTCAAATTTCTATTGCTGCCCATCTCAACAACAACTCTGGCATTAAAACAAACATTAAAACCCTTTAAAAAGCCATAAAAATACCCACGAAGTTACCCAACCACCCCATCAGTTAAAACGGGACAGGGAGTGAATTTGTTATATGAGCCAGCAAGCAGGGCCACCACTCCCCCGGTGCCCCACACCTGCTTTGCAAGGTGGGACAGTATATAAGTGTGATTGCTTTGCTTTGCAGATCCTTCCCTTTTTCATGCCCTGTATTTTTTCCTCTCTATTCCCCCACCCCCCAATTCCCCAGGTTGAAATTCATGACTCACTGTGTTAAAATGCACATGCTTCTGCAAGAAACCAGATACCATGTTATATTGTGAAATGGACGTGCTATAAATAAATGGAACTATGAGGCTCAATGCAATAATGTGATTGCCTTATGGCAGATATGCTGTAGCAATCGGTTCCACTCTATTTCAGAGAGGATAATAGGCAGTAGACAGAGTTTGACAGTGGTGTTTAAGGATAAGTGTCATAACTTAGTGACAGATTGCCTGTGGGGTGCAGAGGAGATGGGAGAGTTGAATGTAGAGTCAGGACTTTATGGCTATTTGAGCAAGGTGAATGTTGTTGGCAGAACTGGAGAAAACTTGGAGAAGGGAAGATTGGGAAGGGGGAAAATGAGGAACAATAATGGGATGTCGGATAACAGTAGAGACTGTAATCAACTATTGTTTGGTGCATAAATGCATAGGAATTTAGACTTCTCAGATCAGTTATTCATTTTCCACCTCCAATTGTCTATCTCTATATTATTTATTTTTTTACACTCGTAAATTTAATATACTGTACTTTCCTCTAAATACTGCTTTCATGGTATCCCAAATTATATTAAAATTTATTTCTTTACTATCATTAATTTCCCATATTTCTTCCCAATTTTTAATTATCTGATCTTTTATCAATTTATCTTTAAATAATTTCGGGTCATACCTCCAAGTTCTACTACCTTTTGTATTTGTTTTAAATTGTAATTCTACTATTACCTTGGCATGATCCTATTCTTTAAAGATTCCTACTTCTACATCATTTAAATCATTCAATAAATTTTTTTGTTACAAAAACATAATAACCTCCTTCCACTTTCATGCATATGGTAACATGAAAAAGAAGTCTATTTTTATCACTTTACAAATAACAATCTAAGTTCTGAAGCAGGCATGGGAAATAGTGGCCCAGGGAAAGGTGCAGCCACCCACGCATGTCTGCCGCTTCTGTCACTGCCACCTCAATCCTTGTCCCCTCCACCTGGCTTGGCATGTCCCTAATGCTGTTCCTTAGCAGAGTGGATGTTGTGAGCCTTCTTACAACATCCACCCTGCTATGGAGCGGCATTAGGGATACGTCAAGCCAAGTGGAGGAGACAACGATGGCAGTGACAGCGGTAGGACTAAGGGTGCAGTCTGATGGAATGGTCCCTTGGGCCAGATTCAGCTTGTGCCCTGGGGTTCCATAGATAGAGTCAGGTCTAGAATAACACCCAGACTCAATCCTTGACAAACTCCTCCAAGTTTTAACAGTTTTCCCGCTAAGCAGGTAGATCAATCATCTAACAGCAAGACCTCCATAATCAGAGTCAGAAAGCTTTCCTCTTGGTTGCAGGCCATATTATGGGGAAAAAGTCAACTAGAGGTACATCTGAGCTGCTTGTGGATTCACCATTTGAACGCATATTGAGCACCAAGCAATGCTTCCTGTACAATAGCTTGTGTCATTTCTCTATGCACAGCGATGGGATGTAACAGGTTCTCACCAGTTCGCCAGAACCAGTAGTAACTTTCCCCAGTGTCCGGGAGAACCGGTAGCAGCTTTTGGGGGAAACAACTTTCAGGGCTTACCTTTTCAGACCTACAGTGCTTGGCGCGTATGCACGGCCTCCTTGCTGTCCTCCTTGCTGTCCTCGTGTTGTGGGTGGGTGGGTTGAGGGGTATGTGTGTGTGTGCTTATTTTTATTTTTTTTCTTTGGCTCCACCCACAATGTCATGCTGTCATGATGTTAGCTCCGCCCACACTGTGATGACATCACTGTGGGGTAGTAAAATTTTTGACATCCCACCACTGTCTATGCAGCAAATATTTTTCTATGATTAGTCATTGTGATCTTACAGGTTTGACCCCATTCCTTGTGTGGGGTGGGTAGGATATGGGAGATGTTGATCTTTTCCCTCCAGAGTGTTCATTGTCTCATGTTTGGGCACAAGACACATGTTTTAGCAACTGTACTCATATCTGAACTGCTAAAAGGAGAAGATAGTCCATCATTTTTCAAATTGCATTCTTATTTATGAAGTGGAGAGTAAATCCAATTACGGTATATTCATACATAGAAGTAGGTTTAACCAAGACCAACAGGGCTTATTCCCATGTAAATCTTGCATTCATTATGGGTCCTTAACATGAGAGTTATTCAATGAGGTTTACTCTCAGGTATGTGGTCTAACATTGCAGTTTAAATGTCTTCTAGTTGCAACAGTAGGGACAGGGTCTGCATGCAAGGGAAGCCATTTCTAGAACAAAGCAGTCAGAACTTAGCTATAAGCCCTTGGCCTGCTGACTGATTTCAGCTACACAGTGTATACTGTTTGACTACCTGGGAGGACAAGTTTTCTGACAAAAATACTGTCTGTTTCTGAGGGGGCTCTGTCTTCTGAAGAGTCTTTCCTTGTAGCCTAGCCCTTTACTTGGTAGCTTCTCTCCAAGCATGCATCTTCAGCCCATATCTCATGGGGGGCTTTGGCCTCCTCTAGGGACTCAGCCTTTGAGTCTCATTTAGCTGCAGTCGCAGGACTTCTCTGAGGATTTGGGATCCAACAAGTCCTGCCTATTATTCAGTTCTGACATCTTTGGCCTATTGTCACTAGAGAGCTCCTCCAACAGAGCATGACAACTTGCCTTTTGGGACCTTCCTCTCTGGGTAGGACCTGGTCAATGATATGAAATTGCACTTCCTAATATACTACCATACAATCCTTTCTTTCTTCTTCATTTCCAAACATTTCATCTCCATTTGTGAATTTCCCCCACGGAATCTTCTCTTCACTGAAATCTTTGTTCCATTATAATGAAGCCTGAAGCAACATCTTTGTTTCTCCTGGATTAACAATTCCTGAAGGAGGGGGTAATCGATGTGAGATTGCTTTATGGATCCATTAATCCTTTTTTGTAATATGTCTGCTTTCACAGAGGACATTAAAAGTCTGTATTGGTCCTAATTAAGCTGTAACTGAAGCCCCTTCTTGGCATTAACGTTAACAGAGTTGGAAACTCATTAAAGTGGTCCAAATGCAAGGAACTCCCTTCCCTCTCTCTTCCCTGGCCAACTTCCTCTCACCAAAGTGCCTCTTTGCCATGGCATCTCAAAATTCTTATAAAGTATATTTTTCAGGAAATTATGCCACTCCTTGATTGTTTTCCTTCCCTGATCTGTCCAATAAACCAATTTAACATGAATTCTGGTATCAAATACTGGCTGGGGACCTCAACAATGACAACGGCAAGGTCATTACCAGATAACTGCTATATAAAAAATTCTTCTGGCAGTTACCTCTTTGCATCACATGTGCTGTCCTGCTAATGTTTAATTTTCTCTCATTCTTCAACCAAAAAAAAAAAAAAAGGAAAAAATAAACAAAATCTGTTCAAATGAGAAAAATGTATTTATAAGGATATATATTTTGTTTGTTGTTTGATGGTTGATTTTGAAAATTCTCTACCCTGCTCAGAGTGGGCAATTACCCAGATAGCTGGTATATAAGTGGTATATAAATATAGTTTTGTGAGGTCTCAGGATACCATTTGCAGCCACAGGGAATTATGTTTCTCCAGTTCTCCAGGAAAGGAGATAACCTGAGTAAGACTGATGGCAAAAGAAAATAAAGTTTTTTTAAAAAAAGAATATTCAGATACAGTGGAACTTCAGTTAACAAGTGGCTCGATTAATAAAAGGCAATCCATAGAAAATAGTGACTCAGGTTACAGATCCCCAAAAAAAATATTACAGTAATTGGTTTTCAATGCATTCCTATGGGAAACCACATTTCAGTTAATGTATTTTGGTTTTCAGTGTATTCTTTTGAGAAATTGCATTCAATGCATTCCTAAGGTAAATTCTGTTAATTAATAATAATGCATTAATTACGTTAACTGAGGTTCCACTGTAGTTTTAAAACCTTGAGCGATATCTCCATCCTTTAGCAGCATACTGGCTTGGCAAGAGGTGTTTGTGCTGTGTGTGTTTTTTTTATACAGGCGTACAATAAAAAGGTGAGGGAAGGAATTGAGATGATTGATGAAGATATTTGAGTTCATCATGCCATTTGGAATAAGAAAAGTACTCATTTCCAGAACCAATTGTCTAAGAGTCAAATCCATCCATAGATTGCCTGGCTCATTATGTCAAAAATGGGCTTCCCTGTGGCATCCCAAGGACACAAACCTTGCTTCCAGGTTTGGCTCTGAAATCTCTGGAATGAGATGTTGCTGACCCATCAACCGTATGTGAACTCATATGCCTTCAAGTCAGAATCAATTTATACCACCTCAAGGGCTGTCAAATTAACTGAGATATTTAAGTAGGGGTTTTACCAGTTCCATTCCCTGAGGTAGTTTCCATGGCTGAGTTTGGGATTGAACCCAGCCTCCTGAGTCCAAGTCTACTATCCTATATGAGTAGGATATCCTGTAAATTCTTTGATGTCACCATTATGTCTTACACAAGTCTACATTCTGGTGGGATGGCCCCACATTTGCATCATCATTATACAGGAGGCCATTATCTGAGGATGGATTGTGGGACAGATTCTGGAGAGTGGTTTCCTCTTTTCATATGCATCATCACTCATAAGTTCATCTTGCAGTCCATTTTACAGGATGTGCAAAAGACTTGACACAAAAGAGTTTCATAATAATAACCAATGATATGGGAATATGATTACGTATTTTGAAAGAACAATTACATGGCCCTCGAGGTCGGGAACCATTTCCTAGCTCATATATCCCTTTTCTTTGTTAATTTTCTAGTGTTTCTATGAAGAAATGATTCCCAAAGGCATATTACAACCAAAATACAGTATGGGTAAAATGAGATTCCAATGAAATTAAAAATCTCTGCTGGCAATCATAACAGCAACCAAATCTAAACAGAACTTCAAAATAAACATAATAAATTGAATCTGAGGCAGTAATTAGGACCATGTTATTCAGAATGTTCCATAACAGCTTGGCAAATAAATGCATTAGGTTGTCAGAATTATAAAAAGATGGCAGTTAGTACAGTAATACCTCGGATAACGCTAAGACTTGGTTCTACAAGTCTTGGTGTTATCCGATCCATGTTAAAATCCTATGGGATGGATCGAATAACATTAAAGCTCCATAGAGATACATTGTAACCGCACAGGCTTTAGCGGTTGTTATCTGATTCATCCCATAGAACCTTAACGTTATTCAATCCAATTCTCCTCCCCAGATTACTTAATGTTATGCGATTTTAGCGTTATCCGAGGTAAACGTTATCGAGGTATTACTGTAGTTGATTTTGTTAGAACTCTTTAAGAGATGCTCTGTACATTACTCAAGAGGAGGCCTAACATTTAGGCCACCTGGAGAGACTCAGAAGCCTAGATTCTTTTCCAACTGATAAATTTATGTTATCAATGCGTCACACCCTGAGGCTTCTGTACCTTTGCAGTTCAGTAGCAATTCAATTCATTTGGGTGTCTAGGTATGAGGTTTTTCCATGCTGCAATAATGCAAGGCAAAAGCAGTTTGACTCTTTGTTGAAAATATATACAGCAATTGGCATGCAGTTCAAAAGTTTAACTTTACAGTCGTGAGGATTTGTAAACATATACTGTATTTAAAAATATGAAACTGGAATACAGGAATTTGTGAATATAAAAATGCTTGGGATATACATCCAAATTACAATATACTTCAAAATGACTGCAGACATATTACTGGTATAAACAAAACCCATGTGAAAGGCTAAGACATAAAGATATGAAGCCTGAAGGCTGTGAGTACCAACATTCTGAAAAAAGCCCTTTCAAACAGGAGATAATAGTAAAGGTAAAGGTTTTTGACCAATAAGCTACAACAGCCCCTCGATTTGTCAGCACACATTGGTAATATAAAACAAAGACTTCTCTTAGGAACAGAGAAGTAGATGATTTGGAAAATCAAGAAAAACTGTAGGAGAGAGGGAGCCCTATAATCACCATCTTGGTTTGCCAAGCTAAATATACCACATCTCCCAACAATATTTTAAAACTAGCCGGAGGAGTAGTTGTTTAGTCATCCTTCTTTTTCATTTTTGTAATCTAAACTATCATCCTCTATTGATTTCTATGAGCCATGTATAGAAGAGAAATTTTGGTATCTATATTATGCCTCTATATTTTTTTTCTTCAGGGCTAATAGTATCTCATGTGATTCTGAATAGGTTGCAGATTTTTGCTTGTCTCATTCTTGCGCATGAGAATGAGAAACTGCAATTTTTCTCCACACCCACAAGTGAGAAAGCTATTTTCTATTGTTCTCAATTAGAGCTTTTGCTTTAGCAGTTCTTTTTTTGTGTGTGTGCAAATAATGCCCCTTGTGCAAACTGTGCTGCTCTGCTTTCCTGACTTTTTGAACCATCATCCAGTTCTCATGTACTTGCTCAGAGAACAGAAACTAATTTTGAACAGATATATTTTGGGCAAATTTCAGAGACCTTAAAGAAGACCTCTTCGTCTTGCTATCACTTGGATGTGGAGAATCTTGGATGGGCTGAAAATATCTCGCTGAAGTGTCTAAACTGGCGAGAATACAGCAAGTATTGTCAAATCCCTAATTCAGGTTGGGAAACCAATATTGGAAAAGTGATTTATTATCATTCCCCAGCAATCTGCTGGAATAAGCTCAAAAGCTCTCTGCAAATGTACAGTTCAGACCTCTATCTAGAGCAGGGGACTGTAAACTTGGCCCTCATCAGCAGGTGTACTGACTTGGGCTTCTGGTAATTGAAGTCCAAGAACACCTGGAGAACCAAGTTTGCTGACCCCCGTCTAGAGCAATTTGTCTGTTTTCCAGCCTCACAGTGCAGAGATGGTAGTGGAAGGAATTGTCTGATCGACATTTTGCTGTACCATCTATGGTCCCAAATATTATCCTGAAGGGAATGCAGACCTCAACAACAACAACTATTGATGTTTCTCCATCCCTATTTTAAGAGGAGATAATGACCATAAAGCTTTGGGAGTTCTATCTCAAGATCTGTTCCTTTTGGCACAAAAGACTTAGAGGACATAACTAATTTGGAAGATTGAAAACAACTTTGTTGCTTCCCTCCAATAACAGCAGATCAGATCAAGGAAACATTAGGTTTCTTACAGATATGCCCTAATACAGTGCTACCTAGTGACTCAACTGAATAATGACACTACCCACACAGAATAATATCCATTTTCTTCAGGGATTGCAGGGGAGACCATAAAGAGGGGAGAAACCCCATCTTAACATTAAGACTCAGGGGGGCCAGGTCTGACTAGATGACCTTCCCTTCCAAAAAGATAATGAGAAGACAGACATAGATGCTACCGATACCAAAATTGTTTATGATATGTGTTGCATACTATGGTTTGTACACAGAAATAATAAAAAAAGTGTCTGAAAGTTATTTCCCAAAGGCTATGCTGTCAGAATTCCTTTGCTAAGTGTTTCCTTTATTCTACTTATATACGAATAAATCTCTGTGTTTTTGATTAAACCAAAGCTTGCCTATAAAAAGGTTTGAGATAACTAAAGGAAGCAGATTAAGATTTGTATGGCTAAGAGATAAAACAAAGTAACATGTCAAATGTGAAGCTTTTGTTTGATTACTTTCCACTAGAATTACAGATGATATTATTTTTTATTTGTGTGGCCTATCTTCAGTCACATAGACAGCTTTCTTTCTGTTATTTGTTGTGGAGCCCATGAACAATATCTTTTACTCAAGGTGTTAGTCAAGAACAACTGTAATGTGAACATACTGTGGCTTACATACTTAAGAATAATAAATTTGTAGTAATTCATTTTTTCCATGATGAATTTAGCTATTATTCAGTTTAAGAATTAATAACTTCAAGACAAAACTTGTACCAGGGGCTTCTGGTACAAGCGGAAGCATATCTATTCAAACATCTGCATCACAGTCTAAATTCACCATCACAAATGATATTCTAGAAACAATCAAGTCCCTTTTGTTAAATAATGTAGTGCAGCACGATATCCACCCACTGAATTTGGAGAAAGTCCTGTAACAATTTTTGTCAATTGGTGGTATGTATATTCTGAGGCACTGCAGTGGCTTAGTGGTTAAAGCTGTTGAAACTGATGACTGAAAGGTTGGCAGGTCATCAGTGAGAGACCCAAGTGCTGCACAATGGAGTGAGTACCTGTGTCTGTCCTAGCTCCTGCCAACCTTGCAGTTCGAAAGCAAGAAATTGCAAGTAGATAAACAGGTACCACTTCAGCAGGAAAAGTAACAAGTGCTCTGGAATCCAGTCATGACTGCCAGATGACCATAGAAACATCTGCAGACACAGACAGCACTGTCTTTGGCTGTAAACAGAGATGAGCACCGCACCCTTCTCTGATACAATTGGCTTTCAAGCAAGGGAGACCTTTACCTTTACTTAGTAGTATATACATTAGCATATGTATTTTCCCCACATTTCCCAAAGTACACATTTCCACAGTTGTTATCAGCTGCTACTCATATCCAAGTATACACTCCCCCCCCCCCAGAAATCATAATGACAAACAGGAAAAATGCCATCAGCATGAATTAGTTTAAGATGGAACCCAGCTTGTCATGAAGTGACCTACACACTGTGATCATGGAGCCATCTTTTGTGGTACGTATGAAATGAAATAGCCAGGGTTTAACAGTACACCAAAACTGCAATGGACTGTCACAGCCTTGAGGATATTAACAAGGTGTACCTTAACAACCAGTCCATCTGGCATGACCTCTTCCAGCTCCATGACCATTAGGAATCAGAATAATGAAGTGGTTCCTTCTCTGCTCATTTTGCCGTTGGGCTCAATATGATGTTTTTCAGTGGAATTTCCTCCACTGATGGGGCCATCACCCCCACCTGTCCTAAAGGGACTCATCTGCCTGTAGCTGCTGGCCCCTTTAGGGAGTCAGGTTATTTACTGCTGCTCAACACTTGGTGTTGTCGCTGGCTGTATAGTCTATTCCAGTGGTGCCCAAACTAAGGCCTGGGGGCCGGGTGCGGCCCCCAATGCCAATTCATCCTGCCCGTTAAGCCCTCGTCACTCCTGGAAGTGGAAGTAAAATGGGCACATTTTACTTCCGCTTCCAGGAGTGATGAGGGCTTCGCAGGCCGGATGAATTGGCATTGGGGGTCGCACCCGGCCCCCGGGCCTTAGTGATCAGCTCCCTGAACCACATGATCAGCCCACAACCCAAAAAGTTTGGGCATCCCTGGTCTATTCCATTACTGTAGCAGGATGTCCAGCTAGACTAGTACATCTTTACCACATATGGTATTTTTGTGCATAAATTTGGGGGCACATTTCCTCAAAGTATACATCATTGTATGGCCCCTTTTGTAACTGGGGAACTGCCTCCAATAATGAAGGGAAGTACACATATCAAGATATGAATGCTTATTTCGATTCAAGGTTTGCTCAGGTGGTGGAAATTAAGAAATTTCATATGAAAATCTGTATTGAACATTTGTCTCATCAATCCTTCTTAGTATATGTTTGTGCTGCATGTGTAAGTGCTTGTGGATCTATGCTACTATGTACGAGCTGGCTTATTTTTAGACAAAGACTTAAGTCAAAAACAAAAATACAACTTCCTGTAGCAGCCTTTGAGTCTTAGCTCCACTCTTGGCATCCTTCATACCCCATTTGTGGGTTAAAGTGCAATGGGCATTTTGGACATAGACAAGAAGGAGAGCCTTTGCATATCTTGGCATGCCTCTCACCTTTGTTAGTCTGTGAATCCTTGAGCTTTCAATGTCTGGTGTAAAAATGTTTTTTTAAAAAATACTTTATTTTAATACACTTCTTACTGAAATATATTTGTGTGAAAGGCCATTGTTTATTGTTCAGTTATGTGATGTCAAGTTGCTTCTGATTTATGGTGACCCTGAGAAACCGTGACCTCCTAAAAGTGCTGTTGTCAACAGCCAAACTTAAGTGTTGCAAATTCAAATCTGTTGGTAGTTTCCATCTCTTCTTTGGCTTATCTCTTTTCCTACTGTCTTCTACTTTTCCCAGTAATATTGTCTTTTCCAATAAGTCTTGTCTTCTTGTAATATGCATTATGTACAGCAGCCTTAGTTTCCAGAAATAATCCAGAAAAAGAAATAACTCTCTTTTGTCAAGTAATGATGCAGTGCTTTACCGACTTTCTTTGGAGAGAGTCCTGTATCCATTTTATGTCAATTATCTACATAGCATATGCATGAATGTACTGTATGCATTTCCCCCACATTTCCCAATGTACAAAACATTTCCATGTAATATATTTTTGTACATCAATTTGTGTGCACATTTCCTTAATGTGTACATTGTTTTATGGGTTCTTTTTGGGACTGGGGAACTGCCTGCAATAATGTGAGACAGTTGAAATAATGTTGAAAGCTTCCTTTGATTCACTTATTGATCCAGAAGGTGCAAATTAGGAAATCTTATACAAAAATCTGTATTGAAAAATGTCTCATCTATTCCTACTTTGCATATGTTTGTCTTCCACTTTTCCAAGTATCGTTGTCTTTCCCAAAGATTCTTGTCTTCTAGCAATGTGCCCAATGTACAGCAACCTCAGTTTCATCATTCTTGCTTTGCAAATAAAGGGTAGGGTTGATTTGATGTGGGACCCTTTCTGGTAATCCAAAGAGATTGCAAAGCCCTCTTCTAGCACCATATTTTAAACAAATGGATAGTTTTCCTGTCAGTTTTCTTCACTATCCATCTTTTATACCTATATATTGTAATCAGAGAGATAATACTGTGGATAATCTTGACCTTGGTCTCCAATGAAAAGTTTTGACACCTGAAAATCATATGTAGCCATAGGATGTTCTTGTGTGCTTGTTTTTTTCTAGCTAACCACTAACAGTGAGATCTATTCTGTTTATCTCCTATTCCTATCTCAGCTGAGAATGGACCTATCAGATAGACCTTCTACCTGTGATACTGCAAATTCCAAACAAAGATGTGGTATGCATGGGTAGGGGAGGAGAAATGTATGGTCAGATGTGCACCTGCTACTGAATTCTTACATGTTCTGTATTTGCTCACAAGTGGCTCCTCAATGTACACATTGAGATCTTCTAATGCTGAAAGAATAAGAAAGCTTTTCCATGCTTATGCCCACAAGGGCTGTGAAGCTGTTTTAAATGCAAAAGCATATTTTCTTGGCAAGGGAGACACCGTGATCTTCCCAGTGCAAAGGAAAGCCATCTCAAAAGCTTGGAAGGGAATGGTTATAAGAACATGGAAAAGCAAAAAGGTGTCACAGTGTTAATTTCTGATTTTTGTAGGCAGGCAGACTCTAGGACACTTAGAAACACCAAGGCAAAAACTGCAATAGGAAACAGAGTGCTAAAAGTGTGTGCCTAGAATAAACAGGTGGGAAAACAACAGGCAAGTGGTGAGAGAAAAAGTGGTCTAGAAATCAAGAAAATGAAATAGTACAAATTAAGGAAAACAAAAATCTTAATCTGAATTTTGGTGTTATTGTGTTATAAGCCATGATATTGTGGTATAATCCCTGAGGTATAATCCCTGAGGGGTTGCGGTGGCTCAATGGTTAAGAAGCTTGCCTTGTTAGCTGAACGGTTGGTAAATTGGCAGTTCAAGACCTGAGTACTGCATGACAGAATGAATGCCAGTCTCTGTCTTAGCTCCTGCCAACCTAGCAGTTCGAAGCAAGAAATTGCAAGTAGATAAACAAGGATCACTTCAGTGGGAAAAGATCTGGGGACATGAAAGGAGCCTCATTCGGGTGTCCCCTGAGCAGAGTTTCTCCAGCAAAAATCCTTTCAACCCAGAAAGCACCTTTGGGTGCTTCTGAAACAATTTTAAAAATCCCTGAATGGGAATTTAAAGGGAAACAAATACACATCTGGAACTCCCCTAATTGAATTTGAATTTCACGAACCATGGCACATTCTAATCAAACATGAACTGAAACAAATTGACCACCCAGTTCATACGATGGGATGTGTGGAAGAGAAATGTTGTCCTTTCTTAGGCAGCAAGACATTTTGGGTTGGCATCACTGAAACAACAGTATAAGAATGGACATTTGTCAAAAATGAGACAAAAATGCAGTATCCAGGATCCAACAACGGTTCTGAATCACTTCAGCTGAAAGATGCAGTCTTCAGGGGAAAAGGAAATGTTAGGATTAGTAGAATTTCCTTCTATTTTTAGTTCTGAAGTAGTGTTTTAATTGCAGAAGAACTAGCCTCCAGATATTTAGCACCTGCTTTTCTCTTGGGATAGGCTGAAATATACCTGCTGCGGATCTAATGACTCATTGTACCTCCTGCTGAGAGAAACATGAAAGTGTTGTTGAAAAACTTGAAAGAGTTGTTGGACTACTGCACATTTATGGTCCTGTCACATTCCATCAGATCACAAACTGCCACATAGTGGAAGATGATACACATGATGACTCTGTGAAGCAAATGGTGTTACTCTATGACAGGGGCTCCCAAACTTCTCATGCTGTGGGCCTGACCACGCCCCCGACAGCTGAGCAGACAGATCATGTGGTTCCTCCCATTGTAAACGCTGCTGTAAAACATGTCTGCAGCTGTCATAAATGTGTTTATGACAGCCGCTGGTTCATTTACGGCAGCACTTATGGCAGGTGCAGGCACATTTATGCATGTGCAGATGGGCATGTTTTATGGCTGCTATAAACACATCCGCTTCCACTTCCGGCAGCAGCAAGGGCAGTGGCAGACCACATGAAATGGCTGTGGGCTCAGCCCATGGGCCATAGTTTGGTCACCCCTGCTCTATGTCAAAGCAGTTTGTGCAATTATTCCACATATTGTAAAGCTTAGAGACAGGTTTTTAAAAAACCTTCCATGTTAAAAAGAAAAGAAACACCATAATAACTCTGGAAGTTTGGTTCCTGTTAATATTTGGAGGGGAAGATGCAACTGCAGGAAGCTAAACTTCAGTTGGCCTTCATTAGCTGTGTTCATATTACATCTTAATGCAATTACATTTGCTTCATCCAAAACAAAGTAATGTCGTATCTGAAAAAGCAGCTGTTTGGGATGAATGGTGATGAGTGGAGACTCTCAGATACACCCCTAGGCTGCTCAAGTGTGGTTGAGATTAGCTACTGTGGAAACCGGGAATAGCACAGGAGAAGCCTCTGAGGAAATAGGATCTCCTCTGGCTCATTTTTGCTAAATCTCTGTTTCTGGTATTACAGATGAGTGGCAGACTGGAATAAAAGCAAGCTGATGTTTTCATGGAAACTATTGAAAAACAGATTCAATGAGGGAAACACAAAATTTTGAAGACGAAAAAGGCACTGTGCATCTGAAAATCTTTCTAGAAGAAATGAAAAACATTTCTATTTTCCTTTTGGTTTCAGGATTAGGATACAAAGCCTGTTTCAAATCATGAGATGCAATTAAAGAAGACCAAAGCGGTGACACTCAAATGCACCATTTTGCAGCTCTGTTGATGTGGAAGTTATTGTTGGAAGGCTTTGTAGCTCTCAGCCAAGCAGAATCCTGTAAAGAATCAGGGTAACTAAGCTCCCTAGGCTTAAAACATTTCATTTATTAAACTAACCTTCCTGAATTATTCAGCAGCAGCCACCACAGATTTCTCCAGGCCAGAGAGACTTTATGCCACAAACTCAGAGCTTTACAACTTCTTAATCCAGGTGACAGTATAAACTGCAGGCAGCATGGAACTAGAAATTTGACAGTTGGCTCTGCTAGACTAAACAGCATGGAAGCAAATTTATCTCGAATCTGTTGGTTGTTTATCCGAAAGAAAAACAAAACAGTTGTCACTGCACTGTAGGAAAGCAAAGAAACAACAAAGGGTGCAGGTGCTCTGTGATTTATAAGGAAATGGAGTACAAGGGATTGTATGAGGGCAGATTCAGGGGAGAATCTATCTCTTATCAGGATGATGTTAGATCACTAGCATATGCCTCCCACCAAGACATTCCAGTGTTTGCAAACTTTGTTCCTTAATTTGAAAAATAAAACTCTGACAATTTAAAACTGGAGTTGAGGCAATCTCATGCCAACTGAAGCTTCTACAAAGCCAGGAAACTGAAAGGTATGGTGTAATGAAATAAAATGGAGGCTTGGTTTACACCAGAGGGAACTGTGCGTAGAACAAGGGTGCCCAAACTTTTCAGCCCGGGGGCCGGATAACATTTTATCAGATGCTCCGAGGGCCGAACTATTTCTCCATGGTACATACATCCACCCAGCCTTGCCCCCGCCCCCGCCGCCGCCACCACTAACGCCTTTGCCGCCGGCTCCTCTTTCGCCGGCTCCTCCTTCGCCGCCTTCGCGGTGTCCTTTAAAAGTGTCCTTTTTAAAAAATATGACAGATCCTAGAAACTCACATCCAGCTTGGTCATTGTGGCATCCAAGGAGCTGTTGTTGTGTTCCAAAGCTTCAGGTAGGTGGGATTTTAATTAGCAATGAAAAGTCATTAGCCTTAGAAAAGATCTGCTTCCTGACATCGTGTCAGGAAGCAGATCTTTTCTAAGGCTAGTGACTTTTCATTGCTAATTAAAACCCCACCTACCTGAAACTTTGGATTTTAATTAGCAATGAAAAGTCATTAGCCTTAGAAAAGATCTGCTTCCTGACATCATGTCAGGAAGCAGATCTTTTATAAGGCTAGTGACTTTTCATTGCCAATTAAAACCCCACGTACCTGGAACTTTGGATTTTAATTAGCAATGAAAAGTCATTAGCCTTAGAAAAGATCTGCTTCCTGACATGGTGTCAGGAAGCAGATCTTTTATAAGGCTAGTGACTTTTCATTGCTAATTAAAACCCCACCTACCTGGAACTTTGGATTTTAATTAGCAATGAAAAGTCATTAGCCTTAGAAAAGATCCGCTTCCTGACATGATGTCAGGAAGCAGATCTTTTATAAGGCTAGTGACTTTTCATTGCCAATTAAAACCCCACGTACCTGGAACTTTGGATTTTAATTAGCAATGAAAAGTCATTAGCCTTATAAAAGATCCGCTTCCTGACATGATGTCAGGAAGCAGATCTTTTATAAGGCTAATGACTTTTCATTGCCAATTAAAACCCCACGTACCTGGAACTTTGGATTTTAATTAGCAATGAAAAGTCATTAGCCTTAGAAAAGATCTGCTTCCTGACATCATGTCCTGCCTGGCTTGCTGCAGCCTCAGAGGGTGGGGGAACTTCAAAATTAGCGCACATTGGGTCTCCCAATCAATTTAAAATCAGGAATTACACAATGCACAGCCATAATACTGTAAATCAATTTCGACTTCCAACTTACACTAATACTTGAATCAGTGTAAAATAAATCACTTCAGACCAGTGATGGTGAACCTTGGCACTCCAGGTGTTCTTGGACTTCAATTACCAGAAGCCTAAATCAGCACTTCTGGTGATCAGGACATCTGAGAATTGAAGTTCCATAACACCTGAACTACCAAGGTTTGCCATCACTTGTTTAGACTTTGTGCCCACTCCTGTTAATGTTTACCTGGGAAAGCCCAGATAAACTTGCAGCAGGAGGTGACATAGATTACAGCTGATTGGCAGAGGCAGCATTAACAGATCTGCTGCATCTCTCTGCAGCTGCAGATCAGCTGACACCAGTTACTACCAATCAGTGGGAGCCCCTCTGCTGCTATGGTGCATTGTTTTTTTAAAAAATATTTATTCAAAGTGTCATAGCACTAGGACTCTTCAAATAAACATTTTTTAAAAAAAAGAATTACTGGTGGGAATAGCAGTTAGTCTTTAAAGTGCTACTGTGTATTTTATTTTATTTGTTTTGTTTTCTGAGATAGCTAGGAATGGTCTCCCTTGATCAGCTGGAGTCTGTTTTCACTGATCAGTGGGTTTGATCTGCCCTGGTAGTGCAGACAGATTTCCAGCTGATGAAGGAGAACATAACCATTTGGTCCACAGCATCTCTGATGCCATCGTGACTGCCAATCGGCTTACCTGGGACATCTCTATACCGCCAGTCAGCTGATCAATGGGAAATCTCATGGCGGCAGCGGAGATGCCACTGATTAGCTGGGGACAGTTTGCCCCATCAACTGGAGCTACCTCTGCTGCCAGAGTAGAGTGCAGCCACTATAGACATACAGTGTATCTAAATAGCTTTACAGTACTGCATATATACATATGAGACTGCAGTGGCTCAAGTCACTAAGACGCTGACTGGGAGGCGGAAGGTCAGCAGTTCGATTCCCGAGTACTGCAGGACGGAATGAGCTCTCATCTCTGTCCCAGCTCCTGCCAACCTAGCAGTTCAAAACCAAGAAATTGCAAGTAGATAAATAGAGACCAGTTCGGTGGGAAGGTAACAAGTGTTCTGTGGGCTGCAGTGTCTAGTCATGCCTGCCATAAGACCACGGAAATGCCTGCAGAAGCAGACAGCACTAGCTCTTCGGCTTAGAAACAGAGATGAGCACTGACCCCTAGAGTCGGATAAGACTGGGTTTCGAGCAAGGGAAACCTTTCCCTTTACGATTGCAAGTAGATAAATAGGGACCAGTTGAGTGGGAAGGTAACAAGTGTTCTGTGAGCTGCAGTGTCTAGTCATGCCTGCCATAAGACCACAGAAATGCCTGCAGAAGCAGACAGCACTAGCTCTTTGGATTTGAAACAGATGAGCACTGACCCCTAGAGTCGGATACGACTGGCTTTTGAGCAAGAGAAACCTTTACCTTTATATATACATATAACCTAGCAGTTCAAAAGCAAGAGATTGCAAGTAGATAAATAGGGACCAGTTCGGTGGGAAGGTAACAAGTGTTCTGTGGGCTGCAGTGTCTAGTCATGCCTGCCACATGACCATGGAAATGTCTGCAGAAGCAGACAGCGCTAGCTCTTTGGATTTGAAACAGAGATGAGCACTGACCCCTAGAGTCGGATACGACGGGCTTTCGAGCAAGGGAAACCTTTACCTTTACGATTGCAAGTAGATAAATAGGGACCAGTTCGGTGGGAAGGTAACAAGTGTTCTGTGGGCTGCAGTCTAGTCATGCCTGCCATAAGACCACAGAAATGCCTGCAGAAGCAGACAGCGCTAGCTCTTTGGATTTGAAATAGAGATGAGCACTGACCCCTAGAGTCGGATACGACTGGCTTTCGAGCAAGGGAAACCTTTACCTTTATGATTGCAAGTAGATAAATAGGGACCAGTTCGGTGGGAAGGTAACAAGTGTTCTGTGGGCTGCAGTGTCAAGTCATGCCTGCCATAAGACCACAGAAATGCCTGCAGAACCAGACAGTGCTAGCTCTTTGGATTTGAAACAAAGATGAGCACTGACCCCTAGAGTCGGATACGACTGGCTTTCGAGCAAGGGAAACCTTTACCTTTACGATTGCAAGTAGATAAATAGGGACCATTTCGGTGGGAAGGTAACAAGTGTTCTGTGGGCTGCAGTGTCTAGTCATGCCTGCCACATGACCACAGAAATGCCTGCAGAAGCAGACAGCACTAGCTCTTTGGATTTGAAACAGAGATGAGCACTGACCCCTAGAGTCAGATACGACTGGCTTTCGAGCAAGAGAAACCTTTACCAAATTTAATGCATTCTCCAGGGCCTTTTGTAGACTAACTCCTGTATTTAAATTTGAGCTGTATTTAAATTTGAGGTGGATTTAAGATCAAATCCACCACATCAGGCAGAAGAGCAAAGCTTCATGGGTTGAATTTGTAAGAGCACATCCACTCCACAGGCACACAATGACGGGGCAAGCCTAAAGGTAAAGTAACGTCTCTTTTTGCAACTGACGAAAAATCCCGGGTTATTTAAACCTTTGCAATTGCAAAAGGTTGCAGAGCAAACTTCTTTGCACAAGCGAGCTGAAAAGCAACATTTGTTGCTTCTGACAGTAAGGGAACATCCCGGGAGTCTTATTCAAACCTCCTACAAAGGGCTGCAAAACAAACTTCTTTTGCCCAGCCAATGAATGGGTGGATGCATTATGCATTGTGGCACCTGATAAGTTGTGAACTTTTTTTGCTTCTCTTCTGATATCTTAAGTTTGCAATATAAGCAGCCTGACAAAGAGATCTGAAGAACTCTAAACCTCGCTTCCCTCCCCTCCCCCCTGCTCCTGGCTTTCTTTTTTAATTGCTTTAAATCAGGCATGCCCAAACTACTTACTTTTAGCTCCCACTGAAGTCCCTCTCTCCACTCTGGCGTATTGATTCAGCCATTCTAAAGTAGATTCGGCAGAACTCCTAGTACTAAGCAGGAGGAGGAAGGAACTAGGCAAATCACTCTTTCACTGACTTGTGATCCATCCGCCCAAAAAAAAAGTTCGCCCAAAAATTTTTTTTAAAAAATAAAATAAAATTATAAGAGTTCTTATACCGTGTCGGGGGCCGGATGAAATGGCCTGGCGGGCCGGATGCGGCCCGCGGGCCGTAGTTTGGGCATGCCTGGCGTAGAATATAGTCACGATATAGTTTATTAATTAAATACAATCAGGCTACAGCCTGAGAACTAGAAAGAGTTTTTATTTTCTGTGTGGAATTGTTAGTTTGCAAATTATGTTCCTCTGCTATATTCTTTGATACGTACTAATTGTGCATTAATAAAATGTGTTGGAATCCAGAACCATTGTCTCTGGTGATTTAAGAGCAGAGCTGAGCTGGGGAAATACCTGGGACTTTGTGAAAGGTACCATTGATGCGTTTTTGGATATGTCCTAACTGGTATGGTTGCCAGACAGTAACCCTTCACATGCATGTTAGCCCCAAAGCCAGGGAGAGAGTACCAGGGCCACACCAAAAGGGGGTGAGAGCCCAAAGTTGTGGGTACAGTCTGCTGAAAAGGGGGAGTGTTAGGGGGCAGAGGGTGTAACCCTTCCAAGCAGAATCAGGTTAATACTCACATAAGGCTAAAAAATATCCCATAGTATGTAGGCAAAGGTAAAGGTCACCCTTCCTTGAAAGCCAGTCGTATCAGACTCTGGGGTTCAGTGCTCATCTATGTTTATAACCAAAGAGCCAGCGTTGTCTCCATTTGCAAACATTTCTGTGGACATGTGGCAGGCATGCCTCGACCCCAGAGTGCCCAGAATGATGTTTACCTTCCCACCAAAGTGGTACCTATTTATCTACTTGCAACGCCTTGCTTTTGAACTGCTAGGCTGGGAGGAGCTGGGACAGAAATGGGAGCTCACTCTGTCTTGAACTGCTGACCTGCCATCCCAGTTGTCAAGTTCAGCATCTTAACTACTAAGCCACTGCAGTCCCTTCCCATGGTACGTACCATGTCATAAATTGTGGTTGCTTACAAAATATAGCCCACATACAATTTGTGCTGGCCTTTCCAGTCCCAATTCAGATGGAGAAAATGGAGTACAGTAATACCTCGGATAACGTTTACCTCGGATAACGCTAAAATCGCATAACGTTAAGTAATCTGGGGAGGAGAATTGGATCGAATAACGTTAAGGTCCTATGGGATGGATTGGATAACAACCGCTAAAGCCTGTACGGTTACAATGTATCTCTATGGAGCATTAACGTTATCCAATCCATCCCATAGGATTTTAACATGCATCGGATAACACTAAAAATCGGATAACACCAAGACTTGTGGAACCAAGTCTTAGCGTTATCCGAGGTATTACTGTACTTTGGTCCAGCAAAGATGCCCATCTTGTCTGGATCATCTGTTGCCTTAGAAAACACCTGTGCCTGACTGTCTCCTTTGCAGAACCCTGCTGCAAGTTGAAAAACATAAGATGATGGAGGCAACCAGTGATGGGATGTAACAGGTTCGCACAAGTTCACCAGAACTGGTAGTAACTTTTCCCAGTGTCCCGGAGACCCGGTAGCAGCTTGGGGGGGAGGGGGAACCACCTTTGGGGCTTACCTTGGCGTGCATGCACGCCTGCAGTGCTTGGTGCATATGCACGGCCTCCTTGCTGTCATCCCAAGCAGGGAGGAGGAAGAAAAGCTGCTAGCCTGAAGCTCCCTATAGCCTGCTCCCTAGGGTAAGTGACTCACCTTTGGATGTGGTGTGTCTGTGTGTATTTTAATGTTTATTTAATACCTTTACTTATATTGATGCACTACCACAGTTCCTAAAAAGGCCTGGTGGTCTAGCTTGGGTTTTTTAAGCAAAGTCTTGGAGTTACCTCATCAATAAGCTACACCTGTGCTGTTCCAATTGCTGTTCAAATTGGAGAACCCTTAAGGAGGTACAGCTGTTTCACATTTACATTTGTTCTTTTGATTTGTGCTTTGTATATTATTATGTTGTACACAGTGATGGGTTGATACCAGTTCGGACCGGTTCACCCGAAACAGTAACACCCATCAGGAGGGGATTGCCAGGGTGGTGGCAAACCCCCAGGTGACCGGTTCAGTCGCCTCTCCACCCTCACCTCTGGAAATGTATTTCCGGGCAGCCAAAATGGCTGCCTGGAACTGTGCATGCGTCAAACCGCTAGTTGATGCATATGCAGTAAAAAGTAGAACTGTGCATGCGTCAAATGGAGGTTTGACGCATGCAGGCAGCACCACTACAAGTGGCGGCTGTGGCCTTTCCTTGCCGCACCGCGCCACCAGGCAGCCACGCTGCTGCGGCAGTTTGCCGCTGTGCCACCGCGGTTCCTGCCTGCCTGCCGCCTGCCTGCCTAGCTAGGTAAGTTACTGGTTTTTTTGTTTGGGGTGGTTGTATGGGTGTTGAGGTGCATGTGTTTATTTTTATTTTATTTAATTAATTATTTTATTTGGCTCTGTCCACAACAAGATGATGTCATGACGTTGGCTCCGCCCACGACATCATGACATCATGATGTTGGCCCCACCCATGACATCAACACATCATGGTGGGATAGTAAAACATTTGACATCCCACCACTGGAGTCAACATATTAGTTATTCACATAGCTGATATTTATTGCTGCACAGATTTGAGTTGAAAGCAGTTGCTAGGCCACACCCTCACTTAATTCTCAAACCTACTACTGGTGGGAACACAGTCTTGGATCTGCAATTCTATCTTCCAGACCTTTGGTAGGAGTAGCAGAAACATTTGGCCTGAGACTCACCTTACAGAAGGGTTTCACTTCAGCCAAGGGTGGATGATCTTCAAGTGTATCCCTTTGGCTGTGTTTCTTGACTTGAGTTGAATTTGGATTCTATGAATATTTTTACATACTATTCTTTACATTAAAATATTTCTTTACCCTTCTTTTTCAAAAATGAGTTTGCCTCACAACATGAAGTGGCCTGGGCTTCATCTGCTCTCTTGGAGGTTGTGATGTTCTCTGTTATTTTCTCTAATCCACTTTCTAGTTTTCCTTTAGTCCCTTGCCTGCCATGACCTAGTTCTTAGTTCTTTTTTCTCCCAGAGATCTTCTACTCTTCCCAAATCGTTTCATAGGAGGCCCCACTCCCCACAGCATATTTTATGGGGAATTCTTTGCAGCCAACAGCCTATTATGTCCTAGGCAGCCTACAGAAGAAGTGATTACTTCTGTAAATCTAAATCATTTCAAAGAAGAAATAATATTTCAGAAATCAGTTTTTAAAATTCTGACTATAAACAAGCATAGCACAAAATACCTTATCCTTTTTTTTATTGTTGTTTGAATTCTGGTTTGGCATACATAATCGGCCAGACAGCTCAGAAGTTTAGAGAAGTTAGGAGTCTGATTTTCTACTGTGCCTCTCAAGAGAGGAACTAGCCCATGTAGCCATGGGCAAGCTGCACAATCTAAGGCTGGGATTCTCAACCTGCGGCTGATGGACCGGATGCGGCCTGCCTCCACCACATCAGGAAGTACCATGTGGTGGAGGAAGGGCAAAATGGCTGTCTGGCTCTCAAAGCTGTCTGACGGAGCGTAACCTGGCCCCCAGCTTTAAAAGGTTGAGACCTCCTGATCTAAGGATTCCCCCAGAAGAAGGGAATGATAAGCCACTTCCGAATATTTTCTACCTAGATAATCCTGGAAAGGATCATCATAATCCAGAATTGTTGGCAACTGTATATAATTACCTCTTCTTTAGCTACTTGATGCTAAATAGAAAATACATTTAAAGTATACATTTAAGCCATTAATTGATTTCCTGCAAATACACTGTACCACAAAAAAATAAATATTGTCTGCTACTTGGTCTAATCCATGTGTCCTATACTAAATCAAGTGCGCTGAATCCAAATCTGAAGTCCAATTCTGCCTAGGACATCAGGAACTTAAGTTAGAAAATCTCACCCTTTTGGCTAGGTTCTTGTGTTGATCACGTGGGGTATATTTGCCACGAATGTAGCAAAAATTGTCCAGTTTATTAACACAACTGTGCCTACTCATCTTTAGCTCAACACAGACTCACTATGACCTAGCTGTACTATCCAATAAGATGGTTTCACACTAGATACAAGCCCTTGGTCCATCTCACCTCATATAAAGTCAAACATTGCATAACAAAAATATTTTGTTCTGCGAGGCTGCTCGCTATGAGAGTTTTTTCTGCATAACGAAAATTCCTATGGAAAAAATTGCATAGCAAATTTTTTTCATTATGTGAGTTTTTCCCATAGAAATGTTTGCTATGTGAGTTTTTCCATAGGGAAAGTCTGACTTGCATAGCAAAAATTTTCATTATGCGAGTCGGAACGCTTTTTGAAATTTCCGCTTGTTAAGCGAGTTTTTTGCTAAGCGAGGCATTCGTCAAGCGAGGTTTGACTGTACTTATTTCTGACATCAGCTCACTAACTTGCCCAAACATGCCTGGACACTGCTGGAACATGCATGCCACCAGAGGATGTGATTCAGCTGACGTGGCAGCAGGCATAATGGTAGCTGCAACTGTTATAATGTTCCCATGTAAAAATACATCACCCAACTACTGACCATTTCAACAGCTATAGCACGCCTTAAAATCTGTACATGATAGGAAAATTCTGAATTCAGATTTGGAATCAGCCCACTCGATATCATGCAAATGACATGTGTTATTACCAGTAGCAAAATTGTTATGCAGTGTTATAGGTGAAGGGCAGAAGGCAGACTTGTTAGGTTCTTGTTGCTAACAATTCCACCAGTTCTTTCTGTCAGACTATTTAATAGAGCACAAAAACCTTAATAACTTTTGAACAGGGGCTCAGAATTTAACCAAATAAAGCAAAGGCACACCTTCTCAAAAAACTGGAAAAATGTACAAGGCTTCTCTTCACCCCTGTAGATGCTCCATCCTGGCTCCTCTTCCTTGGAACTCAAGAGCATCCTGACCCCTCTCTCTAGCTATGCCAGTCTAATTCTCAGTGCTGTACTCTACAACAAGGAGGAAGGTACACTAATCCCACCTCCTGTAGCATTACATTTCTCAAGTGAAAGCATCAGAATGAGGGCATGTTTTAACTGTAGAGGCTTTTCACATGAACCAGAACTACAAGCTTTGCTAGCTGGGAAATTCTGGCAGTTGTGGACCAAAAGAAAAATCTTCAACTTTTTAGAGCTCTCTGAAGGCATTAAACTGATTATTCAACTGCCTGCCTATTATTATTTATTTAGCTTGTTGTACTGTTTATATTGTTTTAGTTGCATAAACCACACAGAGTGTGGTTTCAAACTAGATGGGCAATAAACAAAATGAATGAATGTAATTCACTCCTGTCTTTCAAGGGGGCAATCAAAAAGTAATACCTCATATAACATTAGTATCGAATAACACTAAAATCGCATAACATTAAGGAATCTGGGGGGAAGAATTGCATCAGATAACATTAAGATCCTATGGGATGCTTCAGATAACAACCGCTAAAGCCTGTGTGGTTACAATGTATCTCTATGGATCCCATAGGATTTTAACATGCATCAGATAACACTAAAAATCATATAACACCAAGACTTGTGGAACCAGATTTTAGTGTTATATGAGGTTTTACTGTACTGTATTTGTTGGTATATAAGACACATCGGAGAATAAGGTGCACCCCATTTTTTAGACACATCTTAAGGGAAAAATAATTTTCTACATTTTTTCATGAATTTCCTCCTCTTTCCGTGTAAGTGTGTTTGAAGCCACCCTTCAAATAGCCAGGAGCCGGGTGAAGGGGTCTTTTAAATCTGAAAGAGATAAGATGACTGAATTTTAAGCATGATAATTTTGATTACTGGCATACAAGATGCACTCCAGTTTTCCAGGGTATTTTAAGGGGGGAAAGAGGGTCTTATACATGAGCAAATACAGTACCTGCTTCTGCAGCTACCATTTTCCTGGACATTGTTCATTTTTTTTAAATAAAAAGATATCTCTCCTACCCAGGTGTTTAAGAGTGTCGAATATAGGGGATTTAAACAAAAACAGTCTAGTTCATTGCCCACATCACTCTAAGACCATTATCTTTTATGTGAGCATAATAGTGTTTACTGGCCCTTTCATAATACTGTCAGCTTTTGAGGGATGACAAATTGAGAAATCATCCAGTAGGTTGTCAGGCTCTTCCATACCACTACACCCTTCAACTTGCTACGGAGAATATTCTCCTGTTTTGCCAATAAACCTGCTTTCTAATCTGCTGGATTGCACTGCCTGTAGAATCTTTAATAATGCAACAATCCACCTTTGGTAACATTATGTGTGATACACAACTTGGTTAGGACAGTCTACTTGGGCTTTGTGAGCTTGCTACCATAAACTTGAATGGAGTTTAATCGTTCTAAATCCAGGCATTTGGGATTAATTATTTTCTGAATTGACTTGACAATCACATTGAGCTGAAGGAATAAAAAAGAAGAATTTTGAAACGGCAACAAAGGGATTTGTCTCTACATGTTTAATAATAACCTGGCTGTGCAGCAATGATAGGAAAAGTAGATTATATATAAAAATGCAAGAACAGATTTTGAAGAAAGATAGGAGTACGAAAATATCCTCCATTTGCATATTCAGTTAAAAGCAAAAACCACCAGATTCATACAGATTGAATACAATATTGAGAATTTTTTAAAAATTGGCGTTGAAATATTTACTTACAGCTGGCATCTGTGGAATACTGAATGATGGATGTTGAATATTTGATGTTCCAACTTTGAAGCATAAATCTTTCAGATAAGACACTGCAGAATGGATCTATACTGACAATTCAGTAAATTCCAAGTCACAGGAAAATAACTTAACCAAAGAGAAGCTTCTACAAATATTACTGTACTTGATATGTGGCTTCACACAACTAGAAGTTGGAAGCTACAATAGGGAACCAGATGTGATAGAAAAACAGGTTTCTATCTAGCTCTTACTTCTGCAAAAATCCTTTCAACCTAGAATAATTTCTGACACAAAATTATTTTACTATTTTTTCCAAATGAGCTGTCCTAAGTTCCAGTTTTTCTTAACCTTGTCCATAACTCACTATCATAGTCAATAATACAATTGGACTTTGCCGCTCCTCCCCCTGAGACCACACCAACGGCTAGGGGGAGAAGAAGCCAGGGCAGGTTGAGGACTCTGCCGTTCCTCCCCCTGAGCCCACGATAACATACTGTATTGTAATGTGATGTATTGTTTGTAAGCTGCCCTGAGTCCCTACAGCGAGTGGGCGGCAATATAAATTTGGAATAATAATAATAATAATAATAATAATAATAATAATAATAATAATAATAATAATAATAATAATAATAATAATAATAATAATAATAATAATAATAATAATAATACAATTGTTTCCATTGCCAGGAACCCAACAGGAACCATAGCTACTCTGCTCATCCTTGTGTAATGGTGACATCTAATGATGACCATCTCCTTGAACTTCCTGGGATATGACATTATGTAAATATGGGACCACGATTTGGTGGAAATAATTAAGTTCATTTGCTTAGGCTAGGAGGAGTGGCCTTCTACTGTCAGGGATTCTAGTGTTTATCAGCTGTGGGCTAGACTGTGCCTCCTCAGAAAGCTGAGCGGGCCAGACTGGTGCCATAAAATGCAGCTGTGGCTGTCGTAAATGCAATTACAATGGCCACAGATTCATTTACGGCTGTAGTAAATGCATTTACGATGGCCACGGACTCATTTACGGCTGCCATAAATGCATTTACATAGCCGTAAATGAGTCTGCATCTGATTCTGGTTGTGGCAGTGGTGGTGGCAGCAACTGGAGCAAGGTCAGGGGCTAGATGGGCTGGATCCAGCCCGATGACCATAGGTTGTGAGCCCCTACATGTCTAGAATGAGAGTTGTACCTCTTGGCCTAATTTTAAGAACTAAAGAAGGGGGAGAAGTAGAATGAGAGGACAAAGATAAGAGTTGGTGTTAAAAAGTGGCTGGAACAATGGAAGGAGACATGTATTTACAAGAAAGCACTTCAGAATTCAGGCGAGAGCTTGGATAAAATGAGTTAAATCTAATGTGTTATATGCAAATTATTTACTTCCATCACTAACAGATATTGAAAATTCATTAGTTATATGTTAGTCCTTGTCTTCCTTTCTCCTGTAAAGCTTATTTAAGGGCAATGGATATTCTCGATGTGCAGGAATCAGAGGAGAAATCAGTGGCAAAATTTAATTAAACAGGTTGTAAGATTTCTTGGTTCAGACAACCGTCTCTAACTTGGCAGTTTTCAGATGGATTGTACTACAAACCCCATAATCCCCAGCTGCCAATCAGATTGTGGCATGTATAGTCTAATATATTTGAAAACTGTTAGAAGGAGCACAACCTCAGAAGTACAAAAAGAGCACTTTTGGAAAAACAAATAAAATTGCAAAATATGAAACTGGGGGCAGTCATGACGATCAAACCTTCAGGTCATTGTAACACCACAGTTTCTTTTAAAACTAACAATGCAATTAATTAATTAACAAATAATTAATACAAAACACTGTATTTCTCCCGCTCCCTTTTGAAAACAATGAATTAGTCTGCTCTTCTAACAACCAGTACAGTTGTACCTCGCTTAAAGAGCATAATGTGTTCCACAGGATTGCTCTTTAAGAGAGTTTGCTCTTAAAGTGAAACACCATTATAAGTGACCAATTGTGACTTCTGGTGGGGGGATTGCGAACCCTGATTTATTTGTTAAGCAAGTTTTTGGTTGGTTTTTGTTGTTAAGCGAAGTGAACATTCAGAGAAAATTCTGCAATTCTGTAACAGGTTCGCACCAGTTCGCCAGAACCAGTAGTAACTTTTTCCAGTGTCCTGGAGAACCGGTAGCAGCTTTTGGGGGAAACCACCTTCAGGGTTTACCTTTTCACTGGTTCCCCTACTGCGCATGTGCGACAAGCACTTGGTGTGCATGCACGCCTACAGTGCTTGGTGAGTATGCATGGCCACCTTGCTGTCCTCCCATGCGGGGAGGAGGAAGAGAAGTTGCTACCCTAAAGCTCCCTATAGCCTGATCCCCAGGGTAAGTGAATCACCTTTGGATGTGGTGTGTCTGTGTGTATTTTAATGTGTATTTAATACCTTTATCTATATTAATGTACTACCACAGTTCCTAAAAAGGCCTGGCGGCCGGCAGCCCTGACTTGGGTTTTTTAAGCAAAGTCTTGGAGTTACCTCATCAATAAGCTACACCTGTGCTGTTCCAATTGCTGTTTCAATTAGAGAACCCTTTAAGGAGGTACAGCTGTTTTACATTTACATTAAGGTATATTATCCTAGAGAACTGGTTAGGCAAAGACTTAGTACCTAACTTCTTTAACTGTTGAAAAGTTGAAAAGTGCCAAAATGAAGCCATCTTGTGGTGAGTTCATTCTGTAGTTCCTTCCATCTGACCTAGTGTGAGAAAGATTAGACAGAATAAGCTTTAAGCTCTGGTTTAAAATCTTCTGTTGTTTTGTGTTTGGGGTGGGTGGATGGATGTTTGGGTGGGTGGATATATTTTAATGTATTATTTATTTGTTTAATTTAATTTATTTAATTTATTTACGGGTTTGTGTTGTGGGTGGGTGGGTGGGTTGAGGTGTGTGTGTGTGTGTGTGTGTGTGTGTGCGCGCGCTTATTTTTATTTTATTTTATTTATTATTATTATTTCTTTGGCTCTGCCCACAACATCATGACATCATGATGTTAGCTCCGCCCACACTGTGATGACATCACGGTGGGGTAGTAAAATTTTTGACATCCCACCACTGTCTTTAAGCAAGTTACTCTCTAAGAGAGCCGCTCTTTATGCGCGGTTTGACTGTATTTACAAATGTGTTTTCCAAACAAATGTGGAAAGTTCTGCTTCTAAAAACAGTGACTGGTCTTACCCTTTGCAGAGAGCTTGGAATGGGTAAAAAAAGCCATCCATTCATTTTTACCCATTTTGGGGTCTCTGAACCCCCCCTTGCTGGCTCCAGGGGGGTCGGGGGACTCCAAGCTGTTTCCAAAGTTCCCCCACCTCCCTGAAGGCTGCAGCAAGCCAAAATGTCAGGATTCAAATCCCGATGTTCTGGCTTACTGCAGCCTCCAGGGGAACAGGGCTTTTTTTAAATGTTGTGCGATCAATGCATCGCACAATGTTAAAAAACAGGTAACGACGAGACTTGTGGAACCAAGCCTCATTGTTGTCCAAGGTACTAGTGTTCTCTGTCACTTCTCAGAGGCCTAAGTCTGCAAGTACTGTTAAGTTTGTGAGCATTTGTTATGTTAACCCAAATCCAGAAACCCCACTCTTATTTACATTTGTTATTATGTTTATATTTTATTTTTCAATAAAATGATTTTAACCTTTATTTCCCATTTCCCCCCACTCTAACCACTAGGAATATGTGTCCATAATCACTACATGTCACATACAACCATTCACCACAATCGCAGGTAAATAACTGTGAGTTATCTATTTTTAATGAATATTCTAAAAATCAAACCGCAAAATAGTTTTTCTTTTCACAAGACAGTTCCTTGAAAGAAGTTTCCTCAAAAGCCGCCCCATGTAAGTCAATGGAGCCGGGACAGCAGGGTTTCAAAATGCCCACTCCACTGCTTTTCATTGGATGGGGAGTTTGAAACTCCAATGAGAGGGAAAGTTAAAAGGAAGAGTATTTACCTCTTCAAAGGAGAATAGATTACAATGTATCACTGAGATTCTATATTTGGGTGTACAAAGGCTGTTTCCAGGAATAAATTGAAAACATGTGATGCAGATGTCCATATAAGGACTATAAATAAATAAATAAAAATATTAAATAAACATTGGCTTCTCTATCTAGGGAATGGGGTTAAGCTGAGGATGAAAACTTAACCCTTTAAATGCTGGATAAAAGTTTAAAATAATAAAGAAAAACCATTTCTTCCCTCCCAAAGTGTTGCTGGACATCGGACCTTGCTTAGGCTGGTAAAAGGGATTTTCTTGGACCTAGGCAAGGGCCGGGTCTCCTCGAGAGTAAACCTGAATGAGGGAGTGCTCTTGCCTAGCCCATTTGAGCTCATGGTTAATTTTAAAATAAATTTTCCTTTTGTAGACAAGCAGTGGCTGGCCAGTGCTACCATGGACTTAACCCCTTCATTCCTGATGATGTCAAAATATGTTCAAAAATTAATTTAAAATGTTTATCTATATCCTAACTTTTCAAATCTCCAGCCACCCAATCTAAGTATCCGGAAAGATTAGAACGGAACAAAAAAATTGATTAAATGAACTCTTTGCTCGATAGCTCCTTCTTCTCCAATCTTCTCACCCTAGGGACAATCTAAATGATGGATCTCCGGTTTCCACACCTCGGGATATCTTTTAATAGTATCTTTGTCTTGTGTCTTTGTTTTGGAGTTAGATAGATGTTAGGATGTTTGCATATGTGTAGAATGTATTGATTACCTTTCCTGCCAACCTAAAGGGATTAGCTAGGTGGGGATAGGCAAGGTGTTGGGTGGAATTGCACAGACCTCTCCAGAGCTTTTGAAACTTGCATCTCTCCATTTGCTGAACCAAACTCTCACTTCTGACACCTCCATGTTCCATTGGGTGCACATCTGGCAGATCAGCATTTCCATTGGTGGTATGCCTAACGGATTAATGTTCTCATTGGCCAGGCATTGTGCCTGGAATATGATGTATACAACTCTAATTTCCCTGATCCTTGATCCTTTTCCTTACGCTTTTTCCTTGATTATGTAAACTTTTGTAATTGTCTTTATTTGCATAAATATTGATTCTCTGTAACCTGTGATTAATTTGTTTTGTGTTTAATGTAATCACCTGCTGGGGGTTCTATTGTATAACTATCCCTTTGTTCTATTGTACTGTATAACTATTCCGAGTGTACATGTAGAATAGTAAAAAACCTTGTTGTGGATCCAGAGGACAGCTCTCTATTGAAAAACTAGACAGGGACATTCAATTTTTAGAGGGTGGATTTTATTTCTTTCGATTGACAAGTGGCCATTGTCATTGCCATTCTGAAACTAAATAAAATCTGTTTCTTTACCTTGAATCTTGACTCTGTGGTTCCTGGGAATTCCGCTAGTGCTGGATCTCCCTTTTAAGGTAAAGGTTTTCTCCATCTGCTAGTGATCGTAGGATGTGCTCCACCCTTCATTTCTTTGTGGCTAGTGTGTCCTCCGTCTTTGATCCATGGCAAGGAGAGTGGATTTTTCAGGTAACAGTTAGGGGAGGTTATTTGTTCCATTTGTCACCTGATATTGTGTTTTATTTTGCAGAGATTCTACTACTTCTGTGTGTTTGATGCTGCTAAATGTTTCTATCATTTGTTAGATCTAACCACATCAGAGTCAGCTTCCCACATTATTATTATTCCATGTCTAGGTCAGATGCAAAATTGCTAGAATGAAGCTACCTTTGGTGAAGTCATTCATTTGTTCCTTTTGCCTGGCCAAGTGTGAGAAAGATTAGCCAGCACAAGGTTGCCACTCCCTTGGATACACCCAATTGTGGTTAAAAAAAACCCCACAATCTTCGATGAGGCTCATTCTATGTATCCCAGATTCCCACATTGATTATCTGCTTGAAACCAACAAATGATAGAGGCAATTAGCAGCAGCAGCATCACAAGTCAACTATGTGGTTTTTCCATGTATGGTATGGAAGATTTTATGCCACTACCATTATTAACACAGCATTGTCTCCACAGAAGGCCACACAGTCACTCACTTATTTGTCAACTTCCTTCACTCACTCCTTCAAAGATTCTATTCCATCTTGCCATGTCCAGCAGAAAGAAAAAGAAAGGAGCAGTTTTGGGATTTTGTTGGGAGGAAAAAACCCAATTTCTATTGCTGTCCTTACATAAAGAGCCAAACCTACAGTACTGCCCACCCCGTTATCTCAGAGGGCTGTACATCGGCAAGAATAGCTACTGTTTTGATAAAGACATATTTCCAACAATTTGATTTCAAGAGGTTTATGAAAGAAAGAAATCTCTTGAAATCTCACAATTTCTAATTATGCTGGTTAAATTTTATTGCCAAAAATTTGGGGGATAGAAAAGAAAATGCAGCTAGGATGTCATGTTATTTTGATTTCAACAAGACATAGAATTAGAAGTCAGTGAGATGATGGCTAATTTTTCCTTTACTAATAAATTGAGTACTAAAACAATATAACCAACATAACATGTGACTTCTTTGGAGGGCGGAGGACAGCATCCAGAAAGCAGTAAACTCAAAGAGAGGAATACTATTACTTTATGGATCTAAAAGAATGACCAAGATTTTTTTTTATAAATCAGTCTAACATAGGAAAAGGTATGATATTTGCAACAAAAAGTTGCAACATGTTACCTCCTTTTGTATTGTTCATCAACCGGCCATGTCTGTCCCCTTGATAATACCTTCCAATACCATCCTATTTTCATCTTCTGTCCTGCTTCCACTCATCTGCCAGCATGGGTAGTCATCATTAGGTTGTTCTGGAAGGTTGCACTCACCCATGTTTAGTAGTTGGTTTAGTTTTGCAAACCTCAAGGTTCTCCCAAGTCTGCTGGGATCTCTTTCTTACGTTTGAGTTGGCTTTTGACTATTGGTAACAGCCCCCCTCCCAACCCATGATGGCAATGTTAAATATGTGAGTGTGACATTGTTGCCCATCCTGAAAAATCCCCCCCCCCTCTAGAATCCTGGCTACGGCCCTGCTGAGGACTAACAGTTTTGGATGGCAAAGTCCACAGTGGATTAAATCTCACCTGAATCCATCTTGATGGAGGGCAGAAGCTTCATCATTATTAGCCTGGGGCTGAGGAGGACTTTGTGTGCCAAAAGGCCTCAAGACCAGAAAGTGACTTGTGGAACTGGATCAGTGGTACAGGTGTCATGCTGTGATGTGAAATACTACAGCATTATATTGATCCTGGGACAATCTTCATGGCCAATTGCCATGATGATAGCCAATATTCAGAACCAGATACAGCACTTGAAGAAAAAGAAGGAAGTAACAACTGTCTGAGACATCTAAGTTTAGTTTAGCTAACTTAAACACAAGTCATTTTCTGTGCAAGCCATTTTGTTAACAAGTTGAACAACAGAGTAGGGGGAGTCATGGGCAATTAAACTTTAGCAAGCAGCATGATTCTGACATGCAAATTGGCCTTAATAAAATTGATTTAGGTCAGCTATTGATGAGGAAACAGCAGGAATGGAATAATGTATATGGTTTTCATGTTTCCAAATCATACAGCCTAAGCAATAAAACTTGTGGTAGACCAATGGGGAGCTTAGGACCACAAGAAGCTGCCTATAGGAAGCTCTCTAAATCTCAGCTTTAAAGAACTGTATTAACAGATCAATTGTAAGTTATGGCTTTGGCTTTTATTAACTGATATTGATGATTCACAGCTGTTTTTGTACAGTGCTTTTGCATCCTTATAATTCATTAAATGAAGACCATAACAATTAAAATATATCTACAATCAACATTTATTTGTGTCCAATTTGTGGTCTGTGAAACTATTCACCCCATGTCACTACTTCACAAAACTATGACGCTTAAATGATGACAATCAATTTCATTCCCAGATAAATGTTGGAATGAAAATGGGGGAAGCGGCATGTGTGGGAAAATGGCTTATGTTGTACTTGTTATTTCAGTCTTAGGAATAGTGCTTATTACCGCTCTATTTGTTGAAAGCTGTGAATACTATAGTCTCACTAATTATTTCCACAGGCATTTCAGAATAATTTAATGACAACCTTTGTACCTAGCCAGATGTTGACATTTTATTTCATTGCTTGTTAGCATTAAGTACAAGGAAGCATTCTTTGTTAAACCAACTTGGAAACCTAAGGGCAAATAATATTAAATAAGAGTAAGACAGAGTCCTGTGCACTTTTATTGGCGAGTAAGTCACATCAAATACATTAACAACAATTGAAGCCTATATGTTCTATTTCTGTCAAGCATGGTAATTTCTGGTTATCTAATTAAATTAAAACACCTTTGGAAGTAAGAATGAGGTTATAAAACAGAATGTTAACTTAGAGAATGATGTTAGGGATGTATTAAATATACAGCTACAAATGGGGGGGGGGCAATGAGTGCACTGAAGTCCCATGAAAATTCTTTGCTATCAGGATCAGGTAATTAGAATCCAACTACAAATCAGTCACATTAAAATGAACATAACAAATTATTTTCAATGGCTTGTAAGTGTACTTAACTTTTTTCTGAATTGTACTCCATGAAATTCTTCCAGTAAAGCTTGGTTTGTGGCTAATATAATCCTATGTTAAAATGTAAGTCCCACTGAATCCAAATTGTAGGTCTTCTGATTCTCACCATGGTGGTTAGCTGGGGGGGGGGGGGAGCAGGTGGTATTTCTGTTCTGACATAACAAATTGGCTAGGACCACAACCAAAAAGGCAACACCCCACCACATTTTTTAAAAAAAATATATTTTAGGCACAATGTTTGTCCCTGCTGTCTTTTATCACAAGGTGGAAACCTGCCTCTAATCTGTACATGGAAAGCGGTTGAAATCTGAGGACATAGTTTATACCAGTGGTGACGAACCTATGGCAAGAATGCCAGAAAAGGCGCACGCACCATCACCCCAGCATAGAGTTTGCCCTGCCCCTGTGCCCAGCAGCCCAATGGGAGTGCTTCCTCCCTCCCCCCAGCACAGAGTTTGCCCCCCCCTCTGCTTGAGCACTCGGTCTCTAAAAGGTTTGCCATCACTGGTTTCTTATGGCAATGGGATAGGAAGAGACAAAAGTGACAATAGGAATTAAAATGTCCCATCCTGGTGCAGGAAGGTTAAGGTCGCTGAAATAAAATCTCATTGAATTCAGTGAATGTGTAGCACAGACCTTTGTATGAAAATCAGAAGACCAGAGTGATGGGACTTGTTTCAAGGAAGGGATAGCAAAGGAGCCAGCTTCAGTTCCCAGTGAACAAAACAACCAAAGTGTACCCACTTTTATATAATTATATAATCCAGTGTTTTCAAATCCTTCTACAGCAATCATAAAACAGGAAACAAGGAAGTCCAAATATGAGATAGATTGACACCAAAGTCTGCAAGAAGTGAGCAGGGCTCTCAGTGATAGAAAACCCATTCATAGTAAAACTGAGATTTGATTGTAGAGGCCCCTTGGGCCTGCTGCATTCTCCTAACACAATTACCATATATTCCTCCAAGAATGGAATCATAAAAATGTGTAGAGTGCATGTCATTTAATGAATATTAGTCCTGACAGGTAAAGAGAATCTCCAGATTTGAAGCCCTCTCCATGCCAATCACTACAGAGAAACGGTGGGGAAAGACTGTGGTTTCCATGCCCTGTATTTTATAATTTTAGGGTTAAAACAAATGTAACAGCTAGTACATCATTAGAAGAAAATATGTTAGTGCTCCTGCAATGTAATCTTCAGTGAGATTCACAATTTAAGTCTTTTTAAACCATTTAAATAATTCAAAACACTGTCAAACAGTTTAATAATTAAAATGACTGGAAAATTAAATCCTAAAGCATTGCTTTACAAACAAAGCCTTTCATTTACCTTCTGCTGACCTATTGCAAAACAAAACGCCCAATTTGCCAGAAAACTTGTATGGTGGTTACCAGTTTGCCTCAGGGTGCAATTCAAGGTGCTGGTCATTACCTTTAAAGCCCTATATGGTAGTGGGCCAGGTTACTTGAGAGACCACATCTCCCCAAGGGTATCCGTCCATCCCACCAGAGTGGACCGGAGAGGTGCCTTAGTTGTACCATCTGCCAGAGAGGCTCGACTCTCTGGCACTACCGTGTTTCCATGAAAATAAGACACTGTCTTATATTTTTAAAAACTCCAAAATATGCACAAGGTCTTATTTTCAAGGGATGTCTTATTTTTCCATGATGAAGAATACAGTACACATTTATTGCTGATACAGCAGATTGCCAGAGCAAGATTTAGGAGAGTGTCTTATTTTCAGGGGGGCCCTTATATTTCCGAGGTGGGGAAAAATATTTTCGGGGAAACAGGGTAGAAAGAGGGCCTTCTCCCTGTTTGCTCCGACTCTGTGGAACTGCCTGCCTCTGGAGCTGCGCCTCCAGACGGAGTTACTGGCTTTTAGAAAGGGCTGAAAACCTGGCTGGCAGGAATGGTGTGGGGTAGTGATGGTTTACTGACACCCCCTCGCTGGCTTATTTAACTTCCTACATCTACCCTCCGATCCCGACTCCCATTCCCATTTCTTTTATCCATTCCCATTCCTGTTATCCAATTCCTTTTAGGGTAGGGAATGGGAGGTTGTTTTTATTTATTATTTATTTATTTATTTATTTTATTGAATTTATTACCCCGCCCCACTCGGGAGAACCCGACTCTGGGCGGCTTACATCGTCATAAAACGGAGGTAAAAAATAAAAACATATAAAATCATGAAATTTAAAAAATTATCTAAAATCAATTAAAGTTAAAAAACAGTACAAACTACACGCCAGTATCCCCCTGGTTCAAATCCGAAGTGGCACTCCTTAAGTGAGCCACTTAGTATGGGAACCCGTGTTCCCTGGTCCCCAAATATGTCCTGCCAGCCAGGTTTTCAAGCCCTTCCGGAAGGGCAAGAGCTCCGTCTGCAGGCGCAATTCGATGGGCAGGAGGTTCCAGAGGGTTGGGGCGGACACGGAGAAGGTCCTCCTCCTAGTGCTAGAGAGGTGTGCCTCTCTAGCTGATGGAACAACAAGGGAGCCTCTCCGATCCGCCCTGGTGGGCCGGACAGATGTTCTTGGGGTGACGCGGTCTCTTAGGTATCCTGGCCCACTACCATATAGGGCTTTAAAGGTAATAACCAGCACCTTGAATTGCACCCGGAGACATACTGGCAACCAGTGCAGCTCCCGGAGTAGCGGCGAAGCACGAGCATAACGCCCACACCCCGCCACTACCCGGGCTTTTAATGGGTTTTAAATTTTATTGCTCTTTTAGTGTGTTTGTGGTATACCATATACCTCTTGTGCTCCGCCCTGAGTCGCTTGTACGAATAGGGCGGAATATAAATTTGATTCATCATCATCATCATCATCATCATCATCATCATCATCATCATCATCATCATCATCATGATACATGGGGATTTGCTGCTTCTAGCCAAAAGCTTTCTGCAATCGGACCATCTGAAGGGTCTGCCTAGCCTCAAAACAGGATGGGAACTGAGGTAGCTTTTCTTTATTCTAAGAAAGAAAGGTTATTTCAGTGTTTTGACATCCCCTCAGACTGTAACACAGGTATAGAAAAACCTCAGCCCAGTGGTCATATCTGGCTCTTTTGGAGTGCTAACCAGTCATATGAGGTTCCCTGGAAGGTAAACGCCCTCATCCCAGAACACAATAATTTGGTGATTTCCAAATGTTTCTGTGTTCCCCTCACCTAAAAGATTAAAATGCTACTCTCAAGGTTTTGTATACTTACAGCAAAGAACCTTAAACTAAAACACCCTGTCATTATACATACAGTATATTACACTGGACAACAACAATTTTGCTACTGGGAATAGCACATGTGATTTACATGATATTGAGTGTGCTGATTCCAAATCTGAACTCAGAATTTGCCTATCACATACAGATTTTAAGGTGTGCTATAGCTGTTGAAATGGTCAGTAATTGGGTAATGTATTTTTCATGGGAACATTATAACAGTTACAGCTACCACTGTACCTGCTGCCACCTCAGCTGAATCACGTCTTTTCATGGCATGCAACGGCTGGGCATGTCTGGGCAAGTCAGTGAGCTGATGTCAGAAATAGGTATATAAGGTGAGATGGACCAAGGGCTTGTCTCTAGTGTGAAAGCACCACTAGACTATAGTGAGTCTGTTTTGAACAAAAGATGAGTAGGTACAGCTGTGTTAATAAACTGGACAATTTTTGCTACATTCATGGCAAATATATCCTGCATGATCAACGCAAGAACCTAACCAAGAGGGTGAGATTTGCTAACTTAAGAGCATGACGTCCTAGGCAGAGTCAGACTTCACATTTGGATTAAGTGCACTTAATTTTGTTGTTGTTGTTCAGTCGCACACTCGATTCTGACCCTCTGCAACCCCATGGACCACTGTCCGCCAGGCACGTCTGTCCTCCACCATCCTCCTCAACTCGCTTAGCTCTGTGCTCATTGTGTCTACAATACCATCTAGCCATCTCATTTTTGGCTGCCCCCTTTTTCTTTTGCCCTCCACCTTTCCCAGCATCAAGGCTTTCTCAAGTGAATCTTCTCTTCTCATTTGATGTCCAAAGTACTTTAGACCCAGTAGCAGACAATATTTTTTTTTTGTGATGCAGTATTATATATTATATTATTATTTTGCCTTTGGACCTCCCTGCTACTGGGGAACTTTTCTACAATTGAACTCAGCCCTTGAACTGAATAAAGAAGTCCTCGCCTTTGCTGCAGGACTTTCATCTTTTCATCTTGTGCAGATATCTCCCACAAGCAACATACAAGAAAGTGTCTTTGATTTGCAAAACTTATATACTTCGGCACAGAATTATGACGCTTTCCACACTTGTAAATGCAATTTTTTTTATTTGGACCTCACATAAACAGACAGCTAGCATAATTTTGGGGTGCATTAAATAAAGTCAGAGAGTTTTAACAGCTTTATTTCAGATTCTAGACTTTTTGTAACCCTGTTGTCACATAAGAAAAGCAACCCCTCACCCACAGATCTGCTTCTAGACTGACATCTAGTTTGGATCATTTCATCTCCTGACTATTTTTACTCAGTTATATAAACCTCTGAAATCAGTGATTTACATTATAAAGGATCCCGATTCACTATCAGTTAAGAGTCATGACAGCATAAGGTTCCATTAATAATTTGACAACAGGGAAATTGGAGGAAATGTGGGCTTTGATTATGGGGAGAATCAACTAATAATAATAGCTATGAACAACCAAAGGATACTTACCATTTTATGGAATTGTGAAAAAGCAACCCAATAATTTATGTAAGGTTCCTTTCTAGAACTTTATTTTAGACATGGTTGAAAAGATGGTACACAGACAGGCTGGCTGCAGAGCCTACTTTATTTGTTTAAAAGCAGTTAGAAACTTCTGATGTTCTTTCCAGTTACTCTGTTGTGTTTGAAAAATAACCAGCACATCAAAACACTATGAAGCAACTTAATTAAGCAGCAGTGTTGCTTGGCAAGAAGTCTTGATTTGCTAATTCAGCAAAACAAGGTTGTAAGGAATGTAAGCATTAACATATTTTAAAAAAAGGAAAAATGTACAAAGTAAAAATAATAATAATTAAAATATATTTGAACGCCTTTACTTGGAGAATGGTGTGGTATGATTAAATGACTGACTGACCTACTGAATGAATGAATAAATAAATAAATAACGGGATATTAGAGTTAATGGCTGAAATTCTATTGCTTAGCATAGTAAGTCACACTAAAGTAGGCCCACTGAGACAGGGGGATTTGGAAAGCCAACTCCTCCATAAGTTCCATTTATTCAAATGGGCCTACTCTATCTGTACTTTAGCACAAACAGACATTTATTGTGCCGCACCTCCGAGGAGGCCATTGAGGGCATCAACAGCAGCCCGACACTGTAGCCCAAAATGGCTGCTTTGTCAGTTTGCATGTGTTAAAATGTCAATTGACGCATGCGCGCTGAGCACTGGAGGTGCACATGCATCAATTAGTATTTTAACGCATGCACACTGACAAAGCAGCCATTTTGGATTGCAGTGTTGGGCAGCCAGAGAGACAGCCCAAACGGCTGCCTTAAAAAAAAAGGTAACAATCCTGAGTGGTCTCCCGGAAAATTTGCTACTCCCCCCCCCCCGGGAGACCACCTGGAATTGTTACTACCAGTTCGGGAGAACCGGTGCGAACCGGCCCATGCTCAGCACTGTCCACATGTGTATGTGCAGATAAAAAATGTTTGTTTAAGTCAACATAATTATATTGGTATCTGGTGTATATAATTCTAGCTCTTCACAAACTTCGCATTCAAGTCATGCCCAAAGCAAACCAAGTGCAATCATATCCAATCTTGTTATCCTGTTTCATTTGCCTATTTGCAGTCGATACACAAAAATACAAATCTTGATTCACCGAACACATTAAGGAAGTCAGGCTGCTGCCAAGTTAATAAAAGTTACTTTTTGTAGACAATGACCACCAGAATTCTAGGAGTAACTGAGAAACAGACCAAACAAAACTTTCCTCCATTCTGTTCATAGTTCTAAAGGGGTTGCAGTGGATCAGTGGTTAAGCTCACCTTGTTAGCTGGAAGGCTGGCAACAGGGGAGTGCTGGCTATGCTAAAAGGGCACTGGACAGGGAGGGAGGGGCAGCGCCTATGAGGGGGTACCGCATGACATCATGGATTGTAGCTGCCAGGTGACATGCTTCTGACCACCTCTGGGGGGCACCAGTCACTGGGACTTCCCTGTGTCCCAAATGGCCAGTTGAAAAACTAGGTACTGCATGACAGTTTGAGCGCCCGTCTCTGTCCCAGCTCTTGCCAACCTAGCAGTTCGAAAGCAAGAAATTGCAAGTAGATGAATAGGGACCACTTTGGTGGGGACATGAAAAGAGATTCAAGGAAACTTCATTGAGTGGAGTTTCTCTAGCAAAAATCCTTTCAACCCAGAATAATTTCTGACACAAAATTATATTATGATAGCTCTAAACACTATTCATTCTCTAGGGCTACACCGTTTGTCTTGTCTTTTACTAAACTGGAGAGATTAGAGGTTGGGTAGTGGGGGAGGCCAGGTACTGTGGTGGCTTAGTGGTTAAGACACTGAACTTGACTTGAAGGTCAGCAGGTCAGCATTTCGAGACCCAAGTACTGCACAACGTAGTGAGCTCCAGTCTCTGTCTCAGGTCATGCCAAATTAGCAGTATGAAAGCAAGAAATTGCAAGTAGATAAATAGGTACCACTTTGGTGGGAAGATAAAGTGTTCTGTGCACTCCGGTGTTTAGTCATGCCTGCCACATGTCCACAGAAATGTCTGCAAATGCAGACAGTGCTGGCTCTTTGGTTATATTTAAGAGTTGGATATGACAGGCTTTTGAACAAGGGCAGCCTCTACCTTTACCTACTGGGGGAGGACAGGTTAGCAGATTTAATAAAACACACTGGAGAGAGTAGATTATGAAATCCTTTCTTGTTATGGTGACATATGTAATAAATCAAAACAATTATCCACACAAGCCTCTTATGCCGATGACTAGGCTTTTAGTTATCCCAATTGTGTTTATCAACTCTAAGCCTCCAGCTCCCAGATGAGCTTTCTGTACTTATGGAAATTCAAATGTGCAACTGGACTGCCACGTTTGGAAAGGGACATTATTAATCAACTCCTCGTAGTGATTCTCTTTGCTCATGCTGCATTGCCAAGCAAATGTTTCAACCAAAGAAGCTCACAAAGATCAAGGCATCTGCTTGCCAAGGATGTATAACAAACCAACTGGCTACCTGCCACTTGATTCCTGTATTTTAACATTCTTGCATTTCACTTATAATTACAGAGAAAGCAGAGGAATATGAATTGACTAGACAACCAGATGTCCTCTTGTTTATCTTCCAAAGTTGGGAATTTTGCTGCTGTTGTTCAGAGGTTTGGAAAAGAAGCTCGGCAGATGGCCATTCTTTACCCATTGATGCTGAACTTGAAAAAGTTCCTTTTTTGAGACTGTTACTTCCAGAATGGCCCATCCAATATGACCAGAGAGTTCTGGAAATTGTTGTGAGTTTTTAAGCTCTGCTCAGCTTTGTGTTTCTATATTAATATAGTACAGTGGTACCTCGGATAAGGCTAAAATCGGATAACGTTGGGGAATTTGAGGGAAACATTTGCATCACACAACATTAAGATAACATTGTGTGATGCAAATGTTTGCCTCAAATTCCACAATGTTGTGCTCTGCCCCAAAGCCCACAGGGCTGAACCCTGCGGGCTTTGGGGCAGAGATCTCCACTGCAGCTTGGGTTGGGGGAAAGAAGGGTGCAGTTCAACCTTCAATCCAAAGGTAAAAGGCAAATGCAGAGAGATTTGCCCTGTACCCCCTGCTGAAACAACAGGATGGGCAGAACAAATCACTCACTGTTAGATTTGCCTTTGGCCAGAGAAAGGCTTGCAAACCTAACAGAGAGGGATTCGTCCTGCCCACCTTGATGTTGGGTTGGGGGAAAGTATGGGCTCTGGTTCAGCCCCCAACCCAAAGGCAAAGGTGAGAGAGAGAGATTTCCCTTGCTTCCCCTGCTGAAACTACAGGGTGGGCAGGATGAATCCCAGATAAAGGTTTGCAAACCTAACAGTGAGGGATTCGTCCTGCCCACCTTGATGTTTCAGCGCGGGGGGGGGGGGCAGGGCGAATCTCTCTGCCCTTGCCTTTTGCCTTTGGGTTGAGGGAAAGTATGGGCTCCGGTTCAGCCCCCAACCCGAAGGCAAAAGCAAGAGAGAGAGATCCACCCTGCCTCCCCTGATGAAACAACGGGGGGGGGGGGGATAAATCCCTCACTGTTAGGTTTATCTTTAGTCAGAGAAATATTTGCAAACCTAACAGCAAGGGATTCATTCACCCTGCTCACTCTGTTGTTTCAGGCAAACCTAACAGCCTAACAGCTGAGCAACTCTAACAGCAAGGCAAACTTAACAGCGAGGCAAGCCTAAACGTAACAGCGCTCACTGGTTCAAGCCCCAATGATTACAACATGGATTCGCCCATTCTCTCCCCAACCCAGCCAATGCTTGGCTGGAATCCTCACTGCCTTTTCCAAAGAGTCAGGTGGATCGCCCCCCTGTTCCCTTTCCTCATCAGAAAGGGAACAGGACATTTTTAAAGTGTTGTGTGATCAATGCATCATATAACGTTATAAACCGGATAATGCTAAGACTTGTGGAACCAAGTCTTAACGTTATCTGAGGTACTAGTGTATTTCAGCTTTTCTATTGCCAATTCATTTTCAGGCATGTTCTGTCCAAGAGATCTGAGTTATCAAATACATTTTTTATGCAAGAAAGAAAAACTAACTAGAAGATTGTTTTCTTCCATTTAAAAGTAAAAGCTATAGCACCAATAACAATAATAAACAATAAAGCAAAGGTTTTTTTAAAATGGTGAGCAAAGTTATATCAACAAAATTGTTGAAAGCTTTTTCTTGGAAAGAAAGTAGAAATAAACAAACTTTTCTGGAAAGAGAGCTCCATATATACGAAAGAGGGTGATAAACCGAAAAGGATAAAAAAGTTGAATTTACAAATGACTATCAGAGAACAAACAAAAAAAAAACCACACAAAAAAAGTTGTAGCACCTTGAAGACTAACTGTTAAATTTTAATGGGAACTTTAGTGGATCAAGTCCACTTCGTCAGAGAGTGGACTTGTCTGATGAGGTGGACTTGATCCATGAAAGCTTACATTAAAATGTAAGCATATCAGAAAACAAAATAAACAAAACAAAATAAAAACACTGTAGCACTTTAAAGACTAACTGCTATATTTTTATTGTTAGCTTTCATGGATCAAGTCCACTTCTTCAGACAAAGAGTGAAACTTACAGTCATGGTTTTTATACACCAAATTCAGGGGGTCAAAGGGAGAAGGGAGTGGTCAAGCAAGATGACAGACAAGCAAACACAACAATACAGCTTCACACAGCCATGAGCAACAATAGATTATTCAGATTAGGTCTAAATGACCCCCTTTCAAATTTGATAATGTCCCAGAAACCCTTCACTAATATTTAGTCCCCTGTGACGGGTGTCTAACAGATGGATGTTGTTTCCCTTTCAATCCTAGTTTTGTAATTTCTCTGTTCCTGGTTTTTGTTTTTTTGTTTTTTTACTAATGAAGAATGTCAGGCAAACCAGAGGTTGTTTGACTCCATTTCTCATGATCCCCCAATTTCATGATGGATGAGGAGAATTATGTTCCAGTTGTAGCTGGAGTGTTGTAGCATCTCCATGCCTTGCTTGATGCAGCAATCTGATTTGTGGCCAAGCAGGCATTACCCCTGCCATAATGAAACCTGGATGCAGCACTGGCTATCTTTCATAGTGTTGGATATAGCTGAAGGACTCAACCTCCCCTATGTCACTTGGAGGACCCTGAATAGCTGAGGGTCGGAGTCCCTAAATGTAAGACCAACATGCTTAAGTGGGAGCTGTTGACAGACAACACATTCAGTTTCAATGTGGAACGATTCAGAATCCAGCTCATCTATTGGTTTGCTAATTACTGCCAGAAACATGCACCGATAAGGGCTTAAGTTTGGCCAATGACAAAGCCAAGGAAGTGGCTTCATTTTGGCAGTCCAGGGTTTGATCAGGATATGAAAGAAGAATAGTGTAGAATCTGTTAAGAGTTTTTAAAAAGCCTCGCATGCTGCCTGTAGTAGAAGTAACTGGGAGGAATTTTCCAGCACTAATCAATTGTTCCTTCCACCTCCCTCTGCTCTGTGTTCTCTCTCTCTTTTCTGTCAGTTGGTTTCTATCATTTTATTACTGTTGATTTGTTCAGCCAGTTGCTAGCATGCATGTGGTAAAGAATGCAGCATGCACATGTCTGTAATTCCATGTAACTGTAAGTAAAGAAAAAAATTATTCTTTCTTCCACAAATCTCTCAGAGTGAGTTATTAAGCTTTTGAGTCCCATTTAATGAGAAAGAGAAGAACTTGGGGAGATTATAGCTATTCGCCTATGTGAGTCTCAACATTTCTACTGCACAGCTAAAGGGAATTTTACTAGATATTCAAAAACTCTGGAACAGGTTATGGGTCCACAAACTAGAGAAACAAACAGAAAGCTAACATGTCTTTTTTGGGGGGCAGAGGGTTTTGTTTTTCAATGTATTTGAGTTTGAAAACCAGTATTTAAAACCAAAAGCATCTTATCAACAGCCGAAGAAAAAGAGTTGTTTTCATTTCTGAGATTCCTAAGCAGACCTACTTATATTGTACATTTAACCTGTAATTAAATCCTGCCACATGTGACTATACATTACAGATAAATCATCATTGGAAGAGGCAATTCTTCACTGCTGATAAGATCTTATTGTTCCAGCAGGATGCAAATCAGGCTGTTCTGTTTCTTCTGGGGTAAACGTTTGACTAGAAGTTGCTTGGAATAGAGATCTGTTTCCTCATACTCTGCAAAGTGCCCTGCACACTGATAACTAAATAACAATAATACTGCTCGGTAACTATGTCTCAAAACAAGGCTGGGATCTAGCTTAAGAAAAGATGCTTTGATTCCAAATGTGTTCTGTGCTGAAGATCCTTTACCCCTCAGTCAAATAAAGAGGCAGGACACAGACTGGTGGTAAAAGGCATTGAGCCTCATCTCTTCTTCTTCTTCCATGTCTACCCCAGAAGTGAAACTGCCAAAATTTCACCTGACCTAGTGTGAGAAAGATTAGGTGGCAACACAAGGTTACCATTACCAGGGTATGCTCAATTGTGGTTTAAAAATGGCACAATCTTTGAGGGGGCTCTTTTTGTGTCCTTGTACCATGAAGACTGTCCTGAAAATATAATGCAGTGGCCTTTCATCTGCCTTCCGCATCGTAGCATGACACCCATACCACTGGTCCAGTTCTGTGAGTCACTTTCTGGTCCTGGGCCCTTTTGGCTTACAAAGTCCTCCTCAGCCCCAGGCTAGTATTGATGAAGCTGATGCCCTCCATCAAGATGGACTCAAGTGGGATTTAATCAGTGGTGGGATGTCAAAAATTTTACTACCCCACCATGACATCATCACAGTGTGGGCGGAGCCAAAGAAAACAAATTAAAAAAATATTAAAAATAAAATAAAAATAAGCACACACACACATCTCAACCCACCTACCCACCCACCCACAACACAAACCTGTAAATAAATTAAATAAATAAATAAATAAATAATACAGTACATTAAAATACACCCACAACACAAATCAACCAGAGCTTTTAAACCAGAGCTTAAAGCTTATTCTGTCTAATCTTTCTCACACTAGGTCAGATGGAAGGAACTACAGAATGAACTCACCACAAGATGGCTTCATTTTGGCACTTTTCAACTTTTCAACAGTTAAAGAAGTTAGGTACTAAGTCTTTGCCTAACCAGTTCTCTAGGATATCTAGGGGAGCAGGCTATAGGGAGCTTCAGGTTAGCAGCTTCTCTTCCTCCTCCCCGCTTGGGAGGACAGCAAGGAGGCCGTGCATACGCGCCAAGCACTGTAGGCATGCATGCACACCAAGTGCTTGGTGCGCATGTGCAATGGAAGAACCAGTGAAAAGTTAAGCCCCGAAGGTGGTTCCTCCAAAAACCTGCAACCGGTTCTCCAGGACACTGGGAAAAGTTACTACTGGTTCTGGAGAACTGGTGAGAACCTGTTACATCCCATCACTGGATTTAATCCACTTGGGGACCATCACCCTTCCCTGTGGACTTTGCCACCCAAGGCTGTTAGTGCAGAGTTGTCAGGTTAGCTAACCACTGCCTGACACTCACGTTGAATCACTGACAGTATGGTCTACTGTATTACTTAGCAGGATAACCTGGCCACATTTATTAATCAATTTTAATCCCCTGACCTGTGAAGGGGGTGGTAGTGCTATTCCTGATACTGGAACTGGAGACTCCTTGTCCCCCCTCCAGAGTGGATGTGCAAATCCCTTGCCCCCCCCCCCTGGCAGGGGTAGATTTCTACTTATTCACAAGTTCTGTTTTTTATTTCAGAGTGTGCAAGACTCACATGCCATGAGACAAAGTTGTGTTCTGTGTGCTCTGGAATCAACAGATGATTTAAAAATTTTTTTTAGCAGCAACCTGATTCTGCTGGTGACAACATTCCTGCTAACTATTACCGGCTAAGTCCCTTTATTTTGCTCTCTCTCCTTTTCTTCCCTTATTTCAGATTAAATACTGTAACTTTATCCTTTAAACTCTTCTGTGGATGGTTTAACTTCTAATTTTTAGTTTCTCTCAATTTCTCCATTCTGTCTTCAGTTCTCCATTGGGGAAAGGAGACTTTTCTAAAAGTAAGTGTTGTACAAACATTTGAATGCATTTTACAGGCAGTTATTTAGATACAGTTTAACTTTCTCTTTCCCCCTAAGAGGTACAGCAGTTTTCTCCAATAAAACATTAGCATTTTCTCCTCCGGAGTATGTAAATATTTCGGTGCACATCCCCCCAAATAAACTTTTTTGTGTGCCTATTGTGTACAGAAAGCAGAGTTTAAAAGTTCTTAGAAAAATGAATATGGAGGTCCTTTTCCAGTGATGTGGCAATTTAGAAGTACAGTATGTGTTTAATTACGTTCTTATCAAACTGTGAATGAAATGAAATTATTCCCCATGTCTGTCATCTTCTTCTTTCTTCCTTATTCTGGGCTGACCAGGCTTCAACTTTGTTATACCTGAAAAGTTGTTTTGTTCAGACAAAAGACTCAGTAAAATCTTTATTGTTTTTTTTTAAACTATGCATACCCTCAATCCACTTTTTAGATTCTGCAGATGGTATCTCTTTACATGTAGCTAGTTTGGATCTAAAATTGCTTTAGTGGTCAGAAACAAAGTCTTTAGAGAAGCTGCATCGAAACACCTGCTGTTTTGTTCCTGAGAGAAATAAGTGCAGTGACATGCTGGCAATAATTGAATATGCCACAATGCTTCATTAAGTTAAAACTTCAAATACGATGCACTCTGCTGCCCCTACATTTGTAATTAATTGTAGAATCCCACATCACCACTCAGGCCCCCGGCTCTCTTAAAAACAACAACAACGAACTGCCTTTTTGGCTGCTGTTCTTCCTTTTAAAAATAAATGTATTATTATAATAATACATTTATATTTTAAAAAGTGATACCTATTTATCTACTTGCAATTTCTTCCTTTTGAACTGCTAGGGTTGGCAAGAGCTGGGACAGAGATGGGAGCTCACCCTGTCATTGAGCACTTGGGTCTCAAACTGCTGACCTGCTGACCTTCCAGTCGTCAAGTTTAGCATATTAACTGCTAAGCCAGTCCCCTTCTATTCAGCACTGCTTAGACCACATCTAGAGTATTGTGTCCAATTTTGGGCACCATGTTTTAAGAAGCAAACAAATTAGAGCAAGCACAGAAAAGGGCAATAAGGATGATCAGAGAACTGGAAACCAAGCCCT